>CM057342.1:736622226-738121129 GCA_030015575.1 Agapanthus africanus
CATCTTTAGGTGCAAGCACTTGAACATTACTTGGAGTTAATGATATCATCGAAGCCATAGCCTGCTTTAGTTTCCAAATCCTTCGATCAAGTTAATAGAAGAGTTCTACCCTCAGGGTTTTAGATCAATGTAGGACACTACAAGAAAAAAAAATTCCATCAATATCACATCTATTCAGCTAAAATCCTTGATGAATACTCCCATTAGCCAAATGAGTTTAAGACTCATAACAAGTATGCCTAAGCTCGGGGAAAGAGTAAGAATACCCATCTACGAAAATTACAGATTTCTTCCAACAATAAACTTATATATATATATATATAGGAGAGTGCTCTATTGCAAACCGGTCCGCGTTTTTTAAAAACGGGAACTCTCGATCCACGACATATTTGAACGATCCGAACCGTTCAAGTTGATCACCCTACCTTCAAGTCTATGTTGTATGAATAATCAAAGGATTTGAAGACCTCTAACCAATGTATTAGATAAAGTTTATGTTGCTATATTGAAAGACGTTCATTTTGAACTCATTCAATGCATGGGTTAGAAATCTTTAAATCCTTTGATTTATCATACACATACATTTGAGGGTAGGGTGATCAACTTGAACGGTTCGGATCGTTCAAATGTATCATGGATCGAGAGTTCTTGTTTTTAAAAAACGCGGACCGGTTTGCAATAGATTACTCCCCTATATATAGAGAGAGAGAATAATGGAGGAAATGTACCATAGGAGGGAATTTCCTCCTATAGCATCAAAAAAAATACACCCTCCACGATTTTATCCAACAATCGGAACCCATCATCTTCATCATTATCATCTAAGATGTGGATACACCATATTTCATGTGATTCTACCACATTTTCACCGTTGAATTAATAACGTAAAAAGTTCTATTGTCGGTAAACCGTTAATTTTGCACCCACTAAATCAACGGTGAAAAAGCGGTAGATTCGCATGAAATTTGGTGCATTGACATCTTAGATGATAATGATGGGTGCCGATCGTCGAAAAAAATTGTAGAGGATGTATTTTTTCAACGCCAGGAGGAAATTCCCTCCTATGGCCTCTTTCCTACATTTCTCATATATATATATATATGGCCGGATCTCATTTCTTAGTTTGAGACCAAAATTGCCAACACGTAACCCAATGTGTTTTTCACTGATCCGTCCTGTTCACTTCGATCTATATGTTTTACATAAGTTGTATACAAGATTTCATGAGATTTGAAGATCTCTAACACGGCCATCAAGCGGTCGTGTTTTTCATTCACCGAAAAGCTGATAAAATTTTGGTACACTTGATGAATGTGTTAAAGGTCTCCAAATCTCGTGAAATTTTATACACGAGCTATCTAAAACATCTAGATCCAAGTGAATAGTATGGATCGGTGAAAAACACAGCGGGCTGTGTGTTAGAAAGTTTGGCCTCAAAATAAGAAATGAGGTCCGTCCTCATAAGATTCACTTCCTATATATATAACTTCCCCATGAAAACAAGCATGATGGGTCCATTGAGGATCATGACAAGCCCCCCTTTCTATCCCAAAAGTTAGTTTTTAGTCCAAAAAATTGGAATTGATTAAGAGAGGGTTGACATGATTATTATGAAGCAAGGTATCTGATGATCGAATTAGGCACAAACATCTCCTTAATTAAACAGATGAGAACCCCCGTGGAGTCTATGGAGAGAATTTAGAAATTCCCATTTCCTGCAAATTATGCAAAACTCAACTTTATGTAATCAATTGGGGGAAATAAGCTAAATACCAAGGGGCGAAAGCAAATTAAATTCCAAGAAAATGCTGCAAAATGATTGATTGATGAAAAGGAACCTAGGATCCAAAATTGAATATAGATGAAAAATTAACAATGATTTTGTTCGGATTGGGTCAAATTTCTACTGAGAGAGGAGGAATCAGAATTCATACCTGCCGACCAAAAGAGAAGAAAACACGAGAGGGAGAGTTAGAAGGAAGAGAGCGACCTTATCTCCTCATGTCTCTAGTGAACGCCCAACAACCCGGCCCGGCCCAAATAAATATGCATTGAATAATAGTCATAATATTGTATACGATTTCATTTCCTGATAAATATTTTCCTTAAAAAAATTTGCTCTTTCATGAATGTCTATCCAAGTTGATAATTCAAGGTTCCCCTCGGAATATGGAATGCAAGATTACTGAAAATCCATACATTTTCAAATTTCAAGAATGTGATTCTCAAGCATTTGGTTGTAGGGAGCGTCGCATTGCCGGGCATAATTTGACCCTTCCCGATAATATGTATGTAACAGCATCCATGATGGATGGCAGGTGACGGCCGACAACGTCCGGCAACAATCGACGTCGACAATGGTCGTCAACAGCCAACGATGTCGGACGGCGGTCAACTACGTCCGGTGATGGCCAACGGCGGACGAAGGCTGGCGGTAGACGATAGCCATGATATAGACTAGAATATTTGGATAGACACCAATCCGCAGGAGATAATTTTCCCATGATTCGACGAAGGCTGGCGGTAGACGATAGCCATGATATAGACTAGAATATTTAGATAGACACCAATCCGCAGGAGATAATTTTCCCATGATTCATAGGCATTTGATTGGGGAGATACTACTTTTATTAAACATAGATATTTTATTAAAATCTATAACTCCCAAAAGATACATGTAGTTGCGCACGGTCGACCGTAGCTAGATTAGTTTCAGCCGGCCTCAGCCTCCATGCCGTGTGTGTCGAGCTCGGCTAATTAGCTACCCTGGATCCCCACCGCATTAAAACCGTGACTCAAACCTTGTAGAATAAAAACAGGGCTAGCTCGACCCCTACCGCATTAAAAGCCTGACTCAAACCTTGTAGGATAAAAATAGGGCTCGCCTATCAACTCTACTAAAGTGTCTATCGGAAAAAACTAGTCATCAAATTTTATCATAAATCAATGGAATATGTTGCTCATACCAATCCATCCCCATGAAAAAAAAGCTCAGGGAAGAACAATACAACGTTCTTGTTCAAAACAGCAAACCACCACCACAACCAAACAAGAAACTTGTCTAGCAACATTATAGCTGTCAATGTCTAGCGTTGTACTCTTGAATCAGTTTACAGTATCTTGGGCTCTAAGTTACAGCAGTAGAACCAAAATGAGCTCAGAGATCAAACATTTATCATTTTTGATTCAGATACAACGCCACAAATTACAATTTTTAAGATCTTTTTTCCTAGAGTTTTTATGTTAGGAGCTCTTCTTCGTCGGGGTTTTCTAGCTGGGCGTGCCGAAGATTTCTGCTGCTGCTTGAATCGGATCTGCAAATGATCTTGTGCAAGGCCATCTAGAGACAGTAACAGAAATTAGAGGAATTTTTATTGTGAAATACATGTAGAAAAGGAGCAAGGGGGGCATGAAAGGTTCATACCTGCTCGACTTTATAACCTCGTTATCCACGATTGTTTCGAGATCAAATATGTCAGCTGTAAATCCGGTAGAAAAGAGAAAAAACATTACACACTACAGCAACTGAAGAAAGGAAAGAAAAGAATATGTGATTCAAAATCACTTATTCTGTCACAATATTAGAAAATAACCAGGCTTGATAATACAAGGTATGCACTGGATATAGCCATCTATGAACATTAAAACCAATATTGGATCTGTCGGCATGAATAATATCGCTGCTGTTTTAATGCAAAATGGGAGGGGGCCTTCAAATTGAAAATGGCAATTTGATTCTCACGTTCACATGTGTGATGAACAATTATAATAATTTAAGGAAAAAAATCATAAACTAAAATTTAAATCTATAAACAACTGTACTAAAAAAGTCTTAAAAAATCGATATTGCTTCAACTAAAATTCCTAAAAATCTTCTAAATATTCGACCACACGTGCATCAATTAAAAAAAAGGTTTATGATGCACATGCGTACATGATTTTGCTAAGTTGCATGATACATTGTCAGGTGAAAACTACCATCCTGCATTGTTCATGGTTTCTCTAAAAAAAATTCAAAAACAAAACACTACAGGCTGCGCTCCCCCCCCCCCCCCCCCCCCAAACACAAACACACCTCACATCATACAACAAGTGACAATATCAACCCAGAATAAAAAAATTCTTTGACGAGAATCGCCCCGGAATAAGTAATGAGCTCTGATCAACATGATATTAAACAAAATATGGGGTTGCTACTCATAAGCGAACGTCTAAATAGTGCCTGAAAGACTAGATAACTTGTTGCTACCTCCATTGAAGGTTATTTTGGAGAAGTATTTGGCCCTCAATCTCCGGGCATACGTAGCTTCATACTTTCTAAGCTTCTCCATACACTCAACAGTATCTGCATCCCTAGAGATGATGAATATATCAAAATTATAAATGCCTTGATAATTACACAAGATGCAAATAACAATATGAAGGACATCATAAAACATTTGTAGCAAAAAAGGGTGTATGATTACTTAACAATATCCTTAACATCTAATGCTCTCATGTAACAGAGTTCCAAAGGCATCATTAAAATCACCAGGGGAATAACAAAAAAAAAAAATAGTAAAGAAAGAAAGCATACACCACTTATTGCATGATGAGAAAGACCAGATACAACTAATCAAAGGGTGCAACAAAATTACCCCACATATTATTATAATATTACTAGGAAGGGATCAGAAAGTCAAAATGAGTGCGCATTTGCAGTTAGAAAGTCCAAACAAATATTGCTGTTGCAAGACTGCCCACATATTGCTAACTTGTGCAAGTATTCAACAGGCGATCAAAAATATGGCACAATCATAAATAAACTCTATTTACTATTCATTCAATGGTTTCTAACTGACAAGCTTTTTAAAAAGAAAGAAGAAAAATTCTAACTCTGGACCACAAGTCCATATTGAGAAAGCCTCATGAAACAATTGAAAATTTTAGAATTGGATGCCAACCTAACATTACCGTGCTAAGGAAACAATGGAAACAGAGAAAGTTTGCTGAAACTGGTAGGGACAGTTGCCCTTGTTAAATTTAATTATACACGAATGAGGGGGGCGATTATATATTTTATTTATATGAGTATACACGGGCTTTTAACATAGACGGGCTCCATCAATAAGACTCAAATTTTGTTGAGATTTGTCTAATCTTATATCTTATACCCATATGCTTCTCATATTTTGTTTTTCCAATGTGAGACTATTTTAATTCACACATTTCAACACCCCCCTCACGTGCAATGTGGTTGTCACATGGATCTTACAGAGCATGAAGGCTCAAAGTTTGGCAGGAAGGCCCGGATCACACACAAGAGAGCACGAAGGCTCAAAAGACAGCACAAGACTAAGAGAGCACGAAAGCTTGAAGGAGGGCTCGAAAGCCGAGAGCATGAAGGCTCGAAGATGTGTGTGTTAAAATACAAATCCACGAATGTTTATCAACCTAGCTCTGATACCATATTAAATTTAATTATACATGAATGAGGGGAGCAATTATATATTTTATTTATATGAGTGTACATGGGCTTTTAAACCCACCGTTGCCGGTCCCAAGTCCGGATGAGAAAGGGTGAGGATTGTAGTAGGCTTGTGACAGACAACTTAAAACTGTCATATTCTATGACATGAACCATAATAAGAATATCGTTGGAGCGTCCCCTACTCAGTGATGCGCTACATCGGATCTCTGGTATAGTGTTAAGTATGCAAGGGCTTCTAAGTCGTTGTCCGGAAGGGGCGCGCTATATCAGACCCCTGGTGTAGTAACAAATAAACAAAGGTTTCATAGGATCCGTCTAGTTGTTTGGAACATAGGTTATCTTATGGATAGACTAACAGAATTAGTGGAGGTGATGATTAGGAGGAGGGTTGGTATTATGTGTTTGCAAGAAACTAAGTGGGTAGATGAAAAGGGTATAGTCATGGAGCCTTGAGGTTATAAGGTTTGGTATACGGGTAGAGATAAAAATCGTAATGGGGTATGCGTAATCATAGATAGACGGTTGCATGAGGATATAGTTGAGATTAGGGGAAAAGGTGATAGAATTTTACTGGTTAAGCTTATTCTAGATGGAGAGATCCTTAATATTATTAGTGCTTATGCATCACAGATAGGTCTTGATGATGCTGGTAAGCGTCTATTCTCTGAGAATTTAGACGAGATGGTGCAAATGATACCTAGTGGAGAGAAATTATTTATTGGTGGTGATCTCAATGGATATAAGTATTAGTCGTGGTGGGTTTGATACCATTCATGGAGCTTTTGGTTTTGGACAAAGGAATGAAGCAGGTAGCTCGGTTTTAGATTTTCCCTTATCTTATGACTTAATCTTAATGAACACTTGGTTTAGGAAAATAGAGTCTCACCTTATCACCTTTAGGAGTGGATCAAGTGCAAGTCAAATAGACTTTTTTCTGGCAAGAAAGATAGATAGAGGTTGTATCGGCTGTAAGATAGTCCCAGGCGGAGTGTAACCACTCAATATAGACTTTTAGTTCTAAATTTTCGATTTGAAAGAGAGCCTAGGAAAATTAGACGTAAAGTAGAACCTAGAATTAAGTGGTGGCGACTGAAGGAAGGTAACCAAAAGGTTTTTATATATCGTATAGTTCAAGAGGCGGATTGACAGTCTAAAAATGATTCAGATAGAACATGGAACAAGATGGCTAGTTGTACCAAGAGAGTATCTAGAGATCTATTTGGTGAGTCGAAAGGTGGTGCTCCACCATCTAAGGATATATCATGGTGGAACGAAGAAGTAAAAACTGCTATTAAAATTAAGAGAGATTCTTATAAAAATTTGAAGAAAAGCAGAGATAAGATATTTGAGAAGTATAAAATGGCTAAAAAAGAAGTTAAGAAAACTGTTCGCGAACCTAAAGCCAAGGTCTATAAGAAGGTGTACGAGAAGTTGGACACTGAGGAGGCTGAAAATGATATATACTGGATTGCTTGGATGCAGGAAAGGAAGATCAGAGACTTGTGTGCAGTAAATTGTGTCAAAAATGAACATCAGAAGGTTTTAGTTCGAGATAAGGATATCAAGAAAAGATGGAGAGATTATTTTGATAAATTGTTCAATGAGAGTTTTACTAAGAATTTGGATAGACTTGTCATTCAATCTCAAGATATAAACCGTGATTTCATGCGTAAAATAAGAATACTAGAGGTTTTGAAGAGAATGAGGACAAGTAAAACGATTGGTTCATACAGGATTCCTATCGAGATTTGGAGATACTTAGGAGAAATAGGCGTTAAATGGCTGACAGATCTGTTTAATAAAATTTGGCAAACCAAAAAGATGACAAATGAGTGAAGAAAAAATATCCTTGTACTTATCTATAAGAACAAGGGTGACATTCAAACTTGCTCAAATTACCGTGGAATAAAACTTATGTGTCACACCATGAAGGTTTGGGAGAAAGTGATTAAACACAGACTAAGGAAGGATGTTAAGATATCAGAGAACCGATTTGGGTTGATGTCTGGACGATCGACGATAGAGACTATTCATTTGTTTCGTCAACTTGTCGAGTGTTTTCGAGAGAGGAGAAGAATTTGCATATGATATTTATTGATTTAGAGAAAGCGTACGAGAAGGTATCTAGAAAGGTATTATGGGGGGACAATGATGAAGAGAAAGGTCCCCGTCAAGTATATTGACATAATCAAGGATATGTACGATAGAGTAGTGGCAAATGTCTGAACTTGAAACGGCTTAACGAGTGATTTTCCGATTACAGTTGGCATTCATTAAGGATCTGCATTAAGTCTATTTCTATTTACCATCGTGGTGAATGGGCTTACTAGAACTATCCAAGATGAGATACCTTGGTGTATGCTATTAGCTGATAATATTGTTTTAGTAAATGAGACGAAAGCATGGGTTAATGCCAAATTGGAGTTATGGAAGCAAATGTTGGATTTTCGGGGTTTCAGATTCAGCAGGTTCAAGACAGCATATATGCATTGCAAATTTAGCAAACAGAGAAGTCGAGACCATATTGGTATAACACTAGAAGGGTAAGAGATATCAACGAGCGATCAGTTTAGATATCTAGATTCCATCATCCAAAAGGCTAGAAAGATCAATAGCGATGTTCATCAAAGGATCCAAGCTGGTTGGTTGAAATAGAGGAGTGCAACAGGAATTTTGTGCGATCGTAACTTTCCGTTAAAGTTGAAGGGAAAGTTTTATTGGAGCGTTATTCGGCCTGCCTTATTTTATGGTACAGAATACTGGGCTCCTAAGAAACATCATACGCAGAAGATGCATGTAGCGGAGATACGCATGTTTCGTTGGATGTGTGGTAACACTAGAAAAGATAAGGTGCGAAATGAGGATATTCGTGTAAAAGTTGGTGTAGCGCCCGTGGAGGAGAAGATGCGGAAAATCCGGTTAAGATGGTTTGATCATGTGTGACGCAGACCTATGGAAGCACCGGTTCGACGAATGGATACTATCGATATAGGCAATGTCAAAAGGACGAAAGGGAGACCGAGTAAAACATTAATAGAAGTGATACAAAAAGATATGGTTGTCAAAGGCCTCATTTAAAGTATATTGCTCAATAGAAGTGAGTGGAGGCGGAGGATGACCCGGCGTGATTCTCATGTTGGTTCATATAACCTACCCCATATGCTTGGGATAAAAAGCTCAGTTATTGTTGTAGTGTACACGTGCTTTTAATAATAAGTGGGTTCCAACAATAAAACTCAAGCCTTATTGAGGTTTGTTCCATCTTATATCTTATACTCATGTATTTCTCATGTTTTTTCCAATGTGGGACTATTTTAATCCACACATCTCAACAGCCCTAAACGGTGAGATTCCGTGATAAAAACTTAGTGATAGTTAAGGATGTGATGCCATTTCGAGAAGTAATAAGACCATGATAATGAAAGATAAGAACCTAAGGCAATGGCTTCAAGAGACATAGCACCATCTTCATTAATCAAAGATGAATATTTCCGAAGTGGAGTAACAAGAGTATATATGGATCCATAAGCCATACAAGGACGTAGAGAAAACAAAGCTCATTAATTATAGTTTAGAGTCTTAGTGTTTGTTATTGGATAGTGCATAGTAGTAATTGGGTCTTCATAGCATATCATCTAATTAGTGTAGGTTGTTTCATCCGTCTGTCTGCGTTGACCCCAACCATAACCAAAACAAGCAAGCCAACTTCATCTCATTGCTATATATCTCTACAATTATGACAAAGGCTTTGGATTGTCAACTTGTTATGTTCTTTTTTTCAAGGAAAATTGAAAACATAGAAATAAAAAATCCTCTTCTTTACTTCATCCTTGAATTTCCACCTCAGCCATTAGCATATTCTCTCTTGTGGTCTCAAGAAGCCCCACATTCCCTTACACCAAAAAGTTCCAGGCCCCACCAGGTAAAAAGGGATGCCTCAGTGGCCCTTGCATGAAGAGAAAAGGTGAACCCATTCTTTACATATGAACCGTATAAACTTGAGTATTGCAAATATAACTTTTAGATGCATCTTTTTAACAGCATTGTAAGCCTGACAAGTGCAAATATTTTTTTCATAAGGTAATTTTTTTAATAAAATATCCTTCTGCATAATTGCTTTCATCATGTATAATAATATTTTAATTTAAATGTATTCACAAAAAAATCCTTTTCTAATCCTTTTACTTATCCTTAACTTATTTTTATTGTTTATGGATTTGCATATACTTATGTTGTATAGTGCATAAGAGAAGATAAATTACACGTATATTTTATAACATACAATGTCAATTTCTAAATTCGCGTGCAACACACGTTCAAATTCTAGTATAGGATATAGCCATCATAAGAGAGGAGAAGAGAACCCAGTGCAATGAGATATTGGACTGAAAATGTGGCAAGAAACTAAGTCTCTCCCCCCCCCTCTCTCGCGCTCGTCTCTCTCTCTCGCGTGTGTGGTCAGATACTATAAAAAAATATTAAAGTGACCGGCACATGTCATGATACTATTGGTGTAGCTGGAATCTATATACTTTTACCTGCTAGCACATCTTCCCAAAAAAATTCAGAAGCACCGGAGTAATTTACTCAATATGCATATGCAAATATTCTCACTCCAAACTGCATACATGGCTTTCAAGACTAAAAATCGACTGGATGTGACCAACTACGTTATGTTGTCCTAATGAAAAATTCAAATGATTTCGACTTGTTCACATATTCATCATATAGAAAGAAAAATGACGAGCCTAAAGAAAAACGAGCAAGTGGATCAAACGCAAAAGAAATACTATTTTGCAACTCTTATAATTAAAAGAACACTCCACTTCACACTTTTACTAATATTCCTCACAGTGCAAATACTTAAAGCCTCGCTAGACCACTCTTTGTTGTTTCCACTCAAATACACCCAAGGTTGAAGCATCTAACTCTATTTATAAATATCATCTCCTAGCTGGTTGTATAAGCGAAGAAAACTCTAGAAATGAGAATTTCTCGAGAAAGAAGATAAGAGAATATCTCTAGAAGAAAATATTTAGAGAGAGATTTCTCTATTTTAGAAACTTCTAGAAGGAAGGGGAGAGGGAGAGAGAGTTGGTGACATTCATCACTCCCCCCTCAACAACCACTCTCTCTTTTAATATTAAATTGTTGATCATACTAAGCTGCTTCCTGAAGATCTCAAAGTTAGTACCAATAAGTTCTTTAATTAACACATCTGCAGCCTCTTTTGTCTTCATAAGTTTATATGCTTCATCTCGATTTCACCTTGTAACACCCTTTCCCATATTAAATGGTATTATAATACTTACTACATGCTTCTCGTATGGAAAACTAGAGTTTCAGGCAAGCGTATCGCCGATTGATTATCACAATGTAACTGCACTGCATAATGAACAGGCCGATGAAGATCCTTCATAAGTTGCCTTAACCATTCCATTGTTGTCGCTATATATTCTGCTTTAGTACTAGATAAAAGCCACCAACTCTCTCTCCTTCTGGATGCTTCTAATCTACAGAAAATCTCATTTTAGGGATTTTCTCTTATCTTCTTCTTTCTTCATTATCTAGAAATTTCCATTTCTGGAGTTTTCTTCACTCATACGACTGGCTAGGAGATGACATCTATAAATAGAGCTAGAGGCTCCAATGTTTTGTGCGTGCTTGAGTAAAAGCAAAAAAGAATAGTGTAGTGAGAGTTCCAAGTCTTTGTATTGTGAAGAATATTACTAAAAGTGAGAAGTTCGTTGACAAGTGTGAGTTTTAATTACAAGAGTTTGATAATAAATTGTTTCTTTTGCCTTTTTTTCACCTGCCGTTGAGTAAGGCCCAGCGAAAGACAGCAAGGCTAATTGCATACGAGAGAGGTTAAGCGCATCATCAAGGAAAAACGGTCTGAGACGACCGGCTCGTAGAGTTGTGTCCACTAGGTCCTTCGGTCTAGGGAGCGACATAGTAAGAGTAGAGCACTATAGACAGATGATTCGGGGGAGAGGTCTTTTTCAGCTGGTGTGCAGGACAGGAGCACACTTCCGTTTTCCCTTTACTGGTAAGTAGGGGGTCGACCGTGGTTCCTATGCCGCCGCCTTTCCTGGTTTTTCATCGAGTATGAGAGGGAGCTCACATAAAGTAATTATGTTGTGGACATCTGATGCATGGGTGGTAATCGCTTTGCTGATAATTAATGTGCAATAGATCGCATCCAACGTATGGATTCTCAAATCGAAAATTCCTACATGCAATTTGAGCAATGCATACTTCTAAAACTAGACTAATCGACTATCTCTATCAATAGATTCGATTTTATAATTGATTGTTTATACACATCGACATGAACTTGACAATGGAGCATTATTCAAAAATCAAGAGCAAAAAAGGAATTGGCTAGATACCATAGACTATCAACTTGCTTCTGTCAAGTTCTTTAATAAATCCAATTAATCGCTCACAGCCCATTTGCAAGAAGAACTCACCAAATCAATTCCTTTACTTAGAAACAAGACAGCCTCAAAATCGAAGCATTTAAATTTCAACCAAATTAAATTGAAGGGATTAATTACTAGACAAAGATTACTGACCTGGGAGCATTCTCGTCCCTTTGTTCTTCCCGAAGATTATCATCCATGAAAATCAGCCTTATTTTGCTCCTCAGATGATCAAGGATTTTGCTTTCGCCGATTGAGAAATTATTAGGGTTTTTTGGACAAATTGGGAATTTTTTTAGGGCTTTTTGGGGCAAAATTTGAGAAAGCGTTCGAATTCGGTTCTTAAACGGGTAAGAATCTATCTAACCCGACCCGTATATAACCGAACCCGACTCGCCACAATAATTGGTTATTGGTCATTTCTTTCATCTTTTCAGTTAATTCGACTCTACATAGAAAATAAAACTGACAGGAGTTTCAAAAATATTTCCCCTCCTATAATGACACCGAAATGAACTATAATTTGTTGAATTTGCTTAAAGTATAATAATTTTACTAAATATACTAATTCTTATAAAACAGCAAAGATAGTAAAACTAAAAGAAAAGTATCATTCATACCGGAAAAATCTAGTATGCTAGGGCTTACATCATACAAGCCCTTGCATAGCTCTTGGATGCGCTTCCAAGCCCATCCAAAGGCTCTAGAGAGCCTTGCATAATACAAGCCCTTTTAGAGAAGAATTTTCCATTCATACGTATTACCCACACGGTGGATTCCACATAAGCTGCAACCGATCGAGCTTCTCGTCGTGTATAGATGATGAGTTTGGTTCACCACCTAGCAAATTAAGAACTTTACGCCATCTTTGAGAATCGTGATAGCAATGTTGAAAACCGCGATAGCACATAGCGTAGCGCTCCGCCTCTGCATAGGAAAAGACGCAAATAGCGTAGGGTATAGTGTAAGCTGTCTTGTTTATTAATATTTTAATTAAAAAATATAAATTAAGTTAAAAGAAATATAGAAAATAGAAAAAATAATATGAAAAGATTTTTTAAAATATTTAAATATTACTAGTATGCCAATAATATTCATAAAGTTAATCCATGAGTTCACGATACGCATCCATCGTCAATAGTTCACAAGACAATTACATGCTCGTCCTAAATGTATAGAATATAAATAGACATTCAAATTAACTAAAGTGTTTAGGAAAAAAAATAATATAAGTAAATAGCTGCTCGAACACCATAAATCATATCCTATAAACTTTAAGACTATACAAAATACTTGATAAAATATCCAAAAGACACTAGGATAGCAGACGAGGGGGCGGGCTGAAACAGATTAGGAGATCATGGACGCCGGGAGAGAAAGAGGTGTTGTTATTGTCCCTGGGATTTGGAAACATGGGTTTTATTGTTGGCTTTATGAATCCAGGTCGTGTTTTTTAAGCAAACTGCCTGATAGAGGTTATGATCTCCCTCAGATGTTGTTCTCCGTCGATCTGATAGTGAGCGGTTTTGAGCGGTTGAGGTTTGTTTTGGGGGTTGTTGAGCGTGTGGATCTTAGTGAGTTGTTGGATGTTGTTGAGGCCGGGCTACCTGCAAGGGAAGTCCCGGGGTGGGAAGCCACCGTAAGACTCTCCGACGATCAAGTTAGTACCGAAGAATTAGAGCAGCGTAGCGGCCTATTAAAATGAGTTTGAGTTAACCGAGTCGTCTGAAAGAGGGGTTTATATAGTGGTCGCGTAGGGCGAGCCGGCGCGAGATCCTCGCCGTCAGTTACGCCCCTCGTTACGCCAGCGTTGATGGCGGGATCCGCTCATTAATGGGGGAACGAGCCTGCGTGGGACGTGGAGTGTGGGGCGGCGGATATCTTGCCCTGGCGAGATACGCGGAGCCGTTGCGGGGGCGCTTGGGCTCCGCGCTCTCGGTTGATCAGGGAAGCCGAGAAAGCTCGGCCCGTCAGATGGCTCGGAGAAGAGCCGGGAGGCCGAGAAAGCTCAGATCTTGCAACAGCTCGGAGATGAGTAGGGAGGCCGTGGAAGCTTGGTTGCAGGATTGCTCGAAGGTGAGTTGATGGCTCACTGCTAGACGAATATGGAAGGTATTCCGGGGAGGTCTTCGAAAGGCCGTATGCAACCACGGAGGCGAGGTACCGAGGAACGTCTCCAATGCATTAGGCTTATTCCAGCTCCGTAGCCCCTGGGAGACGTCATCCGCTACGTGTCGTGATCTGGGGAATTCCTACTTGTGAGCATCATCATTAGCCCTCCATTTTCGTTTCAACCTATTTATGGGTCGGGGCGAGAGTGGTTTGCTCAGTATTCTCTGCTTAGTTCGGCGCCGAGATTTCTTCGTGGAGGATTGTCCGGGGATGATAGGACATTTGGTAGTTGCGTGTCACGCCCCGCTTCCCGGTTTACGGGGAAGGAGACGTGGCGGGCTGCGACATATTTACTCGGAAATAAACACGTTAAGCGTAAATAAGCAATATAAGTAAAAGCACATGAAAAGACAATAGATATAAATAAACAGTAACTTTTTATTGATAACCATTATTTACATACAACTAAAAAGTAAAGTACAATGAAAGAAAGCGATGCCTAAATAATGGCATATGAACTGAAAGAAAAGTAAGTACAAGTAGGATCTAGAACTCTGGCTCCTCTGTAAACTGCTCCAAATCGTCCTGGCTGGGCTCGATCTCCTGAGAGTTGGGTCCTCCTGACAACATTCCAAAGAAAGAAGAGAAAGGAATATCGTCAGCGAATTAACGCTCTGTAAGTCCCAAAAGATAGAAAGGAATAGACAAATAAATAGAATAGAACTGGTAAATTATCTGTTTGTTATACTAACATAGTTGTTTGTAGGTTGGTACAGAAGGTATCAGTGTATACAAAAAGAGTCCAGCTTATCCCGTGGACTATGGTAACCCGTAGTACAATACCCCGTCGATAAATCTACGGGACAACGGCACGGATGTTCATGTAGTGTCTTTAAGCGACCATTTCGTTCCACTTCTAATACATTCCGTACCAGTCTACCCCATTAAAACCCCGTAATATATATTGTATCGATTGTATTGATTTGTAGTTATCAAACTTGCCGAGACCATGGTATAAGTTGTTCATGTAAACGGATAAGGATGTAAACGGATAGTCATGTAGTCAAGTTCAAGATATAGCCATGGTTCGGTCAAGTCAAGTCATGTTGCATGTTCGTATTGTTCGGTATTCATATTCAGGTTCAAGTGTTCATATTTAGTATATTGGATTCATATTGAATCGGAGTTGGATTCATATTTGGATTGTATTCAGATTAGACCGAGACTTGGATTGAGTCAGACACTTAAATGGATTTGGATTCCTGAATTAGGTTTTGGAGTTATCAGTAACTGCTGCACATGGACGGCGGGATTTGTGTCTTTTTCCAAGACAATTACCATTGATAATCCCGTTTTAGTTTTCTACCTTAAATAGGCAAGCACCCACTTTCTCCGGCTCTCTGAGGCTCAAGAGAATTGGTCTCGCTTAAACCTATATGTACTAGGGTCCTAATTGTAATTTGATATAACTTGAGGGGTTTTATGAAAAATATTTTAGTATACTTTCAAAATAAAACTCAAGTATTTATGTATCGTATTTAAGATTTTCATGGATGTAACTTTTAAAAGGTGAGATGTTCCAGTGAATAAATACCTAGCTTAAATAGTTCATGGTATTTTAATGTAAACTTTGACTTGTATTGATTCTTGATAGTATTTTCATGAAACTTGTAATTCTAGAAAATATGAAATTTTATTATATATTAAAAATAGATGGCCTGATAATATTTATATACTTATTAAAAATTAATTTTTATTATTAAATAGAAATTCTCATTTTTTTAAAAAATTGTATTAAAATTCCATCGAGATCGTATGCTCCGTGAGGATGTCTGCATCTCACCCTACAAGTCACGAGGATATACAATAATCCGCACCATCCTGATCGGGTTCCCCAATATGGGTTGTAGAGGCATAATCGCAAGGAACGAATTAAAATAATTTAAAGAAATCCGGGTTTTTAATAATTTAAGGTATTTATTTGAAAATGTCATATTTTGTCACAAAAATATTGTTCAAGCGAATCGTGCTATGTCAAGATGTGTGTATGTGAGAGGCAAGTCATTATCTCGTGAGATATTCTAAAGGTATGTGTAACAACCTAGTTCATTTATACCAATTCCAGTTCTTGTATTTTCTTAATTGTAGTATTTTTCCTGATTTATCGTGTTTTGGGTGCGAATGGTATTTTACATTTCACATTGCATTCGACCCGACCCCCTTACTTGAACTTATTTGATTCATGTTTATAAATTATCCTGACTTGTTACTTAGACATGTGCATTTTCATGAATACTGCATAATGACATTTTATCTGACATTGCATCTTTTACCTTATAACATTTTAAGTCACGAAAAATAATTTAAAATTACTTAACATGGCCTGCATGATACCCCTAACCCCGTGGTAGCATCCGCGCATTTTGTTCTCGTCCCGTTCAGTGAAACGAACGTGTTTGGATGGCTACGCGCACGTATGTGCATCCGTTCTTGGGGGTATGCATTTTCGTTACCCGAGCTTTCATTTTTAAATTTGGACGTCGCATATATTTTTCATATTTTAAATCTGAATTTTTAGACCCGACCCGGGGGCGTTTTGGAATATTTTTGTATCCCGCCAAAATTCAAATTTTATTAAATTTAATATCTTTAATTTCTTTTTCAAATCGAACAGTTTTAAATTCAATTAACAAACTAAAATCTTTTTCAATTTAATATCTTAACTCATTTAACAAACTATCTCTCTCTCTTCCTCTGACGATGGCCCCACTTCCTCTCTCTTTCTCTCTCTCAACCGCGCGTCTCTTTCTTTCTCTCTCCCCACTAAATTATAATTTTATCTCTCCTCACTGTTCTCTCTCTCTCCTCTCGATCTCTCTCTTCTCTCTCCCCCCCTTTCTCTCTCTTCCCTCTCTCTCTCTCTCTCACCTCTCGCGAATCCTGTAGCATCTTGGATGCGGTCACCTTCCTTCTACGCTTACGCTCACCCTCCTTCTTCACGTTTCTTTCCTTATTTAAACCCCGAGCTCCTTCCTTAAGAACCCATCACTCCTCACTCCTCCTCAAACCCTAACCCAATCTCCTCTGCACCCTAAAACTCCATGCCTCCTCCTCCTCATCACCTTTCCCTCTTCTTCTTTCTCCTCTCCCAAGCACCAACCCTGCACCCACAAACCAACCGAGAACCCATCACCCAAACTTGCACACCTCTATCGCCGGCGATCTATCGTGATCGCCATCCGCACCACCATCACCCTTCTTATCCCCTGCACACTCCAACACCCCAACCATCCCCTCTTCCTCTCCTTTTCTCCATTCCCTGCACAACACCGAGCCCAAACCCTAACTCCTCAAAACCAAACCCTAGCTTCGCCGGAGCTCCGTTCACGGCCGTCGACACCCTCACGACTCCTCTCTGCAACCACAGCGAGCTTTCTCTTCTTCCTCTTCTCTTTCTTCCCTCTTCTTCTTCCTCCTTCCTTCTTTCTTCTTTCTCTTTCATTTCTTGATTCTTGAATGTTGTATTCTCGTAGTTCGCCGGAGCCGGGATCGTCACCGACGATCCAGACGACCTAGAGGAAGTGCCTGGCTTGCGTGATCACCCTTGTGCGTTTCTTGGATCCGTTACGTGTGCCGTACGTGCGTCGCGACATTTTGCCGACGTCGGACGTACCGTACACATCCGTTTCTTGATCCGTCGAGGCAAGTTAATCTTGCTACATGCTATATAACTCATTATATACCTATTTAAATAAATATCATACCTGTATTTAAAATCATGCACCCCATGTTTAGTTTTATAACTTTTCGATGTTCCGTTTGCATCCATTCATATCATTTCAGATCTAGGTCATGAAAACTTATCTTGTTACATACTATATTACAACATACTGCACCCAATGGAATATTTACATCACATATTGCTTAGTTGTACAGCCCACAATACCATTTTACAGTTTTACTGATTTCGGATACCCGTTTGCATCCATCTCATTTAAAATATATATAACTGCATCCATAGATCACATTAATACATAACACTGTGATATTAACACCCCATGTTTAATAAAGTGCATTCTAATTAGTATTGGAACTATAAATGTAACCCTAATCGATAATTGTGCATCCATATCTTTGAATTTATATCTATTTGCATACCATATCACATTATTCCATTTTATTGTTATATTAGTACCCCATACTTGTTTTTGTGTACCCATACTTATTACAGTTTGATTATGAGCACCCACTTGATACTTGTGCACTATCTGAGATGACCTGATACACTACTACTTAACACGACTTGATACATACACCACTACTTGACATGATTTGATTCCATGTACACTACCTGACATGACCTGAAGTATCACAGCCTGACTTGATACCGATTTTGTTACTAATGCCGACAACCTTGACCTGTTGTCCCTACGGACATTTTCTGTTGTCTATTCAGACAAACCTATACCTGCTTGATCCTGTGTTGGCATTAGCTCCAGATTTATCAATACCTGACTTGAACACATAACTTGGGGGTATGGGGAAATCAATGATGAAATCTGACTTGTAACTCGACAGTTCGATGCCTTTATTGATCAGTCTTACGGGCTAGGCCAGCCCCGGAATGATGCTGCTGACATCATTCGTCTTTACATACTACCTTTTACTGCCTAGCGGCACGTCTCGGATTCAGCCCGAGAGTCTTGACCGTGGTCCCGGGCACGCACGGGATACTATTGAGCTACATCGACGATTCATCAAATTGATTTCAAAGACTTGAGAGTAGTTAGCCCAGTAGACCAGTTTAGATTACTCACTGCACATCACATGTGCCTTACCCTTCACTGTCCTTATTTATGTTACTGTTATACCTTATTTACCGTTCATACTCGTACCTGCATGTCTTGCTACTCCTCGACTTTACTATTGCTTGATATTATGATGCACTGACGTCTGGGTTTTGCATGGCCCAGATCCTTTACCCGTGGATGTACATGCGGCTGAGTGGACACGGCTCAGTAGATTCGCTGGAGCTTTGGTTGCCAACGATGCTGATAGGGAAAGGAGGTTCATGCGCAGTTTGGACGTGGAAATCCAGAGGCACATCATATCTCTGGGATTGACCACTTTCTCTCAAGTTCTTAAGGCGGCCCGAGAGCAGCAGAGCTTATCGGGTGAAGACTGGGGGTACGCAGCAGCAGGCGGTTGCAGTGCGGAAGCCGGTGTTTGCACCGAACCAAGCGCATGTACGCAGAGGTATTTCGGTGAACCGACGTGGCGTAACACCTATGAAGAAGCCTGTCGTTGTTGATCAAAGAAGGAGAGTGATTTATGACTACTGCCATTTACCTGGACACGTGCAAAGGGAATGCAGAAGGATGCGGGGACTCTGTTTGGTTTGTGAATCGGCGGATCATACTATCAACGCTTGTCCGTCAAAGCTTCGCATGAAAGATGATGTTCAAAGTCCACCGCAGAAGCAGTTTCAGGGACAGAAGCAGCTGACTCAGGGACCCAATCAAGCTCGAGCATTTACCCTGACGGCTGAGGAAGCTAAGGCTTCAGAAGAAGTTGTTTCAGGTATCCTACTTGTTCATGGTTTTCCCGCATTAGCGTTATTCGATTCTGGTGCATCCCATTGTTTTATGTCGTCCAAGTTTATTGCTACACACTCGATTCCTTGCACGACCTTATCTAGTTGTTGGGACATATACACTGGGAATGGGAAGATCATAACTAGTAGAGAATGTAAGGATTGTTCTGTTGTTGTTTGTGGACGGGAGCTGTTTGCAGATTTCTTGGTGATTGATACCGGCAGTTATGAAGTTGTCTTGGTAATGGATTTTCTCGGCACATTCCACGCTCACATTGATTGTAGGGCAAAGAAAGCGATTTTTCAGATTCCTGGACATCCGGAGTTTATCTTTACTGGAGAAAGCAGTTCTGTCGGGCCAGTCGAGTTTAGGGCTAGGCCGACAAATAATGTTCTTTCGTCTATGGAAGTTGATAAGGAAGAAACGCCAGCTGTAGTTCGAGAGTTCATGGACGTGTTCGAAGACATCTCGGGTTTACCACCAAAACGAGATGTGGAGTTCGCAATCGATCTTATTCCTGGTGTAGCACCAATCTTTAAGGCGTACTATCCAATGTCACCAGTGGAGTTGGAAGAAGTCAAGTAGCAGGTTGCTGAATTACTTGAGAAGGGTTGGATTCACAGCAGTAATTCACCTTGGGGGGCTCCAGTTCTTCTAATCAAGAATAAAGATGGCACAAGGAGGATGCGCATCGATTATCGAGAATTAAACTGGGTGACTATTAAGAACAAGTACTCGATCCCCCGCATTGGCGAATTATTCGAGCAGCTTAGTGGCGCGAGGGTATTCTCGAAGCTGGATTTGCGATCCGGATACTATCGGTCCGAGTTAAATCAGAAGATATTTGCAAGACGGCGTTCCGAACTCGATATGGACATTACGAGTATTTAGTGATGCCCTTCGGAGTAACGAATGCACCGGCGATATTTATGGACTTGATGAACCGAATCTTTTCACCATTCTTCGACCGGTTTATAGTGGTGTTCATTGATGATATTCTGGTCTACTCAAAGAGTATTGAAGAGCCTCCGGTTCCTGGGTGCAAAAGTTGGTATGGAAGAGGCTCCTCCCGCTATCTGAGTAGCAGGGCGCTTCACACCGGCAGATTGAGGTCTTCCCTTCCTCTTCACCACTGCCTCATATCGTCGGGCAACCTTCAGCGCAAGATCGTGGGTTAGGAAATCCCATGTAGCTAATGCAGCTTGGATCTCCGGGTCCAACCCTTGCTGAAATCGTCTAGCCCTGATCTCAGCAGTCTGTATGAGATGTGCCGCGAACCTGTTACGGTCTTGTTTTAGCTGTGTAGTATGTGATATTGGAAACTTGAATATTTGAGACATATCTTACCTACTAAGTATGGTGAACTCAGTATCATACTCATCCACAGATTTGTTCCACATATAGCCTTATTGCAGGTGGATGAATTGTTGCTCCATGTCAAAACGGGCAGTCTCCGGAAAATATTTCGTGTCGAACATATCGCGAAATGTCTTCTATTCGATCAGCTGGGCAAGTCGGCTTTCTTGAGCCTTCCACCATACTCTGGCGTCGTCAGTTAGTTGTAACTTTGCAACTCTTACCCAAGCAATATCTGGCACTTATGCTGCTGCCAGATCGTCCTCAATCGACTGAGCCCATTCTTCCGCTTCCAGGGGGTTCTCTTTCCCAGAAAAGTTCTTAGGGTGCAATGCCCGGAACTGTTTTACACCGGGTGCCTCAGCTTCTGGGCGGTGTAGGAGGATGGCAGTCTGCTGCTGCTGTCCCTCCAAGAGGCTCTTGATTGCCTCAAGAAATACCGTCTGCTCATTGATAGGAGCTGCTGCGGTAGGTGGTGGTAGAAGAGGTGGAGTGTTTCCATTCACGTTGGTGCTGGTATTATTTGGGAAATCCATAACCCTAAAAAAAAAAGTAGGGTTAGGATAGATTCAAGGAATTGAAATGTAAAGAATATTTAGTTGCTGATTTTTATAATTCTTGTGATATATTGCTTAGGTTTCCATGCAGAACTGGCCAGCATGGGCCGCCAACAAAACCTGTCACGCCCCGCTTCCCGGTGTATGGGGAAGGAGATGTGGCGGGCTGCGACGTACTTACTCAGAAGTAAACACGTTAAGCGTAAATAAGCAATATAAGTAAAAGCACAAGAAAAGACAATAGGTATAAAAAGACAACAACTTTTTATTGATAACCATTCTTTACATACAACTGAAAAATAAATTATAATGAAAGAAAGCGATGCCTAAACAATGGCATATGAACTGAAAGAAAAGTAAGTACAAGTAGGATCTAGAACTCTGGATCCTCTGTAAACTTCTCCAAATCGTCCTGGTTGGACTCGATCTCCTGAGAGTCGGGTCCTTCTGACAACATTCCAAAGAAAGAAAATAAAGGAATGTCTTCAGCGAACTAGCGCTCGGTAAGTCCCAAAAGATAGAAAGGAATAGACAAGTAAAGAGAATAGAATTGGTAAATTATCTGTTTGTTATACTAACGTAATTGTTTGTAGCTTGGTACAGAAGGTATCAGTGTATACGAGAGGAGTCCAACTTATCCCGTGGACTACGGGAACCTGTAATACAATGCCCCGTCGACAAAACCACGGGACAACAACACGGATGTTCATGTAGTGTCTTTTAGTGACCATCTCGTTCCACTTCTAATATATTCCGTACCAGTCTACCCCGTTAAAACCCCGTAATGTATACTGTATTGATTGTATTGATTTGTAGTTATCAGACTTGCCGAGACCATGGTATAAGTTGTTCATGTAAACGGATCAGGATGTAAACGGATAGTCATGTAGTCAAGTTCAAGATATAGCCATGGTTCAGTCAAATCAAGTCATGATGCATGTTCGTATTGTTCGGTATTCATGTTCAGGTTCAAGTGTTCATGTTTGGTATATTGGATTCATGTTGAATTGGAGTTGGATTCATGTTTGGATTGTATTCAGATTAGACTGAGACTCAGATTGAGTCAGACACATAAACATATTTGGATTCTTGAATTAGGTTTTGGAGTTATCGATAACTGCGGCACATGGACGACAGGATTTGTGTCTTTTTCCAAGACAATTACCATTGATAATCCTATTTTAGTTTTCTACCTTAAATAGGCAAGCACCCACTTTCTCCGGCTCCCTGTGGCTCAAGAGAATTGGTCACGCCTAAACCTATATTTACTAGGGTCCTTATTGAAATTTGATATAACTTGAGGGGGTTTTATGAAAAATATTTTAGTATACTTTCAAAATAAAGCTTAAGTATTTATTTATCGTATTTAAGATTTTCATGGATGTAACTTTTAAAAGATGAGATATTCTAGTGAATAAATAACTGGCTTAAATAGTTCATGGTATTTTAATATAAAGTTTGACTTGTATTGATTCTTGATGGTATTTTCATAAAACCTGTAATTCTAGAAAGCATGGAATTTTATTATATATTAAAAATAGACGGTCTGATAATATTTATATACTTATTAAAAAATAATTTTTATTATTAAATAGAAATTCTCGTTTTTTTAAAAATTGTATTAAAATTCCATCGGGATTGTATACTCCGTGAGGAGGTCTGCATCTCGCCCTACTAGTCCCGAGGATGTGCGATAATCCGCACCATCCCGATCGGGTTCCCCAAAATGGGTTGTAGAGGCATAATCGTAAGGAATGAATTAATACAATTTAAAGAAATACGAGTTTTTAATAGTTTAAGGTATTTATTTGAAAATGTTGTATTTTGCTACAAAAATATTGTTCAAGCGAATCGTTTTATGTCAAGATGTGTGTATGTGAGAGGTAGGTCATTACCTCGTGATATATTCTAAAGGTATGATAAGCTAAATATTTAAAAGATTTCATATGTAAAGTTTGTGGTATTTAAACGAAAAACGCAAATTAAAGGTACATAATATGATATTTTAAGATGAAAATTGTTCTCAATATTTTTTTGATGATTACTAAACAAGATATAATGATATGGATGGGTGATTCTTAAGAAAAATTATGATTTTAAGAATTTTAGAAATGAATGTCGGGATAACTCCACTTCCGACAAGTTTTGAAAAGAGAAATTTTTAAGGTGAAAAATAGAATAAGAAGTGAGACTTACGAGTTAAAATGAGAGAGGGGAGGTATAGGATGAGAAAGGTAGCTTTGTGGAGTCGCGGGGTTGCCGAAAACGTCTCGAATCCTCGCCGGAAAGTGACCTTAGGCTAACTCCACTTGTACTCTTCTTGGACTTAGAAAATTTTTAGAATTTTGGCAATGGATTTCAGAATGAAGAGGGCAAGGGTATGGTATTGTATTTATAAGATGGAATTAGGGTTTATGGATTGAAGAGAGAATTAAAATTGCATTAAAAATGGGATTTAAAGCTCATTTTTAATTCTCTGTTAATTTTCAGGAAAAACAAACAGAATAGGAGTAGTGGGGGTAGGCAAAGAGGTGTTGTGGACGAAGCACGGGGGACTATCACCTACGGACGGCCGGCATCGCCGGCCTAAATGCGCATCTCGCCAGTCGAGTAGAAGAGTTGGGTGCTTAGATTGGTGCCACGTGTCCCTCTCGCAGTTAATAGCATTTTGCACATATTTGATTTTCTGTGACTTTTCATTTTATGTGTATTGCACGTGTAAACTTTTGGGCTTCCAAAAAGTTTAAAATAAAAATTCAGAAAAATAATATGTGGCTGATGGGATTCGAACACAGAGGTTATGTCACAGCAGTGTAAGGTTTTACCAATGAGCTACAAGTGCTTTCTTTCTATTCTTAAACAAATTAAATTTATAACTTGTGCTCAGGTTAGCAAACTCCATTCTGTATATTAACTTTAAAAATTTTCGTACAGTAAAAACAGAGTCGTTACATTGCGTCTTTTCGATCTTCGAGTCCATGTGGCATCTCACCGTGCGCTTTAATTTTCGTGTGTATCCCTGATGACATTTGTGGATCACTGAAAGGGCGATGCCATAATGGAGACGTCGCTTCGTCTGTTCGGGCCGGCTATCGACCGAACTCGAGCTTTATTTACTTAGGCCATATTAAGAGTTTGCCTGCTTCGGGTACGTGCACCAGGTAGAGGCCTGCCTACTAGTTTAATGCGAGGCTTAAGGATCCACCGTTGAGGTCGAGCAGGAAGATATCTGGTGGCCTCGTGACAAGGGCTTTTGAATACATAGCATTGTTGGGTAGGAAGCTACTGCTATGGACGGACCGAGAAAGAAGCTGTTCGGCTGTCTCATGATGAGGGCTTTGGATCCACGTCTTCGTTGGGCAGGACGCTACCCGCGAAGGATGGGCCGGGCAGAAATCTACCCGTAGTGAATAGGCAGGGCAGGAAGCTACCCTGCCGTCTCGTGATGAGGGCTTTGGATCCATGCGTCTTCATAGAGCAGGAAACTACTCACCGTGGATGGGCTGAGCAGGAAGCTACCCAGCAGCCTCATGATGAGGGCTTTGGATCCACATCTTCGTTGGACAGAAATCTACCCACTCTCCACTATGGATGGGCCGAGCAGGAAGCTGCTCGACGGCCTCATGATGAGGGCTTTGGATCCATGGCGTTGTTGGGTAGAAAGCTACCCGTGGTGGACGGGCTGGGTAGGAAGCTGCCCAGCGGCCTTATGATGAGGGCTTTAGATCCATGTCTTCATTAGGTAGGAAGCTACCCGCGGTGGATGGGCTGGGCAGGAAGCTACCCGCGATGGATGGGCCTGGCAAGAAGCTACCTGGTTGCCTCATTACGAGGGCTTTAGATCCACGTCTTTGTAGGGTGTTTTTCGTCACCCCATTGAGATGGGAATATATGCATGCTTGTCAGGCGCATTACAAATTCTCCCTACCTAGGGTAGGCCGGGGTTTAATGATTGTGGGGATCCGAATCTCCGGCAGCCGCGGACTAAGCTGCCGTTAATTATCCCTCGCCTTTGGAGCGAGAGAACCTCTGATTGACGGGTTAAACTGGTCATGCGAACTCAATGTGCAGTGTTGTGTTTTGAAGGGGTTTTGGATATATCGGGGGCCCCGCAGAGTTTTTACGGGGTCCCGCTACCCGGATAGCGGTCTGGGGGTCAAGGGGGCTAGCAGCCCCCTTGCGAGGTGCGGGGCAGCGCCCTGTTAGAATTTTTTTTCTAACAGGGACAGTGTCGTGGAGTATGTGTGTGCGTACATATGTATACATATGTATATATATATGTATATATATAAAAAAAGGGGGAGAAGGCATCCAAAGGATGCGTGGGGCCAGCGCAAGAGTGCTAGCGCACTATGTGTCAGCACGTGGGCGCTCGGGCGCTAGCGCACTGAGTGCTAGCGCGCCACGTGTCAGCACGTGGGCGCTAGAGCGCTAGCGCTTTGGACGCTAGCGCTCTGAGCGCAAGAGTGCTAGCGCACTGAGCGCTAGCGTACTGAGCGCTAGTGCGCCACGTGTCAGCACGTGGGCGCTCGGGCGCTAGCGCTTTGGGCGCTAGCGCTCTGAGCGTAAGAGCGCTAGCACGTCACGTGTCAGCACGTGGACTCTCGGGTGCTAACGCTTTGGGCGCTAGCGCTCTGAACGCAAGAGTGCTAGCGCTTTGAGCGCTAGCGCGCCACGTGTCAACACGTGGGCGCAAGAGCGCTAGCGCACCACGTGTCAGCACGTGGGCGCTCGAGCAGCAAAAGGGACATGGTCCCTGCAATGGGAGTTGTACTCCCAGAAAGGAGCACTTATTATTCTCTGTATATATATATATATATATATATATATATATATATATATATATATATATGAGGAGTTAAACTCTTAAGATGTTTTGAAGCTGATGAAGGGCTTCTCCCGTTGAGCCCTAGTTCTTCCCCAAAGTGGGGTTTCTGGAGATGAGACTCCTTCTTCTTACTTTGTTGGCTTGATTTTGAAGATCAAGAAATATGAGATTCTAAAAATCTCTCCTTTCTTAGATCTGATGGTAGATCTGAGTTCCCCTTTGTGGGTTTTGTGGTGAAAAACTATTTAGTTTTGGAAAAGAAAGAGTAAAACTCTTGATTTAATTCAAAAGAAAGAAGAAGGTTTGGAACCTTCAGAAAGGGGAAAGAGGTACAAACCCTAGGTTTTTGAGAGAATGAAAAGTGTATTGCTTTATTCATCATCATGTTGCCTTATATAGGCTTACATATTTGCATATAGCCCCTTGGGCTTTACAAAATGGCATTTCGTCCATCCCATGTCTCATGTGCTATTTTTTTTTGCACATAAGCCATGGGCTTACAAAAATTTGGCTTTATGCCAATTTTGTTTACATTCATGCATAAAAAATTACATAAAAATTATTTATTACATGATTTCATTTTGGCATGGGGGAGGGCCGGCCGCTTCATGTTCGGACTCGACCTGGGCATGGGCCCACTTGGCTTGGGGTTGACTTTGACTTTGACTTGGTCAACCGGGGTGCAATTTTTGACTTCAACAAAGTTCCCCCATCAATAAATGCACACCACATGTGTGAGTCGTGTGCATGAAATTGACGGATCTTCTTTCGCGTGGAGGCGACTTGCTTTGGTTCCCACTTTTTGGGATGCACTTCCCTTTTTACGACATGGACGGTCGACGCTTGACGCGTCTCCGAGATGGAGTGTCCGTGGTACACGTTTCCCTGGCCCGAAGTGATCTGGTTCCTGCTTTGTAGGAAGCCTGCACTGCCCTTTTTGCGACATGGACGGTCGACGCTCTGATCCGGAGCGATTTGGTTCCCGATTTGTGGGAAGCCTGCACTGCACGTTTTGCGACATGGACGGTCGACGCTCTGACCCGGAGTGATTTGGTTCCCGATTTGTGGGAAGCCTGCACTGCCCATTTTGCGACATGGACGGTCGACGCTCTGATCCGGAGCGATTTGGTTCCCGATTTGTGGGAAGCCTGCACTGCCCGTTTTGCGACATGGACGGTCGATGCTCTGATCCGGAGGGATGTGGTTCCCGATTTGTGGGAAGCCTGCACTGCCCATTTTGCGACATGGACGGTCGACGCTCTGATCCGGAGCGATTTGGTTCCCGATTTGTAGGAAGCCTGCACTGCCCGTTTTGCGACATGGACGGTCGACGCTCTGATCCAGAGTGATTTGGTTCCCAATTTGTGGGAAGCCTGCACTGCCCGTTTTGCGACATGGACGGTCGACGCTCTGACCCGGAGCGATTTGGTTCCCGATTTGTGGGAATCCTGCACTGCCCGTTTTGCGACATGGACGGTCGACGCTCTGACCCGGAGCGATTTGGTTCCCGATTTGTGGGAAGCCTGCACTGCCCGTTTTGCGACATGGACGGTCGACGCTCTGATCCGGAGCGATTTGGTTCCCGATTTGTGGGAATCCTGCACTGCCCGTTTTGCGACATGGACGGTCGACGCTCTGATCCGGAGCGATTTGGTTCCCGATTTGTGGGAATCCTGCACTGCCCGTTTTACGACATGGACGGTCGACGCTCTGATCCGGAGCGATTTGGTTCCCGATTTATGGGAATCCTGCACTGCCCGTTTTGCGACATGGACGGTCGACGCTCTGATCCGAAGCGATTTGGTTCCCGATTTGTGGGAAGCCTGCACTGCCCTTTTTGCGACATGGACGGTCGACGCTCTGATCCGGAGCGATTTGGTTCCCGATTTGTGGGAAGCCTGCACTGCCCTTTTTACCACATGGACGGTCGACGCTCTGATCCGGAGCGATTTGGTTCCCGATTTGTGGGAAGCCTGCACTGCCCGTTTTGCGACATGGACGGTCGACGCTCTGATCTGGAGCGATTTGGTTCCCGATTTGTGGGAAGCCTGCACTGCCCGTTTTGCGACATGGACGGTCGACGCTCTGATCCGGAGTGATTTGGTTCCCGATTTGTGGGAAGCCTGCACTGCCCATTTTGTGACATGGACGGTCGACGCTCTGATCCGGAGCGATTTGGTTCCCGATTTGTCGGAAGCCTGCACTGCCCGTTTTGCGACATGGACGGTCGACGCTCTGATCCGGAGCGATTTGGTTACCGATTTGTGGGAAGCCTGCACTGCCCGTTTTGCGACATGGACAGTCGACGCTTGACGCGTCTCCGAGACGGAGTGTCCGTGGTAGACTTTTCCCTGGCCCGGAGCGATCTAGTTCCCGATTTGTTAGAAGCCCGCATTGCCCTTTTTGCGACATGGACGGTCGACGCTCTATTTGACTTGCTCTGCTTCTTGCAGTGTCAGGGGTGGACTTGACTTGCTCTGCTTCTTGCGGTGTCGAGATTGGATTCTGACTTGCTCCGCTTTCTGCGGTGTCGGAGTTGAAGTTGACTTGTTGATTGTGATTTGGGTTGACATCAGCATCGCTATACTGGAATATGGTACCAGGAGCGAATCATCATCTGTCTTTGAGAGGATTTTGGTATTGTTTTTTTTTGTCGGCATCTGCATTGCTGCACTGGAATAATGTCAGGAGCAACTCATCATTTGCCCCGGGAGGATTTGGGAATTAGTTTTTGTTTGGCATCTGCATTGCTGCACTGGAATAATGTCAAGAGCAACTCATCATTTGCCCCGGAAGGATTTGGGAATTGGTGGCTTAGAAGATAGGTTTAGATCCCTATCACCTAAGGCTTTTCAATTTTATGGGCCGTAAGGGTCCCATAAAAGCATTTTCTCCTTACGAGTCGAAAGGATCTCGTAGGTGTTTTTTTTATCCTTAGGAGTCGTGGGGTTCCTAAGTGTGTTGCTCCTTTGTGAGTCGTAAGGATCTAACGCGGGAATTTTCTCCTCACAAAGTCGAGAGGACTCTGCGAGTGCATTTTATTTCTTTTTTACGAGTTTGCGCCCTTTCGGGTTTTCACAAACTCGCCGGCAGTCCTGCTGTTTTTACTCACGGAGCCCTTTCGGGTTTTCATCCGTGCCCCTTTTGCTTGTGGACATACCATTTTATTATTATTATTATTATTATTATTATTTTTTTGGGGACTTTGAATGTGGTCTCACCAGTAGGACTTGGGAGAGATTGGGATCGTTTTACGCCCGTGGATTGTATACGGTTTTGCAGGATGTATGATCCAGACCGTAGGGCCGGAAAAATTTCGGGACTTTGCCGGCATCTGCATTGCTGCACTGGAATATGGTACCAGGAGCGACTCATCATTCGCCGTTGTGGTATGGGATTTGGAATTTGGTTGGCGTCTGCATTGCTACACTGGAATATGGTACCAGGAGCGACTCATCATTCGCCATTGGGGTATGAGATTTGGAATTTGGCTGGCGTCTGCATCGCTGCACTGGAATATGGTACCAGGAGCGACTCATCATTCGCCACTTGGGGATTGGGGAGCGATGGCTTAGGAGACAGGTTTGGATCCCTATCACCTAAGGCTTTTCAATTTTATGGGCCGTGAGGGTCCCATAAAAGCATTTCCTCCTTACGGGTCGTAAGGATCCCATAGGTGTATTTTCTCCTTAGGAGTCGTGAGGACTCCCAAGTGTGTTTCTCCTTTGTGAGTCGTAAGGATCCACGAAGGTTTTTTCTCCTCATGCATCGTGGGGACACATGAGTGGGTCTTTCCAATGGACCATAATTCCAAGGGCGGGGACCAACCGCTGGACTGGTGATTGCAGTGGGGCATGAGTGTGATGAGAATTATTTGAGCCCGTGGATTGTATACGGTGGTCAAGTTGGGGACTAACCGTAGGGCTGGAAGAATTTTGGGAAATTGGATTTTGGTTGGCGTCTGCATCGCTGCACTGGAATATGGTACCAGGAGCGACTCATCATTCGCCGTTGTTTTGTTTTTTTGTTTTGTTTTTGTTGTTTTACCGTGATTGCTCTATCATTTCAGCTTTTCTTATCGCGAAGATCGCGATTGCCCTATCATTTCGGCATTTATTCGCGGTTGCCCCATCATTTCGGCTTTATTTTCATCTTTATTTCACTCGCTGATTTTTATTACGAGTTGCCCCATCATTTCGGCTTTTCTTTATTTTTCTTTTATTTACACATTTTTTTATTTACACATTTTTTCTTACATTCCCAGTTTAATGACTTAGAGGTCGACTGTTCCCAGTTTAATGACGTGGTGGTCGACGGTTCCCAGTTTAATGACGTGGTGGTCGATTATTCCCAGTTTAATGACGTGGTGGTCCATTATTCCCAGTTTAAAGACTTAGAGGTCTACAGGTGTTCCCAGTTTAACGACGTGGTGGTCCTTTTTGCTTATCCCAGCTCCTTGAATTGTGATCTTGGCGGAGCTGTATTGATGACCGTAGCTCTGTGGCTTGCCGATACATCCGAGGATTGTGAGGTTTTTCCAAGCTTGTATTGGTTCTCTACCCAATCTTTAAAAACACAGCAGTCTTCAATGGCATGACTCACCACCCTATGGTATGGGCAGTATAAGGGATTGCCGGTCATATTCATTTCATGTGGCCTCTTCGGAATAGGCAATTGCAGAACGTTGTTCAAGGCTTCCTCGAATATATCGCGGACCTCATCCCTCCTGAAGGAGTACACCTTCTTCTTTCTCTCCATTAGAGTAGGTGCCCTTACTGATGCTGGTCCTTGAGGCCGATCAGTCTTTGGTTCGCCCTTTTCAGATAATGGCACATGTCTGGTAGGATTAGGTTCCCGAAAGGCTTCGGTCTCCATTTGTATGAAATCGGCGGTCGTAGCTTGACTGTTTGCTAACACGCCCTTAGACAGTTCTATCTCTCCTGTCTTGTATTGCCTTTCGACCCAATCTTTGAAGACGAAGCAGTCCTCAATGGCATGACCTATCACTCTGTGATAGGGGCAGTATTTGGGGTCGTTGGTCATATTCGCTTCCTGCGGTCTTTTTGACTCTGGCAGTTGTAGACCGTTTCTTAGGGCGTCCCTGAATATCTTGTGGACTTTTTCCCTTTTGAAGGAATAGACTTTTTCCAGTTTCTCTTTCAGAGGAGATTCCCCCCCCCCCGGCGTATGTATCGGAGGGACTGGAGGCTGATTGCGGCCGTTTTTCGCGAAGGCGCTCCGCTCTTAGGTTGAAAGGGGTATCAGTTGGCTGCCTCCGGGTATCAATCCCTGGCTCATGAACCAAAATTTGATTCTGCTGTAATTGCAATCGGGCGACTTGGGTCGCGAGATCTGCCGCGACGTTTGCCAATTCGTCGACCTTGGACTGTACCTTGGCTAACTTCTCGTCCCTATCCTGAAGCTGCCTCTGAAGCCATCGGAATAACGCTTGTTCTGTAGTTCCGGCTATGACAACCGGGTCGTCTTTATTGCCTGAGCTCAATGTCGCAGGAACCATGGGCTCCTCTGGCTTATCGGCCTGAGCGGGCCCTTCATCACTTAGATCGAGCCGATGCTGGGCAGCGTCAATCATATCGTCACCATGGCTGTGAAGAAGAGGAGGATTTGTTTCTTCATGTCCGACCATGTAGATAGTGCGAACCACATACCCAGCCATCTCTTTATCTTTGGCGGCTGATTTCGCGGAGCGGTCTGGGCTTTGGAAATTCATAAATTTTAACATGGCCAGAGCCCTAGCCCTTTTGTTGGCTCTGTATCTGAACCGCTTCTGCCTCAGCTTCTCTGCCTTGAGCGCTTGGCAATCTTCTGCTCTTCGGGAAGCCTCCATAGGCTGAGTGATAGGGAGGCTTGAAAAGACACCCAATCGAGTAGTTATCAGAGGCGCCGCTGGAGCTTGCCCGAGATACCTTGTTGCTTTGTTGGTGTTGACGGCCTTGCCCCCAGCTGGGGCCAAAGAAAGTTGTTTAAACACCGACTTGCGTTTGAGTTGGGGCGCCTTCGAGACCACCACATTTGGCCTCTTGCCTTTCGAGACCGGCTTGTCTGTCACCGGGGCTTGAGGAGATGGGATGGCGTTAGCTGACACGAACAGAATAGAGCCGAATGGTAGTGGCGACTCCTCCCACTGTCGCCCAAGACTGGCCGGAAGGACTGTCCTGGCGTCCATCTTCATCGTGTAGAAGATGGGAGCTGAGTTCATCTTCGGAGACATTGTTGAAAGGTGATTGTTTGAAAATCTGCATGAAAGGGCATTATTTTAGTATAAATATAGATATGTATATTGATTGAGTTCGCATGAACGTTTAACCCGAAATATGGGAGGAGAGATCGGTCCCACCGGACGTGCCAGAATCTGTAGGGTGTTTTTCGTCACCCCATTGAGATGGGAATACGCGCGTGCTTGTCAGGCGCATTACAGATTCCTCCTGTCTATGGTAGGCCGGGGTTTAATGATTGTGGGGTCCGGCAGCCGCGGACTAAGCTGCCGTTAATTACCCCTCGCCTTTGGAGCGAGAGAACCTCCGATTGACGGGTTAAACTGGTCATGCGAACTCAATGTGCAGTGTTGTGTTTTGAAAGGGTTTTGGATATATCGGGGGCCCCGCAGAGTTTTTTACGGGGGTCCCGCTACCCGGATAGCGGGCTGGGGGTCAAGGGGGCTAGCAGCCCCCTTGCGAGGTGCGGGGCAGCGCCCCGTTAGAAATTTTTTTCTAACAGGGACAGTGTCGTGGAGTATGTGTTTGCGTACATATATATACATATGTATATATATAAAAAAAAGGGGAGAAGGCATCCAAAGGATGCGTGGGGCCAGCGCAAGAGCGCTAGCGCACCACGTGTCAGCACGTGGGCGCTCGGGTGCTAGCGCACTGAGCGCTAGCGCGCCACGTGTCAGCACGTGGGCGCTAGGGCGTTAGCGCTTTGGATGCTAGCGCTCTGAGGCGCTCGGGTGCTAGCGCTCTGGGCGCAAGAGCGCTAGCGCACCACGTGGGCGCTCGAGCAGCAAAAGGGACTTGGTCCCTGCAATGGGAGTTGTACTCCCAGAAAGGAGCACTTATTATTCCGTGTGTGTGTGTGTGTGTATATATATATATATATATATATATATATATATATATATATATATATATATGAGGAGTTAAACTCCTAAGATGTTTTGAAGCTGATGAAGGGCTTCTCCCCTTGAGCCCTAGTTCTTCCCCAAAGTGGGGTTTCTGGAGATGAGTCTCCTTCTTCTTGCTTTGTTGGCCGGATCTTGAAGATCAAGAAATATGAGATTCTAAAAATCTCTCCTTTCTGAGATCTGATGGTAGATCCGAGTTTCCCTTTGTGGGTTTTGTGGTGAAAAACTATTTAGTTTTGGAAAAGGAAGAGTAAAACTCTTGATTTAATTCAAAAGAAAGAAGAAGGTTTGGAACCTTCAGAAAGGGGAAAGAGGCACAAACCCTAGGTTTTTGAGAGAATGAAAAGTGTATTGCTTTATTCATCATCATGTTGCCTTATATAGGCTTACATATTTGCATATAACCCCTTGGACTCAAAATGGCATTTCGCCCATCCCATGTCTCATGTGCTATTTCTTTTTGCACATAAGCCATGGGCTTACAAAAATTTGGCTTTATACCCATTTTGTTTACATTCATGCATAAAAAATTACATAAAAATTATTTATTACATGATTTCATTTTGGCATGGAGGAAGGCCAGTTGCTTCATGTTCGGACTCGACCTGGGCATGGGCCCACTTGGCTTGGGGTTGACTTTGACTTTGACTTGGTCAACCGGGTGCAATTTTCGACTTCAACAGTCTTCGTTGAGCAGGAAGCTACCTGCGGTGGATGGGCCGGGCAGGAAGCTACCTGCGGTGGATGGGCATGGCAGGAAGCTACCCGGCCGCTTCGTGATGAGGGCTTTGGATCCACACGTCTTCGTTGGGCAGGAAGCTACCCACTGTAGATGAGCCGAGCAGGAAGCTACCCAGCCACCTCGTGATGAGGGCTTTAGATCCATGTCTTTGTTAGGCAGAAAGCTACCCGCGGTGGATGGGCCGAGCAGGAATCTGCTCGTTGGCCTCATGAGGAGGGCTTTAGATTCACAACGTTTGTTAGGCAGGAAGCTACCTGCTGCGGATGGGCCGAGCAGGAAGCTACCCAGCCGTCTCATGATGAGGGCTTTATATCTACGTCTTCATTGGGCAGGAAGCTACCCGCGGTGGATAGGCCGAGCAAGAAGCTACCTGGCCGCCTTATGATGAGGGCTTTGGATTTACGTATTCATTGGGCAGGAAGCTACCTACTATGGATGAGCCGAGTAGGAAGCTACCCAGTCACCTCGTGATGAGGGCTTTAGATCCACATCTTTGTTGGGCAGGAAGCTACCCGCAGTGGATGGGCTGAGCAAGAATCTTCTCGGCGGCCTCATGAGGAGGGCTTTAGATTCACAGCGTTTGTTAAGCTGGAAGCTACCCGCTGCGGATGGGCCGAGCAGGAATCTGCTCGGCGGCCTCATGAGGAGGGCTTTAGATCCACAGCGTTTGTTGGGTAGGAAGCTACCCGCTGCGGATGGACCGAGCAGGAATCTGCTCGGCGGTATCGTGAGGAGGGCTTTAGATCCACAGCGTTTGTTGGGCAGGAAGCTACCCGCTGTGGAGGGGCCGAGCAGGAATCTGCTCGGCGGTCTCGTGAGGAGGATTTTAGATCCACAACGTTTTTTGGGCAGGAAGCTACCCGCTGCGGATGGGCCAAGCAGGAATCTGCTCAGCGGCCTCGTGAGGAGGGCTTTATTATCTCTAATATCTTCTTGGGGCGCCGTTCAACCTTCCGTGACCCATATAGGTAGGAATGATGACCGCCGCGGATGACACGTGGCTGCACGATATCGGTAAGGTGAGATATTCCGTAATTTGTGTCGTTGTGCGAGTAAATCTTGGCCGTTGGAAGATTTTTGTTGAGGTTATAAATACCGAAGGGATATTGGTTTCTTTCTTGTCTCGCATTCCCTTAAGATGACCGGTCGTGTGTATACCATTAGGGAGGCCGTTTCTCACGACGATGTATACTTTTATAACCTCGATCGTTCCGAGGAGACGTATAAGGCAGTGATAGGCCGCCTAGAGGGCCACTGTGGGCACCTGCTTCCCCAGCGATCTCCTCTCCTTCAGGTGCTAATTTATGCAATATGGAGGACTTCCCCGGATCTGTACAACATCCTATCTCCGCGGACGAGGCTTTCGACAAAATGCACACAGTCTACGGGCTTGGGCTGATCTCAAAGAGTAGGCGGGATTGCTCAGTGGACCTCCTTCTTGAGAGTTTCCAGCAAAGGTTAGTCATCGCATCTTGCTCGGCGGATGGGGTCCCCGGCGAGTCCGTGGATTCTAGGGTCCATGGGTACCGTCAGAGGGAGCGGGCCGAGATTTCTTGGGCTCGGCTGGAGGCGATTTCTTTTGAGTATCACCGGCAATGTGTTCTTAATCCTCGCCCTCCTCTGCTGTAAATGTTGTAAGGCTGGGGAGCCCCTAATACCTCTGAAATAAATAAACTTGTCTTTAGTTGCAGTGTACTGTCTTTTTACCTCTCCTTAATATATATTTTATGCCTTTCTTAAAAAACTTCAGAGTCTTGGAACCGAGAAAAGAAATAAAGGGCTGGAGCCCTACGGTGGTACAAAAAGTCTCTTCTGTGAGAGGACCTAACTTGGAAGACTTAGTTTAATGCTAAAAGGAATTACATTCATTTAAAAGAGGGTACATGTTTATTTATACAACTTAAGCTTTTCGGCGTTATAAGGCCGAAGAAAATTATGCCCTCCGGCGTCCTGCAAACGGTATGCTCCACCGGGCAACGTTTCTGTTACGAGGAACGGTCCATCCCACTTCAGGGAGAACTTATGTAGTCTTCCTTGGTCTACAAACTCGTTTCTTCATAAGACCAGATCTCTCGTCTTGAAGGCCCGACGTTTAACTCGGGTATTGTAGTAACGTGTGGTTTGCTGCTGATAGACGGCTGCTCTGATTTGCCATCGATCCCGGTTTTCCAACAAGATGTCCAGGTTGCTTTGAAGCGCCGAGTTGTTGGCTTCATCGTCAAAGTGTTTGACCCTATAACTGGGCAGTTTAATTTCCGCGGGGACTATTGCCTCGGTACCGTAGCAGAGGCTGAATGGGGTTTCTCCCGTGGGTGTTTTCTTCGATGTTCGCAACGCCCATAGCACCCGTGGCAATTACTCGACCCACCCGTCTTGCCTCCTTTCAAACGGGTTCTGAGACCGTGGATGACGCCTCGGTTCGCTACCTCGGCCTGCCTATTACATTGAGGATGTGCGACTGTGGCAAACTTCATCAATATGTGGTGGTCGCTGCAAAACTCTTTGACTTTATTATTTTCGAAGTTGGTCCCATGGTCGGTAACTATGCACCTCGGGATCCCAAATCGAGAAATTATATTGCTCTGCAGGAACTTTATCGTAGAGGTAGCGTCCGGTTTCCTAATGGGTACGGCCTCTATCCATTTCGTGATGTAGTCCATAGCGACAAGGATGTATCTGTGCCTGCCCGTACCGATAGGGAGTTGACCCACCATATCCATCCCCCATTGTGCAAACGGCCAAGGGGAACAGAGTGGAGTTAGTTTGGTGGCGGGGAGACGAGGTATGCTGCCGAAGAGTTGGCAGTTCTTGCATCTTCTGACCAGCTTCTCAGCATCCTGGTGTATTCTCGGTCAATAGTACCCTTGCAGTAGTGCTTTTTAGACCAGGGTTTGGGCTCCTTGATGTGCTTCCCTAACTCCTTCATGTATCTCTCGCAGAACGTAGTCAGCCTTGTGGGGGTCGATGCACCGGAGCAGAGGCTGAGTGTATGACTTCTTGTACAGGTTTCCGTTGCTCCAGACGAAATGGCGTACTTTGGCCTGAAGCCGGCGAGCTTCTCCTCGGTCTTCGGGAAGTACACCGTCCTTTAGGAACTCTACGAGGGGCTTTCTCCAATCCCGACCACCGTCCTGAGTTGTGTAGATCTAGAGTGTTACCTCTTCGTCTTCTACGCTGGGCCACGGCATGAATTCGAAGAGAATATTTCTTTTATGGTTGACTGAATAGGAAGAAGTGAGCTTGCTCAAGACGTCGGCTTGGGTGTTCAAGTTCTTGGGAATCTGCTCCACTTGGACTTCGTCGAAATTTTTCCGGAGCCTTTTTATTTCGGCCAGGTATTTTATCATGAGTGGTTCCCGGACCACGAGACGCCCGGTTACTTGTTCGATGACCAGTGTGGAGTCGCTGCGAACTATGATGGTCTTCAGACCTACCCCGGAGGCGATTCGCATTCCTGCCAATAAAGCCTCGTATTCTGCGACGTTGTTTGACGCTCTGAACCCGAGCTTTAAAGAGTATTCCATTTCCGCTTCGTCTGGACCGTGGATGATCAGGCCAGCCCCGCTCCCCTCCTCGGTAGAGGATCCGTCCACATAGAGCACCCAATCCGGGATGGGGTCGGGTACCTCCTCGGTCGAGGGACGTGGTTCAGGGCCCCATGCCGCCGTTCCTTCTTTCGTAGGAATAGTGCATTCGACAACGAAATCTGCTAAGACCTGTATTTTGATAGCTTGTCTGGAGTGGTATTTGATATCGAATTGGGAAAATTCCCACCTCCGTTTCTCCAGACGACCTGACGACTCGGGGGAGGCGAGAATAGACCCTAAATGTCGTTCGGTGAGGACGAGGATTGTGTGTGCTTGGAAATAGTGTCGAAGTTTTCTGGAGGCGACGACAAGTGCCAGGACTATTTTCTCTATGGCCGGGTATCTTGTTTCTGCATCCTTGAAAACATGGCTCACGTAGTAGACTGGACTCTGTATGCCTTTGAATTCTCTGACAAGCACCGAGCCTACAGCTTGGTCGGAGACGGCTAGATATAATAATAGCTCGTTGCCCTCGACCGGTCAGGTGAGTAGCGGGGGAGGGGGCGCTAGGTGCGCCTTGAGTTGTTCGAAAGTTGTAACGACTCCAATTTCATTGTACAAAATTTTTCAAATTAATGTACAGAATAGAGTTTCAAGCCTGAGCACAAGTTATAAATTTAATTTGTTTAAGAACTGCAAGAAACCACTTGTAGTTCATTGGTAAAGCCTTGCACTGCTGTGACGTAGCCCCTGTGTTCGAATCCCATCAGCTACACATATTTTTTCTGAATTTTTATTTTAAAATTTTTGGAAGCCCAAAAGTTTACACATGCAATACACGTAAAATGAAAAGTCTGATAAAACCAAACATGTGCTGAATATTATATGAACCGACCTAGACACGTGGCATTCATCCAAGCCCCCACCTCCAACAGTGGACCGGCGAGATCTTCTATAGGGCCGCCGGCGCCGGGCTCCTCTGTTGGGAATGCTCCCATGTTCTGAACCCCAGTCTTTTGTCCTACCCCCACTACTCCTATTATGTTTGAATTCCCTGCAATTATCCAGAGAGTGTTAATTCACTCATAAATTCTATTTTTAATATATTTTAATTCTCTCTTCAATTCTCAAAACCCTAATTCCATCCTATAAATACCACATCATATCCTAGCCCTTTTTATTCTGAAATCTATTGTCAAAAATTCTCAAAATTTTCCAAGGCAAAAAAGAGTACAGGTGGAGTTAGCACTAGGTCAAGTTCCGGCGACCCCGTGACTCCACGAAACTCCCAATTCTTTCATCAACCTCTCCTCTAAATCCTAAACTAGTAGGTTCCCTCTCTTTTCTTCTTTTCAAATCTCAAAACTTCTTCTTTTCAATGATGTCTGTAAGTGGAGTTATACTGACCATCATTTCTAAAACTTTTTAAAATAACAACTTTTCTTAAGAACTAATTATCTAAATCATTATACTTTGTTTGTTAAACATTAAACAATAATTATAAATAAGTTTCATTTCAAAACTCCATATAAAACAACTTTTATTATACTTTTACGTTTAAATACTATAAAATTACATATGACATCTTTTATCATTTTTTGCTTGTGTTACCTTTAGAAAATCTCACGAGATAATGACCTACCTCTCACAAACACGCATCATGACATAACACAATTTCCTTTTAACAATATTTTTGGGACAAATATGACTTTTGCATTAAAATACCATAAACTATTAAAAACCGTCTTCTTTAAATTGTATTATTTAAATTCCTTGCGATTGTATCTCTACAAACCACTTTTGGGGAATCCAGTTCGGTTGGTGTGGGTTATCGCACATCCATCGGACTAGTAGGGCGAGATACAGACCTCCTCCCGGAACATACGATCTCGATGGAATTTTTAATGCAATTTTTAAGAAAAACGTGATTTTCTATTTAATAAATAAATTTTATTTTTAATAATTATATATAAATATTATAAAACCATCTATTTTAAATATATAATAAATTCCATGTTTTCTAAACAAAAGAAAAGAATTACAAGTTTTATGAAAATACCATCAAGAATCCATACAAGTCAACTTTACACTAAAATACCATGTATTATTCAAGCTAGGTATTTATTCACTAGAATACCTCACTTTTAAAAATTGCATCCATGAAAATCCTAAATACGATAAATAAATACTTAAGGTTTATTTTGAAAGTATACTAAAAAGATTTTTCATAAAACCCCTCAAGTTATATTAATTTACATTAAGGACCCTAGTAAATATAGGTTTAAGCGGGACTAATTCTCTTGAGCCTCAGGGAGCCGGAGAAAGTGGGTGCTTGCCTATTTAAGGTAGAAAACTAAAACGGGGTATCAATGGTAATTGGCTTGGAAAAAGTCACAAATCCTGTCGTCCATGTACAACAGTTACCGATAACTCCTAAACCTAATTCAGGATCCAATTCTGTTTAAGTGTCTGACTCAATCCGAGTCTCAGTCTAATCCGAATATAATCTAAACAAGAACACAATCCAATCTTAACTCCAATACAAGGTGAATCCAATCTATACCTGAACTTGAACATGAATACCAGAACTATACCAGAACAAAATCAACATGACTTGAATTGACCGAACCATGAATATATCTTGACTTGACTACATGACTATCCGTTTACATCCTTATCCATTTACATGAACAATTTATACCATGGTCTCGGCAAGTCTTACATCTATACAACAACACAATATACATTTACGGGGGTTTTAAGGGGTAGATTGGTACGGAATATATTAGAAGTGGAATGAGATGGTCACTATAATACACCTAACCTGAAAATCCGTTGCCGTTGTCCCGTGGGTTTTGACGGGGCCTTGTACTCTATATGGCTTAGTCCACGGAGCAAGTTGGACTCCTCTCATATACACTGTACCAAGCTACAAACAACTACGTTAGTATAACAAAAATAGATAAATTACCAGATCTATTCCTTTTACTTAATCTATTTCTCTTTTGGGACTTACCTAGCGATTGTTCGCTGACGACATTCCTATCTCTTCTTTCTTTGGAATGTTGTCAAGAGGACCCGACTCTCAGGAGATCGAGCCCAACCAGGACGATTTGGAGCTCTTTACCGAGGATTTGGAGTTTTAGTTCACTTGTACTTACTTTACTTTTAGTTCATTTTCCATTGTTTAGGCATTACTTTCCAGCATTGTATTTACTTTTCAGTTGTATGTAAAGAATGTTTAATCAGTAAACAGTTGATGTTTATTTATCTCTTGGCATTTCTTGTGAACATTTATTATATTACTTATTTACGCTCTACGTGTTTACTTCTGAGTAAATACGTCGCGGTCCTCGCCACGTCTACTTCCCCGTACACTGGGAAGCGGGGAGTGACAAAATCGTTCTGGCATTCCTCAGACCATTTGTAACAACTCAAAATTCTGTGTATAGAAAATTCATTAAAAGTTAATGTACACTTGGGATATTTGATCTCTTGTGAATGCTATAAGAATTTGTTTTGTTTTAGGACAGCAAGAAAGAGCTTGTAGCTCATTAGTAAGACCTTGCACCGCTGAGACATAGTATTAGAGTTCAAATCCCATCAACCACATTATCTTTTTGTTTTAATTTCTTTTAATCGTTTAGAAGCCCAAGAGTTTTCACGTGCACTACATGTAAATATGATAAGTTACGGAATAAATAAACATAAGTATGAGGGAAATTGAAGCGACAAGGACACGTGGCACCCAGACCAACCCCTACCCGACGGTACAAAACTGGCGAGAATAGGGAAAAGCCCGGCCCCTCTACCCTCACTCTTCCTTTTTCTCCCTTCTACCTTATAAACCAGTAAGTCCCCCTTCTCTCTCTTGTTTGCTATTCTCAAACTTTTCATTCTCAAAACGTGTCGGAAGCTGAGTTATCCGGTTTCCGATTCTCTTTTCTTTTAAAAAAAATACAACTTTTCTTAATAACAGACCTACAAATTTTGATATCTTGTTTAGTAATCATTAACAAAGACAATAGAATAAGTTTTACATTAAAATAATAACCGTAGCAAATTCTATTTCACTTTTACATTAAAATGCCTTCAAGTTTCATTTCGACATGCTTCTACCTTTTAACCGTATTACCTTAGAAAAACTAACGAGGTAATGACCTACCTCATCACAACACACATATCTATCATAGCACGATGAATCTTGGGACAATAGAATACGGGAAATACGATTTTACAAATAAATCTCTTTAAGTTATAAAACTGTTTTCTTAAAAAAGTGTATTTAACTTTCCATGCAATTGAGCCTCTACAACCCATTTTGGGGACCCCGTTCGGGATGGTGCGGATTATCGCATATCCTCAGGCTTAGTAGAGCGAGATGCAGACCTCCGCAAGGAGCATTCGATCTCGATGGAATTTTTATACATTTTTCTTTGGAAAATGAGATTTCTACAAGAAAATAAATAAATTATTTTAATTAAATATCTTTATATTTATTATCAAAATATCTATTTTGATTATATAAATATTCTAAGTTTTCTAAATCAAAGGAATCTCCATTACATGAAAATACCATCCAAATACAATACAAGTACAACATTTCAAGAAAATACCACATATTATGAAACTAAGTTCTATTTACTAGAAATTGCACAATTGTAAAATACACATCTATGAAAACTCTAAAGACGATAATTAAATACTTGAGATATATTTTGAAACTATATCAAAACTATTTTACATAAAACCCCCTCAAGTTATACTAAATTACAATAAGGACACTAGTAAACATAGGTTTAAGCGGGACCAGTCTCTTGAACCTCAGGGAGCCGGAGATATAGGTGCTTGCCTATTTAAGGTAGAAAACTTAACAAACTGTGTTATCAATACGGTAATTGTCTTGGAAAAAGACACAAATCCTGCCGTCCATGTGCAGCAGTTACCGATAACACCAAAATAATCAGGATTTCAAGTTCTTTTAAAAGTGTCTGACTCAGACTGAGTCTCAATCTAATCAATCTAACTTGAATATGATTCAAGTACAAACTACAATACAATATGATTCAATATGAATCCATCTATTAAATCTATATCAATCTGTATTGACCGAACCGAACCATGGATATATTCCATTTACATGTTCTTCCATTATATCCGTTCTATTACTGATATCATAGTTTCGGCAAGTCATCCATCTATACAATTTACAATACAAAACAATATAAACAATACAATCCAGACATCGTAGGGTTTATAAGGGGTAGATTGGTACGGAAGGTGTTAGAAGTGGCACGAGACTGCAACCATAAGACACCTAACTTGAATCTCCATTGCTATTGTACCGTGGCTGAACGGTTCCTTATACTCCGTATACCTTAGTCTCCGGGATAGTGAGACTTCTCTTGTATACACTGGCCTCTTCTGTACCAAGCTACAAACAATAGCGTTAACAATATAATACAACTTTAAAAGTTACTCTCTCTTTCTGTCTCTTCCCTCTCTTCTTACTTTTGGGACTTACCGAGCGATTATTCGCTGGCGACATTCCTTCTTCTTCCTTTGGAATGTTGTCAGGTGATTCGGACCTTCTGGAGACAGAGCCCACCAGCGAGGATTTGGATCAGCTAGCCTTCTACCCGGAGCTCTAGTTTACTTGTATATTTCATTTTCATTTCTGTTATACCATTGTTTAGGCATTGCTTTCAGTACATGTATTTTCATTTCAGTTGTATTGTAAAAAGAATGTTAATAAATAAAGTTGATGTTCATTTACATCTTGTTTCTTATGTATTTTATTTTATATTGCTTAGATACGCTTAGCGTTTTTACTTCTGAGTAAATACGTAGCGGCCTCGTCGCGGCCTCGTCGCGGCCTCTGGGAAGCGGGGCATGACAGGTTTTGTTTGTGGCCCATGCAGGTCAGCTCTGTGTGGACATACAGGTCAGCTCTGTATGGACATACAGGTCAGCTCTACGTGGACAACCTAATCAATATAATACAAGAACCAGCAACTAAAAATATTCTTTACAATTCATATTCCTTGAATCTTCCAATTTCATATATTTTGAATCTGTCTTAACCCAAAATTTTCTTTCAAGGTTATGGATTCCCTAAACAACACCAGTACCAACTTCAACAACACTCCACCACCCCTACCAATTACACCAGCCATAGCTGTTCCGATCAATGAGCAGACGATACTGCTTGAGGCGATCCGCAGCCTCCTGGAAGGACAGCGGCAGCAGACTGCTATCTTGATGAACCATCCCGAGTCTACAACACCAGCCATAGCTGCTCCGATCAATGAGCAGACGATACATGATTGACAAGTTGCATATAATGAATATTCAAACGGATCAAAATATCCATCTTTATGTAACTTAGTCAACCTTGTTTCGTTTATATGACCAAGTCTACAATACCATAGAAAGGCTTGGTTTGAATCTGGAGCCTTTCTTTAATATTGAAAATTTGAGGTTGATTAAGTATGTATATGCCATTTTCCAGTGTGCCAAACCCAATCATTTCTTGATTTAGGAAAATGTTCATGACATTTCTTTCAAGCGCAAAATTATATACTTCATTAGATAACAAAGATACTGATATAATATTACACAGCATACAGGGAATACAAAAACAGCTGTACAACACCAAAATGTGCCCACTAGTCAACCCTAGGTGATATTCTCCTATTGCAATAGCATCTACGTGCATTCCATTGCCCATCCGGAGAGTTATATCACCTGTCTCCAGTGCTCTACTATTTCTCAGATCCTGCAAAGAATTACAGATGTGAGAACCAGAACCGGTATCAAGTACCCATAATTTAGAGTTTACTGAAAGACAATTTTCGATTACAAACACACCTGAAGCAGTAGCAGCTTGCTTCATGTCCTTGGCTTTGAAGGCCATGCATTCCTTCTTCCAGTGCCCTTACTTGTGACAATAATAGCATTCGTTCTTATCCGCCTTCACCCTTCCTGCCTTGTTCGTTCCCTGTACCTTCTTGACCTCGCCTTTCGGTTTGGTGGCTTTCATCTTCTTCTTCCCTTTTGCTTTCGCTTTAGATTTAGAAGAGGATGATTGGCCAACATACAGAACGGGGGTCTTCTCCTTTTTCAAGGAGGTCTCTGCTACCCTCAACATGTTGAGGAGCTTTGGAAGATCAGCTTCCATTTCGTGCATGTTGAAGCTCAGCACGAACTGAGAGAAGGTGTGGGGAAGGGACTGCAAAATCAAGTCGATGTACAAATCATTCTCTAGCACGCATCCCAGGTTTGCGAGTTCCTCAATGAGGCTGATCATTTTCAGGACATGCTCTCCTACAGGTGATCCTGGAGCTAACCTCATCTGGAAGAGTTTCCTTGAGGTCTCGTACCTCGCGATACGGGAGTGCTCCCCATACAATTCCTTGCAATGGAGAAAGATGGATATAATATCCATACTCTCGTGCTGTTTCTGGAGTTCATTGTTCATGGACGCCAGCACGATACACTTAGCTCTCTCACAGTCTAGATCCCAGGTTTTACGAACCTCCTTGTCCGTAATTGAGGAATCTGGTCCTGGGATAGGGGGAGGAACAACGGTGGTAACATATGCTACTTTGTCATAAGTCAGTGCAATGTTGACGTTCCTTAGCCAATCTTTATAGTTTTGCCCGGTCAGTATATTTTTTTCAAGTAATAGTTTTAGTCCTGTCACGGTAGCTGCCAGAGAGAGAGAAAAGAAACACTCAGCATATGCTCTTGCAAGTTTAGATCGGTTTATTAGTTTATCTAAACAGGATGGCTCCCACCGTTTCTTCAAATCTTTCTTCAAAACCTAAAAGAAGAATTAGTCAGGATTTAATCACACGTCACAATACTTGTTTAACCTTTCAGCCAGGCCAGTGTTGGTACTTCGAGAGAGGTTTTCCAACGCTTTCGCGAGATTCCTTAATTAAAGAACCTCTTTTCCCTGGAGGCGTAGGCCCTCTGACACCTTTCTAGACACCTACTTGGTTTATAACATTGATTGTTAAGTGAGAAAAATTTCCTGAGAGTAATCCTACTCATCAGTGGGATCGGGATCCAATTATCATTGTATGATGCCCTAGATGGAAGCCACTCTAGTCACCACACTCCAGAAGGTATGCTAAATCTGCAAGTTTCCTTTATATTTGAAACTCCCGATGTGATTTTTACCCTAGCTCTTATGACCTTGACGTAGGCCAACAAATCATAAGACGCAAGTCAAGTTCTACCCGTCGTTGTCCTGATTAATTTAGATCCATCCGTACCCGCCCTTGACGTAGGCCAACAAGGCTGTACGAGTGTCCTAAACTAATGCATCTATCTATACAACAAAAAAGCAGCATATTGCTACCATCCACTATGCCTTGACGTAGGCTAACAAACATAGCATGAATATGATGTGCTGTTTTATTTGAAACGACGGAGGGTTATGGCTGGTTTTTGGCAAAAAACCGTTAACGTAGTGAACTTGATATGATCGAAGGAACCAAGATAGCCCTTTTAAAAAGGAGTGGTTTAAGCTCCGCATTTAAAATTTGCTTTTTGAAGAAAAACCGAGTGGTTTTGAAATTGTTCCAACGATTAAGTTTAGGTTTTATTTTCTTTGCATTAATGATAATGCGTCCCATCATTAACCTATCATTGCAGAAAATAACGAAAATATAACGTCCTCTTATGCCATCCGCATTCGCCACGGGGTCCCGTCATCACCCGTTAGGTTACTTAACTAACGGCAGAGCGGGGGCTGGGCTAGCGCGGGTGTAAAACATAAGTGATGTCTAAATAGCTATCATATATAGATAGTGTACATTCGTCAGACGCAATAATAGGCATTCCAGATTACAGATGAACATTATTGGATATGCAAGCAATCCGCGTTTCTTTTGAGCCTGCAACGAAAGACGGATTACACAGTTGTGATGAATAGCCATTACCCCACCCTAGACCCCTACGGGTATGGCAAACTACCCGCCAAGTACTCGAAGTGAAGCGGTCTCCCTCAACAACGTGAGTAGGCCACTAAACACTTCAAAGTACCCGGTAGTTTGTGCACCCCTCCTTGGGTTTATCCTAGGAGCAAAAACAGTAAAATGAAATAATACAACGGTGGCTACAACCGCAACCTGGATGTGCCCCACAAAATAATATTACAACATATTACAATTACATCGAATCAATGAATATAAAAACCCATCTCAAACCCCGGCTAATCATCACAACAATCCAATACAGCTCATAATCACAAACAGTTAAAACTTTACAGAAATGTGCAACCCCCTGCCAACCGACATACTAGCAGTTAGGGGAGGTTTACGAACACATTATACAGTTCACAGATATAATCTAATTAGCCAAATATCGTATAATTTCGATCGAGCAAACACTTTAGATTCTACTCCAAAACTTCTCTGTGCACCTAAGACTTGAGCAGAAAATAAACATTCCAGAAAAAACAAAAAATTCACAGAAGAGTTACTGGGGAGAATTGGGCTGAATCGGCTTCAACTCGGCAGCGGATCCGCGGCGGATCCGCGGGATCGGCTGCGGTTCCGCGGCAGTTTGGCCGATTCATGCATCCAATTTTCTCCAGTAACCTTAGGTTTCCCTGCTTGTATTTTTAGAGGTCCTTGAAAAAATTTTAGACCTCGATTTAAATTCGACAGAAACTATGTGATATCGATGTTTTTTCCGGTTCGTTTTGCGTTCGAAATTCTTACGACTTTGATAATGAGTTAATTATTATTTAGCGAGGCTCTGATACCACTGTAAGTCGATGTACAACATCCCACGAGTTGCGGGGAGGCGGAAATATGAAAAACAATCTTGTTCTTTGGATAAACATCGACTAAACGATGAATCTTTGCTAAACTATAACTAACAAATACATAGGAGTTGTTAACTACTATAAGAAGTGATTATACCTAGTGAACCAAGTCCTTCGTCTTTTCGTAATCGACCTCCTCCTCGGCCTCCTCTACGTAATAGATGATCCACCCGAGAGCCTCTATTCCAAGCTTCACCTCTAATCTTGAGGTAACTAGGTTTCTTTAGTTGCTAATCAAAGAGACCTAGGTGATATAGAGTGAGGTTATGGATTAATTAGTCTATCTAATCCTTGATCTCAACACATGAGAGGGGAGGTGATTAGTCGAAAATATTGTATTTTTAACACGGCAATTTTCCTATCTTTTGCATTCATTTAGAAGTGATCGGCATTCATATTTCACATATTAGCAAAACTGTCGCAAAATATCAGATTGCATGTGTTAGACTCTAAAACCGGCACTATAAAGGAAATTGACTGTATTTCATGGCATCGCATCATCCCTATATTGCGCAACACTTGTTTTGAGATCTGTGCAGGAAAATCCAGGAGAAAGGCCACAATTTATACGGTACCGATCAAACATTACGCCAACTCAATGATTTCAATTTTGGTATCAATCCAAAGGGACAAATACAAATCAACACATCAGATAAAGCTACAAATATCATCCCAAGACCACAACAGAAGAACCAAGCCATGGAGCCACAACTTGGCCGCGGAACCGCGGCGCAAGCCGGCTTAGGCCGCGGTTCCGCGGCCGTCTTGCCACGTCATCCACCAAATTTTGCTGCACAATGCTTACCTCAGCTCCTACAGTTCAGAAATGTACTTCAAGTTCCAGAAGACTCCAGAGGCTTCTGCCAGATCAGCAAACTAGGGTTTTCTAAGCTTAATTAATCCTAGCTTAAAACCTAAGCTAGCTCCTAACAAACTCTTTCTAGAAACTCCTCAACAAACTTTTGGAGGGAATTGTAATTTCAAACCTAGACTTAGGGTTTGGGAAGTCTATAAATAGAAGCCTAGACCTAGGGTTATGGAGCTGCTCATCTTTAGCCAATCTAGAGCCATTCACTCTCTTTCTTCATCTTCTTCCACAAATCTAGTGACAAGGCTTGTGTGAGACCCTAATCCTAATTCCAATCAAAAGCCAAGATCCCGAGTACCCCATCAAGCAAGAAGCCTTGCAACCTTTTATGAGCGGAGCCGATCTTCAACAAAGCAAGTGGTCCAAGCCGATCCACGACTCACGGAGCCGAGCGACACCAGATCGACAATTTAGTTCTTCCTCTTGTAGTTCTTGAGCGACTGTAATCAAATTGTTGATATAAATAAAAGGTTATATTCTTTTATCTTATTTTCTTTAAATTCTTGCATCATGATTCGATCTAAATTTCTAGTTGTAATTCTTGTTGTGATGTTTGAGTAATACTCCGCTCGTCGAGGAGTCGAGACGAGCAATAGAATGATGATGTAACATATCTTAAATCGATTCTTGAATCCTACGAGTTTTGTAAACCCTAGAAAGTTCAAGAATCGACGACCCAATTCGTTGCGATGCTTTCTTGATTGATATCGCTCAAGATTGGGGAGTTACGATCGTTTCTTGAAATTGTTAGAGGCTAGAATGTGAATGATATCGATGAAAGAACAAGGGTTAAACGATGAAACCCTAGTTTCATGAGAAAGCCCTAACTCTCATCGATCATCATCGATCTAGTATCAATCCTTCGAAGGACAAGAACACGAAATCTTGAGATTACATCACGTCTATAGATCCGATCGATTCCTACGAGCCTCATTTAGATTCTTGACATTTGGTTGGAAATATCATCGAAACCCGATTCTTGATTGTTTATCAGTTTCTTGATTCTTGATTAGATTAGTGACACCTGAATCAATCGATAAAGTCTTGAATCATGTTTTCTTTTCTTTTCGATTAACTTTTCAATTCAAACAAATTAAACATAGAAACGAATCGCACAATCCCTGTGGACGATCCGCACTCGCTTACGATCTACAACTGACACCGTAATTGATTGCGGTCAAATATAATTCTTTGATTGTTACTTACGTAGTCTTGAATTTTACGAACAATCAAATGGCGCCGCTGCCGGGGATCGTGCGCTAATTCGTTTCATATAAAGTTGAATTGAAAGATTTATTCCATTGTGATTTTTGAGATCAAAATTCGTGCAAACCCTAAACGATTTGTTGTGGTTCATTGCAAGGAAATCTGGAGCTGTTTGGAAATTGAAGAAATTCTTTTGAAAATACCAGAGAGCAGAGGGAGTCTACAGAGACTCTCTGAAGAATTTTTCTGCAGTGATTCCATCATTAGACCGCGGAAGGGCGGCAATAAGGCCCAATTGCGGCGGAACCACGGCCTCTTCAAGGCTTCTCTGTGCAATTTTTCTTCAGGTAACTTTCTTACCTCCTCCTCTCTCCTCTTTTTAGCTCCAACTAATAATTTTCTGCAGGATTCTTTGCAAATAATCGCAGCTCGCAAATTGCAAAATTAAATTTGTGCGTGATTTTGTTTCTTGGTTGTTTGCATTCTAAATACGGAAATTAAGGGGCACGGCCAAATCCAAATTAAGTGGGGATTTCATTACCCTTCCTAGGCCCCAAAAATCGCAAAACTTGCATCTGCATTGACCCACATTAACTAAAAAATATCTAGAGATGACTCTAAAGACCGTCGCGCTCAATTAGGACAGAAGAAGGCCTGGGTAATTCATTGCTTATCCGCGTTTTCTTGTGGTGTCTAAGGCGAGTGTGTCTAGGGCTAGTGGTTTTTAATTAGGCCCACTACTTACGTAGTGGAGTACCTTCCCACTTACCTGGCACTTATCCGGCCATAGGGGGACAAAGAGGCAGTGGAGGATTCTATCCTGCGACTTGTCTTTTGGCAGTTAGGAGCGGTCTAGAGCCGGACCTAGGTGACCACTAGATTCTAGGGTTCTTTGTTGTTGCATTTGTTGTGTCGCATCATTTTTTTCAAAAATCCGTCCCTTTTTCAAAGCAAACACCACATTCATTCATACCCCTAATTATAAGTCAACGTTGCCACTTGTACTAACCCTTTTTAGTGCAAGATAGGCTGGACATGGGATTCTAGTGCCCGTTTAGTCCGCGTACCCTTTATCGACTCCGAAGTTGATATTTCTCCATTTACCTTTCCTTTATCCATTACCACACCCGCTCCGATGGATCTGAATCCATCGAATTTCTTTAACCCTAATCTGCCGCCTTCCGTTGGTGCGCAGAATCCACCCCGCATCTCTCTCCAGGAGAGGTGCTACCCTATTCGAGATCCTCTTTTGACCTGCTTATCCACACCACCAGCCAACGGGGATAACTTTGAGATTAAGACCCAGTATATCAATCTTTTACCCAAATTCCACGGACTCGAGACTGAGGACGCTTACGTTTTCATTACCAAATTTGAAAACGTATGCGCAATGATGGGTACGTCACAACTTTCAGTGGATACTATGTGTCTATGACTTCTTCCATTTACTATGTGCGATATAGCCGAGAAGTGGCTATATAATACTACCGCACACTCTATTACGAATTGGGAAGAATTCGTAGCGGCATTCCTTAAGAAATTTTACCCAATACAAAAGACAACTCGAATCCGTAGCGAACTGAATCAATTTGCCCAGCTCCCTACCGAACCATTTTCAAAATGCTTTGAACGTTTCAAGGATCTATTGGTTCAATGTCCTCATCACGGCATCCCGAGATGGGAGCTTTGCCGAATCATTAATGAGGGCATTAACCCAAACACTAAACAGAGCCTTGAAAACATGTGTCAAGGTACTTTTATGACCAAAGATGATGGGGAAGCTTAGAAGTATTTAGAAGAGTTCGCTGAAAAATCACTACAGTGGGAGAGTGGAACCCAACCATTGAATAGGGGTGGCATACACCAAATAGATGTGTCCATAGGTGTTCGAGCTGAGATGGCAACAATGCAAAAGAAGCTCAACGCTATGGAACACAAATTTGCAGCAGCCTCCCTAAACCCAATGTCGCTTCCCAAAACTGTTTGTGGGTGCTGTTCTGATCCGTCTCATTTAACGGAAGAATGTCCATTAAACTCTGCGTTTCAAGGTCACGAGCAGTCAAATGCCGTATTTCAAAGACCTCGAAACGACCCATATTCTTCCACGTACAATCAGGGTTGGAGGAATCACCCGAATTTTGCTTGGAACCAAAACCAATCTCAAAACACGGTTCCAAACACGAATCAATTTCAAAGGGCTCTTCTTCCACCACAGCAACCCCTTCAACTCACTCAGCACCTCTACCAGTCACAAAACTTCCAAAATCAGGTCAACACTCCTGCACAGTCTAATCCTATGACTTGTTCTGACGAGTTCTCTCAATTCACTCAAACCATGAAATCACTTTTGTCAAATTTCATAGAGGTTTCGGCTGAGGTTAGATCTTCTGTCGGTGAGATAAAGAAAAACTCAGCGTCCCAAGCTGAGAGTATCAGAACGATGGAAGCTGAAATCGCACGACTTAAAGCCGAAATGAGTGCGAGAGAAAAAGGGAAACTTCCCTCTCAACCCCTACAGAATCCTGGGCATTACAATGTAAATGCCGTCACAACGTTGAGATCGGGAAGAGTGCTGAACAACCATGTCGGGGAAGAGTTTGATGATACCGATAAATCAATCAATAAAACCCCGGCTGAGACCTTTCCACACACACACACTTCTCCTTCTGATCCTTCTTCTTCTACCACACCACCTTCTCGCGAGCCTATTCTCCATTTCCCACTAGGCTCGACACCTCAGTATAGCCCTTCTAGTTCTCCATAGACGGTCCCCACACCTCTTTTGGGACCTCGTCTACCCCCTCTTCCTTCTCCTATGATAGACCCGGCGCTCATTGCGAAAGCACCTTACCCAAATCGGTTAAGGGGTAATAAAACGAGTCCACATATGGAGAAAATTTTAGAAATGTTCAAACAGGTTAACATCAACATCCCTCTCCTAGATGCGATTCAACAAGTCCCCGCTTATGCGAAAATTCTTAAGGACTTGTGCACTAGGAAGAGGAAGACTCAAGTGCCGAAGAAGGTCTTCATGTCTAATAATATTAGCACTGCTTTTATCCTACAGCTACCAAAGAAACGTAAGGACCCAGGATGTCCTACAATATCGATTTCTATTGGGGGTAAAAACATAAATCGTGCTCTTTTAGACCTTGGCGCAAGTGTTAACCTACTTCCATATTCTGTATATGAGCAATTAGGGATTGGAGAGTTGAAACCTACTCACTGCACTCTCCAAATGGCAGACCGTTCAATCACCAAACCAAAGGGTGAACTAGAAGATGTGTTGATAAAGGTCGGGGAATTTGTCTTCCCTGTAGACTTCATTGTGCTCGACACACAGCCTGTAGCAAACCCCCGGGGCCAAATTCCGGTGATTCTGGGTCGTCCTTTCCTTGCCACTTCCAATACTGTTATAAACTGTAGAAATGGTTCAATGAACTTATCATTTGGAAATATGACCATTGAACTAAATATCTACAAAGTTGGAAGTCAGCCATCAGAACCCTCTGCTCATATTCTAGATGTGTGCTCTGTCCACGAGATCGCTCCCGATAGTTGTGGAGCTGAGGATCTTTGCTTTCTAGATCTCGACGACATTACCACATCTCTGCTTGATCTTACACATGATCTTAGTGAGGACACTTTTCCTACACTTGAGTCCTGCACTCCTGACTTTACTCCACCCGAGTCTGTATCTTTCACAGGCTCTGAGCTTCTTTGTAATTCCAAAAATCACTCGATGATCCCACCTTCTATTATTTCTCCGCCTGAATTAGATCTCAAAATTTTACCTTCTCATCTTAAATATGCTTATTTAGGTGAGAATGAGTCTTTACCGGTTATCATTTCCGCTTCTCTTGCATGAGAGCAAGAGAATGCACTTTTATCGGTATTGAGATCTAATAAAGAGGCGTTTGGTTGGACCATGGAGGACATCAAAGGGATTAGTCCCTTGATAGTTGAACATCATATACATGTGATGGATGATGCCAGACCAACCCGAGAACCACAGAGACGGTTAAATCCCGTCATGAAGGAAGCGGTGATGAAAGAGATCGTCAAATGCCTAGATAATGGTATTATATACCCCATCTCCGATAGCCAATGGGTGAGTCCTATACATGTCGTCCCTAAGAAATCCGGCATCACTATTATAACCAATGAGGCAAATGAGTTGATTCAGACACGCACCCAAACTGGGTGGCGTGTATGTATTGATTATAGAAAACTCAATACTGCCACGAGGAAAGACCACTTTCCTCTACCATTCATTGATCAGATGCTGGAACGCTTAGCGGGACGAGAGTATTATTGCTTTATGGACGGATACTCAGGCTATAATCAGGTTCCCATCGCCAAAAAGGATCAAGATAAAACCACTTTTACTTGTCCTTTTGGTACCTTTGCTTACAGTCGCATGCCCTTTGGGTTATGCAATGCTCCCGCTACCTTTCAGCGGTGTATGATGGGGATATTCTCTGATATGGTAGAGAATTTTCTGGAGATCTTTATGGACGATTTCTCGATTTTTGGAGACTCTTTTTCTGATTGCCTATCGAATCTTGACGCTGTTCTTACTCGTTGCAAAGAGAAGAACTTGACTTTGAACTGGGAAAAATGCCATTTCATGGTCCAAGAAGGAATTGTACTTGGATATGTTATTTCACAGAAAGGCATTGAGGTTGACAGAGCTAAGATAGATGTCATTCAAAACCTCCCTCATCCCAAAAGCGTCAAAGATATTCGATCTTTCCTTGGCCATGCGGGCTTTTATAGGAGATTCATTAAGGACTTTAGCAAAATTGCTAGACCTTTAACTCTTCTCCTGGCCAAGGATACGACCTTCCATTTTGACTCGGACTGTGAGACAGCTTTCGACTCACTTAAACACTCACTCACTTCAGCCCCCGTTCTATCGTCTCCAAATTGGGACTACCCCTTTGAGCTGATGTGTGACGCATCCGACTTTGCAGTAGGTGCAGTCTTAGGACAACACATTGAAAAGACGCCACACGTGATCTACTATGCAAGTAAAACCCTGAACGATGCACAAATCAACTATACAACCACCGAGAAAGAACTTTTAGCGGTTGTATTTGCATTAGAAAAATTCAGGCCTTACTTAATTGGCTCATCTATAGTTGTGTACACTGACCATTCTGCCTTAAAACATCTTCTGGAGAAGAAAGATGCAAAAGGTCGACTAATACGTTGGATCCTTCTGTTACAAGAATTCGATCTTGTTATCAAAGATAAGAAAGGATGTGAAAACGTAGTAGCTGACCATCTTTCACGCATCATTTCTTCCCCTGTGACCCTGCCGATCAATGATTCGTTCCCTGATGAACAACTCTTGAGCATATCCGCTGAACCATGGTTCAGGAATATTGTGAACTATCTTGTCACGGGACTTATACCCAGCGATTGGTCTAAACAGGACAAATACCGTTTTCTATCCCAAGTAAAACACTTTAACTGGGATGATCCCTATCTGTTTAAATATTGTCCTGATCAGATCATTCGCCGGTGTGTCCCGAAAGAAGAGTTCAAGAGTGTTCTTTCTTTTTGTCATGATCAGGCCTGTGGGGGTCACTTCGGTCCTAAAAAGACGGCGGAAAAGGTTTTGCAATGTGGATTTAATTGGCCGACCTTATTCAAGGACGCATTTGAGCATTGCAAAACCTGTACACAGTGTCAGTATACGGGTAGAATATCCCGGAGAAATGAAATGCCTCAGCAACTCATTCTGGTTGTTGAAATATTCGATGTTTGGGGCATTGATTTTATGGGTCCTTTTCCCAACTCCTTTGGGAATTTGTACATACTGCTGGCAGTTGATTATGTCTCCAAGTGGGTAGAAGCCATTCCATGTCGCACTAATGACAAGAAAGTTGTCATTAAGTTCTTGAAAGAGAATATCTTTTCGCGATTTGGACACCCACGCGCTATTATTAGCGATAATGGGACACATTTCTGCAACAGGTCTTTCGAGACTCTGATGCGGAAATATGCAATCAACCACCGACTTTCTACACCCTATCATCCCCAAACAAGCGGGCAGGCTGAAATTTTGAATAGACAGATCAAACTTATCCTGAAGAAGACTGTTGCTAAGAATAGAAAAGACTGGTCGACCAAATTGACGGATGCTCTTTGGGCATTTAGGACTGCATATAAAACCGACCTAGGGATGTCTCCATATAGGATAGTGTTTGGGAAAGCATGTCACTTACCCGTCGAGATAGAGCATAAAGCATTGTGGGCTATTAAGGAAATAAATTTTGATCTAAACCAAGCCTGCAATTTTCGGAAGCTGCAACTAAATGAGCTAAGCGAACTCCGCGATGAAGCTTATGATAACGCTGTAATCATAAAGAATAGGACTAAGGTTTTTCACGATAAAAACATTTTGAGGAAAACATTTTCACCTGGTCAACAAGTCCTTCTTTATGATTCACGATTACACCTTCACGTGGGTAAGCTTCGATCTCGGTGGAAGGGACCTTTTATTGTGCGGTCTGTATACCCGCACGGGGCAGTAGAAGTAGAAAATGTTAAAAACGGCACATTTTTCAAAGTGAATGGACATAGACTAAAGCCGTATTTTTCCACTGACCCCACGGAGGAGCTTTTGTTCTTACAAGAGCCAGTTTATTTGGATTAAAATTCCTCCGTCTCACCTTCATGTCCTGTATATCACTGCATCATGTTTTGAATGAAGGTGAGTGAAAAGAATAAGTTTGGGGGAAGTTCTTCGCTTATATTTTTTGCCCCCACTAATAATTCCCCCCAGGCTTACAGTTTTTGTAGGTATAGCAGTTGGCAACAGTGAGGACACTGTTGAAAACAAGTTTGGGGGAGGTTTGTGCTTATTTTTGCATCATTTGCATATCATCTGCATAAGCACAAAACATTTCTTTTAAAAATCTATAAAAATTTAAAAAATGTCAAAACCCACAAAAATTTAAAAAAATTTTCAAATATAAAAATATTTTAATATTTTAATTTTTTTTTGTACATAAATAAGATAATGAAAGTTTAGATAGTGAACAATTACATCCATGAGATTAGAAAAATTTAAGAAAACCAAGAAAATTAGATGTTTTCTTATACGAACTACTAATAAGTAGTTATGAGCCGTTGTCCTAAGGGTTAGTAAGATGAAGGACGTCACTAATCCGAGGATAAAAATAAGTCTGAAAAATAGTTTCTATTCTGGAAGCCAAACATTTTGAATGTTGATACCCTGCTATTCGCACTTACACACGTCTTGAAGCCTGGGATAATAGAGAATACCTTGAAATTCTCTTGTCTTAAAGCCGATGTATGAAGGAAATAAAAAGAAAAAAGTGAATAAAAATATAAAGTGGTGAGAAAAATGGACACTGGTTTTGTTATCACCGAGGGCAATAAAAAATATATAGCGGGGATGCTTCACCTAGTGCCCTAAGACCAACTGGTCTGGGAGTCACTACTATGCCTGAAGTGGTGCAAGACGAGGAAAATACACCAAGTAAGCAAGCACAGGAGTAATCGGTCGGTTAGTACCTCAAGAAGTATTAACGGTCGCATGAAAGTGTGTGAGCAATGTCATCTAAATATTCATTAATTAAAAAGTACTGAGGCTGATGGGCAAGAGTATGATAGCTTGAATTGAATTCTCCGGGTGTAGGGATGTCTTTACACACACGCAGGGTTATATGATCGATGTTTGGAAGAAAGATAGGAATGAAGAATAAGACGATGTTTTATTGAGGGAGGACGTGATTTCTAACATCTTTTCATGACCATTAAGATAGGGCTCATGACAACCGAAAAGCTAGCTTAGTTGGAAACCCTAATTTTCAAAGATTTTCTTTTACGATTCTTTTCTTTAAATGTAATATTCATGATCTTTCTTTTATTATTGGATTTTGTGGGTGCAATCCGCTGAAAACCCTCAGGAGACAACACTTCTCCTACTAGGGACACCTAGAGGTTTAAAGGCTTGTTGCACGTGCTCAGTGCAATCGTGTTGTCTACGAAAGTGTGCTAGTTAGTTTTTCTCTTTCTTTATTTTCTCCTTCTCTTTTTAATAAAAAGTTCGCTCGAGACGATCGAAATTAAGTTTGGGGGAATTTGATTAGTCGAAAATATTGTATTTTTAACACGGCAATTTCCCTATCTTTTGCATTCATTTAGAAGTGATCAGCATTCATATTTCATATATTAGCAAAACTGTCGCAAAATATCAGATTGCATGTGTTAGACTCTAAAACTGGCACTATAAAGGAAATTGACTGCATTTCATGGCATCGCATCATCCCTATATTGCGCAACACTTGTTTTGAGATCTGTGCAGGAAAATCCAGGAGAAAGGCCACAATTTATACGGTACCAATCAAACATTATGCCAACTCAATGATTTCAATTCTGGTATCAATCCAAAGGGACAAATACAAATCAACACATCAGATAAAGCTACAAATATCATCCCAAGACCACAACAGAAGAACCAAGCCATGAAGCCACAACTTGGCCGCGGAACCGCGGCTCAAGCCGGCTTAGGCCGCGGTTCCGCGGCCGTCTTGCCACGTCATCCACCAAATTTTGCTGCACAATGCTTACCTCAGCTCCTACAGTTCAGAAATGTACTTTAAGTTCCAGAAGACTCCAGAGGCTTCTGCCAGATCAGCAAACTAGGGTTTTCTAAGCTTAATTAATCCTAGCTTAAAACCTAAGCTAGCTCCTAACAAACTCTTTCTAGAAACTCCTCAACAAACTTTTGGAGGGAATTGTAATTTCAAACCTAGACCTAGCGTTTGGGAAGTCTATAAATAGAAGCCTAGACCTAGGGTTATGGAGCTGATCATCTTTAGCCAATCTAGAGCCATTCACTCTCTTTCTTCATCTTCTTCCACAAGTCTAGTGACAAGGCTTGTGTGAAACCCTAACCCTAATTCCAATCAAAAGCCAAGATCCCGAGTACCCCATCAAGCAAGAAGCCTTGCAACCTTTTATGAGCGGAGCCGATCTTCAACAGAGCAAGTGGTCCAAGCCGATCCACGACTCACGGAGCCGAGCGACACCAGATCGACAATTTAGTTCTTCCTCTTGTAGTTCTTGAGCGACTGTAATCAAATTGTTGATATAAATAAAAAGTGATATTCTTTTATCTTGTTTTCTTTAAATTCTTGCATCATGATTCGATATAAATTTCTAGTTGTAATTCTTGTTGTGATGTTTGAGTAATACTCCGCTCGTCGAGGAGTCGAGACGAGCAATAGAATGATGATGTAACATATATTAAATCGATTCTTGAATCCTACGAGTTTTGTAAACCCTAGCAAGTTCAAGAATCGACGACCCAATTCGTTGCGATGCTTTCTTGATTGATATCGCTGGAGATTGGGGAGTTACGATCGTTTCTTGAAATTGTTAGAGGCTAGAATGTGAATGATATCGATGAAAGAACAAGGGTTAAACGATGAAACCCTAGTTTCATGAGAAAGCCCTAACTCTCATCGATCATCATCGATCTAGTATCAATCTTTCGAAGGACAAGAACACGAAATTTTGAGATTACATCACGTCTATAGATCCGATCGATTCCTACGAGCCTCATTTAGATTCTTGACATTTGGTTGGAAATATCATCGAAACCTGATTCTTGATTGTTTATCAGTTTCTTGATTCTTGATTAGATTAGTGACACCTGAATCAATCGATAAAATCTTGAATCATGTTTTCTTTTCTTTTCGATTAACTTTTCAATTCAAACAAATTAAATATAGAAACGAATCGCACAATCCCTGTGGACGATCCGCACTCGCTTACGATCTACAACTGACACCGTAATTGATTGCGGTCAAATATAATTCTTTGATTGTTACTTACACAGTCTCGAATTTTACGAACAATTAGGAGGATTAGGGTTTGAAGAGAGTGAGAGCTTGAGGAGAGAGAAGGTGAACATCATTATGATCATGAAAATGTTTCTCACTTGAATATATGAAGCATAATCATTTATCAAATAAATGAATAAATATGATTAATCATCATGCTTCATTAATTCTATATGTGTGATTCACTACATGAGTCATTAACCATTTAATGATGCATTAATGATATGGATGAATCACACAAATGAGTCACAAAAGCATTTAATGAAAATGCCACCTAAACCCTCCTATCCGTGAAAACACGGAAAAACTTTAGACTGTAAAAATCCAATAATCCGATACTAGAATCTGGCTTAAACTAAAGCCGGCTAGTAAAAACTGTCCGAACATCGTACGTGCGTAAACACATGTATGCGTCCGAACCCTTGTCGTAAAACCATACGACCTCTATATCGTTTCGCCTGGAGCAGGGAAACTCTTTGTGTGGGACTCTAAAGACTCGACTACTACGCTGGCAGTGGGTTTAACCACAGACCGCAAGCGGCACTAGCTGTACGTAACTGTCCCTAGGTAGATGTCGATAAGAAGGCCGATGCGGAAACCCATCCTTACTCCTACTGAGCCTGTCCGTGACAATATCCGCGCAGTTTGGTTTGTTCGTCTAAGAGTATCGTATGTATGGTCTAGGGAGGTGGTGAACGTCAGACTCCTAATAACCGTATAAGTCGTGCCGGTATGGCTCAAGACCATCCGAGAATCTACTGATCAGTCCACCAGTAATTCTCAATCAGCCCTGGCCAGGGACTTATGGTAATGACCAACCGATCACAGTGCGATATCAACTCCCTATACCGGGAGAGACGAATCCCTAACAGTCGCTCACTGCCTCCATGTGGCTCGGGACTGTGCCCAACTAAAACCTGTTTGCATGACTCCTTTGAGCCGTGGTAGGGTAGTAATCAAAGCACAGTGGGAACTCACACGAGACAAATGACGACCTTAAGTCAACAGAATATCTGCACACATGTCACCTGAGAACTGCTATCTGACGTTAGGTATAATACCATCCAGTCAGTTCTCGGCGAGTCCTGTCCGGTGTACTCACACCCAGTGAGCATCTGTATACAATCTTAGGTGCACATCACCAATGGTTGCGGGACCAATCCATCGCCCCTCGTCAGAGTCTAGATATGTATACACTAGTCTACTCTGGAGCATCGATGCCCAGTCTCGATACTCCTGCGACCAGGGACATTTAAGGATGTGCCTATTGACTATCCAGCTCCCACAAGTATGACTGCCATCACAACGCCGGTAGTCAGGCAAACACCCTATGGGCTTTATCAACATGTATATATAAATACAAAGTAAAATATATCATACGTTAAGATAAAGACAAACCAAATAGCGTACTATCATATCAAGCAAGATTGTCATGTACATACATATCCCTAGCATCCTATACAATGAAGGCCTCTAGGGCATATATATCCAACACATTCGTCAAAGATGGTGGTAACGCCAATCGATAAGCCACTTCTCCAACACGCTCAATAATCTCGAAAGGCCCCACGAATCGAGGACTAAGCTTGCCTCGACTCCCAAAACGAATCACTCCTCTAGTCGGTGATATCTTCAAGAATACCAGACCACCAACAGTGAACTCTAGAGGTCTTCTCGATGTGTCGGCCCAACTCTTCTGCCGATCTTGTGCTGCCTTCATGTGATTCCGGATAGTATTAACTTTCTTCATGGTTTGCACAATCAAATCCGGTCCCAACAATCTTCATTCTCCAACATCGCCCCAACAAACAGGTGAGCGACATTTGCGACCATATAATGCTTCGAATGGAGCTATCTGAGTAGTCGCCTGAAAGCTGTTATTGTAAGAAAACTCCACCAAGTGTAGATGATCCTCCCACGAACCCTTGAAGTCTAACATGCAAGATCTCAACATGTCTTTAAGAGTTTGGATCGTTCTCTCCGACTGTCCATCTGTCTGAGGATGATAAGCGATGCTAAACTTCAATCGCGTCCCCAAACTTTCCTGTAAACTCCTCCAGAAGTGCGATAAGAATCGGGTATCACGATCGGAAACGATGCTCACAGGTACTCCATGCAATCTCACAATCTCCTGCATGTACCGTTCTGCTAACGCTTCCATTGACTGACCAACTCGAAATGGTATGAAATGAGCTGCCTTGGTCAATCGATCAACAATCACCCAAACTGCATTGTTGCCCTTCGGACTCCGCGGTAAAGCTGTCACGAAATCCATGGTTATATGTTCCCACTTCCATTGAGGAATCGGAAGTGGTTGCAATAAACCAGCTACCCTTTGATATTCAGCCTTAACTTGCTAACACACCAAGCACTTCGCTACAAAACGGGCAATCTCCCTTTTCATGCCTTCCCACCAGAAATGCTGTCGTAGATCATGGTATATCTTCGTGCCTCCTGGATGTACGGAATACGCGGAACTGTGCGCCTCCTTCATAACTTCTTCACGAATGTCTCCTTTCGGCATACACAAACGGCTACCATAATGCAACGAACCATCTTCATGAATCATTAAGTCTGTTCGAAGTCCCGCTTCAACCTGTTCCCGAAACTTCTGCAATCTTGGGTCCTGTGACTACGCTGCTTTAATATTCTCGATCAACGACTGTACTTGTAGCTGCATCAACTGTCCCAAAAAATGCGGTAGCATGATCTCCAACTTGAATCTCCGAAAATCCTCGATAAGCTCCTTCTATGTAGTCAACATCCGAATTGCTGGCAACCGACTAAGTGCATCCGGCACTACATTAACCTTCCCCGGATGGTACTTGAGATCTAGATCATAGTCAGCCATCAGCTCCAACCATCTACGCTGCCTCATGTTGATCTCTTTCTGCGTGAACATATATTTTAAGCTTTTGTGATCGGTGAATATTTCGACCCTTTCGCCCAATAAGTAGTGTCTCCAAATCTTCAAAGCGAAAATAATTGCTGCAAGCTCCAAATCATGAGTTGGGTAATTCTTCTCATGGGTCTTCAACTGCCGCGATGTGTAAGCTATAACCTTCCCATGCTGCATCAAAACACATCCCAAACCTTTCCTAGATGCGTCGCTATGAATCACCAATCCTCCGGAACCGTTTGGTACGGTCAAAATAGGAGCAGTTATCAATCTTTGCTTCAACGCCTCAAAAGCTGATGCATAATTATCCATCCATACGAATGGTACCTCTTTCCGCGTAAGCTTGGTCAAAGGCTCAGCCAATCGAGCAAAATTCTCCATGAACCTTCTGTAATATCCGGCAAGTCCAAGAAAACTTCTGATCTCTGCTACGTTCTTTGGAATCGGCCAATCTTGAACTGCTGCAATCTTCTCGGGATCAACGGCGATTCCATCTCTGGATACGACATGCCCCAAAAACTTCACTTCTTCAAACCAAAACTCACACTTGCTCATCTTTGCATATAATCTTTCTTGCCTCAATGTCTGCAGTGCGATCTTCAAGTGTTGTGCATTCTCTTCTATGTTCCTCGAGTAGACCAGAATATCATCGATGAACACCACTATAAACTGGTCTAAGAACGGTGAAAAGATTCAGTTCATCAAGTCCATAAATATCGCCGGTGCATTCGTGACTCCGAATGGCATCACTAAATACTAGTAATGCCCATATCGGGTTCGGAACGCAGTCTTGCAAATATTCTCTGATTTAACTCGGACCTGATGATATCCGGATCGCAAATCCAGCTTCGAGAATACCCTTGCGCCACTAAGTTTCTCGAATAATTCGCTAATACGAGGGATCGGGTACTTGTTCTTAATAGTCACCCGGTTCAATTCTCGATAATCGATGCACATTCTCCTTGTGCCATCTTTCTTCTTGACTAGAAGAACTAGAGCTCCCCAAGGTGAATTACCGCTGTGAATCCAACCCTTTTCTAGCAAGTCAGTAACCTGTTTCTTGACTTCTTCTAACTCCACCGGTGCCATCGGATAGTACGCCTTTGAGATTAGCGCTTCACCAGGAACAAGATCGATCGCGAACCCCGCATCTCATTTTGGCGGTAAACCCGAGATTTCCTCGAACACATCCATGAACTCTCGAACTACAGCTGGTGCTTCCTCCTTATCAACTTCTATTGATGAAAGAACACTCCTTATCGGCCTAGCCCTAAACTCGACTGGCCCGACAGAACTGCTACCTCCAGCAAAAACAAATTCCGGATGTCCGGGAATCTAGAAAATCACTTTCTTTGCCTTACAATCAATGTGAGCGTGGATGTTCCCCACCGAAAATCGGAGACGTGATAAACGTCTTGCCTGAATTTTGGGGCAGATGCTAATAGGTGGTATCCGTCCACTTCTCCAAAGATGCCAAGTTGATTTATGACACCATGTATCGAAGGTTTAAACGGATGAGGCCGATGTAGAACACTTCGTCAGATTCCCTCTCGTTGTGAGGGGTTTTGATTGTGGGGACGCTCTTCCCTGTAGACGCAAGCCCCTGCAGTTAATTACGCTACCGGATCGCGGTAATAACTTTCTCCTTCTCCAAATGGTCACTTCATGTCGTGGGTGTTTGTTTTGTTTGTGGTTGCCCGTGGATTGTATACGGAGACTAATTTATGTTGTCGCCCGTAGGGCGTGGATTAGTCCTAATCCGTATCTTCTTAGATTTGGGTTTTGGTTTGGGTTTAAGGATATGTTAGCCTCATTTGAGACTAAGATCAACTTAAACGTTTGTTAAGGATACGTTAGTCTAATTTTTAGACTAAGATCAATTTAACGGGATCGTTTAGATCCAACAAAAGAGCAATTGGACTCTATTGTTTAGTTTAGAGACATTGCGGTCAGTTAGTTTAAGGATATTACGGTCCAACGTTAGTTTAAGGACATTATGGTCCAGGTTAAGGACATCGTAGTCCGTGTGTTTAAGGACCCCACAGTCCGTTGTTTAAAGACATCGTAGTCTATGAAGTTTAAGGACATCGTCCATGAGTTTAAGGACCCCACAGTCCATAGTTTAAAGACATCGTAGTCTATGAGTTTAAGGACCCCACAGTTCGTAGTTTAAAGACGTCATAGTCTATGAAATGTGTGGTTATCGGGACCCGTCACCTCTCTGAAGACGTTGAAGGATTACAACGACAGATATCAGAGGAGTAAAGAGATGTACCCTCGAACCGGTGTGAACCGATTGGAAGATCTATAGCCCAGTCTGGGACTAAGATCCGTTGAATATTCGTGAGCAGATGGGCTCAGTTCAATATAAGTTGAGAACTTATGGCCAATATTGGGCTAAGTCCAATAAGATTAAAATGTTTAACATTTTCTTGTTTTGGGCTGTTGAGCCTTTACTTGGGCTTGGCCCTTAATAATGCTGAGCATTAGGTCCTGACAATTTTTTGTCTTGTATTGAATGCATAGAATTTATTAGAATAATGTGTGTTCTGACAGCGCGCCATGTGGCGCGCCAGGCGCTTTGCGCCAATTAAAGAGCGCATTGCGCTTCTGCCAAGTAGCGCACACGAAGAGGACACGTGTCGCGCTTAGCGCTAAGCGCCAGTTTATAAGAGCATTGCGCTTTCAGTTTGTGAGCGCATTGCGCTAGTTCAGTGGCGCACCAGTGCATGACACGTGGCGTGCAGCGCAGAGCGCAGCGCATGAGCGTAGTGTGCTGTTTCAGAAGCGCAAAGCGCAAATTGTGTCTATGGTTGACACGTGGTGCGTTTTGGCGCTGAACGCCAGTCCAAGGAGCGCAAAAGCGCAGTTCATGAGTGCAAGGCACTTTTCAGTAGCGCAAAGCGCAGTTCATCAAATTTATGATCAGAGAACAAGTTTATGTTCTTTTTAAAGGAGGCCTTGCCTCAAGAACAACAGTTCTTCTTTTTGAAAGGGCTTGCCTTTGTAGATCAATGATCTATATGAAGAATATGTTCTTCTTTATTATTTGATGAGATCTATTGATCTCTTTTATGAAAGACCTTGGTCTTTTTTTAGATCTATGATCTTTTTTAGAAGATAGTTCTTCTTTTCATGAGATGATTTCGTCTCTGTGTTCATTGTTCATGTTCTTTACCTTGAAGAAATGATCTTCTTTTGCTAAAAGGTTGCTTTTTCTTTCTTTGAGTTTTCTCAAAGTTTGTAGGGGGGTTTCTCTATATCAGACTTGAAGTCTTGGGGCCTTTATATAGGGCAAATTGATTTGTTAAATCAGTTAAAGAGATCTTTCTCTAATTGATTTGGGGATGTTTCCCCACCGTTGGATCTTTGATTCTAGGGCTCCCGTTTTACAGAAGATAAACTTCTTGTTTTAATAAGATTGAGAAATCTTTCCATGCAGAATTTTAATTCTGATTAATTAATGATTTATCATTATTAGATCTTTTGATCTAACGATGGGGAATTTTTAATTCCAGCGCTAGCGCACCTTGCGCTAGCGCACCTGTGTTTGACACGTGGCGCGCAGCGCAGCCTGCGCTAGCGCACCTGTGTTTGACACGTGACGCGCAGCGCAGCGTTGCTTCAATTTTTAAATTTTGAATTTTAAAACAGAGCTTTGCTCTGATTGGAGGAACAGAAGCGTCGCTTCATTTCAAACCTCGGATTTTGAACAGAACTTTGCTCTGATTGGGGAAACAAATGCCCCCCACCGTTGCGCTTACGTGGCCTGCACGTAAGTGCGGCGGTGGCATCATTTCAGTCGTTGGATCAACTTTTGGAAGTTGAAACGGCTCTCAATGCCTATAAATAGGGCCTTTGGCCCTATGAGATAACCATTGTTCATTTCCTTTTTGTTTTCTGAGAATTTCATTTTCCCACAGAGTATAGCTCTCTTGTTTGAAAAACTTTTTAAGAGTCAAAACTCTGTTAGAACTTAGGTAAAGTTTAAAACTTTCACTAAATTAGGGCTTTACCTGTTAACAGAGCCTTGCTCTTCATAGATCTTGGATCTAAAGAAACCCATTTATGGTTTCATTAAGCTTTGCTCTCTTCAAATCATGAAGAACTCTTAAGAGTTTATTCATAGATCTTGGAGATCTTAGAATTTTAATTCATATATACAAAAATTTGATTTCAATTTTTCTGATGTCCTTTCTTTTTATCATCATCTCTTTTTTTTGTTTTTTTTCAGAGCAAGGCTCTTAGCATTCTCGGGGAATTTCTTTAAATTCCCCTCATAATTGACTTTGACAGGTGTCACTCCTGTCTGCAGAGTATTGCTCTCGAGGAGTTTAACTCTTAGACCCAAGGGGTCACTCATTAAATGAGATTACTCCTTTTTTTATAGGATCTCTCGCAAATTCAAACTTGTTAGGAGTCATAATTAGGATTTGTTCTCTCCATGAGGATATCAAGAGTCGTTTAAATTCCGTATTTGTTTTTCTTCATTATTGATCTTCTAATGATGTTTCTTTTCAGGCACTATGGCTGTTCATTTATACAGTCTGAACGAGTTCATTACTTATGAGGATATCCGCATACAGGGCCGTTGCCAAAACCAAGTGTTTACAGATGCCCAATGTGCGGAGATTATGGGTCATCTGTATGCACACGTCGGTTGGCTGCTTCCTTGCCGTTCCGCTCTCTTGAAAATCGTAGTGGGAGTAATTTGGAGAGCACTTCCTGAATTTCACGAGGCCATGCCGCTTAATGCGCTGGATGATGCCGAAGACAAGGTGCATTCAGTATACCTGTCGGGGCTGATCTCGAAGAAGCGGCGAGATAACCTCATCGATATTCTGCATCAGGTTTTCCAATAGACGACGATAATCGCTTCTTATCGAAGGGAGGGGGACATTGCTGAGGATCTCGACACTCGTGAGCGCGAGAGGATGCACACGAGAATGATCAGAAATGCCAGAAAGATTCTAGACGGCCTCACTTTTGAATTCCTCAATCCATGCCCTGGATCTGAGGTTTTACCATTGTAAACATTTTGATGATGTTTTCATTTACTGCTTTCATAATTGTAAGAACTTTTTCAAAGTATGAATGGCAAATTCCTCATTTCAGCGTGTTTTATTTTATGTACTAAATCTTTCGCATATGCATGAACGGGTATGCTTCGCACGCTTTATCAAATGCGAATCAAATGTTCTCTTTACTGTCGCTTTCTTCTCTTTGCTGTGTTGTTGGTATGTTACTCTGGCAAGTGTGGCCTGTAGATAATAAAGAACGTTTCATCTTGAACTCTCCGAGAGGTAGTGGCGGCTTAGGAAGCAGGTTCAGATCTGCTACCTAAGACTTTTCAACTTCATGAGCCATGAGGTTCTCATGAATACTTTTCTCCCTATGAGTCGTGAGGATCTCGTAAGTGTAATTTCTCCTTAGGAATCGTGAGGATTCCTAAGTGTGTTTTCCCTTATAAGTCGTAAGGATCTTATAAGAGAGTTTTCTTCCTTACGAATCGAGAGGACCCGTAAGTGTTTAATGTGATTGATGTTATACACATTTCACAGCGTTATTGGGTGATGTATTTCCGAGGTGGGGTCATGTAGATGACGTATTTCCGAGACGGGGTCATGTGGATGACGTATTTCCGAGATGGGGTCATGTGGATGACGTATTTCCGTGACGGGGTCATGTGGATGACGTATTTCCGAGCGGGGTCATGTGGTTGACGTATTTCCGAACGGGGTCATGTGGATGACGTATTTCCGAAACGGGGTCATGTGGATGACATATTTCCGAGACGGGGTCATGTGGATGACGTATTTCAGCGACGGGGTCATGTGGATGACGTATTTCCGAGACGGGGTCATGTGGATGACGTATTTCCGCGACGGGGTCATGTGGATGACGTATTTCCGAGACGGGGTCATATGGATGACGTGTTTCCGTGACGGGGTCATGTTGATGACGTATTTCCGAGACGGGGTCATGTGGATGACGTATCTCCGAGACGGGGTCATGTGGATGACGTATCTCCGAGACGGGGTCATGTGGATGACGTATTTCCGTGACGGGGTCATGTGGATGATGTATTTCCGAGACGGGGTCATATGGATGATGTATCTCTGAGGTGGGGTCATGTGGATGACGTATTTCCGAGACGGGGTCATGTGGATGATGTATTTCCGTGACGGGGTCATGTTGATGACGTATTTCCGAACGGGGTCATGTGGATGACGTATTTCCGAACGGGGTCATGTGGATGACGTATTTCCGAACGGGGTCATGTGGATGACGTATTTCCGAACGGGGTCATGTGGATGATGTATTTCCAAGACGGGGTCATGTGGATGACGTATTTCCGTGACGGGGTCATGTGGATGACGTATTTCCGTGACGGGGTCATGTGGATGACGTATTTCCGAGACGGGGTCATATAGATGACGTATTTCCGAGACGGGGTCATATGGATGACGTATTTCCGAGACGGGGTCATATGGATGACGTATTTCAGAGACGGGGTCATGTGGATGACGTATTTCCTAGACGGGGTCATGTGGATGACGTATTTCCTAGACGGGGTCATGTGGATGACGTATTTCCGAGACGGGGTCATGTGGATGACGTATTTCCGAGACGGGTCATGTGGATGACGTATTTCCGAAACGGGGTCATGTAGATGACGTATTTCCGAGACGGGGTCATGCGGATGACGTATTTCCGAGACGGGGTCATGCGGATGACGTATTTCCGAGACGGGGTCATGCTGATGACGTATTTCCGAGACGGGGTCATGCTGATGACGTATTTCCGAGACGGGGTCATGTGGATGACGTATTTCCGAGACGGGGTCATGTGGATAACGTATTTCCGAGACGGGGTCATGTGGATGACGTATTTCCAAAACGGGGTCCTGTGGATGACGTGTTTCCGAACGGGGTCATGTGGATGACGTATTTCCGAACGGGGTCATGTGGATGACGTATTTCTGAACGGGGTCATGTTGATGACGTATTTCCGAACGGGGTCATGTGGATGACGTATTTCCGAACGGGGTCATGTGGATGACGTATTTCTGAGACGGGGTCATGTGGATGACGTATTTCCGTGACGGGGTCATGTTGATGACGTATTTCCGAACGGGGTCATGTGGTTGACATTGTGTCTGTTGTAATGAGACGAATATCGAAGTGGTCTCCAGGTTATCTGGGAACCATCGAGATTTGGAGTAGGGCTTTGTCGTAGCTCCATGGTTGATTGCAGCATCTGAATCTTGCTGGAATGGAGAGGAACGCTGTTGATGATTTCTGGGCTATCCCTGAACCGTCGAGATTTGGCTTCGTTTTCTGATGGAGCCTGGGAAGGGAAGGTGTGATTCCATCTTTATTTGCGCCTCTGGATTGTATACAGGGATTAATGTGATATCACCTGTAGGGCATAAATTTTATTTATATTTTTTTTATTTCTTTCCGCGATGCTCCATCATTTCAGCTTTTATATCGCGAAGGTCGCGATTGCCCAGTCATTTCGGCTATTTTTCGCGGTGCCCAATCATTTCGGTTATTTATTTTAATTTTTTTTCGCTGATTTTTATTACGAGTTGCCCAATCATTTCGGCTATTTTGCATGCATATATTTTTACTTGCTGATTGTTGCAAGTTGCCCCATCATTTCGGCTATTTCGTATGCATGTGTGGCTTGCTAACTTCTTGCTGCAAGTTTGGAATTAGACACCGATTTTGGCATCAGCACCGCTACAACTGGGATATTGACAGGAGCGAATCATCATTTGCCTCTGTCGATATCGAACAAAGGTGGCTTAGCGAACAGGGTTGGGATCCTGTCGACTAAGGCTTTTGACTTCATGAGCCGTAAGGGTCTCATAAAGGTATTTCTCCCTGTGAGTCGTGAGGATCTCGTAGGTGCGTTTTCTCCTTAGGAATTGTGAGGATTCCTAAGTTTATGATCTCTTATAAGTCGTAAAGATCTTATAAGAGTGTTTTCTCCTTATAAGTCGAGAGGGCTTACAGGGGGGTTCACCGTGCGAACATATCCCTAGTCATAGATGAGACTTTGTTAGGGAAATGTTTATTCGCGCCCGTGGATTGTATACAAGGGTTAATACTGAACCGCTTGTAGGGCAGCATTGGAGGCTGTGGTGGCCGCTTAGAGCAGGTTCAGATCCCTGTAGCTTAAGACTTTTGAATCTTATGAGCCGTGAGGGTCCCATAAGAGGGTTCTCCTTACGAGTCATGAGGATCTCGCAAGTGTAATTTCTCCTTAGGAATCGTGGGGATCCCTAAGTGTGTTGCTCCCTTATGAGTCGTAAGGATCTCACGCAGGTGGTTTCTCCTTACAAAGTCGAGAAGACCTTGCAAGCGTCTTTTAACGAGATTGCGCCCTTTCGGGTTTTCACAAAACTCGCCGGTAGCCCTGCTGTTTTTACTCACGGAGCCCTTTCGGGTTTCATCCGTGTCCATTTTGCTTATGGACATACCGTTTTCTTTTTTTTCTCTTTTTTTTTATTTTATTCTAACGAGGTTGCTGTTCATATCAGATTTTTGCATTTTCATACCGCCCAATTTTTATCACATTGCATATCCGTAGATACTCTTGAGCCGTGTTTGCTAGTCAATTGCAGGATACAGGTTCTCGGTTCCAAAACGATGAAATTCATGGAAAACACGAAAAAATCCGGGTTCTTGCCGACCACAGATAAAACACGGTCTCCGTCCCTCATCCGTATGTTGCCAGATACCAGTAGGAAGACAAAATGTCAAATCTATGCACAAGGCTCAATGGTGGCACAAGATCCAAGAGATCTACGCGGAGCTCGAGGCAATCATGACAAAATCTTGACAAAAAGTCCACCTTTCCCTCAACAGAAATTCTGGAAAATTCGTGAAGCAATTATGGGAAAATACATATATCAGAAGGATGCTCACATCAAACCAGGGTCCCACCAAAAAGATCCAGACCCAACTCATCTAAACGGCCGCGGAAGCGCGGCCAAAGGGTGGTTTTGGCCGCTCTTCCGCGGCCATCTTGGCGCCAAATGTGCAGGGTTTTGGGGGGTAGGTTGGTCTTTTCCTGTATGTTCTGTTGGTTGCCCTAGGGTTTCATGTTTTGGCCTATAAATAGCCCAGAAGTTTGTGAAGGAAGGGGTCCATAATCTTGTATTTTTCTTTGCTAGGTTTTAGTACATGTTCTTCTTCCTCTTCTCACCTCTTCTCCATTAAACTTGTAAGTGAGCTTTTGAGTGAAGAGTGATGAATAAAGAAGACCATTTTTATTATCATGCTTGTCTCTTTCTTTACTTGTTATAATTGTTGTAATTTTAATTGTTAAGTAGTTGTTGTTATTTCCTTGTTGTTTGTTTCTTCTCTCTTTTTCTTTATCCTTTCATACGACAATGATACTTACGCTTGATCCTCGCCAAGGTGAGGTCGCAAACAGTTAGTCGTATTCTTCTAATCTCTTTCTTTCTATCTTCCTCTTTTGTGTTGTTTTATTTTTCCGTATTATGAAGTGTGAGTAGTTCTATACTTGTTAGGGTAGGATAAGGGAAGTTTGAGAGAAGGAAATCTCTCTCACTCTTTCCTTGCCCAACAACTTAAATCAACTCCCGTTAACCCAACCACAATCCGCTCCTTACGGCACCCTATCCTACATGATAGCGGTGATTCCGTAGTGAGACCGGTTGTGGTTGAATTAACCGGAGGTTATGGATAAGAGCCAAGAACGGACGGACAAGCACCAAAAGGAAGGACTATGCGTTGGAAAGCCTAGCTTATACTCGCAAGTTCCTTCCTAGTCGTGCTAATCCCCGTTGTTGCCGATTACCGTAACACCGATATTAAGTGGGGCAACGAAAGATGTGGAGACTCCTAACTCAAACTAACCTAATCCTAACCCTAACAAGCTCTCTTTAAATATCAACTCAACACTTAGATAACTACAAACAAAATCTGAACAACCGGACTTAACTCGTCGAAAAACACATAGAAAAAGATTCCCATCTCCCTGCGGACGACCCGTACTCAACCGGCTAGCTACGTGCGAAACCGTCTTGATTGCGGTATTTAAACTAGAACTTGAACACGCTCGTATCCTAACAATCAAATGGCGCCGTTGCCGGGGAGACGGTAGTCTATTTCTAAGTGAAATTTCGGGTTAATTTGTGAATATAAAAACAACCAAAAAAAAAAAACCAAAAAAAAAATATACTTTGTAAAAATCATCTTGTTATTCTTGATTAGTTTTTGTGCAAGTGTGCAGGAAATACGAAGCTCAAGATCGACGCCTAAGACGTTGGAAATACGGAGTTCAAGTACAGTGCCAAAGACGTGGGAAGATAGACCCACATTTCGCTGCTACACCGCGACGGACAAAAACAAAGCATACGGTCTACTGTACAAATCTGGAGCAAATACAGTGAGCAATTCAAGATTCAGTACATCCAGACAAGAGGAGGAGACCCAGAGAAGCACCTGAACCAAACCTGAAGTCCCAATCCTCTGTTACTGCCGCGCTTCCGCGGCATTAGCACGTGTTTGGCCGCGGAAGAGCGGCCACTTGGTGCCCTTGGGCTGCCATTTTTTCTGGGTAACTCTCTCTGCCTCTCTCCACTCCTCTAAGCTCCACTGAATTGTGTTTTCTGCAGCCTTCTTTGCGCAAATTCTTCTCCCCCTTCCAATAAACTGTTCTTGTGCAGGATTCTTTGCGCCGCAAATAAAAATTGTTTGCTGTTGATATTGTTACTGTTTTGCATTCTTTAATACGGACTTAAGGGGCTTGAAACCAATCCAGATTGGGTGGGGATTTCATCACCCTTCCCAGGACCCCGGAAATCACTAAAGCATATGCATTGTCCATTGTAAATTAAAAAATACTAGACTTCAGCCCTAAGGACTTCGCGCTCATTAGGAGAAGATAAACCTTGTTTAGAAGCTCGCTTAACCGTATATTGTTTACGGGGTGTCTAGGAAAGTGTTAAAGGCGCAACCGCCGAAAGAGAAAGGGTTATTTAATTAAGGAACTTCGCGAAAGCGTTGGACAACCTCCCCTTATCTCTGCACTTACCTGGCCTCGTGATCAGTGTATTTTTAAGCCCGTTTCTCGACATTGTTTAACTTCGACAATCAAGTTCAGGAGCAGGTCTAGTAGACCTAGGTTACCCTAGATCTAGGTGTGATTGTGCATATCTTGTTTGTGATTGCTTAAGCCGTATTCCCGTACATACTTCTGTAAATCTTTGTCTAAAAAAAAAAAAAAAAAGAAAAAATCAAAAACTTTTATAAAAACTTGCCCTTTTGTCGCCAAATCCATTTTCACCCAACACCCTTCGCCTTTCTTCATTGACGTTTTTTTTACCCTCACCTTCTCCGCTTTGACTATACTAAACTCGTTTAGTGTATGTCCGCTTGGACTCGGGACACTAGCGCCCGTCTAGTCCGCGTTACGTTAGTCGCGACCGACTACGCGATCGACTCCGAAGTCGATACTCCGTCCACTCCTCTTTCTCCCCTTCCTTTGCCGGCCAACTCCGACGTTGACCGGAATTCTGTTCATACATCTTCACCTTCACCTTCACCTTCACCAACCTCTTCTTCCGCGATGTCGGGATTTATTCCAAACATCTCGTTGACCACCCCTGGATTGGCTCCACCTCCAATGGAGACCAATCTCCCACCACCTCCGCCTGTTGTAGCGCCGCAGCGAATTGCGCTCCAGGATCGTTTCTACCCTACCCGTTCTGCACTTCCAACCTGCCTTTCTCTTCCTCCGGCCAATGGGGACAACTTTGAAATTAAGCCCCATTTCATCAACATGCTTCCACGTTTTCATGGGCTTGAATCTGAAGATGCCTATATCTTCATTAACAAATTTCAAAACGTCTGTGCCATGATGAAAACAACCCAGCTGTCGGACGATGCTATACGTCTACGGGTCATTCCGTTCACTTTATGCGATCTCGCAGAAAAATGGCTGTATAGCACCGCTTCCCACTCAATCACCAGCTGGGACGAGTTTGTTAAAGCGTTTCTGAAAAAATTCTACCCAAATCATAAGACCGCAAGAATTCGAAATGAGATCAACCAATTCTCCCAGCTTCCTTCTGAACCCTTTTGGAAGTGCTTTGACCGATACAAAGACCTTCTTGTTCAGTGTCCTCACCACGGTATAGAGAAATGGCAACTCTGCCAAACCTTATACGAGGGACTGAACCCAGCAACGAAGCAGTTGCTGGAAACCATCTGTCAGGGCCACTTCCTATCCAAATCTGACGAGGAAGCGTGGCAGTTCTTTGACGATCTTGCGGAGCAAACGCTACAGTGGGAGAGCACCAGACCGACTCCTTCTTCTTCTTCTCCCTCCACTTCTACCGGTCAGTCTAGGGTAGGAATTCACCAGCTTGATGTCTCTATTGCGATGAGAGCTGAAATGGATGCTATCACAAAAAAGCTTGAAGCAATAGAGAGCAAATTTTCTTCTCCTACTCCTGCCCCTGTTCTCCCCCTTCATACCATCTGCGCTTGTTGTTCCGATCCGTCCCACTTGACTGAAGAGTGTCCTTACAATCCACCCTCGCAAGGACAGGATCAGGTTAATGCATTCCAGCAAAGACCGAGGAATGATCCATACTCTTCGACCTACAATCCCGGTTGGAGGAACCACCCCAATTTCGCCTGGAATCAGAATCAGAATCAATTCCAGGGCAACAATTTCCAAAGGGCCCCTCCACCGCAACAACAAGCGCAACAACAAACTCAGTATCAGCAGCCCTTCCAACCCCAGCCTTACCAAAACCAGACGAACAACTTTGCACCGAACAATTCCTTTCCACCAAACAACTTTGTTCCGTCGAACAACGATAAGGTTTCCTCGCTCGAGCGAAGTCTGGATGCGTTTGTTAAACAATCGACTCAATCCACCGCCAACATCCAGTCTTCGATCCAATCTTTAGTGCAACACACCGCCGCACACGGGCAGAGCATCAAGACCATCGAGGCCCAGATTGCACAGCTGAACGCGGCCTTGAGCGAGCGAGAGAAGGGGAAGCTCCCGTCCCAGCCACTTCCAAATCCCGGCCACCCACATAATGCATATGTTGCTCTTGAACAACAAAACCATAATGTGAGTGCCGTGACCACACTGAGATCAGGGAGGGTGCTGCAAAACAACATTGGCAAGCAAATCAACGATGACACCCCGGCTGCTTCTTCTTCTTCTTCTCCTGCTTCTTCTTCTTCGTCTTCCGAGCCTATTCTTCGTTCTTCACAAGGCTCTCCTTCCTCTTCTTCTCTAAACGGACCCGCTTCTCACTCCACGAAAACACCTATTCTGGGATCCGTTCCAACTCCAAAATCTCCTCCTCCAGCATTAGACTCAACCAATTTTCAAAATGTTCCATTTCCAAGCCGGTTGAGGTCTAACAAACAAAATCCACAAATGGAGAAGATTTTGGAGTTATTCAAGCAAGTTAACATTAACATTCCTCTTTTAGATGCTGTCCAACAAGTCCCTTCTTACGCGAAAATCTTAAAGGACTTGTGCACGAAAAAGAGGAAGTCTCAGGTACCCAAGAAAGTTTTCTTGGCTAGTGCTGTGAGTGATGCCCTTACCCAATCTTTACCACAAAAACGGAAGGACCCTGGCTGTCCTACGATTTCAATTACTATTGGGGATAAGAACATCAACCGCGCACTATTAGATCTTGGTGCCAGTGTTAACTTGCTTCCGTATTCAGTATACGAGCAATTAGGCGTCGGAGAGCTGAAACCCACACACTGCACTCTCCAGATGGCCGACCGATCGATCACCCATCCTAGGGGTGAGCTAGAGGATGTGTTAATCAAAGTCGGGGATTTCATATTCCCCGTCGACTTCATTGTCTTAGATACACAGCCTGTAGCTAACCCCCGGAATCAAATTCCGGTGATACTCGGTCGCCCATTTCTCGCAACCTCAAATGCTGTGATCAATTGTCGCAATGGTTCAATGAACCTCTCTTTTGGAAATATGACAATTGAACTCAACATTTTTAGGTTGGGGAATCAGCCCGCCGAACCTAATGCTCATATACTGGATGTTTGCTCGATCCAGGAGATCACCCCCGAAGAGTGTGAATTCGAGGAGTTTTTGTTTGAATACGATAATCTTGACGCCACTAGTGCGTGTCTCTTCGAACCTGCTGCTGTTTCTGCGCCCGATAACGACTACGAGTGTTTCACGTTCACGAACGATCTTAGCCGCGCACAACCCGAGTTTGAATCTTTCGACTTTTCGGATGAGTTACCTGAACCATCCGACTCGGTTGCCTACACTCGTTTTGAACCTTTGCTGGAGTCCTTTGAGTTCGAGACCTTTGCACCAGTCTTGCCTTCCATCATTTCACCTCCAACGCTCGAACTCAAGCCGTTGCCGTCTCACCTTAAGTATGCTTACTTAGGTGAGAACGAGACCCTTCCTGTCATCATCTCGGCTTCTCTAGCTCCCGAGCAAGAGAAAGCCCTTCTCGCGGTCTTGCACAGCAACAGGCAAGCTTTTGGCTGGTCCATGGCGGACATCAAGGGGATTAGTCCCCTCATCGTTGAGCATCACATTCATCTGATGGATGATGCCAAACCAGCCCGGGATCCACAAAGACGTCTTAATCCAGTCATGAAGGAGGCTGTGAAGAAGGAGATCGTCAAATGTCTAGATAGTGGTATCATTTACCCTATCTCTGATAGCCAGTGGGTTAGCCCCATTCACGTTGTCCCCAAGAAGTCGGGCATCACGGTCATAACCAACGAGGCGAATGAGTTAATCCCTACTCGCACCCAAACTGGGTGGCGAGTTTGCATTGATTACAGAAAACTCAACGCCGCAACGCGGAAAGACCACTTTCCGCTATCTTTTATTGACCAGATGCTCGAACGATTGGCCGGACATGAGTACTATTGCTTTCTTGATGGCTACTCTGGCTACAATCAAATTCCCATCGCCGAAAAAGACCAGGACAAGACCACTTTCACTTGTCCTTTCGGCACGTTTGCATATCGACGCATGCCCTTTGGGTTATGCAATGCGCCCGCTACCTTCCAGCGGTGTATGATGGGGATTTTCTCAGACATGGTGGAGAAATTTCTGGAGATTTTCATGGATGACTTCTCCATTTTCGGCGACTCCTTTGACGAGTGTTTGCTGCATCTTGACGCTGTCCTTACACGATGTAAGGACAAGAATCTCACTTTGAACTGGGAGAAATGCCACTTCATGGTGCGCGAAGGTATTGTCTTAGGACATATCATCTCGCAAAATGGCATAGAGGTTGACAAAGCAAAGATTGAGGTCATTTCCAATCTGCCTCCTCCCCGATGCATCAGAGATATCCGAGCCTTCCTTGGCCACGCCGGTTTTTATAGACGGTTTATCAAGGACTTTAGCAAGATTGCTAGGCCCTTGACTCTTCTCCTGGCCAATGACACACCTTTCACCTTCGACTCGAGCTGTGTGACTGCATTCGAGTCACTGAAACTCTCACTCACTTCTGCTCCCGTTCTCTCTTCTCCTGACTGGACGCACCCATTCGAGATTATGTGCGATGCATCCGACTTTGCCATCGGTGCTGTCCTTGGACAGCACATCAACAAGATGCCGCATGTAATCTATTACGCAAGCCGAACCCTGAACGACGCACAACTCAATTATACAACAACTGAGAAGGAATTCTTAGCTGTTGTATTTGCTTTAGAGAAGTTCAGGCCGTACCTCATCGGCTCTCCAGTCATCGTTTACACTGATCATTCTGCTCTGCGCCATCTTTTTGCGAAGAAAGATGCCAAATCTCGGCTTATACGTTGGATCCTCTTGCTTCAAGAATTTGACCTTGTCATTAAGGACAAAAGAGGATGTGAAAACGTTGTTGCCGACCATCTTTCACGACTTCCTTCTTCGCCGTCGCTTCCTATCCCAATCAATGACGTCTTTCCGGATGAACAACTCTTGACAGTATCTCGCGAACCCTGGTTCGCAGATATTGTGAACTATTTGGCCACGGGATTACTACCGACTGAATGGTCGAGTCAGGACAGACTTCGCTTCTTATCCCAAGTAAAACATTTTTACTGGGACGAACCCTACTTGTTCAAGTACTGTCCCGACCAGATTATTCGTCGGTGTGTCCCTGATGAGGAATTCAAGAGTGTGCTGTCATTTTGCCACGACCAAGCATGTGGCGGGCATTTTGGGCCCAGAAAGACAGCTGAGAAGATCTTGCAATGTGGTTTCTACTGGCCACAACTTTTCAAAGACGCTCACGACTATTGCAAGACTTGCTCCCGGTGCCAACACATGGGCCGGATATCCCGGAGGAATGAGATGCCGCTCCAACCGATCTTGGTTGTGGAGATTTTCGATGTTTGGGGGATAGACTTCATGGGGCCGTTTCCCAGCTCTTTTGGGAACTTGTACATTCTTCTAGCTGTTGATTATGTCTCTAAATGGGTCGAGGCTGTGCCCAGCCGAACTAACGACAACAAGGTTGTCGTTAGGTTCCTTAAAGAAAACATTTTCTCACGGTTTGGGCACCCCCGAGCGATCATTAGCGACAATGGAAGTCATTTCTGCAATAGGACTTTCGAGGCCTTGATGCGGAAATACTCCATTAATCATAAGCTTTCTACGCCCTACCACCCCCAAACCTGCGGGCAGGCCGAAGTTTCAAATCGGCAGATCAAGCAGATACTGGAGAAAACGGTTTCCAAGAACCGTAAGGATTGGTCTTTGAAACTCACTGATGCCCTTTGGGCATTTAGAACCGCTTATAAGACCGACCTTGGCATGTCTCCCTATCGGCTTGTGTACGGAAAAGCCTGCCACCTTCCTGTCGAAATCGAGCATCGCGCGTTTTGGGCGATAAAGGAGCTGAATCTGTCTCTGGAGGACGCGGGCAGCCATCGGAAGCTGCAGCTGAACGAACTGAGCGAGCTTAGGGATGAGGCTTACGACAATGCGGTTGTCGTTAAGAATCGAACGAAGGTGTTTCATGATAAACACCTTGTGCGCAAAACCTTCGTACCTGGTCAGCAGGTACTTCTTTACGACACCCGACTTCACTTCCATCCTGGAAAGCTCCGATCTCGCTGGAAAGGGCCGTATTTTGTGCGGACTGTGTATCCGCAGGGCGCTGTGGATTTGGAAAATCCAAAGGACGGTTCACTCTTCAAAGTGAACGGACACCGATGCAAACCGTACCTTAGCGCCGAACCAACAGAGGAGCTCCTGTTCTTACAGGAGCCGGTTTACCTTGCTTGATCTTCCTCTGCCTACCTCCAAACTTCGGTTATCCAGCCAAGAACAATGGACACTGTTCCAAATAAGTTTGGGGGTATGTACAAACCATTTTGTTTATATTCTTGTATATTCTTTTTCTTTTCTTTCAAAACAAAAACAAATAAAAATTGTGTATCGCTAACCAACAATTTTGAACCTTCAAACTACTCTCTTCATGCAATGACAGTGAGGACACTGTCCAGTTTAAGTTTGGGGGTACACTCGGTACGCATTTCTTACCTTCGCATTCATATGTATATTTTGCATCTGCATATTAAAATCCATAAAATCCATAAAAATTTGAAAATTTTCCAAAAATATAAAAACTTTTTTGTCAAGTTAGCTTGTGGAAGAACTCTGATTCAACATTCGACGGTTTTTGTTTGATAAAATAGGAATAACTAGATCTTATGTTTGGATTTTGAAAACCTGAAAGATAACTCTCCTTTGAAGTTAACTATAGCTGATATACGTCTTTACATCACACTACACGTGTCGTGAGCTTTGGGAATTAGATGACAAGTCTTTCATGTTCAAACTTTTAAACAGATAAATGATTTTCTGAGAATCAAATAGGTTTGTTCTGAAATAAGTAATGACAAGAATAGTTTATGAAGTAAAGCGAATATGAAGGAATGTTATTGATGCCGTAATAGGAGCTAAGTCTGAAAAATAACCCATCTAAAACTTGATTGGAATGATTACACACCAAACCCACTAGACACGTCTTTTATCCAAAAAAAATATTTGAACTGCCGGTTATATCTCCGTTCGTATTAAATCATCTGATTTTCACGCCAAACTGTCTTTTGTTTTTGGACCTAGGTAACTTGAGTAATTAAGTCCGCTGGGGTGTTTCTACACCTAATGCCCTAAAACCAACTGGTTTGGGTGCATTGGCCCAAAGCTCGCTAAGAAGCCTAGAAAGTCTAGTTTAAAACAAAGTCAAGCAAGTGTTCTCTCCGAGTTAAAATTCCTAACGGTTCTTTGTGTGAGAATAATCTTGATAAAAGACAGGCTTTAAAAAAAAATTTTAACGGAGATATGAAGGTTTTACTCTTTGATAAAGACTATTGCACGTTCACAGTGGTGTGTATGAAATGAAAACAAGAAAAAGGTGGAGTGAAAAATACGACTTAGTTTCCTGTTAAGGAAGATAGAAATTCTAAAGTTGAAACCTTACTGCAAAACGAAACTTGAAAAATGCTTAACTCATTATAAAACTTATGTGATCCTTTTAAAATTGTTATCTGGGCTTTATTGTGCGACATGATGACTCTAATCGATCCTTCTGGAACTTAACAACACTATCCGCACTGCACGTAAAGACATATAAAATCTGTAGTTAAACAAGATGTGAGGTGTGAAAAATAAAGGTTCGATAGTCTAGACTAAGGATTATAGAATTGTTATTTTCTAAAACAAAACTTTAGGGTTTGAAACTTAGTCATTTTTACAAACCAACTTGACCGGATTTTGTGGGTAGTATCCGCTGAAAACCCTCAGGAGACAACACTCCTCCTACTAGGGACACCTAGAGGTTTAACGGCTTGTTGCACATGCTCAGTGCAATCGCGTTCCCTGTGAAAGTGAGGTTAGGAAATTTTTTGTGAATAAATGGACTTTGCTCGGGACGAGCAAATGATAAGTTTGGGGGTATTTGTTCATATCAGATTTTTGCATTTTCATACCGCCCAATTTTTATCACATTGCATATCCGTAGATACTCTTGAGCCGTGTTTGCTAGTCAATTGCAGGATACAGGTTCTCGGTTCCAAAACGATGAAATTCATGGAAAACACGAAAAAATCCGGGTTCTTGCCGACCACAGATAAAACACGGTCTCCGTCCCTCATCCGTATGTTGCCAGATACCAGTAGGAAGACAAAATGTCAAATCTATGCACAAGGCTCAATGGTGGCACAAGATCCAAGAGATCTACGCGGAGCTCGAGGCAATCATGACAAAATCTTGACAAAAAGTCCACCTTTCCCTCAACAGAAATTCTGGAAAATTCGTGAAGCAATTATGGGAAAATACATATATCAGAAGGATGCTCACATCAAACCAGGGTCCCACCAAAAAGATCCAGACCCAACTCATCTAAACGGCCGCGGAAGCGCGGCCAAAGGGTGGTTTTGGCCGCTCTTCCGCGGCCATCTTGGCGCCAAATGTGCAGGGTTTTGGGGGGTAGGTTGGTCTTTTCCTGTATGTTCTGTTGGTTGCCCTAGGGTTTCATGTTTTGGCCTATAAATAGCCCAGAAGTTTGTGAAGGAAGGGGTCCATAATCTTGTATTTTTCTTTGCTAGGTTTTAGTACATGTTCTTCTTCCTCTTCTCACCTCTTCTCCATTAAACTTGTAAGTGAGCTTTTGAGTGAAGAGTGATGAATAAAGAATACCATTTTTATTATCATGCTTGTCTCTTTCTTTACTTGTTATAATTGTTGTAATTTTAATTGTTAAGTAGTTGTTGTTATTTCCTTGTTGTTTGTTTCTTCTCTCTTTTTCTTTATCCTTTCATACGACAATGATACTTACGCTTGATCCTCGCCAAGGTGAGGTCGCAAACAGTTAGTCGTATTCTTCTAATCTCTTTCTTTCTATCTTCCTCTTTTGTGTTGTTTTATTTTTCCGTATTATGAAGTGTGAGTAGTTCTATACTTGTTAGGGTAGGATAAGGGAAGTTTGAGAGAAGGAAATCTCTCTCACTCTTTCCTTGCCCAACAACTTAAATCAACTCCCGTTAACCCAACCACAATCCGCTCCTTACGGCACCCTATCCTACATGATAGCGGTGATTCCGTAGTGAGACCGGTTGTGGTTGAATTAACCGGAGGTTATGGATAAGAGCCAAGAACGGACGGACAAGCACCAAAAGGAAGGACTATGCGTTGGAAAGCCTAGCTTATACTCGCAAGTTCCTTCCTAGTCGTGCTAATCCCCGTTGTTGCCGATTACCGTAACACCGATATTAAGTGGGGCAACGAAAGATGTGGAGACTCCTAACTCAAACTAACCTAATCCTAACCCTAACAAGCTCTCTTTAAATATCAACTCAACACTTAGATAACTACAAACAAAATCTGAACAACCGGACTTAACTCGTCGAAAAACACATAGAAAAAGATTCCCATCTCCCTGCGGACGACCCGTACTCAACCGGCTAGCTACGTGCGAAACCGTCTTGATTGCGGTATTTAAACTAGAACTTGAACACGCTCGTATCCTAACAATCAGTTGCGCCCTTTTGGGTTTTCACAAAACTCGCCGGTAGCCCTGCTGTTTTTACTCACGGAGCCCTTTCGGGTTTTCATCCGTGCCCATTTTGCTTATGGACATACCGTTTTCATTTTTCTCTTTTTTTTATTCCCCTTTTTTATATCAGCTTTGGGACGCTGCAATCCACCGTAGTTTATTGACGTCTCGGTCAACAGCTAGTTTTAGGACATAGTGGTCCATTGTTAGTTTTAAGGACGTTTCGGTCCGTTAGCCGGCCACTACTTATAGAGTTTGGGCTTAGGAAGATAGCGAGAGGACATAGTCGTCGTCATCTATCATTGACCTAGGCTGCAACTCGTCAGGCATAGTATTTCTTCAGGAAGCGACCATTCATTGGCCTAAGGGCCTTTCGCCATGCATGTTCAGGAGTAGATAGGCCCCACCCTGGTAGACCTTGTCTATGATATACAGGCCTTCATAGTTCGGCTCGAATTTCCCCCGTTTGGCACGATTGGGGATCATAGGTTTTTTGACCACTAGCATGAGTTCACCTTGGCGGAATGTCCTCGGCCTAGTTAATCTTTCATATGAGCGCGTCATCTTTTGCTTTATAAGTTTCCAGATTTTGTTTCGCTATGAGCTGGGTTTCGTCGACGGCATCAAGTTCCTCGAGCCGAAGGTGAGCATTTTCTTCGTCCGTCAGCTCGTAGTGAACTGCCATTCGTAGAGAGGGTAACTCTATCTTGAGGGGGAGTACCGCCTCCGTACCAAATACCAACGCGTACGGTGTTGTGTTAGTGGTTGTTTTGAACGTAGTTTGATACGCCCAGAGAGCTTCATGCAGTCTCTCGTGCCAGTCCTTCTTATTTCGAGACATCGTCTTTTTCATGATCTTAGTCAAGGTCTTGTTGAAAGTCTCAGCTAGACCGTTAGCTCGGGGATTATAGACTGAAGAGTACCTCCAGTCTATATTACGTTGTTTTGCGAAGCGGCTGATCTTGTGGTTTCTATAGGCTGGCCCGTTATCGGAGATAATCCATCGCGGAGTGCCAAACCGATAAATAACGTGTATCTTGAAGAAATGGAGGATATTCTCCGTCTTCACTTCCCTCAGCGGTACTGCTTCTGCCCATTTGGAGAAGTAGTCAGTTGTCGCCAAAATGAATCGATGTCCTCTGGCCGATGCTGGTTCGATGGGGCCGATTATGTCAGTCCCCTACATTTCGAACGACCAGCTAGCCATTATTGGATGTGGTGGATTTGGATGCTGATGGATGAAGTCTCCGTGAATCTGGCACGCGTGGCACTGCTTCGCGTATTCGAGGCAGTCTTGGATCATCGTGGGCCAATAATAACCCATCGGTTTAATCTTCAGCTTCCTCTTCGGCCCGGCTTGGTGAGAACCGCAGAGTCCATCGTGAGTTTCTCGGATGACTCTCTTCGCCTCTTCAGGTCCCAGGCATCTTAGCCACAGAGAATCAAATGATCTCTTATACAGAGTATCATTGACGAAAGCAAAAGACAGAGCTCGTTTCATAAGCTGATGTCTTGAGGATGCATCTTCACGTGTTCGACGGGATTTGAAGTAGTCTATAAAGACTTCTCTCCAATCATCAACATGTTCCTGGTCTTTTACTTGCAGAGCCACTTGCTCGGTCGCCCCTTTTTCATCGGACGACTCTGGAGATATTTCTGTCGGTGCAAGAACCCGACGGCTTTGCACAACGATCCTCACGTCATCGAGGTTTTCGTCAGCCAGTTCTTTAGCGAGCTTGGCTAATGCATCCTCTTTGCTATTTTCCGCATGCGGTATGCTTTCCAAGGCGTAGGAAGGGATTTGAGTCAGCAACTGTTGTACTCTCCCACCGTACTTCACCAGCTCTGGCTTGCACTTTTGATAGTCGCCGTTTACTTGACTAACGACCAGTTGGGAGTCTCCGTATATGAGGAGGTTTTCGATTCCCATGTCGATAGCGTTCTCGAGACCTGTTATCAAAGTTTCATATTTGGCCTCATTGTTCGTTCTTGGCTCTGTTAAGGAGAAGGCGAAGCGCATTATCCCACCCTGTGGAGTCACGAAGATGAGGCCTATCTCTGATTTGATTATGGGGGTGCTTTGTTTGCGCTTCTTCATGGAAGACGCTCCATCAAAATAAAGTTCCCACCGGGTATCACCCCCGTCGATCGTGTCAAACGTATGTTCGTCTGGCAGTTCGCAATTCAAAGGAGAATCGGCAGGTATCGGATGCTCAGCGAGGAAGTCGGCGATGGCCTGACCTTTCACGGCCTTAAGAGGACTATATGTTATCGAAAACTCTATCAAGAGCATGGCCCATTTAGCGAGTCGTCCTGTTAATATGACCTTCGACATCAAATATTTGTGGGGATCCACTTGTGATATGAGATGGACCTCATGTGCCAACGCGTAGTGTCTGAGCTTCGTTATTGCGAAGATCAACGCCAGGCAGTGTTTTTCAATGGGAGAGTAATTGCTTTCTGCCCCCAGTAGAACTCGACTCAAGTAGTAGAGAGCTCTTTCTCTCCCTTGGTCGTTCTCTTGTGCCCACAGCGCGCCCAAAGAACCTTCAAGGGCTGTTGTGTACAGTACGAGAGGTTTTCCCTTAATGGGAGCGGCCAGTACAGGCGGATTCTGCAGATATTGATTGATTTTGTCCAGCGCGCTTTGGAATTTGTGATCCCATACGAACGGGGTTCCCTTCTTCATCAGGTGACTGTAGGGGCGGCACTTGCCGGAGAGATTGGCTTTAAATCGCCGGATATACGCGAGCTTCCCTTGGAGAGACCGCAGTTGCTTAAGAGTCCTTGGCGGAGGCATTTCCATGATCGCCTTGATCTTTGACGGATCTATCTCGATGCCTCGGTGTCGGACGATGAATCCTAGGAATTTGCCCGAGGAAACTCCGAACACGCACTTGAGAGGGTTCATCTTCAAGTTGTATTGCCGAAGGCGTTGGAATACGATCTTCAGATGCTCTAAATGTTCCTCGTATGATTTGCTTTTAACTACTAGGTCATCGATATAGCATTCGACGATTTCATGTATGAGGTCATCGAAGATCTTTGTCATGGCCCTCTGATAGGTGGCACCGGCGTTCTTTAGACCGAAGGGCATCACCTTGTAGCAGAATATGCCCAAAGGGGTCCGGAAAGTGGTGTGCTTCTGGTCCTCGGGATGCATCTTTATCTGATTGTATCCTGACGAGCCGTCCATGAAGGAGAAAACTTCATGAGTGGACGTATTGTCTGTCATCAGTTCGGTGACCGGTACTGGGAAGTCGTCCTTCGGGCAAGCTTTATTGAAGTCCCGAAAGTCTACGCAGATGCGTACCGTCCCATTTTTCTTCATCACCGGGACGATGTTGGCGATCCAGTCAGGGTACTGAACCTCTTGGATGAAACCGGAGTCGATTAGTTTCTTGACTTCGGCATTGATGCTCATCTCAAGCTCGAGCCGCATTCTTCTCGGTGCTTGTTTGATCGGTTTGATTGTTTCCTGATTTAAAATCAGGAAAGCTTATGGAAAAAGCTTCAGAAGAGGGTCACGTGCTTACACGTGACCAGCAGTCACGTGTTGGCACGTGACACCCAAAAGTACCGGCAAAGCAAGTTCAGCTTCCTGACTACATCAAAGAAAGAGGGCTTAAGAAAGGGTCACGTGCTCCCACGTGACTAGGGTCACGTGTTAGCACGTGACATTTTAAAGCGGATTCAAAGGCATATCGGTTCCCTGATCAAGTCAAGGAAAAAGAGTTCAGACAAGGGTCACGTGCTCGCACGTGACCAGGGGTCACGTGGCAGCACGTGACGGTTAAGCATCAACCAGAAGACAGCGCAAAATGAAAGAAGAAGGCTCATTCCAAAGGGGGTCACGTGCCCACACGTGACCATGGGTCACGTGGTCACACGTGACCGGCTTTCAAAGCCCATTTCGTTGACAGAATTAAATTCTGAAGAAGATTTAAATCTTTCCAAAGGAAAGCGATTATCTGGAACCAATCGAATTAAAGATTCAAAGATGATTAAATATCACCTATTTATGGGAAAATCTCGGGTTTGGAAAGATTTCCCCTTTAAATCTAACCGAAATAATAAAGGGGAACCCCTGGATTTGAAATCCAATGGTGAATAAAATTCACCTAATAATCCAAAGGTCCAAAACGAATGATGGATGCAAATCAAATCTCTCAATGAAGATTCGTCAAAAACTGATTGATCCGGCTGCTTCTCCTATAAATAGGAGCCAAGAGATACAAAGAGAAATATACAGAGACAAGAAGAGAAAAAGAAAAGGAAGAAAGCTTTGATACTTTGAGAAACTTGGATCTTCTGCAAAAACCCTAGGTAAGAAAGGGAAAAGCTCCTTGAAAGAAAAAGAGAATTTAATTCTCAACAGAGTTTAACTCTGATATATAAAACAGAAGAATATATTTCTTCTCTCTTTGATAGAGGATCTGCAAAGTGCACATCTCCCCTTAAGGTTGAGAATTTAATTCTCAATGGGTCGAGATCCTGCCATGCAGATCCAAAACATAGAGAGGGAATGCAAGCATGAGAATTTAATTCTCATAGAACTATAAGAATTTAATTCCTTTAAAATAAAATTAGGGCTTGACCCTGTATCATGGGAATTTAATTCCTTCAGAACAGAAAGAAACAGGGTTTAACCCTAATTAAGAACCCAGTTCTGTTGAAACAGCGGGAATTTAATTCCCTTAATCATAATTTAACAGAGGATGGAAGTTTAAACTCCCTAAAAAGCTTTTGTTAGGGTTTAACCCTATTTGGTTCTTCACATGTACGAGGAATTTAATTCCTACAGAAAATTCAGAGTTCAACTCTATTCAGAATATAAACCTTCAAAAGGAAGTAGGAATTTAATTCCTCTGAAATTACTGTCAGGGTTTAACCCTACGAGGAATTTAATTCCTGGAAAAGATTAACAGATCCTCTAAACAATATACATAGAGGCAGGGTCACGTGTCACTACGTGACCCCCCAAGAGATCTACAGAAAGCCCCTTTGAGGCAGCACCCCACGTGACCCACGTGACCCTCGGCAGAAGCTCTAACATATAAGCATCTGAATGCCCATCACGTGATGGCACGTGATGCTCTGAAAGATGCGATAATCTCAGCAGAATAAATGAAGGGAGAGCGCTCTCACGTGCTGCCACGTGACCCCTCCTGCCTTAGTGTTTAACACTAAATTGAAACTCCCGAACCCAGTATTAAAACACTGTTGGGCCTTAGTGTTCAACACTAATCAAAAAGCTTTGTTTGCAGTGTTCAACACTGACTACCTTAGTGTTTAACACTAATCTGGGCTCTGTTGCCAGTGTTCAACACTGATCTGTTTTAGTGTTTAACACTAAAGCCTTGTTGCTGGTGTTTAACACCAATTATCTTTTAGTGTTAAACACTAACTTGTCAATCTCATTCTCAGTGTCCAACACTGATTGCTCTGTAGTGTTTAACACTAGGCTTTGGCCCAATTGGCCTAAATGGATAGAGGCAAAGCCTCTCCTGATTGGACTTAGCCTAAGATGGCCATAAGTCCTCAATTTGTGATTAACTGGGCCAATGGGCTCATAACATAATTAATCGGTCTTGATCCTAAATTGGGCCAAGGACTATTTAATCCACTCCGGTTCTAGGGTACATCTCTTCACTCCTTTGATATTTGGCATTGTAATCCCTCAATATCTTCAAAGAGGTGACGGGTCCCGACGACCACGCATTGATATGGACTGCGGGGTCCTTAAACCCGTGTCTAATGCAAAATTCCTGGTTACGTAGAACGCGGATAATGTCACTCTTCGACCCCGTGGAAAACGTCCAGAGCGGAGCCTGGTCCTCGCAGAGCACGGCAGTGAACCCGTGTGAAGCATCCAGAGCACATACTGGACTGTGGGGTCCTTAAACCCATGGACTACGACGTCCTTAACCTTGACCGAGATGTCTTAAAACTAACAATGAACTGTGGGGTCCTTAAACCCATGGACTACGACGTCCTTAACCTTGACCGAGATGTCTTAAAACTAACAATGGACCGCAACGTCCTTAAACTACCCATGGACCGAAATGTCCTTAAACTAGAACAATAGAGCCCCGTATGCTCTTTTGTCGGATCTAAACGGTCCCGTTTAAGTTGATCTTAGCCTCAAAGATGGCTAACGTATCCTTAAACCTTCAAACAGACTGGACTATGAATCCCCCCAATTAACTCTGGCTCGAGGGTACATCTCTGAACTCCTCTGACATCCGTCGTTGTAATCCTTCAACGTCGTCAGAGAGGTGACGGGTCCTGACGGCCATACATTTAATGGACCACTAGGTCCCTAAACTGGAACAATAGAGCCCAAACGCTCCTTTGTCGGATCTAAACGATCCCGTTAAGTTGATCTTAGTCTCAAAGATAGACTAACGTATCCTTAACAAACGTTTGAGTCGATCTTAGCCTCAAGTATGGCTAACGTATCCTCGAACCAAACCACCAAACCCAAATCTAAGATAACATGGATTTGGATTAGTCTACGCCCTACGGGCGACGACATAACTCAGTCTCCGTAAACAATCCACGGGCAACAAAATACAAAACAAACACCCACGACACGAAGTGACCATCTGGAGAAGGAGAAAGTTGTTACCGCAATGCGGTAGCGTAATTAACTGCAGGGGCTTGCGCCTGCAGGGAAGAGCGTCCCCACAATCAAAAAAAAAAAAACCCCTCAAACGAGGGGGAATCTGACGAAGTCTGCTATATCGGACACATCCGTCTAAACCTTCGATACATGGTGCCATAAATCAACTTGGCATCTTCGGAGAGGTGGACGGATAGCACCAATTAGCATCTGCCCCGAACCCCAGGCGAGACGTCCGCGTCCCGGCCGCCGTTCGGAGGGGAACAGATTCTGGCACGCCCGGTGGGACCTCTTCCTCTTTCCACTCCACACTTCGTGTGTCGTGATTCGCGAACCAATCGCGGTTCGCTATTGGTTGCCCTTGGGTTTCAAGATACTAAGAATTGGCGTCTCGCTTATTGCAGAAAGCAAAGGATCGATGGCTTCTACTTCTGCGAAATCCTCCAACCGCTCAGACTGCAATTGCAACCGACGCTCTGCCTCGCCAGGAGGTATAGCCTACGGACCCCAAGCTGCTTCGCTATTCACAATGCCCGTGGAACAGGTCACTCGCGCCACCACAGGATTGTTCTTTGGGACCATTCTCCCGCCGAAAAACTTCACCGCTCCAGCGCTGACAACGGAAGCTCCCAAGAAGTCGGTCTTTGATCGTCTTACTCTCGCCGCGGCTCCTCTCAACGAGTCGCCCAACGTCAACGCCTCGGTCTTCTCTAGATTGGGCCAGAAACCCTGCGAACCCATCATGGGGCCTACAATCTCAGAGAAGGCTGCTTCTAAGAAAGTGGCCGCTCCTGCCCCCGAAGTCGTCAAGGCAGCTTCTCCGGCCAAAAGGTCGGTCTTTACAAGATTGACGGCTTCAGCTCCCGCTCCTGCTGCCCAAAGGACATCGGTCTTTGACAGGCTAATACCTACAGCGACCCCCCACCCATACAGGGGGCAAGACGAAACCATTCTTACCGCTGGCCCTACGCCGTCCGCTCGACACGCTCGACGTCGCCATTGGCGCCGAGTAAGGAGGGCTGGGGGCAACTCCCCTTCCGGGTTGACTCCATCGGCCCTGATGGCAGAAGTTAATGCTGCTGTTCCAACTGGGAACAGCTTCGAAATGCTAAATAAGGTGCGAAGGAATTCTGCTACTGCAGTGCTGAAGAGGTCTCCTCCCCCATTAAAAAAGGTTGTGGAAATAAAACCCGAACAGCCCCGATCTCCTCAACGGCTGTCTTCCAAAATCTATAAAGTTTGGCGGCAGGCCCGAGACTCGATCATCGATCCAAACTTCTCCCGCCAGCACAAGAAGCTGAAAATCCAACCGGAAGCTGGTCACCAGGCTAAACCCCAAAAGGCTGTTGATCAACTGGCTCATAAAAGGAGGAGGCCAGAGAAGACCCCCCAGCATGCAACGACGGCTAAAAGCACTGAGCCCAGACGCCCTAAGTCTGGGGGCATGGTGGTGCACACTGTTTACATGGCCTCTGGAAAGGAGGAAAGCCGCACTTCTACGGGCCACCGACCGCTAACCCGATCTGTGACGAAAGCCCAGGAGCAGCAACAAAAGCTCCAGGAAATGATGAATGCTATGGCCGCCCTCACCGGGCCAAAAGAAAACCCAGAAACGTCCTCAGACGCGCGCCAGGAGGAAGAAACCGACACTGAATTCCTTCGCCGGATACTGGAGAAAAAGGACAAAGAGGCTGCTGAACAGACGGCCAACATACAACGTATGGGCCTTTTCTTCCAAGATATGATAGGAATGATGATCCAGCAGGACTTACCCGCCGAGGATCCCCCAATCATGCTTGAAGACGACCGGGGAGAAACGTCAAATCCACCACCAGCCCTCTCAACGGCCAAGGAGGAGGCAATCTCTAAGGCTGACTTGGCTGACTACATAGCCCAGCAAATCCGGGTTCATCACGCGACTGAGGCAGCTGGTCAAGTCGTGAAAACGGGGCGGCCGTATCCGAGCTGGTACGACCAAATCAAATACCCGCCAGGCTATACGATACCAAAATTCCACGTGTACAAGGGGACCGGCAATCCCCATCAACATGTCGCCCAGTTCCGGGCCCTCTGCGGTAACACTGGCGGTGATGATAAACTGTTGCTCCGCCAGTTCGTGGGCAGCTTATCAGAAACTGCGTTCGAATGGTATTCGGAACTCCCGAACGATTCTATCAAAACGTTCGCTGAAATGGAGTTGTTGTTCACTCAGCGATTCGCAAGTGCCAGCGAACGCACTCCAATAACTGCACTGATTAACGCCAGGGTAAAACCAGGCGAAACCTGGGTCCAGTACGCTATACGCTGGCGGAATTTGTGGTCGAGATGCGAGCAACGCATTGAGGAAGCACCTGCAGTGGGCATGTTCGTGGGAACTCTAGACCCCCATGCAACTATCTCCCAGTTTATGATGTTCTTTAAGCCAACCACATTCCAGGCTTTAATCGACAAGTTGGCTCAGATGGACCAGATGGGTCATAGACCACCTGCCCCGAAGTCAGAACCTCGGAATGACAAGGGTAAAGGAAGGGCAACCTTTGTCGCGAATGCCCAACAGCAACCTAACGTCCCGAAACCGGCAGATCAATTGGAAGAAAGACGCCGGTATTATAATGAAAAGATGAAGCGTCCCTACTCGTTCCCACGAGACAAGACGAAACGATTGTTCGAGCTGGCAATACGCAACAGACTTATAAGCCTACCAAATCCAAGGCGACCGCCACAACCTACCGAGGTGAATAACCCTAACTATTGCCCTTACCATCAAACGGTAGGCCATCCGATCGAAGATTGCTTCGTCTTCAAAGGATGGATTGAAGACCAGTACCTCCAGGGGAAGTTTGTACTGTCCGAAAAGTGGAAAGTGAACCCACCACAGTCGCATGCTCCTAGGAAAGCGGATACACCGGGGGCAACATGTTCTTTTATTGAAGAAGCTCCATGGGAGGTCGTGCTATCAACTAAAACCAAAAGAATGCTGAAAGACCTTCATGCGTGCCCTGCGATCGAATGGAAGGACCCTCTTGAACCTCAAATTATCGAAGGAATGTTGAAGCCCCGCTCAATTACGAAGATTCGCGATAAGGGCCCAAATACTCACGTCCAACCGTCAAAATCTTCGAAGAAAAAGAAGAAGAAATCCAAGAAGCCCGTGAAACTTGGAAACGAACACACGAACTTGCAGAAGCAAATCGACGCGTTGGAAGAATACAATCAAAAGGCGCGAACTCCTGTCACACTGCAAGAGTTCCTCAACCACATCTTTCAAGAGGAAGATGATGGAGAAAGCTCGTCGGATGAACCCGAAGGATATGTGGCGAGTTGTAACGTAATCTCCCACTCGTTTACCGATGATGGGAAAACTCCTGGCACTAAAAAGCTGGAGGCAGAGCCTGTACCAGAGCGTGCATGGCCAACAGACGAAATGATCGACGCTTTTCTAGACGAGATTCGTCTAAAATGTAAAACGGACCAGGAGCGTGAGATGACCACGTCGGAAGGAGCCAAATGCGGGCAACTGAACGAAAGAATTGAACTACCCCTGCCAGAGCGAAAGGCATCCGAAGTAGACAAGAAGATATTCAAGACGAGGAAAAGGTTTGCCAAAGCCATGTCAATGGGAATGAAGCTACCACCCTCGGAAGGAAACACACACGATGGGGTGGAGAGGCACCCTGACTATTGCGCATATCACCGGAAAATCTCACACCCCACGGAGGAGTGCGACGCCTTTAAGATATGGTGGCAAGGATATGTCGCTCATCGGCAACATGTTAAGCGCATGAAACGCAAGAGCCGTCGGGAGCGAAGAAGTACCGTTGATGGGCACAACAGAACTACTGGCAACTGTTACATGGTTAACGCCAGGGGGTCACAAGTTCTCACCTTTGGGAGCGACTCTGATGAAGAAATGGCTCTGGGCCCTCTCTTCGAAGAATCCGTTTTAGGGAAAGGGGAGAAATCGGAGATCTGCGAGAACATTCAGCTGCGCAATCGCACACTCCCAGAAAAGAATCTCGGGCCCGTAAGTAAAAAGGATAAGGGAAAGGAAAAGGTCACTGAAGATATCACTCTAGATGACCAAGTCATGAGAGAGCTGGTTGCCAAAGACCCTCCTAGGAAGGGTAAGGTGGACTATAACATCCTCGCGCACCTAAGGAAGCTACCTTCTCAGCTTAGCATTCTCGATGCCCTCCTATTATCAAAAGAAGCGCGAGACTCACTAATTAAGGCGTTACAAGAACCTGAGCAATTCCAAGCCTTCCTCGCTGCTGAAAAGATGAAGGATGAACTGGAGGAAGTGCATACGGCCGACATCACTTTCGGTAATGAAGACCTCCTTCTCGGAACGTGCAATCACAACCGTCCCCTGTATGTCTCCGGGTACTGCCATGATATCAAGATAGGAAAGATTCTGGTGGATAATGGATCCTCCGTCAATCTCCTTAATGTTCGGGTGTTGAAGGAAATCTGCATGAGCGTGCAACACCTCGCTCGTGACAAAATTACTATCTCCGGTTTCGATTCACAATTGTCACGGACTCTCGGATCTGTGATACTAACATTACACTTTGGACTTCTCGTCACAGACATCAAATTCCATGTCATTGACGCCAAGACCTGCTACAACGCCTTGCTCGGCCTTCTTTGGCTACACGAGTACAATATCATCCCTTCTACACAACATCAGTGTATGAAGTACTTTAAGGATGGTTTCGAGTATACCGTAACAGGTGAGTTAAACCCATTTTCCGTGAACGAAGTCCGCAAATACGAAGATGCGAAGTACTTTTTGCCAGATTTCGAGGATACAGAAAGATGTCGCAATCCGGAGAACAAAACCGCCGCCACCATCCCTATTTTCGGGAGCGATACCGAAGAAGAGGAAGAGATAGTTTATGCAGGGCTATCTCAACGCAACAACCTGGGGACGTCCGCCCCCATGTTAGTCTTCGGAAGTGATTCAGAAGATGAAGTTAATGCTGTGTTCTCCAATCGGCTGTCAATACAAGCACCCCTTGGCGATGACCATAGTTTGCAAATCACCATGGTACCGCGAGAACACTACAAGGATCTCGACACGCTTCAGGCTCACAACGTGCAAGACCTGCAAACATTTTACGTCCCTCCCAGGCAAAGGGGTGAGAAGGTGATCCTATTCTACCGATCCTCAGAGTCGAAAATAGAGAAAGAGATCTGGCATGGCGCGGATGCTACACTTGACAGGCTCCAACCCATCCGTCTGCCCAGATACTATACGAATGGATTAAAGAAGCTATTGAAGCGCCAAGGAGTACCCTTAGAACAGACCGTTCGGCAGGCTCGGTTCTACAACAGGATTTGGGATGTCCCCGGGACTCAACGCAAACTGCCCAACGGGAAGATGGAAGCACTCGGGCTTGGATACGCAAGAGCCGGAAAGCGGGAACGGGCTCACAGCAGCTACGCTATATATACCTTTGATGAAGAGGAGGACGCCCTGTCAGGAGATGCCAACCCCCCATCAAAACTAGACCCCGCGATTAAAGCGCCGAGTCCGTCGTTTGAGGAACGAATAGGCAAGTCTATCAGGAAAGTGGGTCAGAAGGCTCGGGAAGACCACAACCGCGAAACGGCCATCTACGAGAAGGACAGGACGCAACGTCTATTTCAACGTGCTGCAAAAGACAAAGACGCTTATCCTCGTCAATCCGCTGTACGAAAGGCCCGATGCAGAGGCGGAAATAAATCAAGAAGCGGCTCGGGTTTGTCCCTCATGAAGAAGATGAGTCGAGCGTACTCCTTCCCCCGAGACAAGACGGAGAGGTTACTCAACCTCGCTATAAAACATCAAATGATCACGCTTCCAGAGTCTAGACATCCTGAGCAAGCTAACAAGGCTTCTCATCTGAGCTATTGCTCTTATCACCGAGCCATAGGACACCCTACCGAAGACTGCTTCACTTTCAAGAACTGGGTCGAGGACCAGTACCAACGGGGCCGATTCGCTTTATCCGACGGCTGGAAGGTAACGCCACCACAAAAACACGAGCCCAAGGCCGCAAGAGCAGAACCGGGTCCACCTCAGTCCGGGGAGCGGGTGCGCACTTGTTATACGATTACGATATTAGGAGAAGAGCCCGAGAACGTAGATGACCTTCCCCGGTGCTTTGAGAACAGCGATGATGAGGTGATCTCGGAATTTCCGCCCGCTCCGAAAGAACTGGAAGATGGTATACATACTACTGCAGATAACCTCAAGAAGATTGAGTTGGGATCGGCAGACGACCCGCGACCGACATTTGTCAGCGAGCTGTTATCCGAAGAGAGGGTGGCTGCGTTAAAGAACGTGCTTCTACGGCATAAAGACTGCTTCGCGTGGAGCTACTCCGAGATGCCAGGATTAGATCCGGAGATTGCTGTGCATAGATTAGCAATATCCCCAGATATCAAGCCGGTCAAGCAGGCGCCAAGAAGGATGCGACTCGAGCTTGAGATGAGCATCAATGCCAAAGTCAAGAAGCTAATCAATTCTGGATTTATCCAAGAAGTCCAATATCTCGACTGGATCGCCAATATCGTCCCGGTAATGAAGAAGAATAGGACGGTACGCATATGCGTGGATTTCAGGGATCTCAATAAAGCCTGTCCAAAGGATGATTTCCCAGTACCAGTAACCGAGCTAATGATAGATAACACGTCCACTCACGAGGTTTTCTCCTTTATGGATGGTTCGTCAGGATACAATCAGATAAAGATGCATCCCGAAGACCAGAAGCACACCGCTTTCCGCACCCCTTTGGGTATATTTTGCTACAGGGTTATGCCCTTTGGTCTAAAGAACGCTGGCGCTACCTATCAAAGGGCCATGACAAAGATCTTTGATGACCTCATACACGACGTCGTCGAGTGTTATATCGATGACCTTGTAGTAAAGAGCATGTCATACGAAGATCATTTAAAGCATCTGGAGACTGTATTTCAACGCCTTCGGTAATATAATTTGAAAATGAATCCCCTCAAATGCGCGTTTGGAGTCTCCTCGGGCAAATTTCTGGGATTCATCGTTCGACACCGAGGTATTGAAATAGATCCGTCAAAGATTAAGGCGATCATGGAAATGCCTCCGCCAAGAACCCTCAAGCAGTTGCGGTCTCTCCAAGGGAAGCTCGCATACATCCGGCGGTTTATCGCTAATCTTTCGGGCAAATGCCGTCCTTACAGCCACCTGATGAAAAAGGGAACTCCATTCGCTTGGGATCACAAATGTCAAGGTGCACTAGACGAGATCAAGCAGTACCTGCAGAACCCTCCGGTGTTGGCCGCGCCGGTCAAGGGAAAACCCCTCATTCTTTATACGACCGCCCTCGAATGTTCCTTGGGCGCGTTATGGGCACAAGAGAATGATCAGGGGAGAGAGAGGGCACTCTATTACTTAAGTCGAGTTCTACTGGGGGCAGAAAGCAACTACTCTCCCATTGAAAAACATTGTTTGGCGTTAATCTTCGCGATAACAAAGCTCAGGCACTATGCGTTGGCACATGAAGTCCGTCTCATTTCAAAAGTGGATCCCCTTAAATACTTGATGTCGAAAGCCATATTGACGGGACGACTCGCTAAGTGGGCCCTACTCTTGATGGAGTTCTCGATAACATATCAACCTCTCAAGGCAGTGAAAGGCCAGGCTATTGCCGACTTCCTCGCTGAGCACCCGATACCGGCCGATTCTCCTCTGAACTGTGATTTGCCGGACGAGCATGCATTTGATGTGATTAGCAGCGGAAGCACCCGATGGGAACTCTATTTCGATGGAGCGTCCTCCATAAAGAAGCAGAAACAAGGTATCCCAATGATCAAATCGGGGATAGGCCTCATCTTTGCAACTCCACAAGGAGGGATAATGCGCTTCGCCTTCTCCTTAACAGAGCCAAGGACAAACAATGAAGCTGAATACGAAGCTCTGATAGCAGGCCTCGAGATCGCCATCGACATGGGAATTGAAGACCTCCTTATATACGGGGATTCTCAGCTGGTCGTTAGTCAAGTAAATGGTGACTACCAAACGTACAAGCCGGAGTTGGTGAAGTACGGCGAAAAGGTGCAACAACTATTGACCCAAATTCCCTCCTATACTTTGGAGAACATACCGCGCGCGGAAAACAGCAAAGCAGACGCGTTGGCTAAACTTGCTAAAGAACTGGCTGACGAGAACCTCGATGACGTCAGAATCGTGGTACAAAGTCGTCGAGTGCTCGCCCCGGCAGAAATATCTCCGGAATCATGCGAAGAAAAGGGAGCGACTGAGCAGACGACCCTACAAATAAAAGACCATGAGAAGGCCGAAGACTGGAGGGAAGTATTCATAGACTACTTTAAGTCCCACCGAATGCCCAAAGAAGCGTCCTCAAGACATCAGCTCATGAAACGAGCTCTATCTTTCGCTTTCGTCAACGATATTCTATACAAAAGATCGTTTGATTCTCTATGGCTGAGATGCTTAGGACCTGACGAAGCAGAAAGAGTCATTCAGGAAGTTCATGACGGACTTTGCGGTTCTCACCAAGCAGGCCCAAAGATGAAGTTAAAAATTAAACGGATGGGTTACTACTGGCCCACGATGATCCAGGACTGCCTTGAGTATGCGAAGCAATGCCACTCATGTCAAATTCATGGAGACTTCATCCACCAACATCCGAATCACTGCACCCAACGGTAGCTAGCTGGCCATTCGAAATGTGGGGGACTGACATAGTCGGCCCCATTGAGCCAGCATCATCCCGGGGACACCGTTTTATCCTGGCAACAACTGATTACTTCTCCAAATGGGCAGAAGCAGTACCACTGAGGGAAGTGAAGATGGAGAATATCCTCCATTTCTTCAAGACGCACGTCATCTATCGGTTCGGAACTCCACGGCGGATTATCTCCGATAATGGACCGGCCTACCGAAGCCATAAGATTAGCCGCTTCGCACAGCAGCACAATATAGACTGGAGATATTCTTCGGTTTACAATCCACGAGCTAACGGCCTGGCCGAGGCCTTCAATAAGACCTTGACGAAGATCATAAAAAAGACCGTTTCCCGGAATAAGAAAGACTGGCACGAAAGGCTTCAAGAAGCCCTTTGGGCTTATCGAACTACATTCAAGACAGCCACGAACACAACGCCGTACGCATTGGTATTTGGGACGGAAGCAGTGCTCCCCCTCGAAATAGAGTTACCCTCTCTACGAGTAGCAGTCCACCACGAGCTGACGAACGAAGAAAATGCTCACCTTCGGCTTGAGGAGCTTGATGCCCTCGACGAAACTAGGCTCATAGCGCAACAAAATCTGGAAGCTTATAAAGCAAAGATGATGCGCTCATACGAAAGATTGACCAGGCCGAGGACATTCCGCCAAGGCGAACTCGTACTAGTGGTCAAAAGACCTATGATCCCCAATCGTGCTAAGCGAGGAAAATTTGAGCCAAACTATGAAGGCCCGTACATCATAGACAAGGTCTACCAGGGTGGAGCCTATCTACTCATGGACATGCACGGTGAAAGGCCTTTCAGGCCAATAAACGGCCGCTTCTTAAAGAAATACTATGCTTGATAAGCCACAGCCTGGGTCAATGATAGATGACGACGACTATGTCCGCTCACTATCTTCCTAGGCTCAGACTTTACAAGCAGCAGCCAGCCTTCCCATATCGATGGACCGAAACGTCCTTAAACTAACGACGGACCGAAACGTCCTTAAACTATCGACGGACCGAAACGTCCTTAAACTAACGACGGACCGAAACGTCCCTGAACTAACAACGGACCGAAACATCCCTAAAACTACTACCGCAGCATCCTTAGGCTGACGAGATGGATAAAAAAAAAAAGAGAAGAAAAAAAATGATAAAAAAAAACAGTATGTCCATAAGCAAAATGGGCACGGATGAAAACCCGAAAGGGCTCCGTGAGTAAAAACAGCAGGGCTGCCGGCAAGTGTTCGTGAAAACCCGAAAGGGCGCGACCTTGTAAAAAAAAAGTGAAAAAGAAGAAAAAAAACGGTATGTCCATAAGCAAAATGGGCACGGATGAAAATCCGAAAAGGGCTCCGTGAGTAAAAACAGCAGGACTACTGGCGAGTGTTTGTGAAAACCCGAAAGGGCGCAACCTCGTTAAAAGACACTTGTAGGGTCCTCTCGACCTTGTAAGGAGAAACCACCTGCGTGAGATCCTTACGACTCACAAAGGAGCAACACACTTAGGGATCCCTACGATTCCTAAGGAGAAAATACACTTACGAGATCCTCACGACTCGTAAGGAGAATTCTCTTATGGGACCCTCACGGCTCATGAGATTTGAAAGTCTTAAGTTACAGAAACCTAAACCTGTTCTTAAGCAAATCCTCCACAACCTTCGATATTGCCCTACAAGGGGCTCGATACTGACCCTTGTATACAATCCACGGGCGCGAATAAACAGTTCCCCAGCAAATTCCAACCCTTATAGGTCCTCTCGACCCATAAGGAGAAAGCCCTCTTGTAGGATCCTTATGACTTACGGAGGAACACACACTTAGGAATCCTCACGATCCCTAAGGAGAAAATACACCTGCAAGATCCTCACGACTTGTAGAGAGAAATACCTTTGTGAGACCCTTACGGCTCATGAAGTCAAAAGCCTTGGTCGACAGGACCCTTAACCCTGTTTGCTGAGCCACCTTTGGTCAACATCGACAAAGGCAAATGATGATTCGCTCCTGGCAACATCCCAGTTGTAGCGGTGCTGATGCCGAAATCGGTGTCTAAAATCCAAGCTTGCGGCGAAAAAGCTAGCAAGCCACACATGCCTACGAAATAGCCGAAATGATGGGGCAACTTGCAATAAAAAAAAACAGCAAGTAAAAATGTATGCATGAAAAATAGCCGAAATGATGGGGTAACTCGCAATAAAAAGCAGCGGGTAGAAAAGAAATAAATAGCCGAAATGATTGGGCACCGCGAAAAATAGCCGAAATGATGGGGCAATCGCGACCTTCGCGATATAAAAGCTGAAACGATAGAGCATCGCGGAAAAAGAAATAAAATAAAAATAAAATGTGTGCCTTACAGGTGATGTTCCATCACACCCTGTATACAATCCAATGGCATAAACAAAAAGGGACGACAAGGAGGGCCACAATTGGTCTATCACCCTGTATACAGGTGATGTTCCCTCCCCCAGGTTTCACCAAATAAAGAAGCTAAATCTCGACGGGCCACAAGCGACCTAGAGATCAGCCCAACACTCGTCTCATTACAACGGACATAACTTCAAGCGAAGCGGAACAGCGGCATCTCCCAGTTCTATGGCTCGGCGATATACAGATCACCGAGAGTCAAATCTCCACTCCGTGAAATGCGGATATAATCAGCAAAATTCCTGGTCACATGGAACGCGGATAACGTCACTCTTTGACCCCGTGGAAAACGTCCAGAGCGGATCCTGGTCCTCGCAGAGCACGGCAGTGAACCCGTGTGAAGCATCTAGAGCGGAGCCTAGTCCTCGCCGAGCACGGCAGTGAACCCGTGTGAAGCATCTAGTGCAAAATTCCTGGTTACGTGGAACGCGGATAATGTCACTCTTTGACCCCGTGGAAAACGTCCAGAGCGGATCCTGGTCCTCGCAGAGCATGGCAGTGAACCCGTGCGAAGCATCCAGAGCGGAGCCTAGTCCTCGCCGAGCGCGGCAGTGAACCCGTGTGAAGCATCTAGTGCAAAATTCCTGGTCACGTGGAACGCGGATAATGTCACTCTTTGACCCCGTGGAATACGTCCAGAGCGGAGCCTAGTCCTCGCCTAACGCGGCAGTGAACCCGTGTGAAGCATCTAGTGCAAAATTCCTGGTTACGTGGAACGCGGATAATGTCACTCTTTGACCCCGTGGAAAACGTCCAGAGCGGATCCTGGTCCTCGCAGAGCATGGCAGTGAACCCGTGCGAAGCATCCAGAGCGGAGCCTAGTCCTCGCTGAGCGCGGCAGTGAACCCGTGTGAAGCATCTAGTGCAAAATTCCTGGTCACGTGGAACGCGGATAATGTCACTCTTTGACCCCGTGGAATACGTCCAGAGCGGAGCCTAGTCCTCGCCTAACGCGGCAGTGAACCCGTGTGAAGCATCTAGTGCAAAATTCCTGGTTACGTGGAACGCGGATAATGTCACTCTCTGACCCCGTGGAAAACGTCCAGAGCGGATCCTGGTCCTCGCAGAGCATGGCAGTGAACCCGTGCGAAGCATCCAGAGCGGAGCCTAGTCCTCGCCTAACGCGGCAGTGAACCCGTGTGAAGCATCTAGTGCAAAATTCCTGGTTACGTGGAACGCGGATAATGTCACTCTCTGACCCCGTGGAAAACGTCCAGAGCGGATCCTGGTCCTCGCAGAGCATGGCAGTGAACCCGTGCGAAGCATCCAGAGCGGAGCCTAGTCCTCGCCTAACGCGGCAGTGAACCCGTGTGAAGCATCTAGTGCAAAATTCCTGGTCACGTGGAACGCGGATAATGTCACTCTTTGACCCCGTGGAAAACGTCCAGAGCGGATCCTGGTCCTCGCAGAGCACGGCAGTGAACCCGTGTGAAGCATCCAGAGCGGAGCCTGGTCCTCGCCAAGCACGGCAGTGAACCCATGTGAAGCATCCAGAGCAAACACCGGACTGTGGAGTCCTTAAAATCCACGGACTATGACGTCCTTAACCTCGACCGTGATGTCTTAAAACTAACGATCAACCACCCCGATTCCCTACAGATTTTGCCTTGGTTTAAGGGTACATCTCTTCACTCCTTTGATGCCCGGCGTTGTAATTCCTGAACGTCTTCAAAGAGGTGACGGGTCCCTGCAACCAAACACCGGACTGTGGAGTCCCTAAATCCACGGACTATGAGGTCCTTAACCTTGACCGTGATGTCTTAAAACTAACATCGGACTGTGGCGTCCCTAAATCCACGGACTATGAGGTCCTTAACCTTGACCGTGACGTCTTTAAACTACGATACCTTGAGAGACCCCTGACTCCGTGAAACATGGATAAGGATGATCGCATCCGGCACTTGCAGGCCCTCACGACCTGTAAGGAAGAAAAACTCTCTTGTGAAATCCTTACGACTCTCAAGGGAAAACCCGCTTAAGGATCCTCACGATCTCTAAGAAGAACTTACACCTATGGGATCCTCTTGACCTGTAGGGAGAAAAACTCTTTATGAGACCCTCGTGGCTCATAAGATGCAAAAGCCTTAGGAAGCAGATCTTAACCCTGAATCCTGAGCCATTGCTGTCCTGCAAGGAGATCAAGATAGAATATCCGCAGAATACATTCGATGAAAAGGGGACACATCATTGAGAAGAAAAAATGCATCTTTTATTCATAAACCAAAATGGGTACAAAGTACAATTCATGAAAGAAACAAAAAGAAAATACTCTCATCCATGAGTATGTACAAAAAGGAAGGAAAAGATACAAATGTTTCAGGCCGGCGGGCGATTCAGCAACATGGTCAGCTCATCCTGCTTTTGTTGGACCACGGCTTCATGACGCAAAATCTCCCGAAGACGAGCCTCCGCCTGAACTTGCTGAGCCTGATACGAAGCGAGCCGAGCTTCGAGCTCTTTCTCAGTGGCATTATGAGCCTCGACCCTCTCACGAGTGAACGTGGCAGCTTTATCGAGAGCCACCACCTCTTTGATGGACTCCTGAAGCACCAGCCAGAGTTCATACGCTTTGTTGGCTTTGGCTGTGAGATTGGCTTGAAGCTCGCCCAGCGCCTTGGAGGCTAGCTCCCTCTCCGAGAACTTGCGACCGAGCCTCTTCTCACATGACGTCATGTTTGCCGCGCACCGTGCTATCAGCCCCCGTAACTCCGCCTTTGCAGCCACGGCCTCCGAGGAAAGGTGAGAACATTCGAGGGCGTGCAGGCAAGCCTCCACTCGCCGGCAGAACTCCACCCAGACTCGCACCACCTCTTCGCTGTGGTAGGTGGCAAGAAAAGGAAGAGAACCGTTAGCCTCGGCAGCGAATGCTTCAGCCGTGGTCGTGCTGCCAGCACGAAGCTCCTCGATCAGAGACGACAAGGAGACGAGGCTTAATTGGGCCAAGCGTTCTGAAGCCCGCAAGGCATAAGGGCCGGGTGGCATCACGATGCGCGACTCCAACGACGTGGAGACTGGCAGAGCTGTTCAAATTTGGAAGACGTCAGCAAAATTCTTAAGCAAAGAACGAGTGAGAGTGCAATGAGATGTCACTCACCGACAGTCGTGCAAATAGGAGCTGAAGGCTCCCCTGGCCCTTCGAGAACCTCGACCTCATCATCGGCTTCCAGAACTGTAGAAAACATCAATGTCAGTACGCAAAATAACGACGATACTATGAGAAGGGATGGACGACACCAACCTTGCCCAGACGAGAGGACGATGCGTTGAGGGGAGATCGCCTGCGGAGCTGCCATCTCCAATAAACGCTGAAATGACTGTCGAGGCGACAGATCCGCGATCGTGGCCGCCAAACCGCGCAATTCTGGGAAAGATAAAAGAGTTCAGACTATGAAGGGGTTGCTAAATTAAAACGCAGAGGAATACCTTCAACACTTCTCCCATTCTGAGCCGGGGGGATAGCAGCTTCAACGGTCTCCGCCGTGACCTCAGGCTCCAACGAAGGGAGAGTAGTCCCGACTACCTCGCTCCCAGTCTTTGGGCCGTCCTCAGTAAGAGTCATTGGGGCGGCGGCCTCCAAAGGAGCCTCCCCCAAAGGGGCAAGCACTCCCCGATCAAGAACCGCCGTTGGAAGTTCAACCATGAGAGGAGCAACCTCGTCAGCCCCCTCCACATCCAGCAAGGCTTCATTGAGAATTTCGGCGGGCTTTAGCTTTAATGGGCCCGTAGGGAGCTCCCCCAGCGTCGAAGATTCTGTACGATTCAAATAAGAATAATGATATATATGCACGGGCATAAATGATCAGAAAAACTACAAAAGAAACACAACATACCTATACGCAAAGAAGCCCTCAATATGGCTTCTTCAAGCCGCTGCTCCTTCTCAAGGAGGTGGGCTCGCCGGGGTTCAAGGGTAGACTCATGACCGCCGGTCCACAAAGAAAGTGCGTCAGCTGCATCTTCTGAAGCGGCCTGCTTCAAAGCCCTTTCTCCCCATTCCTCCAGAGGACCGATAAATCGCCGCCGAATCCACGAAGGGTCTTCGTAAAAAAATACAGCGGGATAAGACTTCTTCGGAACCTTGGCATTATGAGACGCGTCTTTTGAGCACCGTATGGCCTCGGCCAACTGTGCAGCCTCCTCATCAGCCGAACTCGGGAAGAGAAGTCCAGCGTCTGACCCTTGCAGGGCCAATGGTTCGTCTTCAAGGATAGGCTCAGACTCCACCACAGAATCAAGCGGGGCGGTAGCCGCTTTCCTCAGCCGTTTAGACCCAGAGCCGGTCGCTGAGGATGACCGCTTCCTCCCTCGCGAAGCCTTAGGGCGGCGCTGGCCCACATCGCCCTCAGCGCCCTCATCCCTGTTACTCTCGCTCGGTGCCACAACCGAGGACGACATCGCCATTGTCGACGCCACGGGGGGCGGTGCCGCCACCGGCAGGGGTGCTACCACCGGAGCCCGTTTACCCCGCTATCGAGAACCCAAGGGCATACCAGCTATCGGAGTAAGGTCTACCCCGGACTCCCCTGGAATGAGCGCGGTGCCAATCTCCCTCAAAGGGAAGCGGACCGGAACCCTCGGCCGTAGCTTAGCCCCCGAAACCTGAGGAGGGGCGTTATGACCAAGAAGCACCCTTCTTTCTTCAAGAATAATCGGACTGATCCGATGAAGATACCAGCCCGTAAATGCACCTACACATCGGGGCATGTACTCGGCTTCAGGGACCATGAAATGAGAGCCGGTGTTCAGCCTCATGAAATGATGAGCGGCATCGCGAACAGCATCAAGCGAAGGGATCGGGGCGACTATAAAAGCCTCAAAAGGAACACCCTGGTCGTATCCAAGCTGCCGGGCAAATCGATGCGGATTGTACCGCATAAAAAAAGCCGCACTGTCCTGGCGAAACACCAAGTAACCCGGTCTAATTGCATACAAATGCGTGGCCTCCCGGGGCTTCAGAGAAGGTGCGTTGTCTTTCGACTGGTCCCAGAGTTATTGGACGGGACCCGAAGGAGCAGACAAGACCCGATCATTAAAAACCAACCCGCCAGCGGTGGCATGAGGAGAAATTAGCACCCGAATAGCCCCGAATTGAGTCGGGTCGGCGGCAGAAGCATCCACTAACCGCATAAGTCGTGGAAAGGGGTAGGCATCGTAAAATGAGGGCCTCTGATGCATGGCGAAAGCCCCCAATACGTGCATTTCGATCCAGGACGTGAAATAATGAAGCGAAAAGTTTACCACATCCACGCCAGGCGTAGAGGTATTAGCTGCGGTGCCCAATCCATTATAGAGGTGCGCCAAGGCCGGGATGCCGATGGCCAACCGCGTCCCCTCAGCAATACGATGAGCCGGGTAGATGACCGAGGCTCTCATGAAGCGGCGATGCATGGGGATAACGAACCAACTAAGCCAAACACTGACAAACCCCACGAAGAATGTTTCCTCATCCATACCGGGTGCTGCAACGGACTCAAAAGACATCGGCGACACGATGGGAATATAATATTGTGGCAGGTCCGATTCAGCGGTCGGTAGCTTCTTCGGACCAAACCCAAAGGGGTCTTTGATGTTAGCAAACTTCGGAGCGGTCTTCGATATGACGTCCTCACGAAGGAAACAAGCAATGAAGCTCTTGAAAGTGACACCCTGCTCCTCGGACTCGGTGAATAATCGGTCGAAGATGCCTAGGGCCTTAATTAAACTGGGGCGCTTATGGCGAACAGCATTCTCAGCGGACAGGCCGTCAACCGGTGCAGACTCGGGCTCAAAGACATACTCGTCAGGAGGCAACAACTCCTCATACAGTGCACCCCTGATTGGCAATCCCGAGATTTCATAAAATTCTGCAAGAGAGATCGAGACCTCACGATCTCCTAGAATGAAAGTGTTGGTGGGAAGATTCCATTGGTTTAAAAACGCCTTAACCCACCAGGCATGCGGGGACTTATAATGGAATAGTGACGCGTATATGGCCTGATAAAGCCCGACTTTCTGCAACCGCACACGATGGGCAGAAAGGATGTAGCGAGCCCAGAGAAGGTAGCCCGTAGGATGCCGGGGAGTGAGCCCTATCTTGTAAATTTGCCCCCACGGGTGGGCCTCACCCTGGCAGATCGCCGCCCCAAGATGTCTATGGCCGGGATCGGATGGTTCGGAATACCGGTCGTCGAAGGCTCGAGCCTCCCCGTTGGAGTCCAGTTGGGCATTTCCACAGCAAAAACTGTCCTTGGAGGATCCATCGGTAAAAATGGGAAAGTGGGCTCCGTCGGCACCGCGCAAAGAAAACTCTGGCGACCCTGAATAATCTGACTATACCAAGATCCCCACTGAAGAAGGTTGGTGCAGTTCGGATCATGAGCCCGAATCATCGCCATCGCTTCCTCATCAGATGGTGACTGAGGAAAAGCGGCCTCCGAGCGAGAAAAAGGAAAGCGCGGAACAGAAGCCATCGCACCTGAAATCCAGCAAAGGAAGACCGTTAAAAGAAAAGTCAGCGATATATATTCATGCATGAGCATGAAGACTAGTTAAAGAAAGCAACAGCAGAGTTTCCTGGGACCATTGGCTACAAAACACATGGGCCCCACAGAATCCGGATGACGACTCATTAATAATGAGACCAAATAGTTACAATAAAACAAAGGGAATATCCCCATTTAATAAAGAATGATGACCATGCACATTTCCCCCAACGGGATCTATCTCGGGCTCTACAGTGAATCCAACAAAATCAAAGGAATTAAATTCCCACAGAAGACATCATTACAAAACCCCCATTTCATTAACTGCAGAAGAACAATCTCGGGCCAAGAGACCCTAGGAAGCCTCTGTGTGAAGAAATCAAATTCTTCATTGGAATTAAAATTCCTTATTAAGAAAAAGGAATTAAATTCCCAGAAACATTTTTGAATGGAATTAAATTCCGTGGGTTTGAATCGCCATCATCATCTCCCTAAGGATCATCTAAACCCTAAGAGATTTACTGTGGGAGGTTAAGTGGTCTCATATTTTGGTTAAAGTACTTGAAGAAAAATGGGCTCTTTGTGAAACCCTCGATATGGATTTAAAATCCAGAGAGTTTTGTCAAAAGCGAAGGTGCTTCGATTACCATTACCTGAGGAGGAGAAATCCCTTTAAATCAGAGTTAAACTCTGAAAAACATTTTAAGACAGAGAGCTAAGCTCTGGAAGCGAGAATTAAATTCTCAGAAAAAGTTCTCAGAAGAAGAAGATGAGCAAAGTGAAGGCTCCTATGAAGAGACAGAGGTATTTATAGAAGGCAATGGAAACGTTTCATCTCCCCAGATCCCTAAAGGAATCCAACGGTCGCAAGAGGTGACAGCGTTGCACTCACGTGCTGACATGTGAGAACAACGCTGTGGGGGCATTTGTTTCCTGATTTAAAATCAGGAAAGCTTATGGAAAAAGCTTCAGAAGAGGGTCACGTGCTTACACGTGACCAGCAGTCACGTGTTGGCACGTGACACCCAAAAGTACCGGCAAAGCAAGTTCAGCTTCCTGACTACATCAAAGAAAGAGGGCTTAAGAAAGGGTCACGTGCTCCCACGTGACTAGGGTCACGTGTTAGCACGTGACATTTTAAAGCGGATTCAAAGGCATATCGGTTCCCTGATCAAGTCAAGGAAAAAGAGTTCAGACAAGGGTCACGTGCTCGCACGTGACCAGGGGTCACGTGGCAGCACGTGACGGTTAAGCATCAACCAGAAGACAGCGCAAAATGAAAGAAGAAGGCTCATTCCAAAGGGGGTCACGTGCCCACACGTGACCATGGGTCACGTGGTCACACGTGACCGGCTTTCAAAGCCCATTTCGTTGACAGAATTAAATTCTGAAGAAGATTTAAATCTTTCCAAAGGAAAGCGATTATCTGGAACCAATCGAATTAAAGATTCAAAGATGATTAAATATCACCTATTTATGGGAAAATCTCGGGTTTGGAAAGATTTCCCCTTTAAATCTAACCGAAATAATAAAGGGGAACCCCTGGATTTGAAATCCAATGGTGAATAAAATTCACCTAATAATCCAAAGGTCCAAAACGAATGATGGATGCAAATCAAATCTCTCAATGAAGATTCGTCAAAAACTGATTGATCCGGCTGCTTCTCCTATAAATAGGAGCCAAGAGATACAAAGAGAAATATACAGAGACAAGAAGAGAAAAAGAAAAGGAAGAAAGCTTTGATACTTTGAGAAACTTGGATCTTCTGCAAAAACCCTAGGTAAGAAAGGGAAAAGCTCCTTGAAAGAAAAAGAGAATTTAATTCTCAACAGAGTTTAACTCTGATATATAAAACAGAAGAATATATTTCTTCTTTCTTTGATAGAGGATCTGCAAAGTGCACATCTCCCCTTAAGGTTGAGAATTTAATTCTCAATGGGTCGAGATCCTGCCATGCAGATCCAAAACATAGAGAGGGAATGCAAGCATGAGAATTTAATTCTCACAGAACTATAGGAATTTAATTCCTTTAAAATAAAATTAGGGCTTGACCCTGTATCATGGGAATTTAATTCCTTCAGAACAGAAAGAAACAGGGTTTAACCCTAATTAAGAATCCAGTTCTGTTGAAACAGCGGGAATTTAATTCCCTTAATCATAATTTAACAGAGGATGGAAGTTTAAACTCCCTAAAAAGCTTTTGTTAGGGTTTAACCCTATTTGGTTCTTCACATGTACGAGGAATTTAATTCCTACAGAAAATTCAGAGTTCAACTCTATTCAGAATATAAACCTTCAAAAGGAAGTAGGAATTTAATTCCTCTGAAATTACTGTCAGGGTTTAACCCTACGAGGAATTTAATTCCTGGAAAAGATTAACAGATCCTCTAAACAATATACATAGAGGCAGGGTCACGTGTCACCACGTGACCCCCCCAAGAGATCTACAGAAAGCCCCTTTGAGGCAGCACCCTACGTGACCCACGTGACCCTCGGCAGAAGCTCTAACATATAAGCATCTGAATGCCCATCACGTGATGGCACGTGATGCTCTGAAAGATGCGATAATCTCAGCAGAATAAATGAAGGGAGGGCGCTCTCACGTGCTGCCACGTGACCCCTCCTGCCTTAGTGTTTAACACTAAATTGAAACTCCCGAACCCAGTATTAAAACACTGTTGGGCCTTAGTGTTCAACACTAATCAAAAAGCTTTGTTTGCAGTGTTCAACACTGACTACCTTAGTGTTTAACACTAATCTGGGCTCTGTTGCCAGTGTTCAACACTGATCTGTTTTAGTGTTTAACACTAAAGCCTTGTTGCTGGTGTTTAACACCAATTATCTTTTAGTGTTAAACACTAACTTGTCAATCTCATTCTCAGTGTCCAACATTGATTGCTCTGTAGTGTTTAACACTAGGCTTTGGCCCAATTGGCCTAAATGGATAGAGGCAAAGCCTCTCCTGATTGGACTTAGCCCAAGATGGCCATAAGTCCTCAATTTGTGATTAACTGGGCCAATGGGCTCATAACATAATTAATCGGTCTTGATCCTAAATTGGGCCAAGGACTATTTAATCCACTCCGGTTCTAGGGTACATCTCTTCACTCCTTTGATATTTGGCATTGTAATCCCTCAATGTCTTCAAAGAGGTGACGGGTCCCGACGACCACACATTGATATGGACTGCGGGGTCCTTAAACCCGTGTCTAATGCAAAATTCCTGATTACGTGGAACGCGGATAATGTCGCTCTTCGACCCCGTGGAAAACGTCCAGAGCGGAGCCTGGTCCTCGCAGAGCACGGCAGTGAACCCGTGTGAAGCATCCAGAGCACATACCGGACTGTGGGGTCCTTAAACCCATGGACTACGACGTCCTTAACCTTGACCGAGATGTCTTAAAACTAACAATGGACTGTGGGGTCCTTAAACCCATGGACTACGACGTCCTTAACCTTGACCGAGATGTCTTAAAACTAACAATGGACCGCAACGTCCTTAAACTACCCATGGACCGAAATGTCCTTAAACTAGAACAATAGAGCCCCGTATGCTCTTTTGTCGGATCTAAACGGTCCCGTTTAAATTGATCTTAGCCTCAAAGATGGCTAACGTATCCTTAAACCTTCAAACAGACTGGACTATGAATCCCCCTAATTAACTCTGGCTCGAGGGTACATCTCTGAACTCCTCTGACATCCGTCGTTGTAATCCTTCAACGTCGTCAGAGAGGTGACGGGTCCTGACGGCCATACATTTAATGGACCACTAGGTCCCTAAACTGGAACAATAGAGCCCAAACACTCCTTTGTCGGATCTAAACGATCCCGTTTAGTTGATCTTAGTCTCAAAGATAGACTAACGTATCCTTAACAAACGTTTGAGTCGATCTTAGCCTCAAGTATGGCTAACGTATCCTCGAACCAAACCACCAAACCCAAATCTAAGATAACACGGATTTGGATTAGTCTACGCCCTACGGGCGACGACATAACTCAGTCTCCGTAAACAATCCACGGGCAACAAAATACAAAACAAACACCCACGACACGAAGTGACCATCTGGAGAAGGAGAAAGTTGTTACCGCAATGCGGTAGCGTAATTAACTGCAGGGGCTTGCGCCTGCAGGGAAGAGCGTCCCCACAATAAAAAAAAAACCCCTCAAACGAGGGGGAATCTGACGAAGTCTGCTACATCGGACGCATCCGTCTAAACCTTCGATACATGGTGCCATAAATCAACTTGGCATCTTCGGAGAGGTGGACGGATAGCACCAATTAGCATCTGTCCCGAACCCCAGGCGAGACGTCCGCGTCCCGGCCGCCGTTCGGAGGGGAACATTGATGTCCGGAGATATCGCCAATTTGTGCACAGCAATCTCTAGATCTAATCCTGGCATCTCGGAATAGTTCCATGCGAAGCAATCTTTATGCTGCATGAGCACGTCTTTTAGCATAGCCACCCTTTCTTCAGACAAAAGCTCACTGACGAACATCAGCCCCGGGTCACTTGCCGTCCCCAAATCAATTTTCTTGAGGTTATCTGCAGTAGTATGTATCCCATCTTCCAGCTCTTTTGGTGCCGGTGGGAATTCTGAGATTACTTCATCATCATCGTTTTCGAAGCACCGGGGGAGGTTATTCATATTCTCGGGTTCTTCTTCTGACAACATTATCATATGACAGGTACGAGCTCGCTTCCAAGACCGATGTTGATCTGGTTCTACTCTCATGGTTTTTTTGTTCATGCTTTTGCAGCGGGGTTACCCTCCAGCTGCTGGATCGAGTGAACCTGCCCTGTTGATATTGATCTTCGACCCAGTTCTTGAAGGTGAAGCAGTCTTCGAGAGGATGTCTATTGCCCTGTGATAGGAGCAATAGTCCGGGTGAGAGACTTCGCCTGCTTGTTCGGGTTGCTTGGACTCCGGAAGTGTCATCATCTGGTGTTTCATGACAAGATAGAATATCTTCTTTGTCTTGTCTTGAGGAAAAGAATATTCTTGACCCATCTTCTTTATAAGAGACGAATCTTGGTTGCTCGATTCTCGATCGTGGGGCTTCTTTGTCCCGCTTTGTCGCTGTCGAACGCTTTTCCCGTTCTTTGATTTATTTTTGCCTCTGCGTCGGGCTTTTTGTACAACGGGTTGATAAGGAGGAGCATTTTCATTTTTCGCAGCCTGTTGAAGGAGGCGTTGCGTCCTGGCTTTCTCGTAGATGGCCATTTCGCGATTATGGTCGTCTCGAACCTTTTGACCCGCTTCCCTTGTAAGCTTGTCCATTTGTTCTTCGAACGACGGACTGGGCATTTTCACGGCGGGAGCTCTTTCTGGTTTAGGGTTAGCATCTCCCCACAGAGCATCTCCTTCTTCATCAAAGTCATGTATGACGTAGCAGTCGCGGAGTAGCTCCCGTTTCTTGGATTGGACATACCCAAGCCCGGTCGTTTCCATTCTTCCGTTGGGCAACTTTCGTTGAGTTTCGGGAACGTTCCAGATCCTGTTATAGAACCGTGCTTGTCGCGCAATCTGCTTAAGGGGTACACCTTGGCGTCTTAAGAGTCTCTTTAGTCCGTTCGTGTAATATCTGGGCAAACGGATGGGCTGGAGCCTATCAAGTGTAGAATCTGCGCCATGCCAGATTTCTTTCTTCACTTTGGTTTCCCCAGATCGGTAGAATAGGATCGCCTTTTCACCTCTCGCCTGGGAGGGACATAGAACGTCTGCAGTTCTTCCACACTGTAGGTATCAAGCCCGTCTAGCTCTTTATGATGCTTTGGCGGAACCATGGCAACTTGTAAACTTTGCTTTTCATCAGCGAAGGTTTGTATGGATGGCCGAGCAGAGAATATGGCATTGACCTCATCTTCCGAGTCGCTGCCAAAGATCAACATAGGAGTGGACGGTCCCGGCTTGTTGCACTGGGGCGGACCTGAGTAAACTATCTCTTCTTCTCCTTGGTATCACTCCCGAAGACCGGAATAGTAGTGATAGCTTTGTTCTTCGGTTTGTGACATCTTTCCGTGTCCTCAAAAGCTGGTAAGAAGTATTTTGCATTTTCGTACTTGCAGACTTCGTTCACGGAGAATGGGTTTAGCTCTCCTGTCACAGTATACTCGAGACCATCCTTGAAATACTTCATACACTGATGTTGTGTAGAAGGGATAATGTTGTACTCATGTAACTAGGGCCGGCCGAGCAAAGCATTGTAGTATGTCTTGGCGTCAATGACGTGGAACTTGATATCAGTGACGAGCATCCCAAAGCGTAACGTCAATATCACAGACCCAAGCATCCGTGATGACTGGGAGTCAAATCCGGAGATGGTGATCTTATCACGAGCGAGGTGCTGAACGCTCATGCATATCTCCTTTAGCACCCTTACGTTAAGGAGATTGACGGAGGACCCATTGTCGACCAAGATTTTACCTATCTTAATGTCATGACAGTATCCGGAGACATATAGGGGGCGGTTGTGCTCGCATGTCCCAAGGAGGAGATCTTCATCGCCGAAGGTGATATCGGCTGTGCGTGCTTCTTCCAGCTCGTCCTTCATCTTTTCTTCGGCGAGGAAAGCTTGGAATTGCTCGGGTTTCTGCAGTGCCTTGATTAAAGAATCTCTCGCCTCTTTGGATAGAAGAAGGGCGTCGAGAATACTGAGCTATGAGGGTATCTTCCTCAAGTGTGCAAGAACGTTGTAGTCCACCTTAGTTTTCTTTGGCGGGTCCTTGGCTGTCAGCTTTTCGACGGCTTGGTCATCAAGGATGATATCCTCAGGGACCTTTTCTTTTCCCTTATCTTTTCTATTTGAACCACTGTTCGAGGGCCCAAGATTCTTTTCGGCAGCGTACGATTTCGCAGCTGAATGTTTTCACAAGTCTTCGGTTCTTCCTCTTTTCCCGAGGTGAATTCTTTAAAGAGAGGGCCAAGAGTCATTTCTTCGCCAGAGTCGCTCCCGAAGGTAAGAATTTGTGATCCCCCGGCGTTGACCATGCGACAGTTGCCGGTAGTTCTTTTATGCTCCTCGGGCATACTTCTTTGCTCCCGACGAGTTTTGCGTTTCATCCGCTTAAAATGTTGCTGGCGAGCAACATATCCCTGCCACCATCTTTTAAAAGCGTCGCACTCTTCGGTGGGGTGCGAAATCTTTCGATGATATAATCAGTAGGTAGGATGTGTCTCTGCTTCACCAAGGGCGTTTGCTTTGGAGGATGGCAGCTTCATTCCCATCGATATGGCTTTGGCAAACCTTTTCCTCGTCTTGAACCTGCTTTTATTTGCAACGGAGGTACTTTGATCCGGTGAGAGTGTTTCGACCCTTTCGTCCAGTCGTCGGCGTTTGGCCTTTTCAAATATGGCCATCTCACGCTCTCGAGCAGCTTTACTTTTCAGAAGAGCTTCGTTTAGGAATGCATCAATCATTTCGTCTAACGACTCCGGAAGTTCTGGCTCAGGATCTGCCCCCAGCTTCTCGGTGCAAGGAGCTTCTTCTTCGTCTATCGACGAGTGAGAGATCACATGGCAACTTGCCACGTAATCTTCAAATTCATCTGATGAGTCTTCTCCATCATTTCTGTCCTCAAGGACGTGGCTGAGAAACTCTTGGAGTGTGATTGCAGTCAACACCTTCTGATTATACTCTTCCAGCGCGTCAATCCGTTTTTGCAGGTCCGTGTTCTTTTCGCCAGGCTTCACGGGCTTTTTGGTCTTCTTCTTCTTTTTCGAAGACTTTGATGGCTGGATGTGAGTGCTTTGGTTATCACCACCAATTTTTGGAGTTGGGCGCGGCTTTAGCATCCCCTCGATGATCTCAGGCTCCAGCGGATTCTTCCACCTAATTGCTGGACATGTGTGTAGATCCTTCAGCATTCTTTTCGTCTTAGCTGAAAGTGCAACCTCCCATGGAGCTTCTTCTACAAAAGAGCATGATGCCCCCGGTGTATCCGTATTCTTGGGAGTGTGTGGCCGAGGCGGGTTCACCTTCCAATTCTCAGATAATACGAATTTGCCCTGCTGGTATTGATCTTCTATCCATCTTTTGAAGATGTAACAATCCTCAATCGGATGGCCCAACATTCGATGGTAAGGGCAATAGTTAGGATTGCTAGCGTCGCTTGGTTGCGCTGGGCGTCTTGGCTCTGGCAGATTGATAAGCCTGTTGCGCAGTGCAAGCTCGAATAACCTCTTCGTCTTATCTCGAGGGAACGAGTAAGGGTGCCTCATTTTATCTTCGAGAGATCGAGTTCTGTTATTTTGGCGATCAACCGGTCTCGGGCCACCGGGCTGCTGTTGAGCATTGGCGACGATGATCGCTTTCCCCTTTCCCTTCTCATTTCGAGAGTTCAGTTTTGGAGGAGACGGTCTATGACCCATCTGGTCCATTTGGGCCAGTTTGTCGATCAAGGCTTGGAACGTGGTCGGCTTAAAGAACATCATGAATATTGAAATAGTTGCATGAGGGTCCAGGGTGCCCACGAACATGCTCACCGCCGGCGCTTCTTCGATCTGCTGTTCACATTTCGACCACAGATTCCGCCATCGGATTGCGTATTGAACCCACGTCTCGCATGGCTTCACCCACGCATTGATCAATACCGTTATTGGGGTGCGTTCACTAGCACTCGCGAATCGCTGAGTGAATAATAGCTCCATTTCCGCAAAAGTCTTGACGGAGTCCTTCGGGAGTTCAGAGTACCATTCGAACGCCGTTTCGGACAAGCAGCCAACGAATTAGCGAAGTATCAATTTATCATCACCTCCGATGTTGCCACATAGAGTCCTGAATTGGGCGACATGCTGGTGGGGATTGCCCGTCCCTTTGTACATATGGAATTTGGGGATTGTGTATCCCGGCGGGTACTTTATTTGGTCATACCAGCCTGGATACGGTCGTCCAGTTTTAACGACTTGGCCGGCCGCTTCATTCGCCTGGTGAGCTCGTATTTGCTGAGCAATATAGTCATCCAGAGCGGCCTTGGAAATAGTTTCCTCTTTGGCTGCTGAAAGAGCCGGAGGAGGGTTCGATGACTCCCTTCTGTCGTCTTCAATAATGATCGGAGGGTCTTCAGCTGGAGGATCCGGCTGTAACATCATCCCGACCATGTCTTGGAAGAGAAGCGCCATTCGTTTTATATTAGCCGCTTGTTCTGCTGTTTCTTTGTCCTTCTTTTCGAGGACTCTGCGGAGGAATTCAGCATCGGTTTCTTGTTCGTGATGCTGCTCCGATGATATCTCCAGGCTTTCTTTTGGCCCGGTAAGTGCGGCCATTTGCGTTAGCATTTCCTGAAGCTTCCGTTGCTGCTCCTGGGCTTTTGTCACGGATCGGGTAAGCGGCCGGTGACCCGTCAAAGCGCGACTTTCCTCTTTTCCGGAAACCATATAAACAGTATGCACCGTTATGCCATCAGACTTGGGGCGTTTGGGCTCAGCGTCTTTTTGGCCTGCCACGTTCACAGGGGCTTTCTCTGGCCTCCTTTTCTTTTGAGTGGTTGACGTTGAGGGTGCCGTTGCTACGGGCACCCAGGTAGTTGTTGTCCTTTGCGGCTTGATAGGACGGTTCTCTTCCTGTTGAACCTTCAGCTTCTTCTGTCGGCAGGGATAGTCTTGATCAATCACCGACTCCTGGACCCGTCTCCATACTTTGTAAACCTTGGAGGACAGCCGCTGAGGGGGCTGCTCCGTCTTTGTTTCTGTAATTTTCTCCACCAGTGGAGGAGATTTCTTCAGTACAGCGGTAGGAGAGTTCCTGCGCACTTTGTTCAGCAATTCAAAGTTGTTCCCGGTTGGAACGACAACATTGACTTCCACCGTTGGGGCTGGTGGAGTTAGCCCAGAGGGGAAGTTGCCCCCAGCCTTTCTTACTCGGTGCCAGTAGCGACGTCGAGCGCGTCGAGCTGTTGGGATGGTTTCAGCTATGGAGATGGCTTCGTCGTGCCCCCTGTTTTAGAGAAGGGCTGTTGCCGGCGTCAGCCTCTTGAAGACCGATGTCCGTTGAGTAGAAGCATCTAATCTGTCAAAGACAGACTTTTGAGGAGGAATGGAAGCCAGAGCAGTCAGTTTTGTGAAGACCGACCCTTTGGCAGGAGAAGCCGCCTTGACGACTTCGGGAGTAGGGGTGGTTATCCATTTCGGAATAGCCTTTTCTTGAATTGCAGGCTTCATCACAGGCCCGCATGAACTTTGGCCCAATCTGGCGAAGACTGAGGCGCTAGAGCTGGACGACCCGTTGAGGGGGGCCGCTGTAGTTGCAAGCCGATCAAAGACCAACTTCTTGGGAGCTTCTTGTGTTGGTATAGGAGCGCTGAAGCTCGTTGGCGGGAGCATGGTCCCGAAAAACAATCCAGTGGTGGTCTGAGTGACCTGTTCCACCGGCATCGTGAACAGGGAGGCCGCTTGGGGCCCGTAAGCTATGCCTCCAGATGAGGCGGAACGCGAGTTGCAATTGCAGCTAGAACACTTCATGCAAGTAGACGCCATTGTTTTCAGCACCCAGCAAGACACCAAATCTTAGTATCTCGAACCCAAGAACAACCATATCAAACTGCGTTTCGTTCGCGAACACGACACATGAAGTGTGGAGTGGAAAGAGGAAAAGGTCCCACCGGGCATGCCAGAATCTGTTCCTCGCCGAAAATCGGAGATGCGATAAACGTCTTGCCTGAATTTCGGGGCAGATGCTAATAGGTGCAATCCTTCCACTTCTCCGAAGATGCCAAGTTGATTTATGACACCATGTATCGAAGGTTTAAACGGATGCGGCCGATGCAGCAGACTTCGTCAGATTCCCCCTCGTTGTGAGGGGTTTTTGATTGTGGGGACGCTCTTCCCTGCAGGCGTAAGCCCCTGCAGTTAATTACGCTACCGAATCGCGGTAACAACTTTCTCTTTCTTCAGATGGTCACTTCATGTCGTGGGTGTTTGTTTTGTTTGTGGTTTCCCGTGGATTGTATACGGAGACTAATTTATGTTGTTGCCCGTAGGGCGTGGATTAGTCCAAATCCGTATCTTCTTAGATTTGGGTTTTGGTTTGGGTTTAAGGATACGTTAGCCTCATTTGAGACTAAGATCAACTTAAACGTTTGTTAAGGATATGTTAGTCTAATTTTTAGACTAAGATCAACTTAACGGGATCGTTTAGATCCAACAAAAGAGCAATTGGACTCTATTGTTTAGTTTAGGGACATTGCGGTCAGTTAGTTTAAGGACATTACGGTCCAACATTAGTTTAAGGACATTACGGTCCAACGTTAGTTTAAAGACATTACGGTCCAGGTTAAGGACATCATAGTCCGTGAGTTTAAGGACCCCACAGTCCGTAGTTTAAAGACATCGTAGTCTGTGAAGTTTAAGGACATCGTAGTCCATGAGTTAAGGACCCCACAGTCCATAGTGTAAAGACATCGTAGTCTATGAGTTTAAGGACCCCACAGTCCGTAGTTTAAAGACGTCACAGTCTATGAAATGTGTGGTTGTCGGGACCCGTCACCTCTCTGAAGACGTTGAAGGATTACAATGACAGATATTAAAGAGATGTACCCTCGAACCGGTATGAACCGATTGGAAGATATGTAGCCCAGTTTGGGACTAAGATCTGTTGAATATTCGTGAGAAGATGGGCTCAGTTCAATATAAGTTGAGGACTTATGGCCAATATTGGGCTAAGTCCAATAAGATTAAAATGTCTAACATTTTCTTGTTCTGGGCTGTTGAGCCTTTACTTGGGCTTGGCCCTTAATAATGTTGAGCATTAGGTCCTGACAATTTTTTTATCTTGTATTGAATGCATAGCATTCATCAAAACAATGTGTACTCTAACAGCGCGCCACGTGGCGCACTAGGCGCTTTGCGCCAATTAAAGAGCGCATTGCGCTTCTGCCAAGTAGCGCACACAAAGAGGACATGTGTCGCGCTTAGCGCTAAGCGCCAGTTTATAAGCACATTGCGCTTTCAGTTTGTGAGCGCATTGTGCTAGTTCAGTGGCATACCAGTGCATGACACGTGGCGTGCAGCGCAGAGCGCAGCGCATGAGCGCAGTGCGCTGTTTCAGAAGCGCAAAGCGCAAATTGTGTCTATGGTTGACACGTGGTGCATTTTGGCGCTGAGCGCCAGTCCAAGGAGCGCAAAAGCGCAGTTCATGAGTGCAAGGCACTTTTCAGTAGCGCAAAGCACAGTTCATCAAATTTATGATCAGAGAACAAGTTTATATTCTTTTTAAAGGAGGCCTTGCCTCAAGAACAACAGTTCTTCTTTTTGAAAGGGCTTGCCTTTGTAGATCAATGATCTATATGAAGAATATGTTCTTCTTTATTATTTGATGAGATCTATTGATCTCTTTTATGAAAGACCTTGGTTTTTTTTAGATCTATGATCTTTTTTAGAAGATAGATCTTCTTTTCATGAGATGATTTCGTCTCTGTATTCATTGTTCATGTTCTTTACATGGAATAAATGATCTTCTTTTGCTAAAATCTTGCTTTTTCTTTCTTTGAGTTTTCTCAAAGTTTATAGGGGTTACTCTATATCAGACTTGAAGTCTTGGGGCCTTTATATAGGGCAAATTGATTTGTTAAATCAGTTAAAGAGATCTTTCTCTGATTGATTTGGGGATGTTTCCCCACCGTTGGATCTTTTATCCTAGGGCTCCCATTTTACAGAAGATAATTTTCTTATTTTAATAAGATTGAGAAATCTTTCCATGCAGAATTTTAATTCTGATTAATTAATGATTTATCACTATTAGATCTTTTGATCTAACGGTGGGGAATTTTTAATTCCAGCGCCAGCGCACCTATGTTTGACACGTGGTGCGCAGCGCAGCTTGCGCTAGCGCACCTGTGTTTGACATGTGACGCGCAGCGCAGAGCGCTGGATCTGAAGTGTTGTTTCAATTTTTAAATTTTGAATTTTAAAATAGAGTTTTGCTCTGATTTGGGGAACAGAAGCGTCGCTTCATTTCAAACCTCGGATTTTGAACAGAGCTTTGCTTTGATTGGGGAAATAGTGGAAAGTGCCGAGAAAGTCCATTCCCAAGACAACATCGTAACCGCCGGTATCGATCACCAAGAAATCTGCAAATAACTCCCGTCCGCAAATAACAACTGAACAATCCTTGCACTCGCTACTAGATATGATATTCCCATTCCCAGTGTGTATGTCCCAACAACTAGATAGAGTCGTGCAAGAAATCGAGTGTGCAGCAGTAAACTTGGACGACATAAAACAATGGGATGCACCAAAATTGAATAATTCTAATTCGGGAAAATCATGAACAAGTAGGATACCTGAAATGACTTCCTCAGAAACCAAGATACTGAAGAGGATAAGCACGGTAAACAGGATTCAAGCTTGCGATAAAATATGAACTGGTAAGCAATGAAACCGAGAGAAGCAAGGTAATATAACGACCATAAATCAAGGAAATGAATCAAGACTAGGACTCCAAGTTACTCAAATAGAGTACCGAATTGTAACCATGCTACAGTTCATAATTACAATCACATAACTCCGTTCAAGTCGTCCAAATCCTAGTATCAGAATAGAAAGAAACAATAGGGAACCAGAAGGTTTCAAGTCGAGATGCAAAGTTGTTTGCATATCGTTAAGACAAGGGTCACGAAAAGATATGATTCAAGAATCACGATAACAATGTGGCAGGACATGTTCCTAATCACGGATTTTCTGATTCGTGTATTGGGTCCAATACCCAACTACAAAATAATCAAACCCGATTAACCTAAATCCTATGGCTTTGATACCAAACAAACCCTTTCACGCCCCGCTTCCCAGAGTGCACTAAGATCGGCACGTGACAGAGCCAACCATGCTACCTGTGGTTAGGAAACATCCCTCCACAGTCACATTACGGCTGTCTATAAGATATCAAGAACAGTAGAAATAAAATAAACTATCTAGTACATGTCCGTATGCTAGAATAAACGAGTCAAGAAATAATATGCGGAAGCAATAAATTCAATAAACAATAACATCTGGAAAGTATGTCCCAAATACGGGTTCACATCAGGAAATAAAAGTGCTGAAGGAAAACTAAACTGAAATACTAACAGGATCCTCACTGCTCGGCCTATCGACTAAAGTACTCCTGGTCGGCCTGCGAGAGAAATAAAGGACCAGGGCCATGCAAAACTCAGACGTCAGTGCGTCATAATATCAAACAATAATACATGAACAGGGTACATGAGATATGCATGCATGAGTATAAACGATAACATGAATATAACCAGTAAATATGGATAGAGAACAGTGAAGTGTATACGTGCAGGTGAAGTATAGTGGGTAATCAAAATTGTACTACTGGGTTATCTATTCTAAAGTCTTCGAAATCAATTAATGTAATTCTCATCATAACCCATCGGTCTATGCCCTGTTCATGCCCCAGGGACCACGGTAACAGGATTATTCTGTAACGCCCGGAAAAACGACAAACAATATATTCCGTAACGTCCGGAAAAACGGCAAACAATATATTCCGTAACGTCCGGAAAAAACGACAAACAATATAATAGCCCTTTGAGTTACGTTCGGTTACATTCTTGATTTTCCCTTACCCCCAAGTTTATGTGTTCAAGTCGGGTATTGCCAATTGATATCTAATGCCAATACAGGATCAAGCAGGTACAGGTTTTGTCTATGCAGACAATAATAACGTCCATCAGGACAACATGTCAGGATTGTCGGCATTAGAAACAGGAACAGGTAACATGTCAAGTAGTGGTGTATCAGATCATGTCAGGTAGTGCACATGCATCAAATGGATGCCCAACAGTAAAATGTAGCAAGTATCGAATCAGGGTAAAACTACGGATGTACGGTAAAGCATGGATGCATAAATATCTATCAGGGGTTACATCATGACTATGTATGATGCACATTATCAAGCATGGGGTACTAATGTAACAATAATATGAATTAATATAATATGTCATGCAACTAGATATGCAGAATTAATGGTATGGATACACAATAAAACATGGATGCTCAAATATCTATCATGGGTTAAATTTACAACTCCAAGACTATGTGGGATGCACATTATCAAGTATGGGGTACTAATGTAACAGTAATATGAATTAATGTGATTTGTAGATGCAACTACATATATAATAAATGATATGGATGCATACGGGTATCCAAAAACAGTAAACTTTAATATGGATGTATAATGCAATCAACATGTGATATTTTTATTCATATGGATGCAAAATATGTATTATAGCATGCAGCAAGATGAACTTGCCTGAACGGATCTCACGACGGGTGCGTACGGCAAGTCCGACGTCGGGTATACATCGCAAAACCATACGCGCGCATGGGACAGGACCAGGCAAGGCAAGAAGGTAACCACGCAGGCTGGGAACGTCCACAGGGTTTCCTGGATCGGCGGCGGCGTCACGGCTCCGGCGATCACCGAAAACAAAAATTCAAGAAAAGAAAGAAGAAGAAGAAGAAGGTGCTCTGGGGTTGGTGCTCTGGACCAGAGACGATGCGAGGGGGTTACAACGGCGATTGGTCGTCGACGGCGAGAGTGCAGGCAGGGTTTTCCGGCGAGGCAGTGGGTTCTTGAAGTTAGGGATCGGGGTCGGTTCTATGCAGCGAGGTCGGGTGATGGTTTGCAGGTCGGGAAAGAAGAGAGAGGAGGAAAGAGGAGGAGGTGAGGTGACGTCGGCGACGACGATGAGGCTACGTCGATGAGGTCGGGTGGTGGGTTCTGGGTTGTCGTGGGTTCTCGTGCGGGGAGAGGAGAGAGAGGAAGAGAGAGAGAGGTACAGTGAGATCGAGAGGAGAGAGAAGTGAGTGTTCTGTTTGATAAAGATTTGATTAACAAAAAAATTAAAATATTTTTCGTTTATAAAATCTAAACGAAAGTTATAATATTAAATATAATATTAGTTAAAATATTTTATATTTTGGCTAATACAAAAATAGTCCAAAACACGCCCGGGTCGGGTCTAAAAATCCAGTTTTAAAATACGGAAAATATACGTGTCGACCAAGATCAAAACGGGATATCCGGGTCACGAAAAAGCATACCCCTAAGAACGGATGCACGCACGTGCACGTAGCCATCCAAACGAGTCCGTTTCACTGAACGGGACGCGAACTAAGTAAGTCTACGCCAGCGCTCCGGCCGTCAATCCGACGCCAAATGCGGAACAAAAACTTTTACAAAACTGGCGCTAACGTAACCTTAAAACCCGGATCGTTCTATTAACCGTAAACTAGTATACTAAAAAGATGTTAGAATGGCTATACCGATCGATCCGTGTCCTTCGGTCTTTAGCCACCATCCTTAGCTTGTTGCGGCATCTCCGATCTCGCTCGATCTCCGGTCTCCTCGTTGAAGTGGCACCACGTCAAGGAATCTTTATACGGGCTCCTGCTTCAAACCGAAGCAACTCGGACATGAAGTTTGCTAGTCGACATGTCCAAGATTGAAGTAGAGAGAAGTGTGAATATTTTGTCTCAATACACCCTAGGGTTATCATCACATGAGAGAGATAGGGTGGAGGTTGAAGAAGATGCAATGAGATGAAGAGTGTGATCTCAAGAAAACTCAAGAGAGTAAAAAAAACAAGCCACAAAAAATTGTATTGGCTGCCCTCTCTCTCTCTTGTGAAGATATAATGAGGTTTCGTGTTAAAAAACAAAGAAAATATCTTCTCAAAATATCTCCCACAAAACCCTAGAAATATCTTACCCAAAACAAAAGCTATTAATCCACCGTGACTCACTATATGACTCATTACTATGAATCATTAGTGAACATGCTAGATTAATGACTCACCAAAATGAGTCACACTTTCCAAATCCAAATAAACATTTAAACTAAAATATTTAACCAAAAAGAAATGCATCTTCTAAAGTAATCTCGTGACGGATCACAAGAATACCCCTCACCTGTATATATATACCTGCATCCGTATTCCGACTGAATACGAATACTACGAGACTAAAGTATTCCAACACAATATAATACTAGAATCCGGCTTAAACCAAAGCCCACTAGTATTATCCGTCCGAATCATGACACGTGCACAAGTGCACGTGTTGTAGGGTTCCTAGGCACTCTCAAGAGGTCTCACAAGGCATCAACCATTCCAATTTCAAATTTTACGGGTGCCGAGAAACCCTAATACGGATCGTTAACTAGATATTTAGGCGAAAGATGCAACTAGTAAACTACTTTACTAAGAGAACGGAAATACAACCTTTGTAGATCCGGTGCTCCACCTCCATAGCTCCGTGATGATGTCTCCTCGCTGTCCAAAACGGATCCCGGGCTCTAGCATCGGCTTCATCGGAGAAAGAGCGGGCTAGGTCATCGACGACGATGCCGAAGATGATCTACGTCGAGGCATCACTAGATCAAGCTCCACCTTCACCAAGCCATGATAACTTGTGAAGGAAACACCCTAAACTACTTGGCAAGAGGTAGAGGATGAAGAAATAGGAAGTGGGTTCACTTTAGAATTGGATTTCTCACTCTTTTTCATCAATCACCATTGATGAAGTCAAGCTTTCTTCATTTAAGAAGATGAAGAAGAAGAAGCTAATATTATAATAAGTTGTTATGAAAAAGAATAATAAAATCATTCTTATCATAATATTAACCATGGTAATGTGTAGAGAGTTAATCATGGTTAAATGGAATGGTTAGGGTTAAGCATGAGACAAAATGGTCACTTGGTCAAAGTCTTCATGAAGCTTCATCAAGCTTCATGAATGAAAAGAAACCATTTTCTCTTTACATGCCTAAAAAGGAAATAACCTAAATAATTAGTTAAGATAATCAAAACCCTAACCATTTAAATAACCATGGTTTAATTCTTTACACAAAACCCCTAGCAAACATGTATCATCAAACATGATACAATCAAGTGTACAAAAATATATCGCATATACAATGCGCACATCCGAGTGAGAAAATCCATCTTAAGTGAATCAATACTAGTTAATGCAAAGTAATATATCAAATATATAATTATGCATTAAATCATTAAATCAACACTTGATTCAATGATCCGGTCATGTCGCACACAACTGACTAGTATACAATGTATCGTTTTATCGAATCAATCCTTGATTCGATAACTAGATTATATCGCATATAACCATTCGACACATTCATCGCGAGAATGAAATACGGTATCACATACACGCATTATTCTCGGTCCCGCACATATCTCATATGCGCTCCTATTTCGTTTCGCTTGAGCCAGGAAACCTCTGTGTAGGACTCTAAAGACTCGTCAATACGCCGGTAGCAGGTGATGATCATATCAAACACCCACAAGCCGCAAGCGGTCTGCTAAACGTAACGGCCACCCGAGTATTGAGCGATCAGAAGATCGACGAGCAAGCCCGCTCACACTCCTGTGAATCCAACCAGTAACACTTACCGTACAGTCCGGTCTGATCGTCTGATATGTCGCATATCTTGCCTAGGGGTGGTAAACGTCAGACCCCAATAGCTCGATAAGTCGTGTCGATATGAGGTCTATAACAGTTCGAGAAACTACTGGTAACACTTACCAGTAAATCTCAGCAACCCTGGCCAGGGATTTCCGGTTATAGCCAATCAAACACAGCGCAACATCAACTCCCTATACCGGGAGAGACGAATCCCCTCCTATCGCTCATCGCCTCCATGTGATTCGAGACTGTACCCAAAAACCACCATTTTGCACGCCCTCTTGGACGTGGTAAGATGGAAATCAAAGCACAGTGGGAACCACACAAGACTCTATGACGATCTCGGGTCAACAGACTACTCTGTACCAGTGTCACCAGAGAACTGCCATCTGACGTAAGGTATAATACCATCTGGGAGTTCTCGGCGAGTCCGTCCAGTGTACCCAGTCTCTACTGAGCACCCGTATATCATCTCTGATGTCAAACACCAATGGATATGGGATCATCCATCGCCCATCTGTATGGGTCGAGAAGGTATATGCTAGTCTACTCTGGTATATCGATGCCCCGTCTCGATACACCCACGACTAGGGACTTTGAAGGATGTACTTATGGAATACCATGTCCCCACTAGTATGATCCGCATCATAGTCCAGGTAGTTAAGTACACATCCTAAGGGCTTTACCAACATGTATCAGAGAGACACTCAGTGTACACGTTAAGGTAAAGATCAACCAGATAGCATACTATCTTGCCGAGCAAGAAAGTCCTCCCTATATATGTCCAAGCATCCACTACAATATACATCCAATGTACAGTAATGGCCTCTAGGGCATACATATAACTAACACGTGTATATTCGAACCCTGCCATAAAACCATACGGCCTCTACAACGTTTCGCCCGAACTTGGAAAACAATCTGTCGGGGACTCTAAAGACTCGTCAATACGCTGGCAGTGAGTTTAACCACAAGCCGTCAGTGGTACTAGCTGTACGTAACGGCTGCCTACTTATTGAGCAAAAGGGAGGCTGATGAGCGAACTCATCCATAAACCCTACTAAGCCTATCAGTGACAATATCCGTACAGTCCGGTCCTTTCGTCTATGAGTATTGCATATCGGGCCTAGGGGGCTGGTAACGTCAGACCCCAAATAGCGGTATAAGTCGTGTCGGAGTGTAGCCCAGAACACTCTGAGATACTACTGGAATACCTACCTGTAAATCTCCTGCCTTGGCCAAGGGCTTTGTATAATGGCTCTCCTAGACACAGCGCGATCTCACCCCCAATACCGGGAGAGACGAAACCCCTGCCGATCCGCTCACTGCCTCCATGTGGTTCGGGACTGTACCCAACTAAAACCTGTTTGCATGACTCCTTTGAGCCGTGGTAGGGTAGTAATCAAAGCACAATGGGAACTCACACGAGACAAATGACGATCTCAGGTCGATGAACTAACCTGTACACATGTCACCAGGGAACTACTATCTGACGATAGGTACAATACCAACTAGCAGGTTCCCGGTGAGTCCTGTCCGGTGCACTCATAACCCAATGAGCACCTGTATACATCTTAGGTGAACCAACTGACACCAATGGCTTGTGAGACCGGCCACCGCCCCTCGTCGGGGTCTTGACTGTATACACTAGTTTACTCTGGAGTATCGATGCCCTGTCTCGAAATTCCCACGACTAGGGACCACTTTAAGGATGTGCTTATAGACCACCCAACTTTCACGTATAAGATCGCCATCATACTGCTGGTAGTCAAGAAAGAATCCTATGGGCTCTATCAACGTGTAATAGTGATATGTAATGTCACCTAAAGCAGTACACGATGATAAAGATAAACCAGATAGCATACTATCATCTCGAGTAAGACTGTCCTACCGGTATAGGTCCTCCCTCAATCATTGCAATCATGTGCCTACGATCCAATAATTGACTTTGAGGGCACTATATCCAAAAATCTCCCACTTGCACTTAAGGCTAATTATTGCGATGTCGCATACTCACAGCCCGTGTGATACTGAACACCCAACTCCTCTACTAATCAGTTTCACAAAGCTCGTTTGTAAAACTATTGTGTTCGAGAAATAGCCTCAGTGAGTGGATCCGCCCTGATGTTTCTTTCAATGTCTCTCTTAACCTCAAGTTCGCGGAGAAAACCATCTCCCGAATTGAGTAATATCTGTCTTAGAATATGTCTGGATATCTGATGGGACCTAGTTCATAAATGAACTCCAAATCCAAACTTCTTAGACTGTATCGTCAACTGAACCTAATCAGTATCCTGCGCCACACCTCCCACAGTATTCGCTTGGATCTCCTGTCCAAACTACTGCCCCTCGTCAGAGGAAAAACTATAACTCTGACAGTCACGCTGTCATCCAGGTCACCTTGGAAGTCTGGAATGATAACCGTCTCCTAAAGGAGGCTGCCGTTATCATATCCTTAGAACATCCACTTATGTTATAAAACTGCTTCCGATCGCTTCTCCAGGATTAGATTAATATCAACTGTAACAACCGAGTTCAGTTATACCAATTTCTGTTTCTGTATTTGTTTGTCTGTGGTATTTTATTGATTTATCTTGTTTGGGTGCGAATGGTAGTTTACTTTTACATTGCATTTGACCCGACCCGTTTGCTTGAACTGGTGGATTCATACTTATAAACTACCCTGGCTTGTTACATAGACACGTGCATCTAGTTTAAACTGCATATTGACTTTTTATTTGGCATCACAAATTTTATCATGTAACTTTTTAGATCACGTAAAATAAATTAAAATTGCATTTCATAGCCTGCATGATACCCCTAACCCCGTGGTAGCATCCACGCATCGTGTTCTCGTCCCGTTCAGTGAAACGGACGTGTTTGGATGGCTACGCGCACGTACGTGCGTCCGTTCTTGGGGTATGCATTTTCGTTACCTGATCATTCATTCTAAAATTTGGAAGTTGCATTTATTTTTCGTAATTAAAATCTGAATTTTTGGACCCGACCCGGGCACATTTTGAAATATGTTTGTGTCTCGCCAAAATTCATTTATTTAAAATTTCTTTTATATTAATCGAATATATTTCTTATACTCTGAGGGTTATCTAAACAACCGAAAAATCTTTTTTAAATTTTTCTTTAAAAATCTTTTCTCAAAACAATCCCAGCTTCCTTCAGTGCCGTCCCCACTAACCCTCTCTCTTCTCTCTCTCTTCTCTCTTTCTCTCTCCCCGCTAGGATACAATTTTATCTCTCCTTCCCCCCCTCTCTCTCATCTCGATCTCTCTCTACCTCTCTCTCTCTCTCTCATCTCGATCTCTCTCTACCTCTCTATCTCTCTCCTCTCGCATACTCTCTCTCTCTTAACCCTCTCTCTCTGTCTCTCTCTCTCTCTATTCTCTCTCTTTCTTTATGTACATATAATTATTTATATATTATATTATTAAAACCTTTTATATTTTACATCTCTCTCCTCTTCCTTCTTCCTTCTTTTCATTTCCTCGCGAGAAAACCCACACCCGAACCCTTGTCGCCCGTCGCCGTCGCGCCAGTCGCCTCGTCGACACCATCCTCGCCTCTCTCATTTCCTCGACCTCGTCGACTCTCTCTCCTCCTTCTCGTCTCCCCATGGTGTTTCCCTACACACCCCGCGACCTAGAACCATCACCCTCCTCGCCGGTGATCCTTGCCTCCATCTCGTCGGCCTCACCACCGGCCATACTCGTCAGTCTCTCCTCTCCACAACCACGACCTCACCTTTCTTCTTCCTTCTCCCCAAGAACCCGAGCTTCCTCTGTTCTCCCGAGCCTGCACACCCACCTTCTCCGAACCATCAGCCTCTGCCCTCGCCGTCGCCGACCGCCCTCATCACCATCACCGTCGACCTTCCTCTTCTCCTCTCCTCTTCCCTCTCCATCCCCTGCAGCCACTTTCCCATGAACCCGAGCACCTCCTGCAACCCCTTGCACACCCACTGCACTTCGCCGGCAAACCCCATCGCCGGTGACCTGCGACTCATCATCACTCCATCGCCTCCTCTGTCCATGACCCGAGCCATACCAACCCCAATGCAACCTTCATCTCTCCTTTCTTCTTCTTTCTCTTTCTCTTTCTTGATTCCGTTTTCCGGTCACCCGCCGGAGCCGTGCTCGCCGCCGCCGATCCGGGCGACTCTGTGGACGTCCCCTACTTGCGTGGTTAACTTCTTGATATGCCTAGACCTGTCCCGTGTGCGCGTGTGGATGTTGCAACATTTGCCGACATTGGACGCTGTGTGGGCATCCCGTATCGTGATCCGATCGAGGCAAGTAAAACTTGCTACATGCTATCTATATTATTTTATACCTATTTAATTGCATACTAAACCTGTAGATTACATATAATGCCACATGTTCCATTTTCCATTCGATGTTCCATGTATCATTTTAGATTTAGATCTTGAAACATACCTTGTTGTATGTTAGATTACAATGTAGCATACCCACGTCCATATTTAAATCACATAATAATTATTTGTATAGCCCATAGTACCCTTTTAATAGTTTCTACCCTATCGGACACCTGTTTGCATCTATTTAACCTATTTTATGTATAATTGCATCCCTAGATCATTTAACCCATAATAACGAGATTTTAACAATCCATATTAGTTAAAGTATATTTTACTTAATGTTGGAACCATAACCCTAACTCTAATCGATAACCGTGCATCCATATATTTTAATCTGTACCTATTTGCATACCACATTACAATGTTCCATTTTATTGTTCCATTAGTACCCTATACTTGTTTTGTATACCCCTGCTTATTTTTAGTTTGATTATAAGCACCCACATGACATTTTGTGCACCCCTGACATAACTTGTTACACCTACTACTTGACACGACATGGTACCGTGCACCTCTTGACATGACATGATACCTATATACTACCTGACTTGACCTGATGTACCATGGCTTCACCTGTTACTTGATCTTGTTACTAATGCCAACAAACCTGACATGTTGTCCCTACGGACATTTCCTGTTGTCTATCCAGACAAACCGGTACCTGCCTGATCCTGTGTTGGCATTAGCTCCAGATTATTTAATACCTGACTCGAACATATATAACTTGGCGGTATGGGGAAATCAATGATGAAATCTGACTTGTAACTCGGCAGCTCGACACCTTTTCTGATCAGTCTTACGGGCTAGGCCAGCCCCAGGGTGATGCTGCTGACATCACTCGTCATACCTACCTCCCTTTACTGCCTTGCGGCACGTCTCGGATTCAGCCCGAGAGTCATAGACCGTGATCCCGGGCACGCACGGGATACTATTGAGTTACATCGATGATTCATCGAATTGATTTCAAAAGACTTGAGAGTAGATAAACCAGTAGACCAGTTTAGCTTACTCACTACACATTACCCTCATTGTCCTCATTATATTACCGTTATACCTGTTTTACTGTTCATGCACATACCTGTATGTATTATTACCCCTGTTTATTTTATTGCTTGATATTATGACGCACTGACGTCTGGGTTTTGCATGGCCCAGATCCTCTACCTTTGTTGCAGACTGATCAGGAGTACTGCCGCTGTTAGACCGAGAGGTGAGGATCCTGTTGGTATCCAGTTTTACTTTCCAGGTGTTTTATTTATTGGATCTTTTGCTTTTGCATATTATATTATTTCTTGACTCATTTATTCTGGCTTATGGACATGTTCTAGATAGTTTAGTTTACTTTCCTGTTCTTGATATCTCTACAGCCGTAATGTGACTGTGGAAGGATTTTTCCTATCCACAGGTAGCATGGTTGGCTATGTCACGTGCCTATCTTAGCGTACTCTAGGAAGCGGGGCGTGACATGGTTTTTTGGTATCAGAGCCATAGGATATAGGTTAATCGAGTTTGATTCTGTTATACTTGGGTATTGGACCCAATACACGAATTAGAATACTCGTGATTAGGTACATGTCTTGCCACCTTGTTGTCGTGATTCTTGAATTATATCTTTCTCTTATCCTTTGCCTGGACGATATGCAAACCACTGTGTATCTCGACTTGAAACCTTTTGGTTCTATATTGTTTCTTCCTGTTTCTTGATTCTGATACTAGGATTTGGGCGACTTGAGTAGAGTTATGTGATTGTAACTATGAACTGTAGCATGGTTACAATGCGGTACTCTATTTAAGTAACTTGGAATTCTAGTTTTGATTCATTTCCTTGTTTTATGATCGTTATATTACCTTGCTTCTCTCGGTTTCATTGCTTACCAGTTATTGTTTTATCGCCAGCTTGAATCATGTTTACCATGCTTAATCCTCTTCAGTATCTTGACTTCGGATGAAGTCATCTCGGTATCTTACTTGTTCATGTTTTCCCCGCATTAGAATTATTCAATTCTGGTGCATCCCTTTGTTTGTTGTTGTCTTGGGAATGGATTTTCTCGGTACTTTCCACGCTCATATTGATTATAAGGAAAGGAAAGTGATTTTCCAGATTCCCGGACATCTGGAGTTTATCTTTACTGGAGGAAGCTTCTCTGTCGGGCCAGTCGAGTTTAGGGCTAGGCCGACAACTAATGTTCTTTCGTCGATGAAGGTTGCTAAAGATGAAGCGCCAGCTGTTGTTCGAGATTTCATGGACGTTTTCGAGGACATATCAGGTTTACCGCCGAAGCTAGACGTGGAGTTCGCGATTGATCTTGTTCCTGGTGCAGCGCCAGTGTCTAATGCGTACTATCCAATGGCACCAGTGGGCCATCGGAACGCGGCCAAAATGCGGAACAAAAATTTCTGAAACCGGCGCTACCGCTACCCGATTTACGGATCGACCTTAAACCCTAAACTAGCAAACTAACTAAGAGTTAGAATCGTTATACCGAATTGATCCGTATCTTTCGGTCTTCATTCCAAGCTCCTAGCGGCTCGTTGATGTGGTTTGGTTGCCGGTCTTCCTTCGTCTCCGATGATCCACCCGAAGGAAACGACACAAGCTCCAGGTTCGCCAAGCGGACCAACCGACTCTCCAAGATTGCCAGTGGTGGAGAGTTGAGGTGTAGGATTGTGTCACTATTATTTTTCTCTCAACATATGAGCTCAATGTGAAACTTAAGAAAGATGAAGGAGGAGTGAGCAAAATCAATGGCATGAGCAAAAATGGTTAAGTGTTTTTGAAGCATGAGAGTGAGAGAGTGAGGAGGCTAGTGTTTATAATCTTGTGTCAAATGAAAATGAACCCCCACCACAAATATGTAACCGACCCCCCTCCCTCTCTCCTCCACAAAAAAAAAACATTTCCCTTTTTTAATTAAAACAATAAACAAATGCAACCATACCTTAAAACCATGTTCATGCCATGCTTCGACTCACCTTTTCCACCTCATTTCTTAATTGAATTTCTAAAAGAAAATCAATAAAAAAGGTGGCATCTTCTAGAAGCTATTCCGTATAAAATACGGAATACTTCCCGGTACATGTACCGAAATACATATACACGTATTCGTACCAAAATACGAATAGCCGAGAGAGAAAATGAATAGTGAACAATAATACCAGAATACGTATATACAAATACATATATAAATTATTAAATCAAAACCTGATTTAATAAACTGGCTTAATCCTAAGCCGCTAGTATTATCAACCATCCAATTAAAGTCTGCGCAGCAAGTGCACATATTTAATCGGACATCTGTATGTATCAACATACCTCATGTACACCATATCGCCTGAACCGTGAAAACCCTCTGTGTGGGACTCTAAAGACTCGTCAATACGCTGGCAGTGGGTTTAACCACAAGCACGTCAGCGGCACTAGCTGTACGTAACGGCTACCCAGGTATTGAGCGAAAGGGAGGCCGACGAGCAAACTCATCCTGAACCCCTACTGAGCCTGACAGTGACAATATCCGTACAGTCCGATCTGTTCGTCTAAGAGCATCGCATATCGAGTCTAGGGGGGTGGATAAAGTCAAACCCCTAACAACGCGATATTTAGTGTCGGCATGTAACCCATCACCACCTGAGAAACTATCGATCCTGGATCGGTAATTCTCGTTCACCATGGCCATGGATTTCTGGTGATGGCCACCCGTACACAATGCGACATCAACCCCCAATACCAGGAGAGACGAATCCCCGACGATCCGATCACTGCCTCCATATGGCTCGGGACTGTACCCAATTAAAACCTGTTTGCACGACTCCTTTGAGCCGTGGTTGGATAGTAATCAAAGCACAGTGGGAACTCACACGAGACAAATAACGATCTCAGGTCGACAGACTAACCTGTATACATGTCACCTGGGAACTGCTATCTGACAATAGGTATAATACCAACTAGCAGGTTCCCGGCGAGTCCGTCCAGTGTACTCATAACCCAATGAGCACCTGCATACTATCTTAGGTGAACAAACTAACACCAATGGCTTGTGAGACCTGGCCACTGCCCCTCGTCGGGGTCTCGATCAGTATACACTAGTCTACACTGGAGTATCGATGCCCGGTCTCGACACTCCTACGACTAGGAACATTTAAGGATGTGCTTATAGACCCCAGCTCCCACATATATGATCGCCATCATAATGCTGGCAGTCAAGCAAGAATCCTATGGGCTCTATCAACATGTACATGATGATAAAGGCAACCAGATAGCATACTATCATCTTGAGTAAGACTGTTTTATCGGTATAGGTCCTCACTCAATCATCATAATCACAAGTCCGCGACTATGATAATTGCCTTGAAGGCACTATAGCCAACAATCTCCCACTTGCACTTAAGGCCAATTATTGCGATGTCGCATACTCATAGCCCGTGTGATACCGAACACCCAACTTCTCTACTAATCAGTTTCGCAAAGCCCGTTTGCGAAAATGACTGCGTTCGAGAAATTGCCTCAGTGAGTGGATCCGCTCCAATATTTCTTTCTGTATCTCTCCATATCTCAACTTCGCGGAGAAAACTATCTTCCGAAATGAGCAATACTTGTCTTAGAATTTGTCTGGATATCTGATGGGACCCAGTTCACAAATGAACTCCAAATCCAGCAAACTACTTAGACTATATCGTCCACTGAATTTAATCAGTATCCTGCGCCATGCCTTTCCTCAGTATCCGCTTGGACTACCTGTCCAACATTCTGTCCCTTAAAAGAGGGAAAAGCTATAACTTTGACAGTCACTCTGTCATCCAGGTCACCTTGGAAGCCTGAAATGATAACCGTCTCCTAAAGGAGGCTGCCGTAATCATTTCCCTAGAATATTCACTTATGTTCAATAACTGCTTCCCAATGTTTCTCCAGGATTGGATTAATATATCTGCATATTGCATCTAGTGCAAAAGCAATATCTGGTGTGGTACTTGACATTTCATGATTAACTCAATTGCCTAAGCAAGTGATATGCTAATCATGCAGATCCCTCTCCCCTTTAGTCTGTAAGACACATTTAGAAAGGGTGACTCCATCACCTGCAGGTACACCACCATGCCAGGAGTCGTCCATTTAATGTCAAAATACCCAGATTAGGTTACTTCCTAAATCTAGATCTAAAACTATAGATCTAGTACCAGAAACCCTGATATTGCATCCATATCCTGTGTGGAGAAACAAGTTTGTGACAACCATAGTACAACCGATCGTAGTATAGGAATATCTTTTCCTATCAAGTGCATGTCATCCCGAATCCTCGGACATCACACCCTACTACCTTCTTACCAGATCCATCTCCTATTCTGACGAAGTCAAAACCTATGACTGTCACATCAAAAATAGATGATTTATTTCTGCTATACCCGCTTTAGTCTGTAAATAGACATAAGCTACTTGCCTACTATGCTTCCGCTGCTCCTACTGACTACAATAACCCTCTGGCAGAGTCATATATACGTACACTTCTAAAGCTAGTTTAGAATGACGCTATACTCATCCTCCTGCCGGGTCTTATAGTCTAGAACATGTAGGGTTCCTAGGCACACTAATGAAGTCCCACAAGGCATCAAACATGGCTAATTCAAATTTTTCCTTGTGCCTACAAACCCTAATACAGATCGTTAACTAGAAAACAAGGCGATGCAACGCAAATAAAAGAATTTATCTAAGAGGAAAGGGGCTACAACCTTTGTAGATCCGGTCCACCACTTCCTAAGCTCCGCGATGATGTCCCTCCGCTGTCCAAATCGGATTCCGGACTCTAGCATCGGCTTCATCGAAGAAATGGGCGGGCTTGGTCGTCGGCTTCGATGCCGAAGATGATCTACGTCGAGGCATCACTAGATCAAGCTCCCACTTCACCAAGTCATGAAACTTGTAAAAAAAACACCCTATACTACTTAGCAAGAGGTAGAGGATGAAGAAATAGGAAGTGGGTTCACTTTAGAATTGGATTTCTCACTTGTTTTCATCACTTGCCATTGATGTAGCAAGCTTTTCTTCATGGAAGAAGAAGATGAAGAAGAAGAAGAAGATATATGATAAGTTATTCAAAAAGAAAATAAAAATGAATACTTATCATGTTTTCAACCATGGTTTAGTGTAGAGATTTAACTAAGGTTAGATGAGTGGTTAGGGTTAGAGAAGAGACAAGAATGGTGGACTTGTTCAAAGCATCAAGAAGCTTCAACAAGCAAACAAAACAAGCCACAATTCTCTTTTCTTCTATTCTAAAATAAATAAATAAATAAATAGATAAAAGAATAAGTAAATGAAATGAAACCCTAATCACTAACTAACCATGGTTTAATTCTTTACACAAACCCAAGCTAGAATGTATCATCAAACATGATACAATTGAGTGCACAAAAAATATATCACATATACAATGTGCATTTCAAGTGAGTAAATCCATTTAAAGTGAACCAATACTAGTTAATACAAAGTAATATATCAAATATATAATTATACATTAAATCATTAAATCAACACTTGATTCAATGATCCGGTCATGTCGCATGTAACCGGCTAGTATTCAATGTATCGGCTTATCGAATCAATCCTTGATTCGATAACTAGGTTATATCGCATACAACCATTCGACACATTCATCGCGAGAATGAAATACGGTATCACATACACGCATTATTCTCGGTCCCGCACATATCTCATATGCGCTCCTATTTCGTTTCGCTTGAGCCAGGAAACCTCTGTGTAGGACTCTAAAGACTCATCAATACGCCGGCAGCAGATGATGATCATATCAAACACCCACAAGCCACAAGCGGTCTGCTAAACGTAACGGCCACCCGGGTATTGGGCGATCAGAAGATCGACGAGCAAGCCCGCTCACACTCCTGTGAATCCAACCAGTAACACTTACCGTACAGTCCGGTCTGTTCGTCTGATATGCCGCATATCTCGCCTAGGGATGGTAAACGTCAGACCCCAGTAGCTCGATAAGTCATGCCGACGTGAAGTCCATGACATGTATGAAACTACTGATAACACTTACCAGTAGGTCACTGCAACCCTGGCCAGGGATTTCCTGTTATGGCCAGTCGAGCATAGCGCAACATCAACCCCCAATACCGGGAGAGACGAATCCCCTCCTATCGCTCATTGCCTCCATGTGAATCGGGACTGTACCCAAAAACCACCTGTTTGCACGACTCATTAGAGCCGTGGTAGGGTGGAAATCAAAGCACAGTGGGAGACACACAAGACTCTATGACGATCTCGGGTCAACAGACTAAGCTGCACCAGTGTCACCAGAGAACTGCCATCTGACGTAAGGTATAATACCATCTGGGAGTTCTCGGCGAATCCATTCAGTGTACCCAGTCTCCACTGAGCACCCGTATACCATCTCTGATGTCAAACACCAATGGATATGGGATCATCCATCGCCCATCGCATGGGTCGAGAAGACATACGCTAGTCTACTCTGGAATATCGATGCCCCGTCACGATATTCCCACGACTAGGAATATTTAAGGATGTACTCATGGACTAACCAGGCCCCACTAGTATGATCTGCATCATAGTCCTGGAAGTCGAGTACACATCTTAAGGGATTTATCAACATGTAATCAGAAAGACAGGAAGTATACATGTTAAGATAAAGAGCAACCAGATAGCGTACTATCATGTCGAGCAAGAAAGCCCTACCTATATATGTCGCAGCATCCGCTACAATATACATCCAATGTACAGTAATGGCCTCTAGGGCATATATATAACTAACAATCTCCCACTTGCACTAGGGCCATCTGTAGCAGTGGTTGCAGTATCACATACTCAACCATCCCCTAATTGTCTCTCTTTGGGAAAAGGCCTTCGTGAGTGGATCCGCCGTGTTGTCCTCTGAGTCTACTCTCCTAACCTCGATCAACCTGGAGACCAACTATCTCCATGATCAGGTGATGCTGCCTCAGAATTTGTCTGGGTCACTGATGGGACCAGGGTTCCAGGGCCGAGGCCACACTTCCATTGTCATACAATGGTAGGAACCTAGTTCATCTTATGAACCAATATACACCCAAACTGCCTCTTTGGCAGTATCCTTAATAGCGATGTTACCAGCCTTTATCGTCTAGTCTGCCATGGTATCTAGCTTGGAACTCTTCCAACATACCGTCCCTTTACCGAGGGTAAAGACAATGCCTGCGATTGACATTCAGTCGTCCTTATCACTCTGGAACTTTTCCAGCGATTCTCCCCAGGATCGAGAAGGTATCACCTTTATCCTATTTGGAGAATCCTTGTGATAAGCGGAGATTGACCGAGCGTAGTATAGGAAACTCTTTTCCTATCAAGAGTATGTTGTCCACGTACAATACGAGGATGACCACCTTACTCTCTACTACCTTTTTGTATATACAAGGTTCATCTACCATTTTGATGAAGTCAAAAACTTTGACCATCACATCAAAACAGACGTTCCAACTCCGCGATGCCTGCTTTATTCTATAAAGCAACTTGCACACGTTTCCACTGCTCCCACTATTTACGAAGCCCTCTGGCTGTGTACTTATAGACGTTCTTTTCTAAAACATCATTTAGAAAAGCAGTCATGGCACCCAACCGCCAGATATCGTAGTCATGGTATGTAGCCGTGGCAAGTAGGATCCGGATGGACTTAAGCATAGCCACTGGAAAAGGTATCATCATTATCCATGCCCGGTTGATGATTAAAACCTTTAACAAGTCTAGCTTTGAAAGTCTCAACTTTTCCATCTACACCGAGTAATCTTCTCAAGATATACTTGCTCCTGATGGGGATTTAACCCTTCGGATATAGCAACCAAAGTCCATACTTTGTTGGTGTATTAGGATTCCATCTCAGACCGCTAAGCATCCAGCCATTCTTACAGTGTCCCTACTCTTGATGACCTGCTCAAAACTAGTTGGGTCATCATCTCATGATGCAATCCTCGCTCCCACTGTCATCGAGAAACCGAAGTATCTCTCAGGTGGATAAGGAACCCTACTAGATCGGCGGAGAGGCTGAGGTTCGTTGGAATCTACTGAATCCTTTGGTTCTACCAAATCACCTGCTGTAGTTAGTATAGCTGGAACCTTTCCAGTTCTACACAACTGATCTTGCCTCGATCTTGTCCGGATTTTGCTTTTGACATAGGCCGGACAATCCCAAATCTTAACTTACTTAAGAGATAGGCTCTTCCCATACCATATTTCATATGGAATGGTAGGCAGTGATCTGATTCGAACCTAATTCAATAGGTACGCAGCTTCTCAAGCGCATAACCCCAAAAGGAAATAGGTAACTCAGTAATACTCATCATAGAGCACACCATATCTAATATTGTGTGATTGCTCCGCCCTGATACACCGTTGCGCTGTGGTGTATTCAGAGGAGTAATACGGAGAGAGAATCTCATTTTCTTTTAGAATAGTCCAGGAATGCCATGCACAAGTATTCTCCTCCCTGATTTTATCATAGGACATAATACTTATACCCGGTTGTTGGTTCTCTACTTCTAACTTATATTCTGTGAATATCTCAAAAGGTTCGGACTTGTGTTTCAACAGGAACATATGTCAGAATCTTGAGAGATCATCAGAGAACGTAATGAAGTATAAAGAACCAGTCCTGGCATGTGTAGACAGGAGACCTTACATACATCATAATGTATCAGTCCCAAGAGTTTACTAACTCTTTCTCTGTTTCCAACAAACAGAGCTATGGTCATCTTATCTTTGTGACATGACTAGCAAGTTTCACAAGATGTAAATTCAAACTGATTTAAATATGCATCTAAAATGTAACTTCAGCCAGTCGGGTCGTATTGATATGACCTAGTCTACAATGCCTCAAGAATGATTCGTTCATTTCTGAACTCTTCCTCTTTTGTGTGTTCCGTGAACTAGGAACTGTAGTTTGATTTAGAACATCAATGCTTTTAGATAACGTGCCTGAACCGATCAACTTTTGATATAGGAAATGTTCAAAACATTATCCAACAATACAAAATTTTATCATTTCTTTACTTGTAAAGAGAGTGATATGATTTTATATATCAGGTTCGGTATCTAATAGCATTTGTTCAGAATCAATGTATTAGTAATACAGGGTGATAGTGACCAACAGACTTGGCTGCAACACTTGCCCCGTTTTCTGTCTCATGAAACTTATCACCCGTTCTCATTTTTTCTACCCTTTTGTAGCCCTATGTAACAGATTACATATCTGGGATCCTGATCCGATATCATATACCCAAGATGCAGAGGATACTGAGAAACAGTTTTTTGTAATGAACACACCCGAAGGAGATGCATCATATGCACTTTCTTCGTTTGGGCGGCATGGGAATCCTGGTATTCCCCTAATTCCTGCTCTGTCTTATAACAATTATAAGTTGGAGCGGGACCAACGTTCCCCAGCTCAGTATAACAAGCGGGTTCGGTCAATACATCCATATTATTATCTTGATTAAGGCGTGATATGGTCGCTACCTGGAGAGAGAGAGAAGAAAACACTCAGCGTGCGCTCTTGCAAGAATAGATTGGTTATTATTTTATCTAATCAGGATGGCTCCCACTGTTTTTATCAAATCTTCCTTCAAACCCTAAAAGGAAAAACTAGCCGGGATTAATTGCACTCTATAAGTTCGCCAATCTTTCAGCCAGGCCAGTGTCGGTACTTTGCGGGAGGTTCCCCGTGCTTTCGCACGGACCTAATTACAGTAAACCTCGTTTTCCCAGAGGCGTAACCCCGTTGACACCTTTCTAGACACCTACTTGATCGGCTAATTGTAAAGTGCAAAACTCTCCCAGGAGTAACAATTACTCGCAGTGGGTATCGGGATCCAACTATCACATAGAAGGTGTGCAATCTCATTGCAAATTTCAACACTTGAAACTCCCGATAATGGTTTTTACCCCTAGCACCTATGACCTTGGCTAAGGTCAACAAATCATAGGTACTAGTCAAGTTCTACCCGTCATTTCGTGATTAATTAGACCCACCCACATGACCCTTGGCTAAGGTCAACAAAGCCACATGACTGTCCTAACTAATCGTATCATATGCTGTGTAGGAAGACATCACTTAGCTACCGCACACTACGCCTCGGCTATGGTCGACAAACGTACCACGAATACTAAGTACTCTACTTCCTAAAATGACGGAGGGCTGCGAATGGTTTTTGTGAAAACCTTTAACGCTTTGAACTTGATCTCGTTGCGGAATCAAATGGTTTTTAAATGGAATGTTTATGATGTTTTTCTAGTTTTGCTAAAGGGGTCACTCCCGGTGAAGGGATCATCGGCCCTTTCCTCGTCGAATGAGGTGCGGGATATATCATATATATCACTGTGCAAAGTGGAAACTATAGAAGCGATTAAAGATAAACCGAGGGTTGTAGCATCTGCCGGTTATTGCTTAAGGAGTCACTCCCGGTGAAGGGATCTCGGTCCTTTCCTCATCGAATATGGTGCAGGATGTTCTATAATGAACACCGCGATGCAAAGCAAGAACTGTAGTTACCTGTTTTTATTTGAAATTTGATTCCACAACATCTTTTAGGTTTATTTTCTTTCATTAATCTCATTAATGAATATCCCATCATTTAAGTCCACCTAATCATCACAGATAAATATAACGTACGCTTATGCCATCCGCATTCGCCTCGATGTCCCGTCTGCACCGTTAGGTTAGGTAACTAATGGCAGAGCGAGGCAGGGCTAGCGCGGGTGTAAAACATAAGCAACGTCTATATAATATATCATATATACTATATACTATATCTATCACAGAACATTACATGATCACATCATAGATAAATCACAGCAGAAGATACATATGAAATATTGGATATACTAGGACGTCCGTGTTTTCAATACGAGCCAGTATAAAACACGGATTCCACGGTCGTGATGAATAGCCAATCCCACACCTCTAGACCCCTACGAGAGCGGCAAGTAACCCTACCAATTCTAGAGTTAGGAGACCCGGACTCGACTCCTCGAGTTGGTCTCCCACTGGACCCTAGAACCCGGTTACTTGTGCCCTCCTCCTTCGGTCTATCCTAGTGCAGAAAAGTAAATAACATACAAAGGGTGACATCATCCGCAACCTGAAAGTGCCCCAATAAAAGAATATTACATACAAGTTTTTACATGAATGAAAATGAAAAACACTCATCTCACATAAGAACCCCCGGCTATTCAAACACGACGATCCAATATAACATATCCAGCAACACATAACATCACATGTCATCAATGTAAGTAAATATGCGCATCCCAATTGTCGTTGACATATAGCAACGAAACCGGCGATATCACATATTACACTTACGGTCACAGAAAAGAAACTGTAAAACTACAACAGTTGGAATCCGCAATCTCTTTAGACATCACATGCCTAATCAAATGAATTCTTTAGACATCGCATGCCTAACAATTATAAACCCCACATTTCAGTCTCAAAATCGAAAACACTTTTCAATTTAAAGTCGGGCAATTCAAGAAGATTCCCGACATCCTGATCGAATGCTCGTCGCAAACTTCAGTAGGCGGCCGCACCCCCGACGCCGTCGACAAAGTGCACCAAGGCGGAACACCGCTGCCGCGAGCACCCGAACGGATGCTTTCGGTGACGGGGTTCTCCTACAGTCACTTGGTCGGGGCTATGGAGTGAGGCTGTCTATTAAGTTTACCCGACGAGTATCCGCGTACGCTACGTGATTGCGACGGACTTTTGATCACATCAAAATTCCGTGGCAACCGATCAAGTGAGACTAAACTACTAGATTTATATCATTCATTCAGTTATCTCATAACTACTTGTGAATTCCAAATGTTGTATCACATTCCGGATAAGACAGAAATGTTAAACTTTCCGATCGAACAATCGAACACCCAAGTTTTCCCGATACAGTCCAACACATGAAATAAGTCTAAAGACATTCAGTTCGTGCGTCAGCACCAACGGTCCAGCCGTAGAAGGGTCAAGCCAACGCCTCACATGTGGCACGCCGTACTGCCCCAAACCCGAAGGTTCAAAGGGCAGTTCAAGATGGTCACATAATCGAGTTAAGGTTTGTTGTCTTCTAGAGGGACCATCGCGTTACTTGCACTACTTAGAACGTCCTTAAACCACGGAAAAATCCAACACTTGGAAATTTTCCGGCAGGGGAAAAGGTGGGTATTTATGTCCGGTCGAACTTTTTAACATATTCTAAAATTACCCGGAAAAACACACAGACAAAATTAGACAATCCGATCGATACACCGAGTCCCCAATACAACCTAGAAAATTCAACTCTTGAATAAATATTAAAAAATCCCAGAAAATCCAACATCATAGAATAAGAATTACTGTGCAAATTTTATTGGATGATGTGACCTTACGGCCGCGGAACCGCGGCAGAAGCCATGCTTCCGCCGCTGTTCAGCGGCGGTTTAGATGAGATAGGTTCTCGTTTTGCACCATAATTCTTAGGTCTCCCTGCTGAATTTTTCAGGAATTTTTAATCTCGAAAAATCCCAGTTTTTCAAAAATGTCCAGAGAGCCGTTTAAAGTCAGGGTTTCGGGTCGATCGGACTTCTAACTCCGTCTACGCATCGCCTAAGGCTCTAGCTAGGCTCTGATACCACTGTAGGGTTCCTAGGCACACTAATGAAGTCCCACAAGGCATCAAACATGGCTAATTCAAATTTTTCCTTGTGCCTACAAACCCTAATACGGATCGTTAACTAGAAAACAAGGCGATGCAATGCAAATAAAAAAATTTATCTAAGAGGAAAGGGGCTACAACCTTTGTAGATCCTGTCCACCACTTCCTAAGCTCCGCGATGATGTCCCTCCGCTGTCCAAATCGGATTCCGGACTCTAGCATCGGCTTCATCGAAGAAATGGGCGGGCTTGGTCGTCGGCTTCGATGCCGAAGATGATCTATGTCGAGGCATCACTAGATCAAGCTCCCACTTCACCAAGTCATGAAACTTGTGAAGAAAACACCCTATACTACTTGGCAAGAGGTAGAGGATGAAGAAATAGGAAGTGGGTTCACTTTAGAATTGGATTTCTCACTTGTTTTCATCACTTGCCATTGATGTAGCAAGCTTTTCTTCATGGAAGAAGAAGATGAAGAAGAAGAAGAAGATATATGATAAGTTATTCAAAAAGAAAATAAAAATGAATACTTATCATGTCTTTAACCATGGTTTAGTGTAGAGATTTAACTAAGGTTAGATGAGTGGTTAGGGTTAGAGAAGAGACAAGAATGGTGTACTTGTTCAAAGCATCAAGAAGATTCAACAAGCAAACAAAACAAGCCACCATTCTCTTTTCTTCTATTCTAAAATAAATAAATAAATAAATAGATAAAAGAATCAGTAAATGAAATGAAACCCTAATCACTAACTAACCATGGTTTAATTCTTTACACAAACCCAAGCTAGAATGTATCATCAAACATGATACAATCAAGTGCACAAAAAATATATCACATATACAATGTGCATTTCAAGTGAGTAAATCCATTTAAAGCGAACCAATACTAGTTAATGTATAGTAATATATCAAATATATAATTATACATTAAATCATTAAATCAACACTTGATTCAATGATCCGGTCATGTCGCATGTAACCGGCTAGTATTCAATGTATCGGCTTATCGAATCAATCCTTGATTATATAACTAGGTTATATCGCATACAACCATTCGACACATTCATCGCGAGAATGAAATACGGTATCACATACACGCATTATTCTCGGTCCCGCACATATCTCATATGCGCTCCTATTTCGTTTCGCTTGAGCCAGGTAACCTCTGTGTAGGACTCTAAAGACTCGTCAATACGCCGGCAGCAGATGATGATCATATCAAACACCCACAAGCCACAAGCGGTCTGCTAAACGTAACGGCCACCCGGGTATTGAGCGATCAGAAGATCGACGAGCAAGCCCGCTCACACTCCTGTGAATCCAACCAGTAACACTTACCGTACAGTCCGGTCTGTTCGTCTGATATGCCGCATATCTCGCCTAGGGGTGGTAAACGTCAGACCCCAGTAGCTCGATAAGTCATGCCGACGTGAAGTCCATGGCATGTGTGAAACTACTGATAACACTTACCAGTAGGTCACTGCAACCCTGGCCAGGGATTTCCTGTTATGGCCAGTCGAGCATAGCGCAACATCAACCCCCAATACCGGGAGAGACGAATCCCCTCCTATCGCTCATTGCCTCCATGTGAATCGGGACTGTACCCAAAAACCACCTGTTTGCACGACTCATTAGAGCCGTGGTAGGGTGGAAATCAAAGCACAGTGGGAGACACACAAGACTCTATGACGATCTCGGGTCAACAGACTAAGCTGCACCAGTGTCACCAGAGAACTGCTATCTGACGTAAGGTATAATACCATCTGGGAGTTCTCGGCGAGTCCATTCAGTATACCCAGTCTCCACTGAGCACCCGTATACCATCTCTGATGTCAAACACCAATGGATATGGGATCATCCATCGCCCATCGCATGGGTCGAGAAGACATACGCTAGTCTACTCTGGAATATCGATGCCCCGTCACGATATTCCCACGACTAGGAACATTTAAGGATGTACTCATGGACTACCCAGGCCCCACTAGTATGATCTGCATCATAGTCCTGGAAGTCGAGTACACATCCTAAGGGCTTTATCAACATGTAATCAGAGAGACAGGAAGTATACATGTTAAGATAAAAAGCAACCAGATAGCGTACTATCATGTCGAGCAAGAAAGTCCTACCTATATATGTCGCAGCATCCACTACAATATACATCCAATGTACAGTAATGGCCTCTAGGGCATACATATAACTAACAGAACAGCAGCAATGGCAAGTCTGGGTAAACAAGAACCTCCCTGTCACCGTCTCTGAGAAGACCGAAGTACCTCTCGGGTGCCTGAGGTTACCAACCAAATCTGCGGAGTGGCTAATGGAACATCAAATCCAATTGAATTCTTAGGTTCTATTAAATTTCCGGTAATCGTTTGTGGTTCTGGAATAACTTCCAGTTCTATCATACTCCCACTTGTGTTTTTTCTGAAAAAGTCCATTTTACTAAAACTGTGGCGAGTCAAGAACAATATAAATATTGATCTTCCTGATGATAGAAAGTTATCCCTCGTCAAAGCCCGGGATAACCCACAAACATCCATTACTGAAACGTGCCTTGAGTTTATCCGGATTCTGGTTTTAAGCATCAGCCGGACAACTCCCTATACCTTAACATCGTCAAGATATAAATTGATTCTATATATATCTGATACAGAAACAAAAGCACTAATTTAAATGGAACTAGATTCAAAATCATGCAGCTGTCTCCAGTGCATATCAACCAAATGGAAAGAGGACAATCAACATTACTCATCTAGGAGTGCATCCATATATGAGTAACCCGAAAAAGAAGCAAGTTCTCAAAACCATTACTATTAACTGAATACCAAACACAAGTATCTACATCTTTGACTTCATCGAAGAATCCTGATACTTCCAACAAATGGTTTTCTATATTTTATTCTTATACCTATAACTTCTCAATATCTGGACCTTGCATTTCAACGAAATACATGTCCAGAACTGGAGAAGTCATAAGTAAACAGAATATAATACGAGTACCAACCCCATTGTCCTAACGGACACTGGACAACATACAATACTTTGTACAAGTCCCCTGAGTTCAACAACTCAAACCCTGTGCATCGTAGGTTGAAAAACTGTACTTTGGTTAAGAAGAGTTACACCGCTGTTGAATGCGCCTTACCTAATCACCAGCTGATATAGGTAAATGTCACAGACACAATATCAAAAAGTTACATCTCGCTTTATAAAATAAATGTACAGATATATCAGTTTGAAATTGGTGCATAACAACGGATATTCAAAACCAAATATTTGCCCTCCGGCAAAATCCAGATGATTTCCTCAAATATCACCAATTGCAACGAATTCCGATATAATGAGGATCTAATCACCCAATTTCCAATATCTTACTCCCACTCACCATCTGTAATCACATACATATGTGAGAAACTGATCTGGTAAATACACACCCTGGAGTTAGATTCTTATTGGGAAAACAGTTTTCAATTAACATCGCATAGTTAAACTGAAACATGAAAATGTTTCAAAAGGGTTAACTGGTATTCCTCGTAACGCCTCTTCCATTATCTTGAATCATGACAGTAACCATATACTTACCTGCCCTCACTTCAATCCCTTTATTATGTCTTTACTTATTACCTTCTGTACACCTCTTTTACGCTAATTGGTTTTCTTCATTCCCTACCCTTCGGCACCAGCCTAAGGTTTGGAAGAAGACTATCCAATAAGCGTAATAAGTGTACTCTCCTAATCTTAGGAGCCCTCGCAACCTGAGAGAAGGTAAAGAGAAAAGACATCTAAATAATCCTATTCAATTTCTCCTGAACCAGAATCCATCCTCGAAAAAGTTCCTTCGAGTTCGTATGTAACTATACGATGGATTTATCCAATGGAAGTGGATATCCGTAGTGATACGGAGTGTTCTAGAGAAAAACAAAGTGGATGTAGGAGTGGCAGGGGTATACACGGTTTTTGTCGTGAAATATGGTGGTCACAATTTCCTTTGCCATTATTCTAATCCCTTTATATGTCTTTACTTATTACCTTCTGTACACCATACTTAAGCTTAATTGGTTTTCTTCCTTCCCTACCGTTCGGCACCTGCCTATGGTCTGGAGGAAGACTATCCAATAAGCTCAATAGGTGTACCCTCTCCTAATCCTAGGAGCCCTCAGAACCTGAGAGAAGGTAAAGAGAAAAGAAAACCGAATAATCCTATTCAATCTCTCCAGAACCAGAATCCATCCTCGAAAAAGTTCCTTCGAGTTCGTATATAACCATACGATAGATTTATCTAATGGAAGTGGATGTTCGTAATAATACGGGTGTTCTGGAGAAATGCAAAGGTGATATAGAAGTGGCAATGATGTTTGCGACACCGTGACATTCCAAAAGCCAAAGTGTTTTAAGAAGGTTCGGTCAATTTGGTTTCATGAGTTTTAGTCAAAGGTCGGGTCATAGTCGCAGCTAGAGAGAGAGAAAAGAAACACTCAGCGTGCACTCTAACCTAGATCAGAATGGTTAATCATTTTATCTAATTTGGATGGCTCCCACTGTTTCCTCGAATTCTCCTCCAAACCTAAAAGTAGAATTAGTCGGAATTACCCAAGGAGTAATCCTACTCATCAGTGGGAATCGGGATCCAATTATCATCGCATGATAACTTGATGGAAGCCACTCAAGTCACCACACTCCAGAAGGTATGCGCAAGCCTGGCAAGTTTCCTGTATGTTTGAAACTCCCGATAAGATTTTTACCCCTAACGACCTATAACCTTGACGCTTGCCAACAAATTATAGGTCACTAGTCAAGTTCAACCCGTCATTGTCCTGGATTAACTCAAACCCACCCGCACAAGCCCTTGACGCTTGCCAATAAAGCTGTACGACTGTCCCGATCAATCGCATATCCATGCTACAAATAAGTATTATTCAGCTACCGCACACTATGCCTTGACGCTTGCCAACAAACATAGCACGAATACGAAATAGTACTTATAAGAAATGACGGAGGGCTACGGCTTGTTTTTGAAGAAAAACCTTTAACATAATGAACTTGATCTCGTTGAAGGAATCCAAGTGTTTTTATAAATATATAGTGGCGAAAATTTTTGCTAAAGAGGTCACTCCCGGTGAAGGGATCTCGGCTCTTTCCCCGTTGAATGGGGTGCTGCATATCCCAAACTGAATACCACGATGCAAAGCAAAAATAATCGACTATACTAAAGTTATTACGTTGACGCAAACTTTTATCCAAGGGGTCACTCCCTTGCCTCGTCGAATGAGGTGCAGGATATTCCAAAATGAATACCACGATGCAAAGCAAAAGTGTACGTCTGTAATGTCAGTTTTTTAAAAAACTTGGTTCCAACAACATCATATATATAGGTTTGTTTTATCGTTGCATTGATAAGAATCTATGCAGTCCCATCAATTAATCACACCAGAAAAGAACGAAAATAAAATGTACGTATATGCCATCCGCATTCGCCACTGGGTCCCGTCATCACCCGTTAGGTTACTTAACTAACGACAGAGCGGGGACTGAGCTAGCGCGGGTGCAAAATATATACAACATCTACTAGTGTGTGTGTGTGTGTGTGTAATATTCGTCCCAGGCATGATATAAAGCAACATCACAGAAACATCACAGAAGCAACACAGAATGGTGGATAATCTGGAGCCCCGGGTTTCACTTGAGCCGCAAGTGAGACCCGACGTTCCCTGTCGTGTGGATAGCCTGTGCAATGAAACCTAGACCCCTACGAGCGCGGCAAGTTACCCGCCAAAACCAGAAGTGAGGCAGCCCCCTTCAACAACGTGAATGGACCACCCAGCACTTCACGGAATCCGGTAACTTGAGCACCCCTCCTGGGTCACCTATACCCCCTACGAGTGCGGCGAATAGCCCGCCAATTCTAGAGTAAGGTCCCCTCCGTCTGAATGCCTCGAGATGCGGACCAGTTGCCCTCTAGAACCCGGCTATTCGTACACTCTACCGCGGGGTAATCCTAGTACAGAAAATAAAATAATATACATGGGTGACATCGACCTCAGCCCGGTCGTGCCCCAAAAGAATAATATACAAACTGGCAGTGACGGCAGTCCACATGTCGGACGCTCGCCCCGCAATTTCAAATGTACGAATAAAATTAAAACTGTACTATCATTGCACCACTGGCTATCCACCACGACGATCCAACCAACATCACAGCACAACACAGAACATCAACGCGAATGTCACGTTTGCAAACCCGTCTAAAAGAACATATAGCAGTTAGACGGGTTTACCGATCAAAAGACATTCACGGTCACAGATAGAAATGTATGTACTGTCAAAAGCACGCTTAAAATATCGATCGATTAAGTTCCAAATTGGCTCCAATAGCAAAACAATACTTCACTGAAACCTGGGCCAAAACGGAACATCACAAAAATCACAATTCCAATCCAGAGGGCTACAGAAAAAATTTCCAAGCCCGTTGCCACTAAGCGACAGCGGATCCGCCGCCAATGTGGGTCTTGCGCGGCGGTTCAGCGGCACTTTGGAGGCTTAGTGCTCCGAAATGTTTTGTTTACCCCTATAATAGCCTGCACGGATTTTTAAGATACAACAACTAATTTTTTGACACTTTAGAAAATCGGCAGAAACTGTGAAAAATGGAATTGTGATTTCGTAAATTCCGTCGATCGATCTATTAAGCATGTTTAAACAAGCTAATAAGGGGTTTAAAGGGTGGCTCTGATACCATGAAGGGTTCCGGCAGCGCCCCGGCCATCGAAATACGGCCAAAATACGGAACAAAAATTTCTGAAACCGGCGCTACCGCTACCCGATTTACGAATCGACCTTAAACCCTAAACTAGCAAACTAACTAAGAGTTAGAATCGTTATACCGAGTTGATCCGTGTCCTTCGGTCTTCATTCCACCTAACGGCTCGTTGATGTGGTTTGGTTGCCGGTCTTCCTTCGTCTCCGATGATCTACCGGAGGGAAACGGCACAAGCTCCAGGTTCGCCAAGCAGACCAACCGACTCTCCAAGATTGCCAGTGGTGGAGAGTTGAGGTGTAGGATTGTGTCACTATTATTTTTCTCTCAACGTATGAGCTCAATGTGAAACTCAAGAAAGATGAAGAAGGAGTAAGCAAAACCAATGGCATGAGCAAAAATGGTTAAGTGTTTTTGAAGCATGAGAGTGAGAGAGTGAGGAGGCTAGTGTTTGTAATCTTGTGTCAAATGAAAATGAACCCCCACCACAAATATATGGCTGGCCCCCCCTCCCTCTCTCCTCCACAAAAAAAACATTTCCCTTTTAAAATTAAAATAATAAACAAATGCAACTATACCTTAAAACCATGTTCATGCCATGCTTTGACTCACCTTTTCCACCTCATTTCTTAATTGAATTTCTAAAAGAAAATCAATAAAAAAAGGCGGCATCTTCTAGAAGCTATTCCGTATAAAATACGGAATACTTCCTGGTACATGTACTGAAATACATATACGCGTATTCGTACCAAAATACGAATAGCCGAGAGAGAAAATGAATAGTGAACAATAATACTAGAATACGTATATACAAATACATATATAAATTATTAAATCAAAACCTGATTTAATAAACTGGCTTAATCCTAAGCCGCCAGTATTATCAACCGTCCAATTAAAGTCTGCGCAACAAGTGCACATATTTAATCGGACATCTGTATGTAACAACATACCTCATGTACACTATATCGCCTGAACCGTGAAAACCCTCTGTGTAGGACTCTAAAGACTCGTCAATACGCTGGCAGTGGGTTTAACCACAAGCACGTCAGCGGCACTAGCTGTACGTAACGGATACCCAGGTATTGAGTGAAAGGGATGCCGACAAGCAAACTCATCCTGAACCCCTACTGAGCCTGACAGTGGCAATATCCGTACAGTCCGGTCTGTTCGTCTAAGAGTATCGCATATCGAGTCTAGGAGGGATAAAGTCAGACCCCTAACAACGCGATATTTAGTGTCGGCATGTAACCCATCACCACCTGAGAAACTATCGATCCTGGATCGGTAATTCTCGTTCACCATGGCCATGGATTTCTGGTGATGGCTACCCGTACACAATGCAACATCAACCCCAATACTGGGAGAGATGAATCCCCGATGATCCGATCACTGCCTCCATGTGGCTCGGGACTGTACCCAACTAAAACCTGTTTGCACGACTCCTTTGAGCCGTAGTAGGGTAGTAATTAAAGCACAGTGGGAACTCATACGAGACAAATGACGATCTCAGGTCGACAGACTAACCTGTACACATGTCACCTGGGAACTGCTATCTGACAATAGGTATAATACCAACTAGCAGGTTCCCGGCGAGTCCGTCCAGTGTACTCATAACCCAATGAGCACCTGCATACTATCTTTGGTGAACAAACTAACACCAATGGCTTGTGAGACCTGGCCACCGCCCCTCGTCGGGGTCTCGATCAGTATACACTAGTCTACACTGGAGTATCGATGCCCGGTCTCGACACTCCTACGACTAGGGACATTTAAGGATGTGCTTATAGACCCCAGCTCCCACATATATGATCGCCATCATAATACTGGCAGTCAAGCAAGAATCCTATGGGCTCTATCAACATGTACATGATGATAAAGGCAAACCGGATAGCATACTATCATCTTGAGTAAGACTGTTTTATCGGTATAGGTCCTCACTCAATCATCATAATCACAAGTCCGCGACTATGATAATTGCCTTGAGGGCACTATAGCCAACAGTCTTGGGAATGGATTTTCTCGGTACTTTCCATGCTCATGTTGGTTATAAGGAAAGGAAAGTGATTTTCCAGATTCCCGGACATACGGAGTTTATCTTTACTGGAGGAAGCTTTTCTGTCGGGCCAGTCGAGTTTAGGGCTAGGCCGACAACTAATGTTCTTTCGTCGATGAAGGTTGCTAAAGATGAAGCGCCAGCTGTTGTTCGAGATTTCATGGACGTGTTCGAGGACATATCAGGTTTACCGCCGAAGCGAGACGTGGAGTTCGCGATTGATCTTGTTCCTGGTGCAGCGCCAGTGTCTAAAGCGTACTATCCATTGGCACCAGTGGAGTTGGAAGAAGTCAAGAAGCAGGCTACCGAATTACTTGAGAAAGGTTAAATTCACAGCAGTAACTTGCCTTGGGGAGCTCCAGTTCTTCTAGTCAAGAAGATAGATGGCACAAGGAGAAAGTGCATCGATTATCGAGAATTAAATCGGGTGACTATTAAGGGCAAATACCCGATCCCTCGCATTGGTGAATTATTTGAGCATCTTAGTGGCGCGAGGGTATTCTCGAGACTGGATTTGCAATCCGGATATCATCAGGTCCGAGTTAAAACAGAAGATATTTGCAAGACAGCGTTCCGAACTCGGTATGGCCATTACGAATATTTAGTGATGCTATTCGGAGTCACGAATGCACCGACGATATTTATGGACTTAATGAACCGAACATTTTCACCATTCTGGACCAGTTCATAATGGTGTTCATTGATGATATTCTGGTCTACTCAAAGAGTATTGAAGAGCATGCAGAACACTTGAAGATCGCACTGCAGACATTGAGGCAAGAAAGATTGTATGCAAAGATGAGCAAGTGAGAGTTTTGGCTTGAAGAAGTGAAGTTTTTGGAGCATATCGTATATGGAGATGGAATCGCCGTTGATCCCGAAAAGATTGCCACAGTTCGAGATTGGTCGATTCTGAAGAACGTTGCTGAGATCAGAAGCTTTCTTGAACTTGCCGAATATTACAGAAGGTTCGTGGAGAATTTTGCTCGTTTGGCTGAGCCTTTGACCAAGCTTACGCGCAAGGAGGTACCATTCGTGTGGACGGATAAGTGTGCATCAGCTTCTGAGGCATTGAAGCAGAGATTGATAACCGCTCCTATTTTAACCGTACCAGACAGTTCCGGAGGATTGGTGATTCACAGCGACGCATCTGGGAAAGGATTGAGATGTGTTTTGATGCAGCATGGGAAGGTTGTAGCTTACGCATTGAGGTAGTTGAAGACCCATGAGAAGAATTATCCAACTCATGACTTGGAGCTTGCAGCAGTGATTTTCGCTTTGAAGATTTGGAGACACTACTTAATGGGCGAAAGGGTTGAAGTATTCACGATCACAAAAGCCTAAATTATATGTTCACACAGAAAGAGCTTAACATGAGGCAGCGTAGATGGTTGGAGCTGATGACTGACTACGATCTTGATCCTAAGTACCATCCGGGGAAAGTTAATGTTGTGCCGGATGCGCTTAGTCGGTTGCCAGCAATTCAGATGTTGACTGCACAGAAGGAGCTTATGGAAGACTTTCAGAGATTCGAGTTGGAGATCGTGCTACCGCATTCTTCAGGACAGTTGATGCAGCTGCAAGTACAGTCGTCATTGATCGAGAGTATTAAAGCAGCGCAGCCACAGGACCTAAGATTGCAGAAGTTTCGAGAACAGGTTGAAGCTGGACTTCGAACAGACTTACTGATCCATGAAGATGGTTCGTTGAGATATGGTAACCGTTTGTGTGTGCCAAAGGGAGGTATTCGCGAAGAGCTTATGAAGGAAACGCACAGTTCAGCATATTCCGTACATCCAGGAGGCACGAAGATGTACCGAGATATACGACAGCATTTCTGGTGGGAAGGCTTGAAACGGGAGATTGCCCGCTTCGTAGCGAAGTGCTTGGTGTGTCGGCAAGTTAAGGCCGAACATCAAAGGGTGGCTGGTTTATTGCAACCACTTCTGATTCCTCAATGGAAGTGGGAACATATAACCATGGATTTCGTGACGGCTTTACCGCGTAGTCCAAGGGCAACAATGCAGTTTGGGTGATTGTTGATCGATTGACCAAGGTAACTCATTTCATACCATTTCGAGTTGGTCAATCAACTGAAACTTTGGCAGAACGGTACATGCAAGAGATTGTAAGATTGCACGGAGTACCGGTGAACATCATGTCCGACTGTGACACTCGTTCTTATCACACTTTTGGAGGAGCTTACAGGAAAGTTTGGGGACTCGATTGAAGTTTAGCACAGCTTATTATCCTCAGGCAGATGGCCAATCGGAGAGAATGATCCAAACTCTTGAAGACATGTTGAGAGCTTGCATGTTAGACTTCAAGGGTTCATGGGAGGATCATCTGCACTTGGTGGAGTTTTCTTACAATAACAGTTTCCGGACGACTATTCAGATGGCTCCATTCGAAGCTTTATATGGTCGTAAGTGTCGTTCATCTGTTTGTTGGGACGATGTTGGAGAACGAAGATTTTTGGGACCGGATTTGATCGTGCGAACAGTTGAGAAGGTTAACTCTATCTGAAATCATATGAAAGCAGCACAAGACCGACAAAAGAGTTGGGCAGATACATCGAGAAGACCTCTAGAGTTCGCCGTTGGTGATTTGGTATTCTTGAAGATATCACCGACTAGAGGGGTGATTCGTTTCGGAAGTCGATGAAAGCTTAGTCCTCGATTCGTTAGACCTTTTGAGATTTTGGAACGTGTTGGAAAAGTGGCATATCGATTGGCATTACCACAATCCTTGGCGAATGTTCATGACGTGTTTCACGTATCTCAACTCCGTGAGTATGTTCGTGATGAAACACACGCACTGGATCATTTAGAGCTGACCGTCCGAGAAGACTTGACTTTTGAGGAGCGACCGATGTCGATTGTGGATCGAAGAGAAAAGGTTCTTAAGAACAAAGTTATCCCTCTTGTACTTGTTTCTTGGGGTAATCACTCACATGGAGAATCAACTTGGGAACGAGAAGATGAAATCCGGCAGAAGTTTCCACATCTATTCTTGTAGTGTGTTGATTGTTTATCCTTGCTTGTTCTTGGAATTTCGAGGACGAAATTCTTTTGTAGTTGGGTATAATGTAACAACCGAGTTCAGTTATACCAATTTTTCTATTTCTGTATTTGTTTGTCTATGGTATTTTATTGATATATCTTGTTTGGGTGCGAATGGTAGTTTACTTTTACATTGCATTCGACCCGACCCGCTTGCTTGAACTGGTGGATTCATACTTATAGACTACCCTGGCTTGTTACATAGACATGTGCATCTAGTATAAACTGCATATTGACTTTTTATTTGGCGTCGCAAATTTTATTATGTAACTTTTTAGATCACGTAAAATAAATTAAAATTGCATTTCATAGCCTGCATGATACCCCTAACCCCGTGGTAGCGTCCGCGCATCGTGTTCTCGTCCCGTTCAGTGAAACGGACGTGTTTGGATGGCTACGCGTACGTACGTGCGTCCGTTCTTGGGGGTATGCATTTTCGTTACCTGATCATTCATTCTAAAATTTGGAAGTTGCATTTATTTTTCGTAATTAAAATCTGAATTTTTGGATCCGACTCGGGCGCATTTTGAAATACGTTTGTGTCTCGCCAAAATTCATTTATTTAAAATTTCTTTTATATTAATCGAATATATTTCTTATACTCTGAGGGTTATCTAAACAACCGAAAAATCTTTTTAAATTTTTCTTTAAAAATCTTTTCTCAAAACAATCCCAGCTTTCTTGAGTGCCGGCCCTACTAACCCTCTCTCTTCTCTCTCTCTTCTCTTTTTCTCTCTCCCCGCTAGGATACAATTTTATCTTTCCTTCCCCCCCCCTCTCTCATCTCGATCTCTCTCTACCTCTCTATCTCTCTCTCTCATCTCGATCTCTCTCTACCTCTCTATTTCTCTCCTCTCGCATACTCTCTCTCTCTTTCAACCCTCTCTCTCTGTCTCTCTCTCTCTATTCTCTCTCTTTCTTCATGTACATATAATTATTTATATATTATATTATTAAAACCTTTTATATTTTACATCTCTCTCCTCTTCCTTCTTCCTTCTTTTCATCTCCTCGCGAGAAAACCCACACCCGAACCCTTGTCGCCCGTCGCCGTCGCGCCAGTCGCCTCGTCGACACCATCCTCGCCTCTCTCGTCTCCTCGACCTCGTCGACTCCCTCTCCTCCTTCTCGTCTCCCCATGGTGTTTCCCTGCACACCCCATGACCTAGAACCGCCACCCTCCTCGCCGGTGATCCTTGCCTCCATCTCGTCGGCCTCACCACCGGCCATACTCGTCAGTCTCTCCTCTCCACAACCACGACCTCACCTTCCTCCCTCCTTCTCCCCAAGAACCCGAGCTTCCTCTGTTCTCCCGAGCCTGCACACCTACCTTCTCCGAACCATCAGCCTCTGCCCTCGCCGTCGCCGACCGCCCTCGTCACCATCACCGTCGACCTTCCTCTTCTCCTCTCCTCTTCCCTCTCCATCCCCTGCAGCCACTTTCCCATGAACCCGAGCACCTCCTGCAACCCCTTGCACACCCACTGCACTTCGCCGGCAAACCCCATCGCCGGTGACCCGCGACTCATCATCACTCCATCGCCTCCTCTGTCCATGACCCGAGCCATACCAACCCCAATGCAACCTTCATCTCTCCTTTCTTCTTCTTTCTCTTTCTCTTTCTTGATTCCGTTTTCCGGTCATCCGCCGGAGCCGTGCTCGCCGCCACTGATCCGGGCGACTCTGTGGACGTCCCCTACTTGCGTGGTTAACTTCTTGAAGTGCCTAGACCTGTCCCGTGTGCGCGTGTGGATGTTGCAACATTTGCCGACATTGGACGCTGCGTGCGCATCCCGTATCGTGATCCGATCGAGACAAGTAAAACTTGCTACATGCTATCTATATTATTTTATACCTATTTAATTGCATAGTAAACTTGTAAATTACATATAATGCCACATGTTCCATTTTCCATTCGATGTTCCATATATCATTTTAGATTTAGATCTTGAAACATACCTTGTTGCATGTTAGATTACAATGTAGTGTACCCACGTCCATATTTAAATCACATAATAATTATTTGTATAGCCCATAGTACCCTTTTAATAGTTTCTACCTTATCGGACACTCGATTGCATCCATTTAACCTATTTTATGTATAATTGCATCCCTAGATCATTTAACCCATAATAATGAGATTTTAACAATCCATATTAGTTAAAGTATATTTTACTTAATGTTGGAACCATAACCCTAACTCTAATCGATAACCGTGCATCTATATATTTTAATCTGTACCTATTTGCATACCACATTACAATGTTCCATTTTATTGTTCCATTAGTACCCTATACTTGTTTTGTATACCCCTGCTTATTTTTAGTTTGATTATGAGCACCCACATGACATTTTGTGCACCCCTGACATAACTTGTTACACCTACTATTTGACACGACATGGTACCGTGCACCTCTTGACATGACATGATACTTATATACTACCTGACTTGACCTGATGTACCATGGATTCACCTGTTACCTGATCTTGTTACTAATGCCAACAAACCTGACCTGTTGTCCCTACGGACATTTCTTGTTGTCTATCCAGACAAACCTGTACCTGCCTGATCCTGTGTTGGCATTAGCTCCAGATTATTTAATACCTGACTTGAACATATATAACTTGGGGGTATGGGGAAATTAATGATGAAACCTGACTTGTAACTCGATAGCTCGACACCTTTTCTGATCAGTCTTATGGGCTAGGCCAGCCCCGGGGTGATGCTGCTGACATCACCCGTCAAACCTACCTCCCTTTGCTGCCTTGCGGCACGTCTCGGATTCAGCCTGAGAGTCATAGACTGTGATCCCGGGCACGCACGGGATACTATTGAGTTACATCGATGATTCATCAAATTGATTTCAAAAGACTTGAGAATAGATAACCCAGTAGACCAGTTTAGCTTACTCACTACACATTACCCTCACTGTCCTCATTATATTACCGTTATACATGTTTTACTGTTCATGCACATATCTGTATGTCTTATTACCCCTGTTTATTTTATTGCTTGATATTATGACGCACTGACATCTGGGTTTTGCATGGCCCAGATCCTCTACCTTTGTTGCAGACTGATCAGCAGTACTGCCGCTGTTAGACCGAGCGGTGAGGATCCTGTTGGTATCCAGTTTTACTTTCCAGGTGTTTTATTTATTGGATCTTTTGCTTTCGCATATTATATTATTTCTTGACTCCTTTATTCTGGCTTATGGACATGTACTAGATAGTTTAGTTTACTTTCCTGTTCTTGATATCTCTACAGCCGTAATGTGACTGTGGAAGGATTTTTCCTATCCACAGGTAGCATGGTTGGCTATGTCACGTGCCTATCTTAGCGTACTCTGGGAAGCGGGGCGTGACATCAACTTATTGTAGCTAGTGCAAAACAACATCCGGTGTGGTACTTGACATCTCATGATTGACTCAATTGCCTAAGCAAGTGATATGCCAATCATCCACATCCCTTCCCCCTTTAGTCTGTAAAACACATTTAGAGAGGGTGACTCCATCACCTGTAGGTACACCACCATGCCAAGAGTCGTCCATTCTAAAATACCTTTAAAATACTGTCTAAGTACCCAGATTGGGAAACTACCCAAATCTAGATCTAAAACCATAGATCTAGTAACCAGAATGTCTGATATTATATCCATATCCTGTATGGAGAAACTATTGTGTGACAACCATAATATAACCGATCATAGTGTAGGAATTTCACTTCCCACTCTATGTATGTCATCCAAATACCAGGACATCACACCCTACTACCTTCTTAACAGATCCATCCCCTATTCTGATGAAGTCAAACCCATGACTGTCACATCAAAAAATAGATGATCTATCTCCGCTATATCTGCTTTAGTCTATAAATAGACACAAGCTACTTGCCCACTATACTTCCGCTGCTTCCACTGACCACGACAACCCTCTGGCAGAGTCATATACACGTGCACTTCTAAATCTAGTTTAGAAGACGCTATACTCATCCTCCTGCCGGGTCTCATAGCCTGGAACAACAGTAATGTCAAGTCTGGGTAAACAAGAACCTCCCTGTCACCGTCCTTGAGGATACCGGAGTACCTCTCGGGCGCCTGAGGTTACCCACCATATCTGCGGAGTGGCTAATGGAATGTCAAACCTGATTGAATCTTTAGGTCCTATTAAATTTTCAGTAATCGTTTGTGGTTCTAGAATCACTTCCAGTTCTACCATACTCCCACTACTGTTTTCTGAAAAAAGTCCATTTTACTAAAACTGTGGCGAGTCAAGAACAATATCACTATTGATCTTCCAGATGGTAGAAAGTTAACCCTCGTCAAAGCCCGGGTCAACCCACAAACTGCCATTACAGAAACGTGTCTTGAGTTATCCAGAGTTTGGTTTTAAGCATAAGCCGGACAACTCCCCATACCTTAACATCGTTATGATATGAACCATTCTATTTACCATATAGAAACATAGGCATTGATTTAATTGGAACCAGATTCTAATCATGCAGCTGTCTCCAGTGCATGTCAACTAAATGGAGAGAGGCTATTCAGCATTACTCAACTTAAGAGTTCATCCATTTATGAGTAATCTGAAAGAGAAACAAGTTTCTCAAAACCATTACTATCAACTGAATACCAAACACAAGTATCTACATCTTCGATCACCTTGAAGAATCCCGATACTTACGACACCTGGTACTCTACTTTATTCTTATACCTATAACTTCTCAAAACTTAGACCTTATATTTCTACGAAACACTTATCTAAAAACTAGAGAAGTCACAAGTAAACAGAATATAGTACGAGTACCAACCCCTCTGTCCTAATAAACACTGGACAACATACAGTACTTTGTATAAGTCCGCTGAGTTGAATAACTCAAACCCTGTGCGTCGTAGGTTGAAAACCGTACTATGGTTAAGAACTATACCGCTGTTGAATGCTCTTTACCTAACCATCAACTGATATAGGTAAATGTCACCGACATGATTTCAAAAAGTTATATCTCACTTTATGAAAATAAACGTACAGATATATCAGTGTGAAATTGGTGCATAACAACGTATATTCAAAATCATATATTTGCCGTCAGGCAAAATCCCAGGCGATTTCCTCAAATATCACCAATTATAACGAATTCTGATATAATGATCATGATCACCTAATTCCCAATAATTTACTCCCACTCATCATCTGTAAAACCATACAGATGTGAGAATCATACCTGGTAAATACATACCCTGGAGTAAGTATCTAATTGGGAAATCGGTTTTCCTTTAACAACGCACAGTGAAACTGAAACATGAAAATGTTTCATCGGGGTATCCTGGTATTCCTAGTAATGCCTCTTCCATTATCCAGATTCATGACTGTAACCGTATATTTCATTGCCATCTCTCCAAATCCCTTTATTTGTCTTTAGTCATTACCTTCTGCACACCATTGTTAGGCTAAATGGATTTCTTCCTTCCCCACTGTTCGGCACCAGCCTATGGTTTGGAAGAAGACTATCCAATAAATATAATAGGTGTACTCTCCTAATCCTTGGAGTACTCGCAACCTGAGAGAAGGTGATGATAAAAGACAACTGAATAAACCTTATTCTATTTCTCCTGAACTGGAGAAAAGGAAAGGTGAAGTAGGAGTGGCAATGATATACCCGGTTTGGTCGTGAATGATAGCAGTCGCAACTTACTTTGCCCTCTTTCTAATCCCTTTATATGTCTTTACTTATTATTTTATGTACACCACACTTAGGCTAATTGGTTTTCTTTATTCCCTACCTTTCGGCACCTGCCTATGGTTTGAAAGAAGACTATTCAATAAGCGTAATAGGTGTACCCTCCTAAACCAAGGAGCCCTCGCAACCTGAGAGAAGGTAAAAGGAAAAGACAACTGAATAATCCTATTCAATTTCTCCAGAACCTGAATCCATCCTCGAATCTGGAACAAGTTCCTTCGAGTTCGTATATAACCATACGATGGATTTATCCAATGGAAGTGGATGTTCGTAGTAATACGGGGTGTTCTGGAGAAATGCAAAGGGTAAAAGAAGGAGTGGCAATGATGTATGCAACTCAGACAATCCAAAAGCCAGTGTTTTAAGAAAGTTTGGTTAACTTGGTTATTGAGTCATAGTCTAGGGTCGGGTTATGGTCGCTGCCAGAGAGAGAGAGAGAGAGAGATAAAAGAAACACTCTGCGTACACTCTAACCTAGATCAGAATGGTTATTACTTTATCTAATCAGGAAACCTCGCATTGTAACCTCAAATTCTTCTCCAAACCTGAAAGAAGAATTAGTCGGGATCACCCGAAGAGTAAACCAACTCATCAGTGGGAATCGAGATCCAACTATCATCGCATGATAACGTGATGGAATCCACTCACGTTATCACACTCCAGAAGATATGCGCATGCCTGGAAAGTTTCAGTTTCTTTAGAAACTCCCGATGTGATTTTTACCCCATGCTCTTATGACCTTGACGAAGGTCAACAAATCATAAGTCACATGTCAAGTTCTACCCGTCATTGTCCAGGTTAATTTGAACCCACCCGTACAAGCCCTTGACGAAGGTCAACAAGGCTATACGACTGTCCCAAACCAACGCATCTATCTATGCAATAGAAAGGTAACAAATAGCTACCATACACTATGCCTTGACTAAGGCCAACAAATATAGCATGAATGCTAAGTGCTACCTGTTTGAAATGACGGAGGGCTACGACTGGTTTTTGGCGAAAAACCTTTAACGTAATGAACTCGATATCGTTGAAGGAACCTGATAGCTTTTTACAAAAATATAGTGGCGAAAACCTTTGCTAAAGAGGTCACTCTTGGTGAAGGGATCTCGGCTCTTTCCTCGTAGAATGAGGTGCAGGATATTCCAACTGAATACCACGATGCAAAGCAAAAAGTAATCGACTATACTGAAGTTATTACCCTGACGCAAACCTCTGCCCAAGGGGTCACTCCCGATGAAGGGATCTCGGCCCTTGCCCCGTCGAATGGGGTGCTGGATATTCATAACCGAATACCACTGTGCAAGACAAAAGAGAACGTCCTTGTAATAACAACTTTTTGAAAAATGTTCCAACAACATCCAACATGTTTGTTTTCCTTTGCATTGATCAGAATCAAAGCAGTCCCATCAATTAATCACACCAGAAAAGAACGAAAATAAAATGTACGTATATGCCATCCGCATTCGCCACTGGGTCCCGTCATCACCCGTTAGGTTACTTAACTAACGACAGAGCGGGGACTGGACTAGTGCGGGTGTAAAACATATACAACATCTACTAGTATATATATCAATATACAATAATCTCTCCAGGCGTGATAAATGCAACATTACAGAAAAGTAATAAGCATCACAGAACAATACAGATAATCTGGGAGCCCCGGATTTCATTGAGCCGCAACTGAAACCCGACGTTCCCCTGGTCATGTGAATAGCCTGTGCAATGAAAAGCTAGACCCCTACGAGTGCGGCAAGTTACCCGCCAAAACCTGAAGCGAGGCAGCCCCCTTCAACAAAGTGAATGGACCACCCATTACTTCACGGAATCCGGTAACTTGAGCACCCCTCCTTAGGTCAACCTGTACCCCCTATAAGTGCGGCGAATAGCCCGCCAATTCTAGAGTGAGGCCCCCTCCGTCTCAAAGCCATGAGATGCGGGCTCTTTGCCCTTTAGAACCCGGCTATCCGTGCACCCCGTCACGGGGTAATCCTAGTACAGAAAAGAAAATATATACAACGGGTACATCGACCTCAACCCGGTCGTGCCCTAAAAGAATAATATACAAATAGGCAGCGACGGCAGTCCACATGTCGGACGCTCGTCCTGCGATATCAAATGTACAAATTTATCCAAACTGCATTACCATTGCATGCAAGCTATCCACCACGACAAATCCGCAACATCACAGCACAACACAAAATATCAACGTGAATATCACGTTTGCAAAACCCGTCTAAAAGGACTATAGCAATTAGACAAGATTTACCGCTCGAATGACATTCACGGTCACAGATAGTAATTTAATGCACTGCAAACTTTAAACAATGTTAGAAAATATCGACTTCGAAATAACCCCCGAATAGCCCAAACAACCTGATAAAACCATATCCAAACTGGGCTAAACAAACAATACCACTGAACCAACTTTCCAGAGACCAGACCACACCCCAAAAACCAAACCCTGAAGCCACTAAAGGACCGGCCTCCTCGGATTTATTGGGCAAGTGCTCAGCCAAAATCCGAGGGACTGGGGTCGTGTTTGGGGTGTGTTCTTATGGTCATGTCAGTAGTCTTCTGCAATTGTTTAAATAATTTTTTGAAGACATTTTAAAAACAACAGAGACTGAAAGTGCAGTGGTAGTGTTTGGGTTTTGTTTCGGTTTCGATACTTTAACATTGTCTAAACCACAAGTAAATGGTTAATATGGTTCTGATACCATGTAAGTCTACGCCAGCGCCCCGGCCGTCAATCCGACGTCAACTGCGGAACAAAAACTTTTACAAAACTGGTGCTAACGTAACCTTAAAACCCGGATCGTTCCATTAACCGTAAACTAGTATACTACAAAGATGTTAGAATGGCTATACCGATCGATCCGTGTCCTTCAGTCTTTAGCCACCATCCTTAGCTTGTTGCGGCATCTCCGTTCTCACTAGATCTCCGGTCTCCTCGTCGAAGTGGTACCACGTCAAGGAATCTTTATACAGGCTCCCGCTGCAAACCGAAGCAACTCAGACATGAAGTTTGCTAGCCGACATGTCCAATATTGAAGTAGAGAGAAGTGTGAATACTTTGTCTCAATACACTCTAGGGTTCTCATCATATGAGAGGGATAGGGTGGAGGTTGAAGAAGATGCAATGAGATGAAGAGTGTGATCTCAAGAAAACTCAAGAGAGCAAAAAAACCAAGCCACAAAAAATTGTATTGGCTGCCCCCCCTCTCTCTCTCTTGTGAAGATATAATGAGGTTTTGTGTTAAAAAACAAAGAAAATATCTTCTCAAAATATCTCCCATAAAACCCTAAAAATATCTCACCCAAAACAAAAGCCATTAATCCACCGTAACTCACTATATGACTCATTACCATGAGTCATTAGTGAACATGCTAAATTAATGACTCGCCAAAATGAGTCACACTTTCCAAATCCAAATAAACATTTAAACTAAAATGTTTAACCAAAAAGAAATGCATCTTCTAAAGTAATCTCGTGACGGATCACAAGAATACCCCTCACTTGTATATACATACCTGCATCCGTATTCCGACTGAATACGAATACTACGAGACTAAAGTATTCCAACACAATATAATACTAGAATACGGCTTAAAATAAAGCCCACTAGTATTATCCGTCCGAATCATGGCACATGCACAAGTGCACGTGTATATTCGAACCCTGCCATAAAACCATACGGCCTCTACAACGTTTCGCCCGAACTTGAAAAACAATCTGTGGGGGACTCTAAAGACTCGTCAATACGCTGGCAGTAGTTTAACCACAAGCCGTCAGTGGTATTAGCTGTACGTAACGGCTGCCTAGGTATTGAGCAAAAGGGAGGTTGATGAGCGAACTCATCCATAAACCCTACTGAGCCTATCAGTGAAAATATCCGTACAGTCCGGTCCATTCGTCTATGAGTATCGCATATCGGGCCTAGGGGGCTGGTAACGTCGGACCCCAAATAGCGGTATAAGTCGTGTCGGAGTGTAGCCCAGAACACCCTGAGATACTACTGGAATACCTACTAGTAAATCTCCTGCCTTAGCCAAGGACTTTGTGTAATGGCTCTCCTAGACACAGCACGATCTCACCCCCAATACCGGGAGAGACGAAACCCCTGCCGATCCGCTCACTGCCTCCATGTGGCTCGGGACTGTACCCAACTAAAACCTGTTTGCACGACTCCTTTGAGCCGTGGTAGGGTAGTAATCAAAGCACAATGGGAACTCACACGAGACAAATGACGATCTCAGGTCGATGAACTAACCTGTACACATGTCACCAGGGAACTGCTATCTGACGCTAAGTACAATACCAACTAGCAGATTCCCGGCGAGTCCTGTCCGGTGCACTCATAACCCAATGAGCACATGTATACATCTTAGATGAACCAACTGACACCAATGGCTTGTGAGACCGGCCACCGCCCTTCGTCGGGGTTTTGACTATATACATTGGTCTACTCCGGAGTATCGATGCCCTGTCTTGAAACTCCCACGACTAGGGACCACTTTAAGGATGTGTTTATAGACCACCCAACTCTCACCTATATGATCGCCATCATATTGCTGGTAGTCAAGCAAGAATCCTATGGGCTCTATCAACGTGTAATAGTGATCTGTAATGTCACCTAAAGCAGTACACGATGATAAAGATAAACCAGATAGCATACTATCATCTCGAGTAAGCCTGTCCTACCGGTATAGGTCCTCCCTCAATCATTGCAATCACGTGCCTGCGATCCAATAATTGACTTTAAGGGCACTATATCCAATACAAGTTGCGCGGATGCTACGACATGGTTAGGGGTATCATGCTTGCCATGCTAAACATTTTAAAAATATTTTATGTGCAATTATATGTTATATTGAAAAATATGCAGGTGCCAGATAAAATGCCAGTATGCAGTATATGAAAAAAATGAAAGTGCACGGATCCACATAACAAGCCGGGATAAGTCATAAACAGGAATCAAGACGGGTTTCCAGCAAGCGGGTCGGGTCGGATGCAAATACAAATGTCAAATACACTATTCGTATCCAAAACACAATAAATCTGGAAAATACCATAAATAAAGAAATACTTAAAATAGAACTGGTATAATTGAACTAGGGTGTTACAATCCACCTACAATAGGGTTTAATGTGGACCAAATCAGTGGACGAGTACGATACTGAGTTTACCATGCTCAGTCGGTAAGACACGTCTCAATATTTCGATTTTCAAATATCACATAATACACAGCTAACACAATATCTTAACAGATTCGCGGCACACCTGATACCGACGGATGAGATCAGAGCCCGACGATTCCAACAAGGGTTAGATCCGGAGATCCAGGTTGCGTTAGCTACAGAGGATTTCCCGACTCACGAATCGGCTTTGAAAGCTGCCCACCGATATGAGGCAGTGGTAAAGATGAGGGGCAGACCTCAGTCTCCCGGGATAAAGCGCCCTGCCAACCAAATGGCAGGAGGAGCCTCTTCAAAGCCATCTTTTGTTCCAAGGAGACCCGGAGTACCAAACAACCGGCCGAGCCCAGCCTTTTGCACCTATTGCAGGAGGGATGTGCATCTGATGAAAGACTGCCGGCGTGCAAATCGCCTTTGCTTAGTCTGCGGCTCAGCTACTTATGACATTGGGACTTGTCCTCGTAGACACAGCCCATATACTGCACCCAGGCCAGAAATCACATACCCGCACCGTCCAGCCATCTAGGCACCTGCTCCGAGACTTGCACTACCTGCTCCACCTCTTCATGGACCGACTGCATATCCTCCTCGCCAGTTCCATCAAGCTCAAAGGAACCCACCTCAAGGACCAAGGAACGGACAAAGGAATGCTTCTCCAGCAAGGAGGAATGTGCCGAGGCGACAAGCTTTCACTATGACCGTAGAAGAAGTTGAAGTCACCGACCAAGTCATCACTGGTAACACTTCCCTTTCAAATTCTCTTTCAGTTCATAGACATACCTATATACATTTTCCCTTATACCTAAAACATATCCCACATAACCTAGGTACAATCTTGGTAGCCCACTTCCTGCACTCGCACTCTTTGATACTGGAGCATCTCATTGCTTTATGTCGTAATGGTTCGTCTGAACTCATGCGATACCAGTCACACCGCTTGTATCCAGCTGGAATGTCAGTTCAGGGAACGACGTTCTAAAGACAACAATGGGATACAACTTGTGTCCAGTGGTCGTCTGCAGCAAAGAATTCTATTATGACTTCAATGTGCTGGACATACCGAACTTCGATGTGGTTCTGGGTATGGATTGGGTAGGAACTTTCTATGCTATCATCGACTGTCATCAAAGGAGGGTAGTATTCGAGATTCCAGACCATCTGGTCTTTTATTTCAAAAGTGGAGACCATACCCTGGAGCCAGGCACTTACAAGGCGAAACCAAAGAAGGCAGTGATTGCGGCAATTCAAGCGGAGGAAAGATCAAAGCCAGAAGTGGTTTGAGAGTTCGATGATGTGTTTCCTGACGATATATCAGGTTTGTCTCTCGATCGAGCTCTTGAATTCAGCATTGATTTAACACCGGGAGCACAACCGGTATTCAAAGCACCATATCGACTAAGTTCGGAAGGTTTAAAGAAGGTCCGAACTCAGTTGGATGAATTATTGGCGAAAGGATGGATTTGTCCCAGCACTTCAAGTTGGGGATCTCCAGTTCTACTTATGAAGAAGAAGGAAGGTTCATACAGAATGTGCATCGATTAAAGAGCCTTGAACGAAGTAACAATAAAAAACAAGTATCCACTACCGCGTATCGACGATCTGTTTGATCAGCTAAGTGGATGTTTTGCTTTCTACAAGTTAGATATTCGTTCGGGTTATCATCAGGTGAAGGTCAATGAATCTGATATCCATAAAACGGCATTCAGAACTCGCTATGGTCATTACAAATTTCTTGTGATGCCATTTGGAGTGACCAATGCACCAGCAATATTCATGAACCTGATGAATCAAGTTTTCCGGGAGTACCTAGACTGGTTTGTTGTCATATTCATTGACGACATCCTAGTGTATTCTAAGAGTCGGAAGGAACACGCCGAACACTTGAGAATTGTCCTGGAAACCCTACGACAACATCAATTATATGCCAAGTATAGCAAATGCGAATTCTGGCTAAATCAAGTTGGTTTTTTCGGACATATTGTATCGGGCGAAGGAATCTCTGTGGATCCAGCAAAAGTTTCAACAGTAAGCGAATGGCCGACACCGAAGTTAGTGAAGGACATTCGAAGTTTCTTGGGTCTAGCTGGATGTTACAGAAGGTTCATTGAAGGATTTTCGAAGGTAGCAACACCCCTGACCAAGCTCACACGTAAAGATGAAGAATCATGTGGTCGAAAGCATGCGAAAAAGTTTTCGTAGAACTCAAGTCAAGGTTGACATCAACGCCTATTCTCGTTATACCGGACCAATTTGGAAGTTTCTAAGTATATTGCGATGCATCCGGTAAGAGATTAGGATGTGTTCTACATCAGCACGGTAAGGTTGTGGCTTATGCTTCAAGACAGCTAAACATTCATGGGCGCAATTACCCGACGCATGACTTGGAATTGGTGTCCATAATCTTTGCTCTTAAAATTTGGCGCCATTATCTTCTTGGTGAACGAGTGAACATATACACAGATCACAAGAGTCTGAAATATGTGTTTACTCAGAAGGGGCTTAATATGCGGCAGAGACGATGGTTAGAACTCATGGAGGACTTCGACATCAACCTGCAATATCACCCAGGGAAGGTGAATGTGATACCTGATGCCCTTAGTCGCCAACCATTAGCAATGAATCTCACCGCACAGTGGAAGTTTCAACAAGACTTGCATCAGAAGGAGATTGAAGTGATCATGCCAAGTAACGCTTCAAGTTTGATCAACTTACAAGTTCAATCTACCATTGTCAGTCAGATCAAAGCAGCCCAAGCAAGGGATGCTAAGTTGCAAAAGATCAGAGAACAAGTAGAGAATGGACTCAGAATAGACTTCATCATCCATGAAGACGGATCTTTGAGGTACGGTAGCAGATTGTGTGTACCAAAAGGTTCTGTGGGGGACGAGTTAATGAAAGAAGCTCACAGCACTCCTTACTCAGTACACCCTGGAGGTACAACGATGTACAAAGATCTGCGTCAAAACTACTGGTGGCATGGAATGAAGCGTGAAGTAGCCAGAAGCATTGCTAAATGCTTGGTGTGTTAGCAAGTAAAGGCTGAACATCACAGGACAGCTGGATTACTTCAACCATTACCTATCCCAGAATGGAAGTAGCAACACATCACGATGGATTTTGTGACTGCTCTTCCTCGCAACACAAAGGGTAACGATGCGATATGGGTTATTGTGGATCGACTCACAAAATCGGCTCACTTCATCCCATTTCTAGTTGGCCAATCTACTGAGACATTAGCAAAGAAATACATGGAGGTATGAATCTAAATAAGATTTAACCTCTTCATAAATATACTATCTCTGATACTCATGAACTCATACAGGAAATCGTGAGACTTCATGGAGTACCGGTTTGCATTGTCTCCGATCGTGACACCAGATTTCGATCGCAATTTTGGCAGAGTCTACAAGCGAGCTTGGGAACAAGTCTGAACTTTAGCACGGCTTATCATCCATAAACTGATGGTCAGTCTGAGCGAACTATTCAGATCTTGGAGGATATGCTAAGAGCGTGTATGCTAGATTTCGGAGGATCATGAGAAGATCACCTACATCTTGTGGAGTTTTCATACAACAACAGCTACCAATCAAGTATCGGAATGGCACCTTTTGCAGCACTATATGGAAGGAAGTGTCGATCATCATTAAGTTGGGATGACATCGGAGATAGAGAACTCCTTGGACTTGAGATGATAGTAGCAACTGTTGACGTAGTTCGTACTATTAGGGAAAGAATACGCATAGCCCAAGATCGACAGAAGCACCGGGCTGATGCAAAGCGCCGTCATTTAGAGTTCCAGCCGGGAGATCACGTATTTCTGAAGATATCTCTGAACCGCGGAGTGATTCATTTTGGAAGACGAGGTAAGCTAAGTCCAAGATACATTGGACCGTTCAACATACTCGAACGAGTCGGTGAAGTGGCTTATCGCTTGGCTCTTCCAACTTCATTGGAAGGAGTGCACAATGTGTTCCACATATCCCAACTAGGAAGGTATGTGAGTGGCCCCAACCATATACTTGATCACTCCGAACTCACTATACAACCAGACTTATCTTGTGAGCAGCAACCTGTTGAGATCCTAGATAGAAAGGTGAAGTCACTTCGGAACAAGAAAATTAACTTGGTTCGAGTGATGTGGAGAAAAGACACACTAGGATAATTGACATGGGAAAGGGAAGATGATATGCGTGCAAGATATTCTCACTTATTTGTAAACTAGTCTTTAAAATAAATTGTAAATTTCGAGAATGAAATTTTTGTAAGGAGGGTAGACTGTAACAACTCCAAATTCTGTGTACAGAAAATTCATTAAAAGTTAATGTAAACTTGGAGTATTTGATCTCCTGTGAATGCTATAAGAATTTGTTTTGCTTTAGAACAGCAAGAAAGAGCTTGTAGCTCATTGGTAAGACCTTGCACTGCTGAGACATAGCACAAGAGTTCAAATCCCATCAGCCACATTATCCTTTTGTTTTAATTTCTTTTAATCATTTATAAGCCCAAGAGTTTTCACGTGCACTACACGTAATAGGATAAGTTACAGAATAAATAAACATAAGCACGAGGGAAATTGAAGCGACAAGGACATGTGGCACCCAGACCAACCACCACCCGACGGTACAAAACCGGCGAGAATAGGGAAAAGCCCGGCGCCGTCGGGTAGAATCGTCTCAAATGCTCCCAAACTTTGCCCCCTGCACCTTTTCAGCTACCCCACTAACCCCACATTGCTTGTTTACTCTCAATATTTCCATAGAGCAATAAAATGGCCATTTAATCCAATTTTAATGCATATGTCAATGTATTCTTTAAACACCGTAAACCCTAACTTTTGCCTATAAATACCACCCTCATTTCACCCCTCCTCACTCACAATTCCCTGCCAAAATTCTTAAGAAATTTCCAAGTTCCCATAGTGTGCAAGTGGAGTTAACGAAGCGCGAAGCTCCGACAAAGTTCCGGTGACGATACGAGGAGTTTCCGGCGACGAAACGACGCACCGGAGTTTCCCCATTCTTCCTCTTTCTCCCCTCTACCTTATAAACCAGTAAGTCCCCCTTCTCCATCTCGTTTTCTATTCTCAAACTTTTCATTCTCAAAACGTGTCGGAAGCGGAGTTATCCGGTTTCCGATTCTCTTTTCTTTTAAAAAAAAATACAACTTTTCTTAATAACAAACCTACAAATTTTGATATCTTGTTTAGCAATCATTAACAAAGACAATAGAACAAGTTTGACATTAAAATAATAACCGTAGCAAGTTCTATTTCACTTTTACATTAAAATACCTTCATGTTTCATTTCGACATGTTTCTACCTTTTAACCGTATTACCTTCGAAAAATTCAAGAGGTAATGACCTAGCTCATCACAACACACATATCTATCATAGCACGATGAATCTTGGGACAATAGAATACGGGAAATATGACTTTACAAATAAATCCTTTTAACTTATAAAACCGTTTTCTTAAAAAAGTGTATTTAACTTTTCATGCAATTGAGCCTCTACAACCCATTTTAGGGACCCCGTTCGGGATAGTGCAGATTATCGCACATCCTTAGGCTTAGTGGAGCAAGATGCAGACCTCCGTAAGGAGCATTTGATCTCGATGGAATTTTTATACATTTTTCTTTAGAAAATGAGATTTCTAAAAAAAAAAAAAAATATTTTAATTAAATATCTATATATTTATTATCAAAATATCTATTTTGATTATATAAATATTCTAAGTTTTCTAAATCAAAGGAATCTCCATTACATGAAAATACCATCCAAATACAACACAAGTATAACATTTCAAGAAAATACCACATATTATGAAACTAGGTTCTATTTACTAGAAATTGCACAATTGTAAAATACACATCTTTGAAAACTCTAAAGACAATAATTAAATACTTGAGGTGTATTTTGAAACTATACCAAAACTATTTTACATAAACCCCTCAAGTTATACTAAATTACAATAAGGACCCTAGTAAACATAGGTTTAAGCGGGACCAGTCTCTTGAGTCTCAGGGAGCCGGAGATATGGGTGCTTGCCTATTTAAGATAGAAAACTTAACAAACGGTGTTATCAACACGGTAATTGTCTTGGAAAAAGACACAAATCCTGTCGTCCATGTGCAACAGTTACCGATAACACCAAAACAATCAGGATTTCAAGTTCTTTTAAAAGTGTCTGACTCAAACTGAATCTCAATCTAATCAATCTGACTTGAATGTGATTCAAGTACAAACTACAATATAACATGATTCAATATGAATCCATCTATTCAATCTATATCAATCTGTATTGACCGAACCGAACCATGGATATATTCCATTTACATGTTCTTCCATTATATTCGTTCCATTACTGATATCATAGTTTCGGCAAGTCATCCATCTATACAATTTATAATACAAAATAATACAAACAATACAATCCAGACATCGCGGGGTTTATAAGGGGTAAATTGGTACGGAAAGTGTTAGAAGTGGCACGAGACTGCAACCATAAGACACCTAACCTGAATCTCTATTGTCATTATACCGTGGCTGAACGGTTCCTTGTACTCCATATACCTTAGTCTCCGGGATAGTGAGATTCCTCTTGTATACACTGACCTCTTCTGTACCAAGCTATAAACAACAGCGTTAATAATATAATATAACTTTAAAAGTTACTCTCTCTTTCTGTTTATTCTGTCTCTTATTACTTTTGGGACTTACCGAGCGATTGTTCGCTGACGACATTCCTTTCTTCTTCCTTTGGAATATTGTAAGGTGATTCGGACCTTCTGGAGACAGAGCACACCAGCAAGGATTGGATCAGGTAGCCTTCTACCCGGAGCTCTAGTTTACTTGAACATTTCATTTTCATTTCTGTTATACCATTGTTTAGGCATTGCTTTCAGTTCATGTATTTTCATTTCAGTTGTATTGTAAAAAGAATGTTAATAAATAAAGTTGATGTTCATTTACATCTTGTCTCTTATGTACATTTTATTTTATATTGCTTAGATACGCTTAGCGTGTTTACTTCTGAGTAAATACGTAGCGGCCTCGTCGCATCCTCTGCCCGTACTCTAGGAAGCGGGGTGTGATAGGTTTTGTTTGTGGCCCATGCAGGTCAGCTCTGTGTGGACATACAGGTCAGCTATGTATGGACATACAGGTCAGCTCTACGTGGACAACCTAAGCAATATAATATAAGAACCAGCAACTAAAAAATTCTTTACAATTCATATTCCTTGAATCTTCCAATTCCATATATTTTGAATCCGTCCTAACCCAAATTTTTCTTTCAAGGTTATGGATTCCCTAAACAACACCAGTACCAACTTCAACAACACTCCACCACTCCTACCAATTACACCAGCCGTAGCTTCTCCGATCAATAAGCAGACGGTATTGCTTGAGGCAATCCGCAGCCTCCTGGAAGGACAGCAGCAGCAGACTGTTATCTTGATGAACCGTCCCGAGGAAGAAGCACCTGGGGTGAAGTAATTCAGGGCCTTACACCCCAAGCAATTCTCAAGAAAAGAGAGCCCCTTAGAAGCTGAGGAATGGGCTCAGATTATTAAAGATGACCTGGCAGCAGCACAAGTGCCAAAGGTCGCTTGGGTTCGAGTTGCAATGCTGCAGCTCACCGATAATGCACGGGTTTGGTGGAAGGTGGAAGAAAGCCGTCTCACCCAACCGATCGAATGGAAGGTGGTAAGTTCTTCGTCGGCCGGGTTCATCTGGATCTAATTGTAACCAGAGAAAGCATCCATGAAGCTCAGTAATTCATGGCCGGACGAACTGTCCACTAGCCGGTCTATTCAAGAAAGTGGATAGTTGCCTTTAGGGCAGGTCTTGTTCAAGTCCGTGAAATCGACACGCATGCGCCATTTCCCATTTGCCTTCTTGACCATAACTACGTTCGCCAGACAATCTGAGTAGTCCAGGTTCCTGATGAAGTTGGCTGCGAGCAATCGATCTACCTCATCTTCTATCGCCTTTTGTTTAACCGGCGCAAAACTTCTCTTCTTTTGTCGGACGGGTTAGGCTTTCGGGTCGACCCTGAGCTTGTGGGAGATCACTTTGGAGTCGATCCCGGGCATGTCCGCTGGCGTCCAAGCGAATACGTCCGAGTTTTCTCGGAGGAAACGGATCAAGTCATTGCGGTGGTCCCCTGTCAAGAGAGAGCCGATCTGGACTGTCCGGCCACCGACTCGTTCTACAAGGGGGACTTCCGTCAATGCTTCCATCGGGGTGTCTCGAATTTCGTTTTGGTCGTCACGTATATCTAAAGTCCCCTGGAAATCATGCGTATCCTCAAAATCATCGCCCTGCTCTCCGGCGGGGGACGCCAAGGTGAGGCAAATCTTGGCGGTTTACTGGTTCCTGTAGGCCTGGCCTATCCCCCTTGATCCAAAGGGAATTTAATCGCAAGGTGATAAGTTGAAATTTGAGCCCGGATGGCGTTTAAGGTAGGGCGTCCCAGGAGAATGTTATAGGATGAAGGACCTTAGCGACAAGGAAGTTCACCGGTATGGTACGCGTATTGCCCGCTTCCCCAATGTTGAGGAGGAGGGTGACCAACCCCTCGGTCGGGACAGAATGGTTTGTGAACCCAGAGAGGACATGGGAGGTCGGCTGAAGGTCGGATGGCTTTAGCCCCATACGCTGGAAACAGTTATGGAACAAGATATCCGCCAGCTCCCTGAATCAACCAAAATTCTCTGGACCTCATAGCGGTGGACTCAGGTCGTTATCACAAGAGGGTCATTGTGAGGAAGCGATATGCCGTGGACGTCTTCATCCCTGAAGATGATTGGTCCGTCCTTCCTGCACCTTTTATGAGGTGGATCACTAACACCCTCGACTGGGAGGAGGCGGTGGTTCCCCCCGTTTTCCCGAGCTTGATCCGAGGTAACGACCATGATTTGCCCGATCGTTAATTCCCCGGGAGGAGTTTGGTCATTTTGCTCCAGCTCCGCCTGTCGCTTGTCCCGTAAGTATTTCGCCAGGTGGCCGGAGCGGATCAACTCCTTAATATAGTCACGGAGTTGTTTGTAGTTCTCAGTCGGGTGACGCTACGACCTGAGGAAGGCGCAGTACGGGCCGTGGAGCCGCTTGCCCGCTCTTTGGGTAACCGGTGGGAGCTTAAAGAACCTCTCGCTCTTAGCTTCCTCCAGCAGCTCGGTCTGAGAAATGTTTAGAGGAATGTACTCCTGGAACCTCGGGGAGTAAGGTTTTGGACGATCGACCTTCTTTTTCTCTTCCATGTCCCTTTTCTTTCGGTCCGCCTGGTCGCCTCGGGGCAGGTTTGATTTCACCTCTGACTCGAGTTAGATTTCTCGGTCGGTCCAGGTTTTCACTTCGGCCATGGTCTTAGATTGCGCTAATGCAAAAGAGCGGAGCCACTCTTTATGCCTAAGACCCGACCTCATCGCGGTGATACTATTTCATCGCGGTACTCGGGAACCTCCTGGAAGGCATTGTAGAAGTGAGTGACATACCCCTTGAAGGATTCCTTGTCTCCGCTTTTGACAGTGAACAGATAGCCGATTGTCCTTTTTTATCGTCGGTTTTCGACGAAATGACTGAAGAATTGGGTAGCCAGCTCGTCAAAGGTCGAGAAGGAGCGTGGCACAAGCCCTCGGAACCAGTCACGGCTAGCTCGAATTAAAGTGGTAGGAAAAGCTCGGCATTGAGCCGCGTCCGAGTTGTCTTGAAAGCTCATGCCCACTGTAAATGCGTCCAAGTGGTCCTTCAGGTCGGACTTCCTATCGAAGAGGGCCACTTTGGGCGGCTTGTTCCTAGACGAGACGCGCTCGGCCAGCAGCTCTTCTGTAAAGGGATTTGTGAGCGAATCGGCAGAATACTTGGCCCCTTCGCTGGACATATGGCTATCTCATCGTATAACTTCAATTTTATTTTCGAGGGCTTCAAGCTGGTGGTGGTACCCCGAGGATTCAGCACAGTCGGAGTGGTGGCTACCCCCGCTCTAGGTTTGTGCAATGGCGCGGTTTCGATTCCGCTCTATCAAATTTCTTAAATTCTCGGACGAGGACTTTCTTGAGTAGTCCCAACATTCCCCGTATGCATGGCCTCGGCGGGATTGGGGGTGTCGGTCGTGCCTGGAAGCAGGCGAACTGACTGAAAATTCCTCAGGGGTTGTGAGCGTGCGGTGGGTGTTAGGGCGACGACCTAATCTTCCCTGAGATCAGGGTGTGGAGCTGTCCGGCGCCCAGCGGGTCATGGAATCATTCACCGCATGCGGGTCATGGCAGCCTGATTCGGCACTCCGGCGCTCGGTGACGCTGACATGAGCACGAGTGAGATCGAGGGCCTGAGCATGGCCATCCGTCCTTCTGTGGACGTCGTTATCCTAGGGAGGGGGAACTGCGGTCTGGTAGGTAGGGCCCGCTGCTTGAACGCGGATGAGTGTATCCACCATCGATGTGAGACCGTCTATCCAAGCAGTTAAGGCGTTGATGACGTTTGGAGGGGGATGTTCTCGCCAAAAATTTCCACGCAAAAGAGCCCAAGGTATCAAATGACAGCGATACGCTTAAGAAAATGCGAACCAGTATTTTCTGGGCTGTATTTTGACAAACTCCCGAATGAGAAATAGATAAATTCTGATGGTATTGAAAGCGACTCAAAAAATCCTTCGATTTGATATATTATGGGCCTCATAATTCATCCGGGATCAAAAGTTAAGAGCAGATGTGCTACGCACGTGTAATCTAAAGTAATGTTCTACTACATGTGGGATGCATTTTTAGTCCCACGTCGGAAAAAAAAAAGAGATCCCTTCTCTACCACTCCCATAGAAATAAGAGGGGATATTTCTCAGAAAAGGTAGAGAATTCAATTCTCAAAAGAGCTTAGTTCTCCAAGTTAGGGCCATAGCTGCCCTCCCATAATGCGCATATGTGCAAGCGCCATGTGCGCCACGTGCAACGCACGTGCGCCCGCTACATGCGAGCCACGTGCAAAGCACGTGAGCCAAACATGTGCAACGCACGTGGGAGAATTTAATTCTCAAAGGAGCTTAGTTCTCCATGTTAGGGCCTTAGCTGCCCCCCATAATGCGCATATGCGCAAGCGCCACGTGCGCCACGTACAATGCACGTGCCCCCGCCACATGCACACCACGTGCAACGCACGTGAGCCAAACATGTGCAACGCACGTGGGAGAATTTAATTCTCAAAGGAGCTTAGTTCTCCATAGGAGCTTAGTTCTCCAAGTTATGGCCTTAGCTGCCCCCTATGATGTGCAAGCGCCACGTGCGACGCACGTGCGCCCGCCACGTTCGACGCACGTGCGCCTAAGACATGCGAAGCACGTGCGCGAACGTAAAGAGGCCTTTTTCAGCAGTTAGGAGTTTAAACTTCAACATATTCTTCCTCCTGATAAGTGGGACATGGTTCAAAGGGTACATCCCTCCACACCTTCGATATATGGCGCTGTAATCCCTCAGCGTCGTCGGAGAGGTGGTGGGTCCCAACGACCAATGATCTCTCTTTCCAAATAACAGAGGGATCCCGATAAACTCTAAGTTCAAAAAAAGGGTGTTCCCCGCCGAAACACGGAGACGCGACCGCGTAGGTCCGTCTTGCCTGAATTTCGAGGGCAGATGCTAATTGGTGCAATCCGTCCACCTCTCCGAATATGCCAAGTTGATTTATGACACCGTATATCGAAGGTTTAAACAGATGCGGCCGACGTAGCAGACTTCGTCAGATTCCCCCTCATTTGAGGGGTTTTTGATTGTTGGGACGCTCTTCCCTGCAAGCGCAAGCCCCTGCAGTTAATTACGCTACCGCATCGTGGTAACCACTTTCTCCTTCTCCAGATGGTCACTTCGTGTCGTGTGTGTTTTTTTTTGGTTGCCCGTGGATTGTATACGGAGACTAATTTATGTTGTCTCTCGTAGGGCGTGGATTAGTCCAAATCCGTATTTCTCTTAGATTTAGGTTTTGAGGTTGGGTTTAAGGATACGTTAGTCTCATTTGAGACTAAGATCAACTTAAACGTTAGTTAAGGATACGTTAGTCTAATTTTTAGACTAAGATCAACTTAACGGGATCATTTAGATCCAACAAAAGAGCATTTGGACTCTATTGTTTAGGTTAGGGACATTGCGATCGATTAGTTTAAGGACATTACGGTCCAAGGTTAAGGACATCATAGTCCATGGGCTTAAGGACCCCACAGTCCGAGGTTAAGGACATCATAGTCCATGGGTTTAAGGACCCCGCAGTCCAAGCTTAAGGACATCATAGTCCGTGGGTTTAAAAGGACCCCACAGTCCGAGGTTAAGGACATCATAGTCCGTGGGTTTAAGGACCACACAGTCCAGTTTAAATACGTCATAGTCTATGGAATGTATGGTTGTTGGGACCCGTCACCTCTCTTAAGATGTTGAAGGATTACAATGACAAATATCAGAGGAGTAAAGAGATGTACCCTTGAACCAATTTTGGTTGAGAGATCTGTAGTCCAATTTGAGACTAAGATCAAAAGATTTGTAAGCATATAGGCTCAAGTAATCTGAATTGAGGACTTATGGCCAATCTTGGGCTAAGTCCAATCAAGTTAAAAATGTTTAACATTTATTTTGGGCCGTTGAGCATTTATTTGGGCTTGGCCCTTTTAACAATGCTGAGCATTGACTTGCATTCTGATAATGTTTTGTCTTTTATTGAATGCTGAGCATTCATCAGAGATCTGGGCTTATTAAAAAACAATTTATGTTCTATCAGCGCAGCACATGGTGCGCTTCTGCCGAGTAGCGCACACGTGAGGGACACGTGGCGCGCTTGGCGCTTTGCGCCAGTCCATGAGTGTGTTGCGCTGATTTATGAGCGCATAGCGCTATTTGTTCAATGGCGCACACGCGAAGAGCACGTGGTGCGCTTGGCGCTGAGGGCCAGTCCATGAGCGCAAAGCGCTAGTTCAAGAGCGCAAAGCGCTAACTGTTGAGTGGCGCACACGTGAGTGATACGTGGTGCGCTTGGCGCTGAGCGCCAGTCCAAGAGCGCAGAAGCGCATTTGATCAATTTTATGATCTGGGAAATAAATTCTCCCTTAGAAGAGACTTTGTCTCAAGATCCTAAGAACAAAAGTCCTTACTTTATAGGAGATGCTTCAATCTCTTGTATTGATGAAAGGCTTTGCCTTTATGGATCTGTGATCCTTAAGAGAATTGAATTATTCTCCCCCCCTTTCTTATAGTGAGATGTTCATGATCTCTTTGTATAAAAGACCTTTGTCTTATAGATCTATGATCTGTGAGAAAAATTATGTTCTTCTTTTTATTTTATGATGAGATCTTTTGATCTTTTTGTGAAAGACTTTGGTCTTGTAGATCTATGATTTTTAAGGAAGTAAATTCTTCTTTTAATTATGAGATGATTTCATCTCTCTGTTCATTTTTTTTCCCTTGAAGAAACTCTTCTTTTTCTGTGAGCTTGGCTCTTCTTTCTGAGATCTCTCAAAACTTATGGGGGGTTACTCTCTTTGTTTCTTTATATCTTCTGTATTTTTTTGAGACTTGAAGTCTTGGGGCATTTATATAGGGCAAGCTGATTTGTTTAATCAGTTAAGGAGATCTCCTCTCCAATTGATTTGGGGATTCCCCACCATTGGATCTTTGATCCAAGGGCTTCTGATTTACAGAAGGCAATCTTCTTGTTTTTAACAAGATTGGGAAATCTTTTCCATACAGAATTTATTCTGTATTTTGGTGATTTTTAATCACCATTGGATCATTGATCCAACGGTGCTCTGATTTACAGAGCACAATCTTGTTGTTTGGAAAGATTTTGAGGAATGTTTCCTTAACAGAATTTAATTCTGATTAATTAATGATTTATCATTATTATTGGATCTTAGATCTGTCGACGGGAAGCTTTTAGTTCCAGCGCTAGCGCACCCGTGCTTTGCACGTAGTGCGCTGCTTAGGGCGCAGCGCACCTAGCGCTAGCGCACACGTGCTTTGCACGTGGTGCGGTGCTTAGGACGCAGCGCACTTGGCGCTGCTTCTGAAGCGTTGCTTCATTTCAAAATTTGAATTTTTAAACAGAGTTTTACTCTGATTGGGGGAAACAAATGCCCTCCCGTTGCGCTCACGTGGCATACATGTGAGTGCAGCGGTGGCAATATCTGCGTCCTTGGATCAACTCAGAAGTTGAAACGGCATCTTGGTGCCTATAAATAGGACCCTTGGCCCTTGGGATGATTTCTGTTCATCTTCATTTTTGTCATCTGAGAATTTTTATTCTCTTTCAGAGCATAGCTCTTCATTTTAAGAATCTTCAAGAGTCAAAACTCTGCCTAATTTTGGTAAGATTTGAACTTTATCAATAGAGCTTTGCTCTTCCTCAGAGCATAGATCTCAAAATTTTTTTAGGGTTTTACTCATTAACAGAGCATTACTCTTCATAGATCTTAGATCCAAAAAAAAATGTTATTACGGTTTTACCCATTAACAGAGCTTTGCTCTCCTGAATAATGGAGATATGTTAATCTCTTATGAAGAACTTTTAAGAGTTTGTTCATGGATTTTGAAGATCTCAGAATTTTAATTCATTAAAAACTTTATTTTAATTTTTCTGATGGGTTATTCTATTATTTTTACAGAGCAAGACTCTTGGAATTCCCGGAGACTTTTTTAATTCCCCTCATAATTGACTTCGACAGGTGTCATTCCTGTCTGGAGAGTATTGCTCTCGAGGAGTTTAACTCCTTGCCCCGAGGAACCTTTTTATTAAATGCGAAATCCTTTTTAGGATTCTTTTCTTAATTGCACATAATTAAATTAATTAGCACTTATTTCCTCCTTGAGGATATCAAGAGTTATTTAGACCCCGTGTCTATTTCAATAACCTTTTTCTTAGTCAGTCTGTCCACTAACTCTCACTGATTTTCCTTTTCAGACGTTATAGACGCTCATATGTATGATCTCGACGAGATTATTTTTTATGAAGACATTCGCGCACTCGGCCGTTCCCAAAACCGAGAATTTACAAATGCCCAGTGTGCTGAAATTATGGGTCGCTTTGATGCATACAATGGTCGACTGCTTCTTCGTCGTTCCTCTCTCTTGAAGCTTATTGTGGGAGCAATCTGGGAAGCACTTCCTCTATTTTATGCTGGCATACCGCTTAAAGCATTGGACGACGCTGAAGATAAGGTGCACTCGGTGTATCTGATAATATTAATCTCAAAGAAAAGGCGAGACAACCTTGTTGATATCCTGCATGAAGCTTTTCAGCAGGCGGCGATACTCGCTACCTATCGAAGGGTGGAGGACATCAGTGTGGATCCTGACGCTTGTGATCGTGAAAGGATGCACACGAAGATGGTTCGAGAGGCCCGCAAAATTTTGGATGGCCTCACTTTTGAATTTCTCAATCCATGTCCTGGATTTGATGTCTTGCCATTGTAATCATTTTAATAACGTTTTTGTTCACTGTTTTCATCAATGTAGGAATTTTCTGAAGTACGAATGGCAAGCTTTTCCATTTCCATGTGTTTATCTTATGCATTAAACCTTTTCGCTCATGCATGAATGGGTACACCTTGGATGCCAAACTGAATGCGAATCAAATGTTCTCTTAATTGTCGCTTTCTTCTCTTCGTTGTGTCGTTGCCATGTAATTTCAGCAAATGTGTCCTGTAGATAGTAAGTGATGGTCCATCTTAGACTCTTTGCAGGGTAACGATGGCTTAGGAAACAGGTTCAGGTCTGCTGTCTAAGACTTTTCAATTTTATGAGCCGTGAGGGTCTCATAAAGACTTTTCTCCCTACGAGTCGAGAGGATCTCGTAGGTGTATTTTCTCCTTAGGAATCGTGAGGATTCCTAAGTGTGCTTTCTCTTGCGAGTCGTAAGGATCTCACAAGAGAATTTTCCCTCTTAAAAGTCGAGAGGACTCATAAGTGGTTGTTTCCCTCCTTGTCGAGATTCGACTTCGGAGAGTGTGGCCCGTGAATAGTATGCAAGAGTCCATTTTGGACCGACTTGCAGGGCCCCAGTGCTTAGGAAACAGGTCCTTATCCCCATTGCCTAAGACTTTTTCTTACGAGTCGAGACGAATCGAGAAGTTCTCGCAAAGACACTAATTTCCTCACGAGTCGAGACGAGTTGAGAAGTTCTCGCAAGAATGTCCTAACATCACAGTTAACCTCTGCTCTTTATGACAGAGGTCCGTTAGGGTTTGTGGTACTAGCGTTTTGCCTGTCGTACCGTCGCGTTGACTGATGTATCCCTCGATAGGCAATCTTGCTTTTCGAGTAGCCTTGCGACTGTCGTGTCTCCGATCCCTTCGGGGGCTGGACAAGACGCCTTCAAGCAATCTTCCTAGGCAGTTTGACCGTCGGAAGAGCAAGCATTAGGAATTTTGCCATGCCGTTTTTTACTTGAGGTTAGGCTCAGTTTGGGAGCCCCGATGAGTCATAACCACTCCGCGCTGGTGTGGGATGATCTCCGATAGTCTTTCAGGTTTTATATGAGTTGCCGTCAAGACCCTGAAGCTAGGAATTTGGCCTTTGCTTCGTTTGATGGCATTGCGTCTGCTGTATCGAGACAAATGTCATGGTTGTCTTTAGGTTGTTGGTGAACCGTCGAGGTTTGGAACTAGGGATTTTGCTGTCTCTCCGTTGTTTGATTGTCGCGTCTGAATCCTGCTGGAGGAAGAACGCTGTGGTGACATCTCATCTGCTGTATCGAGACGAACGTCGAGGTGGTGACCACTCCATGTGCGATGTTCTCTGGAATTCTTTCAGGTTTTATATGAGTTACCGTCAAGACCTTGAATCTAGGAATTTGGCCTTCGCTTTGTTTGCTTTGGCGTGTACGGATCCTGTTGGAGGAAGGACGTTGTGGTGACATCTTGTCTGCTGTATCGAGACGAAAGTCAAGGTGGTGACCACTCCGCGCTGGTGTGGGACGATCTCAGATAGTCTTTCAGATTTTATATGTGTTGCCGTCAAGACCGTGAAGCTAGGAATTTGGCCTTCGCTTCGTTTGCTTTGGCGTGTCCGAATCTTGTTGGAGGAAGGACGTCGGGGTGACGTTGCGTCTGCTGTAACGAGAGGAAAGTCGAGGTGGTGACCATTCCGCGCCGGCGTGGGATGATCTCCGATAGTCTTTCAGGTTTTATATGAGTTGCCGTCAAGACCCTGAAGCTAGGAATTTGGCATTCGCTTCGTTTGCTTTGGCTTGTCCGAATCCTGTTGGAGGAAGGACGCTGGGGTGACGTTGCGTCTGCTGTATCGAGACGAACGTCGGGGTGGTGACCACTCTGCGCTGGTGTGGGATGATCTCCGATAGTCTTTCAGATTTTATATGAGTTGCCGTCAAGACCCTGAAGCTAGGAATTTGGCCTTCGCTTCGTTTTCTTTGGCGTGTCTGAATCCTGTTGGAGGAAGGACGCTGTAGTGACATCTCGTCTGCTGTATCGAGACAAACGTCGAGGTGGTGACCACTCCGCGCTGGTGTGGGGTGATCTCCGATAGTCTTTCAGGTTTTATATGAGTTGCCGTCAAGACCCTGAAACTCGGAATTTGGCCTTCGCTTTGTTTGCCGGCATTGCGTCTGCTGTATCGAGACGATTGTCGTGGTTGTCTCTGGGTTGTTGGTGAACCGTCGAGATTTGGAATTAGGGACTTTGCCATGGCTCCGTTGTTTTGAACCAGGGGTGACATTGCGTCTGCTTGTAACGAGAGGAAATACTGAGGTGGAGCTGGGATTTTGCCGTCACTCCGCTTTGTTTCGACCATGAGGTCTTTCGTTGACGTTGCATCTGCATCCTGCTGGACTGCGAAGGAACACCATTGTTGACATTGCGACTGGTGTAACGAGACGAATGCTGGGATGGAGTTGGGATTTTGCCGTCACTCCGCTTTGTTTCGACCGTGAGATCTTTCGTTGACGTTGCATCTGCATCCTGCTGGACTGCGAAGGAATGCCGTTGTTGACATTGCGTCTGGTGTAACGAGACGAATGCTGAGGTGGAGTTGGGATTTTGCCGTCACTCCATTTTGTTGACGTTGCATCTGCTGTAACGAGACGAATGTTGAGGTAATCTCTAGGTTGTCTGTGAACCGTCGAGACTTGGCTTTCTCCCGGATGGAGCCTGAGGGGAAGGTGTGGTTCCCTTTTTGTTTGTGCCCCTGGATTGTATACAGGGATCGATGTGATCTTATCTGTAAGGTAAAAGTTTCATTTTATATATTTTCTCTTTCCGCGATGCTCTATCATTTCAGCTTTTATATCGCGAAAGTCGCGATTGCGCGATCATTTCGGCTATTTTTCGCGGTGCCCAATCATTTCGGTTAGTTGTTTTATTTTTACTCGCTGCTTTTTATTGCGAGTTGCCCAATAATTTCGGTTATTTTTTCATGCATATATTTTTACTTGCTGATTTTGTTGCAAGTTGCCCTACCATTTCGGCTATTTCATATGCATTTATGGCTCGCTGACTTTTCATTGCAAATTTGGGGTTTGGGATCTGATACTGATTTAGGCATCAGAATCGCTAAAACTGGGATATTGCCAGGAGCGAATTATCATTTGCCTTTGTCGATGTCGAACAAAAGTGGCTTAGTAAACATGGTTAGGATCCTGTCGACTAAGGCTTTTAACTTCATGAGCCGTAAGGGTCTCATGAAGGTATTTCTCCCTGCGAGTCGTGAGGATCTCGTAGGTGCGTTTTCTCCTTACGGATTGTGAGGATTCCTAAGTGTATGGTCTCTTATAAGTCGTAAGGATCTTACAAGAGTGTTTTCTCCTTATAAGTCGCCAGGATTTACAAGTGTCTTTTGCCATATGGGCATATCCCCAGTCTCTGGTGGGACTTTGTTAGGGAAATGTTTATTCGCGCCCGTGGATTGTATACAAGGGTCAACGTTGAACCGCTTGTAGGGCAGCATTGGAGGTTGTGATGGCTTAAGAACAGGTTCAGATCCATGTATCTTAAGGCTTCTGAATCCTATGAGCCGTGAGGGTCTCAAAGGGGAATTCTCCTTACGAGTCGTGAGGATCCCGCAAGTGTAATTTCTCCTTAGGAATCGTGAGGATCCCTAAGTATATTGCTCCCTTGTGAGTCGTAAGGATCTCACACAGGTATTTTCTCCTCACAAGATCGAGAGGACCTTGCAAGTGTTTTAACGAGATTGCGCCCTTTCGGGTTTTCACAAAACTCGCCGGTAGTCCCGCTGTTTTTACTCACGGACCCCTTTCGGGTTTTCATCCGTGCCCATCTTGCTTGTGGACGTACCCTTTTTTTTACCACGTCAGCCTGGCGATGCCGCGGGTTTGTAGTAGTTTAAAGACGTTTCGGTCATTGGCCAGTTTTAGGACATAGTGGTCCATCGTTAGTTTAAGAACGTTTCGGTCTGACGTTGCCGTATTCGAAGAAAATTTCTAGTTTACGGACTTTTCAGTCCAAGGGGTTTTCTCTAGGAATGAGCACGATGTCCCCGGCATGTCCATCTTTTTCGGATCATGTGGTTGTGGCGGGTTCATCTTCCATTTTTCAGACAACGCGAATTTGCCCTGTTGGTATTGGTCCTCAATCCAGCCTTTGAAGATGAAGCAATCTTCGATTGGATGGCTTACTTCTTGGTGGTAAGGGCAGTAATCAGGATTGTTGACATCGCCTGGCTGCAACGGACGTTTTGGATCCGGCAGACTGATGAGTCTGTTGCGTACTGCCAGCTCGAACAGTCTCCTCGTTTTATCCTGGGGAAACGAGTAAGGACTTCCCAGTCTCTCCTCGAGGGATGGGCGTGGGTGTGCGTTGTTTTGGCGAACAACCGGCTTTAAGTTGCTCGGCTGTTGTTGAGTATTGGCGACGAAGGTCGCTTTCCCTTTTCCCTTTTCGTTCCGAGATTCTAGCTTCGAAGGAGATGGTCTATGACCCATCTGATCCATTTAGGCCAGCTTGTCAATCAAGACCTGAAAAGTGGTCGGCTTGAAAAACATCATGAATTGGGAAATGGTCGCCTGAGGGTCGAAAGTACCCACAAACATTCCTACCGCAGGTGCCTCTTCGATGCGCTGCTCGCACTTCGACCATAAATTCCGCCATCGTATCGCATACTGCACCCATGTCTCTCCAGGCTTCACCCTGGCATTGATCAATGCCGTTATTGGGGTGCGTTCACTAGCACTCGCGAAACGCTGGGTGAATAGTAGCTCCATCTCTGCAAAAGTTTTGACGGGGTCGTTGGGAAGCTCCGAATACCACTCAAATGCTGTCTCTTACAAGCTACCAACGAATTGACGAAGCAACAGTTTGTCGTCGCCTCCAGTGTTGCCACACAGAGCCCTGAATTGAGCGACGTGCTGATGCGGATTTGCCGTCCCCTTATATATGTGGAATTTGGGGATCGTATATCCTGGCGGGTACTTTATTTGATCATACCAACCCGGATAGGGCCGTCCAGTTCTGACGACTTGTCCAGCCGCTTCATTCGCTTGATGAGCTCGTATTTGTTGAGCTATATGATCATCAAGCGTAGCTTTATAGATGGTCTCCTCCTTGGCCGCTGACAGAGCCGGCAGAGGATTTGATGTCTCTCCTCTATCATCTTCAATTATTACCGGAGGATCTTCAGCTGGAGGGTCCGGCTGGATCATTATGCCCACCATGTCCTGAAATAGAAGGGCCATTTGGTTTATTTTAGGGGACATTTCTGCCGCTTCTGCATCTCCCTTTTTCAGAGCGCGCTTTAGGAAATCAATATCCGACCCCTTCTCTATTCTTTCTCCAGGTGCGTCTTCGGAATTTGCCTTAGACGATGGATTAGCGTTTGCTGCCACCTGAGCAAGCATCTCCTGCAGCTTTTCACGTTGCAGTTGAAGTTTTGTTAAGGACCGAGTTTGAGGTCTCAAACTTTGTCTTTGGAATTCACCACATAGACTATGAGAACTACCATGCCCCCAGGCTTGGGACATTTGGAGTTTTGGCCTTTGGAGTTTGCTTCGGGCACTTGAGCTTTATTGGGCCTCTTTTTTTTGTGAAAAGCCGCTTTGGTTTTAGGAGGAACCGTTGTATCAGGATCCGTCTTGGGATGAGTCCCCTTGTATTTGAAAGAGAATTTGCACCTTTTCTAGGTGATATGCGTAGAGTTTGGCTGACGTTCAGGGGAAGAGCGGCGGTTGACGACAGAGACCTTCACTCGCTTCCGTACTTTATATATAGATGAGGAAAGTTGCTTCAGGGAGCGAACTGGTTTCTGCTCTCGTGGGATGTCCATGGGCTGCAGAGATTTCTCAAATTTTGCGGTAGGAAAATTTTATCTGACCCTTCGCACCAATTTGAAGCTGTTCTTGGTTGGAACAACATTCACCACTGAGGTTGAAATAGAACCATACGGAGAACTGCCCCAGCTCATTTTGTATGATGCCAACATCGACGTCGCCCATTTCTTATGGCCGGGATTTGATTAGCTTCAGGATTTTGCCGAGCCTGCCCCCTGTTTCCTTTGAGAGCTTGAATACTTTGCCCTCCTGCGTCGACCTTGGTCCTTGGCATGTGCCAGTTGTTTGAGGACTGATTCTGTCAGCAAAGCTTCTGCTTGGGGAGCCCGCCTGTGGACGACAGACACCCTCTGGGCTTCTTCCATTGGCGTTGAGGCACCGAGGGTGGGAGGTAGGAGCATCGACCCAAAGAGAAGCCCGTTGATTTCTTGAAGTGACGGATTGCAGAGATTTAAGCCTGCAAGTGGCCTGTACTGTTTCCCCTAATCAGAGCAAAGCTCTGTTTGAATTTCAAAAATTCAAAAATTGAAGCAACGCTTCAAATCCCTTGCGTTGCGCGCAACGTGCCACGTATCAAAACCTGATACGTCAGCGCAGCGTCCAAGGCAGCGCGCCCAATCAGAGCAAGGCTCTAATTAAAACAAAATTAAAGGAAGTAACGCTTCAGTTGCGCAAGCGCTGCGCTGCGCGACACGTGTCAGCGCAGTTGCGCTGCGCTGTGCGCTGCGCGACACGTGTCTGCACAGTTGGGCAAGTGCAGTTGCGCTGCGCGACACGTGTCAAGCGCTGGTGCGCTTGCGCCAAACAGGATTAAAATTCCAGTAAGATCTTTCTGTTCTTGTTAAAACAAGAAGATTGTCTTCTGTAAAACAGAATCCCTTGGATCAAAAAATCCAACGGTGGGGAAAATTCCCCAAATCACTCAGAGAATGATCTCTTTAACAAATTTAACAAATTAATGGGCACTATATAAAGGCCCCTAAATCCCAATTCAAAAGACATCGAGATCATCATCAAAAAGCAGAGAGATATTCAGAACTCCTTTAGAAAATTTTGAGAAGAACTCAGAGAACAAAAAAGGTAAAAACCTTTGAATAAAAAGAAGAATTTCTTCTAAATAGATCATTGATCTAAGAACAAGATCAAGGATCTTCAATAAAAAATATAATAAATAACAAAGGCATTGCCTTTTTTTATGAACCATTGGTTCTGGAATCTTAAAGATTCTATTCTTTGATCCAAAATTAGATCAAGGTAATTAACAGTGCCTTGCACTTGCAAATCTGCACTGTTGCGCTCCTGGGTTGGCGCAAGCCACCAGAGAGCGCCACGTGTCGGCCTCAGAACAAACTGCGCTATGCGCTTCTAAAATAGAGCATTGCTCTCTGAAATTGGCGCAATGCACCAGAGCGCGCCACGTGTCTGCTCCAGAACAACATGCGTTATGCGCTTCCAAAACAGAGCATTGCTCTCTTAAATTGGCGCACTGCACCAGAGCGCGCCACGTGTCAGCAGCGCAACAGCGCAGCGCACTGCGCTTGTGCTCACCAGAGCGTGACACGTGTCACCCCCACATGAGTTTGCGCCTTGTGCTCCTCAATGGGCGCAAAGCGCCTGACAAGCCACGTGGCACTCTGTCAGACTAATTAATGCAGCGCATTATTAAACGGCAGAGCCCAATTAAAAGGCTCAATGGACCAAAACAAATGCTGTGCATTATTAAGCAGGGGCAAAGCCCTAGCACAGGCCTAATAGGCCAAAGATAAAAAGGTTAAACATTTTCAACTGGACTTAACCCAATTATAAGTCCTCAAATTAAATTGACTGAGCAAGACTGCTCTCTTAAATCAATTTACATCCGGCTCAAGGGTACATCTTCGAACTCCTCTGACAGCTATCGTTGTAATCCTTCAACGACGTCAGAGAGGTGACGGGTCCCGACAACCACACATGAATACGGACTGTGGGGTCCTTAAACTCATGGACTAATACGTTCTTAAACTAATCCTCGTCCCCAATTGGGAATGCTGGACCACTACGTCCCTAAACTGGAACAATGGACCACCATGGCCCTAAACTGGAAATCGACCGCAATGTCATTAAACTAAACAATAGAGCCAATTGCTCTTTTGTTGGATCTAAACGATCCCGTTAAGTTGATCTTAGTCTGGAGATTAGACTAACGTATCCTTAACAAACGTTTAAGTTGATCTTAGCCTCAAGATGGCTAACGTATCCTTAAACTAAAACCCCAAACCCAAATCTAAGAAAATACGGATTTGGACTAATCCATGTCCTACGGGCGACGAAATAAATTAGTCTCCTTATACAATCCACGGGCAACCACAAATAAAACAAATACACACGACACGAAGTGAATATCTGGAGAAGGAGAAAGTTGTTACCGCGACGCGGTAGCGTAATTAACTGCAGGGGCTTGCGCCTGCAGGGAAGAGCATCCCCACAATCAAAAAACCACTCAAGCGAGGGGGAATCTGACGAAGTCTGCTACATCGGCCGCATCCGTCTAAACCTCCGATACACGGTGCCATAAATCAACTTGGCATCTTCGGAGAGGTGGACGGATAAAACCAAATAGCATCTGCCCCGAATCTCAGGCAAGACGAACCTGCGCGGTCGCGTCTCTGTCATTCGGAGGGGAACATGTACTTGACTCCACCAGATATGACAGAGCCCGTGTTGCTAAGGTGGGAACAAACTCCATTCTTCATAAAGACGAAGCGCCCACTTCAGTATTCACTCCCCTAAGGGCAACTACAAACATACACACCGCGATTATCTGATCACGGGAAAAACACGACACACGAAGTGTGGAGCGGAAAGAGGAAAAGGTCCCGCCGGGCGTGCCAGAATCTGTTCCCCGCCGAAACACAGAGACGCGACCGCGTAGGTCCGTTTTGCCTGAATTTCGAGGGCAGATGCTAATTGGTGCTATCCATCCACCTCTCCGAAGATGCCAAGTTGATTTATGACACCGTATATCGAAAGTTTAAACAGATGCGGCCGATGTAGCAGACTTCGTCAGATTCCCCTTCATTTGAGGGGGTTTTGATTGTGGGGACGCTCTTCCCTGCAGGCACAAGCCCCTGCAGTTAATTACGCTACCGCATTGCGGTAACCACTTTCTCCTTCTCCAGATGGTCACTTCGTGTCGTGTGTGTTTGTTTTGTTTTTTGGTTGCCCATGGATTGTATACGGAGACTAATTTATGTTGTCGCCCATAGGGCGTGGATTAGTCCAAATCCGTATTTTTCTTAGATTTGGGTTTTGAGGTTGAGTTTAAGGATACGTTAGTCTCATTTGAGACTAAGATCAACTTAAACGTTAGTTAAGGATACGTTAGTCTAATTTTTAGACTAAGATCAACTTAACAGGATCATTTAGATCCAACAAAAGAGTATTTGGACTCTATTGTTTATTTTAGGGACATTGCGGTTGATTATTTTAAGGACATTACGGTCCAAGGTTAAGGACATCATAGTCCATGGGCTTAAGGACCCCCAGTCCGAAGTTAAGGACATCATAGTCTATGGGTTTAAGGACCCCACAGTTCAAGGTTAAGGACATCATAGTCCGTGGGTGTAAAGGGACCCCACAGTCCGAGATTAAGGACATCATAGTCCGTGGGTTTAAAGGGACCCCACAGTCCGAGGTTAAGGACATCATAGTCCATGGGTTTAAGGACTCCACAGTTCAGTTTAAATACGTCATAGTCTATGCAATGTATGGTTGTTGGGACCCGTCACCTCTCTGAAGACGTTGAAGGATTACAACGACAAATATCAGAGGAGTAAAAAGATGTACCCTTGAACCAATTTTGGTTGAGAGATCTGTAGTCCAATTTGAGACTAAGATCAAAAGATTTGTGAGCATATGGGCTCAATTAATCTGAATTGAGGACTTATGGCCAATATTGGGCTAAGTCCAATCAAGTTAAAAATGTTTAACATTTATTTTGGGCCGTTGAGTATTTATTTAGGCTTGGTCCTTTTAACAATGCTGAGCATTGACTTGCATTCTGACAATGTTTTGTCTTTTATTGAATGCTGAGCATTCATCAGAGATCTGGGCTTATTAAAGAACAGTTTATGTTATATCAGCGCAGCACATGGTGCGCTTCTGCCGAGTAGCGCACACGTGAGGGACACGTGGCGCGCTTTGCGCTTTGCGCCAGTCCATGAGCGTGTTGCGCTGATTTATGAGCGCATAGCGCTATTTGTTCAATGGTGCACACACGAGGAGCACGTAGTGCGCTTGGCGCTGAGCGCCAGTCCATGAGCGCAAAGCGCTAGTTCAAGAGCGCAAAGCGCTAACTGTTGAGTGGTGCACACGTGAGTGACACGTGGTGCACTTGGCGCTGAGCGCCAGTCTAAGAGCGTAGAAGCGCATTTGATCAATTTTATGATTTGCGAAATAAATTCTCCCTTAGAAGAGACTTTGTCTCAAGATCCTAAGAATAAAAGTTCTTACTTTATAGGAGATGCTTCAATCTCTTGTATTGATGAAAGGCTTTGCCTTTATGGATCTGTGATCCTTAAGAGAATTGAATTATTCTCCCCCTTTCTTATAGTGAGATGTTCATGATCTCTTTGTACAAAAGACCTTTGTCTTGTAGATCTATGATCTGTGAGAAGAATTATGTTCTTCTTTTTATTTTATGATGAGATCCTTTGATCTCTTTGTGAAAGACCTTGGTCTTGTAGATCTATGATCTTTAAAGAAGTAAATTCGTCTTTTAATTATGAGATGATTTCTTCTCTCTGTTCATTTTTTTACCTTGAAGAAACTCTTCTTTTTCTGAAAGGTTGGCTCTTCTTTCTGAGATCTCTCAAAGCTTATGGTTGGGGGGGTTCCTCTCTTTGTTTCTGTATATCTTCTGTATTTTTTTGAGACTTGAAGTCTTGGGGCCTTTATATTAGGCAAGCTGATTTGTTTAATCAGTTAAGGAGATCTCCTCTCCAATTGATTTGGGGATTCCCCACCATTGGATCTTTGATCCAAAGGCTTCTGATTTACAGAAGTCAATCTTCTTGTTTTTAAAAAGATTGGGAAATCTTTTCCATACAGAATTTATTCTGTATTTTGGTAATTTTTAATCAGCATTGGATCATTGATCCAACGGTGTTATGATTTACAGAGCACAATCTTGTTGTTTGGAAAGATTTTGAGGAATCTTTCCTTAACAGAAATTAATTCTGATTAATTAATGATTTATCTTTATTATTGAATCTTAGATCTGCCGGCGGGGAGCTTTTAGTTCCAGCGATAGCGCACCCGTGCTTTGCACGTGGTGCGCTGCTTAGAGCGCAGCGCACCTAGCGCTAGCGCACACGTGGTTTGCACGTGGTGCGCTGCTTAGGGCGCAATGCACTTGGCGCTTCTTTTGAAACGTTGCTTCATTTCAAAATTTGAATTTTTAAATAGAGCTTTGCTATGATTGGGGGAAACAGAGAGGAGATACAATAACAGAGAGAAAAAAGAAGAGAATTTAATTCTCCAGAGAGAAAAGAAGATTTCTTGAGAAAAGAAAGAAACCCTAGGTAAAAAAGGGAAAGAGATCATTCTATAAGCTCCAACAAAACAAAAAAGAGAATTTAATTCTCAAACTAAGAGTTTAACTCTTCTGAATAAGAACTTAGTTTTTCTTCTGGTTGAAGATCTGCAGAAGCAGATCTCCCCATAAGTTGAGAATTTAATTCTCATCGGGGAGATTCTGCCATGCAGATCCAAAACTTAGAGAGAGAATTGAGTTTAAAGAATTTAATTCTTCCAAATACATGGGAATTTAATTCCTCTATATAAAATTAGGGTTTAACCCTATAAAAGAATTTAATTCTTCCAAATACATAGGAATTTAATTCCTCTAAATAAATTAGGGTTCAACCCTACAAAAGAATTTAATTCTTAAACAAGGGACTTAAACTTTTCATGCACGTAAAAGCATCAGTATCCAACCTGATCACGTGTGTCCACGTTACTCCCCTCCTCAGTGATCAAAAGAGAACGAATGAAATTGGGTCACGTGCTCCCACGTGACCCTTGGATAAATTCCTCAAAATAGATAGAACAAAGCAAAGACAGAACAGACTTTGGGCGCCCTCACGTGTCCCCACGTGACCCCTAACAAATCTTGTTAATATCCAGTGCATGGGTGTCCATCACGTTCCCACACGTGATGGCCACGAAGACTAAATGTCACGACCCGAAAAATTCGACTCGTGACCGGCACTTAACCACGCAATGTCTACAGGCGTAACGCGGCTAAGTAAGCCGAACCCAGAAATCAAAACCAATAAATATAGAGTGGTTTAAAACATTTTCGTAAAAATAGTCATACATGTCCGAAAAACTTTTATTAATTTAGTAGAAATCCTTGTAAGTTCAAGAGTTATAACTCTTATAATTTTGGCAACATTTCCTTTTTAAACATTTGCCCCGCAAGTCGGGTAAAAGCAAGGTGTAGCAGAAATGACAAGTAAAAAGAATAAAGCATCACAATATGATATACGACGCCGTAGCGAAGAATACACAGTAAAGCAAGGACAAATATCATGAAAGGTAAGACTGCATAACATAAAGTCGGCTCACATGCGAGCTCGACACCAGAATATAAAATCATACACATCGTCCTCACAACTGTCTCTAAGTCAATACAGAAAGGTAGATGGAGAATACTAGATACATCAATATACAACTGAAAGATAACAGATACCATACAAAAACCCACCTATCAGCAAAAAGGCTAACTCGCCTCAGAAAGGTATCTGTGCCAAAAGATGCGGTAAACAGCCAGCCGTGACTACTCCCAAGGGCAACCTGCAAATACTGTGGCACAACGGGGGTGAGTTGCCAACTCGTGAATAGAGATAACATATAAAGGTAATCGCGAGCATGCACGTACGGCGCTGCTCTACTAATGCCAGCAGATAATATCAATGCATGATAAACAGTGGATGCAATAGTAATCCAAGTGCGCTATCAGGTAAGTACTACAGGATGAGATGCATAGTAATCAATACTGAGCATGGGATAAATAACATCTACATCGATATGTCAACATGGAAAACAATAATCGGTGCCTCAGGCTGCACCAAAATCCCAAATAAACTCAGGCGCCGGCACTCCCATCGGCCCTCAATTCCTGTACATCTCTGAGAGATCACGAGTGCCTAACATCGGCACCCAAAATATCATAAAATACTCGTGTCCAGCATCGACACGCAAATCCTCGTATATCGGGCTCCGTCAGTCCGGATCGGCCCACGGGGTCCATCTGCGGTGTCGGCCCTCGGCCCCGGCAGTACGGATCATCCCGCATCCATCTCTCGACTCTGGTCAGTATCCTCCGGACAACTGCCAGGTCCAACCAATCACCGGTAGGTAGTAGTCCCTCCGCCGGGCTCACCGTCTACTGCACAGCGAAACCGTTCTCGCCCCGGGATACCATACCGGGCCCACCACGAACCCGCAAACGGATCATCCATCTCCTCGAATCGGGTTTCAAGCACACGTCTCAGCACCGAGAAAACGCGTGGTGGACGCACCAAAATATCATATCACGAGGTACCGGGTTTTTCAAAATAGTGCATCTTTTCTTAAATACTTCCACGGTCCTCAAAACCAGAAATCACATGAAAATCCATCACCAATAAGTAAACCCAATGCGAGGTGCAATGTAAATCAATCCATGGTATAGGTATAAGGGGAAAACCGCTTTTAAAAATAGTTTCCGTTCTTAAAGATGTCATGCGGCTCCCAATTTCTAGGAAATCATAACCAATCATATGTAAGACGAACTACAGCAATATAATCATGGCAGCTCTACAGTGAGTGTGTCATGGCAATTACTAACGGTGTGTGTGTAGCATGCAAATTAGTGCCCGTGCAAAATAAACCGTTAGTAATAGTGCGGTGTTCTATCAGTTCTAAGCATATATATATGTAGCAGGGAATGCAATATGCGATGACAGTCCATGGGGTAAATGCAACATATAATAATAAGGTCCTATCAGCCCTGACGCATAACGCCATGCGGGCGATATCCCCGTAGATGTGAAATCTACTCACCGAGTCTCACGCTAAGTGTAGCCGACGACTTGCTTGCCCTTCTTTGCAGCGTCCGTCTCACTGGCCTGCGAACCTAGAATCACATAACATATATCACACATAAGCTCAATTTCACAGAAACGCGACATTACGGTCCAACTAGAAACCCGTGTCGCAAACCAATCACGCGTGTGCGCGATACGCTAAAACGTGTGATCACGCGCCTGAAACTACCTCGACGCGTCGCGATACGCAAAAACCCCAAACCCACTCACGTATCACGCGTGTCGCGAAGGTTTAGAAAAATGGCAAAACGGGTATTTGGTCCCAGATTTCTATACAGAGCTAAACTTACAAAAATATATATATATATATATATCACAGCACCCTACACACTAGCAGACACCTACAGAACCAAACCCTAACCCAAACCCTACCCATCTGGCCGTAAATTGCGGCCAGAACGAATTAATTGGCGGCCTACTGTAGCAGTTAGGGGGTCGGGTTAAATCTGGGGTATCAGCACATCTCCACTATACTGCAGTCTTCCCAATTTCACTCAGAACTCATCGGGTCAAAAGCAGTTCCAGAAAACTCAGTTTTGCTTAAAAACGATGGATTTGCATCAATTTGGAAAACTGGTGGTATTTTAGTGCAATCGGGGTTAAACTAGGTTAATATGGTTTCAATAACCCACTAACAACCTACTGAAACCAGTCCACACCATATTAGCACAAAGTTCCTACTAAACACCTCATATCGCACTAAAAACCACTAACCGATGCAAATCTAAACTAACCAAGCAAACTAGGGAATAAGTTTAGGAAATATACCTCATACTTAACCCTAGGGAGCTGGAGGAAGATGAAGAGGTGCAAGGAAGGGGCTGCACTTGGTGCTGGTCTACTGCTCTCTGCTGCTGCTGCTACTTCAGTTGCTGTTGCTGCTGTTTCTGGCTTCAGGTGCTGCTGTTGTGTTGCTGCTGGAGCTGAAGGTAAGTGTGTGTGTGAGTGTGTGAGGTTGAGAGAAAGAAACAAAGAATGAGAGGGAAAAATCATCACTCCAAATGTCAACCCCTCACTCTCTCTCTCTCTTCATTAATGGCAAGCATGGGCTAAGCCATGATGCCCACTCCCTCTCTCTCACAAGTCAACACTCAAAAACAAATTCAAATTAAAGTAACTTTTAATTAACTAATTAAACCCACTTAAAAACCCATAAGACTTAATCCTCAAGATTAACCCACCATGGTTACTCATCATGGTAAAACTCATTTTAAAAACCCTAGTTTACATGCACATGTGCGTGCAAGCCTAGGAAAATTTTGGAAAAATATTTATTAAATTAGGAAAAATATTTAAAACACAATTTGGTAAACTTTTTGTTAAAAACCATTATTTAAATATAATTATTCACTAAACATATCCTAAGGTGTTACAATCTCTCCCCCTTAAAGAAATTCGTCCCCGAATTTCAAAAATCTAACTACACGTACCTTCAAAAAGATGGGGATACGTCTTCATCATCTCGCTTTCGGTCTCCCAAGTGACCTCCTCACGGTTCTGGCCACGCCAAAGTACCTTGACTGATGGAATGTCCTTTGATCTCAATTTCTTCACTTGTCGATCCAAGATCATCACTGGCTGTTCTGCATAGGAAAGGTCGCGCTCCAGCTGGATCGTCGGATGCTGAATCGCATGCGAAGGATCATGAAGATATCTGCGGAGCATCGAGACATGAAATACGGGATGCACATCTGGAAAGCTGGGCGGAAGGGCTAAACGGTAGGCTACTGCACCAATATGCTCGAGGATCTCGAAGGGGCCCACATACCTGGGACTGAGCTTCCCCTTCTTCCCAAAACTCATCACACCTTTCATTGGGGAGACCCTCAAGAAAACATGATCACCAACAGAAAACTCAAGTCTGCGTTGCCGACGGTCCGCATAAGATTTCTGCCTACTCTGGGCTGCTCTCATCCTATCGCGAATCAACTGGATCTTCGCTGTCGTCTCCTCAACGATCTGTGGCCCTAAGATACTGCTCTCACTGAGCTCCGTCCAATAGGTGGGCGACCTGCATCTCCTCCCATAAAGAGCCTCAAATGGTGCCATCTGAATGGTCTCCTGGTAGCTGTTATTGTAGGAGAACTCTACTAAGGGCAAATGATGATCCCAGCTACCTCCGAAATCCAATATACAAGCTCTAAGCATGTCCTCGAGAGTCTGAATGGTCCGCTCTGACTGTCCATCGGTCTGCGGATGAAATGCTGTGCTGAAACTCAAGCGAGTGCCCAAAGCCTCCTGAAGCCTCTGCCATAGTCGACTGGTAAACTGGGTGCCTCTGTCGGACACAATGCATGTCGGGACTCCGTGTAGTCGTACTATCTCGTCAATGTAGATCTGGGCATACTGGGTAAACCCGAAAGTCGTCTTCACCGGTAGGAAGTGAGCCGCTTTCGTCAAACGATCCACGATCACCCAGATGGAGTCATACCCCCGACTAGTCCTGGGTAGTCCCACAATGAAGTCCATCGAAATCTGTTCCCATTTCCACTCTGGAATGGGTAACGGCTGTAGCTCTCCCGCGGGCCTTTGGTGCTCAGCCTTGACTTGCTGACAAGTCAGGCATCTCGACACAAAATCTGCGATGTCCCTCTTCATTCCGTCCCACCAGTAAACACCTCTCATATCATGATACATCTTGGTGGAACCAGGATGGACGCTATATACCGATCGATGTGCCTCCTCAAGAATCTCGCGCCTCAGTCCCTCAGCATCAGGTACGCACAGTCTGACTCCAAATCGTAGTAACCCCTGATCATCGATCACGAACTCGGAAAATCTGTCCTGTCCAATCTGTGCCATGATCTCTGAACATCGGTCGTCATTGAGCTGTGCCTCACGTATACGATCGATCAACTGTGGGCGTGCACGGACATGCGCTATCTGTCCTCCAATCGGTGTGAACTCGAACTGTATCCGACTGTCGCATAATATCTGCCAATCTGCTGACGACTGCCCCTGTACTGCGCTCAAATAAGATAGACTACTCCCGGGCCTCCTGCTCAAAGCATCCGCCACTACATTTGCCTTGCCCGGGTGATATAAGATCTCGCAGTCGTAATCCTTCACTAACTCCATCCATCGGCGCTGTCGAAGGTTCAGGTCCCGCTGCTGGAATATGTATTTTAGACTCTTGTGATCCGTGAATATCTGGCACGACTCGCCGTATAGGTAATGTCGCCAGATCTTAAGTGCGAAGACCACTGCTGCCATCTCTAAATCGTGAGTGGGGTAGTTCTGCTCATGTTTCTTCAATTGTCGCGAGGCATACGCGATCACCCTGTCATGCTGCATCAGTACGCACCCCAAACCTACTCGAGAAGCATCACAAAAGACCACAAATCCGCCCGATCCGGAAGGTAAAGATAACACCGGTGTCGTCGTCAGCCGAGTCCGTAACTGCTGGAAACTGTGCTCGCACTCCTCCGTCCAATCGAAAGGAACTCCCTTCCGGGTTAACCCGGTCAACGGTGTAGCAATACGGGAGAAGTCCTGCACAAAACGTCTGTAGTAACCGGCCAGCCCCAAAAAGCTGCGAATCTCCGTCACCGATGTGGGTCTGGGCCAACGCTGAACGGCCTCGATCTTCCTCGGGTCTACACATATACCGTCTCGTGAAATCACGTGTCCCAAGAAGTCCACGCTGTCCAGCCAAAGCACACTTGGAGAATTTCGCACAAAGCTGGTGCTCCCTCAAGGTCTGCAATGTAATCCGCAGGTGCTGCTCGTGCTCCTCACTACTCCGGGAATACTCCAAGATATCGTCAATGAAGACTATGATGAACAGATCCAAATATGGCCGGAAAATACGGTTCATCAAGTCCATGAAGGCCGCTGGCGCATTGGTGAGTCCGAACGACATCACCAAAAACTCGTAATGGCCGTAGCGCGTACGGAAAGCTGTCCTGGGAATGTCCTCCTGTCGAACCCGCAGCTGATGATAGCCCAATCGTAAATCGATCCTCGAAAAGTACCCTGCCCCCTAAAGCTGGTCGAACAAATCATCGATACGCGGCAAAGGATACCTGTTCCGCACTGTCACTCTGTTCAGCTGGCGGTAGTCGATACACAGGCGCAAACTGCCATCCTTCTTCTTGACGAACATGACTGGAGCACCCCAAGGAGAAACACTGGGTCGAATAAGTCCCTTGTCCAGCAAATCTTGCAACTGACCCTTCAACACTCGAAGTTCTGCCGGGGCCATCCGATAAGGCGGTATGGAAATAGGCCCCGAACCAGGAACCAAATCAATGCAGAAAGAAATGTCGCGCTCGGGCGGTAACCCTGGAAGCTCGGCAGGGAACACATCAGGAAACTCGCTGACAACCGGAACCTGATCCAATGGAACCTCTGTAGCGCGAGCATCGCAAACATAGGCGAGAAATCCCTGACATCCCTTCCTCAAAAGCTGTCCAGCGCGAAAGAAGAAATCACAATGTGAGGGGCGGCACCACGGTCCCCCAACACAACAAAAATTGACTCGCCGGGAAAGCAGAATCTAACTGTCTTCTCACGGCAGTCCACAGAAGCATAGCACGTGGCTAACCAATCCATGCCCAAAAGGACGTCGAAGTCCAACATCTCCAGAAAGATCAAGTCGACAGGCAACTCTCTCTCGCCAATACAGACGATACAGGATCGGAACACGTGCCTAGCAACAAACGACTCTCCCACAGGAGTGGTCACCACAAGCGGCTGATCAAGCAAGCCGGACTCTCTACACAAACTCGGCACAAAGTGTGTGGATACGTACGAGTGTGTGGATCCGGGATCGAACAATACATGTGCAACTACTGAACATACAGGAAGGATACCTGAAACCACTGCATTGGACGCCTGCGCGTCCTGATGTGTCAAAGCAAAAACCCGTGCCTGTCCACCACCTGTAACTGACTGCCCTCTGCCTCGGTCATCTCGTCCTCTCTGAGCAACTCCTCCACGCCCACGACCTCTCTGTGTATGAGTCTGGCGCGGAGCAACGGTAGGTACAACAGGCAACGCCCTCTGGGGTGGTGAAGGCGGTAAAGTAACATGCGGTGCTGCTGCCTCCCTCCGATGTGTCTCGGGACAATCTCGCACACGATGATAAGAACTCCCGCAACGGAAACATCCCAATAATAGTCGCTGACCCTCATGGGGATAAGAGCTGAACAATCGGGCTCGCCTCGAATCTCTGCCACCTGCTAGGTGTCTGTCACGGCGTCGAAAAGGCTGTCTCTGCACCGATGTACCTGCACGAACTCTCTTCGGCTCTGGGGCTACCGAAGTCTCAGCAAGGCGCTCCTCTACCAATAAGGCTGCATCTACAGCTGCTGCGTAGGTCTCGTAGTGCTGTGCGCTGATCGCAAGGAACAGTGGTGTAAGCAGGCCTCGAATAAATCTCTTGACTCGCAACTCCTCGGTAGCCACTAAATATGGGGCATAGACTGCCAATTCTGTAAACAGCACGTCATACTCTGCCACTGTCATCTCTGGCGTCTGACGCAAAGACTCAAATCTACGTGCTCGGGCATCCCTAACACTCTGGGGAAGGAAACGGGCTAGAAATACTGTCACGAACTCCGTCCAGGTCATAGGAGGAAGACCTGTTGCTCTGCTCTTCTCAACTGAATCACACCACTTCTGCGCAAGACCTTCTAGGCGAAAGCTCGCGAACTCAACCCATCTCGCATCTGCGCATCTGAGGGAACGGCATATACGGGCCATCTTGTCAATGAAGGACTGGGGGTCCTCGGCTGCATCAGTGCCTGTGAAGACCGGAGGCTTCAGCCTCATGAACTCTGATAACGATACTGTGATCACCTCCGTGGCTGCAGGGGCAACTGGATGTGCGGTAGGTACCATCGCGGTCGCTGGAACAGGTGGAGCTACCTCTGGTCGCTGGGCTCGAAGCGTCTCAACTAGCGATCCTATCATCTGGCGCATCTCCTGCATGCTAGATCCCACCGTCTGGCGCACCTCCTGCATACCAGCCCCTAGCGTGGCGATCTGCTCTGTCATGGGAGGAACAGTCTGCTCGGGTACAACGGGTGCACTGCCCGGATCAGTCCTCGTCTCGGACGAGTCAACACGAATCTCGGCCCTCGCGGCCGCTCTCTGTGCCCTTGTAGTCTTAGGCGGCATAATGGCTGAAAGAAAATTAGGATTCGATAAGAACACGGAAATCGAATCGCAAGAATGTATGTATTCAGGAAGGAATTTAAATCAACAAGTCCTAAGGTCGCGTAGGCGGAGTACCGTGTCGTGAGTATGCCGCGGAACATACACACGCTACGCTATCCTGCTGCAGCTACCTACTCCATCATACCAGGGTCATCCTACACTCCGAAGGTAAAACCTACGCTCTGATACCAACTTTGTCACGACCCGAAAAATTCGACTCGTGACCGGCACTTAACCACGCAACGTCTACAGGCGTAACGCGGCTAAGTAAGCCGAACCCAGAAATCAAAACCAATAATATAGAGTGGTTTAAAACATTTTCGTAAAAATAGTCATACATGTCCGAAAAACTTTTATTAATTTAGTAGAAATCCTTGTAAGTTCAAGAGTTATAACTCTTATAATTTTGGCAACATTTCCTTTTTAAACATTTGCCCCGCAAGTCGGGTAAAAGCAAGGTGTAGCAGAAATGACAAGTAAAAAGAATAAAGCATCACAATATGATATATGACGCCGTAGCGAAGAATACACAGTAAAGCAAGGACAAATATCACGAAAGGTAAGACTGCATAACATAAAGTCGGCTCACATGCGAGCTCGACACCAGAATATAAAATCATACACATCGTCCTCACAACTGTCTCTAAGTCAATACAGAAAGGTAGATGGAGAATACTAGATACATCAATATACAACTGAAAGATAACAGATACCATACAAAAACCCACCTATCAGCAAAAAGGCTAACTCGCCTCAGAAAGGTATCTGTGCCAAAAGATGCAGTAAACAGCTAGCCGTGACTACTCCCAAGGGCAACCTGCAAATACTGTGGCACAACGGGGGTGAGTTGCCAACTCGTGAATAGAGATAACATATAAAGGTAATCGCGAGCATGCACGTACGGCGCTGCTCTACTAATGCCAGCAGATAATATCAATGCATGACAAACAGTGGATGCAATAGTAATCCAAGTGCGCTATCAGGTAAGTACTACAGGATGAGATGCATAGTAATCAATACTGAGCATGGGATAAATAACATCTACATGGATATGTCAACATGGAAAACAATAATCGGTGCCTCAGGCTGCACCAAAATCCCAAATAAACTCAGGCGCCGGCACTCCCATCGGCCCTCAATTCCTGTACATCTCTGAGAGATCACGAGTGCCCAACATCGGCACCCAAAATATCATAAAATACTCGTGTCCAGCATCGACACGCAAATCCTCGTATACCGGGCTCCGTCAGTCCGGATCGGCCCATGGGATCCGTCTGCGGTGTCGGCCCTCGGCCCCGGCAGTACGGATCATCCCGCATCCATCTCTCGACTCTGGTCAGTATCCTCCGGACAACTGCCAGGTCCAACCAATCACCGGTAGGTAGTAGTCCCTCCGCCGGGCTCACCGTCTACTGCACAGCGAAACCGTTCTCGCCCCGGGGTACCATACCGGGCCCACCACGAACCCGCAAACGGATCATCCATCTCCTCGAATCGGGTTTCAAGCACACGTCTCAGCACCGAGAAAACGCGTGGTGGACGCACCAAAATATCATATCACGAGGTACCGGGTTTTTCAAAATAGTGCATCTTTTCTTAAATACTTCCACGGTCCTCAAAACCAGAAATCACATGAAAATCCATCACCAATAAGTAAACCCAATGCGAGGTGCAATGTAAATCAATCCATGGTATAGATATAAGGGGAAAACCGCTTTTAAAAATAGTTTCCGTTCTTAAAGATGTCATGCGGCTCCCAATTTCTAGGAAATCATAACCAATCATATGTAAAACGAACTACAGCAATATAATCATGGCAGCTCTACAGTGAGTGTGTTATGGAAATTACTAACGGTGTGTGTGTAGCATGTAAATTAGTGCCCGTGCAACATAAACCGTTAGTAATAGTGCGGTGTTCTATCAGTTCTAAGCATATATATATATATATGTAGCAGGGGATGCAATATGCGATGACAGTCCATGGAGTAAATGCAACATATAATAATAAGGTCCTATCAGCCCTGACGCATAATGCCATGCGGGCGATATCCCCGTAGATGTGAAATCTACTCACCGAGTCTCGCGCTAAGTGTAGCCGACGACTTGCTTGCCCTTCTTTGCAGCGTCCGTCTCACTGGCCTGTGAACCTAGAATCACATAACATATATCATACATAAGCTCAATTTCACAGAAACACGACATTACGGTCCAACTAGAAACCCATGTCGCAAACCAATCACGCGTGTGCGCGATACGCTAAAACGTGTGATCACGCGCCTGAAACTACCCCGACGCGTCGCGATACGCAAAAACCCCAAACCCACTCACGTATCACGCGTGTCGCGAAGGTTTAGAAAAACGGCAAAACAGGTATTTGGTCCCGGATTTCTATACAGAGCTAAACTTATAAAAATATATATATCACAGCACCCTACACACTAGCAGACACCTACAGAACCAAACCCTTACCCAAACCCTACCCATCTGGCCGCAAATTGCGCCCAGAACGAATTAATTGGCGGCCTACTGTAGCAGTTAGGGGGTCGGGTTAAATCTGGGGTATCAGCACATCTCCACTATACTGCAGTCTTCCCAATTTCACTCAGAACTCATCGGGTCAAAAGCAGTTCCAGAAAACTCAGTTTTGCTTAAAAACGACGGATTTGCATCAATTTGGAAAACTGGTGGTATTTTAGTGCAATCGGGGTTAAACTAGGTTAATATGGTCTTAATAACCCACTAACAACCTACTGAAACCAATCCACACCACATTAGCACAAAGTTCCTACTAAACACCTCATATCGCACTAAAACGCACTAAAAACCGCTAACCGATGCAAATCTAAACTAACCAAGCAAACTACGGAATAAGTTTAGGAAATATACCTCATACTTAACCCTAGGGAGCTGGAGGAAGATGAAGAGGTGCAGGGAAGGGGCTGCACTTGGTGCTGGTGCTACTGCTCTCTGCTGTTGCTGCTACTTCAGTTGCTGCTGCTGCTGTTTCTGGCTTCAGGTGCTGCTGTTGTGTTGCTGCTGGAGCTGAAGGTAAGTGTGTGTGTGAGTGTGTGAGGTTGAGAGAAAGAAACAAAGAATGAGAGGGAAAAATCATCACTCCAAATGTCAACCCCTCACTCTCTCTCTCTTCATTAATGGCAAGCATGGGCTAAGCCATGATGCCCACTCCCTCTCTCTCACAAGTCAACACTCAAAAACAAATTCAAATTAAAGTAACTTTTAATTAACTAATTAAACCCACTTAAAAACCCATAAGACTTAATCCTCAAGATTAACCCACCATGGTTACTCATCATGGTAAAACTCATTTTAAAAACGCTAGTTTACATGCACATGTGCGTGCAAGCCTAGGAAAATTTTGGAAAAATATTTATTAAATTAGGAAAAATATTTAAAACACAATTTGGTAAACTTTTTGTTAAAAACCATTATTTAAATATAATTATTCACTAAACATATCCTAAGGTGTTACACTAAAAGTGTTTAACACTTATTTGAATATTCTGAGAATAAAATAAAGGAATCTTGGCCCAATCCTAGGGCGCCTCACGTGTCCTCACGTGAGCGCCTCATTTTTCTAGTGTTTAACACTATTTTAAGCATTTCATCCCTAGTGATTAACACTATTTTAAATGCATCACGTGGGACCATGTGACCGCCAGATATGTGCTAGTGTTTAACACTATATGCAAAATAGTCTTAGCCCAAATTGGCTAAGTCTTCCAGAGGCAAGACTCCCCTTTTGACTGAGCCTCAAATATACCCTTGTCTTCCAAGATTGATCATCTCATATGGCATATGAGTGCTCAGCACTCAATAAGAGATAAAAATATGATTAGAACCTAAACTCATGCTTAGCATTGCTAAATAATGGGGAGCTGAGCCCAGACAAATGTTCAACAGTCCCAACAAAGGTCCAACATTTTAAACCTAATTGGACTTAACCCAAGTTGGCCATAAGTGCTCAATTCAGATTTAACTGAGCCCACGTGCTCATAATCTAATTAATTGATCTTAGTCCCAAATTGGACTACAGATTTCCCAATCAACATTGGTTCAAGGGTACATCTCTTCACTCCTTTGATATTTGTCGTTGTAATCTTTCAACGTCTTCAGAGAGGTGACGGGTCCCGATAACCAATCATTCCATGGACTGTGGGGTCCTTAAACTCATGGACTATGATATCCTTAAACTTTATAGACCATGACGTCTTTAAACTACGGACCGTGGGGTCCTTAAGCCCATGGACTATGATATCCTTAACCTCGGACTGTGGGGTCCTTAACCCCATGGACTATGATGTCCTTAACCTTTACAGACTAAGATGTCTTTAAACTGGACCGTAATGTCCTTAAACTAATAATGGACCGCAATGTCCCTAAACTAAACAATAGAGCCCAAATACTTTTTTGTTGGATCTAAATGATCCCGTTAAATTGATCTTAGTCTAAAATTAGACTAACGTATCCTTAACAAACCGTTAAGTTGATCTTAGTCTAAAATTAGACTAACGTATCCTTAACAAACGTTTAAGTTGATTTTAGTCTCAAATGAGACTAATGTATCCTCAAACCCAAACCAAAACCCAAATTTAAGAAAATACGGATTTGGACTAATCCACGCCCTACGGGCGACAACATAAATTAGTCTCCGTATACAATCCACGGGCAACCAAAAACAAAACAAAACACACACGACACGAAGTGACCATCTGGAGAAGGAGAAAGTTGTTGCTGTGATGCGGTAGCGTAATTAACTGCAGGGGCTTGCACCTGCAGGGAAGAGTGTCCCCACAATCAAAAACCTCTCAAATGAGGGGGAATCTGACGAAGTCTGCTACAACGGCCGCATCCGTCTAAACCTCCGATACACGGTGCCATAAATCAACTTGGCATCTTCGGAGAGGTGGACGGATCAAACCAAATAGCATCTGCCCCCAAATTCAGGCAAGACGTTTGCCTTTCCCGGCTTTCGGCGGAGAACAGATTCTGGCACGCCCGGTAGGAAATTTTCCTCTTTCCACTCCACACTTCGTGTGTCGTGTTTTTCCCGTGATCAGATAATCGCGGTGTGTATGTTTGTGGTTTCCCTTAGGGGAGTGGATACCGAAGTCGGCGTTTCGTCTCTATGAAGAATGACGTTTGTTCCCACCTTAGCAACACAGGATCTGTCATATCTGGTGGAGTCAAGTATGGGCCACTTGCAGGCTCAAATCTCTGCAATCCGACTCTTCAAGAAACCAACGAGCTTCTCTTTGGGTCGATGCTTCCACCTCCCACCCTTGGTGCCTCAACGCCGATGGAGGAAGCCCGGAAGAAGTCTGTCGTCCACAGGCTGGTTCCCCAAGCAGCAGCTTTGCCGACGGAATCAGTCCTCAAACAAATGGCACATGCCAAGGACCAAGGTCGACGCAGGGGACAGAATATTCAAGCTCTCAAAGGAAACAGGGGGCAAGCTCGGCAAAATCCTGAAGCTAATCAAATCTCGGCCGTAAGAAATGGTCGACGTCGATATCAGCGTCATACAAAACGAGCTGGGGGCAGTTCTCCGTATGGTCCTGTTTCAACCCCAGCAGTGAATGTTGTTGTTCCAACTGGGAACAGCATCAAATTGCTGTGAAGGGTTAGACAAAATTCTCCTACCGCAATATTGAAGAAGTCTCCGCAGCCCATAGAGATCCCACGAGAGCAGGAATTAGGGACTTTGCCTTGGCTCCGTTGTTTTGACCCAGGGGTGACATTGCGTCTGCTTGTAACGAGAGGAAATACTGAGGTGGAGCTGGGATTTTGCCGTCACTCCGCTTTGTTTCGACCATGAGGTCTTTCGTTGACGTTGCATCTGCATCCTGCTGGACTGCCAAGGAACACCATTGTTGACATTGCGTCTGGTGTAACGAGACGAATGCTGGGATGCAGTTGGGATTTTGCCGTCACTCCGCTTTGTTTCGACCGTGAGATCTTTCGTTGACGTTGCATCTGCATCCTGCTGGACTGCGAAGGAACGCCGTTGTTGACATTGCGTCTGGTGTAACGAGACGAATGCTGAGGTGGAGTTGGGATTTTGCCGTCACTCCATTTTGTTGACGTTGCATCTGCTGTAACGAGACGAATGTTGAGGTAGCCTCTAGGTTGTCTGTGAACCGTCGAGACTTGGCTTTCTTTCGGATGGAGCATGAGAGGAAGGTGTGGTTCCCTTATTGTTTGTGCCCCTGGATTGTATACAGGGATCGATGTGATCCTACCTGTAAGGTAAAAGTTTCATTTTATATATTTTCTCTTTCCGCGATGCTCTATCATTTCAGCTTTTATATCGCGAAAGTCGCGATTGCGCAATCATTTCGGCTATTTTTCGCGGTGCCCAATCTTTTCGGTTATTTGTTTTATTTTTACTCGCTGCTTTTTATTGCGAGTTGCCCAATAATTTCGGCTATTTTTTCATGCATATATTTTTACTTGCTGATTTTGTTGCAAGCTGCCCTACCATTTCGGCTATTTCATATGCATTTGTGGCTCGCTGACTTTTCATTGCAAATTTGGGATTTGGGATCTAATACTGATTTAGGCATCAGAATCGCTAAAACTGGGATATTGCCAGGAGCGAATTATCATTTGCCTTTGTCGATGTCGAACAAAAGTGGCTTAGTAAACATGGTTAGGATCCTGTCGACTAAGGCTTTTAACTTCATGAGCCGTAAGGGTCTCATGAAGGTATTTCTCCCGGCGAGTCGTGGGGATCTCGTAGGTGCGTTTTCTCCTTACGGATTGTGAGGATTCCTAAGTGTATGGTCTCTTATAAGTCGTAAGGATCATACAAGAATGTTTTCTCCTTATAAGTCGAAAGGATTTACAAGTGTCTTTTGCCATATGGGCATATCCCCAGTCTCTGGTGGGACTTTGTTAGGGAAATGTTTATTCGCGCCCGTGGATTGTATACAAGGGTCAACGTTGAACCGCTTGTAGGGCAGCATTGGAGGTTGTGATGGCTTAAGAACAGGTTCAGATCCATGTATCTTAAGGTTTCTGAATCCTATGAGCCGTGAGGGTCTCAAAGGGGAATTCTCCTTACTAGTCGTGAGGATCCCGCAAGTGTAATTTCTCCTTAGGAATCGTGAGGATCCCTAAGTATATTGCGCCCTTGTGAGTCGTAAGGATCTCACACAGGTATTTTCTCCTCACAAGATCGAGAGGACCTTGCAAGTGTTTTAACGAGATTGCGCCCTTTCGGGTTTTCACAAAACTCGCCGGTAGTCCCGCTGTTTTTACTCACGGACCCCTTTTGGGTTTTCATCCGTGCCCATCTTGCTTGTGGACGTACCCTTTTTTTTACCACGTCAGCCTGGCGATGCCGCGGGTTTGTAGTAGTTTAAAGACGTTTCGGTCATTGGCCAGTTTTAGGACATAGTGGTCCATCGTTAGTTTAAGGACGTTTCGGTCTGACGTTGCCGTATTCGAAGAAAATTTCTAGTTTACGGACTTTTCAGTCCAAGGGGATTTCTCTATGAATGAGCACGATGCCCCCGGCATGTCCATCTTTTTCGGATCATGTGGTTGTAGCGGGTTCATCTTCCATTTTTCAGACAGCGCGAATTTGCCCTGTTGGTATTGGTCCTCAATCCAGCCTTTAAAGATGAAGCAATCTTCGATTGGATGGCTTACTTCTTGGTGGTAAGGGCAGTAATCAGGATTGTTGACATCGCCTGGCTGCAACGGACGTTTTGGATCCGGCAGACTGATGAGTCTGTTGCGTACTGCCAGCTCGAACAGTCTTCTCGTTTTATCCTGGGGAAACGAGTAAGGACTTCCCAGTCTCTCCTCGAGGGATGGGCGTGGGTGTGCGTTGTTTTGGCGAACAACCGGCTTTAAGTTACTCGGCTGTTGTTGAGTATTGGCGACGAAGGTCGCTTTCCCTTTTCCCTTTTCGTTCCGAGATTCTAGCTTCGAAGGAGATGGTCTATGACCCATCTGATCCATTTAGGCCAGCTTGTCAATCAAGACCTGAAAAGTGGTCGGCTTGAAAAACATCATGAATTGGGAAATGGTCGCCTGAGGGTCGAGAGTACCCACAAACATTCCTACCGCAGGTGCCTCTTCGATGCGCTGCTCGCACTTCGACCATAAATTCCGCCATCGTATCGCATACTGCACCCATGTCTCTCCAGGCTTCACCCTGGTATTGATCAATGCCGTTATTGGGGTGCGTTCACTAGCACTCGCGAAACGCTGGGTAAATAGTAGCTCCATCTCTGCAAAAGTTTTGACGGGGTCGTTGGGACGCTCCGAATACCACTCAAATGCTGTCTCTGACAAGCTACCAACGAATTGATGAAGCAACAGTTTGTCGTCGCCTCCAGTGTTGCCACACAGAGCCCTGAATTGAGCGACGTGCTGATGCGGATTTCCCGTCCCCTTATATATGTGGAATTTGGGGATCGTATATCCTGGCGGGTACTTTATTTGATCATACCAACCCGGATAGGGCCGTCCAGTTCTGACGACTTGTCCAGCCGCTTCATTCGCTTGATGAGCTCGTATTTGTTGAGCTATATGATCATCAAGCGTGGCTTTATAGATGGTCTCCTCCTTGGCTGCTGACAGAGCCGGCAGAGGATTTGATGTCTCTCCTCTATCATCTTCAATTATTACCGGAGGATCTTCAGCTGGAGGGTCCGGCTGGATCATTATGCCCACCATGTCCTAAAATAGAAGGGCCATTTGGTTTATTTTAGTGGACATTTCTGCCGCTTCTGCATCTCCCTTTTTCAGAGCGCGCTTTAGGAAATCAATATCCGACCCCTTCTATATTCTTTCTCCAGGTGCGTCTTCGGAATTTGCCTTATACGATGGATTTGCGTTTGCTGCCGCCTGAGCAAGCATCTCCTGCAGCTTTTCACGTTGCAGTTGATGTTTTGTTAAGGACCGAGTTTGAGGTCGGTGACTAGTAGAAGCTCAAATTTTGTCTTTGGAATTCACCACATAGACTATGTGAACTACCATGCCCCCAGGCTTGGGGCATTTGGAGTTTTGGCCTTTGGAGTTTGCTTCGGGCACTTGAGCTTTATTGGGCCCCTTTTTTTTTGTGAAAAACCGCTTTGGTTTTAGGAGGAACCGTTGTATCAGGATCCGTCTTGGGATGAGTCCCCTTGTATTTGAAAGAGAATTTGCACTTTTTCTAGGTGATATGCGTAGAGTTTGGCTGACGTTCAGGGGAAGAGCGGCGGTTGACGACAGAGACCTTCACTCGCTTCCGTACTTTATATATAGATGAGGAAAGTTGCTTCAGGGAGCGAACTGGTTTCTGCTCTCGTAGGATCTCCATGGGCTGCAGAGATTTCTCAAATATTGCGGTAGGAAAATTTTATCTGACCCTTCGCACCAATTTGAAGCTGTTCCTGGTTGGAACAACATTCACCACTGAGGTTGAAATAGAACCATACGGAGAACTGCCCCCAGCTCAATTTGTATGATGCCAACATCGACGTCGCCCATTTCTTATGGCCGGGATTTGATTAGCTTCAGGATTTTGCCAAGCCTGCCCTCTGTTTCCTTTGAGAGCTTGAATACTCTGCCCCCCTGCGTCGACCTTGGTCCTTGGCATGTGCCAGTTGTTTGAGGACTGATTCCGTCAGCAAAGCTTCTGCTTGGGGAGCCCGCCTGTGGACGACAGACACCCTCTGGGCTTCTTCCATCGGCGTTGAGGCACCGAGGGTGGGAGGTGGGAGCATCGACCCAAAGAGAAGCCCGTTGATTTCTTGAAGAGACGGATTGCAGAGATTTAAGCCTGCAAGTGACCTGTACTGTTTCCCCCAATCAGAGCAAAGCTCTGTTTGAATTTCAAAAATTCAAAAATTGAAGCAACGCTTCAAATCCCTTGCGTTGCGCGCAACGTGCCACGTGTCAAAAGCTGATACGTCAGCGCAGCGCCCAAGGCAGCACGCCCAATGAGAGCAAGGCTCTAATTAAAACAAAATTAAAGGAAGTAACGCTTCAGTTGCGCAAGCGCTGCGCTGCGCGACACGTGTCAGCGCAGTGGCGCTGCGCTGTGCGCTGCGCGACACGTGTCTGCGCAGTTGGGCAAGTGCAGTTGCGCTGCGCGACACGTGTCAAGCGCTGGTGCGCTTGCGCCAAACAGGATTAAAATTCCAGTAAGATCTTTCTGTTCTTGTTAAAACAAGAAGATTGTCTTCTGTAAAACAGAAGCCCTTGGATCAAAAGATCCAACGGTGGGGAAAATTCCCCAAATCACTCAGAGAATGATCTCTTTAACAAATTTAACAAATTAATGGGCACTATATAAAGGCCCCTAAACCCCAATTCAAAAGACATCGAGATCATCATCAAAAAGCAGAGAGATATTCAGAACTCCTTTAGAAAATTTTGAGAAGAACTCAGAGAACAAAAAAGGTAAAAACCTTTGAATAAAAAGAAGAATTTTTTCTGAATAGATCATTGATCTAAGAACAAGATCAAGGATCTTCAATAAAAAATATAATAAATAACAAAGGCATTGCCTTTTTTATGAACCATTGGTTCTGGAATCTTAAAGATTCTATTCTTTGATCTAAAATTAGATCAAGGTAATTAACAGTGCCTTGCTTTTGCAAATCTGCACTGTTGCTCTCCTGGGTTGGCGCAAGCCACCAGAGAGCGCCACGTGTCGGCCTCAGAACAAACTGCGCTATACGCTTCTAAAATAGAGCATTGCTCTCTGAAATTGGCGCAATGCACCAGAGCGCGCCATGTGTCTGCTCCAGAACAACTTGCGCTATGTGCTTCCAAAACAGAGCATTGCTCTCTTAAATTGGCGCACTGCACCAGAGCGCGCCACGTGTCAGCAGCGCAACAGCGCAGCGCACTGCGCTTGCGCTCACCAGAGCGTGACACGTGTCACCCCCACATGAGTTTGCGCCTTGCGCTCCTCAATGGGCGCAAAGCGCCTGACAAGCCACGTGGCACTCTGTCAGACTAATTAATGCAACGCATTATTAAACGGCAGAGCCCAATTAAAAGGCTCAATGGACCAAAACAAATGCTGTGTATTATTAAGCAGGGGCAAAGCCCTAGCACGGGCCTAATAGGCCAAAGATAAAAAGGTTAAACATTTTCAACTGGACTTAACCCAATTATAAGTCCTCAAATTAAATTGACTGAGCAAGACTGCTCTCTTAAATCAATTTACATCCGGTTCAAGGGTACATCTTCGAACTCCTCTGACAGCTATCGTTGTAATCCTTCAACGACGTCAGAGAGGTGACGGGTCCCGACAACCACACATGAATACGGACTGTGGGGTCCTTAAACTCATGGAGTAATGCGTTCTTAAATTAATCCTCGTCCCCAATTGGGAATGCTGGACCACTACGTCCCTAAACTGGAATAATGGACCACCATGTCCCTAAACTGGAAATCGACCGCAATGTCATTAAACTAAACAATAGAGCCAATTGCTCTTTTGTTGGATCTAAACGATCCCGTTAAGTTGATTTTAGTCTGGAGATTAGACTAACGTATCCTTAACAAACGTTTAAGTTGATCTTAGCCTCAAGATGGCTAACGTATCCTTAAACTAAAACCCCAAACCCAAATCTAAGAAAATACGGATTTGGACTAATCCATGTCCTACGGGCGACGAAATAAATTAGTCTTCTTATACAATCCACGGGCAACCACAAATAAAACAAATACACACGACACGAAGTGAACATCTGGAGAAGGAGAAAGTTGTTACCGCGACGCGGTAGTGTAATTAACCGCAGGGGCTTGCGCCTGCAGGGAAGAGCGTCCCCACAATCAAAAAACCCCTCAAGCGAGGGGGAATCTGACGAAGTCTGCTACATCGGCCGCATCCGTCTAAACCTCCGATACACGGTGCCATAAATCAACTTGGCATCTTCGGAGAGGTGGACGGATAAAACCAAATAGCATCTGCCCCGAATCTCAGGCAAGACGAACCTGCGCGGTCGCGTTTCTGTCTTTCGGAGGGGAACATGTACTTGACTCCACCAGATATGACAGAGCCCGTGTTGCTAAGGTGGGAACAAACGCCATTCTTCATAAAGACGAAGCGCCCACTTCAGTATCCACTCCCCTAAGGGCAACTACAAACATACACACCGCGATTATCTGATCACGGGAAAAACACGACACACGAAGTGTGGAGCGGAAAGAGGACAAGGTCCCACCGGGTTTGCCAGAATCTGTTCCCCGCCGAAACACAGAGACGCGACCGCGTAGGTCCGTTTTGCCTGAATTTCGAGGGCAGATGCTAATTGGTGCTATCCATCCACCTCTCCGAAGATGCCAAGTTGATTTATGACACCGTATATCGAAAGTTTAAACAGATGCGGCCGATGTAGCAGACTTCGTCAGATTCCCCTTCATTTGAGGGGGTTTTGATTGTGGGGACGCTCTTCCCTGGAGGCACAAGCCCCTGCAGTTAATTACGCTACCGCATTGCGGTAACCATTTTCTCCTTCTCCAGATGGTCACTTCGTGTCATGTGTGTTTGTTTTGTTTTTTGGTTGCCCATGGATTGTATACGGAGACTAATTTATGTTGTCGCCCATAGGGCGTGGATTAGGCCAAATCCGTATTTTTCTTAGATTTGGGTTTTGAGGTTGAGTTTAAGGATACGTTAGTCTCATTTGAGACTAAGATCAACTTAAACGTTAGTTAAGGATACGTTAGTCTAATTTTTAGACTAAGATCAACTTAACAGGATCATTTAGATCCAACAAAAGAGTATTTGGACTCTATTGTTTAGTTTAGGGACACTGCGGTTGATTATTTTAAGGACATTACGGTCCAAGGTTAAGGACATCATAGTCCATGGGCTTAAGGACCCCCAGTCCGAAGTTAAGGACATCATAGTCTATGGGTTTAAGGACCCCACAGTTCAAGGTTAAGGACATCATAGTCCGTGGGTGTAAAGGGACCCCACAGTCCGAGATTAAGGACATCATAGTCCGTGGGTTTAAAGGGACCCCACAGTCCGAGGTTAAGGACATCATAGTCCGTGGGTTTAAGGACCCCACAGTTCAGTTTAAATACGTCATAGTCTATGCAATGTATGGTTGTTGGGACCCGTCACCTCTCTGAAGACGTTGAAGGATTACAACGACAAATATCAGAGGAGTAAAGAGATGTACCTTTGAACCAATTTTGGTTGAGAGATCTGTAGTCCAATTTGAGACTAAGATCAAAAGATTTGTGAGCATATGGGCTCAATTAATCTGAATTGAGGACTTATGGCCAAAATTGGGCTAAGTCCAATCAAGTTTAAAATGTTTAACATTTATTTTGGGCCGTTGAGTATTTATTTGGGCTTGGTCCTTTTAACAATGCTGAGCATTGACTTGCATTCTGACAATGTTTTGTCTTTTATTGAATGCTGAGCATTCATCAGAGATCTGGGCTTATTAAAGAACAGTTTATGTTATATCAGCGCAGCACATGGTGCGCTTCTGCCGAGTAGCGCACACGTGAGGGACACGTGGCGCGCTTTGCGCTTTGCGCCAGTCCATGAGCGTGTTGCGCTGATTTATGAGCGCATAGCGCTATTTGTTCAATGGTGCACACATGAGGAACACGTAGTGCGCTTGGCGCTGAGCGCCAGTCCATGAGCGCAAAGCGCTAGTTCAAGAGCGCAAAGCGCTAACTGTTGAGTGGTGCACACGTGAGTGACACGTGGTGCGCTTGGCGCTGAGCGCCAGTCTAAGAGCGTAGAAGCGCATTTGATCAATTTTATAATTTGGGAAATAAATTCTCCCTTAGAAGAGACTTTGTCTCAAGATCCTAAGAACAAAAGTTCTTATTTTATAGGAGATGCTTCAATCTCTTGTATTGATGAAAGGCTTTACCTTAATGGATCTGTGATCCTTAAGAGAATTGAATTATTCTCCCCCCTTTCTTATAGTGAGATATTCATGATCTCTTTATACAAAAGACCTTTGTCTTGTAGATCTATGATCTGTGAGAAGAAATTGTTAGTTATATGTATGCCCTAGAGGCCATTACTGTACATTGGATGTATATTGTAGTGGATGCTGGGACATATATAGGTAGGACTTTCTTGCTCGACATGATAGTAAGCTATCTGGTTGCTCTTTATCTTAACGTGTATACTTTCTGTCTCTCTGTTACATGTTGATAAAGCCCTTAGGATGTGTACTCGACTTCCAGGACTGTGATGCAGATCATACTAGTGGGGCCTGGATAGTCCATGAGTACATCCTTCAATGTTCCTAGTATAGGGAATATCGAGACGGGGCATCGATATTCCTGAGTAGACTAGCGTATATCTTCTCGACCCATGCGATGGGCGATGGATGATCCCATATCCATTGGTGTTTGACATCAGAGATGGTATACGGGTGCTCAGTGGAGACTGGGTACACTGAACGGACTCGCCGAGAACTCCCAGATGGTATTATACCTCACGTCAGATGGCAGTTCTCTGGTGACACTAGTACAGCTTAGTCTGTTGACCCGAGATCGTCATAGAGTCTTGTGTGTCTCCCACTGTGCTTTGATTTCCACCCTACCACGGCTCTACTGAGTTGTGCAAACAAGTGGTTTTTGGGTACAGTCCCGATTCACATGGAGGCAATGAGCGATAGGAGAGGATTCGTCTCTCCCGGTATTGGGGGTTGATGTTGCGCTATGCACGACTGGCCATAACAGGAAATCCCTGGCCAGGGTTGCTGTGATATACTGGTAAGAGTTATCAGTAGTTTCATGAATGTTATGGACCTCAAGTCGGCATGACTTATCGAGCTACTGGGGTCTGACGTTTACCACCCCTAGGCGAGATATGCGACATATCAGACGAACAGACCGGACTGTACGGTAAGTGTTACTGGTTGGATTCACAGGAGTGTGAGCGGGCTTGCTCGTCGATCTTCTGATCGCTCAATACCCGGGTGGCCGTTACGTTTAGCAGACCGCTTGCGGCTTGTGGGTGTTTGATATGATCATCATCTGCTGCCGGCGTATTGACGAGTCTTTAGAGTCCTACACAGAGGTTTCCTAGCTCAAGCGAAACGAAATAGGAGCGCATATGAGATATGTGCGGGACCGAGAATAATTCGTGTATGTGATACCGTATTCCATTCTCGCGATGAATGTGTCGAATGGTTGTATGCGATATAACCTAGTTATCGAATCAAGGATTGATTCGATAAGCCGATACATTGGATACTAGCCGGTTATATGCGACATGACCGGATCATTGAATCAAGTGTTGATTTAATGATTTAATGTATAATTATATATTTGATATATTACTTTGCATTAACTGGTATTGGTTCACTTTAAATGGATTTTCTCACTTGGATTGTGCAAGTTGTATATGTGATATACTTTTAAGCACAAGATTGTATCATGTTTGATGATACATGCAAGCTTGGGTTTGTGTAAAGAATTGACCATGGTTACATGAATGGTTAGGGTTTCTTTTATTTACTTATTCATTTATCTATTTATTCTTTTAAAAGGTAAAGAAAACAAAATGGTTTCTTTTGGATGCTTCAAGCATCTTTGACCTTATGACCATTTTGTCTTCATCTCCTAAACCTAACCATTCTACTAACCTTAGTTGATTCTCTACACTAAACCATGGTTGTTGACATGATAAGTATCATATTGTTTTTATTTTTAAATAACACTTATCATAATTCTTTATCATCTTCTTCTTCATCTTCAACTTGAAGAAAGCTTGCACCATCAATGGCAACTAGCCAAAATGAGTGAGAAATCCAAATCTAAAGTCTACCCACTTCCTATTTCTTCATCCTCTACCTCTTGCCAAGTTGTATAGGGTGTTTCCTTCACAAGTTTTCAAGGCTTGGTGAAGTTGGAGCTTGTTCTTGTAATGCCTCGACGTAGATCATCTTCGGCATCGAACCGACGATCAAGCCCGCCCATTCGTCGATGATGCCAATGCTAGAGTCAAGGGTTCGATTTGGACAGCGGAGGGAGATCATCGCGGAGCTTAGGAAGTGGTGGACCGGATCTACAAAGGTTGTAGTCACTTTCCCTTAGCATTTAATTCGATTACATGCTTGCTTCGCCTATATATCTAGTTAACGATCCGTATTAGGGTTTGTAGGCACAAGGAATTTTTTGATTTGTGCATGTTTGATCACTTGTGAGACTTCATTAGTGTGCCTAGGAACCCTACAGTGGTATCAGAGCCAAGCTAGAGCCTTAGGCGATGCGTAGACGGAATTAGAACTCCGATCGAATCAAAACCCAAATCCTAATATTGCTCTCTGTACTTTTTCTGAAATCGTGGAATTTTGATAATTAAAAATATGCAGAAAAATCAGCAGGAGATTATATGAATTACTGTGAAGCCCGTACACCTAACTCCACCAAAGCGCGGCGGAACCGCGGCATTAGCATGCTAATGCGGCGGTTCCGCGGCCCTTTAGCCTCTTCATGCAATAAATTTTGCACAGTAATTCCTAGTTTGCAGTGCTGGTTTTCCTGGGAATTTTTAATAATTTTTCAAGAGTTGAATTTTCTGAGTTGTATTGGGGACTCGGTGTATCGATCGGATTGTCTAATTTTGTCGGTATGTTTTTCCGGGTATTTTTAGAATATGTTAAAAAGTTCGACCGGATATAAATACCCACTTTTTCCTCTGCCTGGAAATTTCCAATTGTTGGATTTTTCCGTAGTTTAACGACGTTCTAAGTAGTGCAAGTAACGCGATGGACCCTCTAGAAGACAACAAACCTTAACTCGATTATGTGACCGTCTTGAACTGCCCTTTGAACCTTCGGGTTTGGGGCAGTACGGCGTGCCACATGTGAGGCGTTGGCTTGACCCTTCTACGGCTGGACCGTTGGTACTGAGGCACGAACTGAATGTTGTTAGACTTATTTCATGTGTTGAGCTGTTTCGGGAAAACTTGGGTGTTCGAATGTTCAATCGAAAAGTTTAACATTTTCTGTTTATCCGGAATGTGATACAATAATTGGAATTCACAAGTAGTTATGAGATAACGGAATGAATATTATAAACATAGCAGTTTAGTCCCACTTGATCGGTTGCCACGGAGTTTTGATGTGATCAAAAGTCCGTCGCAATCACGTAGCGTACGCGGATACTCGCCGGGTAAACTTAATAGACAGCCTCACTCCATATCCCCGACCAAGTGACTGTAGGAGAACCCCGTCGCCGAAAGCCTCCGTTCGGGTGCTCGCGGCAGCGGTGTTCCGCCTTGGTGCACTTTGTCGGCGGCGTCGGGGGTGCGGCCGCCTACTAAAATTTGCAACGAGCAGTCGATCAGTTTTTCGGGAATCTTGTTGAATTGCCCGACTTGATATTGGAAAGAGTTTTCGATAATGAGACTAAAATGCGGGGTTTATAATTGTTAGGCATGCGATGTCTAAAGAATTCATTTGATCAGGCATGCGATGTCTGAGGTGGTTGCGGATTCCAACTGTTGTAGTTTTACACTTTCTTTTCTGTGACCGTAAGTGTAATATGTGATATCGCCGGTTTCGTTGCTATATGTCAACGACAATTGGGATGCGCATATTTACTTACGTTGATGACATGTGATGTTATGTGTTGCTGGATATGTTATATTGGATCGTCGTGTTTGAATAGCCAGGGGTTTTTATGTGAGATGAGTGTTTTTCATTTTCATTCATGTAAAAACTTGTATGTAATATTCTTTTATTGGGGCACTTCCAGGTTGCGGAAGTTGTCACCGTTGATGTATATTATTTACTTTTCTGCACTAGGATAGACCCAAGGAGGGGAGCATAAGTAACCGGGTTCTAGGTTCCAGTGGAGACCATCTCGAGGAGTCGAGTCCGGGTCTCCTAACCCTAGAATTGGTAGGGTTGCTTGCCGCTCTCGTAGGGGTCTAGGGGTGTGGGATTGGCTATTCATCACGACCGTGGAATCCGTGTTTTATACTGGCTCGTATTGAAAACACGGACGTCCTAGTATATCCAATATTTCATATGTTTCTTCTGCTGTGATTTATCTGTGATGTGATCATGTGATGTTCTGTGACAGATATTATATATAGTATATATGATATATTATATAAACGTTGCTTATGTTTTACACCCGCGCTAGCCCTGCCCCGCTCTGCCGTTAGTTACCTAACCTAACGGTGCAGACGGGACATCGAGGCGAATGCGGATGGCATAAGCGTACGTTATATTTATCTGTGATGTTTAGGTGGACTTAAATGATGGGATATTCATTAATGAGATTAATGAAAGAAAATAAACCTAATTGATGTTGTGGAATCGAATTTCAAAATAAAAACAGGGAGCTACAGTTCTTGCTTTGCATCGCGGTGTTCATTATAGAACATCCTGCACCTTATTCGATGAGGAAAGGACCGAGATCCCTTCACCGGGAGTGACTCCTTTAGCAATAACTGGCAGATGCTACAACCCTCGGTTTGTCTTTGATCGCTTCTATAGTTTTCGCTTTGCACAGTGATATATATGATATATCCCGCACCTCATTCGACGAGAAAAGGGCCGACGATCCCTTCATCGGGAGTGACCCCTTTAGCAAAACTAGAAAAACCTCGAAAACATTCCATTTAAAAACCATTTGATTCCGCAACGAGATCAAGTTCAAAGCGTTAAAGGTTTTCACAAAACCATTCGCAACCCTCCGTCATTTTAGGAAGTAGAGTACTTAGTATTCGTGCTGTGTTTGTTGACCATAGTCAAGGCACAGTGTACGGTAGCTAAGTGATGTCTTCCTACACCGCATATGATGCGATTAGTTAGGACAGTCGCGTGACTTTGTTGACCTTAGTTAAGGGTCATGTGGGTGGGTCTAATTAATCACGAAATGACGGGTAGAACTTGACTAGTACTTATGATTTGTTGACCATAGTTAAGGTCATAGGTACTAGGGGTAAAAACCTTTATCGTGAGTTTCAAGTGTTGAAATTTGCAATGAGATTGCATACCTTCTATGTGATAGTTGGATCCCGATACCCACTGCGAGTAATTGTTACTCCTGGGAGAGTTTTGCACTTTGCAATTAGTCGATCAAGTAGGTGTCTAGAAAGGTGTCAACGGGGTTACGCCTCTGGAAAAACGAGGTTTACTGTAATTAGGTCCGTGCGAAAGCACGGGGAACCTCCCTCAAAGTACCGACACTGGCCTGGCTGAAAGATTGGCGAACTTGTAGAGTGTAATTAATCCCGGCTAGTCTTTCCTTTTAAGGTTTGAAGGAAGATTTGATAAAAACAGTGGGAGCCATCCTGATTAGATAAAATATATAACCAATCTAATCTTGCAAGAGCGCACGCTGAGTGTTTTCTTCTCTCTCTCTCCTGGTAGCGACCATATCACGTCTTAATCAAGATAATAATATGGATGTATTGACCGAACCCGCTTGTTATACTGAGCTGGGGAACGTTGGTCCCGCTCCAACTTATAATTGTTATAAGACAGAGCAGGAAATAGGGGAATACCAGAATTCCTATGCCGCCCAAACGAAGAAAGTGCATATGATGCATCATCTTCGGGTGTGTTCATTACAAAAAACTGTTTCTCAGTATTCTCCGCATCCTGGGTATCTGATACCGGATCAGGATCCCAGATATGTAATCTGTTACATAGGGCTACAAAAGGGTAGAAAAACTGAGAACGGGTGATAAGTTTCATGAGGCAGAAAACGGGGCAAGTGTTGCAGCCAAGTCTGTTGGTCACTGTCACCCTGTATTACCAATACATTGATTCTGGACAAATGCTATTAGATACCGAACCTGATATACAAAATCATATCAGTCTCTTTATTAGTAAAGAAATGATAAAATTTTGTATTGATGGATAATGTTTTGAACATTTCCTATATCAAAAGTTGATCGGTTCAGGCACGTTATCTAAAAGCATTGACGTTCTAAATCAAACACAGTTCTTAGTATTCAGAACACACACAAGAGGAAGAGTTCAGAAATGAACGAATTCTTCTTGAGGTTTTGTAGACTAGGTCATATCAATGCGACCCGACTAGCTGAAGTTACATTTAGATGCATATTTAAATCAGTTTGAATTTACATCTTGTGAAACTTGCCAGTCATGTCACAAAGATATAATGACACCAGCTCTGTTTACTGGAAACTGAGAAAGAGTTAGTAAACTCTTGGGACTGATGCATGATGATGTATGTAAGGTCTCCTGTCTACACATGCCAGGACTGGTTCTTTATACTTCATTATATTCTCTGATAATCTCTCAAGATTCAGTCATATATTCCTGTTGAAATATAAGTCCGAACCTTTTGAGGTATTCACAGAATATAAGTAGGAAGTAGAGAACCAATATACGGGTATAAGTATTATGTCCTATGATGAGATCAGGGAGGAGAATACTTGTGCATGGAATCCTTGGACTATTCTAAAGGAAAATGAGATTCTCTCTCAGTATTACTCCTCTGAATACACCACAGCACAACGGTGTATCGGGACGGAGCAATCACACAATATTAGATATCGTGTGCTCTATGATGAGTATTACTGAGTTACCTATTTCCTTTTGGGAGTTATGCGCTTGAGAAGCTGCATACCTATTGAATTAGGTTCGAATCAAATCAGTGCCTACCACTCCATATAAGATATGGTGTGGGAAGATCCTATCTCTTAAGTAAGTTAAGATTTGGGATTGTCCGACCTATGTCAAAAGCAAAATCCGGACAAGATCGAGGCAAGGTCAGTTCTGTAGAACTGGAAAGGTTCCAGCTATTCGAAACTACAGCTGAAGATTTGACAGAACCAAAGGATTTTATAGTCCCCGACGAACCTCAGCCTCTCCGCCGATCTGGTAGGGTTCCTCGCCTGCCTGAGAGATACCTCGGTTTCTCGATGACAGTGGGAGCGAGGATTGTATCATGAGATGATGACCCAACCAGTTTCGAGCAGGCCATCGAGAGTAGGGACTCTGTAAGAATGGCTGGATGCTTAGTGATCTGAGATGGAATCCTTATACACCAACAAAGTATGGACTTTGGTTGCTATATCTGAAGGGTTAAATCCCCATCAGGAGCAAGTATATCTTGAGAAGATTACTTGGTGTACATGGAAAAGTTGAGACTTTCAAAGCTAGACTTGTTAAAGTTTTTCGTCATCAACCAGGCACGGATAATGATGAAACCTTTTCCAGGGACTATGTTTAAGTCCATCCAGATCCTACTTGCCACGGCTACATACCATGACTACGATATCTGGTGGTTGGGTGCCATGACTACTTTTCTAAATATTGATTTAGAAGAGAACGTCTATAAGAACACAGCCAGAGGGCCTCGTAGACAGTGGGAGCAGCGGAAACGTGTGCAAGATGCTTTATAGGATAAAGCAGGCATCGCGGAGTTGGAACATCTGTTTTGATGGATTAGTCAAAGAAGTTGACATCATCAAAATGGTAGATGAACCTTGTATAAACAAAAAGGTAGTAGGGAGTATGGTGACGATCCTCGTAGAGTACGTGGATGACATACTCTTGTTAGGGAAGGAGTTTCCTATGCTACGCTCGATCAATCTCCGCTTATCACAATGATTTTCCATATAGGATCAAAGTGATACCTACTAAATCCTAAGCTTTGGATCTATGAGATAGATTTAATTGGATGATTAGGATACTCACTAGTTGTAGTGAGATGGTATCAATCGATCCTGGGGAGAATCACTGGAAGGGTTCCAGAGTGATAAAGACGACTGAATGTCAGTCGCAGGCATTGTCTTTACCCTCGGTAAAGGGACGGTATGTTGGAAGATTTCCAAGCTAGATACCGTGACAAACTAGACGATAAAGGCTGGTAACATCGCTATTAAAGATACTACCAAAGAGGAAGTTTGGGTGTATATTGGTTCATAAGATGAACTAGGTTCCTGCCATTGTGTGACAATGGAAATGTGGCTTTGGCCCTGGAACCCTGGTCCTATCAGTGACCCAGACATATTCTGAGGAAGCATCACCTGATCAAGGAGATAGTTGATCTCTGGGGTGATCGAGGTTAGGAGAGAAGACTCAGAGGACAACACGGCGGATCCACTCACGAAGGCCTTTTCCGAGAGAGAGACTCCTATGGGATGGTTGAGTATTAGATACTGCAACCACTGCTACAGATGGCCCTAGTGAAGTGGGAGATTGTTAGTTATATGTATGCCCTAGAGGCCATTACTGTACATTGGATGTATATTGTAGTGGATGCTGGGACATATATAGGTAGGACTTTCTTGCTCGACATGATAGTAAGCTATCTGGTTGCTCTTTATCTTAACGTGTATACTTTCTGTCTCTCTGTTACATATTGATAAAGCCCTTAGGATGTGTACTCGACTTCCAGGACTGTGATGCAGATCATACTAGTGGGGCCTGGATAGTCCATGAGTACATCCTTCAATGTTCCTAGTCGAGGGAATATCGAGACGGGGCATCGATATTCCTGAGTAGACTAGCGTATATCTTCTCGACCCATGCGATGGGCGATGGATGATCCCATATCCATTGGTGTTTGACATCAGAGATGGTATACGGGTGCTCAGTGGAGACTGGGTATACTGAACGGACTCGCCGAGAACTCCCAGATGGTATTATACCTCACGTCAGATGGCAGTTCTCTGGTGACACTAGTACAGCTTAGTCTGTTGACCCGAGATCGTCATAGAGTCTTGTGTGTCTCCCACTGTGCTTTGATTTCCACCCTACCACGGCTCTACTGAGTTGTGCAAACAGGTGGTTTTTGGGTACAGTCCCGATTCACATGGAGGCAATGAGCGATAGGAGGGGATTCGTCTCTCCCGGTATTGGGGGTTGATGTTGCGCTATGCACGACTGGCCATAACAGGAAATCCCTGGCCAGGGTTGCTGTGATATACTGGTAAGAGTTATCAGTAGTTTCACGAATGTTATGGACCTCAAGTCGGCATGACTTATCGAGCTACTGGGGTCTGACGTTTACCACCCCTAGGCGAGATATGCGACATATCAGACGAACAGACCGGACTGTACGGTAAGTGTTACTGGTTGGATTCACAGGAGTGTGAGCGGGCTTGCTCGTCGATCTTCTGATCGCTCAATACCCGGGTGGCCGTTACATTTAGCAGACCGCTTGCGGCTTGTGGGTGTTTGATATGATCATCATCTGCTGCCGGCGTATTGACGAGTCTTTAGAGTCCTACACAGAGGTTTCCTAGCTCAAGCGAAACGAAATAGGAGCGCATATGAGATATGTGCGGGACCGAGAATAATTCGTGTATGTGATACCGTATTCCATTCTCGCGATGAATGTGTCGAATGGTTGTATGCGATATAACCTAGTTATCGAATCAAGGATTGATTCGATAAGCCGATACATTAGATACTAGCCGGTTATATGCGACATGACCGGATCATTGAATCAAGTGTTGATTTAATGATTTAATGTATAATTATATATTTTATATATTACTTTGCATTAACTGGTATTGGTTCACTTTAAATGGATTTTCTCACTTGGATTGTGCAAGTTGTATATGTGATATACTTTTAAGCACAAGATTGTATCATGTTTGATGATACATGCAAGCTTGGGTTTGTGTAAAGAATTGACCATGGTTACATGAATGGTTAGGGTTTCTTTTATTTACTTATTCATTTATCTATTTATTCTTTTAAAAGGTAAAGAAAACAAAATGGTTTCTTTTGGATGCTTCAAGCATCTTTGACCTTATGACCATTTTGTCTTCATCTCCTAAACCTAACCATTCTACTAACCTTAGTTGATTCTCTACACTAAACCATGGTTGTTGACATGATAAGTATCATATTGTTTTTATTTTTAAATAACACTTATCATAATTATTTATCATCTTCTTCTTCATCTTCAACTTGAAGAAAGCTTGCACCATCAATGGCAACTAGCCAAAATGAGTGAGAAATCCAAATCTAAAGTCTACCCACTTCCTATTTCTTCATCCTCTACCTCTTGCCAAGTTGTATAGGGTGTTTCCTTCACAAGTTTTCAAGGCTTGGTGAAGTTGGAGCTTGTTCTTGTGATGCCTCGACGTAGATCATCTTCGGCATCGAACCGACGATCAAGCCCGCCCATTCGTCGATGATGCCAATGCTAGAGTCAAGGGTTCGATTTGGACAGCGGAGGGAGATCATCGCGGAGCTTAAGAAGTGGTGGACCGGATCTACAAAGGTTGTAGTCACTTTCCCTTAGCATTTAATTCGATTACATGCTTGCTTCGCCTATATATCTAGTTAACGATCCGTATTAGGGTTTGTAGGCACAAGGAATTTTTTGATTTGTGCATGTTTGATCACTTGTGAGACTTCATTAGTGTGCCTAGGAACCCTACAGAATTATGTTCTTCTTTTTATTTTATGATGAGATCCTTTGATCTCTTTGTGAAAGACCTTGGTCTTGTAGATCTATGATCTTTAAAGAAGTAAATTCGTCTTTTAATTATGAGATGATTTCTTCTCTCTGTTCATTTTTTTTACCTTGAAGAAACTCTTCTTTTTCTGAGAGGTTGGCTCTTCTTTCTGAGATCTCTCAAAGCTTATGGTTGGGGGGGTTCCTCTCTTTGTTTCTGTATATCTTCTGTATTTTTTTGAGACTTGAAGTCTTGGGGCCTTTATATTGGGCAAGCTGATTTGTTTAATCAGTTAAGGAGATCTCCTCTCCAATTGATTTGGGGATTCCCCACCATTGGATCTTTGATCCAAGGGCTTCTGATTTACAGAAGTCAATCTTCTTGTTTTTAAAAAGATTGGGAAATCTTTTCCATACAGAATTTATTCTGTATTTTGGTGATTTTTAATCAGCATTGGATCATTGATCCAACGGTGTTATGATTTACAGAGCACAATCTTGTTGTTTGGAAAGATTTTGAGGAACCTTTCCTTAACAGAAATTAATTCTAATTAATTAATGATTTATCATTATTATTGAATCTTAGATCTGCCGGCGGGGAGCTTTTAGTTCCAGCGATAGCGCACCCGTGCTTTGCACGTGGTGCGCTGCTTAGAGCGCAGCGCACCTAGCGCTAGCGCACACGTGGTTTGCACGTGGTGCGCTGCTTAGGGCGCAACGCACTTGGCGCTTCGTTTGAAACGTTGCTTCATTTCAAAATTTGAATTTTTAAATAGAGCTTTGCTATGATTGGGGGAAACAGAGGGGAGATACAATAATAGAGAGAAAAAAGAAGAGAATTTAATTCTCCAGAGAAAAAAGAAGATTTCTTGAGAAAAGAAAGAAACCCTAGGTAAAAAAAGGAAAGAGATCATTCTATAAGCTCCCACAAAACAAAAAAGAGAATTTAATTCTCAAACTAAGAGTTTAACTCTTCTGAATAAGAACTTAGTTTTTCTTCTGGTTGAAGATCTGCAGAAGCAGATCTCCCCATAAGTTGAGAATTTAATTCTCATCGGGGAGATTCTGCCATGCAGATCCAAAACTTAGAGGGAGAATTGAGTTTAAAGAATTTAATTCTTCCAAATACATGGGAATTTAATTCCTCTATATAAAATTAGGGTTTAACCCTATAAAAGAATTTAATTCTTCCAAATACATAGGAATTTAATTCCTCTAAATAAATTAGGGTTCAACCCTACAAAAGAATTTAATTCTTAAACAAGGGACTTAAACTTTTCATGCACGTAAAAGCATCAGTATCCAACCTGATCACGTGTGTCCATGTTACTCCCCTCCTCAGTGATCAAAAGAGAACGAATGAAATTGGGTCACGTGCTCCCACGTGACCCTTGGATAAATTCCTCAAAATAGATAGAACAAAGCAAAGACAGAACAGACTTTAGGTGCCCTCACGTGTCCCCACGTGACCCCTAACAAATCTTGTTAATATCCAGTGCATGGGTGCCCATCACGTGCCCACACGTGATGGCCATGAAGACTAAAAGTGTTTAACACTTATTTGAATATTCTGAGAATAAAATAAAGGAATCTTGGCCCAATCCTAGGACGCCTCACGTGTCCTCAAGTGAGCGCCTCATTTTTCTAGTGTTTAACACTATTTTAAGCATTTCATCACTAGTGATTAACACTATTTTAAATGCATCACGTGGGACCACGTGACCGCCAGATATGTGCCAGTGTTTAACACTATATGCAAAATAGTCTTAGCCCAAATTGGCTAAGTCTTCCAGAGGCAAGACTCCCCTTTTGATTGAGCCTCAAATATACCCTTGTCTTCCAAGATTGATCATCTCATATGGCATATGAGTGCTCAGCACTCAATAAGAGATAAAAATATGGTTAGAACCTAAACTCATGCTTAGCATTGCTAAATAATGGGGAGCTGAGCCCAGACAAATATTCAACAGTCCCAACAAAGGTCCAGCATTTTAAACCTAATTGGACTTAACCCAAGTTGGCCATAAGTGCTCAATTCAGATTTAACTGAGCCCACGTGCTCATAATCTAATTAATTGATCTTAGTCCCAAATTGGACTACAGATTTCCCAATCAACATTGGTTCAAGGGTACATCTCTTCACTCCTTTGATATTTGTCGTTGTAATCCTTCAACGTCTTCAGAGAGGTGACGGGTCCCGATAACCAATCATTCCATGGACTGTGGGGTCCTTAAACTCATGGACTATGATGTCCTTAAACTTTATAGACCATGACGTCTTTAAACTACGGACCGTGGGGTCCTTAAGCCCATGGACTATGATGTCCTTAACCTCGGACTGTGGGGTCCTTAAACCCATGGACTATGATGTCCTTAACCTTTACAGACTAAGATGTCTTTAAACTGGACCGTAATGTCCTTAAACTAATAATGGACCGCAATGTCCCTAAACTAAACAATAGAGCCCAAATACTTTTTTGTTGGATCTAAATGATCCCGTTAAATTGATCTTAGTCTAAAATTAGACTAACGTATCCTTAACAAACCGTTAAGTTAATCTTAGTCTAAAATTAGACTAACGTATTCTTAACAAACGTTTAAGTTGATTTTAGTCTCAAATGAGACTAACGTATCCTCAAACCAAAACCAAAACCCAAATTTAAGAAAATACGGATTTGGACTAATCCACGCCCTACGGGCGACAACATAAATTAGTCTCCGTATACAATCCACGGGCAACCAAAAACAAAACAAAACACACACGACACGAAGTGACCATCTGGAGAAGGAGAAAGTTGTTACTGCGATGCGGTAGCGTAATTAACTGCAGGGGCTTGCACCTGCAGGGAAGAGTGTCCCCACAATCAAAAACCTCTCAAATGAGGAGGAATCTGACGAAGTCTGCTACAACGGCCGCATCCGTCTAAACCTCCGATACACGGTGCCATAAATCAACTTGGCATCTTCGGAGAGGTGGACGGATCAAACCAAATAGCATCTTCCCCCAAATTCAGGCAAGACGTTTGCCTTTCCCGGCTTTCGGCGGAGAACAGATTCTAGCACGCCCGGTGGGAAATTTTCCTCTTTCCACTCCACACTTCGTGTGTCGTGTTTTTCCCGTGATCAGATAATCGCGGTGTGTATGTTTGTGGTTTCCCTTAGGGGAGTGGATACCGAAGTCGGCGTTTCGTCTCTATGAAGAATGACGTTTGTTCCCACCTTAGCAACACAGGCTCTGTCATATCTGGTGGAGTCAAGTATGGGCCACTTGCAGGCTCAAATCTCTGCAATCCGACTCTTCAAGAAACCAACGAGCTTCTCTTTGGGTCGATGCTTCCACCTCCCACCCTTGGTGCCTCAACGCCGATGGAGGAAGCCCGGAAGAAGTCTGTCGTCCACAGGCTGGTTCCCCAAGCAGCAGCTTTGCCGACGGAATCAGTCCTCAAACAAATGGCATATGCCAAGGACCAAGGTCGACGCAGGGGACAGAATATTCAAGCTCTCAAAGGAAACAGGGGGCAGGCTCGGCAAAATCCTGAAGCTAATCAAATCCCGGCCGTAAGAAATGGTCGACGTCGATATCAGCATCATACAAAACGAGCTGGGGGCAGTTCTCCGTATGGTCCTGTTTCAACCCCAGCAGTGAATGTTGTTGTTCCAACTGCGAACAGCTTCAAATTGCTGTGAAGGGTTAAACAAAATTCTCCTACCGCGATATTGAAGAAGTCTCCGCAGCCCATAGAGATCCCACGAGAGCAGAAACAAGTTCGCTCCCTGAGACAACTTTCCTCATCTATATATAAGGTGTGGAAGCAGGTGAAGGGGACTCACCCCAAGACGGATCCTGATGCAGCGGTTCCTCCCAAAACCAAAGCGGCTTTACAATAAGAGGCCCAATAAAGCTCAAGTGCACGAAGCAAACTCCAAAGGCCAAAACTCCAAACACCCCAACCCTGGGGGCATGGTAGTTCACATAGTCTATGTGGTGAATTCAAAAGACGAAGTTCGAGCTTCTACTAGTCACCGACCTCAAACTCGGTCCCTGACAAAAGTTCAACTGCAAACGTGAAAAGCTGCAGGATATGCTCGCTCAGGCGGCAGCAAACACTAATCCATCGCCTAAGGAAAGTCCCGAGGACGCACCCGAAGAAAGAATAGAGAAGGAGTCGGATATTGATTTTCTAAAGTGCGCTCTGAAAAAGAGATATGAAGAAGCAGCAGAAATGTCCACTAAAATGAATCAGATGGCCCTTCTGATTCAGAATATGGATGGAATGATGGTTCAATCGGAACCACAAGCGAATGAACTGCCGGTAGTCACTTTTAAAGACAAGGGTGACATTTCAATTCCTCTACAAGTCTCATCAACAGTCGAAGAGGAAATGTTCTCAAAAGCAAAGCTGAACGAATATGCCGCTCAGCAAATCAAGACTCACTACTCCAGTGAAGCCGCAAATAGATCAATCAAGACCGGTCGACCGTATCCGACATGGTACGATCAAATACAGTACCCGCCACAACAGCACACCTCTAAATGGGTGGACACGCCGGGGGCATCGTGCTCTTTTATAGAAGAAGCTCCATGGGAGGTCGCTCTTTCAGCTAAGACGAAAAGAATGCTGAAAAATCTTCACACATGCTCGGCGATCAGGTGGAAAAGTCCGTTGGAACCCGAGGTTATTGAGGGGATGCCGAAGCCGCGCCCAACGCTAAAAGTTGGTGATGATAGTCAAAACACCCATGCCCAGCTGTCAAAGTCTTCAAAGAAGAAGAAGAAGACCAAAAAGCCCGTGAAGCCTAATGACAAGCGCACGGACCTGCAAAAACATATTGACGCGCTGGAAGAATATAACTAGAAGGCGCGAACTCCGGTCACACTCCAAGAATTCCTCAACCATATCCTTGAAAATGGATATGGCGATGAAGATGAGGGAGAAGACTCATCAGATGAATCTGAGGATATGTGGCAAGTTGCCACGTGATTTCTCACTTGTTAATAAACGGTGAAGAAGCTCCGGATGCAGAGAAATTGGGGCAAATCCCGAACCGGAACTCCTAGGACCGTCAGACGAGATGATTGACACATGCCTGAACGAAGCTCTTCTGAAAAGCAAAGCTGATCGAGAATGCGAAGTAGCCATATTTGAAAAAGCCAAACGTCAGCGACTGGACAAAAGGGTTAAAACACTCCCACCAGATTAAAGTACATCCGCTGCAAATAAAAGTAGGTTCAAGACGAGGAAAAGGTTCGCCAAAGCCATGTCGATGGGTATGAAGCTGCCACCATCCGAAGGAAACACTCCTGGTGTGATACATCCCGACGAAACAGACGCACATCCAAACTACTGCTTGTACCATCGGAGGACTACACACCATAATGAAGAGTGCAACGCCTTTAAAAACTGGTGGTAAGGATATGTTGCCCACCGACAACACGTCCAGCGGTGGAGCGCAAGGCTCGTCGAAAACAGAGAAGCACGACAGATGAACGCAAAAGAACTGCCGGCAAATGTCACATAGTTGACAACGAGGGATCGCAAGTTCTCACCTTTGGAAGCGACTATGATGAACAAATAGCTCCCAGCCCTCTCTTCAAGGAATATACCTCTGACACGAAAGATACGAAGACTTGCGAGGATATCTAGCTGCGTAATCGTACGTTGCCCCCAAAAAATCTTGGACTTATGAACAACGGGCCAAAATGTCCCTAAACTAACAATGGACCGCAATGTCCTAAAACTTGCAACTGACCGAGACGTCTATAAACTACTATGGACCACAGCATCCCAAGGTTGACAAAAAAACGGTATGTCCACAAGCAAAATGGGCACGGATGAAAACCCGAAAGGGCGTTGTGAGTAAAAACAGCAGGACTACCGGCGATGTTTGTGAAAACCCGAAAGGGCGCAGACTCGTAAAGGGAAAAAAGGTATGTCCACATGCAAAATGGGCACGAATGAAATCCCGAAAGGGCTCCGTGAGTAAAAACAGCAGGACTACCGTCGAGTTTGTGAAAACCCAAAAGGGCGCAATCTCGTTAAAATACACTTGCAAGGTCCTCTCGACCTTGTAGGGAGAAAATACCTGCGTGAGATTCTTACGACTCACAAGGGAGCAACACACTTAGGAATCCCCACGATTCCTAAGGAGAAAACACACTTACGAGATCCTCACGACTCGTCAGGAGAATTCCCCTTTGAAACCCTCATGGCTCATAGGATTCAAAAGCCTTAAGTTATAGGGATCTTAACCTGTTCTTAAGCCGTCATACACCCCGATTTTTCCCTACAAGCGTTTCAATATTGACCCTTGTATACAATCCATGGGCACGAATAAACATTTCCCTAACAGAGTCCCACCAGCGACTAGGGATATGCTCACACGGTGAACAAACACTTGTAGATCCTCTCGACTTGCAAGGAGAAAACACTCTTATAAGATCCTTACAACTTATAAGAGAACACACACTTAAGAATCCCCACAATTCTTAAGAAGAAAACGCACCTACGAGATCCTCACGATTCGTAGGGAGAAACACCTTTATGAGACCCATACGGCTCATGAAGTCAAAAGCCTTAGTCGACAGGATTCTAACCCTGTTTGCTAAACCATCTTTGTTTAAATCGACAAAGGCAAATGATGATTCGCTCTTGGCAATGTCCCAGTTGTAGCGATGCTGATGCTTGAATCGAAATCAAATTCCAAGTCCTTTCACAGCAAATGATGATTTGCTCCTGGCAATATTCCAGTCGCAGCGATGCTGATGCTGAGATTGGCACCAGATTCCAAGTTCCACACTCACAATAAAAATTCAGCGAGCCAAAAATGCATATGAAATAGCCGAAATGATGGGGCAACTTGCAACAAAGTCAGCAAGTAAAAATATATATGCATACAAATATAGCCAAAATGATTGGGCAACTCGCAATAAAAAGCAGCGAATAAAAAAATAGCTGAAATGATTGGGCACCGCAAAAAATAGCCGAAATGATTAGGCAATCGCGATTTTCGCGATATAAAAAACTGAAATGATAGAGCATCGCGGAAAAAAAAACAAAAGAAATATAAAAAAAATGAAATGAAACTTTTAGCCCTGCAGGTAAGTCTATACTGACCCCTGTATACAATCCATGGGCATAAACGAAAAGGGAACCACATGTCCCCCACCAGATCCTGTCAAAAGGGAAAGTGAGATCTTATCAGTAACATCTGCATCCCAGAAGATCAACAACGGCGTTCCTTCATATGCCAGTAGGGCACGGAAGCGACACAACGAAACGGAGCCATGGCAAAGTCCCTAGTTCCAAATCTTAACGGCAACATCTACAGCCTAAAAAACAGCAACGGTGATCCTCCTCATTCCAACAGGATTCGGACGCTACATCACCAAACGAAACCAGGGCAAAGTCCCCAGTTCTAAGACTCCACGGTTCACGAACAACGGAAATAAGTCAGCCAATGACTCCATTTCGGAAATACGTCATCCAATGACTCCGTTTCGGAAACAAGTCAATCGACCTCCAGGGAAATCAGTGTCCTTGGCAAAACCTCGATTCAGGGAAATCAGCGTCCTTGACGAGGGCATCTCGATTCGTATCGACCCGCAGAGAAACCAGTGTCTTTGTAGGAATACCTCGATTCGTCTCAACCCCAGGAAAATCAGTATCCTTGGCAAAACCCTCGATTCAGGGTAATTAGGTTCTTAACGAGATCATCTCGATTCACGTCGACCCGCAAGGAAATCGGTGTCTTTGCAGGAATACCTCGATTCGTTTCGACCCCTAAGGAAATCAGCATCCTTGGCAAATACCTTGATCCAGGAAAATTAGCGTCCTTGACGAGAGCATCTCGATTCGCGTCGACCCGCAGAGAAATCAGTGTCTTTGCAGGAATACCTCGATTCGTCTCGACCTCCGGGAAAATCGGTGTCCTTGGCAAAAACCTCGATTCAGGAAAATCAGCGTCCTTGGCGAGAGCATCTCGATTCGCGTCGACCCGCAAGGAAATCAGTTTCTTTGCAGGAATACCGCGATTCGTCTCAACCCCAGGGAAATCAGTGTCTTTGGCAAAAACCTCGATTCAGGGAAATAAGCGTCCTTGATGAGAGCATCTCGATTCGAGTCGACCCGCAAGGAAATCAGTGTCTTTGCAGGAATACCTCGATTCGTTTTGATCCCCAGGGAAATCAGTTTCCTTGGCAAATACCTCGATTCAGGGAAATCAGCATCCTTGACGAGGGCATCTCGATTCGCATCGACCCGCAAGGAAATCAGTGTCTTTGCAGGAATATCTCGATTCGTCTCAACTCCGAGGAAATCAGTGTCCTTGGCAAATACCTCGATTCAGGAAAATTAGCGTCCTTGATGAAAGCATCTCGATTCACGTTGACCCGCAAGGAAATCAGTATCTTTGCAGGAATACCTCGATTCGTCTCAACTCTAAGGAAATCAGTGTCCTTGGAAAATACCTCGATTCAGGGAAATCAACGTCCTTGACGAGAGCATCTCGATTCGCGTCGACCCGCAAGGAAATCAGTGTCTTTGCAGGAATACCTCGATTCATCTCAACTCCGAGGAAATCAGTGTCCTTAGCAAATACCTCGAGGGAAATCAGCGTCCTTGACGAGAGCATCTCGATTTGTGTCGACCCGCAAGGAAATCAGCGTCTTTGCAGGAATACCTCGATTCGTCTCAACTCCGAAGAAATCGGTGTCCTTGGCAAATACCTCGATTCAGGGAAATCGACGTCCTTGGCGAGAGCATCACGATTCACGCTGACCCACAAAGAAATCAGCGTCTCTGCAGGAATATACGACAATCAATCTCGGAGCCACGGCAGAGTCCCTAGTTCCAAGTCTCGACGGCTACATCTACAGCCTGGAGACCCACAACAGCGTTCCTACTCATTCCAGCAGGATACAGACGCGACGTCATCCCAGCATTCTCCCCCCAGCAGGATGCAGATGCGACACAAAACAACAGAGCCATGGCAAAGTCCCTAGTTCTAGGTCCCGACGGTTCACCAACAATCCAGAGACCACCTCAACATTCGTCTCGATACAGCAGACGCGATGTCACCCCAGCGTTCTTTCTCCAACAGGATGCAGATACGACACCAACAACGGAGCCACGACAAAGTCCCTAGTTCCAGGTCCCGACGGTTCACCAACAACCTAGAGACCATCTCGACGTTCGTCTCGATACAGCAGACGCGATGTCACCCCAGCGTTCTTCTCCCAGCAGGATGCAGACGCGACACAAAACAACGGAGCCATGGAAAAGTCCCTAGTTCCAGGTCCCGACGGTTCACCAACAACCTAGAGACCACCTCGACGTTCGTCTCGATACAGCAGATGCGATATCACCCCAGCGTTCTTCCTCCAACAGGATGCAGACGCGACACAAAACAACGGAGCCATGGCAAAGTCCTTAGTTCCAGGTCCCGACGTTTCACCAACAACCCAGAGACCACCTCGATGTTCGTCTCGATACAGCAAACGCGATGTCACCCCAGCGTTCTTCCTCCAACAGGATGCAGACGCGACACCAACGATGGAGCTATGGCAAAGTCCCTAGTTCCAGGTCCCGACGGTTCACCAACAACCTAGAGACCACCTCGACATTCGTCTCGATACAGCAGACGCGATGTCACACCAACGTTCTTCCCCCAGAAGGATGCAGACGCGACACAAAACAAAAGAGCCATGGCAAAGTCCCTAGTTCCAGGTCCCGACGGTTCACCAACAACCTAGAGACCATCTTGACGTTCGTCTCGATACAGCAGACACGATGTCACCCCAGCGTTCTTCCTCCAACAGGATGCAGACGGGACACCAACAACGGAGCCATGGCAAAGTCCCTAGTTCCAGGTCCCGACGATTCACCAACAACCTAGAGACCACCTCGACGTTCGTCTCGATACAGCAGACACGATGTTACCCCAGCGTTCTTCCTCCAACAAGATGCAGACGCGACACCAACAACGGAGCCATAGCAAAGTCCCTAGTTCCAAGCCTCGACGGTTCACCAACAACCTAGAGACAACCGCGACATTCATCTCGATACAGCAGACGCAATGCCAGCAAATGAAGCGAAGGCAATATTCTTAGCTTCAAGGTCTTGACGGCAACTCATATAAAACCTGAAAGACTATCGGAGATCATCCCACACCAGCGCGGAGTGGTTATGACTCATCGGGGCTCCCAAACTGAGCCTAACCTCAAGTAAAAAGTGATATGGAATATCCCTAACGCTTGCTCTTACGACGGTAATACTACCTGGAAGATTGCTTGAAGACGTCTTGTCCAGCCCCCGAATGGATCAGAGACACGACAGTCGCAAGGCTACTCGAACAGCAAGATTGCTTATCGAGGAATACATCAGCCAACGCGACGGTACGACGGACAAAACCCTAGTACCACAGACCCTAACGGACCTCTGTCGTAAAGAGCAGAGGTTAACCGTGACGTTAGGACATCCTTGCGAGAACTTCTCGATTTGTCTCGACTAGTAAGGAAATTAGTGTCCTTGCGGGAATTTTTCGATTCGTCTCGACTCGTAGGGAAAAGCCTTAGGAAATGGGGATAAGGACCTGTTTCCTAAGCACTGGGGCCCTGCAAGTTGGTCCAAGATGGACTCTTGCATGCTATTCACGGGCCACACTCTCCGAAGTCGAATCCCGACAAGGAGGGAAACAACTACTTACGAGTCCTCTCGACTTATAAGCGGGAGAATTCTCTTGTGAGATCCTTACGACTCTCAAGAGAAAGCACACTTAGGAATCTTCACGATTCCTAAGGAGAAAATACACCTACGATATCCTCTCGACTCGTAGGGAGAAAAGTCTTTATGAGACCCTCATGGTTCAAGTCTTAGGTGACAGATCCTAACCCTGTCTCCTAAGCCATCACTGCCCTGCAAAGAGGTCAAAATGGATTATCTATGGGCCACACTCTCCGAAGTCGAATCTCGACAAGGAGGGAAACAATCACTTATGAGTCCTCTCGACTTGTAAGGGAGAAAATTTTCTTGTGAGATCCTTACGACTCTCAAGAGAAAACGCACTTAGGAGTCCTCACGACCCCTAAAGAGAAAATACACCTGCAGGGTCCTCTCGACATGTAGGAAGAAAAGTCTTTATGATACCCTCATGGCTCATAAAGTTGAAAAGTCTTAGGTGGCAGATCCTAACCCTGTCTCCTAAGCCATCGCTGCCCTGCAAGGAAGTCAAGGTAGACTATCTACGGGCCACACTCTCCAAAGTCGAATATCGACAAGGAGGGAAACAATCACTTATGAGTCCTCTCGACTTGTAAGAGAGAAAATTCTCTTGTGAGATCCTTACGACTCTCAAGAGAAAACGCACTTAGGAGTCCTCACGACCTCTGAGGAGAAAATACACCTGCGGGATCCTCTGGACCTGTAGGGAGAAAAAACCTTCTTGAGACCTTTACGGCTCATGAAGATGAAAAAGTCTTAGGCTATAAGGACCCTAAAATTTGTCTCCTAAGCCCTCAATTCTATGGCCATGCATAACTCCGCACTACTCCATATACGTATACACTTACGTGGGCAAAGTAGTGGGGGCATTTGTTCTCGCCAAAAATTTCCGCACAAAAGAGCCCAAGGTATCAAATGGCAGCGATACGCTTAAGAAAATGCGAACCAGTATTTTCCGGGCTGCATTTTGACAAACTCCCGAATGAGAAATAGCTAAATTCTAATGGTATCAAAAGCATCTCGAAAAATCCTTCGATTTGATATATTTTGGGCTTCATAATTCATCCGAGATCAAAACTTAAGAGCAAATGTGCTATGCACGTGTAATCTAAAGTAATGCTCTACTACATGTGGGATGCATTTTTAGTCCCACATCGGAAAAAAAAAGAGATCCCTTCTCTACCACTCCCATATAAATAAGAGGGGATATCTCTTAGAAAAGATAGAGAATTCAATTCTCAAAGCAGCTTAGTTCTCCAAGTTAGGGCCATAGCTGTCCCCCCATAATGCCCATATGCGCAAGCACCATATGCACCACGTGCAATGCACGTGCGCCCGCCACATGCACCCCACGTGCAACGCACGTGAGCTAAACATGTGCAACGTACGTGGGAGAATTTAATTCTCAAAGGAGCTTAGTTCTCCATGTTAGGGCCTTAGCTGCCCTCATAATGCGCATATGCGCAAGCGCCATGTGTGCCACGTGCAATGCATATGCGCCCGCCACGTGCGCGCCACATGCAACGCACGTGAGCCAAACATGTGCAACGCACGTGGGAGAATTTAATTCTCAAAGGAGCTTACTTCTCCATAGGAGCTTAGTTCTCCAAGTTATGGCCTTAGCTGCCCTTATGATGTGCAAGCGCCACGTGCGACGCACGTACGCCCGCCACGTCCGACGCGCGTGCGCCCAACACATGCGACGCACGTGTGCGAATGCAAAGAGGCCCTTTTTCAGCTGTTAGGAGTTTAAGCTTCAACATGTTCTTCCTCTTGATAAGTGGGACATGGTTCAAAGAGTACATCTCTCCACACCTTCGATATATGGCACTGTAATCTCTCAGCGTCGTTGGAGAGGTGGTGGGTCCCAACGACCAATGATCTCTCTTTCCAAATAACAGAGGGATCCCGATAAACTCCAAGTTCAAAAAGAGGGGAGATACAATAACAGAGAGAAAAAAGAAGAGAATTTAATTCTCCAGAGAGAAAAGAAGATTTCTTGAGAAAAGAAAGAAACCCTTGGTAAGAAAGGGAAATAGATCATTCTATAAGCTCCCACAAAACAAAAAAGAGAATTTAATTCTCAAACTAAGAGTTTAACACTTCTGAATAAGAACTTAGTTCTTCCTCTGGTTGAAGATCTGCAGAAACAGATCTCCCCATAAGTTGAGAATTTAATTCTCATCGGGGAGATTCTGCCATACAGATCCAAAACTTAGAGGGAGAATTGAGTTTAAAGAATTTAATTCTTCCAAATACATGGGAATTTAATTCCTCTATATAAAATTAGGGTTTAACCCTATAAAAGAATTTAATTCTTCCAAATACATAGGAATTTAATTCCTCTAAATAAATTAGGGTTCAACCCTACAAAAGAATTTAATTTTTAAACAAGGGACTTAAACTTTTCATGCACGTAAAAGCATCAGTATCCAACCTGATCACGTGTGTCCATGTGACTCGCCTCCTCAGTGATCAAAAGAGAACGAATGAAATTGGGTCACATGCTCCCACGTGACCCTTGGATAAATTTCTCAAAATAGAGAGAACAAAGCAAAGGCAGAACAGACTTTGGGCGCCCTCACGTGTCCCCACGTGACCCCTAACAAATCTTGTTAATATCCAGTGCATGGGTGCCCATCACGTGCTCACACGTGATGGCCATGAAGACTAAAAGTGTTTAACACTTATTTGAATATTCTGAGAATAAAATAAAGGATTCTTGGCCCAATCCTAGGGAACCTCACGTGTCCTCACGTGAGCGCCTCATTTTTCTAGTGTTTAACACTATTTTAAGCATTTCATCCCTAGTGTTTAACACTATTTTAAATGCATCACGTGGGACCACGTGACCGCCAGATATGTGCCAGTGTTTAACACTATATGCAAAATAGTCTTAGCCCATATTGGCTAAGTCTTCCAGAGACAAGACTCCCCTTTTGACTGAGCCTCAAATATACCCTTGTCTTCCAAGATTGATCATCTCATATGGCATATGAGTGCTCAGCACTCAATAAGAGATAAAAATATGGTCAGAACCCAAACCCATGCTTAGCATTGCTAAATAATGGGGAGCCGAGCCCAGACAAATATTCAACAGTCCCAACAAAGGTCCAGCATTTTAAACCTAATTGGACTTAGCCCAAATTGGCGATAAGTGCTCAATTCAGATTTAACTGAGCCCACGTGCTCATAATCTAATTAATTGATCTTAGTCCCAAATTGGACTACAGATTTCCCAATCAACATTGGTTCAAGGGTACATCTCTTCACTCCTTTGATATTTGTCGTTGTAATCCTTCAACGTCTTTAGAGAGGTGGCGGGTCCCGATAACCAATCATTCCATGGACTGTGGGGTCCTTAAACTCATGGACTATGATGTCCTTAAACTTTATAGACTATGACGTCTTTAAACTACGGACTGTGGGGTCCTTAAGCCCATGGACTATGATGTCCTTAACCTCGGACTGTGGAGTCCTTAAACCCGTCCTTAACCTTTACAGACTAAGATGTCTTTAAACTGGACCGTAATGTCCTTAAACTAACAATGGACTGCAATGTCCCTAAACTAAACAATAGAGCCCAAATGCTCTTTTGTTGGATCTAAAAGATCACGTTAAGTTGATCTTAGTCTAAAATTAGACTAACGTATCCTTAGAAAACCGTTAAGTTTATCTTAGTCTAAAATTAGACTAACGTATTCTTAACAAACGTTTAAGTTGATCTTACTCTCAAATGAGACTAACGTATTCTTAAACCCAAACCAAAACCCAAATCTAAGAAAATACGGATTTGGACTAATTCATGCCCTACGGGCGACAACATAAATTAGTCTCCGTATACAATCCATGGGCAACCAAAAACAAAACAAAACACACACGACACGAAGTGACCATCTGGAGAAGGAGAAAGTTTTCACCGCGATGCGGTAGCGTAATTAACAGCAGGGGCTTGAGCCTGCAGGGAAGAGCGTCCCCAAAATCAAAAACCTCTCAAATGAGGGGGAATCTGACGAAGTCTACTACAACGGCCGCATCCGTATAACCTCCGTACATGGTGCCATAAATCAACTTGGCATCTTCGGAGAGGTGGACGGATCAAACCAAATAGCATCTGCCCCCAAATTCAGGCAAGACGTTTGTCTTTCCCGGCTTTCGGCGGAGAACAGGGGAGACGAGCCGCTCCTACCTCCGTTGTGGGGGGTGTGGCGGCTCGTATTCGGATCGTTGCGGTCGTCGCTCGCAATCGTTTCGAGGGCGGAAGATTGACTTTATGGGTGGAGAAGCTTCTGTAAACCTTCCCACAGACTGCGCCAACTGATGGAGGTTATGATCTCCCTCAGATATTGTTCTCTGTCGATCTGGTAGCGAGCGGTTTTGAGCGGTTGAGGTTTGTTTTGGGGGTTGTTGAGCATGTGGATCTCAGTAGGTTGTTGGTGTAAGTCTATGTCGCACACCCCGTGAGTTCGCGGGGATGCAGAATACATCAAAAACGATTTTTCTCACATCAAAAGATCATGTTTGGTTTTGCAACATAGACTTTATCCACTTTAGGATCTTGATTAAACCTTAACTAGCTAAACTAAACAACTTGAAGGCTTTAACTACTCGGATAGAGGGTTATACCTTCGTGTCTAGTCCTTCGGGTCTTCTTTAGGTTCCTTGCTCCTTGGATCGAGCTTCAACTTTGAACTCCTTTCTTTAGCTCCTACGATATTCCAAACGAACTCGATTGCCAGTCTCCTTGGTGACGAAAAAAGATCCATCCGAGGGCCTATAGTCAAGCTTCAACCTCAAGTAAGGTAACTTAGTGATTTAATTTGCTAGAAGAGATTACTAAGTAGTGTAGAGAGTGATCAATGGATTAATTTTTCTCAAATCTCAATGAATCACAACACATGTGAAGGGAGGAGCTTGAGGGAGGAGCAGATGAAACCTAGGAGAGAGAATGAGAATGTGATAATGAACTAGAGAACGAGAGGAGAGCATAGCTAAGTCTCATGACAATAATTCAAGCATAGATTATTTTAGTCTCAAAATAATCAACGATGCTTGAATAGGAACAACAAATGAATAAACAATAAACAAAGAGTGTCTCCTAATTTCCACCTCATTAATCCTTTCGCAAAGAAGGATAAATCAATAATGAGGTTTCTCCATCTAGAAGCTCATTCTTGTGAAATTATAAGAATGCCCTCGCCGTATATACATACCCATATCCGTATTCCGAAAAATACGGATACATGGAGACAAGTATAATCCAATAGTATAATACTAGGATCCGGCTTAAACCAAAGCCCACTACTATTATCTGTCCGAACATCATCCGTGTAGCCAGTACACGTATGTGATCGAAACCCTGCCGTAAGACCATACGGCTTTTACATCGTCTCGCCTGATCCAGGGAAACCCTCTGTGTGGGACTCTAAAAACTCGACAGTACGCTGGTAGTGGGTTTAACCATAAGTCCGTCAGTGGCACTAGCTGTATCTAACCCAAGTATATGTCGAAAAGGAGGCCGACGAGCGAACTCATCCGAAACCCCAACCGAGCCTATTCGTGACATTCTCCGTGCAGTCCGGTCTGTTCGTCTGAGAGTATCACATGTAAGGTCTAAGGGGTAGAAAACGTCAAACCCCTAATAACCAGACAAGTCGTGTCGGTATGGCTCAAGACCGTCCGAGAATCTACTGGTCTAACCACCAGTAATTCTCAATCCGCCATGGCCAGGGACTTATGGTAATGACCAACCGATCACAGCGCGGCACGACTCCCTATACCGGGAGAGACGAATACCCAACAGTCGCTCGCTGCCTCCATGTGGTTCGGGACTGTAACCAACTAAAACCTGTTTGCACGACTCCTTTGAGCCGTGGTAGGGTAGTAATCAAAACACAGTGGGAACTCACATAAGACAAATGACGACCTCAGGTCGACAGACTATCTGCACTCATGTCACCAGAGAACTGCTATCTGACTCTAGGTATAATACCATCTAGTCAGTTCTCGGCGAGTCCTGTTCGGTGTACTCACATCCAGTGAGCACCTGCATACAATCTTAGGTGCACCTCACTAATGGTTGCGGGACCAATCCATCGCCCCTCGTCAGGGTCTAGATATGCATATACTAGTCTACTCTGGAGTATGCCCAGTCTTGATACTCCTATGACTAGGGACATTTTTAAGGATACGCCTATAGACTACCCAGCTCCCACTAGTATGATCGCCATCACAACGCAAGTAGTCAGGCAAAAATCCTACGGGCTTTATCAACATGTATACAAGATATGAAATACAAAGTAAAACACATCACGTGTTAAGATAAAGACAAACCAAATAACATACTATCATATCAAGAAAGATTGTCATGTACATATATATCCCTAGCATCCTTGTCACGCCCCGCTTCTCAGAGTGCACTAAGATCGGCACGTGACAGAGCCAACCATGCTACCTGTGGCTGGGAAATATCCCTCCACAGTCACATTACGGCTGTCTATAAGATATCAAGAACAGTAAAATGAAATAAACTATCTAGTACTTATCCATGAGCCAGAATAAAAGAGTCAAGAAATAATATGCGGAAGCAATAAATCCAATAAACAATAACAATCTGGAAGGTACGTCCCAAATACGGGCTCACATCAGAAAATAAAATGTTGAAAGGAAACTACATTAGAATACTAACAAGTCCTCACTGCTCGGCCTGTCGACTGAAGTACTCCTGCTCGGCCTGCGACAAGGGTAGCGGATCTGGGCCATGCAAAACCCAGACGTCAGTGCGTCACAATATCAACAATAATATAATCAGGGGTAACAAGATATGCAGGCATGAATTATAAACAGTAATACAAGTATAACAGTAACACGAATAAGGAATATTGAAGTGTAACAGTATATGTGACGTACAGTGATAATCTGAACTGTGCTACTGGGTTATCTATTCTAAAGTCTTCGAAATCAATTAATGTAATCTTCATCGTAACCCATCGGTGATTATTCCGTAACGCCCGGAAAAAGGGAAAACAATATATTCCGTAACGCCCGGAAAAACGGCAAACAATATATAATAGCCCTTTGAGTTATGTTCGGTTACATTCTTGATTTCTCCATACCCCCAAGTTATGTGTTCGAGTCGGGTATTGCCAATCAATATCTTATGCCAACACAGGATCAAGCAGGTGCAGGTTTTGTCTATACAGACAATAATAACGTCCATCAAGACAACAAGTCAGGATTGTCGCCATTAGAAACAGGATCAGGTAACATGTCAAGTAGTGGTATATCAGGTCATGTCAAGTAGTGCACGGTGTATCACATGGGTGCCTAACAGTAAAATATAGCAAGTATTGAATCGGGGTAAAAGTACTAAAAGCATGGATGCACAAATATCTATCAGGGGTTACATCATGACTCTGTAGGATGCACATTATCAAGCATGGGATACTAATATAATAATAATATGAGTTAATGTAATATGGCATGCAACTAGGTATGCAGAATTAATGGTATGGATTCACAATAAAGCATGGATGCATAAATAACTATCAGGGGTTACAACTATAGCTCCAAGACTATGTGGGATGCACATTATCTAGTATAGGGTGTTACTACAATAACAACATGAATTAATAAGATCTGTAGATGCAGCTACATATATATTAAATGATATGGATGCATACGGGTATCCAAAAACAGTAAAACTTTAATATGGATGTATAATGCGATCAACATGTAATATTTTATTCATATGGATGCAAGATAGGTATTATAGCATGTAGCAAGATAAACTTGCCTGAACGGATCGCACGACGGGTGCGTACGGCACGTCCGACGTCGGGTAATCGTCGCAACACACACGGCACACGGGACGGGTCCAGGCAGGGCAAGAGGACAACCACACAGGTAAGGAACGTTCACTGGATTACTCGAATCGGCAGCGACGAGCACGGCTCCGGCGGTGACCGGAAAATACAGATCAAGAAATGAAAAGAAGAAGAAAAACAAGAAGAAGGGTTGCACTGGGGTTTGCTCTGACTTAGTGCTCTGGTATTGGGACAGAGGCGAGGAAAGAAAGGGTGACAACGAGAGGAGGGTTTTCCGGCGAGGTTGCAGGCGAGGCAGTGGGTTTCTTGAAGTCGGGATTGGGTTGCAGTGTGCAGGGGAGGCTAAGGTTCTTGCAGGGAAAAGGAGAGCTCGGGAAAAGGGAGGAAGGAGGTGATGGAGGTGGTGCCGAAGAGGGTCGAGGTCGGGAAGATGGGCGGCGGCGGTGAGGCGCAGGGATGAGAAGAGGTCGGGGTGTGCAGGGGGTTTCGGGGTTGCTGCAGGGGTGTCGGGGATGGAGAAGAGAGGAGGTGGTGAAGGTGATGATGATGGCAAGGAGGTGATGGTGACGAGGTTGGGAGTTTGGCGGCGAGGGTGAGGAGAGGAGCTAGGGTTTTCCGGTTCTGTGGGTTTCTCGTGGGGGAAATAAATAGGGAAGGAGGGAGGTGAGCTTAAGGGAAGAGGAAGGTGAGGGGATCACGCTCACCGCGAGAGGAGAGAGAAACGGAGAAAGAGATCGATAGGAGAGAGAGAGAGGAATAAGGAAGAGAGAGAGAGAGACCGAGAGAGAGGGGGGAAAGAACTATGGAGTTAAAAATAAGATTTATTAAAAATTTTAAAAGATTATTGAGTTAGGGATTTTGTTAACCGTATAAAATATAATATTAATAAAATATTTAATATTTGGCTAATACAAAAATAGTCCAAAATACGCCCGGGTCGGGTCTAAAAATCTAGTTTTAAAATACGGAAAATATACATGTCGACCAAAACTAAAATTGGATATTTGGGTAACGAAAATGTATACCCCCAAGAACGGATGCACTCACGTGCACGTAGCCATCCAAACAGGTTTATTACACTGAACGGCATGAGAACAAGGTGCGTGGATGCTACGATGGGGTTAGGGGCATCATGCAGGCCATGCTAGATATTTTTAAAATATTTTATTTGATTTTAAATGTTATATTAAAAAATATGCAGATACCAGATATAATGCCAGTATGCAGTATATAAAATATGAAAGTGCACGGATCCATATAACAAGCCAGGATGACTCATAAACAGGAATCAAGACTGGTTTCCAGCAAGCGGGTCGGGTCGGATGCAAATACAAATGTCAAATACAATATTCGCACCCAAAACACAATAAATCGGGAAAATACCATAAATAAAGAAATACTCAAAATAGAACTGGTATAAATGAACTAGGGTGTTACATTATACCCAACTACAAAAAGAATTTCATCCTCGAAATTCCAAGAACAAGAAAAGATAAACAAGCATGAATCTATAAGAAGAGATCTGGAAACTTCTGTTGAATCTCATCTTCTCGTTCCCAGGTCGATTCTCCGTGCGAGCAATTCCCCCAAGAAACAAGTATGAGAGGGATAACCTTGTTTTTAAGGACCTTTTCTCTTCGATCAACAATCGACATCGGTCGTTCCTCAAAGGTCAAATCCTCCCTAACTGTCAGCACCGAATGATCTAGCACGTATGTTTCATCTCGAACATACTTACGGAGTTGAGATACGTGAAACACGTCATGAACATTCGCCAAAGATGGTGGTAACGCCAATCGATAAGCCACTTCTCCAACACGCTCCATAATCTTGAAAGGCCCCACGAATCGAGGACTAAGTTTGCCTCGACTCCCAAAACGAACCACTCCTCTAGTTGGTGATATCTTCAAGAATACCATATCACCAACAGCGAATTCTAGAGGTCTTCTCGATGTGTCGGCCTAACTCTTCTGTCGATCTTGTGCTGCCTTCATATGATTTCGGATACTATTAACTTTCTCAACTGTTTGGACGATCAAATCTGGTCCCAACAATCTTCGCTCTCCAACATCGTCCCAACAAACGGGTGAGCGACATTTGCGACCATACAATGCTTCAAATGGAGCCATCTGAATAATCGCCAGAAAGCTGTTTTTGTAAGAAAACTCTACCAAGTGTAGATGATCCTCCCATGAACCCTTAAAGTCCAACATGCAAGCTCTCAACATGTCTTCAAGAGTTTGGATCGTTCTCTCCGATTGGTCATCTGTCTGAGGATGATAAGCGGTGTTGAACTTCAATTGCGTCCCCAAACTTTCCTGTAAGCCCCTCTAGAAGTGCGATAAGAATCGAGTATCACGGTCGGAAACTATGCTCACAGGTACTCCATGTAATCTCACAATCTCCTGCATATACCGTTCTGCCAACGCTTCCGTTGACTGACCAACTCGAAATGGTATAAAATGAGCTGCCTTGGTCAATCGATCAACAATCACCCAAACTGCATTGTTGCCCTTTGGACTCCGCGGTAAAGCTGTCATGAAATCCATGGTTATATGTTCCCACTTCCATTGAGGAATCGGAAGTGGTTACAATAAACATGCAACCCTTTGATATTCAGCCTTAACTTGCTGACACACCAAGCACTTCGCTACAAAGCGGGCAATCTCCCTTTTCATGCCTTTCCACCAGAAATGCTGTCGTAGATCGCGTACATCTTCGTGCCTCCTGGATGTACGGAATATGCGGAACTGTGTGCCTCCTTCATAACTTCATCGCGAATATCTCCTTTCGGCACACATAAACGGCTACCATATCGTAACGAACCATCTTCATGAATCAACAAGTCCGTTCGAAGTCCCGCTTCAACTTGTTCTCGAAACTTCTGCAATCTTGGGTCCTGTGGCTGCGCTGCTTTAATACTCTCGATCAACGACGGCTGTACTTGCAGCTGCATCAACTGCCCCGAAGAGTGCGGTAGCACGATCTCCATCTCGAATCTCCGAAAATTTTTGATAAGCTCCTTCTGTGCAGTCAACATCTGAATTGCTGGAAACCGACTAAGCGCATCCGGCACTACATTAACTTTCCTCGGATGATACTTGAGATCAAGATCGTAGTCAGCCATCAGCTCTAACCATCTACGCTGCCTCATATTAAGCACTTTCTGCGTGAACACATACTTTAGGCTTTTGTGATCGGTGAATACTTCGACCCTTTCGCCTAGTAAGTAGTGTCTCCAAATTTTCAAAGCGAAAATCACAGATGCTAGCTCCAAATCATGAGTTGGGTAATTCTTCTCATGGATCTTCGACTGTCTCGACGCGTAAGCTATAATCTTCTCATGCTGCATCAAAACACATCCCAAACCTTTCACAGATGCATCGCTGTGAATCACCAATCCTCCGGAACCGTCTGGTATGATCAAAATAAGAGCGGTTATCAATCTCTGCTTCAACGCCTCAAAAGCTGACGCACATATATCCGTCCATACGAACGGTACTTCCTTTCACGTAAGCTTGGTCAAAGGCTCAGCTAAACGAGCAAAATTCTCCATGAACCTTCTGTAATATCCTGCAAGTCCAAGAAAACTTCTGATCGCCGCTACATTTCTCGGAATCGTCCAATCTTGAACTGCTGCAATTTTCTCAGGGTCAACGGCGATTCTATCTCCGGATACGACGTGCCCCAAAAACTTCACTTCTTTAAGCCAAAACTCGCACTTGCTCATCTTTGCATATAATCTTTCTTGCCTCAATGTCTGCAGTGTGATCTTCAAGTGTTCTGCATGCTCTTCCAGGCTCCTCGAGTAGACCAGAATATCATCGATGAACACCACTATAAACTGGTCGAAGAATGGTGAAAAGATTCGGTTCATCAAGTCCATGAATATCGCCGGTGCATTCATGACTCCGAATGGTATCACTAAATACTCGTAATATCCATATCGAGTTCGGAATACAGTCTTGCAAATATCTTCTGATTTAACTCGAACTTGATGATATCCGGACCACAAATCTAGCTTCGAGAATACCCTCGCGCCACTGAGTTGCTCGAATAATTCTCCAATGCGAGAGATCGGGTACTTGTTCTTAATAGTTGCCCGGTTTAATTCTCGATAATCGATGCACATCCTCCTTGTGCCATCTTTCTTTTTGACTAGAAGAACTGGAGCTCCCCAAGATGAATTACTGCTGCGAATCCAACCCTTCTCTAACAATTTGGTAACCTGCTTCTTTACTTCCTCCAACTCCACTGGTGCCATTGGATAGTACGCCTTTGAGATTGGCGCTGCTCCAGGAACAAGATCGATCGCGAACTCCACATCTCGTTTTGGCGATAAACCCGAGATGTCATCGAACACGTCCATGAACTCTCGAACTACGGTCGGCGCTTCCTCGTTATCAACTTCCATCGTCGAAAGAACATTGTTTGTTGGCCTAGCCCTAAACTCGACTGGCCCGACAGAACTGCTTCCTCCAGCGAAAACAAACTCCGGATGTACGGGAATTTGGAAAATCACTTTCTTTGCCCTACAATCAATGTGAGCGTGGAAAGTACCAAGAAAATCCATTTCCAAGACAACATCATAGCTGCCCGTATCGATCACCAAGAAATCTGCAGATAACTCCCGTCCGCAAATAACAACTGAACAATCTTTACATCCACTAGTAGCTATGATATTCCCATTCCCAGTGTGTATGTCCCAACAACTAGACAGGGTCATGCAAGAAATCGAATGTGCAGCAATAAACATGGACGACATAAAACAATGGGATGCACCAGAATCGAATAATGATAATGCGGGAAAACCATGAACAAGTAGGATACCTGAAACAACTTCATCTGAAGCCTTGGCCTCTTCAGCCGTCAGGGTAAAGGCTCGAGCTTGATTGGGTCCCTGAGTTAACTGCTTTTGCCCCTGAAACTGCCTCTGCGGTGGCCTCTGAACATCTTCCTTCAAACGAAATTTCGACGGACAAGCATCAATGATGTGATCAGCTGATCCGCAAATAAGACAAAGTCCAAGCCTCTTACGACAATCTCTTCGATAGTGACCCGGTCGTTGGCAGTAATCGCAAAACGCCCTTCCTTTCTGCTCGGGCAAAACTGGCTTCTTCATTGGTACAATGCCACGCCTGTCCACCGGGATACCTCTGCGTATAGGCGCTCGATTCGGCGTAAACGCCGGCTTCCGTACTACTACCGCCTGCTGCTGTGTACCCCCAGTCTTCACCGATAAGCTCTGCTGTTCTCGGGCTGCTTTAAGAACCTGTGAGAAAGTGGTCAAACCCAGAGATATAATGTGCCTCTGGATTTCCACATCCAAACTGCGCATAAACCTTCGTGCCCTATCAGCTTCTTTGGCCACCAAAGGTCCCGTGAAGCGACCGAGCCGTGTCCATTCAGCCACATGCGCATCCATGGATCCGCTATTCTGCTTCAGACTGATAAACTTTTCTTCCATTTCTTCCCGTGCAGTCTGCAGAAAGAACTCCTCCAAGAAACTCTGCGAGAAAGTTGCCCAACTGATCGGCTTGGGTAAACGGGTCTCTTCCACAAGCCACTACTCACGGGCATAGTCCACCAATTGGATGCCTACGACATCCACTCTCTTGTCCTCCGGAATCTGTGCTGCAATGAGCAGATTCTCCGTATCGACCAGCCACTGCTCTGCTGGCAACGGCTCCTCCAAACAGTGAAGATGGACGGACCAACTCTCCTGAAATCCGCCATGGTACCCACATGGTACCCACACGCTCTACTGGTTTGGCCGCAACATTGTTTACGGACTGCTGGACGGTCTGCAAACCTTCCTGAAAAACTTCGGCTTGCCGCTGGTTCAGCTCGGTTTGCCGCTTCTGGTTCTCCAGCATCCCATAAATTACTCCAAGAAAAGCGGCGTCATCGACATGCCTCTGGTACGATTGCAGATTTCTATCCGCCATGTTCCTGAAACCAAGACATCGAAAAGGATTAGTATGATAAACAAGATTCAAAACTTGCGATGAATAATGACCATAAATCAAGGATATGAATCAAGACCAGGACTCCAAGTTATTTAAATAGAGTACCGCATTGTAATCATGCTGCAGTTCATAATTACAATCACATAACTCTGTTCAAGTCGCCCAAATCCTAGAGAGAAACAATAGAGAATCAAAAGTTTCAAGCCGAGATGCAAAGTGGTTTGCATATCGTCAGGACAGGGGTCAAGAGAAAGATATGATTCAAGAATCACGATAACCAAGTGGCAGGACATGTTCCTAATCACGGATTCTCCGATTCGTGTATTGGGTCAAATACTCAACTACAAAAGAATCAAACTCGATTAACCTAAATCCTATGGCCCTGATACCAAACAAACCCTGTCACGCCCCACTTCCCAGAGTGCGCTAAGATCGGCACGTGACAGAGCCAATCATGCTACCTGTGGCTAGGAAATATTCCTCCACAGTCACATTACGGCTGTCTATAAGATATCAAGAACAGTAAAATGAAATAAACTATCTAGTACATGTCCATGAGCCAGAATAAAAGAGTCAAGAAATAATATGCGGAAACAATAAATCCAATAAACAATAACAATCTGGAAGGTACGTCCCAAATACGGGCTCACATCAGAAAATAAAATGCTGAAAGGAAACTACACTAGAATACTAACAAGTCCTCACTGCTCGGCCTGTCGACTAAAGTACTCCTGCTCGGCCTGCCGACTGAAGTACTCCTGCTCGGCCTGCGACAAGGGTAGCGGATCTGGGCCATGCAAAACCCAGACGTCAGCGCGTCACAATATCAACAATAATATAATCAGGGGTAACAAGATATGCATGCATGAATTATAAACAGTAATATAAGTATAACAGTAACACGAATAAGGAATAGTGAAGTGTAACAGTATATGTGATGTGCAGTGATAATCTGAACCGTGCTATCGGGTTATCTATTCTAAAGTCTTCGAAATCAATTAATGTAGTCTTCATCGTAACCCATCGGCGATTATTCCGTAACGCCCGGAAAAACGGCAAACAATATATTCCGTAACGCCCGGAAAAACGGCAAATAATATATAATAGCCATTGGAGTTACGTTCGGTTACATTCTTGATTTTCCCATATCCCCAAGTTATGTGTTCGAGTCGGGTATTGCCAATCAATATCTAATGCCAACACAGGATCAAGCAGGTGCAGGTTTTGTCTATACAGACAACAATAACGTCCATCAGGACAACAAGTTAGGATTGTCGGCATTAGAAACAGGATCAGGTAACATGTCAAGTAGTGGTATATCAGGTCATGTCAAGTAGTGCACGGTGTATCACATGGGTGCCTAACAATAAAATATAGCAAGTATTGAATCGGGGTAAAAGTACTAAAAGCATGGATGCACAAATATCTATCAGGGGTTACAACATGACTGTGTAGGATGCGCATTACCAAGCATGGGGTACTAATGTAATAATAATATGAGTTAATGTAATATGGCATGCAACTAGGTGTGCATAATTAATGGTATGGATACACAATAAAGCATGGATGCATAAATAACTATCAGGGGTTACAACTACAGCTCCAAGACTATGTGGGATGCACATTATCTAGTATGGGGTGTTACTACAATAACAACATGAATTAATAAGATCTGTAGATGCAGCTACATGTATATTAAATGATATGGATGCATACGGGTATCCGAAAACAGTAAAACTTTAATATGGATGTATAATGCGATCAACATGTAATATTTTATTCATATGGATGCAAGATAGGTATTATAGCATGTAGCAAGATAAACTTGCCTGAATGGATCGCACGACGGGTGCAAATGGCACGTCCGACGTCGGGTAATCGTCGTAACGCACACACGACACGCGGGACGGGTCCAGACAGGGTAAGAGGACAACCACGCAGGTAAGGAACGTTCGCTGGATTACTCGAATCGGCAGCGACGAGCACGGCTCCGGCGGTGACCGGAAAATACAGATCAAGAAATGAAAAGAAGAAGAAGAAAGAAGAAGAAGAGCAAGAAGAAGGGTTGCACTGGGGTTTGCTCTGGCTTAGTGCTATGGTATTGGGACAGAGGCGAGGAAAGAAAGGGTGACAACGAGAGAAGGGTTTTTTGGCAAGGTTGCAGGCGAGGCAGTAGGTTTCTTAAAGTCGGGATTATGTTGCAGTGTGCAGGGAAGGCTAAGGTTCTTGTAGGGAAAAGGAGAGCTCGGGAAAAAGGAGGAAGGAGGTGATGGAAGTGGTGCCGAAGATGGTCGAGGTCGGGAAGATGGGCGGCGGCGGTGAGGCGCAGGGATGAGAAGAGGTCGGGGTATGTAGGGGGTTTCGGGGTTGCTGCAGGGGTGTCGGGGATGGAGAAGAGAAGAGGTGGTGAAGGTGATGATGATGGCGAGGAGGTGGTGGTGACGAGGTTGGGAGTTTGACGGCAAGGGCGAGGTGAGGAGCTAGGGTTTTCCGGTTCTGTGGGTTTCTCGTGGGGGAAATAAATAGGGATAGAGGGAGGTGAGCGTAAGGGAAGAGGGAGGTGAGGGGATCTCGCTCACCGCGAGAGGAGAGAGAAAAGGAGAGAGAGAGAGATATAGAGAGAGGGGGGGGAAAGAACTGTGCAGTTAAAAATAAGATTTATTAAATTTTTTTAAAGATTATTGAGTTAGGGATTTTGTTAACCGTATAAAATATAATATTAATAAAATATTTAATATTTGGCTAATACAAAAATAGTCCAAAACACGTCCGGGTCGGGTCTAAAAATCCAGTTTTAAAATACGGAAAATATACGTGTCGACCAAAACTAAAATTGGATATTCAGATAACGAAAATGCATACCCCAAGAACAGATGCACGCACGTGCACGTAGCCATCCAAACAGGTCTGTTATACTGAACGGGACGAGAACAAGGTGCGCGGATGCTACGACGGGGTTAGAGGTATCATGCAGGCCATGCTAGATATTTTTAAAATATTTTATTTGACTTTAAATGTTATATTAAAAAAAATGCATATGCCAGATATAATGCCAGTATGCAGTATATAAAATATGAAAGTGCACAGATCCATATGACAAGCCAGGATGACTCATAAACAGGAATCAATACTGGTTTCCAGCAAGCGGGTCGGGTCGGATGCAAATACAAATGTCAAATACACTATTCGCACCCAAAACACAATAAATCAGGAAAATACCATAAATAAAGAAATACTCAAAATAGTACTGATATAAATGAACTAGGGTGTTACAATCCTCTACAATGAAGGCCTCCAGGGCATACATATCCAACAATCTCCCACTTTCACTAAGGCCTGTAATTGGCGCAAGGAGTACCCACTGTCTGCGCTAGACCCAGTAGCTGGCGTACCGCATGCCCAATATCTCGAACAGTCTCTCGAACTAGACTTGAGGGATGGCCTTGGTGAATGGATCTGCTGTGCTGTCTTTTATGTCCACTCTCCATATCTCGATCTCCCTGATCAGGTGATACCGCCTTAAGATATGTCTGGATTTCTGATAGGACCGTAGTTCCTGTAAGTTTACGGTAGCGCCCTGGCCGTCTGTCCGAGGCCAAAATGCGGAAACGAAACTTTTTCAAAACTAGAAAACTGGCGCTATCGTGTACTTAAAAGCCAGATCGAACTATTAACCTACTACTAGCTATCTAGAGAAGGGATAGAATGCTATACCGATCGATCCGTGTTCTTCGGTCTTTGGCCACCATCCCAAGCTCCTCGCGGCATCTCCGGTCTCGATCTTCTCGTCGGAAAGGGGGCACCACATCTACGAGTCTTTTTACGGGCTCCCGCTTCATCCGAAGCAACTCGGGTATGAAGTGTGCTAGTCGACGTGTCCAAGGTGTTGTAGAGAATATTTGTGATCACTTTGCCTCATGCATCTATTGCTTGGATGGAGGTTGAAGGTGTTGCCATTAATGGAGTTATGGGCTAAAGGAAGAAGAAGAAGAGGAGGCATTTCTTTTCTTGTGTTTAATATCATAAAATGAGAGAGAGTTAGTGAGAAATAATACAAGAGCAAGCTCTCATATGGCAGCCCCTCTCTCTCCTCTTATCATTTCAAGTCACAAAACCATCAAATAATGTGACATATGCACAAGTAAAGAGACCATGACTCATCACTTGTGCATGTGTCACAATAAATGCCCCTAATCATGATTTTTAGCTCATAATAACCATTAACAAACATTAATCCAAATGTTTGCAACGATAAAAAGATACGGCAACATCTAAAGTAAACTCGTGACGGATCACAAGAATACCCCTCACCTATATATACATACCTGCACCCGCATTCCAACTGAATGCGAATGCGATAAAACTAAAGTAATCCAACAAATCTAATACTAGGATCCGGCTTAAACCAAAGCCTACTAGTATGATCCGTCCGATCATGATCCGTGCAATACCGCATGTATATGATCGAACACTGCCATATATCATACGGCCTCTACAACGTTTCTCCCGAAACTTGAGAAACTGTCTGTGGGGGACTCTAAAGACTCGTCAATACCTTGGCTGTGGATTTAACCACTAGCACGTCAGAGGTATTAGCCGTACGTAACGGGCTACCAGGTATTGACCAAAAGGGAGGTCGATGAGCGAACTCATCCTGACACCCTACTGAGCCTGTCAGTGACAATATCCGTACAGTACGGTCCGTTCGTCTATGAGCATCGCATGTCGGGCCTAGGGGGTTGGTAAAAGTCAGACCCCAAAAGCGGTACAAGTCATGTCGGAGTGTAGCCCAGAACACCCTGAGATACTACTGGAATACCTACCAGTAAATCTCCTGCCTTGGCCAAGGACTTCGTGTAATGGCTCTCCTAAACACAGCGCGATCTCACCCCCAATACCGGGAGAGACGAATCCCTGCCGATCCGCTCACTGCCTCCATATGGCTCGGGACTGTACCCAACTAAAACCTGTTTGCACGACTCATTTGAGCCGTGGTAGGGTAGTAATCAAAGTACAGTGGGAACTCACATGAGACAAATGACGATCTCAGATCGATGAACTAACCTGTACACATGTCACCACGGAACTGCTATCTGACGCTAGGTATAATACCAACTAGCATGTTCCCGGCGAGTCCTGTCCGGTGTACTCATAACCCAATGAGCACTTGTATACATCTTAGGTGATCCAACTGACACCAATGGCTTGTGAGACCGGCCACCGCCCCTCGTCGGGGTCTCGACTGTATATACTAGTCTACTAATGGAGTATCGATGCCCAGTCTCGAAACTCCCACGACTAGGGACCTTTTAAGGATATGCTTATAGACCCCAGCTCCTACGTATATGATCGCCATCATACTGCTGGTAGTCAAGAAAAAATCCTAAGGGCTCTATCAACGTGTAATAGCGATCTGTAAGGTCACCTAAAGCAGTACACGATGATAAAGACAAGCCATGGTAGCATACTATTCTCCATCAACATCTAATAGTGAACCACAATGTCACCTAAAGTATGTACACGATGATAGAGACGAACCAGATAGTATACAATCATCCTGAGTAAGATTGTCCTACCGGCATAGGTCCTCCCTCAATCATTGCAATCACGTGCCTGCGATCCAATAATTGACTCTGAGGGCACTATATCCAACAGTTCCTTTGCCAAAGCCATTGCTCCATTGTTATCGCAATACAAAGGTATTGGATTAGCAATGGATGGAACCACTTTAAGTTCAGAAACGAACTTCCTGATCCAGACAGCCTCTTTTACGGCATCGCTCGCAGCGATATACTCAGCCTCCATCGTCGAGTCTGCTACGGTGTCCTGCTTGGAGCTCTTCCAACAGACCGCCTCTCCGTTGAGGGTAAACACATAACCCGAGACAGATTTAGAGTCATCCTTGTCACTTTGGAAGCCAGAATCGGTAAAAACCTCGATCTGGATGTCCCCATTACCGTATACCAGGAATATCTCTTTAGTCCTTCTCAGGTACTTAAGAATGTTCTTAACTGCTATCCAATATTTCTCACCTGGGTCAGACTGATACCTGCTTACCACACTAAGTGCGTAAGCTATATCTGGTCTGGTACATAATATCGCATACATTATTGATCCTACCACCGAAGCGTAGGGTACTATGCTCATGCGAGCCCTCTCCTCGTCAGTCTTGGGAGACATGTCTTTGGAGAGGGTGATTCCGTGATAAGAGGGCAGATTGCCGCGCTTAGAATCTTCCATACTAAACCTTTTTAGTACGGTGTCAATGTACCTCGACTGTGAAAGTCCCAACATTCTTTTAGATCTGTCACGATAGATCTTAATCTCCAAAATGTATGAGGCATCACCCAGGTCTTTCATAGAAAACTTCTGTGATAAGAACAACTTGGCTGATTGTAGCATAGAAACGTCATTTTCTATTAGGAGAATGCTATCAACGTATAAAACGAGGAATACGACAGTTCTCCCTATAATCTTCTTATAAATACAGGGTTCATCTACATTTTTGATAAAGTTAAATTCTCTGACCGTCTCATCAAAACAGATGTTCCAACTCCACGATACCTGATTTAATCCATACATGGATTTAAGCAATTTGCACACCTTTCCACTGCTCCCACCGTCTACGAATCCCTCTGGTTGATCCATGAAAACACACTCTTCTAAACTTCTATTTAGAAATGCGGTTTTAACATCCATCTGCCAGATCTTGTAGTCATGGAAGGCAGCAATGGCAAGTAGGATCCGAATGGATTTAAACATAGCCACTGGTGAAAAAGTTTCGTCATAGTCCAGTCCTGGTCTTTGATGAAAACCTTTAGCAACAAGTCTAGCTTTGTAGGTTTCTACCTGACCATCTACACCAATCTTCTTTTTGAAAATCCATTTGCATCCTACGAGTTTTACCCCAGTATGAGCAAAATCCAAAGTCCAGACTTTGTTTGTGTACATGGATTCCATCTCGGATCGCATAGCATCCAGCCACTTCACCGAGTATTTAATAAGGTATTCCAGGAACTCAGCATTGCTCATCATGGAACACACAATATCTAATAAGGTGCGATTCTGTCTTTCTGATACACCGTTGTGTTGTGGTGTGTATAGAGGAGTAAGCTGAGAGAGAATTCCATTCTCTTTTAGGTATTCCAGGAACTCGGCACTTAAGTATTCTCCGTCCTAATCGGAATGGAGCATCTTGATACTTTTGCCAGTTTGCTTTTCCGCTTCATTTTTATACTCTTGAAATTTCTCAAAGGCCTCGGATTTATATTTCATTAAGAATACATGTTCATACCCAGAGAAATCATCTGTGAAAATAATGAAGTAGGAATAGCCATTTCGTACATGTGTAGACATTGGCCCACACACATCGCTATGTATGAGTCCCAGGAGCTCAGTGGCTCTTTCTCCATATCCAGTGAACGGAGTTTTTGTCATCTTTCCTACGATACATGATTGACAAGTTGCATATGATTGATACTCAAACGGATCTAAGTATTGTTCTTTATGTAACTTAGTCAATCGTGTTCATTGATATGACTGAGTCTACAATGCCATAGAAAAACTTGGTTTGATTCTGGAGCTTTTCTTTTTAGTGTGTTTTGGACGTTAAAAACTTGATGTTGATCGAGAATGTATATTCCGTTGCTAAGTGTACCCGATCCAACCATTTCATGATTTAGGTGAATGTTGATAACATTTCTTACAAGTGCAAAATTATATCCTTCATTTGATAATAAAGACACCAATATAATATTACACACCATACTGGGTACACAAAAGCAATTATGCAACAACAAAATATGCACACTCACCAATCAAGGTGATATTCCCCTACTGCAACTGCATTCACACTAGCTCCGTTGCCCACCCTGAGGATCATATCATATTTCCTCAAAACCCTACGGCTTCTTAGCGCATGCAAAGAATTACAGATGTGAGATCCTAATCCGGTATCTAATACCCAGAAAGTAGAGTTTATGGAAAAGCAGTTTTCAATCACGTACACACCTGAAGCCGGAGCCACAACCTGCTTCGTGTCCTGATTCTTGGCCTTTAGGGCCCAGCAGTCCTTCCTCCAATGACCCTTCTTCCAACAATAGAAGCACTCTTCCTTTGTGGCTACTCCTCCCATTTTCTCCTTTCCCTTTCTCTGCACCTTCTGCACACCTCCCCTCGGTTTGGTAGGGGCCTTCTTCTTCTGTCCCTTGGCCTTAGCCTTGGATCTAGAAGAAAAAGATCCTCCAACAAAAAGAGCGGTTGTTTCCTTGCTTTTGTTCAAGATGCCCTCTGCCATCCTCAACATGTTGAGGAGCTCAGGAAGTGAAACTTCCATACTGTTCATATTGAAATTCAATACGAACTGGGCATAGGTGGAGAGAAGGGACTGGAGGACCAAGTCGATATACAACTCATTTTCCAACGTGGTTCTCAGGTCCATGAGATCTTCGATGAGAGAAATCATCTTCAGGACGTGGTCCTCGACAGATGATCCGATGGCCAACCTCGCTTGAAAAAGTTTCTTCGAGGTCTCGTATCTTGCGATACGAGGTTGCTCTCCATATAATTCTTTGGTATGGAGGAAGATGGAAGCAAGGTCCATCTTCTCGTGCCACCTCTGATGTTCATTGTCCATGGAGGCCAGCACGAGACACTTGGCCTTCGCGCAATCAAGATCCCAGGTCTTACGGACCTCAATGTTATTGACCGAGGATTTTGGACCAGGAATAGGGGGAGCTTTTGCCGTGAGGACGCATGCGACCTTATCGTATGTAAGGGCCATTTGGACATTCCTCATCCAGTCTTTATAGTTTGGCCCAACGAGTTTATTTTTATCTAATATGAGCTTAAGTCCCGTCATGGTCGCAGCAATTAGGAGAGGAGAAAAGAAACACTCAGCATATACTCTTGCAAGTTTAGATTGGTTTTTAATTTATCTAAATAGGATGGCTCCCACTGTTTTCTCGAATTCTTCTCCAAACCCTAAAAGAAGAATTAGTCAGGATTAATCGCACGTCACAATACTTGCTTAAACTTTCAGCCAGGCTAGTGTTGATACTTTGAGGGAGGTTTTCCAACGCTTTCACGAAGTTCCTTAATTATATAATCTCTTCTCCCTGGAGGCGTAGCCCCGCTAACACTGTTCTAGACATCTACTTGGTTTATAGCATTGATTATTAAGTGAAATTGTTTCCCGAAGAGTAGCATATACTCACAGTAGGATCAGGACCCAACTATCATTGTGTGATGAATCTGAAGGAAGCCTACCATAAACAACACACTCAAGAAGGTATGCAACACTAGCAAGTTTTCTTTATGTTTGAAACTCCCGATATGATTTTTGCCCCGTGCGCTTATAACCTTGACGAAGGCCAAAACATTATAAGTCGCAAGTCAAGTTCTACCCGTCATTATCGAGATTAACCTAGACCCATTTGTACAAGCCCTTGACGAAGGTCAAAACAGCTGTACACTTGTCCCAGATTAATGCATCTATCTATGCCACAGATAAGCATCCACTAGCTACCAAACACTATGCCTTGGCGAAGGTCAAAACACATAGCATGAATACTAGTAGATACCTATCTCAAATGACGGAGGGCTGCGGCTGGTTTTCTGGCGAAAAAACCGTTAATGTATTAAACTTGATATAGTCGAAGAAACCTGATAGCTTTTGAAATGGAGTGGTTTAAGCTCCGCTTTTAAAAATGCTTTTTGAAGAAAACCGAGTGGTTTTGTAATTGTTCCAACGACATCAGATTTTAGGTTTATTATCTTATATTAATTAGAATTAATGCGGTCCCATCAATTAACCTTATCATTGCAGCAAAAGAAACGAAAATATTACGTACACTTTTGCCATCCGCATTCGCTACTGGGCCCCGTCTTACACCGTTAGGTTACTTAACTAACGTCAGAGCGGGAGCTGGACTAGCGCGGGTGAAAAACATAAGCAATGTTTATTATATATAATAAATATATATAGCCATTCGTCTCACGCAATAATAAGCATTCCAGATCACAGAATCACAGATGGAAACATTGGATATACTAGGATTTCCGTGCTTCGTTTAAGTCTGTAATGAAACATGGATTCCACGGTCGTGATGAATAGCCAAAACCCCTACCCTAGACCCCTACGGGTGTGGCAAGCTACCCGCTAAATTCCCGAAGTGAAGCACACTCCCTCAATAAAATGAGTAGGCCACTCGGCACTTCAAGAACCCGGTAGATTGTGCACCCCACCTTAAGTCTATCCTCGGAGCAAAAATGGTAAAAAGAAATAATATACAACAGTGGCTACAACCTCAACCCAGATATGCCCCGTAAAAAATAATATTACATCAATTTACAAATTGTACATGAATGAAAGAAAAGAAAATTATTCTTTTCACATCCGCTGGCTATTCATTCACGACGATCCAACAATCCATATACATAAACCATCACAGATCACATCACAGATCTGTGCAACCCCCACTAATCGACGTATAGCGATTAGCAGACGTTCAGCACAGTTATACAAACACAGAAAACCCGATTAGCCAAATAACTTAGAATTTCGATCGAATAACAAATTTGTGTCTACTCTATGAACAATCTAGACACAAATAACTCTGGGCAGAAAACAAAATATTCCAGAAATCATATTCCCAACAAATAGATCCACAGAAGAAATTTGGTGTGAATCGGCCCCGACTCGGCTGCGGTTCCGCGGCGAAACAGTGAGTTTCGCGGCAGTTCCGCTGTGGTCTTGGGCGATCACGTGCTCAAATTTCTTCCGTGTTCTTACAATTACCTGCACATACTTTTAAGATCTCTGAAAATATTTTTTGAACTCATTTAAAAATCGACAGCGAGCAAGTCCAGAAAATTTGATTTCGGGCAAAAAACTTTCGATCGAACTTCTAACTATTTGCTAACAAGCTAGTTTAGGTTTAAGTGGTTCTGATATCAATGTAAGTCTATGTCGCACACCCCGCGAGTTCGCGGGGAGGCGGAATAGGCGGAATACATCAAAAAAGTTTTTTCTTACATCAAAAGATCATGTTGGCTTTGCAACATAGATTTTATCCACTTTAGGATCTTAATTAAACTTTAACTAGCTAAACTAAAAAACTTGAAGGCTCTAACTACTCGGATAGAAGGTTATACCTTCATGTCTAGTCCTTCGGGTCTTCTCTAGGTTCCTTGCTTCTCGGATCGAGCTTCAACTTTGAACTCATTTCTTTGGCTCCTACGATGCTCCGAACGAACTCGATTGCCGGTCTTCTTGGTGTCGAAGAAAGATCCACCCAAGGGCCTATAGTCAAGCTTCAACCTCAAGTGAGGTAACTTAGTGATCTAATTTGCTAAAAGAGATTACTAAGTAATGTAGAGAGTGATCAATGGATTAATTTGTCTCAAGGCTCAATGAATCACAACACATGTGAAAGGATGAGCTTGAGGGAGGAGCAGATGAAACCTAGGAGAGAGAATGAGAATGTGATAATGAACTAGAGAATGAGAGGAGAGCATGGCTAAGTCTCATGACAATAATTCAAGCATGTATTATTTTAGTCTCAAAATAATCAACCATGCTTGAATAGGAACTACAAATGAATAAATAATAAACAAAGCCATACTTTCAACCCATTCCTCAAGTGTCTCCTAATTTCTACCTCATTAATCCTTTAGCAAAATAGGATAAATCAATAATGATGTGTCTCCTTCTAGAAGCTCATTCTTGTGAAATTACAAGAATGCCCTCACCGTATATACATACTCATATCCGTATTCCGAAAAATACGGATACATAGAGACAAGTATAATCCAATAGTATAATACTAGGATCCGGTTTAAACCAAAGCCCACTAGTATTATCTGTCTGAATATCATCCGTGTAGCCAGTACACGTATGTGATCGAAACCCTGTCGTAAGACCATACGGCCTCTACATCGTCTCACTTGATCCAGAGAAACCCTTTGTGTGGGACTCTAAAGACTCGACAGTACGCTGGCAGTGGGTTTAACCACAAGTCCGTCAGTGGCACTAGCTATACGTAACGGCAACCCAGGTACATGTCGAAAAGGAGGCCGACGAGCGAACTCATCCGAAACCCCAACCGAGCCTATCCGTGACATTCTCCGTGCAGTCCGGTCTGTTCGTCTGAGAGTATCGCATGTAAGGTCTAGGGGGTGGATAACGTCAGACCCCTAATAAACAGACAAGTCGTGTCGGTGTAGCTCAAGACTGTCCGAGAATCTACTGGTCCGACCACCAGTAATTCTCAATCCGCCCTAGCCAGAGACTTATGGTAATGACCAACCGATCACAGTGCGACATCGACTCCCTATATCGGGAGAGACGAATCCCTAACATTCGCTCACTGCTTCTATATGGCTCGGGACTGTATCCAACTAAAACCTGTTTGCACGACTCCTTTAAGCCGTGGTAGGGTAGTAATCAAAGCACAGTGAAAACTCACACGAGACAAATGACGACCTCAGGTCGACAGACTATCTGCACACATGTCATCAGAGAACTGCTAGCTGACGCTAGGTATAATACTATCTACTCAGTTCTCGGCGAGTCCTGTCCGGTGTACTCACATCCAATGAGCACCTGTATACAATCTTAGATGCACCTCACCAATGGTTGCGGGACCAATCCATCGCCCCTCGTCAGGGTCTAGATATGTATACACTAGTCTACTCTGGAGTAACGATGCTCAGTCTCGATACTCCTACGACTAGGGACTCTTTTAAGGATGTGCCTATAGACTACCCAGCTCCACTAGTATGATCGCCATCACAACGCAGGTAGTCAGGTAAAGATCCTATGGGCTTTATCAACATGTATACAAGATATGAAATACAAAATAAAACACATCACATGTTAAGATAAAAACAAACCAAATAGCATACTATCATATCAAGAAAGATTGTCCTGTACATATATATCCCTAGCATCCTGTACAATGAAGGCCTCTAGGGCTTACATATCCAATAGTTGGATGTTTTTGAGGTCGAGCTACCTGCAAGGGAAGTCCCAGGGTGGGAAGCCACTGCAGGACCCTCCGACGATCAAGTTAGTATCGGGAAATTAGAGCAGCGTAGCGGTCTATTGGAATGAATTCGAATTACCTGAGTCGTCTGAAAGAGGGGTTTATATAGTGATCGCATGGGGCGAGCCAGCGTGAGATCCTCGCTGTCAGTTACGCCCCCTCTTTACGCCCGTGTTGATGGCGGGATCCGCTCATTAATGGGAGAATGAGCTTGCGTGGGACGCGAAGCATGGGGTGGCGGATATCTCGTCCCGGCGAGATACGCGGAGCCGTTGCGGGGGCACTTGGGCTCTGCGCTCTCGGTTGATCTGGAAAGCCGAGGAAGCTCGGCCTGTCAGATGGCTCGGAGACGAGCCGGGAAGCTGAGAAAGCTCGACCTGTCAGATGACTTGGAGACGAGCCGGGAGGCCGAGGAAGGCGGTGAAAGCTTGGTTGCGGGATTGCTTGAAGGTGAGCTGATGACTCATTGCTAGGCGAATATGGAAGGTATTCCGGGGAGGTCTTCGAAAGGCCGGATGCAATTTCGGAGGCGAGGTACCGAGGAATGTCTCTAATGCATCAGGCTTATTCCAGCTCCGTAGCTTCCGGGACACGTCATCCGCTACGTGTCATGATCTGGGGAATTCCCACTTGTGAGCATCATCACTACCCATTAAAACTATTTTGCAGTATAGCTTAAATAGCTTAAACTACATAGCATGCTATGTGACGTATGCTAAATAGCGTACGTTGTTTTGTAAATGAGCTATGTTTGTGTCTTATGTAGCAAAATGGTCATGTTATGCTACACAGCGCGCTATTTTTGTTACGTGGCGTGCTATTTTCAACATTGAGTGACAGCCTACAAGCCAAAATAAAATAAGCAAAAGCATCGCTCCATATTTTAAACCCATAAAAGGTGTATATAATTTATAAAGCACCTTTGAGCATCTGTGGTTATTGAGGAGGCACCATTGGAATTGAAATGCCATTTACAATTCTTGAAAGGTATTTTTGTGGGGTACTTGCATCAAAGAATGTATCGGTTCGTCTGGGGCTATTTACTCCACCTACAAGGGTATTTTGGGGTTATTCGGTATACCGTGTCTTACAATGTGTTAATAAAACTAATATGGATGGCTCATCATATTTTTAAAGTTCAACGGTGCCATCTCAAAAATTTAGGGGCGTGCTCTAAAAGAAATGGCTAAATGATACTTTTAGATCCGGTGTTTCATCAACGTATCACTTAAATACCTACGGTTTAAAATTTACCACTCCTATATCTAATGTTTTAGGTCAAATTTACCACTTTTATATCTGAAGTTTTAGGTCATGCTTTGCAACCTAGGTTTTTCCTCATAATCGTGTATATTATCTTCTAGATTTTCAACAATAAAAAAACTTGTTAAAAAATCTCATATGATTAGCAAATGGAAATCCAGAAGGAAATATAATATCTGGAATCACGCTAGGTAGGAAAATGCCATGAAGCAAAGGTTTAGATATGATACTAAGCGATTTTAAACTTTAGGTACTTAAATTCTAAAACCTAAAAGAAACACACAGCTTGAGAGATTCTTCAAAAGAAAGGGAAGCACCTAATCTCAGGATCCAAAAGCAAATTTTTTTTCCTAAAACAAAAGTGTTATTTTTGTATTCTAAGAAAAGGGTTTAATGATTGGATTGGATTGATTGATAGTTATCGAGCTTCCATTATTTTTCGTGAACGGAATACTGGTGGTGATGTTATGGCCGATGTTAAAGCATTGAATGGTATGGTCGGGCTTATCGAGACAACATTTTTAGATGCTTAACTGCAGTTTGTCCGGAATGACCGCTAAGACCGTTTTTTTGTTAGATATCAAGAATCGTTTGTATCAAAAGAAAAAGGAAAGAAATGGGTTCATAAAAGAAGATATTTTCCCCACCCCGCGATACAAACCCCCTTATCTTAACTACAAATCCTCTTCTCATTTCCTCTGCCATTCTCTGAACTCAGCCATGCTCTCATCTCCTTCAACTCCTCTCACAATTCTCAAACTTCCCATTTCAACCAAAAGAGCTTCAGTATTCTCTCCAAAAGCCCATTCAAAAGAGCTCCATTTCAACCATGATTTCTCTGCAACCAAGAAGCTGCAGGTCAGTTTCATCCTCAACCCAAGCCATTTTTTGTTCACTTTCTTTATTATTTCTTGATTGACGCAATGCAGGCTGGGGTTGATTTGGTGGCAAACTTGTTGGGTGTGACTTTGGGTCCAAAAGGGAGGAATGTGGTGTTGGAGAACAAGTATGGGCCTCCTAAGATTGTTAATGATGGGGAGACTGTGCTCAAAGAGGTAACTTTTTAATTGCAAAAGGAAAAAAATGTTTTTTTATAAACAGAAATGAATAAGAAAGAGAGATCAAATGTAGTGGGTTGGCCGTGAAATTATTTTGAGCTAGGCAATATATCGAACACCTTGTATGCGGAAGTCGATGCTCAGGGTATAGAGAAGACACGACACAATTGGTTGTATGTGAAAGCATTTGTAATCAAATTGGTTTCATCAATGGCTTTCTTGTGTTAGCAATGCAAATTATGCATTCTAGATTGAATGTCGAATTTTTTATGTGATTGCTTAAAAACTTCGGCCGGAAACTTGAAATCAGGAAAGCTTCCTAAACCAAGAAATCAGAACTAAGATTTACATTTTGGAGACTGGCACCACTCAAACAACGAACCTTTTCAATTTCAGGCTTATAAAATATATGTTCCTCCTGTTGTATTCATATAGGTTGAATTGGAGGACCCACTCGAAAATGTTGGAGTTAAATTGGTGAGACAAGCTGCTGCCAGAACAAATGATCTCGCTGGCGATGGTAGCACGACGTCGATTGTTCTTGCTCAAGGACTCATTTCTGAGGGTGTGAAGGTATGAATTCAGCATATTATTTCATTTGACTAATAAGCTAAAACCGGCCTCTCAAATATTGAATTGCTTCATCTTTCTGATTTTTATTTTACATTTGTTAGTCCCTCATTTTTCATAATGTTGAAAATTTTGAAATATCAAATTTATACCACATCTCTATCTAGGAATAGAACATTTGCTTATGCATCAAACATTTTATAAAATTATCGGCCTTCCCTTATGCAATATAAAACATTGTCAATTCATAACTTAGGTACTTGCTGCTGGAATGAATCCTGTTCAAATTGCGCGTGGAATCGAGAAGACTGCAACTGCTCTTGTCACTGAGCTCAAGTTGATGTCAAGGCAGGTATCAGCAGCTGATTTATTCATTCGGTTACATAGTGATTAGTTGTTGTTTGTTTTTTGAAGGAAAAAAACGAAAAAGGTGGTATCCCCACAACATAGCATCAAGCTATGATCACAAAACGAACTTTTGCCATATGTTGTCAGCCCAATTAATAATCATATTTCTGTCTTTAGTTCGCGTAATATCTTTCTTCATTTATCATATATTTTCTAAATATTACCACATCGTGCAGATTGAAGAACATGAAATCGCTGATGTGGCAGCAGTTAGTTCTGGCAACGACTATGCTGTAGGAAATATGATAGCAGATGCACTTAAAAGAGTCGGAAGAAAAGGTGTAGTTAGAGTCGAGAGCGGAAAAAGCACCGAGAATAATCTAGAAGTATTAGAAGGAATGCAATTCGATCGTGGTTACCTCTCGCCTTACTTTGTCACTGATCGTGCAAATATGTCAGCGGAGTTAAACGACTGCAAGGTTGTGCTTTATATTGTTCAACTAATTTGCTAATCTGCAAAGTAATTAGTTGGTGCGAATATCTCGATGCAGATACTTTTGGTTGACAAAAAAATCACGCACCCAAAGGAGATGTTTAAGATATTGGACAACGCAGTGCAAGAGAACTATCCAATTTTGATAATTGCAGAGGGCATTGAAGAAGATGCTTTGTCTCCTGTAATTAGGAACAAACTCAAAGGTGTGCTCAAAGCAGCTGCCATTAAAGCTCCTGCATTTGGAGAGCGCAAAAGTGATTACTTAGACGACATTGCTATTTTGACTGGAGGTACTATCGTCAATGGAAAATTTTCGAAGATAAAAAATAAATCACTGCGCTAGCTTGTGGATGCTTTTCCTTTTTTATGATTTTATTGATATTTGTTTTGCAGGTAAAGTAGTAAGAGATGAAATGGGATTAAGTCTTCAAAAGGTTGGAAAAGAGATTTTAGGTTCTGCACTTAAAGTCGTGATCACAAAGGATTCAACGCTAATTGTTACCGACGGGATCACTCAAAGCGCAGTCGAACAGAGGGTTGCTCAATTAAGAAGTCTTGTCGAGGTATATACACATGCTTTAATGATGCACATCACATTATGCATGTGAGATTTTAGCATTGATTGATATGAAAGGATCTAGCTTTAAGAAGGCTAAATTACTCCAACTATCTTCACTATGACAGTTTTTCAATAAATTACATAAAGGTTTCAGTAAACCCCTTAAAATTTTGGTTTTAAGGGAGTTCATTAGACTAAAATGCCCTTAAGTGTAGCACTTCAAGAAGATTGCTGTAATAAAAAACTTTTAAGGTAGTTTAGTGAATATAGCTATATTTAAAGGTAGGTTAGTGTAACGTATCCTATAAAAGAAGTATATGAGCTTTCACGTCTTTTGTAGAAACTACCCAACAACGGTGAACGTTCCCAAAACTTTCAGTATCCTAGCATCCATTTGTGAAACTTGACATAGGAACGAAGTTTGAGTCTTCATTTTTAGACAGCGGGCAAGAAACAAACTCTAAATAGCCATAGTCCATGAATGGAGGAGAAACATCATGTTACACCACCACTACCAAAACACTAAATATACAATTGACATGTAGTAAGTTAACAATTATCATATCCTTGCTATTTACAACAGGAGAAACGATCATGGTACATGAGTGTGGAAGAAATCTTTGGATTATGACATCCTTATCCTCAGTATAGAGTGATTGCTCATACACATATGATTTCTTTTCATCTACAAAATGTTTATATTCCATGATATTTCAGAACTCCGAGGAAATGTTTGACAAGAAAATGGTGAACGAGAGGATAGCAAGGTTATCTGGTGGGATTGCAATACTTGAGGTAAAATAACTGTGATCAAGCCCATTAAGAAAAATGAGGAAATGCGCCACCACAAGATGCACAGCATTCTATTGAATGATAAATATTATTTAATGCGATATGATATTTCTCAGATATTTTATATTGGGTTCACCCCATGCCACATCACTTTATTTAATAATGCAACACCCAATGAGGTACTGCCATGCCAGCTTACATTATAGGGACACTTTAGGCGGGGTTCAAAAAAATTCCATTGTTAAGAATTAATATGCCTCGTTCAGCAAATACTGTTCATGAAAGCCAAATGACAGGTAGGTGCACAGACACAAGTCGAAATGAAGGACAAAAAACTGAGAATTGAAGATGCTCTTAATGCAGCCAGAGTGAGTGCCGCTTACTTGTAATCTTCATATTAATACTTAGGAAGATGAATAACTTTTCTGTTAATGTTGTAGGCAGCTATTGAGGAAGGTGTTGTAGTTGGTGGTGGGTGTTGCCTATTGAGATTATCAACAAAGGTGGATAGTATAAAGATATCTTTGGATAATGAAGAGCAAAAGGTAATGCTATGTCCCCCTTATGGTTTTGCATGACCAATGTTCTAAAAAGCGGTCTAGGCGGCCGCCTAAGCGGAAGCGGTCTCAAGCCGCTCCGCTTTGACTTGAGTGGTTGCATTAAACGGTCTAGGTTCTTTAAACTCTTAATTAGGCTCTCTTGTCAAGGTGAGTGTTTAAGTGGGTTATAATACAAGGTTCACGTCAAGTTTAAGGTTGTTTTCTAATAATACACTATCCAAAACCCTTTAAAATACAGTACACGTCCCGATCTATTTTCAAATTACACGATCAAAGAAACTGTAAATTATTCTCACCGGTGCATTTCTCTTGTCATTCTTCTCTCAATTCTTTAAAGGATAGCCGGCGGAAATCCTAAATAATTTTATCCAAATCATTTTATGTTCTTCATGTGTTTCTCTTCTCTTTTTCTATTTTATTTCATGAGTTATATAATTTGTAAGCTAAAAGTTCAATTAGAAACTTATGATTTATCGTTATATTTCATCTAATATATAATAATTTTTTGATACTATGCACTTCATTCGGTATGAAATTGGTATATAAATTTAATATTTCATCTAAATTCATTGTTTTTAGACATTTTCTATGATTTTTGCTATTTTATGTATATATATGAAATATAATTTTAATTAACATTAAAAAAATCCGTCTAGGCGGTGCTTAAGCGGCGCCTAGGCCGCTCAGCTCTGCCTAGTGCTTTTTATAACCTTAACCTTGTGCATGTACTCTAAAATACATGTGTGGTAGATAAACTATATCTGAAAATCATTCACGACAATAAGTAGGATAAAGTAATCCAAACGGAAAAAGTATGTTAGTTGTTATACCCCGTTAGAGACATTTTGAGTTCTCGTCGTATTTTTTCTTTATGAGCTGCTACCTGATCTTTGGTGATGTAGCCCATAACGATCTCGCCAATTATTGTTTGAGCCGAGGGCATCGAGGCAGTGCACCGGCATACTTTGAGATCCTACAAAACGAGACGGTGCTGAAGATTCCTCCGGCGCTGTCCCTCCAACGCTCAAGCTAGTACTTAGAGGATAATGTATAGCTAGGTTTTTTTGGGGGGATTGATATTGGCATACCCCCTTAAGGGTTTATGGCTGTGCTTGTATAACCTTATGCTGGGGCACTTTTGTCTTATGCACTTGACAGTCATTCGTGCCTTTTATGCAGTGTAGTAGGCATTAGAGGTTCTCCCTGCTGCCTTGTTGACTAGACACGTCTCGCTAGACGACAAATAAGTGTAACTGCCTTGGTGAACCCCTGCAGGTTAGAGGGTCGTGTTAGCGTGATTTGGGGGACCCTTTGTGCGATTACCATGTATCGCGGTTTCTTACTGGCGTATCATATAATTCTCAGGAGTTATTTGAGGACCAGGTTATTTTGGGTTTGCACATGAAATGGGTGCATGCATGCACATGATAATGGAGTTTTTGATTGTACATATAAATTAATTTTTTTCCTTTCCTTAACATACATGTACCATCACGCTTGTTTTGGGATGAATCGTAAAAGCACTAATTGCAGCAGTATAAGATTTTGGGATCCTCATGCACAATCATTTAATGCCTATTACCGCCGTGCAGATTGGTGCAGAAATATTTAAGAAGGCTTTAAGTTATCCTTCGAAGTTGATTGCAAAAAATGCTGGTGTGAATGGAAGTGTCGTCGTGGAAAAGGTTCACAGCATATGCTCTATATGATACATTTTCCCCTTGTGCTATCATCCTATGGATTAATTCCAAATTGACGTATTTTAATTTCTATTCACTCTTTCAGGTGTTGTCCATGGATGATGTGAAATATGGTTATAATGCAGCAACAAATTGTTATGAGGACTTGATGGCTGCTGGAATTTTAGACCCAGCAAAGGTATTCATAACATTAAGTTGATGCCTTGATGGTGATGGTGACAAAAAAAATTTAGTTTTCCAGTATTTTGGTGAAACTATGATTTAACGAGTCAGACTGTGCGCATGTCTACGACATGCTTGATTGTTCTCGCTCATCTGATTGTTCTCCCTCATCACAGAGCCTAAAGCGTCATTATAGGACGAACCTTACAATGTAGCATGACAACATTCTATTTGACGATTCCTATTATTTAAAGTGAAATGACATCTCTCGTATTAAATATTGGATTCACAGTATGTCACATCATTTTATATAATATGCAACACCTAATAAGGTTTTTTCATATCGCCTCTGCATCGTATGGTCAGACTTTAGGCTCTGATTCTTCTATTTATTTTGTTATCGATCAAATTTGTAGGATTATGGCCATCGGTAGTTTACAAATATTAATCGGCGCATCCTTCAAATCTATCAGTCATACATTAGCTTCATTTTACCAGGTAGTCAGATGTTGTATTGAAAATTCTGCATCCGTTGCCAAGACATTTATCACATCTGATGTGGTCGTTGTCGATGCTAATGAAAATCTGCCTAAGCCTTATCGAACTCCGATGCCAACTTCAAATTTTATGCCGTCACAGAATTCTAATTTCAAGCCAAGATCAGGTAAGCCTCTTCTTCACAAAATTCTCATATTGTACCCATCAACCCTTAAATTCATATAAAACAGTAAATGCATGTTAATGCTAATCTCTCTAATGGTTTGTGATTATTCCAGTTATTCCATTTTAGCATGCTAGTGGATATGCACCTATCAGCTGAGAAGCCGCTTCACTTCTACCATTGACGCAAGATTCGAACTTGCGTCAATGGTAAGTGAGACCGAGAAATGACCATGAAGGTGCAACGAGCTTGAGGTACTAGCAATCTAAGCAGAGAAGAGATCACGGCTAAACTAGGTACGGTTTTGAAACATGTTAGCCATAAGGATGATTGGAACATATACTTCTGTGAAATTTTGTGAAACCACGATACCCATTGAACAATAAAATGAATGTTCTTTTTTGCTCCTCTTGTTTTTCTTGTTTTGTTTCGTATTATACAAAATTTTAATTGAATTGACGAAGATTAACCGGGTGACATGAAACATAAACAAAAAACTTGTCCACGCTTTAGTAAACATGATAAGCAACATAATATATATCTACTTAATGTTGAAGTAACACAGTGATGAACAAGAAGGAAGCCTCCTCATGCACACAGCCAAAATGTTAATACTTAGCGCGAAAGAATAAAAACAAAAACAAAACATCACTTGGAAACCTTCTTCTTCCTCATCTTGGAATTTCCATGAAAAGAAGTAGAGCCCTGTTCCTTCTTCAAGCCTTTTATCTTTTCCACTTCTTTCTTTGTCTCCACTTTGCGATTTTTCTTGCTGCCATTCTCCTTCTCAATCTTATGATACTTCATATGGTGTATGCATCCACTTGATGCATCAGAAGCCATAGAATCGTCGTCGTCGTCATTGTTGCTACTATTTTTCTTATCATGATGATGATGATCACCACTACTATATTCCACTTCTCCATGACCATGACCATCATCATCATGATCAACATCAACATCATCATGCATGGGGGATGCAAGGTAAATAGTCCATCCAGACTCATTGCTGCTGCAGTCTTCTGAATCTCCAATTACTTGGGGAAACTCCATTGGATGAGAGAGTGATAGAAGAGTAGAGAGAACTAAGGTTGTGAAAGTGAAACAAAATGAGAGAAATAATGTTGACTCCGACCTCTTAAATAACTACTGACTTGTGAGCTTCTGACATCTTCATAATATTGGGACAGCTGAATCCAGCCAATAAAAAAAAAACTGGGAAAAATATCCCATAATTACTATTGATAAGATGATATACTCCCTCGATTTCACAATAGTAGTCTTTCTTTCCTCTTGCACACTTAATCTAAAATGTTATGAATGTAAAATCCCTTAGTATAAACCCTTTGATAGTCTTCATTAATTGAATTTATAGGGTTAAATTTAGTAGTCCATATTTAAAGTGCATCGGTAACAGAAGGATAAAGTAAACATGCAAGTAATTCGAGGAAAAAATTTGCCAAAAACGACTAGTATTGTAAAACGGAAGGAGCATCAATTCAGCACGCCCTATCAGGTTGAGCATCTTTTCTTAAGAGCTTGAACCATCTGCGTAGAAGTGTTTATTTAATTCGCTCGTTTAAACCTGAATTACTTTGATACCGTGATAATGATCTAGTGAGGGCTAACAAATATTTATATATTTAATGTTTGTTAATGTTTTGACAATATCCACCACCTGAAATCTCTGGACTTTGGTTAGATTCTCTGACAGTTCATCAGGGCAGGGGAAGATCCTTATACGGGTGAGGGTAGGCAGTCGTCCCACCTGCATTGAGGTTATTGTGTATGTGTGTATAGTATATGGATACGTAACGGGATAAATATATTAACATGCCTGACCTAAACGTGGTCATCAATGGCCAAGTGGTAGGAGGCTTGAGTTTTGTAGTGAATATTCACTTTTCGAATCCCCTTGTCATACAATATTTACTATTTTTACACAATTAAAAAGTAGCTTATATACTTTATACACTTTTACACTAAAATATACCATGTTTTATATATTTGCAAAAATGTTATTACAATGAAAAGGAAAAGTTACCCATAATATCTAGTTGGATTACTAATTAAAGATTTGAGGTTCTATTTGGTGCAAACTATTTACAATTGGTGGTTTTATCTCTTAATAAATTTCTTTGTGTGAGAAGTTTTCAAATGGTTGCTTACAATCCAGTTTAAAAGCCTCAATGCATTGGGCAACCCAATTTTTGTTATATACTTTTCCATAAAATTTTATCTTGTCATATATTTGCCAAAAGTTAATTAGGGTATAGTTTTTTATGGAAAGTTTCTTTAAATATTTATTTGATTAAACATATAAATTTTATTTCTACAAAAATTTACAAACATTTTCATCTATTAATAAATTCTTTACATAATATTTTTTGTAAAAACTAATTGGCTAGTTCATGCGGTAAGGATTTCTTTTTTAAAATGGGAGGTCGCTGGGACGATTTCTAAAGGAGTCACGTACATATCCAAAAAGATAAAAAAGAACAATCTTCTTGTAAGAAATGATCACCTACAGCCCAGGTTAAAGAAAATGGGATCAAACCCAAAAACTGTAAATCTAGACGTTGGCAATTTTAAATTCAAAATTTTTGACGCGCTTCATGTGCATTCTTGTTTTGTCATCGGTATAGTTTAATTTTTTCGCCCCATCTAGCAATAGGTTCAGGATCCGCCACTGCCCTAGGGCCATCCCATCTTCTTTAATTCTCTTTTGCTTGTGAGGAACCAGTGTTCTTTAAGTAGGAAATTAAGACAGCCTATCCTTACAAGTCTTCCACACTCTCCAAAAGCTTTTAACTCTGTCAGTTGTCATCATGCCAATTGGGCAGATATATTTAAATTCATTGTGTATGTGTATGTCTTTGTTGTTCCTTAGTATTTTCCTAGTCATTTTTCCTTAAAAGAAACAAGTGCATTTGAGATTTTATCAATAGCTCGTATGGCACTTCCCTATCTGGGAAGAGTGCCGGGGTTCAATCCCCGGTGAGGGGCAGTGGACACAATTTAACACTTTTGGGGTAAATTTGTGGGTCCTCTAGGTGTTTGCGCGTGTGTGATGTGTGTTTGTGTGTGATGCGTGGGTTTGTTGTGTGTGTTGTATGCATAGGTTAGGACTTACGGGCCAGTGCCCAAAAAAAAATGTTCTCTAAGTTTGGCTTAGATAAGGAGGAAGGATGCCTCAACCTTCTCCAGTTTATTCCTAGAGTTGATCATATTAGCCCAAGTCTTTCTATAGTTTGTAAATTGTTGGCTCCTGAATCTTTATTTTGATAGCTCCAACCCCATGTAAATTATTGGTTGATGGTAAATTTGTATAAACTGAAACAATTCGTGACAAGTGCTAATCTGTATCTTTCCCGGTTAGAAAAAGTGACAAGATTATAGTTCTAGGCGTAACTAGGGATATGAGTAGACCTAAACAAACATGGATAGAGTCTATTAAGAACGATACGTTAATTATTTACTTTAACAGAGGAAATGGTCCTTGACGGAGCAGAACGGCAATGAATTATTCATATAACCTACCCAAAAAAACTTGGGATGAAGGCTTATTGGTGTATGTCTCTATATCCAAGAGTGCATGCTATTAATGTCTCCAGTTGTCTCAGGCAGCTCAGTAAATACTCTACAGCATTTTAAAAAAGGATGGTGTTAAATGATCTCTCAAACCATAGGCTGCAGTCAGTTCAATAGGTAATGGGTCTCATTTAAGATGGCACACTGTACCAAAATCTTGGGGATGAGATGTTTCTAGCAATGCATTAGGATTTTTCTTTATTTGGATTGTGTAGAGATCTTCATTTAATGAAAAAGGTAGCTACCATCAGTAATGTCCTCAAATCAAAATGATGGGATCAAATGGATTACATTGCATGTAGTTTCCTTGTCAAAAATAATGCCCTGGATTTCTCCTCAATATTCTTTTTGAGAAGGCTTATAGTTTTAAGACATTAAGGGCCTTTCTCAGGAAAGCATTCTCTGTAGGGTTAATTTGTACAACACCCCCCCCCCCCCCCCCCCACCCAGTTTGTCATGTACAAAAACCCTGTAGTTTCTCAGCAAATTCGTGGGTTCTCTGGATGCATGCGTGTTTTGTGTATGGGTTAGGCTTACAGGCCGTTCAAAAAATAAAAAAGGAAAATACATGCGCACAACATTTGTGGATCTCATTTAGTCCCATAATTACTCATCGCAAAGAATCTCATTAAGTCTTTTAGTGACAGATTATTAATGGTATGTGTAAATGGCTGGAAGTCTATGAACAGTTAGCCCATTATTGGTATGTGTAAATGGGGTGTTACTATTTCCTTTACAGTATGTCAGTAGAAATAATTAGAAAAAATAGATTAATTTAAGGATAATTTTGTAGAATAGGCTTTTTTTTTATAAATATTATTAAAAAAGTTCTACTTCCAAAAAAATAATTACAAAAGTAGACCACTTTTGGCCCATCTGCTCAGCGTCTAACGTTTAACGTTGAGCTGTTTAAATTATTTTTCCAATGATTTGGCAACTTCACCCCAAGCATCCCTTTTAAAAAATTTCTTACTGGGGCGTACTTTGTAAGTGCGTCCCATACAAATGTATCGATCTTCTCTCCTCTCGATTCTCTCTCTCTCTCCTCTCGATTCTCTCGCTCTTTCGATGCAAGGCAGCCACATAAATACATGGGGCACGCTTCAGAAGTGCGCCTCATGTATTTATGCCGCTGCCTTGTATCGGGAGAGTCTCAGAGGGTTGAGAGTGAGATCGAGAGGAGGGAGAGAGAGAGGGTGAGATCGAGAGGGGAGAGAGGATCCAGAGGACTATAATTAAAAAAAAAAGGGATATATGGGGCGTAGTTGCCAACTGCGTCCTATTGAATTTTTTTTTCAAACAGCTAAGCGTCATGCACTGACCTGGCGCCTATGTGGCCAAAAGTGACGTGCTTTTGTAAATATTTTAGAAAGTGGATTTTTTTTAATAATATTAAAAAAAAGCCTATTCTAAAAGAATGTCCTTAATTTAAATAAAATGAAAGGGCTGATTGCACAAAATACCCCTTGTAATTTATCATGTAATACTGGTATCCTCTCAAGTGATTTATGAGGGAACAACTCAACAACCATGTTCATTGACCAAAATACTAAAAAGTACTCAGATTCAAGTATAATTTAAAATGTGCTTGTGTCATTTAGAGTAGAATTTGAGTTTTAATTTTTAGGGTTTTGTGGTTGAACAAAAGAAGTGTTGCCTCTGAAGTGATTTATGAGTGAACAACTCAACAACTGATCTGTTCATCGACCAAAATACTAAAATGTACTTAGATTCAACTCTAAACAAATCAAATGACTGTATAATTTAAAATGTGCTTGTGTCATCTAGAGTAGAATTTGAGTTTTAACTTTTAAGGTTTTCCTCATATTGAACAAAGAAGTGTTTCCGCTAATAAATCATTTGTGGGGGACATCATGCACTCCATGAGGTAAACTATATGCAGGTTGTATGCGATTAACCCCAAAACATATCTAGTGACAGACTTAATTTAGGTCAGTTATTCAATGCAATTTTATTTCTTTGGATGATCCGTACGATCTATATATAGCACGTATATAACAATTTTCATATGATTTAAATACTTTTTATCAATCGATCAAGAATTTGCAAACCATTCTATTTTCGAAAAACTAACAACTTCATAATCATCATTGGATTCCAGACCTAACACAAAATTTCAAAAGATCGGCCAACAATTTACACTCATCTTTGTCAACAAGATCATACAGTTACGCAACAATACCTAACGATGATCATGAACAAGACTGAACTCTACAGATCGGCTTGGCCAAGAAGCTCGGGTTCTCGTCTCCGGCCATCACCACAACGATTCTCGGCTCCATGTCCAATGGAGAGATGACATCCGGCAGCTTCTGTATCGAATCCCGTAGTCTCAGCCGGTCATTGTCGTCGCCGTCGATAGCTGCTGCAGGCTCAGCTTTAGAGCATGTAAGTATCACCAAAGCTATGGCAATGAGACCTGCCATAGCTGCAAGCACCACAAAAACTAAGGGGACTAGAGAATTAGATATGCTATCACGAGTCATCATATCTCTCTCTTTTGTTTAAGTTGAGGGGAAAAAGGAGTTGCATGGGGATTTTATAGACAAGAAAGAGATCTTTTAAAGGTGATGTCACCCAATAGGTTTGAGGTTCTGGGCATTTTATGCAGGTTTTTCATTTTTCATTCTTTTCCCTTTTCTTTTCTTTGTCATATGAGCTTGATTGAATTTGAATCTGGAGGGCAATGATATGCTGCCATTTAAGTTATCCGTATAAACTGCTCAACCCGTAATTTTAAAATTCAGGATAAAATGCACGTCTGATGCGATTTAAATCTGAAGCTTTTTGATATCATCAAAAATGGCTGCACTGTTTAAAAATGGAAATTCTTCGATCCACGACATATTTGAACGATCCGAACCGTTTAAGTTGATCATCCTACTCTCAAATGTATGGGTATGAAAAAAACAAAAGATTTGTAGACCTTTAGCCCATGCATCGAATGAGTGTAAAATGAACGCCTTTCAATATAGCAACATAAACTCCATCTAATGCATTGGTTAGAACTTTTCAAATCCTTTGATTTTTTATACACATAGACCTGAAGATAGGGTGATCAGCTTGAACAGTTCGGATCGGTCGAGTTTGTTGTGGATTGAGAGTTCCCGTTTTTTAAAAACGCGGATCGGTTTGCAATAGAATGCTCGTGCGTGCGCGCACGCGCACACATATACATATATACATGAGAACTCCCGATTTACAGTATATTTTAACGATCCGATCCGTTCAAGATGATCGCCCTACCCTCAAATGTATACGCATGAAAAATCAAGAGATTTAAAGATCTTTAACATATGCATCGATGGGTGCAAAAATGAACGTTTTTCGATTATGCAATACAAACTTTATCCGATGCATATGTTAAAATCTTTAAATGCTTTGATTTTTCATGCACATACATTTGCGGGTATGTCGATCAAGTTGAACGGTTTGGATCGGTCAAATATGTCGTGAATTAAGAGTTCCCATTTCTAAAAAACGCGGACCGGTTTGCAATAGAGCGCTCTCCTATATATATACAGTAAGCTCTATTGCAAACCGGCCCGTGTTTTAAAAAAAAAGAGAACTCTCGATCTACGACATATTTGACCGATCCGAACCGTTCAAGTTGATCACCCTACCTTCAAGTCTATATGTATGAAAAATCAAAAGATTTAAAGACCTCTAATCAATGCATTAGATGAAGTTTATATTGCTATATTGAAAGACGTTCATTTTGCATCCTTTCGATGTATGAGTTAATTTGAGTGTAAGGTGATCGACTTGAACGGTTCGTATCGTTCAAATAAGTCTTGGATCAAGAGTTTCCGTTTTTAAAAAATGCGGACCAGTTTGCAACAGATCAATCATACACACACATACACTCAATGGGTATGAAATTGTTCCTTCGAATTTTGATTTAAAATGCAGGACAAGGACATTAGTATAATGTGAGGTCTAAAAAGAGTCATGCCATATGTGATGCCATTGTTTTGGCTAAACCTTTTGTATGTTGTTTCCTCATTTTTAAATGTTGATGTAATGTTGTTTCCTCAATTTTTTTTTTAATTTTATTTTTCTATTTGAATGTATCCAAGATGCTTTGCTTAATATATAGTAGGACAAAAATAAAGCATTAAGTTTGCTTGATATAATTATCCAAATTCCAAGATTAGCAATCTAAAATATACCCCATTATTAATTGATGTTTCTATTTCTTTTTTATGTGTGCATGTGATGTCATTATGTGACGTATAAGTATAAGAAAGGTTATCTACTTTGCACCAACTTTTATATATGTGACATAAACTAATGAAGGTTGAAGATTAGAGAATTACTTAACATAACTTTCTGCTTCCTTAATCATCTTTACACTTGTTGATACTCCTAACTTTTGATGCTGACCAGCACTTTAATTATGATTTCTTTCTTGCCCTTGAGGGCATTGCTGAAAGGTAAGTGCAAGGTTACAAATGATTTTATAATACAAAATTGATGTTTATGGATAAGTTTCTATAGTGAGGTGTTTTATTTTTGTTTTTTTGTTTTTTGGTGGTTTTTTTGGGTTATTTCGAAGGCACTTTGAAGAATTTTGGAGCTGTGAAAACATTTAATAATAATGAGATCATATCAAAATTGCAAACAATTTAGGAAGATATATAGAAAACAATCAAGGTTTTAAATGTCGGAATCATCGGTTAGATATTGCTTATATCTTATATGGTTGATATATCGGATATCACCTACGCTTAAAATATTGGCCGATATATTGACAAGTGATATCAGTTTATCGTATCGCGAGGAGTGCCGATCTAATATATCATCTAATATTGCAGTTATTTGGAAACATTCAAAAAAGAAGAAAAGAAACCAATTTGTTTTTGTTAGACTTCGTAGGCTTATATCACCAAAACCATCATGTGGTTTACCCGACCAGCTCAAAACACACCAGAATTAAAACAAATCATCAAAACCTTCCGACGTTACATTCTGTTAAATAGATTCCCTGGATCGTTAGCTCATACACTTTTCAACCTTTTTTTATTCCCAAAGTGCTTTCTCTTTCTATATCAGCCGCTTAAGAACTCAAGGGATCGATTTATGTAAAAACTAACGGTCAGGGGATTCTGTTTAACAGAAGATATCGTCGGGAGGGTTTGGTGATGCGTTCAAACCTTAGGGGTTTCAGGGGTAAACCATGAGATGGTTCCAACTTTCTATTTTGTTTAAAAATCATGAAGATTGTCAGTTGATTAGATATAACTAAGCAATGAGCTTACAACATATGTGTAATATTTGGTCCTCTTAATACGTAGATAATTTCTTACTATGAAACTTATATCCATTTAATAAAGACTATATATACTAATTAAGATAAAATTCACGTAAGATTGGATTATATTGGATAATGCTATGGAATAAAAATCAGCATCAAAAGTGATTATTAGTGTCAAAATCAACACAAAAAAGAGAGAGATGCTCAAACGACGGGCTTCCGCTTCTAATTTTGAATTGGAATAATTCTTATGCTAACCTACGGTTGAGTCGAACTAGGAATAACATATGATTGGATTTGATAAAAGAGTGAGACATCTAAATATAAGCCACAAGGTTTCGTGAAACCACGGTTTTATTTAAGTTAAAACAAAATTGCGGTCGAAAATATGGGGTTTCACAAAGCTTAGGGTTGTTTAGTGACATGGTTTTAAAACCTAGTTTCCTTTAAGATTTGGATTTAAATAAAAAATGGGGTTGGAACTTTGAGGAAATCTAGCTATTATTATTATTATTATTATTATTATTATTATTGTTATTTCTTTTTAACTATAAAAAAATAAGGATTCAGGCATTCGAAACCTTATGAAACCACGGATTGGAAAATTGTATTTTGGTTGCAAATGAGCCTAAACTATAATCTTGTTTACATGTTTGGGAGTTTAACTTTGAAACCCTACGAAATCGTGGTTTCGGAAACCATAATCTCGTTGCGAAACGAGGCCTCATAGTTTTGTATGTCATTAGCCTAAACTATAAGGTACAATGGAAGTTCAAAAATAAATTTCTCTATCTATTAACTCTTTTAAATGATAGTCACTGTTCAGCTTGAACAACGTATCTAAGGTATACATACAAAAAATATATGGTTTCGATGCTTCAAGCGCTTACACCACATCAATTTTTTTCACAAATTTAACGGTCTATTAATAATAGAACATTTTTCACAACCAATCAACAGTCCAAAAGTATCAAAATCGCATTGATATTCATATGCTTAATGTCATAAGGATCAAGATTGACAAGGATTCGGATCCGCTCCTCTGATGGGATTCACAGGATTTGCTCACTGAATCCAATCCAGCCGTCCATTGGAGATTTTGTTATTATATCTCACCCGTGACTCGTGAGATTTACAAATTCTCGCAACGTTCTTTTTTTATTTCCCTTTATTTTTTGCGCCTCTTTAAGGTGAAATATTAGATATTCTCACGTGCCTTTTTACCACTATCATTCCAGGATCTAGCATGGGAACATCCAAAAACCTATATTTTCTTTTGAATCTAATCCATCTTCTCCTTTGTTTTACCACATCCATTATCGTTCATTGTTTTGAGGAGTTTTAATTTCACAATGGCCAGTCCGATACTTTTGATATTTAAACTTTATATTTTCTATGATTTTTTATCTTTGGTGATACAGTTGCTTTTTTTTAATTAGGGATTTGTTCACCGTTGATTTTCTGTCACACCCCGCTTCCCAAAATACAGAAAACGAGGGATGACTAGGCCAGCTATACTCTTACGGTCAAGAAATAATCCCGCCGTAGTCACACTTCGGCTTCTAGCATTACATGGTAATCAGTAAACAAAGCACAGAAGTAAAGGAAATACATCACTAACTTATTACATCAAATTTCATCGTTCACAATTTACAATAAAACAAGAAAAGAACTACTAACCAAGTTCGAATACAAGGTCTCTTTAGGGAAAACAGTAAAAGTGAAGGAGGTCCTCCCGACTAAATCTCCGCAAGCTCGAAAGGTAAGTCCGACTCCTGCGCTGGTTCTTCCTCGAGATCTGAACATGCATACTCAGGTCGTCAGAGCGACGTAATAGCAATATTATAATAGTGTCATGAAGCAGACAAATAAGGTAATAACAGTGGAAGTAAAATGCAAGTAATCACTATGTCACTAACTGATGCAAAGAATGATCGTGTCCCTATCAGTCTCTAAGTCATGTTTGAAATTGAGTTGTGGAAAAGAGAATCATGTTTAGCGAGAGTCTCGTACATACCCGAGACTACGGCCCACATCGTCCGGGATATAACCCTGTCAGCCGGACCGCTAGGCCCAACCTAATATATATAAAAGTCGCTGTTCGAATGATCATCCTCTAAATCACTGTCCTCGCTAAATACGATACTCTTTCCACTTCGATTTCCCCTTTTCCCCCAAGTTTACACTATTGATAAGTATGGTCTAGTCGTGTACAAGTATGCACCAATAACACGGTTTTGTCACTGTTTACTGTATTATTCACTGTCTCGAATCATTCACTTTTCCATTGGCGTACTTGACACTCCTAAACCAATTCCGTTCACGCACGATAATGTATTGTACACTGAATAATAACGCGCACTATCACTATGTGTATGGCAATCGGGTAATATATGTGCATTTAGGCAGTTAACAAGTCATGTGTAATATGAACTATTATACACCTTATGAACTTATAAAAATTGCAGTAAATCATGCGTTCAGAATTCAGTGAAACGATACAAAAACGGTAACAAGTAAACTCAGTCGAAAGTTCAGAAAAATTTATTTCAGTGCTATCGGATTTCGGGTTTGCAAGTTACAGCCGTTTCATTTTAAGTGCTCGCTGCAGGAAATTTAGTTTCTGAACTGAACGTCCGTTTCGCGACACAATTTTCACCCTGTTGGGATCATAATTTAGCGACGCTACAGTTGAATGAAATTTAGGTTTTTCAATAGGGTTTCTAACTCACTAGACGGATTCTCAATCGCGCCTCTACGTCAGAAGTTATGCACTGTTCAACGATAGTGTATCAGTTCTGTTTCTGTTTGGGACTGCTATACGTCCTGTTCTTTTAAATCACAGTTTAAATAGTAAACGACGGTAAAAAGGGGTGAAACTACTTTCATTATTTAGATAACTGTTTCATCTTCACTAAAGTATAGGGTTCCGCAACATACAAGTTCAAGCAGCAAAGGGGTAAGCATTACGAAATAGAAATCAACAGCCAGAGCTGCTCTGGACTGCAGTCCAGAGCCGCTCTCCGAATCAGTTTCCGTCGTATTTTCAGTATAGAAACAATTTAAAACTTTTATGGGGTTCCATATCGTCGAGTCAGATTCGATTTGAGCCCTCGAACGCATCATTTCAATGTGTACACAATTAATTATGATTTTTACAAGTTTCAGACGCGGGAAATTTTCAATTTTTACGGGTGTAATCGGGGATGATCGTTCAAGTCAGTAACGATCATAATTTTCAGTCAAATTTTAATATGATGTTCGTTACCACACGGGCCAGCTTATATGGTCAAGTTCCGTCAGTTTAATGGAAGGTTTTCGTTCGGATTTTGCATCAAACACTTGTGTTATATAAAGTTTCACGAATTGTAAACACGGAATTAATACGATTTTGATTTGTAACAGGATAATCTAGCATGTAGCAAGTAGGGTACTTGCCTGGAGATGCGTTGGCGTCGCACGGCAGCGGCAATGGCACAAACGCGCTAAGAACGGCACGATTTGGATTCACGACCTCGGCTCGAGTTTGGGTTCGTCGTCGGAGTTGCCCGGGGGATGGCTCACGATCACTGGAGGCAGAGTGGGGTGCTATGGATCTCCTGGGAGTGTGCTGAGGTCGGCGGTGGTCGGCGGAGGTAGCTCCGGCGATGGGTGCAGCGGGGGTTCGAGGCTCGGGTGCTTGGAGTTTGGTGTGGGTTGTAGCGAGGGAGTGAAGTAGTAGGGCTCGGGTTTTGGAGGTGATGGTGATGCAGAGGATGCAGAGGTTGATGGGGCAGTGGGGAGCTCGCCGGCGTGATGCTGTGCAGGGGGCTCTGCGGTGGCCTGAATGTTGGATATAGTGCCCTCAGAGTCAATTATTGGATCACGAGCACGTGATTGCAATGATTGAGGGAGGACCTATACCAGTAGGACAGTCTTACTCAAGATGATAGTATGCTATCTGGTTTATCTTTATCATCGTGTACTGCTTCAGGTGACCTTACAGGTCACTATTGCGCGTTGATAGAGCCCTTAGGATTCTTGCTTGACGGCCAGCAGTATGATGGCAATCATATACGTGGGAGCTGGGGTCTATAAGCACATCCTTAAAAGGTCCCTAGTCGAGGGAGTTTCGAGACAGGGCATCGATACTCCAGAGTAGACTAGTGTATACAGTCGAGACCCCGACGAGGGGCGGTGGCCGGTCTCACAAGCCACTGGTGTCAGTTGGTTCACCTAAGATGTATACATGTGCTCATTGGGTTATGAGTACACCGGACAGGACTCGCCGGGAACATGCTAGTTGGTCTTATACCTGACGTCAGATAGCAGTTCCCTGGTGACATGTGTACAGGTTAGTTCATCGACCTGAGATCGTCATTTATCTCGTGTGAGTTCCCACTGTGCTTTGATTACTACCCTACCACGGCTCAAAGGAGTCGTGCAAGCAGGTTTTAGTTGGGTACAGTCCCGAGCCACATGGAGGCAGTGAGCGGATCTGCAGGGGTTCGTCTCTCCCGGTATTGGGGGTGAGGTCGCGCTGTGTCTAGGAGAGCCATTACACAAAGCCCTCGGCCGAGGCAGGAGATTTACTGGTAGGTATTCCAGTAGTATCTCAGGGTGTTCTGGGCTACACTCCGACACGACTTGTACTGCTTTTGGGGGTCTGACTTTTACCAACCCCCTAGGCCCGCCATGCGATGCTCATAAACGAACGGACCGGACTGTATGGATATTGTCACTGATAGGCTCAGTAGGGTGTCAGGATGAGTTCGCTCATCGACCACCCTTTTGGTCAATACCTGGTAGCCCGTTACGTATGGCTAATACCTCTGACGTGCTAGTGGTTAAATCCACAGCCAAAGTATTGACGAGTCTTTAGAGTCCCCCACAGACAGTTTCTCAAGTTTCGGGCGAAATGCTGTAGAGGCCGTATGGAGATATGGCAGGGTTCGATCTTATATGTGCGGTATTGCACGGATCATGATCGGACGGATAATACTAGCGGGCTTTGGTTTAAGCCGGATCCTAGTATTGTACAGTGTAGATTTTGTCTCTTTGCATTTGTATTCGGTCGGAATACAAATGCGGGTATGTATATACAGTCGCGGGGTTTTCCTGTAATTTATTACGGGATCAGTTTTCTGAAGTTGCCAGTTTGTATTCCGTTCCGGCCAGTTTTCCTTTGTTCCTTCACGACCGGATTTTTGTGATGGGAGGGGCTAATTTGTAAATGTGCAAATTAGCATTGTGGAGGGGGTTTCTTGTAAATGGAGAGTTTATGAAAGCATCTTTGCTTTTTCATTCATCATGGTTTTGCATTAATGGTGATGGGATTTGATTAGGAAATGAAAGGATTTTGTCGTGACAAAATTTCCTAATTTTCAACACCTTTTCTTATGCTTACCCTTACCTTTTCTTGTGCTCACCTCCATTGTATTTTTCCCACTCCCATTTTATGCTTGGCCGGCCACTTTAATGAGATGAGAAATGATTTGGCCTTGGTGTGACATTAATTCCTCATTATCATCACTTTTCTTATGCTCACCATTTTCTTTTCTTATGCTCACCCCCCTTGTTGATTTTTCCCCCTCCACCATATTTGTATAGGCAGCCCGTAAAAGAACCCGGCGATGTGGTGCCCTTTCCGAAGAGGAGGTGAAGACCGGAGATTCCGCGAGGAGATCGGGACGGAGGTCGAAGACCGAAGGACACGGATCGCTCGGTATAGCTCTCTACCCTTTCTCTTGTTAGCTAGGTTTAGGTTAATGGCCCGATCCGGGTTTTAGGATGCGGTAGTGCCGGTTTAAAGTCAAGAAAAGTTTTCGTTTCCGCATTTTGGCCTCGGGATGACAGCCGGGGCGCTGCCGTGGGCTAACATGGTATCAGAGCCACGCCATTAACCTAGTCTAGCTTGCTCTAACGTGTTTACAAGTTCGATCGAACAAATTTTCTAAAAACCACGATTTCAAATTACAGTTTCTGTCGAAATTTTTTTGTGGTCAAAAAATTATTTGGTGTACTGCAGAAAATCAGGCAGGGTTTTGTAGAGGCACTGCAGAAATTTGGTGGACTGATTCCTTAGGAACGCCGCGGAACCGCGGCCTAAACCCCATTTTGGCCGCGGTTCCGCCGCCGTTCTAGCTCTTCATTGGACCAAATTTGTACAGTGGCTCTCTGACAGAGAAATGGGGTTTTTGGAATATTCTGTTTGGGCCCAGATTTTCTTTGAGTGCTACAGTTGTGCTTGGGGCCCACTTTAGGAATTTTGGTCGATCGAAAATTTTAAACATGTTAGTTCACAGTATTTACATTATATCTGCGACCGTGAATGTCATTTGATCGGTAAATCCTGTCTAACTGCTATAGCCCTTTTAGACGGATTTACGAACGTGACATTCACGTTGATGTTCTCTGTTGTGCTGTGATGTTGCGGATTTGTCATGGTGGATAACCTGGATGCAATGGTAGTATAGTTTGGTTGTATATGTACATTTGATATTGCGGGGCGAGCGTCCGACATGTGGACTACCGTCACTGTCTGTTTGTATATTATTCTTTTGGGGCACGACCGGGCTGAGGTCGATGTACCCGTTGTATATTTTACTTTCTGTACTAGGATTACCCCGCGGAGGGGTGCACGGGTAGCCGGGTTCTAGAGGGCAACGGGCCCGTATCTCATGGCGTTGAGACGGAGGGGGCTTCACTCTAGAATTGGCAGGCTGTTCGCCGCACTCGTAGGGGGTATAGGTTGACCCAAGGAGGGGTGCTCATGTTACCGGATTCCGTGAAGTGCTGGGTGGTCCATTCACGTTGCTGAAGGGGGATGCCTCGCTTCAGGTTTTGGCGGGTAACTTGCCGCGCCCCTAGGGGTCTAGGATTTCATTGCACAGGCTATCCACACGACCAGGGGAACATCGGGTTTCAGTAGCGGCTCTATGAAACCCGGGGATCCCAGATATCTGTATTGTTCTGTGATGCTTATTATATTTCTGTGATGTTGCATTTTATCACGCCTTGAGCGAATATTATATATTGATATATATACTAGTAGATGTTGTATATGTTTTGCATCCGCGCTAGTCCAGTCCCCGCTCTGTCGTTAGTTAAGTAACCTAACGGGTGATGACGGGACCCAGTGGCAAATGCGGATGGCATATACGTACATCATTTTTTCGTTCTTTTGTGGTGTGATCAATTGATGGGACTGCGTTGATCCGGATCAATGCAAGCTAAACAAACCTATTCTGATGTTGTTGGAACAACTTTTGAAAAAGCTGTTATTGCAAGGACGTTCTCTTTTGTTTTGCACAGTGGTATTCGGTTATGAATATCCAGCACCTCAATCGACGAGGCAAGGGCCGAGATCCCTTCACCGGGACTGACCCCTTGGACAGAAGTTTGCGTCAGGGTAATAACTTCACTATAGCCGATTTTCTTTTGCTTTGCATCGTGGTATTCAGTTGGAATATCCTGCACCTCATTCTACGGGGAAAGAGCCGAGATCCCTTCACCAGGAGTGACCTCTTTAGCAAAGGTTTTTGCCACTATATTTTTTATAAAAAGTTATGCAGTTCCTTCAACGATATCAAGTTCATTACGTTAAAGGTTTTTCGCCAAAAACCAGCCGTAGCCCTCCGTCATTTCTTACGGATATTATTTAGTATTCGTGCTGCGTTTGTTGACCTAGTCAAGACGTAGTGTTCGGTAGCTAAATAGTGCTTGTTTGTTGCATAAATGGGATTGGTTAGGACAGTCGTGCGGCCTTATTGACCTAGTCAAGGGCACGTACGGGTAGGTTTAATGCAATCCAGAATAATGACGGGTTGAACTTGACTGGCGGCTTATGGTTTGTTGACCTAGTCAAGGTCATAAGCCGCTTGGGGTAAAAACACACATCGGGAGTTTCTAAAGAAACTGAAACTTGCCAGGCATGCGCATACCTTCTGGAGTGTGATAACGTGAGTGGATTCCGTCACGTTATCATGCGATGATAGTTGGATCCCGATTCCCACTGATGAGTTGGTTTACTCCTCGGGTGATCCCGACTAATTCTTCTTTTAGGTTTGGAGGAGAATTTGAGGTTACAGTGGGAGGTTTCCTGATTAGATAAAATGATAACCATTCTGATCTAGGTTAGAGTGCACGCTGAGTGTTTCTTTTCTCTCTCTCTTTGGCAGCGACCATGGCCCAACTCTTGACTATGACTCAGTGACCAAAATTAACCGAACCTTCTTAAAACACTGGCTTTTGGATTGTCAGAGTTGCATACCTCATTGCCACTCCTACTTTTACCCTTTTCTCCAGAACACCCCGTATTACTACGAACGTCTACTTCCATTGGATAAAACCATCGTATGGTTATATATGAACTCGAAGGAATTTATTCGAGGATGGTTTTTGGTTCTGGAGAAAACGAATAGGACTATTCAGTTGTCTTTTCCTTTTACCTTCTCTCAGGTTGCGAGTGCTCCTTGGATTAGGACAGTACACCTATTACGCTAATTGGATAGTCTTCTTCCAAACCATAGGCAGGTGCCGAACGGTAGTGAATGAAGAAAACCATTTAGCCTAAACGGTGTACAGAAGGTATTAAGTAAAGACAAATAAAGGGATTAGTAAGAGGGCAAAGTAAACCGCGACTGCTATTCACGACAAAAACCAAGTATTTCATCGCCACTCCTACATCACCTTTGTATTTCTCCAGAACACTCCATATCACTACGAAGATCCATAGTTATTTGGATATTCCATCATATGGTTATATACGAACTCGAAAGGAACTTGTTCCAGTTCGGGGATGGATTCTGGTTCAGGAGAAATAGGAATAAGGTTTATTTGGTTGTCTTTTATCTTCACCTTCTCTCGCATTGCGAGTGATCCTAGGATTAGGACAGTACACCCATTATGCTTATTGGATAGTCTTCTTCCAAACCATAGGCTGGTGCCGAACGGTAGGGAAGGAAGAAAACCATTTAGCCTAAAGGGGTGTGCAGAAGGTAATGACTAAAGACATATAAAGGGATTTGGAGAGATGGCAAAGAAATATACGGTTTCAGTTGTGAATCTGATAATGGAAGAGGCATTACTAGGAATACCCGGATACCCTTTCGAAACATTCACATGTTTCAGTTTCACTGTGTATTGTTAAAAGAAAACTGATTTCCCAATTAGCCCTTGCTCTAGGGTATGTATTTACCAGGTATGATTCTCACATCTGTATAGTTTTACAGATGATGAGTGGGAGTAAGTCATTGGGAATTAGGTGATCATCCTCATTATATCGGAATTCGTTGTAATTGGTGATATTTGAGGAAATCGCCTGGGTTGTTTGCCGGACGGCAAATATTTGGTTTTGAATATCCATTGTTATGCACCAATTTCAAATTGATATATCTGTACGTCTATTTTTATAGAGTGAGATATACCTTCTTGAAATTATGTCCATGACATTTACCTATATCAGTGGATGGTTAGGTAAGGAGTATTAAACAGCGGTGTAATTCTTCATAACCATAGTACAGTTTTCAAACTACGACGCATAGGGTTTGAGTTATTCAACTCAGGGGACTTATACAGAGTATTGTATATTGTCCAGTGTTCATTAAGGACAGAAGGGGTGGTCCTCGTTGTTAGTTATATGTATGCCCTAGAGGCCATTACTATACATAGGATGTATATTGTAGTGGATGCTGGGACATATATAGTGAGGACTTTCTTGCTCGACATGATAGTATGCTATCTGGTTGAACTTTACCTTAACGTGTACACTGATTGTCTCTCTATTACATGTTGGTAAAGCCCTTAGGATGTGTACTTAACTACCTGGACTATGATGCGGATCATACTAGTGGGGACATGGTAGTCCATAAGTACATCCTTCAAAGTCCCTAGGCGAGCGTGTATCGAGACAGGGCATCGATATACCAGAGTAGACTAGCGTGTACCTTCTCGACCAATACAGATGGGCGATGGATGATCCCATATCCATTGGTGTTTGACATCAGAGATGATATACGGGTGCTCAGTAGAGACTGGGTATACTGGACGGACTCGCCGAGAACTCCCAGATGGTATTATACCTCACGTCAGATGGCAGTTCTCTGGTGACACTGGTACAGAGTAGTCTGTTGACCCGAGATCGTCATAGAGTCTTGTGTGGTTCCCACTGTGCTTTGATTTCCATCTTACCACGTCCAAGAGGGCGTGCAAAACGGTGGTTTTTGGGTACAGTCCCGAGTCACATGGAGGCAATGAGCGATAGGAGGGGATTCGTCTCTCCCGGTATAGGGAGTTGATGTTGCGCTGTGTTCGATTGGCTATAACAGGAAATCCCTGGCCAGGGTTGCTGAGATTTACTGGTAAGTGTTACCAGTAGTTTCTCGAATTGTTATAGACCTCATATCGACACGACTTATCGAGCTATTGGGGTCTGACGTTTACCACCCCTAGGCAAGATATGCGACATATCAGACGATCAGACCGGACTGTATGGTAGTGTTACTGGTTGGATTCACAGGAGTGTGAGCGGGCTTGCTCGTCGATCTTCTGATCGCTCAATACCCGGGTGGCCGTTACGTTTAGCAGATCGCTTGCAGCTTGTGGGTGTTTGATATGATCATCATCTGCTGCCGGCGTATTGACGAGTCTTTAGAGTCCTACACAGAGGTTTCCTGGCTCAAGCGAAACGAAATAGGAGCACATATGAGATATGTGCGGGACCGAGAATGATACCAGTATGTGATACTGTATTCGATTCTCGTGATATGTGACATTGATCGGTTATATGCGATATAGCCGGCATATCGGATCAAGTGTTGATTCGATAAGTTGTTACTGTTGATATTAGTCGGTTATATGCGATATGACCGGATCATTAAATCAAGTGTTGATTTAATGATTTAATGTATAATTATATATTTGATATATTTCTTTGCATTAACTAGTATTGGTTCACTTTAAATGGATATTCTCACTCGGATGTGCATATTGTATATGTGATATACTTTTGTGCATTAGTTTGTATCATGTTTGATGATGCATGCTAAATTGGCTAAGTGTAAAGATTAAACCATGGTTGTGTAATGGTTAGGGTTTTGTTTTTACTTATTCATTTATTTATCTATTTATTCTTTTTGGAAAATGATTTGCATAAAGAATAAATGGTGGCTTTATTTGGATGGATTATGAAGCTTCATGAAACTTTGACTAAGTCACCATTTTGTCTTGATGCTTAACCCTAACCCTTCAATCTAACCATGATTTATTCTCTACACTAAACTATGGTTGGTTAATGATAAGTATTCATATTTATTTCTTTTTACAAAATGAACTTATCATAACTTTTATCATCTTCTTCTTCTTCACTTCAAGAAGAAAGCTTGCCTCATCAATGGTGATTGATGAATTAGAGTGAGAAATCCAATTCTAAAGTCTACCCACTTCCTATTTCTTCATCCTCTACCTCTTGCCAAGTAGTAGAGTGTGTTTCCTTCACAAGTTTTCAAGGCTTGGTGAAGGTGGAGCTTGATCTAGCGATGCCTTGACGTAGATCATCTTCGGCATGGACATCGACGACCTAGCTCGCCTATTCTCCGATGAAGCCGACGCTAGAGCCCGGGAATCCACTAGGACAGCAAGGGGACTTCGTTGCGGAGCTATGGAGGTGGAGCACCGGATCTACAAAGGTTGTATTTCCGTTTTCTTTTTGTTAAGTTGTTAACTAGTTTCATTTTCGCCTAGAAATCTAGCCAACGATCCGTTCTAGGGTTTCTCGGCACCGTTTAAATTTGAAATTGGCATGGTTGATGCCTTGTGAGACCTCATTAGGGTGCCTAGGAACCCTACACTCGTACTATATTCTGTTTACTTATGACTTCTCTAGTTTTTAGACAAGTGTTTCGTAGAAACACAAGGTCTAAGTTTTGAGAAGTTATAGGTATATGAATAAAGTAGAGAACCAGGTATTCCAAGTATCGGGATTCTTCAAGGTGATCGAAAATGTAGATACTTGTGAATGGTATTCAGTTGATAGTAATGATTAAGAGAACTTGCTTCTCTTTTAGGTTACTCATAATTGGAAGCATTCCTAAGTTGAGTAACGCTGATCGGCCTCCTTCCATTTAGTTGACATGCACTGGAGACAGCTGCATGATTTGAATCTGGTTCAATTAAATCAGTGCCTCTGTTTCTATATTGGATATAGAACAGTTCATATCTTAACGATGTTAAGCTACGGGGAGTTGTCCGGCTTATGCTTAAAACCAGAATCCGGATAACTCGAGACACGTTTCTGTAATGGCTGTTTGTGGGTTGACCCGGGCTATGATGAGGGTTGACTTTCTACCATCTGGAAGATCAATAGTGATATTGTTCTTGACTCGCCACAGTTTTAATAAAAATGGATTTTTCAGAAAACAGTAGTGAGAGTATGGTAGAACTGGAAGTGATTCCAGAACCGCAAACGATTACTGAAAATTTGATAAGAACCTAAAGATTCAATCTGGTTTGACATTTCGTTAGCCACTCCGCAGATATGGTGGGAAACCTCAAGCACTCGAGAGGTACTCCGATAGCCTCAAGGACGGTGACAGGGAGGTTCTTGTTTACCCAGACTTGCCATTGCCGTTGTTCCAGACTGTGAGACCCGGCAGGAGGATGAGTATAGCGTTGTTCTAAACTAGCTTTGGAAGTGTACGTGTATATTATTTTGCCAAAGGGTTGTCATAGTCAGTGGGAGCAGCGGAAGCATAGTGGACAAGTAGCTTATGTCTATTTATGGACTAAAGCAGATATAGCGGAGATAGATCATCTATTTCTGATGTGACAGTCATAGGTTTGACTTCATCAGAATAGGGGATGGATCTGTTAAGAAGGTAGTAGGGTGTGATGTCCTGGTATTTGGATAACATACACAGAGTAGGAAGTGAAATTCCTATACTACGATCGGTTATACTTTGGTTGTCACACAGTGATTTCTCCACATAGGATATGGATTTTATACCAGACATTCTGGTTACTAGATCTATGGTTTTAGATCTAAATTTGGGTAGTTTCCCAATCTGGGTACTTAGACAGCATTCTGAAGGTGTTTTAGAATGGACGACTCCTGGCACGGTAGTGTACCTGCAGGTAATGGAGTCACCCTCTCTAAAGGTGTCTTACAGACTAAAGGGGAGAGGGATGTGCATGATCAGCAGATCACTTGTTTAGGCAATTGAGTTGATTATGAGATGTCAAGTACCACACCAGATGTTGTTCTTGCTCGAAATACAATAAGATGATATTAATCCAATCGTGGAGAAACATTCGGAAGCAGTTTTAGAACATAAGTGGATGTTCTAGTGATTTGATAACGACAGCCTTCTTCGGGAGACAGTTATCATTCCAGGCTTCCAAGGTGACCCGGATGACAGAGTGACTGTCAGAGTTATAGTTTTCTCTCTGACGAGGGACAGTAGTTTGGACAGGTGGTCCAGGTGGATACTGAGGGTGACATGGCGCAGGATACTGATTAAGTTCAGTTGACGATACAGTCTGAGAAGTTTGGATTTGGAGTTCATTTATGAACTAGGTCCCATCAGATATCCAGACATACTCTAAGACAGGTATTACTCATTTCGGGAGATGGCTTTCTCCGCGAACTTGAGAAAAAGAGAGACATAGAAAGAAACATTAGAGCGGATCCACTCACTGAGGCTATTCCTCGTACGCAATAGTTTCGCAAACGGGTTTTGTGAGACTGACTAGTAGAGGAGTTGGATGTTCGGTATCACACGGGCTGTGAGTATACGACATCGCAATAATTAGCCTTGAGTGCAAGTGGGAGATTGTTGGATATAGTGCCCTCAGAGTCAATTATTGGATCACGGGCACGTGATTGCAATGATTGAGGGAGGACCTATACCAGTAGGACAGTCTTACTCAAGATGATAGTATGCTATCTGGTTTATCTTTATCATCGTGTACTGCTTCAGGTGACCTTACAGGTTAGTATTGCGCGTTGATAGAGCCCTTAGGATTCTTGCTTGACGGCCAACAGTATGATGGCGATCATATATGTGGGAGCTGGGGTCTATAAGCTCATCCTTAAAAGGTCCCTAGTCGAGGGAGTTTCGAGACAGGGCATCGATACTCCAAAGTAGACTAGTGTATACAGTCGAGACCCCGACGAGGGGCGGTGGCCGGTCTCACAAGCCACTGGTGTCAGTTGGTTCACCTAAGATGTATACAGGTGCTCATTGGGTTATGAGTACACCGGACAGGACTCGCCGGGAACATGCTAGTTGGTCTTATACCTGACGTCAGATAGCAGTTCCCTGGTGACATGTGTACAGGTTAGTTCATCGACCTGAGATCGTCATTTGTCTCGTGTAAGTTCCCACTGTGCTTTGATTACTACCCTACCACGGCTCAAAGGAGTCATGCAAACAGGTTTTAGTTGGGTACAGTCCCGAGCCATATGGAGGCAGTGAGCGGATCTGCAGGGGTTCGTCTCTCCCGGTATTGGGGATGAGGTTGCGCTGTGTCTAGGAGAGCCATTACACAAAGCCCTCGGCCGAAGCAGGAGATTTACTGGTAGGTATTCCAGTAGTATCTCAGGGTGTTTTGGGCTACACTCCGACACGACTTATACCGCTTTTGGGGGTCTGACTTTTACCAACCCCCTAGGCCCGCCATGCGATGCTCATAGACGAACGGACCGGACTGTACGGATATTGTCACTGACAGGCTCAGTAGGGTGTCAGGATGGGTTCGCTTATCGACCTCCCTTTTGGTCAATACCTGGTAGCCCGTTACGTATGGCTAATACCTCTGACTTGCTAGTGGTTAAATCCACACCCAAAGTATTGACGAGTCTTTAGAGCCCCCCACAGACAATTTCTCAAGTTTTGGGCGAAACGCTGTAGAGGTCGTATGGAGATATGGCAGGGTTTGATCTTATACGTACGGTATTGCACGGATCATGATCGGACGGATAATACTAGCGGGCTTTGGTTTAAGCCGGATCCTAGTATTGTACAGTGTAGATTTTGTCTTTTTGCATTTGTATTCGGTCGGAATACAAATACGGGTATGTATATACAGTCGCGGGGTTTTCCTGTAATTTATTACGGGATCAGTTTTCTGAAGTTGCCAGTTTGTATTCCGTTCCGGCTAGTTTTCCTTTGTTCCTTCACGGCCGGATTTTTGTGATGGGAGGGGCTAATTTGCAAATGTGCAAATTAGCATTGTGGAGGGGGTTTCTTGTAAATGGAGAGTTTATGAAAACATCTTTGCTTTTTCATTCATCATATGGTTTTGCATTAATGGTGATGGGATTTGATTAGGAAATGAAAGGATTTTGTTGTGACAAAATTTCCTAATTTTCAACACATTTTCTTATGCTTACCCTTACCTTTTCTTGTGCTCACCTCCCTTTTATTTCTCCCACTCCCATTTTATGCTTGGCCGGCCACATTTGAGAGAGAGGGGAATTCATTTGGTGTGAGAAATATTTGGCATCTCATTTTTCATTCATGCTTCAAAGAGAGTCCCATTTCAAAGTTCATTTCTTTCTTCACCTCCATCACATGGCAACTTCATACCCGCTAGAGACAAACTATTCTACACTTTGCCTACAGCACCCTTGGGCACGTCGACTCGCCAACTTTGTGCTCGAGTTGCCTCGGTCCAGATGTGGGAGCCCGTAAAAGAACCCGGCGATGTGGTGCCCTTTCCGACGAGGAGGTGAAGACCGGAGATTCCGCGAGGAGATCGGGACGGAGGCCGAAGATCGAAGGACACGGATCGCTCGGTATAGCTCTCTACTCTTTATCTTGTTAGCTAGGTTTAGGTTAATGGCCCGATCCGGGTTTTAGGATGCGGTAGTGCCGGTTTAAAGTCAAGAAAAGTTTTCATTTCCGCATTTTGGCCTCAGGATGACGGTCGGGGCGCTGCCATAGCCTAACACTGAAGATGGTGGATGGGTTTAGGATGCTAGGTAGAGAGGGGAGATAGGGTCGGCTGTGAGATGAGGAGTCGACTGAGGTGTGATGAGGTGATAGTGGTGGTGGTGGTGGTGGTCGTCGTCGGGTGTAAGGGATGAGGCAGAATGTTTTCTTTAGAGAGAGGAGAGGAGGACGAGAGTGAGGAGGGAGAGAGGAGAAAGTGAGAACGAGGGTTAGAGCGACGAGGAGCGGGTTGATAGGCGCGCACGATCGTGGGTTCGTGGTCGCGAGCGGGGGCGGTGGCGTGGCGACGTGGGCGGCGACGTGGCGATGTAAGGAATCGAGCGGGAAAAGAGAAATGAAGTGGGGAAGAAAGGAACGCTAACGGGCCGGGTCGGGTTGTTCACGGGTGTTTGGGTGCGGGCTTGGAGTTGGACTGGGCCGGGGGATTTAAATTGATTTATCAGTTTGGTTTTTATTTTATAGGCTTTTGTTTTTTCTGTTGGGCTGGGTGATGTTTATATGTTTTTAGTTTTAGTTTTTTTTGTTTGGGCTTGGATTTTAATTGGTTTAGAAAAATCAAATATTAAAATCTAAGCAACCGATTTCACACAAAATAATACAAGGAAAAATAGGAAAACATTCGGGGGATTAGGAAAATATAGGAAGATTTTATTGATGGAAACGGGGATTTACATCATACCCCCCTTATAAAAATTTCGTCCTCGAAATTTAAAGAGACGACGAAACAATAGTACTAAATAAAGAGACGTGGAAAACGTGCAAGGATATCTTCCTCACGCTCCCAGGTAGATTCTCCTGTGGAACGACCGTCCCAAAACACTCGGACTAACGGAATGACCTTATTCTTCAGCACTTTCTCTCTGCGGTCGAGGATGGTGGTGGGCTGCTCCTCGTAAGATAGATCGGTACCCAAAGCTAACTCCAAATAGTCCAGAACATGGCTCTCATCCCGAACATAACGCCGCAACTGAGACACGTGGAAGGTATTGTGCACACCAGCTAGCGATGGAGGCAAGGCAAGTTGATAGGCCACCTCTCCTACTCGTTCTAGCACCTCAAAAGGTCCGATGAAACGGGGACTGAGTTTCCCGCGACCTCCGAACCTGATAACTCCACGGGTAGCGGAAATCTTCAGGAACACGTGATCTCCGACTTCAAATTCTAGCGCTCTCCTGCTGGTATCCACCCAACTCTTCTGTCGATCCTGAGCCGTCTTAATACGTTGCCTGATCATTTGGACCTTGTCGACTGTCTAAAGAATAAGCTCGGGACCCAGTAACCTTCGTTCTCCCACATCATCCCAACAAACTGGGGATTGACACTTCCGTCCGTAAAGTGCTTCGAAAGGAGCCATCTGAATGCTAGCCTGGTAACTGTTGTTATAGAAAACTCAACTAGATGCAGATGATCTTCCCAGGAGCCCTGAAAATCCAACATGCAGGCTCTCAACATATCCTCGAGCGTCTGAATCTTACGCTCGGATTTTCTGTCCGTCTGCGGATGATAAGCTGTGCTGAACTTGAGGCGGGTACCCAAACTTTCCTGTAAGCTCCTCCAGAAGTGCGAACGAATCTGGTGTCTCGATCTGATACAATGCTGACCGGAACTCCGTGAAGTTGCACTATCTCCTGCATGTATCTCTCTGCCAGTGACTCTGTTGACTGTCCCACTCGGAATGGTAAGAAGTGTGCAGCTTTCGTGAGGCGGTCGATGATAACCCAAATGGCGTTGTTGCCCCTAGGGATCCGTGGTAAGGCCGTCACGAAATCCATGGTAAGGTGCTCCCATTTCCATTCTGGTATCGGAAGCGGTTGTAACAGTCCTGCTGTCCTCTGATGTTCCGCCTTCACCTGCTGGCATACCAAGCACCTGGATACGAACCACGCAATTTCTCGCTTCATCCCGTTCCACCAAAAATGCTGCTTTAGGTCTCGATACATCTTCGTACCTCCCGGATGCACAGAATAAGCTGAACTATGAGCCTCGGCCAGTACCTCTTCTCGAACATCCCCCTTGGGTACGCAGAGTCTGCTACCGAATCTCAGAGAACCGTCTTCATGTATGAGTAAGTCCGTCCTCAGCCCGGCTTCTACCTGCGCTCTGAACTTTTGCAATCGAGGATCATCCGCTTGTGCAGCCTTGATGCGATCCACAAGGAAAGACTGCACCTGTAGTTGCCAAAATTGACTGATTGCGCTCGGTGTGACGACCTCAAGCTCGAGTCTCTAGAAATCCTCAATGATGCTCCTCTGACTGGTCAACATCATGACCGCTGGCTTGCGACTGAGAGCATCTGGTACAACATTTACTTTTCCCGGGTGATACTGAAGGTCCAAGTCATAATCCGCCATCAGTTCTAGCCATTGGCGCTGCCTCATGTTTAGTTCTTTCTGAGTAAAGACGTACTTCAGACTTTTGTGATTTGTGTACACTTCTACCTTCTCGCCCAACAGGTAATGCCTCCAAATTTTCAACGCAAAAACCACTGCAGCTAACTCCAAGTCATGCGTAGGATAGTTCCTTTCGTGAGTTCTCAGCTGTCGAGAGGCGTAAGCAACCACCCGACCGTGCTGCTTCAGAACACAGCCTAAGCCCTTCCCTGAGGCATCACTATGTATCACCAAACCACCGAAATCATCTGGTACTGTAAGAATGGGCGCCGTGGTTAACTTCTTCTTTAGTGTCTCAAATGCCCGGATACACTCCTCTGTCCAAACAAACGGTACATCCTTCCGTGTCAGCCTCGTCAACGGTTCAACGATTCTTGAAAAGTCTTGGACGAACCGCCGATAATATCCTGCTAGTCCCAGAAAGCTTCTGATCTCGGCCACTGACTTCGGTGTTGGCCAATCTCTGACAGATTCTATTTTCCGGGTTCACTGAGATGCCTTTGCCCAAAACAATGTGTCTGTTCGCCGCCGGAAGCCGGGAAGACTGGACGTCTTTCCTGAATCTAGGGGCAAATGCTAATTGGTGCTATCCGTCCACCTCTCCGAAGATGCCAAGTTGATTTATGGCACCGTGTATCGAAGGTTTAAACGGATGCGGCCGATGTAGCAGACTTCGTCAGATTCCCCCTCGTTTGAGGGGTTTTTGATTGTGGGGACGCTCTTCCCTGCAGGCGCAAGCCCCTGCAGTTAATTACGCTACCGTATCGCGGTAACAACTTTCTCCTTCTCCATATGGTCACTTCGTGTCGTGGGTGTTTGTTTTGTGTTTGGTTGCCCGTAGATTGTATACGGAGACTAAGTTATGTTGTCGTCCGTAGGGCGTGGACTAGTCCAAATCCGTATCTTTCTTAGATTTGGGTTTGGGGGGGTTGTGTTTAAGGATACGTTAGCCTTATTTGGGGCTAAGATCAACTTAAACGTTTGTTAAGGATACGTTAGTCTAATTTTAGACTAAGATCAACTTAACGGGATCGTTTAGATCCGACAAGAGAGCAATTGGGCTCTATTGTTTAGTTTAATGACATTGCGGTCGATAATTAGTTTAAGGACATTAAGATCCAATGTTAGTTTTAAGACATCGCGGTCAAGGTTAAGGACATCATAGTCCATGAGTTTAAGGACCTCACAGTCCGGTATTAGTTTTAAGACATTACGGTCGAGGTTAAGGACATCATAGTCCATGAGCTTAAGGACCTCACAGTCTGATGTTAGTTATAAGACATCACGGTCAAGGTTAAGGACGTCATAGTCCGGTATTAGTTTTAAGACATCACGGTCGAGGTTAAGGACGTCATAGTCTATGAGTTTAAGGACCTTACAGTCCGATGTTAGTTTTAAGACATCACGGTCAAGGTTAAGGACATCATAGTCCGGTATTAGTTTTAAGACCTCACGGTCGAGGTTAAGGACGTCATAGTCCATGAGTTTAAGGACCCCACAGTCCGTAGCAGTGTGTGGTTGTTGGGACCCGTTACCTCTCTGACGACGTTGAGGAATTACAACGACAGATATCAGAGGAGTAAAGAGATGTACCCTCGAACCGGGTGTAAATTGATTGGAAGAGCAGTTGTGCTCAGTTCAATTTATATTGAGAACTTATGGCCAGAATTGGGCTAAGTCCAGTAAAAAAAATGTTTAACATTTTTATTTTTATGTTCTGCCTATTAGGCCTTTCCTTGGGCTCTGCCCTTTTAATAATGCACAGCATTTATTAGGAACAAAGTGGTGCTCTGACAGTGCGCCACGTAGCGCATCAGGCGCTTTGCGCCAATTAAAGAGCGCATTGCGCTGGCGCACATAAGAGTGACACGTGTCGCTTAGCGCTGAGCGCAAGTCTATTAGCGCACTGCGCTTTCTGAGTGTGCTGCGCCAGTGCGCTGCGCCAGTGAATGACACGTGGCGTGCTCTGGTGCTATGCGCCAGTCCAAGAGCACAATGCGCTATTTTTTTAGAAGCGCAAAGCGCAAACTGTTCTGTGGTTGACACGTGGCGCGTTCTGGTGCAGTGCACCAGTCCAAGGAGCGCAAAGGCGCAATCCAAGAGTGCAAGGCACTGTCCAATAGCGCAGAGCGCATCTTGATCAATTTAAGATCAAAGAACAAGTTCTTTTTGTTCTTCAAGGGAGGCCTTGCCTCAAGATTCAAGAACCAAAGTTCTTGTTCTCATCAAAAAGCCGTGCCTTTATAAATCAAAAGATCTATGAATGAAGTAAATTACTTCTTTTCAATCTTTTATAATTCGATCTTTTTTCTTTTTTATTGAAGATCTTAATCTTGTTCTTAGATCTTTGATCTTTTTAGAAAATGGTTCTTCTTTTTGTGAGATGTTTTGATCTCTGTTCTTCAAGAAATATAATTCTTTACCTTTAAAGATGAAGAAAATGATCTTCTTTCTTTAAAGGCTTGCCTTTCTTTCTCTTTGAGTTTTTTCCTCAAAGTTTGCAGTGGGTTCTCTCTATCTGAGACTTGAAGTCTTGGGGCTTTTATATAGGGCTAATTGATTTGTTAAGTTAGTTATAGAGATCTTTCTCTGATTGTTCTGGGGATATTTCCCCACCGTTGGATCTTTGATCCTAAGGTCTCTGTTTTACAGAAGATAATCTTCTTATTTTAATAAGATTGGAAAGATCTTTGTAGAACAGAATTTTAATTCTGATTAATTAATAATTTATTATTTAAATTCCAGTGCTGGCGCAATTGGAGCTAGCGCGCCTGCGTTTGACACGTGGCGCGCAGCGTAGAGCGCAGCGCAACTGCGCTAGCACACCTATGTTTGATACGTGGCGCGCAGCGCAACTGCGCTAGCGCGCCTGCGTTGGACACGTGGCGCGCAGCGCAGAGCGCAAGGAATCTGAAGCATTGCTTCAATTTTTAAAATTTGAATTTTGAAACAGAGCTTTGCTCTGATTGGGGTGCGCTGCCTAGGGCGCAGCGCTCCTGGCGCTGGTATGTCTGCTCTTGACACGTGGCGCTCAGCGCGCAGCGCAAGAGATCTGAAGCGTTGCTTCAATTTTTTTGATTTTTTGAAATTCAAACAGAGCTTTGCTCTGATTGGGAGAAACAAATGCCCCCCACCGTTGCGCTTACGTGGTGCACACGTGAGTGCAGCGGTGGCAACATCTGAGCCATTGGATCAACTCAGAAGTTGAGGAGGCGCTTCAGCGCCTATAAATAGGACCCTTGGTCCTCAGATGATTATCATCTTCAAGAATTTTTATCTCAGAGCCTTGCTCTCATTTCCAAGAACTTCAAGAGTTAAAACTCTAGAAAATTTTAGGTAAAAATTAAATTAAATTAAATTAATTTTTAATTAACATAGCCTTGCTCTCATAGATCTTTTGATCTAAAGAAAACCCCTTTGGGGTTTCATAAACAGAGCTTTGCTCTAAAAAAAAAACCCATATATCTAAATAGATCTTTCCTTAGGGTTTCTTAGCCCATGGGTCAGAGCTCTGCTCTTTTGACAATGTATAGATCTTTTGATCTTTTGATGAAGAACTCTCAAGAGTTTTTTCATGGATCTTTAAGATCCCATAACTTTAATTCTTAGGAATTATTTTTCATTAACTTTTGATGGATTTTCCATCATCATTACAGAGCTAGGCTCTTTAAGGAATTTTATTCCCTCGTGACCAGAGTTTGACAAGTGTCACTCTGTTATAGAGCTTTGCTCTGAAAGGGAGATTTTCTCCTTGTTTCGAGAGATTTCTCATTTAATGAGAATATTCTTTGAGGATTTCCTTATTAATTGACAGTTTCATCCAATGATGAGGCTGTCTTATTAACTGATGCATTGTCATCTGGATTTTGTGGGTCCCCCTTTGGTCTCCTCTCCACTGCATTGCAGTGTGGTATAAATTTTAAAGTACCAAGCGTCGGGATTTTAAAATTAAATTATGATACTGATAATTGAATTTCGCTTTTTCTTGCAGGCAACATGTCTTCTGATCTCTCGTTCCCGTTTTTCCGTTCAGAGGGAGGATTCCCTAAGGCACCGGTAGACCGGGAGGTTCTTGCTCTCATTAAGGACTACGACCCGGAGTACAAGAACCTTCACCTGTGGGGTAGGTGGTACGACCAAATAATTAAAGGTTGCCGAAGCTTCTCTTATGCGACGCCATCGGATCCGATCTCGTCGATCTCGTACGCAGATATACCCCTGGTGAACTATGCCGTGGAGGGCGTAAATTGGAATTCGGAGAGTCTTCTTCAACCTTCGATTGCTGCCATACCCATGCAGCTGCCGGCAGCCGTGGATATTTTGGGACGGCGCATATGCCAGGACGAGTCGCGCCCTTGGGAACAACCCTACAACATCGGGTTGACCCCTCGACACTCGGCAGGGTATTTGCAGTGGGCCAGGTATATTTTGTCAGCGAAGAAGACGCATTTGCTGAAGATCGGTCTGTACCCTGCAGTTTACGCCTCGCTGTTCGAATATTCTGCTCCTCCAACATGGTGGATTAAGGCGTTCATGGAGCAATGGAACATCCCCATCCATACCTTTCTTCTAATGGACAGGGAAGTTTCCATCTCTCTGGAAGAATTTGCTGAAATTTCCGGTCTGCCGGTGAGGGGAGAGCACTATAAGGAGCTGCTTCCTCCTGACGAATATGTTTTTGCCACCAAGCCGTTGGTGATGGACTTAACGCCAGAGAACGCTATTCAGCACCAGTTTCCAAGTCTGGTAAAGGTGCTGAATATGTATGAAAGTCTTTATTTGGAATCGGGAGGCCGGGGAGTTAGTTTCGCAGACTTCATCGCCCGCTTTCTTCGACCGGAGATTCTATCGCAACGGGGCGAAAAATTTTCCAAGCTTGATGACCCCTTCGGCCTTGGCCTAGATCGTCGACCAGCAGTGGAAGCCGATCAAAAGGGTTTTTACCTTCCCGATGCTACAATCATCCCCTTATCGGAAATCGCCACTCTGGGCATCTGTCACGCCCCGCTTCCCGGTGTACGGCGAAGTGGACGCGACGAGGTCCGCTATGTATATACTTAGAAGTACATACGCTAAGCGTATCTAAGCAATATAAAAGTAAATCACAAGAGACAAGAGATATAGAAATAATAGCAATTTTATTAATAACATTCTTTTATACAATGCATGAAAAGTAAATACAACTAAAATGAAAAGCGATGCCTAAACAATTGCATAACAGGAAATGGAAATACTGAATAGAACAAGGTACAATGTCTAGAGCTCGGGATCTTCGTGAAACTGCTCCAAGTCTTCACCGGTGGGCTCGATCTCTGCTGGGTCCAAAGCACCTGACGACATTCAAAGAAGAAAGAAATAGAATGTCGTCAGCGAACAGATCGCTCGGTAAGTCCCAAAGATAAAGAAGAATTAGAAAAGACAGAATAAGAGATATTTTCTAAAGAGATTGTAAAATATTGTAGAATATTGTGTTAACGCTGTTGTGTGTAGCTTGGTACAGAAGGATGCCAGTGTATACGAGAGGGGTCTCTATATGCTAGAGACCAGGGCAAACGGAATATACAAGGAACCGTTAAGCTACGGTACAACAGCAACGGAATATAGGTTAGGTGTTTTAATCTGACCACCTCGTGCCACCTTTAACACCTTCCGTACCAATCTACCCCTTAAACCCCGTAGTGTTTTGATAGTATTGTTGTATTGTATTGTGTAAGTTGGATGACTGACCAAAACCATGATATCAGTAAACAGATTGTAACTGCATAATCAGGTAAATGGAATAACGGAATAATGGATGTATATCCATGGTTTGATTTAGTCAAGTTGAATAGATTGTTAACTGGATTCTGGGATTTATGTGTTCATATTGAGTTGGAATATTAAAGAATATAGATTGACTTGAATCATATTCAAGTCAGAAATAATCAGACTCAAACCCGAGTCAGAATAAAAGAAATGTAAGTCGAAGTTCTATATTTGTTAGGGTCATTATTGTAATTTATAAAACTTGAGGGGGTTTTATGTAAAAAATACTTTTGTATAGTTTTCAAGATACACCTCAAGTATTTATTATTCTTCTTTATTGTTATAATGAGTGTGATTTTATTTTGTGATATTTCTAGTGAAAATATCCTAATTACATAAATAAAGGTATTAATTTGTAATATTGATTTAATTGAAATTCATGGTATTTTAATGTAACTTTTAATCTTGTAATTTTTAGGAAAGGGTGAAAACTTTATCTTATAATAAAATAGGTGTTCAAATGATAAATATACATATGTTTATACAAGAATAATTTTTAATAAATATTTTATTTTCCAAAAATCTCATTTTTCTTAAATGTCGTATTTTAAATCTTTCGAGACCGAATGCTCCTTGCGGAGGTCTGAATCTCGCACTACTAAGCCCGAGGGTGCACGATAAACCGTACTATCCCTAACGAGTTCCCCAAAGGTGGGTTGTAGTGGCGCTTTGCAAAGATTTAATAAATACTAATCATTTAGAAAACGGTTTTATAAAGATAAGATATTTATTTGTAAAAGGAGTAAATTTCCGTATTTTAGATTCTAGGGTTTTCTAAGCCAACTAGCCTATTTCTAAATAGTCTAAACGACATGTCATTAGAAGCCTTAAATCGCCTCTTCACCGCCAATTGCGGCCAGGTAAGTGCCAGGTGAGTGGGAGGCTCTCCACTACAAGTAGTGGCCCTAATTAAGTAACCACTCGCCTTAGACACACTTGCCTAGACACCACAAAGTCAGATTTAGATAAACGGTCGATGTCTACGACATATCGTATTTTCCTATTAAAAGATATTGTTTTAAAATTGTTTAAAACTTAGAACTTTTAGAAAATGTTTTATTAAGAAAAGGGTATTTAAATGTAAAATCTTGTATTATCGTATTCTAAGTTTTGATGATATCAATTAGGGTCGTATTTGCGTGTGTGTGGAGGCAGGTCATTACCTCGTGATCTACTTTAAGGTATAGCAATGTTAAAGAGTTAAAGGTGATAAACTAAATATGGTGGTATTTAAGTGCAAAATACGGTATATTGCAAAAGCTATCATTTCATGTGTGAAAACTTGTTCAAATTAATTTTTAAGTGATTAGTAGTCAACATGAAGATGTTTAAGTATTATGGAATTAGTGATAAGTGAGATTTGATAGAAAACCGAATCGGAAATCGGTTTGTTCCGATTTCCGTCGGGTTTGAAAAGTCGTATTTTAATGGAAGAAAAGAAAGGTAGAAAAGAGGGACTTACGGGTTTGGACAATGCTAGAGAGTGAGAGGGAGGTAAAGGGTTTGCCGGCGCGTCGAAACGTCGTCGAGAGCTCCTAGCACGATCATCGGAAGTCGCCGTCGATTTCGTCAGCGCTTCGCCTTTCGCTCGTTTTCCGACGTACCAAAGTTCTCTTGGGATTTTGGGAGAGTGGACTTAGGAATTTAGGATGAGAGGGTAGAGGGTAGGGGTGTTTATATAGGGTTAGGCTGGGGTTAGGGTTTTAATTAAAAAAAATATAAAAATATATAAAAATTCATTAAAAATTCATTAAACCTAGGATTAAAATGGATTTATTGGGAAATTGGTAACCGATCCAAGCATTTAGAGTATGCAGGAGGGTTGACCAGGTCAAGAGCCAACTTTTCTCTGTTGGCGACTCGGCCGTCCGGCCAAGTCCGGCCGGCGGCGCCGGATCGAGTCGGCCGATTCGCCGGCCGGCGGCGCCAAGTCGGGCCGAGTCAGGGTTCCAATGGCCGGGGATTCTTCGGGGGTACAATTTGGTATATTTAATTTTTGTTGTCCAGTACATATTTTGGGAGTTATGGCCTTTTGACTGTTGACTTCCAAAAGAAATTAAAACAAAATAAATACAAAAATAATGTGGGGCATGGGATTTGAACTCCGGTGGCTTGGTTCAGCAGTGCAAGGTATTACCAATGAGCTACAAGCTCCTTCTTGTAATTATGGAGTGAAATCAATACTTAAAGAGATATCAGTCGCAATAAATACTCCAAGTATACATTGAATTTAAATCAATTCTTTGTACATTAAAAATGGAGTTGTTACAGTCTACCCTCCTTATAAAAATTTCGTTCTCGAAATTTACAACTTTTATTTGAGGACTAATTTACAAAGAGGTGTGGATATCTAGTACGTATTTCATCCTCCCTTTCCCAAGTGGACTCTCCTGGAGTATCTTTCCTCCACATCACTCGAACCAAGTTAAGTTCCTTGTTCCGAAGTGTCTTCATTTTCCTGTCCATGATCTCCACGGGCTGTTGCTTACAAGACAAGTCGGACTGTATAGTGAGCTCGGAATGATCAAGTACATGGCTGGGGTCACTCATATACTTTCTGAGTTGGGATATATGGAACACATTATGCACTCCTTCCAATGAAGGTGGAAGCGCTAAGCGGTATGCCACTTCACCGACTCGTTCGAGTATGTCGAACGGTCCAATGTATCTCGGACTCAACTTACCCCGTCTTCCAAAACGGATCACTCCACGGTTCGGAGATATTTTCAGGAATACGTGATCTCTTGGCTGGAACTCCAAGTGTCGTCTCTTTGCATCAGCCCAGTGCTTCTGTTGATCTTGGGCTATGCGCATCCTTTCCCTGATAGTACGGACCACATCAACAGTCTCTACTATCATTTCCGGTCCAAGAAGTTCCCTATCTCCGACGTCGTCCCAACTTAATGGCGATTGACACTTCCTTCCATACAATGCTGCAAAAGGTGCCATTCCTATGCTTGCTTGGTAGCTGTTGTTGTACGAAAACTCTACAAGATGTAGGCGATCTTCCGACGATCTTTTGAAGTCTAACATACATGCTCTGAGCATATCCTCCAAGATCTGAATAGTTCGTTCCGACTGACCATCTGTTTGTGGATGATAAGCCGTGCTGAAGTTCAGACTTGTTCCCAAGCTTGCTTGCAGACTCTGCCAAAATTGCGATCGGGACCTGGTGTCACGATCGGAGACAATGCAGACCGGTACTCCATGGAGTCTCACAATTTCCTGTATGAGTTCATGGGTATCAGAGATAGTACATTATGAAGAGTTTAAAATCTAAATTAGATTATTACATCCATGTACTTCTTTGCTAGTGTCTCAGTTGATTGGCCAACTCGAAATGGGATGAAGTGAGCCGACTTTGTGAGTCGATCCATAATGACCCATATGGCATCGTTACCCTTTGTGCTGCGAGGAAGAGTAGTCACAAAGTCCATCGTGATGTGTTGCCACTTCCATTCTGGGATTGGTAACGGTTGAAGTAATCCAGCAATCCTGTGATGTTCAGCCTTTACTTGCTGACACACCAAGCATTTTGCGACGCTTCTGGCTACTTCACGCTTCATTCCGTGCCACCAATAATTCTGACGTAGATCTTTGTACATTTTGGTACCTCCAGGATGTACTGAATAGGGAGAGCTGTGAGCTTCTTTCATTAACTCTTCCCAAACAGGACCTTTTGGTACACACAATCTGCTGCCGTATCTCAAAGATCCATCTTCATGGATGATGAAGTCTGTTCTGAGTCCATTCTCCACTTGTTCTCTGATCTTTTGCAACTTAGCATCACTTGCTTGAGCTGTTTTGATCTGATTGACAATGGTTGATTGAACTTGTAAATTCATCAAACTTGAAGCATTACCTGGCATGACTACTTCAATCTCCATCTGATGCAAGTCTTGTTGAAGCTTCCACTGAGCAGTGAGATTCATTGCTAATGATTGGCGACTAAGAGTATCGGGTACTACATTCACCTTCCCTGGGTGATATTACAAGTTGATGTCAAAGTCCGCCATGAATTCTAACCATCTTCTCTGCCGCATATTCAACTCCTTCTGAGTAAACACGTACTTCAGGCTCTTATGATCTGTGTAGACGTTCACTCGTTCACTAAGTAGATAATGACGCCAAATCTTGAGAGCAAAGATGACGGCTGCCAACTCCAAATCATGCGTCGGATAATTGCGCTCATGAATCTTCTGCTGTCTTGAAGCATAAGCCACAACCTTACCATGCTGATGTAGAACACATCCTAATCCCTTACCGGATGCATCGCAATGCACTTCGAATCCTCCAGATTGATCCGGTATGACGAGAATAGGTGCTGATGTCAACCTTGACTTGAGTTCTACGAAAGCTTGTTCGCATGCTTCTGACCACACAAATTCTTCATCTTTATGTGTGAGCTTGGTCAGGGGCGTTGCTATCTTCGAAAAGCCTTCAATAAACCTTCTGTAATATCCAGCTAAACCCAAGAAACTTCGAATATCCTTCACTGACTTTGGTGTAGGCCATTCGCTAACTGCCGAAACTTTCGCTGGATCCACAGAGATTCCTTCTCCTGATACGATATGTCCAAGAAAACCAACTTGCTTTAACCAAAACTCGCACTTGCTGTACTTGGCATAAAGCTGATGTTGTCAAAGAGTTTCTAGGACAATTCGTAGGTGTTCTGCATGCTCTTTCCGACTCTTAGAATACACCAGGATGTCGTCGATGAAGATGACAACAAACCTGTCTAAGTACTCCCGGAAAACTTGATTCATTAGGTTCATGAATATTGCGGGTGCGTTGGTCACTCTGAATGGCATCACTAGAAATTTGTAATGTCCATAGCGAGTTCTGAAAGCTGTTTTGTGAATATCAGCTTCCTTGACCTTCACTTGATGATAACCAGAACGAAGATCTAATTTAGAGAAAACACAAGATCCACTTAGCTGATCGAATAAATCATCGATGCGCGGGAGTGGATACTTGTTCTTTATAGTGACTTCGTTCAAGGCTCTGTAATCGGTGCACATTCTGTATGAACTTTCCTTCTTCTTCACAAGTAGTACAGGTGATCCCCAACTTGAAGTGCTGGGACGAATCCATCCTTTCGCCAGTAATTCGTCCAACTGTGTTCGGACTTCCTTCAAACCTTCGGGACTTAAACGATAGGGTGCTTTGATCACCGGTTGTGCTCCTGATACTAAATCAATACTGAATTCAAGAGCTCGATCGGGAGGCAAACCTGATATATCGTCAGGAAATACATCGTCGAACTCTCGAACTACATCTGGTCTTGATTCTTCCTCCGCTTGAGCTGCTGCAACTACTGCTTCTCTTGGCTTCGCTTTGTAGATACTTGGCTCTAGTGTACGGTCTTCGCTTTTGAAATAGAAGACCGGATGGTCTGGGATCTCGAATACTACCCTCCTTTGACGACAGTCGATGGTAGCATAAAAAGTTCCAAGCCAATCCATTCCTAGAACCACATCGAAGTTCGGTATGTCCAGTACTTTGAAGTCAGCATAAAACTCTCGACTGCAGACGACGACTGGACACAAGCTGTATCCCATATTTGCTTTTAGAACGCCATTTCCTGAACTGACATTCCAACTGGATACAAGCGGTGAGACTGGAATCGCATGGGTTCGGACAAACCGTTGCGACATAAAGCAGTGTGATGCTCCAGTATCAAACAGTGCAAGTGCAGGGATTGAGGATACTAAGATTGTACCTAAGGTATGTGGGATTTGTTTTAGGTATAGAAAATATGTAACCAAGTAGCAGGATAGAAAAGCAAAGTTTGAAAAGAGAAGTTTACCAGTGATGACTTGGCCAGTGGCCTCAGCTTCTTCCACGGACATCGTGAAAGCCTGGCGCCTTGGTACATTCCTCCTGGCCTGAGGAGCATTCCTCGGAATGTTCCTTTGAGCTTGATGGAACTGACGAGGAGGTGGTGCAGCTTGTGGTCCTCTGGGTAGTGCAGGTAGTGCAGGTCTGGGAGCAGGTGCCTGAAGAGCTGGTCGCTGCGGATAAGTAATTGCTGGCCTGAGTGCAGTAACTGGGTTCTGTCTTTGGGGACAAGACCCAATATCGTGAGTAGCTGAGTCGCAGACTAAGCAAAGGCGGTTGGCTCGACGGCAGTCCTTCATCATATGTCCAGTTCTCTTGCAGTAGGTGCAAAAGGCTGGGCTGGGACGATGGGTTGGTACTCCGGGTCGCCTTGGCACGAAAGGTGGCCTGGACGAGGCTCCACCTGCCATCTGGTTGGCAGGGCGTTTGACTCCTGCAGACTGAGCTCTGCCCCTTGCTTTTATCACTGCCTCATAACTGCGGGCAGCTTCCAGAGCATCCTCATGAGTCAAAAATTTTCCCGTGGCTAGAGCAGCCTGAATCTCCATGTCCAGTCCTTGTTGAAAGCGACGGGCTCTGATCTCATCCGTCGGTATCAAGTGTGCCGCGAATCTGTTTAAAGATTGTGTTAGCTATATAGTATGTGATATTTAAAAATTGAACTATTGTGACATATCTTACCGGCTTAACATGGTGAATTCAGCGTCGTATTCATCTACTGATTTGTCCCACATTGAACCCTGTTGTAGATGAATGAACTGCTGCTCCATTGCAAATCTGGCAGTCACAGGGAAGTATTTCGCGTCAAACTTCTCGTGAAAAGTCTTCCATTCAATCGGCTGTACCAGACGGCTTTCTTCCGCCTTCCACCAGTTGCGAGCATTATCCGTGAGTTGTAGTTTCGCCACACGGACCCAAGCTATGTCTGGCACTTGTGCTGCCGCCAGATCGTCTTCAATACTTTGTGCCCATTCTTCAGCTTCAAGAGGGCTTCCTTTACCAGAGAACTGCTTGGGGTGCAAAGCCCAGAATTGCTTTACCCCTGGTGCGTCGGTCTCAGGACGGTTCAGGAGTTGTTGTTGTCCCTCGAGAAGGCTGCGGATCGCTTCAAGTAGCGCTGTTTGCTCGGTGGGTGGTGCAGGAACAGCTGGTGCAAGAGGTAGTGCTGGAGGTGTGTTGTTGACGTTGGTGCTGGTGTTGTTCGGGGAATCCATAACCTTGAAAAAAAATTTGGGTTAGGACAGATTCAAATACATGAAATGATAAGATTCAAGGAATAGAAATTTGTAAGATTCAAGAAACATGAATTGTAAAGAATGTTTTAGTTGCTGGTTCTTGTGTTATATTGCTTAGGTTATTCACGCAGACCAGAACTGCATGATAGGGATTCATATAGCTCTGACCTGCATGGGCCACCAACAAAACCTGTCACGCCCCACTTCCCGGTGTACGGCGAAGTGGACGCGACGAGGTCCGCTACGTATATACTTAGAAGTACATACGCTAAGCGTATCTAAGCAATATAAAAGTAAATCACAAGAGACAAGAGATATAGAAATAACAGCAATTTTATTAATAACATTCTTTTGTACAATGCATGAAAAGTAAATACAACTGAAATGAAAAGCGATGCCTAAACAATGGCATAACAGGAAATAGAAATACTGAATAGAACAAGGTATAATGTCTAGAGTTCGGGGTCTTCGTGAAACTGCTCCAAGTCTTCACCGGTGGGCTCGATCTCTGCTGGGTCCAAAGCACCTGACGACATTCAAAGAAGAAAGAAATAGAATGTCGTCAGCGAACAGATCGCTCGGTAAGTCCCAAAGATAAAGAAGAATTAGAAAAGACAGAATAAGAGATATTTTCTAAAGAGATTGTAAAATATTGTAGAATATTGTGTTAACGCTGTTGTGTATAGCTTGGTACAGAAGGATGCCAGTGTATACGAGAGGGGTCTCTATATGCTAGAGACCAGGGCAAACGGAATGTACAAGGAACCGTTAAGCCACGGTACAACAGCAACGGAATATAGGTTAGGTGTCTTAATCTGATCATCTCGTGCCACCTTTAACACCTTCCGTACCAATCTACCCCTTAAACCCCGTATATTTTGATAGTATTGTTGTATTGTATTGTGTAAGTTGGATGACTGACCAAAACCATGATATCAGTAAACAGATTGTAACTGCATAATCAGGTAAATGGAATAACGGAATAATGGATGTATATCCATGGTTTGATTTAGTCAAGTTGAATAGATTGTTAACTGGATTATGGGATTCATGTGTTCATATTGAGTTGGAATATTAAAGAATATAGATTGACTTGAATCATATTCAAGTCAGAAATAATCAGACTCAAACCCGAGTCAGACTAAAAGAAATGTAAGTCGAAGTTCTATATTTGTTAGGGTCATTATTGTAATTTATAAAACTTTAGGGGGTTTTATGTAAAAAATACTTTTGTATAGTTTTCAAGATACACCTCAAGTATTTATTATTCGTATTTATTATTATAATGAGTGTGATTTTATTTTGTGACATTTCTAGTGAAAATATCCTAATTACATAAATAAAGGTATTAATTTGTAATATTGATTTAATTGAAATTCATGGTATTTTAATGTAACTTTTAATCTTGTAATTTTTAGGAAAAGGTGAAAACTTTATCTTATAATAAAATAGGTGTTCAAATGATAAATATACATATGTTTATACAAGAATAATTTTTAATAAATATTTTATTTTCCAAAAATCTCATTTTTCTTAAATGTCGTATTTTAAATCTTTCGAGACCGAATGCTCCTTGCGGAGGTCTGAATCTCGCACTACTAAGCCCGAAGGTGCACGATAAGCCGTACTATCCCTAATGAGTTCTCTAAAGGTGGGTTGTAGTGGCGCTTTGCAAAGATTTAATAAATACTAATCATTTAGAAAACGGTTTTATAAAGATAAGGTATTTATTTGTAAAAGGTGTAAATTTCCGTACTTTAGATTCTAGGGTTTTCTAAGACAACTAGCCTATTTCTAAATGGTCTAAACGACAAGTCATTAGAAGCCTTAAATCGCCTCTTCACCGCCAATTGCGGCCAGGTAAGTTGTCACGCCCCGCTTCCTAGTGTACGGCGAAGGGGACGCGACGAGGTCCGCTACGTATGTACTCAGAAGTACATACGCTAAGCGTAGTAAGAAATATAGAAATAATTACACAAGAGACAAGAGTATAAAAAGAACAACAACTTTTATTTATTAACATTCTTTGTACAATACATGAAAAGAAAATACAACTGAAATAAAGATGCCTAAACAGTGGCATAACAGGAAATGAAAAATTTTGTACAGAAAAGTGTATATAAAAATTAGGGTTGTTACATTCTACCCTCCTTATAAAAATTTCTTCCTCGAAATTTGTAAAAGGAAAGTGTAACAGTTTCAAAACAATTTGGTGATTGTGAGTGAAAGAATAGGGTTAGGATAGATTCAACGCATATGAAATGATAAGATTCAAGAAATAGAAATTTGCAAGATTCAAGGAATATGAATTGTAAAGAATGTTTTAGTTGCTGGTTCTTGTGTTATATTGCTTAGGTTGTTCATGCAGACCAGAACTGCATGACAGGGATTCATACAGCTCTAACCTGCATGGGCCACCAACAAAACCCGTCACGCCCCGCTTCCCAGTGTACGGCGAAGGGGACGCGACGAGGTCCGCTACGTATGTACTCAGAAGTACATACGCTAAGCGCAGCTAAGCAATATAGAAATACTTACACAAGTGACAAGAGTATAAAAAGAACAACAATTTTTATTTATTAACATTCTTTGTACAATACATGAAAAGGAAATACAACTGAAATAAAGATGCCTAAACAGTGGCATAACAGGAAATGAAAAAGTACTGAAAAGAAAAGTGTACAATAAAATTATACTGCAGGGTCTTGAGTAAACTGCTCTAAGTCTTCTTGTGATGGCTCAACTTCTGCCGGGTCCAAGTCACCTGACGACATTCAAAGAAGAGAGAAACAGAATGTCGTCAGCGAACAGATCGCTCGGTAAGTCCCAAAGGTAAGAGAGAAGTAGAGAAAACAGAATAAGAAGATACATTTTAAAGTGTAAACTATTGTTGTAATGTTATGTCAACGCTGTTGTTTGTAGCTTGCTACAGAAGGATGCCAGTGTATACGAGGGGGGTCTCTATATGCTAGAAACCAGGGCAAACGGAAAGTACAACGAACCGTTAAGCCACGGTACAACAGCAACGAAATATAGGTTAGGTGTCTTAATCTGACCACCTTGTGCCACCTTTAACACCTTCCGTACCAATCTACCCCTTATACCCCGTAGTGTTTTAACAGTATTGTTGTATTGTTTTATGTAAGTTGGATGACTGACCAAAACCATGATATCAGTAAACGGATGGTATCAGGTAATTGGAATAACGGAATAATGGATGTATATCCATGGTTTGATTCAGTCAGGTTGAATAGGTTGTTAACTGGATTCAGGGATTCATGTGTTCGTATTGAGTTGGAATATTAAAGAATATAGATTGACTTGAATCATATTCAAGTCAGAAATAGTCAGACTCTAACCCGAGTCAGACTAAAAGAAAGGTAATTTGAAGTTCTATAATTGTTAGGGTCCTTATTGTAATTTATAAAACTTGAGGGGGTTTTATGTAAAAAGTACTTTTGTATAGTTTTCAAGATACACCTCAAGTATTTATTATTCATCTTTATAGTTATAATGAGTGTAAATTTCATTTGTGTTATTCTAGCGAATATATCCTAATAAAAGTATTAATTTATAATATTGATTTATTTGAAATTCATGGTATTTTAATGTAACTTTTAATCTTGTAATTTTTTAGGAAAAAGTGGAAACTTTATCTTATAATAAAATAGGTGTTTAAATGATAAATATACATATGTTAATACAAGAATAATTTTATATAAATATTTTATTTTCCAAAAATCTCGTTTTCTTAAATGTCGTATTTTAAACCTTTCGAGACCGAATGCTCCTTACGGAGGTCTGAATCTCGCACTACTAAGCTCGAGGGTGCACGATAAACCGTACAATCCTTAACGAGTTCCCCAAAGGTGAGTTGTAGTGGCGCTTTGCAAAGATTTAATAAATACTATTCATTTAGAAAACGGTTTTATAAAGATAAGGTATTTATTTGTAAAAGGATGTAAATTTCCGTATTTTAGTTTCTAGGGTTTTCTAAGCCAACTAACCTATTTCTAAGGGTCTAAACGACAAGTCATTAGAAGCCTCAAATCGCCTCTTCATCGCCAATTGTGGCCAGGTAAGTACAAGTGAGGAGGGAGGGATCCGCTCACGAATCGTGAAGTGGGCCTTTTAAAGTTACCCAAGCTCACTTGCCTAGCCTAGACACCACAAAATCAGTTTAGATCAACGATCGATGTCCACATCTTATCGTATTTTCCTAGTAAGAAATATTTATGTAAAAATGTAACAAATCTAAACCTTTAAGAATGATTTTATGAAGATTATGGTATTTTAATGAAAGTTTCATTTTATCGTATTCTAAATTTTTATGAAATTATTTTAGGGTTTGTATTTACGTGTGTGTGGAGGTAGGTCATTACCTCGTGACTTATTTTAAGGTATAGTGAAGTTTAGGGGTTAAATATGATGAATTAAACATGAGGGTATTTAAGTGAAAGAATACGGTATTTGCAAAAGTTATCATTTCATGTGTGAAAACTCATTCAAATTGATTTTTATAAGTTTAGTGATCAAGATGAAGATGTTTAGGAATGACGGAATTGATTAGAAGAAGAAAAATAACATTATGGTATTAATGTGAAAAAGAATACGATATTGCAAAAAGGCTATCATTTCATGTGAGAAACTTTGTCCAAATTAATTGTTATGTGATTAATAGTCATCATGAATATGTTTAGGTATTATGGAATTGGTGACAAGTGAGATTTTGTAGAAAAACCGAATCGGAAATCAGTTTGTTCCGATTTCCGTCGGGTTTCATAAATTCGTATTTTAAGAAGTAGGAAGAAGAAAAGAACGGGACTTACGGGTTTCAAACTCTTCTAAAGAGTATAGAGGAACAAGGGAAATGGCCGAGATGTTGTTTCGTCGCCGGTTGCTTCAAAGAACATCGCCGGAAATCCGTCAGCGCTTCGCCGTGAACTCGGTTTCAAAGCACACCTTTCTTGTGAAAATTTCAAGAGAGTAAACCTAGTGTTTTGTGATGAGAGGGTAGAGGGTAGAGGGTCTATTTATAGGGTAGCTAGGGTAGGGTAGGTGAAAGGTTTTCATTTTTAAAAAAAATTATAAAAATTAAAGAAAAAGCATTAAAATTTGTATTAAATTGGTTGTATTTAACATTTGAGAACCGATCAATTAAAATGGAGTAAACAGGGGGGTTGGAAATACGAAAAGACAACTTTTTGGTCTTGGGACCTCGGCCGTCCGACCGAGTCCGGCCGGCGGCGCCGGCCGATTCGGCCGGCCGACTCGGCCGATCCCGGCCGAGTCCGGTGACCGAAACGTAGGGGATCTTCTGGTGGGGCTTATGGCATACTCCGTTTTTAGGGTTCAGTTCATCATTTGGGAGTTATGGCCTGTGGACTGTTGGGCTTCCAAGAATTTTAAAAGAAAAATAATCTAAAAATAATGTGGGGCATGGGATTCGAACTCTGGTGGCTTGGTTCAGCAGTGCAAGTTATTACCAATGAGCTACAAGCTCCTTCTTGTAATTATTATGGGAAAATAACTACTTAAAGTGGTAACAGCAACACTAAATGCCCCAAGTACACTTTAATTTTAAAACAATTTTATGTACACTAAAAATGAAATTATTTAAAAACAAAATAATTAATTATATATATCTTGTGCTCAGATTAAAATACTCCTTTATGGATTTTAAAGAAAAATTTTAAAATTTTTGTACAAAAAAGTGTATATGAAAATTAGGGTTGTTACATAAGTGCCAGGTGAGTGAGAGGCTCTCCACTACAAGTAGTGGCCCTAATTAAGTAACCACTCGTCTTAGACACACTTGCCTAGACACCATAAAGTCAGGTTTAGATAAACGATCGATGTCCACGACATATCGTATTTTCCTATTAAAAGATATTGTTTTAAAATTGTTTAAAACTTAGAACTTTTAGAAAAGGTTTTATTAAGAAAAGGGTATTTAAATGTAAAATCTTGTATTATCGTATTCTAAGTTTTGATGATATCAATTAGGGTTGTATTTGCGTGTGTGTGGAGGTAGGTCATTACCTCGTGATCTACTTTAAGGTATAGTAATGTTAAAGGGTTAAATGTGATAAACTAAACATGGTGGTATTTAACTGCAAAATACGGTATATTGCAAAAGCTATCATTTTATGTGTGAAAACTTGTTCAAATTAATTTTTAAGTGATTAGTAGTCAACATGAAGATGTTTAAGTATTGTGGAATTAGTGATAAGTGAGATTTGATAGAAAACCGAATCGGAAATCGGTTTGTTCCGATTTCCGTCGGGTTTGAAAAGTCGTATTTTAATGGAAGAAAAAAAAGGTAGAAAAGAGGGACTTACGGATTTGGACAACGCTAGAGAGTGAGAGGGAGGTAGAGGGTTTGCCGGCGCGTCGAAACGTCGTCGAGAGCTCCTAGCACGATCACCGGAAGTCGCCGTCGATTTCGTCAGCGCTTCGTCTTTCGCTCGTTTTCTGACGTACCAAAGTTCTCTTGGGATTTTGGGAGAGTGGACTTAGGAATTTAGGATGATAGGGTAGAGGGTAGGGGTGTTTATATAGGGTTAGGCTAGGATTAGGGTTTTAATTAAAAAATATATAAAAATATATAAAAATTCATTAAAAATTCATTAAACCTAGGATTAAAAGGGATTTATTGGGCAATTGGTAACCGATCCAAGCATTTAGAGTATGCAGGAGGGTGGACCAGGTCAAGAGCCAACTTTTCTCTGTTGGCGACTCGGCCGTCCGGCCAAGTCCGGCCGGCGGAGCCGGACTGAGTCGGCCGATTCGCCGGCAGGCGGCGCCGAGTCGGGCCGAGTCAGGGTTCCAATGGCCGGGGAATCTTCGAGGTACAATTTAGTAAATTTACTTTTTGTTGTCCAGTACATATTTTTGGAGTTATGGCCTTTTGACCGTGACTTCCAAAAGAAATTAAAACAAAATAAATACAAAAATAATGTGGGGCATGGGATTTGAACTCCGGTGGCTTGGTTCAGCAGTGAAAGGTATTACCAATGAGCTACAAGCTCCTTCTTATAATTATGGAGTGAAATAAATACTTAAAGAGATATCAGTCGCAATAAATACTCCAAGTATACATTGAATTTAAATCAATTCTTTGTACATTAAAAATGGAGTTGTTACAGCATCGACGAGGAGACTTTCTTTCTCGGGTTTCTGGGGCTATGGTTGTACTGATTCGCGCTCCCCATGCACCCTCGCTATATGAGGCCATTCGTGTTCTACCCAGCACATCGGATGGTGGCTGACATACAATTGGCCCTTGGGATTGCCGGGTTGGCCCATCTGTATCATGGTCTTAGCGTGGCGGCGGACGCAACTGAACCGGGGGTGCAACCCGCTAATTTCCTGATACACTACTTTACTTCGTGGATGGAAATGCACGTGCTCGGGGTATTTGGTATTCATAAAAGACCCTCGTTTTACGAGAAGTGCAGACTCCCGAGAGTTATGCGGCTGATCGGCGCTTCTATCGTGAATCCGCCTCCGTGGGAGGCTAGGGGGTTACTTCTTCGTCCACGCACGGTCGGAGCGGGTATTTCTTTCACAAAAAAGGTCCTGACAATCGGCCCGGAGACCTCCAAGACGGTGTTGGCGTTGCGCGATAATTTCAAGGACGGGGCCTCCGTATTGAAAGCCCGGGAGATTCTACATTTATACTCCAATAGGCCGGGCTTCTTCGTGTTCAGGCAGAATGAGGCGGCACTTTTTATGAGATACAACCCCCATCGCTTCGCCCAGCAGTTAAGTTATAATCAGGGGGTCCCATTAGAGGCGTTTTTGGAAGAGCCTGCGGCCACCAGAGAGAGAATATGGAGTGCACTGCATCACTTTATGCGGTTAAATACGGGCTCCCACTTCTTCATTAGCGAGCCGACTTGCATTCCAAGGGCCCTCAACGTATACGGGGCCTGGTATCAGCACGCGATGGGCGCCATCATTAAGGAAGAGAAGCGGCTGTTGCTTGATCGGAAGGGTGCGCCTCCCGCCAGCGATCGCAATGCTCCCTTAAAGCGAAGGACCCCTGTCCCTCTTCTGCTAAGAGGATATGCTGTAGATGAGCCTCCACGCGTGCTAAGCCCCCCGCGTGGATTGCCCCGCGATCTGTGGATATGCCATCAGCGCCACGTACTCCCGTGGAGACGGTAAACGTGGTTTCACCCGAATCCGGCGTGGGCTCGGATATTGGGACTCGCCGTCCCAAGGTGCCCACGAAGCGTAAGCTAATTTTGGGTGCGACCGGAGTTCGCGCGCAGAAGAGGAAGAAGAAGTCGATCCTCTCTGCTGACGTTGCATTTGGTCAGGAATCTCATGCTCCTTACAACGAGGGCTTGAGTGAGTACGGGACTAACGAGGGATTATTTGTGCTGCCAGATGACACTGATCTGGCGGCCGCCATCGTAGCTTCCGAGCGATTGGAAAGGCGCGGCGAGTGGTTGGCTAAACTCGTGCAATCAGGTAATCACTAGTTGTATTTTTCGTCATTGCATCGTACCTCTATCATTGTTTTTGACTAACGCTTTTCCTTCTTTAACAGGCATTTCTACCGAAGAAGCCATCGCTGCTTCTCTCAAAACTTTCGAGGAGGAGGAACGACTCAGAGCATCCTTAGGCCTTGGTACATTTCGGTTTACTATGTCTCTCCTTCCATCTCTTATGAGTAATCTGACCCTCTCTTTGTTTTATCGCAGGTACCATGAGGCCTATCCCACAAGCTGACGTGGAGATTCTCCCCGGGCTAGCTACCGAAGTCCCGGCCTCTTTGGGATTGCCGCAAGAGTCCCAACTTAAAAAGCCGATGATGGAAGCCTTGACGGCTCTGGAGGCAACCCTGAATGCGGATGACGACACCTTGCTGAAGGAGGCTTCCAAAAGGTCTGTCGTGATGGCCCGGGAGGAGAGGAAACGCTTGAGGCGCGCGGCAAGGGAGCGTAGCGCTGCTTTGGCTGCGGGAGAGGTTCATGCGCTATTACTCCCACTGCTACTCCTTTAGAGGAGCTCCCGGTCGCCTTGTCTACCGTTCACAGATGGGCGGCACGTGCAGCTCGGGAAGCCAACGGTAAATCCACCTCAGGTAATGTGTTTTTGAGGCTTTGTTGTCAAAGTTTTAAACTATCAGTTCTTATATATCTTGTCCTGCAGGGCCGAGCCTTACTGAAGGAGTGGCGGCGACCATCGAGCCTGAGGGGACGGTGGAGGAGGTAGCTGCTGAACCCAAGGCGATGGTAGGCGATGTAACCACTGTCGTTGGGCCCGAGATAGTGGCTGACAAGACAGTCACGACTGCTATGCCCGAGATGGCTACCAATGCCGGGCCCGAGGTGGCGGCGGGTGAGACGACTGCTACGGCCGAGCCTGAGGCAGCAGATGATCCTAAGGCAATGATGGACGAGACGGTTGCGACCACTGCGCCCGAGGTGGTAGCGGGTGAAACGGGCATGATCGCTGAGCATGAGATGGCCGCTCTTTCTCAAGAGTCGGGCACTACTCCGATTATCGCTCTTCCTGCCTACGGTCCCTTGTCATCTCCTGGCGTCGCGAGCATGACGATGGCTCCTGTAGAGTCGGGCGATGAGGCAACGGGAGGTGAGACCATCTCAATGGAGGAGGGAGACGCCACCGTTGCATCAAGTGACGCCCTCGTTAGGGCTCCAGCCGGCGACTCTTCAGGTAAATCTTGGGTCACCGCCCTTCTTTCTTTATTTTGCAATCTTTCCTAAAAAAAGTTTATCTTGCTTCTAATGTAGGTGTGGCTAGTGCTGAAACCGAGCTGCTCAAGACAGCGCTGTCAGTTACCGCCTTGACGGTGACCACCCCTCTGCCTTCTCTCGCACTGTCGCAAATGCTGGAAGGTATGGATTTGTAACCCATTAGTCTTATCCCTCAGGCGTATAATTCATGTACTAACGTCGAGTCATCGCGTTTTTGCAGGAGTCTTTTTTGACCACCTGTACCAGGTGCTGCATCCACACTTCTCCTTCTTGTCAAAGATTAGTCCACCTGCTGGTGTCAGTGAGTTTTTTCTTTAAACGACGTCCTCTTCTTTAATGGGCAGCCACATTATTTCTAACTCTTCTTTATATTGCGTGCAGCCTTACGAATCGAAGGAGGGGACGAGGCTGTCGTTGCGCCACCAATACTCCCAGCTCTGCCCCCTGCTGCAGCCGGTTTAGTAAACTCTACTTTTTGCTTGTTTTCTTTATTTCTTGAGCCGACATCTGATTATGATCTATTTTGCAGCAATCACATCGACTCCAACCCCGTTCGAGTCTCGTATTATAATGCCAGCCGAGCCCTTTTTACGGCGTCCATTATCCAAAGGTGCTGTGACCAGCCTACGCATGCTAAGCGATTATATCGAGGAGTTCGACGCAGAGGCTCCCACATCTTCCGTGGATTTTTCCGCAGAGATTAACTCTATGTTGGCGACGCTCATGAACTTTCACGGTGAGGGTGTTGTTGAGTCTTGGGTTAATCGCTGCCGGGAGATTGAGGCTTGCTTGCATGAGCTTGAGCTTAAGCGTCCGGCACCTGAGATTCTGGCCACGAGCACTCAACGGGCGACATGGATCGAGCAGAGCGCTTCTTACTTCCGCCATCTCGAACAAGAAGTGGCTTTAAAGCGAAGGGAATGCAAAGAAACTTCAAGCGAGTCTGCTCGACTGCGTGCTGAGATCGACGTGAACGCTGCCCAGGTGAAAGTTATATTCGAGGGCCTTCTGCAATGTATCTCTGATGGGTTAACATTGAAGCAGAAGCTTGATGTCGTTGAGCGTGATGCACAAGATCGTGAAGCAGCTCAACGAGCCGTCGAGAAACAACTCTCATCTTACTTGCAGCAGCGAGCCCAGGTCGAAGCAGAGTTGGCCGCGGCAGCCGATCAGGAAGAGGGGCTGAGGGAAGTGCGCGAGCAGCTGGTTAGACTACTGAAAGCGCTTTCCTCTCAATAAAAATTTTGTACCCTTTGTAATTTTGAATAAATGTATTTGTTCTTTTATTCTTTCATATGATGTATTTTGTACCCAATCGAATTCATGAATAAAAGATACACGTTCTTTGTAATGTCTTGTGTCATTTCTCTACTTTCTTCTTTCTTGTTGTGTTGTCTGCCATGTGATTTTAGTAAGCGCGGTCTGTAGATAGTATATAACTGTCAATCTTGTGCTTCTTGTAAGGTAGTGATGGCTTAGAAAACAGGGTTAGGATCTGTCACCTAAGACTTTTCAACTTTATGAGCCGTGAGGGTCTCATAAAGAATTTTCTCCCAACCGGTCGAGAGGATCCCGTAGGTGTAATTTTCTCCTTGAGAATCGTGAGGATTCCTAAGTGTGTTTTCCCTTGAGAGTCGTAAGGATCTCACAAGAGAATTTACTCCCTTACGAGTCGTGAGGACCCGCAAGTGATGGGTGAAGTTTCCCTTATCCGCATTTCACGGAGTCAGGGGTTGCTCTGGACGCTTCCCGCGGATTCGCTGCCGTGTTTGGCAAGGACCAGGCTTCGCTCTGGACGTTTTCCAGGATACCGTAGTTTAAATACATCGCGGTCGAGGTTAAGGACATCATAGTCCGTAGATTTAAGGACTCTACAGTCCGTTGTTAGTTTTAAGACATCACGGTCGAGGTTAAGGACATCATAGTCCATGGATTTAAGGACTCCACAGTCCAATGTTAGTTTTAAGACATTGCGGTCGAGGTTAAGGACATCATAGTCTGTGAATTTAAGGACTCCACAGTCCAATGTTAGTTTTAAGATATCACGGTCGAGGTTAAGGACATCATAGTCCGTGGATTTAAGGACTCCACAGTCCGATGTTAGTTTTAAGATATTGCGATCGAGGTTAAGGACATCATAGTCCGTGGATTTAAGAACTCCACAGTCCGTGAAATGTGTGGTTGTTGGGACCCGTCACCTCTTTGAAGACGTTGAGGAATTACAAAGACAAATATCAAAGGAGTGAAGAGATGTACCCTTGAACCAAGGTAAAATTAGTGTAAAATCATTGTGGTTGATTGTTAGTTTTAAGACATCACGGTTGAGGTTAAGGACATCATAGTCCGTGAGTTTAAGGACCTCATAGTCCGATGTTAGTTTTAAGACATCACGGTCGAGGTTAAGGACATCATAGTCCGTGGATTTAAGGAATCCACAGTCCAATGTTAGTTTTAAGACATCACAGTCGAGGTTAAAGACATCATAGTCCGTGGATTTAAGGACTCCACAGTCCAATGTTTGCTTTGGATGCTTCCCACGGGTTCACTGCCGTGTTTGGCGAGGACCAGGCTCCGCTCTGGACGTTTTCCACGGGGTCAGAAGTGACATAATCCGCGTTCCACGTAGCCAGGAATTTTTGCTCTAGATGCTTCCCACGGGTTCACTGCCGTGTTCGGCGAGTACTAGGCTCCGCTCTGGATGCTTCACACGGGTTCACTACTGTGCTCTGTGAGGACCAGGATCCGCTTTGGACGTTTTCCATGGGGTCAGAAGTGACATAATCCGCGTTCCATGTAGCCAGGAATTTTGCTCTGGATGCTTCCCACGGGTTCACTGCCGTGTTCTGCGAGGACCAGGCTCCGCTCTGGATGCTTCACATAGGTTCACTGCCGTGCTCTGCGAGGACCAGGATCCGCTCTGGACGTTTTCCACGGGGTCAGAAGTGACATAATCCGCGTTCCACGTAGCCAGGAATTTTGCTCTGGATGCTTCCCACGGGTTCACTGCCGTGTTCTGCGAGGACTAGGCTCCGCTCTGGACGTTTTCTACGGGGTCAGAAGTGACATAATCCGCGTTCCACATAGCCAGGAATTTTTCTCAGGATGCTTCCCACGGGTTCACTGCCGTATTCTGCGAGGACCAGGCTCCGCTCTGGATGCTTCACACGGGTTCACTGCCGTGCTCTGCGAGGACCAGGATCCGCTCTGGACGTTTTCCACGGGGTCAGAAGTGACGTTATCCATGTTCCACGTAACCAGGAAAGGTTGACTTTATCCGCATTTCACGGAGTCGGAATTTGACTCTCGGTCATCTGTACACCGCCGAGTCATGGAACTGGGAGTTGCCGCTGTTCCGCTTTGTTTGATGTTGTGTCTGTTGTAATGAGATGAATGTTGAGATGATCTCTAGGCTATCTGCGACCCGTCAAGATTTGGCTTCTTCTTCTGATGAAACCTGGGGAGGAGGAGTGTGATTCCTTCTTTGCTTGCGCCCCTGGAGTGTATACAGGGATTGATGTGATATCACCTGTAGGGCATAAATTTCATTTATTCATTTTTTTTATTTCTTTCCGCGATGCTCTATCATTTCAGCTTTATATATCGCGAAGGTCGTGATTGCCCAATCATTTCGGCTATTTTTCGCGGTGTCCAATCATTTCGGCTATATATTTTTTATTTTTTACTCGCTGCTTTTTATTGCGAGTTGCCCAATCATTTCGGCTATATATTATGCATGTGTGGCGTGCTGGTTTTTGCTACAAGCTTGGGATTAGACACCGATTTCGGCATCAGCACCGCTACAACTGGGATGTTGCCAGGAGCGAATCATCATTTGCCTCTGTCGATGTCGAACAAAGGTGGCTTAGTAAACAGGGTTAGGATTCTGTCGACTAAGGCTTTTGACTTCATGAGCCGTAAGGGTCTCACAAAGGTGTTTCTCCCTACAAGTCGTGAGGATCTCGTAGGTGTGTTTTCTATTTAGGAATCGTGAGGATTCCTAAGTGCATATTCCCCTGTAAGTCGTAAGGATCTTACAAAAGGGTTTTCTCCTTATAAGCCGAGAGGACTTATAAGGGTTGTTCACCATATGGACATATCCCTAGTCATGGGTGGGACTTGGTTAGGGAAATGTTTATTCGTGCCCGTGGATTGTATACAATGGTCAGTATTGAGCCGCTGTAGGGCAATATCGGAGGTTGTGGGGGTTGCTTAAGAACAGGTTCAGGTCTCTGTAATTTAAGACTTTCAAATTTTATGAGCTGTGAGGGTCCCATAAGAGAGTTCTCCTTACGAGTCGTGAGGATCTCGCAAGTGTAATTTCTCCTTAGGAATCGTGGGGATCCCTAAGTGTGTTGTTCCCTTGTGAGTCGTAAGGATCTCACGCGGGTGGTTTCTCCTCACAAGGTCAAGAGGACTTTGCAAGTGTTTTTTTTAACGAGGTTGCGCCCTTTCGGGTTTTCACAAACACTCGCCGGTAGCCCTGCTGTTTTTACTCACGGAGCCCTTCCGGGTTTTCATCCGTGCCCATTTTGCTTATGAACATACCGTTTTCTTTTTTTTTTATTCTCTTTTTTTTTATATAACGAGGTTGCGCCCTTTCAGGTTTTCACAAACACTCGCCGGTAGCCCTGCTGTTTTTTACTCACGGAACCCTTCCGGGTTTTCATCCGTGCCCATTTTGCTTATGAACATACCGTTTTCTTTTTTTTTTATTCTTTTTTTTTATATAACGAGATTGCGCCCTTTCGGGTTTTCACAAACACTCGCCGGTAGCCCTGCTGTTTTTACTCACGGAGCCCTTTCGGGTTTTCATCCGTGCCCATTTTGCTTATGGACATACCGTTTTCTTTTTGTTTTTCATTCTTTTTTTTGTATCAGCTTTGGGATGCTGCAATCCGCCGTAGTTTCTCGACATCTCGGTCAACAGCTAGTTTTAGGACATAGTGGTCCGTCGTTAGTTTAAGGACGTTTCGGTCCGCTGTTAGTTTAAGAACGTTTCGGTCCGTTGTAAAGTAAGCCGGCTACTACTTATAGAGTTTGGGCTTAGGAAGATAGCGAGCGGACGTAGTCGTCGTCATCTATCATTGACCTAGGCCATGACTCGTCAAGTATAGTACTTCTTCAGGAAGCGACCGTTTATTGGCCTGAAAGGTCTTTCACCATGCATGTCCATGAGTAGATAGGCTCCACCCTGGTAGACCTTGTCTATGATGTACGAGCTTTCGTAGTTTGGCTTGAATTTTCCCCGCTTGGCGCGATTGGAGATTATAGGTCTTTTGACCACTAGCACGAGTTCGCCTTGGCGGAATGTCCTTGGCCTGGTTAATCTTTCATATGAGCGCATCATCTTTGCTTTATAAGCTTCCAGATTTTGCTGCGCCAGGAGCCGGGTTTCATCAAGGGCATCAAGTTCCTCAACCCAATGGTGAGCGTTCTCTTCGTCCGTCAGCTCGAAATGGACTGCCACTTGTAGAGAAGGTAACTCTATCTCGAGAGGGAGTACTGCTTCTGTACCGAATACCAACGTGTACGGCGTTGTGTTCGTGGCCGTCTTGAATGTAGTTCGATATGCCCAGAGAGCTTCTTGCAGTCTCTCATGCCAGTCCTTTTTATTTCGGGACACCATCTTCTTCACGATCTTTGTTAAGGTCTTGTTGAAAGCCTCAGCTAGACCGTTAACTCGGGGATTATAAACTGAGGAGTATCTCCAGTCTATGTTGTGCTGTTGTGCGAAGCGGCTGATCTTGTGGCTTCTGTAAGCTGGCCCGTTATCGGAGATGATCCGTCGCGGAGTTCCAAACCGATAAATAACATGCGTTTTGAAGAAGTGGAGGATATTCTCCGTCTTCACTTCCCTCAGCGGTACTACTTCTGCCCATTTGGAGAAGTAATCAGTCGTCGCCAAAATGAATCGGTGTCCTCTGGACGATGCTGGTTCGATGAGGCCGATTATATCAGTTCCCCACATTTCGAACGGCCAGCTAGCCACCGTTGGATGTAGTGGATTCGGATGCTGGTGGATAAAGTCCCCATGGATCCGGCACGAGTGGCATTGCTTCGCATACTCGAGGCAGTCTTGAATCATCATGGGCCAATAGTAGCCCATCCTTTTAATCTTCAGCTTCATCTTCGGCCCGGCTTGGTGAGAACCGCAGAGTCCGTCGTGAGTTTCTTGGACGACTCTCTTTGCCTCTTCAGGTCCCAGGCATCTCAACCACAGCGAATCAAATGACCTCTTGTACAGAGTATCATTGACGAAGGCGAAAGATAGGGCTCGCTTCATGAGCTGATGTTTTGAGGACGCATCTTCAGGCGTTCGACGGGATTTGAAGTAGTCAATAAAGACTTTTCTCCAATCCTCAACCTTCTCTTGGTCTTTTACTTGTAGAGCTACTTGCTCGGTTCCTCCTTTTTCCTCGGACGACTCCGGAGATATTCCTGCCGGTGCAAGAACCCGACGGCTTTGTACTACGATTCTTACGTCATCGAGGTTCTCATCGGCCAATTCTTTAGCAAGCTTGGCTAATGCATCCGCTTTGCTATTTTCCGTGCGCGGTATGTTTTCGAGGGTGTAAAAAGGAATCTGGGTCAACAGTTGCTGCACCTTTTCACCGTACTTCACCAACTCTGGTTTGCACGTCTGATAGTCACCATTTACTTGACTGACGACCAGCTGGGAGTCTCCATATATGAGGAGGTTTTCAATTCCCATGTCGATGGCGATCTCGAGGCCCGCTATCAAAGCTTCGTATTCAGCTTCATTGTTCGTCCTCGGCTCTGTCAAGGAGAAGGCGAAGCGCATTATCCCTCCTTGTGGGGTCACGAAGATAAGGCCTACCCCTGATTTGATTATAGTTCTGTTTTCGCTTCTTCATGGAGGAAGCTCCATCAAAATAAAGTTCCCATCGGGCATCACCACCGTCGATCGCATCAAACGCATGTTCGTCTGGCAGCTCGCAGTTCAAAGGAGAATCAGCAGGTATTGGATGCTCAGCGAGGAAGTCGGCGATGGCTTGGCCTTTCACTGCTTTAAGAGGCTGATAAGTTATTGAGAACTCCATCAAGAGCAAGGCCCATTTGGCGAGTCGCCCTGTCAATATGGCCTTTGACATCAAGTACTTGAGAGGATCCACCTTCGATATGAGACGGATTTCATGCGCCAATGCATAGTGCCGGAGTTTCGTTATCGCGAAGATCAACGCTAGGCAGTGTTTTTCGATGGGAGAATAATTGCTTTCTGCCTCCAGGAGAACTCGACTCAAGTAATAGAGAGCTCTTTCTTTCCCTTGGTCGTTCTCTTATGCCCATAATGCGCCTAAGGAACCTTCGAGGGCAGTTGTATACAGAATAAGGGGCTTTCCCTTGACCGGAGCGGCTAGTACTGGCGGATTCTGCAGATACTGCTTGATTTCGTCCAGCGCACCTTAGCATTTGTGATCCCAGACGAACGGGGTCCCTTTTTTCATCAGGTGACTGTAAGGACGGCACTTGCCCGAGAGAGTGGCTATAAATCGCCGGATATACGCGAGCTTCCCTTGGAGAGATCGCAATTGTTTGAGAGTCCTTGGCTGGGGCATTTCCATGATCGCCTTGATCTTCGACGGATTTATCTCGATACCTCGGTGTCGGACGATGAATCCTAGGAATTTGCCTGAAGACATCCCGAACGCGCATTTGAGAGGGTTCATCTTCAAGTTGTATTGCCGAAGATGTTGAAACACGATCTTCAGATGCTCGAGATGTTCCTCGTATGATTTGCTTTTCCCAACGAGGTCGTCGATTTCATGTATAAGGTCATCAAAGATCTTCGTCATGGCCCTCTGATAGGTGGCACCGGCGTTCTTTAGACCGAAGGGCATCACCTTATAGCAAAATATTCCCAAAGGGGTCCGGAAAGCGGTGTGCTTTTGGTCCTCGGGATGCATTTTTATCTGATTGTATCCTGACGATCCGTCCATGAAGGAGAAGACTTCGTGAGTGGACGTGTTGTCTATCATTAGCTCGGTGACCGGTACCGGGAAGTCATCCTTCGGGCAGGCTTTATTGAGATCCCGAAAGTCCACACATATGCGCACTGTCCCATTCTTCTTCATCACTGGGACGATGTTGGTGATCCAATCAGGATACTGAACTTTTTGGATGAAGCCGGAGTCGATTAGTTTCTTGACCTCAGCGTTGATGCTCATCTCAAGCTCGAGCCGCATTCTTCTCGGTGCTTGTTTGATTGGCTTGACGTCCGGGGATATGGCCAGTTTGTGGACAGCAATATCTGGATCTAGTCCCGGTATCTCGGAATAGTTCCATGCGAAGCAATCCTTATGCTGCATAAGCACGTCTTTTAGTGTAGCTACCCTTTCCTCAGACAGCAACTCACCGACGAATGTCGGTCGTGGGTCACTTGTTGTCCCCAAATCAATTTTCTTGATGTTATCTGCAGTGGTATGTATTCCATCTTCCAGCTCTTTTGGCGCCGGTGGAAACTCTGAGATCACCTCGTCATCATTGCTTTCGAAGCACCAGGGGAGGTCATCCATATTCTCGGGTTCTTCTTTTGATAGCGTTATCATATGACAAGTACGAACCCGCTTCCAATACCGATGTTGATCTGGTTCTACTCTCGCTGCTTTGGGTTCATGCTTCTGCGGCGGGGTTACCCTCCAGCTGCTGGATAGAGCGAACTTGCCTTGCTGATATTGATCTTCGACCCAGTTCTTGAAGGTGAAGCAGTCTTCAATAGGATGTCCTATTGACTTATGATAGGAGCAATAGTCTGGGTGAGAGACTTCGCCTGTTTGCTCGGGGTGTTTAGACTCCGGAAGTGTAAGCATTTGATGTCTTATGGCAAGTCAAGTATCTTCTTTGTCTTGTATTGAGGAAAAGAGTATGCTCGACTCATCTTCTTCATAAGGGAAAAATCCGGACCGCTCGATTCGCGATCGTATGACTTCTTGGTCCCGCTTTGTCGCTGTCGAACGCCTTTTCCGCTCTTTGGTTTGTTTCTGCCTCTGCGTCGGGCATTTTGTACGACAGGTTGACAGGGAGGGGCATTTTCATCTTTCGCAGCCTGTTGAAGAAGGCGCTGAGTCCTGGCTTTCTCGTAGATGGCCATTTCGCGATTATGGTCGTCTCGAACTTTTTGACCAGCTTCCATTATGAGCTTGTCCATTTGTTCTTCGAACGACGGACTGGGCATTTTCACATCGGGGGCTCTTTCTGGTTCAGGGTTAGCATTCTCCCATTGAGCATCTCCTTCTTCATCAAAGTCATGTACGACATAGCAGTCACGGAGTAGCTCCCGTTTCTTGGACCGAACATATCCAAGCCCGATCGCTTCCATTCTCCCGTTGGGCAACTTGCGCTGAGTTCCGGGAACGTTCCAGATCCTGTCATAGAACTTAGCTTTTCGAGCGGTATGTTTGAAGGGTATCCCTTGGCGCTTCAATAGCCTTTTCAAGACTTCTGTGTAATATCTAGGTAGACGGATGGGCTGGAGCCTGTCAAGTGTAGAACCCGCGCCGTGCCAGATTTCTTTCTCCACTTTGGTTTCCCCGGAGTGGTAGAATAGGATCGCCTTTTCACCTTCTCGCCTGGGAGGGACATAGAACGTCTGCAGCTCTTCCACACTGTAGGTATCAAGCACGTCTAGTTCTTTATGATGTTTGGGTTGAACCATGGCAACTTGCAAACTTTGCTTTTCATCAGCGAATGTTTATGCTGAAGGCCGAGCGGAGAATATAGCATGAACCTCATCTTCCGAGTCACTGCCAAAGATCAACATGGGAGCGGATGGTTCTAGCTTGTTGTACTGAGGTGGACCTGAATAAACTATCTCTTCCTCTTCCTCAGTATCACTTCCGAAGACAGGAATGGTGATGATAGCTTTGTTCTCCGGTTTGCGACATCTCTCCGTGTCCTCGAAATCTGGCAAAAAGTATTTTGCATCTTCGTACTTACGGACTTCGTTCATGAAGAATGGGTTCAGCTCTCCCGTTACGGTATACTCGAGACCATCCTTAAAGTATTTCATACACTGATGTTGTATAGAAGGGATGATGTTGTACTCGTGCAACCAAGACCGGCCGAGCAAAGCGTTATAGCATGTCTTGGCGTCAATGACATGAAATTTAATATTCGTGACAAGTAGCCCCGTAATGTCAATATCACAGACCCGAGAGTCCGCGATGACTGGGAGTCAAAACCAGAGATGGTGATTTTATCACGAGCGAGATGCTGGACGCTCATGCAGATTTCCTTCAACACTCGCACGTTGAGAAGATTGACGGAAGACCCATTATCGACCAGGATTTTGCCTATCTTTATATCATGGTAGTATCCTGAGACATAGAGGGGACGGTTGTGCTCGCATGTCCCAAGGAAGAGGTCTTCGTCGCCGAAGGTGATATCGGCTGTGTGTACTTCCTCTAGCTTGTCCTTCATCTTCTCATCGATGAGAAAAGCTTGGAATTGCTCTGGCTCTTGTAGCACCTTGATCAGTGAATCTCTCGCTTCTTTGGATAGTAGAAGGGCGTCGAGAATACTGAGTTGCGAGGGTAACTTCCTCAAGTGCGCCAAAACGTTATAGTCCACCTTACTCTTCTTTGGCGGGTCCTTGGCGGTCAGTTCTTTCATGACTTGGTCGTCCAGGGCGATATTCTCAGAGACCTTTTCTTTTCCCTTATCTTTTCTACTCGTGGATCCGAGATTCTTTTCTGGAAGCATGCGATTGTGCAGCTGAATGTTTTCACAGGCCTTCGGTTCTTCCTCCTTCCCCAAGGTGGATTCTTTAAAGAGAGGGCCAAGAGCTGTCTCTTCGTCAGAGTCACTTCCGAAAGTGAGAATCTGCGATCCCCCAGAGTTGACCATGCGACAGTTACCGGTATTTCTTTTATGCTCCTCAGTCGCGCTTCTTTGCTCCCGACAAGTTTTGCGTTTCATCCGCTTAAAATGTTGCCGGTGAGCAACATATCCCTGCCACCATCTTTTAAAAGCGTCGCACTCTTCGGTAGGGTGCGAAATCTTTCGATGATATAAGCAGTAGCTAGGATGTGTTTCTATTTCACCAGGAGTGTTTCCTTCAGAGGGTGGTAGCTTCATTCCCATTGATAGGGCTTTAGCAAACCTTTTCCTCGTCTTGAACTTGTTTCTATCCGCGACGGATGTTCCTTGATTCGGCGGGAGTGTCTCGACTCTTTCATCTAGTCGCCGGCGTTTGGCTCTTTCAAATATGGCCATCTCACGCTCCCGATTGGCTTTACTTTTCAGATGAATCTCATTCAGGAAGGCGTCGATCATTTCGTCTGACGGCCATAGAAGTTCTGGCTCGGGACCTGCCTACAGTCCCTCTGTGCAGGGAGCTTCTTCATTGTCTAGCGATGAATGAGAGATCACGTGGCAGCTTGCTACGTAATCCTTAGATCCATCCGATGAGCCTTCTCCATCATCTTCGTCCTCAAGGACGTGGCTGAGGAACTCTTAGAGCGTGATGGGAGTCCGCGCCTTCTGATTATACTCCTCCAGCGCGTTGATCTGTTTTTGTAGGTCCGTGCGCTTGTCGCTAGGCTTCATGGGCTTCTTGGATTTCTTCTTCTTTTTCGAAGATTTCGGCGGCTGGGTGTGAGCACTTTGTCTATCACCACCAATCTTTGGAGTTGGGCGCGGCTTCAGCATCCCTTCGATGATCTGGGTTTCCGGCGGGTTCTTCCACCTGATCGCTGGGCATGTCTGGAGATCATTCAGCATCCTTTTGGTTTTGGCTGAAAGCACGACCTCCCATGGGGCTTCTTCAACAAAAGAACACGTTGCCCCCGGTGTGTCCGTCTTTTTAGGAGTGTGCGGTTGTGGTGGGTTTACTTTCCACTTCTCAGACAACGCAAACTTGCCTTGTAGGTACTGATCCTCGATCCATCCCTTAAAGACGAAGCAATCTTCGATCTGATGGCTTACCGTTTGGTGGTAAGGGCAATAATTGGGATTATTCACTTCGCTGGGTTGCGGTGGTCGCCTTGGATTCGGCAAATTGATTAGCCTGTTGAGCATAGCTAGCTCGAACAGCCTCTTCGTTTTATCCTGCGGGAATGAGTAAGGGCGCTTCATTTTCTCATTGTAATAGCGCCGTCTCTCCTCCAATTGATCCGCTAGTCTTAGAGCACAGGGCTGCTGTTGGGTGTTTGCAACGAAGGTCGCCTTCCCTTTACCCTTTTCGTTCTGCGGTTCCGGTTTCGGAGGAGACGGTCTGTGACCCATCTGATCCATCTGGGCTAGCTTGTCGATTAAAGCCTGGAACGTGGTTGGTTTAAAGAACATCATGAACTGTGAAATAGTTGCATGAGGGTCTAGGGTGCCCACGAACATGCCCACCGCTGGTGCTTCTTCGATGCGTTGTTCGCACTTTGACCACAGATTTCGCCATCGGATTGCGTACTGAACCCACGTCTCGCCCGGTTTCACCCTGGTATTGATCAATGCCGTTATTGGGGTACATTCACTTGCGCTCGTGAATCGCTGGGTGAACAATAACTGTTAGTTGTATGTATGCCCTAGAGGCCAGTATTGTACAGATGATGTATATTATATTGGATGCTTGGACATATATAGAGAGGACTTTCTTGCTCGATATAATAGTATGCTATCTGGTTGCTCTTTACTTTAACATGTATACTTGTCTCTTTATACTGTCTTATCGTTACATGTTGGTAAAGCCCTTAGGATGTATACTTGACTACCTGGACTATGATGCGGATCATACAAGTGGGGACATGGTAGTCCATAAGTACATCCTTCAAGGTCCCTAGTCGTGGGTGTATCGAGACGGGGCATCGATATACCAGTGTAGACTAGCGTATACGCTTCTCGACCCATGAGATAGGCGATGGATGATCCCATATCCATCGGTGTTTGACATCAGAGATGGTAAACGGGTGCTCAGTGGAGACTGGGTACACTGGACGGACTCGCCGAGAACTCCCAGATGGTATTATACCTCACGTCAGATGGCAGTTCTCTGGTGACACTTGTGCAGGTTAGTCTGTAGACCCGAGATCGTCATAGAGTCTTGTGTGATTCCCACTGTGCTTTGATTTCCACCTTACCACGTCCATGAGGGCATGCAAAACGGTGGTTTTTAGGTACAGTCCCGAGTCACATGGAGGCAATGAGCGATAGGAAGGGTTTCGTCTCTCCCGGTATTGGGGGTTGATGTTGCGCTGTGCTCGATTGGCCGTAACAGGGAAGTCCCTGACCAGGGCTGATTTAGAGATTTACTGGTAAGTGTTACCAGTAGTTTCTCGACCCGTTATGAGCCTCACATCGGCACGACTTATCGGTTATTGGGGTCTGACGTTTACCACCCCTAGACTTGATATGCGACATATCAGACGAGGAGACCGGACTGTACGGGAAGTGTCGGCAGGCTTTTTACAGGAGTTGGAGTGGGCTTGCTTGCTGATCTTCTGATCGCTCAATACCCGAGTAGCCGTTACGTCCAGCTAGTACCGCTGACGGCTTGTGGGTGCTTGATGTGATCATCACCTACTGCCGGCATATTGACGAGTCTTTAGAGTCCTACATAGAGGTTTTACTGGCTCAGGCAAAACGAAATAGGAGCGCATATGTGATATGTGCGAGACCGAGAATAATGCGTGTATGTGATACCGTATTCTATTCTCGCGACTTTTTGTATCGGTCGGTTATATATGATATAGCCGGGTTATCGAATCAAGTGTTGATTCGATAAGTCGATACAATGGATGTTAGCCGGTTATATGAGATATGACCGGATTATTAAGTCAAGTGTTGATTTAATAATTAAGTGTATAATTGTATATTAGATATACTAATTTACATTTACTAACACTTGTTCACTTTAGGGTTTTTCTCATATGCACACTTGAATATATATATATGTGACATATATATTAAAAGTGTTTTCTTTTGTATCATGGTTGATGATACACTAAACATGGGTGTGTAAGACATACACCATACTATATAAAATGGTGGTTAATATTTATTTAAGGTAATTACAAATTAGTGGTGCTTAGGTCATAAGCATGAAGCATGTAGAAGCTTGTGGATGCTTTGACAAAGTCCACTAAATTTGTTTTACTTTAGTTTTTTTTAACCTAACCATTTTCAATTAGCTATGGTTATGGCTCTACAAGAGTTAGTATATGATACTCACTCACCATGGTTAGCCTTCTCACTTGATCATTATCCTCATCTCTTTCTTTTCTTTTTCTTCTTCATTTTTAAAAAGGAGAAAGCTTGCTAGGGTTTGATCACAAGTGAGATAGATTGTGAGAAACAAAATTCTAAAGAGAACCCACTTCCTATTTCTTCATCCTCTACTAGACTAGCACTTTAGTTTAGGGTGTTTGCTTCACTAATTCTCAAGTTAGTGAAGTAGAAGCTTGAGTTGGCATCCTCTCGACGTAGATCATCTTCGGCCTCGAAGACTTCAAGCAAGGACGCGCCTTTCGCCTCGTGAAGCCATGCAAGGGTCCGGGAGAATCACGATCGCAGCGAAGGGACTTCAACAAAGAGCTAAAGAAGTGAAGGACCGATCTACAAAGGTTGTATTTCGTATTCCTTTTAGAGTAAAGTTGTTTACTTGCTATTAGTTTCGCCTAAACTCTAGTATACGATCTTGCTTAGGGTTGTTCGGCACATAAAAATTTAATTTTGGCATGGTCGATGCCTTGTAGAGCCTTGTTAGTGTGCCTAGTAACCCTACAGTGGTATCAGAGCCTAGCTAGAGCATTAGGCGATGTGTTAACGAAGTTAAAACCCCGATCGAACCCGAAAACGTCAAATTTAACCCCCTCTCTGGACAATTTCTATAAACTGGGTTTTTTCAGAATTAAAAATACATAAAAAATTCAGTAGGCTTTTCTAAGAACAGTGGTGAAAAACGAACACATAATACGTCCAAACCGCCGCGGAACCGCGGCCGTACCGCGCTTGGGCAGCGGAACCGCGGCAGTACAGTGGACTTATGTGCTCGTTTTTACACAGTTATTTCAATTTCTGTTATTTGTATTTTCTAGGAATTTTTAAATTAACTCAAGTGTTGAGTATTTTGGGGTTTATTTTGTAATCGTCAATTTGATCGGAGAATTTAATTTTGTTATGTTATTCCGAATAATTTAGGAAGTACTAAAATGTTCAAACGGATATCATTAACTGAATTTTTCCCGGCACGAAAAACATTCAAGTGTTGAATTTTTCTCGGGTTTAAATATTTCGGAAAAACGTGCATGTGATGCGATGGACCCTCTAGAAGACAACAAACCTTAACTCGATTATGTGACCGTCTTGAACTGCCCTTTGAACCTTAGGGTTTGGGGCAGTACGGCGTGCCACATGTGAGGCGTTGGCTTGACCCTTCTACAGCTGGACCGTTGCTACAATGACGTATTCTGGAATTTTTGAACTCCGCTCAAGTGTTGAGCTATTAAGGAAATCTTGGGTATTTGATTATTCGATCGGAAAGTTTAATACTGTCTATATATCTGGAATGTGATACAATATGTGGAATTCATACAGTTAGACATGAAATGCGAAATATGTGATATTTCGGATTTACAATGTCTAAAGAGATTGTGGATTCCAAATGTTGTAGTTTTACACTTTCTTTTCTGTGACCGTAAGTGTAATATGTGATATCGCCGGTTTCGTTGCTATATGTCAACGACAATTGGGATGCGCATATTTACTTACGTTGATGACATGTGATGTTATGTGTTGCTGGATATGTTATATTGGATCGTCACGTTTTGAATAGCCGGGGTTTTTTATGTGAGATGAGAGTTTTTATTTTCATTCATATAAAATTAATTGTATGTAATATTCTTTTATTGGGGCACTTCCGAGATGAGGTCGATGTCACCATTTGTATATTATTTACTTTTCCGCACTAGGATAGACCCAAGGAGGAGAGCACAAGTAACCGGGTTCTGGAGTCCAGTGGGAGACCAACTCGAGGAGTCGAGTCCGGGTCTCCTAACTCTAGAATTGGTAGGGTTGCTTTCCGCTTTCGTAGGGGTCTAGGGGTGTGGGTTTGGCTATTCATCGTGACCGTGGAATCCGTGTTTTATAGAGGCTCAAAATAAAACACGGACGTCCTAGTATATCCAATATTTCATATGTTTTTTCTGCTGCGATATCTGTGATGTGATCATGTGATGTGTTGTGATAAGTACTGTATACAGTATATATGATATATTATATAGGCGTTACTTATGTTTTACACCCGCGCTAGCCTTGCCCCACTCTGCCGTTAGTTACCTAACCTAACGGTGCACGAGGGGACATCGAGGCGAATGCGGATGGCATAAGTGTACGTCGTATTTATCTGTGATGTTTAGGTGACTTAAATGATGGGACTTCATTAATGTGATTAATGAAAGAAAAGAAACCTAAAAGATGTTGTAGAATCAAATTTTTCAAAAAGGGTAGCTACAGTTTTGCTTTGCATAGCGATATATATGATATATCCCGCACCTTATTCGATGAGGAAAGAGCCGAGATCCCTTCACCGGGAGTGACCTCTTTCGCAAAACTGGCAGATGCTACAACACTCGGTTTGTTATTGATTGCTTTTGGATTTTTGCTTTGCATAGTGATGTATATGATATATCTTGCACCTTATTCTATAAGGAAAGAGCCGAGATCCCTTCACCGGGAGTGACCTCTTTAGCAAAACTAATGAAAGCCTCAAAATCACTCCATTTCAAAATTCACTAGATTCTACAACGATATCAAGTTCATTACGCAATAGGTTTTCAGAAAAACCTGTCGTAGCCCTCCGTCATTTCAGATAAGTCCTACTTACTATTTGTGCTACGTTTGTTGACCTCCGTCAAGGCGTAGTGTGCGGTAGCTAACTAGTATTTATTTGCTTATGCATATGATGCAGATTGGATTAGGGTAGTCGTACGACCTTGTTGACCTCCGTCAAGGGTCGTGCGGGTGGGATTGATTCAATCAAGAAATGACGGGTTGAACTTGACTTGCTCCCTGTGGTTTGTTGGCCTTCGTCAAGGTCATGGGATGCTTGGGGCAAAATATTATCGGGAATTTCAAGTGTTAAGATTTGCAATGAGATTGCATAGCTTCTATGAGATAGTTGGATCCCGATACCCACTGCGAGTAATTGTTACTCCTGGGAGAGTTTTACACAGGACAATTAGCCGATCAAGTAGGTGTCTAGAAAGGTGTCAACGGGGTTATGCCTCTGGGAAAACGAGGTTTACTTTAATTAGTTCTGTGCGAAAGCACGGGGAACCTCCCTCAAAGTATCGACACTGGCCTGGCTGAAAGATTAGCGAAGTTGTAGGGTGTAATTAATCCCGGCTAGTCTTTCCTTTTAGGGTTTGAAGGAAGATTTGATAAAAATAGTGGGAACCATCCTGATTAGATAAAATAATAACCAATCTAATCTTGCAAGAGCATACGCTAAAGTGTTTTCTTCTCTCTCTCTCCAGGTAGCGACCATATCATGCCTTAATAAAGATAATAATATGGATGTATTGACCGAACCCGCATGTTATACTGTGCTGGGGAACGTTGGTTCCGTTCTTTCTTATAAGAGTTATAAGACTGAACAGGATATAGGGGAATACCAGGATTCCCATGCCACCCGAATGAAGAAAGTACATGTTGATGCATTTTCTTCGGGTGTGTTCGTTACTGAGAACTGTTTCTCCATTTCCTCTACGTCCTGGGTATTAGATACCGGGTCAGGATCCCATATATGTAATCAGTTACATGGGCTTAGGAAAGGTAGAGAACTTGGAGAAGGTGATAAAGACATAAGGGTTGGAAATGGTGCAATTGTTGCAGCTAAAACCGTCGGGGAATATCATCTTGTATTGCCAACTGGTAATACATTGATTCTGAACGAATGCTATTTCATGCCAAACCTGATATGCAACATTATATCGGTTTCTTTGTTGAGTAAAGAGGGATATAATTTTGTATTACAGGATAATGTTATGAACATTTTCCTTAACCAAAAGTTGGTTGGATCAGGCACGCTGTGCAATGGTATTTATGTTCTAAATCAATCAACAGTTCTGAGCATAACAAACACACACAAGAGGAAGAGTTCAGAAATGAACGAATCCTTCTTGTGGCATTGTAGACTGGGTCACATCAATGCGACACGACTAGCTAAGTTGCATAAGGATGGATATTTGAATCCGTTTGAATTTTCATCTTATGACACTTGCCAGTCATGTCTCAAAGGCAAGATGACCAAAACTCCGTTTACGGGACACGGAAAGAGAGTTACAAAACTCTTGGGACTGGTACATAGTGATGTATGCGGCCCCATGTCTACACATGCCAGGAATGGTTCTGCGTACTTCATTACATTCACTGACGATCTCTCTAGATTCGGATATGTGTTCCTGATGAAACACAAATCAGAAGCTTTTGACAAATTTAGAGAATATAAACAAGAAGTTGAGAACCAAACCGGGAAAAGTATTAAAATCCTACGATCTGATCGAGGAGGTGAATACTTGAGCAATGAATTCCTGGACTTCCTAAAAGAGAATGGGATTCTCTCTCAGCTGACTCCTCCATATACACCACAGCACAACGGTGTATCGGAACGGAGGAACCGTACCCTATTAGATATGGTGCGCTCTATGATGAGCATAGTTGAGTTACCTATTTCCTTCTGGGGGTATGCGCTGAAGACAGCAGCATACCTATTGAATCAAGTTCCATCTAAATCTGTACCTATCACACCATATGAGATATGGAGTGGGAAGAGGCCATATCTTAAACGAGTTAAGATATGGGGTTGTCCGGCCTATGTCAAAAGACAAAATCCGGACAAACTCGAGGCATGGTCAGTTCTTTGCAAGTTTGTGGGATATCCAAAGAACTCATATGGGTATTTTTTCTACCACAGTGAAGAACAAAAGGTGTTTGTTGCTCAACATGCCACCTTTTTGGAAAAGGAATTTCTTGTAAAAGAAATTAGTGGCAAAGTGGTAGAGCTGGAAGAGGTTCCAGATACACAAACTGCAACTGAAGATTTAGTAGAACCAGAGGATTCGGTAGTTCCCGATGAACCCCAGCCACTCCGCCGATCTAGTAGGGTTCCTCACCCACCTGAGAGATACTACGATTTTCTCATGGATGGTGGGAGCGAGGATTGCATCATGGTTGATGATGACCCAACTAGCTTCGAGCAGGCCATTATGAGTGGGGACTCAGTGAAATGGCTGGATGCAATGCGGTCCGAGATGGAATCCATGTACACCAACAAAGTATGGACTTTGGAAGATGCTCCTGAAGGGGTAAAACCCATTGGGAGCAAGTGGATCTTCAAGAAAAAACTTGGTGTAGATGGGAAAGTGGAGACTTTCAAAGCTAGACTTGTTGCAAAGGGTTTTCGTCAAAGACCAGGTGTGGACTATGACGAAACCTTTTCTCCAGTGGCTATGCTTAAATCCATCCGGATCATGCTTGCCATTGCTGCATATCATGACTACGAAATCTGGCAAATGGATGTTAAGACCGCCTTTCTAAACGGTGATTTAGAAGAGTGCGTGTACATGACTCAGCTAGAGGGCTTCGTAGATAGTGGGAGTAGCGGGAAGGTGTGCAAGCTGCTTAAATCCATTTATGGATTAAAGCAAGCATCGCGGAGTTGGAACATCTGCTTTGACGTCGTTATCAAAGAGTTTGATTTCGTCAAAAACGTAGATGAACCTTGTATCTACAAAAAGGAGGCAGAGAGTAAGGTTGTCTTCCTCGTATTGTACGTGGACGGCATACTCTTGATAGGAAATGACATTCCTATGCTGCAATCGGTCAAGCTCTTCTTATCATAAAGATTCTCAATGAAAGATCTTGGTGATGCCTCCTGCATATTGGGAATTAGGATCTATAGAGATAGATCTAAAAGGATATTGGGATTGTTCCAATCCAGGTACATTGACACCATACTAAAGAGGTTTAGTATGGAAGAGTCCAAACGTGGGTTTTTACCCACGATCTCAGGGCTCACTCTCTCCAAAGAGATGTCCCCCAAGACTGATTTGGAGAGAGCTCGCATGCAAGGGATACCCTATGCTTCGGCTGTAGGCTCTATCATGTACGCGATGCTATGTACCAGACCCGATGTAGCATACTCATTAAGTGTAGTGAGTAGGTATCAAGCTGATCCTGGAGAGAGTCACTGGACAGCTGTGAAGAGCATTCTCAAGTACTTACGAAGGACTAAAGAGATGCTCTTGGTGTATGGTAATGGAGAACTCCAAGTGGAGTCCTTTACCGATTCGAGCTTCCAGAGTGATAAGGACGACTCTAAGTCGTAGTCGGGATTTGTCTTTACCCTTTACGGAGGGGCGGTTAGCTGGAAGAGTTCCATGCAGGAAACCGTGGCAGACTCGACGATGGAGGCTGAATACATCGCTGCCAACGATGTTGCCAAAGAGGCTGTCTGGATCAAGAAGTTCATTACTGAACTTGGAGTGGTTCCATCCATTGAGCATCCAATACCTTTGTATTGCGATAACAATGGAGCGGTGGCTTTGGCCAAGGAACCCAGGTCCCATCAGCGATCCAGACATATTCTGAGGCGGTATCACCTGATCCGGGAGATAGTTGATCGCCGGGAGATCGAGGTCAGGAGGGTTGACACGAAGAACAACACAGCGGATCCACTCACGAAGGCCATTCCCCAGATACAGTTTGAGAGACTCTTCGGGATGCTCGGTATGCGATACTACAGCAGCTGGCCCTAGTGCAAGTGGGAGATTGTTAGTTGTATGTATGCCCTAGAGGCCAGTATTGTACAGATGATGTATATTATATTGGATGCTTGGACATATATAGAGAGGACTTTCTTGCTCGATATGATAGTATGCTATCTGGTTGCTCTTTACTTTAACATGTATACTTGTCTCTTTATACTGTCTTATCGTTACATGTTGGTAAAGCCCTTAGGATGTATACTTGACTACCTGGACTATGATGCGGATCATACAAGTGGGGACATGGTAGTCCATAAGTACATCCTTCAAGGTCCCTAGTCGTGGGTGTATCGAGACGGGGCATCGATATACCAGTGTAGACTAGCGTATACGCTTATCGACCCATGAGATGGGCGATGGATGATCCCATATCCATCGGTGTTTGACATCAGAGATGGTATACGGGTGCTCAGTGGAGACTGGGTACACTGGACGGACTCGCCGAGAACTCCCAGATGTTATTATACCTCACGTCAGATGGCAGTTCTCTGGTGACACTTGTGCAGGTTAGTCTGTAGACCCGAGATCGTCATAGAGTCTTGTGTGATTCCCACTGTGCTTTGATTTCCACCTTACCACGTCCATGAGGGCATGCAAAACGGTGGTTTTTAGGTACAGTCCCGAGTCACATGGAGGCAATGAGCGATAGGAAGGGTTTCGTCTCTCCCGGTATTGGGGGTTGATGTTGCGCTGTGCTCGATTGGCCGTAACAGGGAAGTCCCTGACCAGGGCTGATTTAGAGATTTACTGGTAAGTGTTACCAGTAGTTTCTCGACCCGTTATGAGCCTCACATCGGCACGACTTATCGGTTATTGGGGTCTGACGTTTACCACCCCTAGACTTGATATGCGACATATCAGACGAGGAGACCGGACTGTACGGGAAGTGTTACCGGCAGGCTTTTTACAGGAGTTGGAGTGGGCTTGCTTGCTGATCTTCTGATCGCTCAATACCCGAGTAGCCGTTACGTCCAGCTAGTACCGCTGACGGCTTGTGGGTGCTTGATATGATCATCACCTACTACCGGCATATTGACGAGTCTTTAGAGTCCTACATAGAGGTTTTACTGGCTCAGGCAAAACGAAATAGGAGCGCATATGTGATATGTGCGAGACCGAGAATAATGCGTGTATGTGATACCGTATTCTATTCTCGCGACTTTTTGTATCGGTCGGTTATATATGATATAGCCGGGTTATCGAATCAAGTGTTGATTCGATAAGTCGATACAATGGATGTTAGCCGGTTATATGAGATATGACCGGATTATTAAGTCAAGTGTTGATTTAATAATTAAGTGTATAATTGTATATTAGATATACTAATTTACATTTACTAACACTTGTTCACTTTAGGGTTTTTCTCATATGCACACTTGAATATATATATATGTGACATATATATTAAAAGTGTTTTCTTTTGTATCATGGTTGATGATACACTAAACATGGGTGTGTAAGACATACACCATACTATATAAAATGGTGGTTAATATTTATTTAAGGTAATTACAAATTAGTGGTGCTTAGGTCATAAGCATGAAGCATGTAGAAGCTTGTGGATGCTTTGACAAAGTCCACTTAATTTGTTTTACTTTAGTTTTTTTTTAACCTAACCATTTTCAATTAGCTATGGTTATGGCTCTACAAGAGTTAGTATATGATACTCACTCACCATGGTTAGCCTTCTCACTTGATCATTATCCTCATCTCTTTCTTTTCTTCTTCTTCTTCATTTTTAAAAGGGAGAAAGCTTGCTAGGGTTTGATCACAAGTGAGATAGATTGTGAGAAACAAAATTCTAAAGAGAACCCACTTCCTATTTCTTCATCCTCTACTAGACTAGCACTTTAGTTTAGGGTGTTTGCTTCACTAATTCTCAAGTTAGTGAAGTAGAAGCTTGAGTTGGCATCCCCTCGACGTAGATCATCTTCGGCCTCGAAGACTTCAAGCAAGGACGCGCCTTTCGCCTCGTGAAGCCATGCAAGGGTCCGGGAGAACCACGATCGCAGCGAAGGGACTTCAAAAAGGAGCTAAAGAAGTGAAGGACCGATCTACAAAGGTTGTATTTCGTATTCCCTTTAGAGTAAAGTTGTTTACTTGCTATTAGTTTCGCCTAAACTCTAGTATACGATCTTGCTTAGGGTTGTTCGGCACATAAAAATTTAATTTTGGCATGGTCGATGCCTTGTAGAGCCTTGTTAGTATGCCTAGTAACCCTACAATAACTCCATTTCTGCGAAAGTTTTGACGGAGTCATTTGGAAGTTCGGAGTACCACTCAAACGCCGTCTCCGATAAGCTGCCGACGAATTGGCGGAGCAAGAGCTTATCATCGCCGCCGGTGTTGCCACAAAGAGCCCTGAACTGGGCGACATGTTGATGGGGATTTCCTGTCCCCTTGTAGATATGGAATTTCGGGATCGTGTAGCCCGGCGAGTATTTTATCTAATCATACCAGCCCAGATATGGTCGCCCCGTTTTGACGACTTGGCCCGCCGCTTCATTTGTCTGGTGAACTCGTATTTGTTGAGCAATATAATCATCCAGGATGGCCTTAGTGATTGTTTCCTCTTTGGCTGTTGAAAGTGCCGGAGGTGGATTTGACGTTTCTTCTCTGTCGTCTTCGAGGATAATCGGAGGATCTTCAGCTGGGGGATCCGGCTGGATCATCATGCCCACCATGTCTTGGAACAGAAGAGCCATTTGCTTTATATTGGCTGTTTGTTCCACAGCCTCCTTGTCCTTCTTTTCAAGCATTCTACGAAGGAATTCAGCATCGGTCTCGTGTTCGCGACGTTGTTCCGATGATGCCTCCGGGCTTTCTTTTGGCCCGGTGAGTGTGGCCATCACAGTCAGCATTTCCTGGAGCTTCTGCTGCTGCTGTTCCTTGGCTCTTGTAATGGATCGGGTAAGTGGTCGGTGGCCCGTAGAAGCGCGGCTATCCTCCTTCTCGGATGCCATGTAAACGGTATGGATCGTTATGCCCCCAGACTTAGGGCGTTTGGGCTCAGTGCTTTTGACATTTGTTGCAGGCATGGGGGTCTTCTCCGGCTCTCTCTTCTTATGAGCGGTCGAAGTTGAGGGGGCAGTTACGGTAGGCACCCAGATAGCTTTTCGTGACTTGGCAGGATGGCTTTCTTCCTGTCGGACCTTCAGCTTCTTGTGCTGGCGGGAGAAATTTGGATCAATCACCGAGTCTTGGACTTGACGCCAAACTTTGTAGATCTTGGAGGACAGCCACTGCGGGGACCGTTCTGGCTTTGCTTCCGCAACCTTCTCCAGTGGAGGAGGAGACCTTTTCAGTACAGCGGTAGGAGAATTCCTACACACCTTATTCAACAGCTCAAAGCTGTTCCCGGTTGGAACAGCAGCATTAATTTCCACCGTCGGGGCTGGTGGAGTTAGCCCAGAAAGGGAGTTGCCTCCTGACTTCCTCACTCGACTCCAGTGGCGACGTCGAGCATGTCGAGCTGATGGAGTTGGCTCGGTGACGGGGATGGCCTGGTCGTTCCCCCTGTTCAGGTGAAGGGTTGTTGCTGATGTCAGCCTCTTAAAGACTGATGTCCTTTGAATAGCAGGAGCCGGAGTGGAAGTTAGGGCAGTCAGTCTTGTAAAGACCGACCCCTTGGCAGGAGAAGCCGCCTTGATGACTTCGGAATCAGGGTTGGTTACTCTCTTCAGAATAACCTTCTCTGGGATCGCAGGCTTCATTGTGGGCCTACAGGAATTTTGGCCCAATCTGGAGAAGACCGAGGAGCTGGAGCTGGACGACCCGTTGAGAGGGGTCGCGGTAGCTGTAAGTCGATCGAAAACCGACTTCTTGGGAGCTTCTGGTACGGGCACGCGAGTGATGAAGCTCGTTGGCGGGAGCATGGTCCCGAAAAACAACCCAGTGGTGGCTTGGGTGACCTGTTCCACCGACATCGTGAACAGGGACGCCGCTTGAGGTCCATAAGCTACACCTCCAGGTGAGGTGGAGCGTAGGTTGCAGTTGCAGTTGGAACATCTTGCACAAGTGGACGCCATTAATTCTTTGCTTTCTTCAGCAAGCAAAATATCAAATCTTAGTACTTTGAAACCCAAGGGCAACCATTAGCAAACCGCGATTGGTTCGGGAACACGACACACGAAGTATGGAGTGGAAAGAGGAAAAGGTCCCACCGGGCGTGCCAGAATCTGTTCGCCGCCGGAATCCGGGAAGACTGGACGTCTTTCCTGAATCTGGGGGCAGATGCTAATTGGTGCTATCCGTCCACCTCTCCGAAGATGCCAAGTTGATTTATGACACCGTGTATCGAAGGTTTAAACGAATGCGGCCGATGTAGCAGACTTCGTCAGATTCCCCCTCGTTTGAGGGGTTTTTGATTGTGGGGACGCTCTTCCCTGCAGGCGCAAGTCCCCGCAGTTAATTACGCTACTGCATCGCGGTAACAACTTTCTCCTTCTCCATATGGTCACTTCGTGTCGTGGGTGTTTGTTTTGTGTTTGGTTGCCCGTGGATTGTATACGGAGACTAAGTTATGTTGTCGCCCGTAAGGCGTGGACTAGTCCAAATCCGTATCTTTTTTAGATATGGGTTTGGGGGTTGTGTTTAAGGATACGTTAGCCTTATTTGGGGCTAAGATCAACTTAAACGTTTGTTAAGGATACGTTAGTCTAATTTTAGACTAAGATCAACTTAACGGGATCGTTTAGATCCGACAAGAGAGCAATTGGGCTCTATTGTTTAGTTTAATGACATTGCGGTCGATAATTAGTTTAAGGACATTACGGTCCAATGTTAGTTTTAAGACATCGCGGTCAAGGTTAAGGACGTCATAGTCCATGAGTTTAAGGACCTCACAGTCTGGTATTAGTTTTAAAACATTACGGTCGAGGTTAAGGACATCATAGTCCATGAGCTTAAGGACCTCACAGTCCGATGTTAGTTTTAAGATATCACGGTCAAGGTTAAGGACGTCATAGTCCGGTATTAGTTTTAAGACATCACGGTCGAGGTTAAGGACGTCATAGTCCATGAGTTTAAGGACCTCACAGTCCGATGTTAGTTTTAAGACATCACGGTCAAGGTTAAGGACATCATAGTCCGGTATTAGTTTTAAGACCTCACGGTCGAGGTTAAGGACGTCATAGTCCATGAGTTTAAGGACCCCACAGTCCGTAGCAGTGTGTGGTTGTTGGGACCCGTTACCTCTCTGACGACGTTGAGAACTTACAACGACAGATATCAGAGGAGTAAAGAGATGTACCTTCGAACCGGGTGTAAATTGATTGGAAGAGTAGTTGTGCTCAGTTCAATTTATATTGAGGACTTATGGCTAGAATTGGGCTAAGTCCAGTAAAAAAAATGTTTAACATTTTTATTTTTATGTTCTGCCTATTAGGCCTTTCCTTGGGCTCTGCCCTTTTAATAATGCACAGCATTTATTAGGAACAAAGTGGTGTTCTAACAGTGCACCACGTGGCGTATCAGGCGCTTTGCGCCAATTAAAGAGCGCATTGCGCTGGTGCACGTAAGAGTGACACGTATCGCTTAGCGCTCAGCACAAGTCTATTAGTGCAGTGCGCTGCGCCAGTGAATGACACGTGGCGCGCTCTGACGCTATGCGCCAGTCCAAGAGTGCAATGCGCTATTTTTTTAGAAGCGCAAAGCGCAAACTGTTCTGTGGTTGACACGTGGCGCGTTCTGATGCAGTGCGCCAGTCCAAGGAGCGCAAAGGCGCAATTCAAGAGTGCAAGGCACTGTCTAATAGCGCAGAGCGCATCTTGATCAATTTAAGATCAAAGAACAAGTTGTTTTTGTTCTTCAAGGGAGGCCTTACCTCAAGATCCAAGAACCAAAGTTCTTGTTCTCATCAAAAGGCTGTGCCTTTATAGATCAAAAGATCCGTGAATGAAGTAAATTACTTCTTTTCAATCTTTTATAATTAGATCTTTTTGATCTTTTTTCTTTTTTATTGAAGATCTTGATCTTGTTCTTAGATCTTTGATCTTTTTAGAAGATGGTTCTTCTTTTTGTGAGATGTTTTTATCTCTGTTCTTCAAGAAATATAATTCTTTACCTTTAAAGATGAAGAAAATGATTTTCTTTCTTCAAAGGCTTGCCTTTCTTTCTCTTTGAGTTTTTTTCTCAAAGTTTGCAGAGGGTTCTCTCTATCTGAGACTTGAAGTCTTGGGGCCTTTATATAGGGCCAATTGATTTGTTAAGTTAGTTACAGAGATCTTTCTCTGATTGATCTGGGGATATTTCCCCACCGTTGGATCTTTGATCCTAAGGCCTCTGTTTTACAGAAGATAATCTTCTTATTTTAATAAGATTGGAAAGATCTTTCTACAACAGAATTTTAATTCTAATTAATTAATAATTTATTATTTAAATTCCAGTGCTGGCGCAATTGGCGCTAGCGCACAACTGCGCTAGCGCGCCTGCGTTTGACACGTGGCGCGCAGCGCAGAGCGCTAGCGCAACTGCGCTAGCGCGCCTGCGTTTGACACGTGGCGCGCAGCGCAGAGCGTAAGGGATCTGAAGCATTGCTTCAATTTTTAAAATTTGAATTTTGAAACAGAGCTTTGCTCTGATTGGGGTGCGCTGCCTAGGACGCAGCGCTCCTGGCGCTGGCGTGTCTGCTCTTGACACGTGGCGCTCAGCGCACAGCGCAAGGGATCTGAAGCGTTGCTTCAATTTTTTTGATTTTTTGAAATTCAAACAGAGCTTTGCTCTGATTGGGGGAAACAGTGTCCCAAGAACTGAACCTTGTTGAGCCAGAACTCACACTTGCTCAATTTCGCATACAGCTTCTCTTCCCGAAGAATTTGTAGAACCGTGCGCAGATGCTCAACATGCTCCTCCCGGGTCTTCGAGTATACTAGTATATCGTCGATAAATACAACGACAAACGTGCCTAAGTACTTTGTTAGCACCCTGTTCATCAAATCCATAAATATCGCTGGAGCATTGGTAACACCGAACGACATCACAAGGAACTCATAATGTTCGTATCGGGTCCTGAAAGCCGTCTTGCATATATCCTCGGCCGCTACTCTGATATGATGATAACCAGAACGGATATCCAACTTCGAAAATACCTTAGCCCCACTTAACTGATCGAATAAGTCGTCGATGCGCGGAATTGGGTACTTGTTCTTTATTGTGACTTTGTTCAGCTCTCGATAGTCTATACACATCCGCAGCGATCCATCCTTCTTCTTCATTAACAGAACTGGTGTGTCCCACGGTGAAATGCTTGGCCGGATAAATCCCTTCTCCAGGAGTTCTTTAATTTGCTTCTTCAATTCTGCCAACTCAATCGATGCCATTCTGTATGGGGCCATGGAAACTGGTGCTGTACCTGGAGTCAAATCGATCGAGAATTCCAAGACGCGTGGAGGTGGTAGACCTGGTAAATATTTAGGAAACACGTCCAAAAAATCCCGAACAATCTCTAGGGCTGGGCTCACATCAATCTCCATAACTGACAACTCCTTTAGCTTGGCTCTATACTTAGCTGGCTCCAAAGATTCGCTTCCGCCTTCGAAAATAAACTCCGGGTGATTGGGAATGCGGAAGATCACGTTCCTTGCTCGGCAATCAATAACTGCATGGAAGGTACTCATCCAATCCATCCCGAGAATTGCGTCATAGCTACTTGTCCCGATCAAAAGGAAATTCGCATAGAATTCCCTGCCACACACTACAACCGGACATGATCTACATTCTCGACTAGATACTATAACACTATTACCCGTATGTATTTCCCAGCCCTTGGTTAGTGGTTCATATGGTATGGAGTGTGTATCAACGAAATGCGTAGATATGAAACAGTGCAATACTTTAGAATCAAATAGTACTCTAGCTGGTATGGAATGTACGAGTAGAATACCTGTGACAACTTCGCCTGAAGCCTCTGCCTGCTCGGCGGTCAAGGTGAAAGCCTGTCCCTGACCGCGGCCTGTGTAGAGTTGCCTCTGCTCCTGTGATCTCTGCTGCTGCGGTCCAGACCCTCCCTGTAACTCTGTCCGCTCGGGGCATCCGCTAACTCTGTACTGGCTGGATCTGCAAATCAAACACTGTCCCTTGGCGCAGCGACAATCCTTTTGGGTGTGCCCATCTCTGTTGCAGTAGCCGCAAACTACGTTCTTGCTCTGGGGGCGATGCTGGGGCACGAAGGGACGCTTCATCTGTGTCGTTCCAGGCCTGTGAACTGGTATGACTCCTCGAGAAGGTGCGTGGGTGCGTGCTGGAACAACTGGGGGCTTCCTGAATTTGTTGATCAGTTTCTCCTGAATTCGCGCCGCGTTGAGTACCTGTGCAAAAGTCTGCAACTCAAGTGACGCGATCAACTGCTGCAGCTCGAAATCAAGTCCCTGCAAGAAGCGTCTAGCCCTGGTGGCCTCTGAAGCGACCATGTACGGAGCAAATCGGCTCAGACGGTTGAACTCTGCCGCGTATACGTCCACGAGACGGCCATTCTGCTTCAGTAAGATGAATCTTTCTTCCATCTCGGCCTTGGCGGTGGACGGGAAATAGTGGTCCAAGAAGCACTCCTTGAATTTGCTCCATTCGATTGGCCTTTCTAGTCTGCTTTCTTCAACTGTCCACCAAGTACGGGCTTCATCTTCCAACTGGATCTTTATCACATTCACTTTATCTTCTTCTGGTACCCTGGCGGCCGTCAGTAAGTTCTCCATATTAACCAGCCATTGCTCGGCCTCGAGTGGTTCGGCTAGGCCCGTAAATGCAGTTGGATGTAACCTCCGGAAATCTGATACGGTGCCAGCCCTGGCAGATAAAGCTGGTAGAGTAGTGCCCTCGGGGGCGGTAATGAGTGCGGAGGGTCCCCCTACAGCGGTAATAGCCCTGAGTCCCTCGGCGAGTAGGTCCGTTTTTCTCTCCTGGGCTTATGCGAGAGTCGTCAGTGCACTAAGTATCCTCTCCGTGCGGTCCTGAGAACTTGAGTCCGAGGAGTGGTCGTTCGGGGACGTCATATCGCTGGAAGATATTAAAAGGATATGATTAGATACAAGGATGAAAGTCAGGAATAGTGAAGCGAAAATAACGTAATAAAGTGTAGTTAATGTTATCCCTTACTACTAAACACGGCTCTGATACCAACAAAACCATGTCACGCCCCGCTTCCCAAAATACGGAAAACGAGGGATGACTAGGCCAGCCATGCTCCTACGGTCAAGGAATAATCCCGCCGTAGTCACACTTTGGCTTCTAGCGTTACATGGTAATCAGTAAACAAAGCACAAAAGTAAAGGAAATACATCACTAAATTATTATATCAAATTTCATCGTTCACAATTTACAATAAAACAAGAAAAGAACTACTAACCAAGTTCGAATACAAGGTCTCTTTAGAGAAAGCAGTAAAAGTGAAGGAGGTCCTCCCGACTAAATCTCCGCAAGCTCGAAGGGTAAGTCCGACTCCTGCGCTGGTTCTTCCTCGAGGTCTGAGCATGCATACTCAGGCCGTCAGAGCGACGTAATAGCAATATTATAATAGTGACATGAAGCAGACAAATAAGGTAATAACAGTGGAAGTAAAATGCAAGTAATCACTATGTCACTAACTGATGCAAAAAATGATCTGTGTCCCTATCAGTCTCTAAGTTATGTTTGAAATCGAGTTGTGGAAAGGAGGATCATGTTTAACGAGGGTCTCGTACATACCCGAGACTACGGCCCGCATCGCCCGGGATATAATCCTGTCAGCCGGACCGCTAGACCCAACCTAATATATGTAAGAGTTGTTGTTCGAATGATCATCCTCTAAATCACTGTCCTCGCTAAATACGATACTCTTTCCACTTCGATTTCCCCCTTTTCCCCAAGTTTACACTATTGATAAGTATGGTCTAGTCGTGTACAAGTATGCACCAATAACACGGTTTTGTCACTGTTTACTGTATTATTCACTGTCTCGAATCATTCACTTTTCCATTGGCGTACTTGACACTCCTAAACCAATACCGTTCACGCACGATAATGTATTGTACACTGAATAATAACGTGCACTATCACTATGTATATGGCAATCGGGTAATATATGTGCATTTAGGCAGTTAACAAGTCATGTGTAATATGAACTATTATACACCTTATGAGCTTATAAAAATTGCAGTAAATCATGCGTTCAGAATTCAGTGAAACGATACAAAAACGGTAACAAATAAACTCAGTCAAAAGTTCAGAAAAATTTATTTCAGTGCTATCGGATTTCGGGTTTGCAAGTTACAGCCGTTTCATTTTAAGTGCTCGCTGCAGGAAATTCAGTTTCTGAACTGAATGTCTGTTTTGCGACACAATTTTCACCCTGTTGGGATCATAATTTAGCGACACTACAGTTGAATGAAATTTAGGTTTTTCAATAGGGTTTCTAACTCACTAGATGGATTCTCAATCGTGCCTCTACGTCAGAAGTTATGCACTATTCAACGATAGTGTATCAGTTCTGTTTCTGTTTGGGACTGCTATACGTCCTGTTCTTTTAAATCACAGTTTAAATAGTAAACGACGGTAAAAAGGGGTGAAACCACTTTCATTATTTAGATAACTGTTTCATATTCACTAAAGTATAGGGTTCCGCAACATACAACTTCAAGCAGCAAAGGGGTAAGCATTACGAAATAGAAATCAACAGCCAGAGCTGCTCTGGACTGCAGTCCAGAGCCGCTCTCCGAATCAGTTTCCGTCATATTTTCAGTATAGAAACAATTTTAAAATTTTATGGGGTTCCATATCATCGAGTCGGTTTCGATTTGAGCCCTCGAACGCATCATTTCAATGTGTACACAATTAATTATGATTTTTACAAGTTTCAGACGCGGGAAATTTTCAATTTTTACAGGTGTAATCGGGGATGATCGTTCAAGTCAGTAACGATCATAATTTTCAGTCAAATTTTAATATGATGTTCGTTGCCACACGGGACAGCTTATATGGTCAAGTTCCGTCAGTTTAATGGAAGGTTTTCGTTCGGGTTTTGCATCAAACACTTGTGTTATATAAAGTTTCACGAATTGTAAACACGGAATTAATACGATTTTGATTTGTAACAGGATAATCTAGCATGTAGCAAGTAGAGTACTTGCCTGGAGACACGTTGGCGTCGTACGGCAGCAGCAGTGGCACGAACGCGCAAAGAACGGCACGGTTTGGATTCATGACCTCGGCTCGAGTTTGGGTTCGTCGTTGGAGTTGCCCGGTGGATGGCTCGCGATCACTGAAGGCGGAGTGAGGTGCTGTGGATCTTCTGGGAGTGTGCTGAGGTCGGCGGTGGTCGGCGGAGGTAGCTCCGGCGATGGGTGCAGCGGGGGTTCGAGGCTCAGGTGCTTGGAGTTTGGTGTGGGTTGCAGCGAGGGAGTGAAGTAGTGGGGCTTGGGTTTTTGAGGTGATGGTGATGCAGAGGATGCAGAGGTTGCAAAGGTCGACAGGGCAGTAGGGAGCTCGCCGGCGTGATGCTGTGCAGGGGGCTCTGCGGTTGCCTGAAGATGGTGGATGGGTTTAGGATGCCAGGTAGAGAGGGGATATGGGGTCGGCTGTGAGATGAGGAGTCGACTGAGGTGTGACGAGGTGATAGTGGTGGTTGCCGTCGTCATCGTCGTCGGGTGTAAAGGATGAGGCAGACTGTTTTCTTTGGAGAGAGGAGAGGAGGACGAGAGTGAGGAGGGAGAGAGGAGAAAGTGAGAACGAGGGTTAGAGCGACGAGGAGCGGGTTGATAGGCGCGTGCGATCGTGGGTTCATGGTCGCGAGCGGGGGCGGTGGCGTGGCGACGTGGGCGGCGACGTGGGGATGTAAGGAATCAAGCGGGAAAAGAGAAATGAAGTGGGGAAGAAAGGAACGCTAATGGGTCGGGTCGGGTTGTTCACGGGTGTTTGGGCGCGGGCTTGGAGTTGGACTGGGCCGGGGGATTTAAATTGATTTATCAGTTTGGTTTTTATTTTATAGGCTTTTGGTTTTTCTGTTGGGCTGGGTGATTTAGTTTTAGTTTTTTTTGCTTGGGCTTGGATTTTAATTGGTTTAGAAAAATCAAATATTAAAACTTAAGCAACCGATTTCACACAAAATAATACAAGGAAAAATAGGAAAACATTCGGGGGATTAGGAAAATATAGGAAAATATAGGAAAATTTTATTGATGGAAACGGGGATTTACATTTTCGATGCAAAAATTCATCTTGCCGTCTCAATCAAAAGTGAGGAATACCACATTCCATTCTGGATTTGCAACTCTCTCAACTACGCTGTTAGGTTTTTTAATAAATAATTAGTTCAAACCAATACTATTTTCCTAACTCCATCACGAGAAATTGTAAATCTCACGAGTTATGGGTGAGATATTTTTGGGCCCAACAAGTTTATTGGCTCTACGGTCTAGATTAACAAAATCTCCAATGGACGTCTGGATTGGATTTAGCGAACGGATCCTCTAAATCCCATCAGAGGAGCAGATAGGGATGTGGATGAGGTTTGAGTGTATTTGACATTGGTGACACTTCTTTACGAGTTGATGACAATCGGTTTCTATGGTCAACCAGAAGTAACCTTGTCGTCGGATCTTCTTCGCGAGTGAGTTGCCGCTCGTATGAGCTTCGCAGGTTCTGGAATATACTTCCTTCATCACTTTCTGAGCTTCCTCTTCATCTAAGTATCGCAACAGTATTCCTTCAAACGAACGCTTATAGAGTTCTTCATTGCCAATTACAAAATTTCGGGCGAGATTGACAAGTGTCTATCGATCTAATGGAGTCCTTTCAGGTAAAGTGAAATCCTTTGGAAATCTCTTGATGTTTTAGAACCAGGGTTTTCCATCGTTGTACGATGCGACTGGATCTGTGCTGCAACAGAAGATAGGAGTTTCCTTCTTGGTGATTTGGATTTCGAATGTTCTGCTTTCTGGGATGTCATACCATGTAGCCAAAGTGACTAATGCGCCAGTAAGCGGTTGTTGGTGCGTGGCAGGAATCCGAACAGAATTTCATCGAAGTTTTCCTTGAGCTGGATTAGAAAATCTTTTGGGTTATGGTAGCGTCCCGACCATCAATCCGTGACCAAATGCGGAACAAAAAATTATAAAAAACTGGCGCTAGAACAACCCATTCCTACGGATCGACCATTAACCCTAGACTAGAAAACTAGAAAGAAGTTTAGCTGGTTATACCGAATGATCCATGTTCTTCGTTTTTCAACCACCTTCCCAAGCTCCTTGAGGCTTCCTTGATCAAGTTTGATCTCCGGTCTCCCTCCATCGAAGATGATCCACCCGAGAGTTTATGAAACGAGCTCCAACCTCATAGCCGAGGTAACTAGGGTACCTAGATCGCTACACTAAATACCGTAGAAGAAGTAGAGAGTGGTGAAAGATTAATTTGTCTCAAGACACCCTAGGTTTCTCAACACATGAGAGAGTTTGGGTGGTGGAAGAAGAAGATGCCATGAGGATGAGAGTGTTGTAGGAGAGAGAATAAGTAAAAATGGTTACTTTGATTTTTGTGTGTTGTGAGAATAAATAATGGAGACCCCCAAAAATATCTTAAGACTCCAAAAATATCTTAAGTCAACAAAATCTCACAACAAACAAAAACCCTAAGCATGCTAGAATAGTAACCATGGGTCACTACTAAGCCATGCCACAAAAATGCAATAAACACCCCATCCTCCACCTCATAAATCTTTTAATCCAAAAAGGTTTAAAACATAATGAGGTGTAATCTTCTAAAAGTAATCTTGTAAGAAATTACAAGAATACCTCTCATCCGTATATACATACCCGCATCCGTATTCCGAAGAATACGAATACAATCAGACGAAAATAATCCAACAATATAATACTAGGATCCAGCTTAAACCAAAGCCTACTAGTATTATCCGTCCGAACATCATCCATACACAAGTACACGTATGTGATCGAACCCTGCCGTAAAACCATACGGCCTCCACATCGTTTCGCCCGAAGCAGGGAAACCCTCTGTGTGGGATTCTAAAGATTCGTCAATACACTGGCAGTGGATTTAACCACAAGCACGTTAGCGGCACTAGCTGTACGAAACGGCTACCCAGGTATTGAGCGAAAGAGAGGCCGACGAGCAAACTCATCCTGAAACCCCTACTGAGCCTGACAGTGACAATATCCGTACAGTCCGGTCCGTTCGTCTATGAGTATCACATATCGAGTCTAGGGGGTAAATAAAATCAGACCTCTAATAACGTGACATCTAGTGTCGGTATGAAACCCATCACCACCTGAGAAACTATCGATTCTAGATCAGTAATTCTCGACTATCTTGGCCAAGGATTTCTGATGATGGCTACCCGTGCACACCACGACATCAACCCCCAATACCGGGAGAGACGAATTCCCTGATGATCCGCTCACCGCCTCCATGTGGCTTGGGACTGTACCCAACTAAAACCTGTTTGCACGACTCCTTTGAGCCGTGGTAGGGTAGTAATCAAAGCACAGTGGAACTCACACGAGACAAATGACGATCTCAGGTCGATAGACTAACCTGTACACATGTCACCTGGGAACTGCTATCTGCCAATAGGTATAATACCAACTAGCATGTTCCCGGCGAGTCCGTCCGGTATACTCATAACCCAATGAGCACCTGTAAACTATCTTAGGTGAACAAACAGACATCAATGGATTGTGAGACCGGCCACCGCCCCTCGTCGGGATCTCGATCAGTATACACTAGTCTACTCTGGAGTATCGATACCCATTCTCGAAACTCCCTCGACTAGGGACATTTAAGGATGGGCCTATAGACCACCCAGTTCCCACGTATATGATCGCCATCATAATGCTGGTAGTCAAGCAAGAATCCTATGGGCTCTATCAACATGTAATAGTGATATGCAATGCCACCTAATGCTGTACATGATGATAAAGAAAAACCAGATAACATACTAGTATCTCGAGTAAGACTGTTCTACTGGTATAGGTCCTCCCTCAATCATCATAATCACCTGCCTGCGACTATGATAATTGCCTTGAGAGCACTATAGCCAACAATCTCCCACTTACACTTAAGGCTAATTATTGCGATGTCGCATACTTACAGCCCATGTGATACCGAACACCCAACTCCTCTACTAACCAGTCTCGCAAAGCTCGTTTGTGAAACTATTGTGTTCGAGAAATAGTCTCAGTGAGTGGATCCACTCTAATGTTTCTTCATGTATCTCTCTATATCTCAACTTCGCGGAGAAACCTATCTCCCGAAATGAGTAATACCTGTCTTAGAATATGTCTGGATATCTGATTGGACCCAGTTCATAAATGAACACTAAATCCAGCAAACTTCTTAGACTGTATCGTCCACTAAATTTAATCAGTATCCTGCGTCATGCCTTTCCTCAGTATCCACTTGGACCACCTGTCCAACATACTGTCTCTCAAAAGAGGCAAAAATAAAACTCTGACAGTTACTCTGTCATCCAGGTCACCTTGGAAGCCTGAAATGATAACCGTCTCCCGAAGGAGGCCGCCATTACCATATCCCAAGAACATCCACTTATGTTCTTAACTGCTTCCCAACGTTTCTCCAGGATTGGATTAATATATATGCTTATTGCAGCTAGTGCAAAAACAACATCTGGTGTGGTATTTGACATCACATGATTGACTCAATTGCCTAAGCAAGTGATATACCAATCATGAAAATCCCTCCCCCATTTAGTCTGAAAGACATCCTTTAGAGAGGGTGACTCCATCACCTGCAGGTACACCACCATACCAGAAGTCAACCATTCTAAAACACCTTTAGAATAATGTCTAAGTACCTAAATTGGGACACTTCCCAAATCTAGATCTAAAATCATAGATCTAGTAACCAGAAACCCTGATATTATATCTATATCCTATGTGGAGAAACAACTTTGTGACAACCACAGTATAACCGATCGTAGTATAGGAATTTCACTTCCTATGCATGTCATCCAAATATCAGGACATCACACCCTACTACCTTCTTACCAGATCAATCTCTTATTCTGATGAAGTCAAAACCTATGACTGTCACATAAAAAATGTATGATCTATCTCCGCTATACCTACTTTAGTCTATAAATAGACACAAGCTACTTGTCCACTATGCTTCCGCTACTCCCACTGACCACAACAACCCTCTGGCAGAGTCATATATACGTGCACTTCTAAAGCTAGTTTAGAACAACGTTATACTCATCCTCTTGCCGGGTCTTATAGTCTAGAACAACAGTAATGCCAAGTCTGGGTAAACAAGAACCTCCCTGTCACCGTTTCTGAGAAGATCGAAGTACTTCTCGGGTGCCTGAGGTTACCCACCATATCTGCGGAGTGGCTAATGGAATGTCAAATCCAATTGAATATTTAAGTTATATTAAATTTTCAGTAATCGTTTGTGGTTCTGGAATCACTTCCAGTTCTACCATACTCCCACTAAAATTTTCTGAAAAAAAATCCATTTTACTAAAACTGGTGGCGAGTCAAGAACAATATATCTATTGATCTTCCAGATGGTAGAAAGTTAACTCTCGACATAGCCCGGGATAAGCCACAAATAGCCATTACTAAAACGTGCCTTGAGTTTATCCAGAGTCTGGTTTTAAGCATAAGCCAGACAACTCCATATACCTTAACATCATTAAGATATGAACCATTTTATATACAATATAGAAAGAAAGACACTAATTTAATTGGAACCGGATTCAAATCATGCAGCTGTCTCCAGTGCATATCAACTAAGTGGAATGAGGTCAAGCAGCATTATTCATCTAGGAGTGCATCCACTTATGAGTAATCTGAAAGAGAAGCAAGTTCTCAAAAACATTACTATCAACGGAATACCAAGCACAAGTATCTACATCTTTAATCACCTTGAAAAATCCTGATATTTGCAACATATGGTTCTCTAATTTATTCTTATACCTATAACTTCTCAAAAACTTGGACCTTGTATTTCAACGAAATACTTGTCTAAAACTAGAGAAGTCATGAGTAAATGGAATATAGTACGAGTACCAAACCCTTTGTCCTAATGGACACTGGACAATATACAATACTTTGTATAAGTCCCCTGAGTTTAATAACTCAAACCCTGTTCGTCGTAGGTTGAAAACTGTACTATGGTTAAGAAGAATTATACCGCTGTTGAATACTCCTTACCTAACCATCAACTGATATAGGTAAATGTCATAGACATAATTTCAAAAAGGTATATATATCACTTTATAAAATAAACGTACAGATATATCAGTTTGAAACTGGTGCATAACTACGGATATTCAAAACCAAATATTTGTCATCCGGTAAAAACCCATGTGATTTCCTCAAATATCACCAATTACAACGAATTCCGATATAATGAGAATATAATTACCTAATTCCCATTATTCTACTCCCACTCATCATTTGTAACGCTATACAGATGTGAGAATCAAATCTGATAAATACATATCCTTGAGTTAGAATCTAATTGGGAAATCAGTTTTCAATTAACACTGCACAGTGAAACTGAAACATGAAAATATTTCGAAAGGGTATCCGGGTATTCCTAGTAATGCCTCTTCCACTATCCATATTCATGATTGTAACCGTATATTTCCTTGCCATCTCTCCAATCCCTTTATTTGTCTTTTGTAACAACCCCAAATTTACTGTACAACTTTCTGTGTAAATTTTTCAAAATTTAAAGAAAGGGGTATTTATTGCCTGAGCACAAGATAAGTAATTAATTAGCAATTTAATTATAAGAAGGAGCTTGTGGCTCATTGGTAATACCTTGCACTGCTGAACCAATCCACCAGAGTTCAAATCCCATACCCCCCATTATTTTTAATATTGTTTTATTTTGAGTTTTTTAGAATACCAACAGTCAACACGTGTTAACTCCCAAAAACCTCACTATACCCCATAAAATAAATATACCAGTGAGAAGGTGGAACGACGACATAGCCTCGACCCCTTGACTCGGCCCAACTCGGCCGAGTCAGCCGGACGGCCGAGACCCTAACACCAAAGTTCGGGCTCTTCCTCTTCCCTACCCCCTTGCACACTTCATTTTTCCAGATCGGTTCCAGAGACTTTTGAAATCCTCATTTACTCCATTTTTTAATGAATTTTAATATATTTTTACATTTTTTCAATTTAAACTCTTCATCTACCCTAACCCTAGCCTAACCCTATAAATACCATCTCTACACACCCCAAAACTCTGAGCCAACTCTCAAGAAATCTCTAGAAACCCTAGTGTGCAATCGAAGTGAGCGAAAGGCGAAGCTCCGACGGATTTTCCGGCGTCAACTGTAGGAACTCCCGACGACGAAACGATACACCGTCGACTCCTCCCGTCTCCCCTTCCTCTCTGTTAAATTCCTAAACCCGTAAGTCCCAATTTCTCTCCTTTACTCTTTTCTAAAAATACGAACTTCCAAAACCCGACGGAATCGGAACAAATCCGATTTCCGATTCGGTTTCTTCCTAAAACCTCACTTTTCTTTAATACAATCATGCTAAAACCAATTCATATTGACTATTAAACACTAACTAATCATATTGAACAAGATCTATATCAAAAGTAATTGCTATTTCCATTTTACCATATTTTTTTCATTAAAATACCATATAGTTTCTTTTCTACATTTAAACCATCAAAACCTTGCTATACCTTTAAGTAGATCACGAGGTAATGATATATCTCCTCACACACTCATATGCAATATAGCACAATACTTTCGGGAATATAGAATACGGGAAAACGAAACCTTTTCATTTAAATACCTTTTAATAATAAAACCATTTTCTAAACCCATTTGGTATTTATACAAATCTTTGCAAAGCGCCGCTACAACCCATTTGGGGAATCCGTTCGGGATGGTACGGATTATTGCACATCCTCGGGTTTAGGAGTGCGAGATGCAGACCTCCGCAAGTAGCATTTGGTCTCGAAAGATTTAAAATACGAAAATCTAAAGAAAATGAGATTTTTATAAATATTATATATATTAAAAATTATTTTCATATAAATATATGTATTTATATCCTTAAAATATCTAGTTTGTAATAATATAAATATTCCACCTTTTTTTCTAAAAATATCACAAGAATCATTCTACACTAAAATACCATGAATTTCCTATAAATCAATATTACAAATAAATACCTTTATTTATGAAATTAGGATATTTTCACTAGAAATATCACAATATAAAATCTACATTCATTACAACTCTAAAGATGATAACTAAATACTTGGGGAGTATTTTGAAAAGTATATAATAGTATTTTTATATAAAACCTCCTCAAGTTCTATAAATTACCCTAAGAACCCTAGTAAGCATAGGTTTAAGCGGGACCAATCTCTTGAGCCTCAGGGAGCCGGAGAAGTGGGTGCTTGCCTATTTAAGGTAGACAACTTAACAATGGTGTTATCAATACGGTAATCGTCTTTGAAAAAGACACAAATCGTGCCGCCCATGTGCAGCGGTTACCGATAACATCAAAACAATCAGGACTTCAATTTACTTTTCTAATTGTCTGACTCAGAGCGAGTCTCATTATAATCTGACTTGAATATGATTCAAGTACAATCTACAGTTTACAATCTACAATATTACAATTCAATATGAAACCATAAATCCATATATTCAATCTGTTCAAACTATTCAATCTGTATTGACCGAACCGAACCATGGATATACTTCCATTTACATGATTCTCCAGTTACATCTATTTACATGATTCTCCAGTTACATCCGTTTACTGATATCATGGTTTCGGTCAGTCATCCAATTATACAATCTATACAGTTACAATACAAGACAAACAATACAATCAAAACACTACGGGGTTTAAGGGGTAGATTGGTACGGAAGGTGTTAGAAGTGGCACGAGACAGTAAGCTTAAGACACCTAACTTATATTCCGTTGCTGTTGTACCATAGCCCAACGGTTCCTTGTACATTCCGTTTGCCCTGGTCTCTAGCCTATAGGGACCCCTCTCGTATACACTGGCATTCTTCTGTACCAAGCTAAAAGCAACAGCGTTAACACAATATTATAACAATATAATATAACTTTAAAAGATATCTTCTTACTCGGTCTATTCTATTTCTCCCTTATCTTTGGGACTTACCGAGCGATCTGTTCGCTGACGACATTCTCTTTCTTTCTTCTTTGAATGTCGTCAGGTGATCTGGACACGTCAGAGATCGAGCCCACTGCTGAAGACTTGGATCAATTCAGTGAAGACCCCAAGCTCTAGTTCATTGTACACTTTCCATTCAGTACTTTTCATTTCTGTTATGCCATTGATTAGGCATTGCTTTTTATCATTTGTATTTACTTTCCTTGTATTGTACAGAAAGAATGTGAATAAATAAAGTTGTTGTTTTGATTATATCTTGTCTCTTGTGCATTTATTTTTATATTGCTTAGATACTCTTAGCGTATTTACTTCACAGTAAATACGTAGCGGCCTAGTCGCGTCCTCTGCACGTATACTGAGAAGCGGGGCGTGACATCTTTACTTATTACCTTCTGTACACCACCCTTAGGCTAAATGGTTTTCTTCCTTTCCTATCTTTTGGCACCAGCCTATGGTTTGGAAGAAGACTATCCAATAAACGTAATAGGTGTACCCTCCTAATGTTAGGAGCCCTCGCAACCTGAGAGAAGGTGTTCAGTTGATAAAACTGCACTTTTAATATGACATTTTTCTTACTATTTATATATAATAAAAGTTGTTTATTATAAATATGACACATATAAGGGTTTATCCATAAAAATACTATTTTCACGTGTTTATATATTATAATTAACATTATGAAGGGAAATGTAAGCATATAATATTCATGTAATATTTGGTCTATTTAAATATGCTTATCTTATTAAATATCTTTGACCAATTCTTTTAAAACTAAAATATCATGACAAATGGTTAAGATAATATCTCAATAAAAATAAATTCCACTAATATCATTTATTGAGATAATTGTGCAGGAATTATATCATGACTGAAATCAATGAAATCCAAGTTGGCAAAATCAAATCTGCCGAAGATATTCAAGTAAATTGAAGAAACCAATTCTGGCAGAAACATAGAGAAAATTTTCAAAGTCTAGATATTCAAAAGATCACTATGTATCACCAGAAGAAGCCACATGAGAAATGAGCCCAAGATCTCCTTAATTAACCGCGGATCCGTGGCCAAATCCACCTAATGGCCGCGGTTCCGCCGCAATTTGAGAGAGTTGAGATTCTGGATTTTTTTGGGTAGGATCTCAACAGATAGTTACCTTATTAGGAAACTAGAGATTCTGGCTCTGTGACTATAAATAAGGACCGAGAGCCTCTTGGAAAGATCATCAAACCGACACGATCACAAAGTCCACGACGGCTCAAGAATCCTGGTTGATCATCGACAGTTCATCTAACTCCTTAGAAGAGATCGAGAAGCAAACTAGGGTTTTGTAATCATTTTCTAAAGGAACACAGTGTACTTGATCTTGTTGATTAATAAAAGTAGTTGTTTTCTTATATCATTTTATTTTCTGTAGTTGTCAATATGATTTCCCTTTCTATCTTTTCTTTTCCCAACATGCGCAAGTAATTCTCCGCTTGTTAGGGTTCGTAGGATTAGGATAGATTAATGGATGATGAAGATCCTTAAACCCTTTTTACGTCCTATAAAGTTTATAAATTTTATCAAAAGAATAGTTAACATCCTAATCGGGCGCGCTATCAATTCATTGATATTCACGACCACGATTAGAGATTAGATTAACAATTGTTTTGGTAAAGGCTAGACATGAACGGAGATCCATGTCAAGATAGGGGTTAAGAGTGGGAACCCTATTCCCTCCAGAAACCCTAATCTACATGCATCACTGTCGATCTAGTTTTAAATCTATTAAAGGATAAAAGGAGTAATTTTTAATTAATCATCCATGACTACTAAATCTTAACGAGCCCTACAAGCTCCCTTCTAATATAAAACCAACATCCGTAGTTAATCTAAATCTATATCCTGCATCCGTGTTTGACATTGATCTAGAATCTAGAACCATTATTCACTATTCATTATTCTTCCTTCTTTCCTAATCAACACGCCTAAAGTAAGATTAAAAGATTCAACGTTTCCTTGAGGACGACCCGTACTTATCTCGGTCTAGCTACACGCGACACCGTTATTGATTGCGGTTACCACACACACACTTTTTTCGCATCAATCAAATGGCGCCGTTGCCGGGGATACGTGCGTAAATTTTTTTTCTTACAATTCGTGTTGAATTCTTATTCGATCAATATCATAAAAACAAAACAAAACCGCATCTTGCATATTTAACGATTAGTGTGCGATTTTTGCGAGGGAATCTGGAGACACTAGAACAAGGAAATCAAGATTCGGAGACTTTCCAAGTATTCCAGAGGAGTAGAGGAGGGCAAGGGAACATTTTTTTTAAACGATCCCACCAAGGCGCGGCGGAACCGCCGCAATATTGTGCATTTAGCCGCAGAACCGAGGCCAATTGGTGGACTTGACTTCCCATATTTCTCTGGTAACTTTCTCTATACTTTCTCTCTCCTCTAAAAATCCAATAATATATTTTTCTACAGGATTCTTTGCAAAATATCGCCGCTCAAAAATCTTTTTGCATGTTTTGTTTTGCGGGTTGTTTTTGCATATTTTAATACGGACTTTAAGGGGCAAGACCACAATTCAGATTATGTGGGGATTTCATAACCCTTCCTAGGCCCCACAAATCACAAAATGAGCATCTGCATCACCCTACATTAATTAAAAAATATCTCGACCAAGACTCTAAGGACCGTCGCGTTCAATTAGGACAGAGGAAGGTCGTGGGTAATCTATCGCTTATTCACATTTCTTTTGTGGTGTCTAGGCAAGCGTGACTAAGGAAGTGGTTACTTAATTAGGCCTGCTATTTTCGGTGATTTGTATAGCGGATACCTCCCACTTACCTGGCACTTACCTGGCCACAAGAGTAATAAAGAGGTGGTAGATGATTGATCCCGCGGCTTGTCCTTTGGAAGTCTAGGAGTGGTCTAGTGCTTGACCTAGGTGACCTTAGTTTTAGGGTTTGCTTATGCATTTTGTGATTTGTCAAGTCAACCCTCAAGTCCTACTTTCGAAGCAAAACAATCCAACTAGAGCTTAAATCTTTTCACCCTCCTTCCTCTTTTCACCTTCTTATAATGGGTAACCCAAATAGACAAACTCTTGCCGAGTTTTGCTATCAAGAACCAGATATTTCTTGTTATCGTAATCACTTCGGTATACCATCCGACTCTACCATGTCTTTAAGAGATCGGATAGAGCAAGCGGAAAGAAATAGTTGGCCACCTCACTCCAGGTCCTATCAACCGCATCCAAATTCTATATCTTCTTATGTTGATACTCCGAGTGAAGGAACTCCTAAACGCATGTCCATCGCTGAGCATATAGCGAAGGCTAACGGCCAAAGTTTCAATCCAGTCAAATCATTAGGACAACAAACACCACCACTTTCTAAAGAAGATTTTCATACTCGGTTTGTGGCGTATATGATGTCTGTTGAAAATCGCCATCCAACTAACCAATATCAATATTCTTCTTATCACAATTTTGATCCTACTCCTCCCCAATTTTCACAACCATTCAATTCCTATTAATCCTACCCGACTTTTACACCTTGTCTAGACAGTCCTTCTAATCAGTCATTTGGGAGTTTTACTTATCCATAAGAATTTCAATCTTATGCTGAAACCACTTACCAACCCATGTCTAGTCTTGAGCGGACACTAGAAGAATATGTGATAGCATCACGCCGCACCAAAGAGGAATTGAAAGAGTGCATGGCTGTCCTCAATAAACAAAACAAACGAGCAACTAGTTTCGAACCAGCTCAAAATTTTTCAATGTATGATACGACCATATGGCAAATTGAGAATTTGGGTAGTGAGAGAGACCGGTACACCCCTCCTAATCAAATCTCCCCATCCCAAATTGAAATCCACAACTCTAGTTTCACTAATCTATCAAGTACACCAAATGATTCACCAATTGAAGATAGAATGTCTGATGCGTTGTGTGACTTTGTAGTGTTTGATTTACACGATTGTGAAGGGTCCATATCAAGTGAAGCCACACCCAATCCTTGTGATCTCTACACATCCACTCTAGAACCACAATTGATTGAGAACCTTCCTTTTGATGAGGTGTTTGAGAATTTTAACCTTTACTTGACTGAGGAGATTGACCTTGGGGATATATTGAATGATGAACCCGAAATTTTGGATGAGTTTTTCCCACCAACTCATCAAGTCATTTCACTCCCGTGTGGTCATCATCTCGAGCCTCTAACTATTCTTCCTGAACCCCATATGCATCTTAAAGTTGATGATAAATGTATAACCGAAAAGCAGAACGAAATTCAGCCTTCATTTCCCACATCTGGTTCAGCAATACTCGACACACCAATATGTTTACCCATTTCATCTCCCACTTTCTCTGATTCTTCTTCTAATCTTCCTTTAATGATAGTGAGTGTTGATGAATCACAATCCGATATTTCGAGTTCGATAATTCTAGAAAGATCACTTGATTTAGACCCTTTTGAGAATGAGGTATATTGGTTTTTCAAGACTCATACCTCCATAATTTTTGACAAATCAAGTGTGTTGAATTCTAGCACGACCCTTATTAATATTGAAACGTTCAATCGGACCATCGATGAAAGTTTCAAAGATATTTTCGCCGACGAACTCACATTCTTAAATGACACGGATGTTCCCCTCCGAAACGCGGAGACGCGATAAACGTCTTGACTGAATTTTGGGGCAGATGTTAATTAGTGCTATCCGTCCACCTCTCTGAAGATTCCAAGTTGATTTATGGCACCATGTATCGAAGGTTTAAACAGATGCGGCCGATGTAGCAGACTTCGTCAGATTCCCCCTCGTTTGAGAGATATTTTGATTGTGGGGACGCTCTTCCCTGCAGGCGCAAGCCCCTACAGTTAATTACGCTACTGCATCGCGGTAACAACTTTCTCCTTCTCCATATGGTCACTTCGTGTCGTGGGTGTTTGTTTTGTGTTTGGTTTCCCGTGGATTGTATACGTGTAAGTCCACGTTACCCACCCCGGTACTTACGGGGAGACGGAAAGAGTAAAAAACGGATTTTTAACACAAGGTAACATGGACTAAAATTAAAGGATCTTTGCTAAACAAAAACTAACAAACTAACTACAAGTTCTAGCTACTAGGTTAGATGGTTATACCTAGATCTTGAACTCCTTCTCTTCTTGTTGTGGTCCTTCTTCTTGCTTGGTCCTTGGAGTGGTGTAGACGGCTCCTCCTCTTCATCTTCTCTTTGCCGAAGAAAGATCCACCCGAAGACCTCTACCTTGAGCTCCTACCTCAACCAAGAGACAACTAGAGTGCTTCGCTTGCTAGACTAAGAACCCTAGAATGAGTAGAGAGTTGTCTTGATGGTTTTATCTCACAAAGCTCATGTTTTTCAACACATGAAAGAAAAGAGCTTTGAGAGAGGAAGAGGGAGAGCTTTGCATGAGAGAGAATGAGCAAGAATAACAACCATGCTCTCATATGAGAATAATAATAATAATAACTAAAGAAAATTATGATGGTTAGTTGAAATGACCATTATCATTTCACATTTAATGCAATTTGCAAGAATCAAGAAGCATCTTGCAAAAGAAATGATCATGGTCAAATGGTCAACAAAAGTCAAATGGTCAACCTAACCATGGCACAATTATCCTTAATTAATATTATTAATCATATTTCTCATTCTCATTAGGGTTTAGAAAAAGTCAACTATCAAAAACCCTAATGAGATTCTTTTGCCTCTGTCAACTGTGCATACACACCCGCATCCGTGTTCCGAGGAACACGAATACAATGAGACAAAACCAATCCCAATACAAATACTAGGATCTGGTTTAAACCAAAGCCCGCTAGTAATAACTGGCCGGACACCAAACGTGCACAAGTGCGTGAATGTGAACGAACCCCGTCGCAAAACCATGCGACTTCTACTCTGTTTTGCCCAAAGGCGAACAACCCTCTGTGTGGGACTCTAAAGACTCGACACTACGCTGGCAGTGGGTTTAATCACAGGCCGCAAGCGGTACTAGCTGTACATAACGGTCCCCAGGTAGATGCCGATAAGAAGACCGATGAGGTGAACCCATCCGAACTCCTACTGAGTCTGAATGTGACAATCTCCGTACAGTCCAGTCTGTTCGTCTGAGAGTATCGCATGTCGGGCCTGGGGGGGCGGTAAACGTCAGTCCCCTAATAGCGGTACAAGTCGTGTCGGAGTGTAGCCCAGAACACCCTGAGAAACTACTGGAAACACTACCAGCAAATCTCGCTTGCCCTGGCCAGGGACTTTGTGTAATGGCTCTCCTAGACACAGCACGATATCAACTCCCAATACCGGGAGAGACAAATCCTGTCTAACCATCACTGCCTCCAAGTGCTTCGGGACTGCACCCAACTACTACCTGTTTGCATGACTCATTTGAGCCGTGGTAGGGTAGTAATCTAATAACAGTGGGAACACACTCGAGGCGAAGTGAAAGTGTCAAGTCAACGGACTAAGCTGTACTCATGTCACCGGGGAACTGATAACTGATGATAGGTATAATACCAACCAACAGTTCCCAGCGAGTCCTGTCCAGGGTACTCGTAACCTAACGAGTACCCGCATACTATCTCCAGTACGACGTACTAATGGCTGTGGGACAGACCATCTCCCATGCTGGGATGAGAAGCGCATACGCTAGTCTACTTCGGAGTATCGATGCCCCGTCTCGATAATCCTACGACTAGGGAGCTGTATAAGGATGTGGTTGTAGATTACCCAGCCCCCACTAGTGTGACTTCCATCACAACGCTGGTAATCAAGCAAAGATCCTAAGGGCTCCACTAATATGTATAGGCGATATGCTAAAAGAAACACATGCACACATTAAAGTAGAAACAAACCAAGTAGCATACTACCATTTTGAGCAAGATTGTCTATACAACTGTGAATATCCCAAGCTTCCATTAAGTAATATACAAACTAGTATGATACAGTAATGGCCTCTAGGGCATATACACTAACAATCTCCCACTTGCACTAAGGCCATGTAATGGCGTATCGAAGACCTATCATCTCGATCAGCCGCTCGAACTGAGTCTGGGGTATGGCCTTCGTGAATGGATCTGCAGTGTTATCTTCTGTAGCAACCTTCCGAACCTCGATCTCCCGACGATCCACGATCTCCTTGATCAGGTGATACCGCCTCAAGATGTGTCTGGACTTCTGATGGGACCTGGGTTCCTTTGCTAAAGCTATAGCCCCGTTGTTGTCACAATACAGAGGTATTAGATCAACAATGGACGAAACCACCTGAAGTTCTGTCAAGAACTTCCTCATCCAGACGGCTTCTTTTGCGGCATCAGATGCTGCGATATATTCCGCTTCCATCGTCGAGTCAGCAACGGTTTCCTGTTTGGAACTCTTCCAACACACCGCCATTCCATTGAGGGTAAAGACATAACCCGACATGGATTTGGAGTCATCCTTGTCACTCTGGAAGCTGGAGTCAGCAAAAGCCTCCATCTGGAGGTCTTTTCCGCCGTAAACTAAAAACATATCCTTAGTCCTTCTCAGGTACTTTAGAATATTCTTTACCGCTATCCAGTGCTTCTCCCCAGGGTTTGACTGATACCGGCTTACCACACTCAGTGTATAAGCTACATCTGGTTTGGTACACAAAATCGTATATATTATAGAGCCTACCGCAGAGGCGTAGGGTATAATTGACATGCGATCCCTTTCCAAATCAGTCTTGGGAGACATCTCTTTGGAGAGGGTGATCCCGTGACAAGCCGGTAAATTACCGCGCTTGGAATCTTCCATACCGAATCTTTTCAGTATGGTGTCGATGTACCTGGACTGTGAAAGTCCTAATATCCTCTTGGACCTATCATGATAGATCCGAATCCCCAGAATGTAAGAGGCATCACTCAGGTCTTTCATGGAGAACCTGTGTGACAAGAACCCTTTGACAGATTGTAGCATAGGAATATCATTTCCTATCAAAAGAATGTCATCCACGTATAAAACGAGGAATACGACAGTTCGTGCTACAATTTTACTATAAATACATGGTTCATCTGGATTTTTGATAAAGCCAAATTTTTTGACCGTCTCATCAAAACAGATGTTCTAACTCCGCGATGTCTGCTTCAGTCCATAAATGGACTTAAGCAACTTGCACACCTTCTCCCTGCTCCCACTCTGAATGAAACCCTCTGGCTGGTCCATATAGACACACTCCTCTAAATTTCCATTTAAAAAAGCGGTTTTTACGTCCATTTGCCAAATCTCATAATCGTGGAAGGCAGCAATGGCAAGAAGGATCCAAATGGATTTGAGTATAGCAACTGGAGAAAAGATTTCGTCATAGTCCAAACTAGGTCTTTGACGAAAACCCTTTGCAACAAGTCTAGCCTTATAGGTTTCAACCTGTCCATCTACACCAATCTTCCTTTTGAAGATCCATTTGCAGCTTACGGGTTTTACCCCTTCTGGTGCAACGTCCAAAGTCCATACTTTGTTGGTGTACATGGACTCCATCTCGGTCCGCATTGTATCCAGCCATTTTACCGAGTCAGTGCTCTGAATGGCTTGCTGGAAGCTAGTCGGCTCATCATTATTAATGATGCAATCCTCTCTATCCCCGTCTATGAGAAAACCGTAGTATCTCTCGGGAGGATGAGACTGCCTACTACTCTTGCGGAGTGGCACAGGAATGTCCTGTCCTTTCGAACCTTCTGGTTCTACTAAGCTTTCAGTAATAGCTTATGGTTCTGGAATTTCTTCCAGTTCTATTGCGCTCCCACTTATCTGATTTTCTAAAAATTCAGTTTCCAAGAAGCATGCATGACGAGAAACAAATACCTTTTGTTCCTCTGCGTAATAGAAGAAATATCCCTTGGAGTTCCTTGGATATCCCATAAACTTGCACTGTACTGAGCGTGCCTCGAGTTTGTCCGTATGCTGCTTTTTGACAAAAGCTGGACATCCCCATGTCTTAATGTATTTAAGATAGGGTTTCTTCCCACTCCACATCTGATATGGTGTGGTAGGCACTGACTTAGTTGGAACTCGGTTCAAAAGATATGCAGCTGATTCTAGTGCATATCCCTAGAAAGATCGCGGTAACTCAGCGTTACTCATCATGGAACGTACCATATCCAATAGGGTTCAGTTCCGACTCTCCGATACACCGTTATGTTGTGGAGTGTACGGAGGCGTAAGCTGAGAGAGAATTCCATTCTTTTTTAAGTAATCCAGGAACTCGGCACTCAAGTATTCACCATCTCGATCAGATCTCAGTGTCTTTATACTTTTGCCTGTTTGTTTTTCTACTTCATTCTTGTATTCCTGGAACTTTTCAAAGGCTTCAGATTTATGCTTCATTAAGAAAACATGTCCATACCTTGAAAAATCATCCGTAAAAGTAATGAAGTAAGAATAACCACTTCGCGCATGTGTAGACATTGGACCACATACATCGCTGTGTACGAGTCCCAAGAGCTTGCTCGCTCTTACTCCGTGTCCAGTAAACGGAGTCTTTGTCATCTTTCCTTTGAGACATGATTGACAAGTTGCATATGATTGATATTCGAACGGGTCCAAATATCCTTCTTTATGCAACTTAGTTAACCTTGTCTCATTGATGTGATCCAGTCTACAATTCCATAAGAAAGCATGATTTATTTCTGGAGACTTTCTTTTGTGTGTATTCTGGATATTGAAAATCTGTGGTTGGTTCAATACGTATATGCCGTTTCTTAATGTACCCGACCCAATCAAAACATGATTAAGGTGAATGTTTACAACATTGCTTACAAATGCAAAATCATAACCTTCTTTAGACATTAAAGATATAGATATGATATTACAAGTCGCACTGGGTACAAAATAACAGTCGCGTAAAACCAAAACATGTCCATCTGTCAATCCCAAGTCATAGTCCCCCACGGACTCGGCATCCATGCCTGCTCCGTTTGCAACTCTGAGGGTCATATCACCTGCCTTCAAAACTCTACGCCTTCTCAGTGCCTGCAAAGAATTACAGATATGAGATCCCGATCCGGTATCCAATACCCAGGAAGTAGAGTTGATTGATAGACAGTTTTCAATAATATACACACCTGAAGCCGAAGCCACAACTTGCTTCGGGTCCTGGTTCTTGGCCTTCCAAGCCCTGCAATCTTTCTTCCAGTGTCCTTTCTTGTGACAATAAAAACACTCTTCCTTTCCTACAAGCTGTCCCGCTACCTTTGCTACCTTTGCCTTTCCCTTGGCTTCCACTTTACTAACACCGCCTCTTGGTTTGGTGGGGGCCTTCTTCTTCTTTCTTTTGGCTTTCGCCTTGGACTTAGAAGAGGAAGCTCCTCCAACAGACAAAGCTGGTGTTTCCCTAACTTTCTGTAGGGTGCCCTCTGCACTCCTCAACAGGTTGAGGAGTTCCGGAAGTTCAACTTCTTTTCCTTGCAAGTTGAAGTTCAGGATAAACTGGGCGTAAGTGGAAGGAAGGGACCGGAGAATCAAGTCAGTGTAGAGCTCGTTCTCTAACATGGTCCCAAGGTCCGCGAGCTTCTCAATGTAGCCAATCATCTTAAGCACATGTTCCGCTGCAGATGATCCGACGGCCAACCTCGCTGAAAACAACTTTTTCGAGGTTTCGTATCTGGCGATACGAGATTGCTCTTCATAAAGATCCTTAGTATGGAGAAATATGGATTCAAGGTCCATATTCTCGTGCCTCCTCTGATGTTTATTGCCCATAGAGGCAAGCACGAGGCACTTGGTCTTCGCGCAGTCAATCTCCCACGTCTTACGGATTTCCTTATCCGCGACACTGGATTTTGGACCTGGGACGGTGGGGGCTTTAGTGGTAAGGAGATACCCCAACTTGTCATAAGTGATTGCCATTTTGACATTCCTGAGCCAATCTTTGTAGTTTGGCCCTGTCAGTATATTCTTATCTAGTAGTAACTTAAGGCCGGTCATGATGTTTGGTCTCTGCAATTAGGAGAGAGAAGAAACACTTTAGCATGATGCTCTTACAAGTTTAAAGTGGTTTTTAGTTTGTCTAAACAGGATGACTCCCACTGTTTCTCGAATCCTTCCTCAAACCATAAAAGAAGAATTAGTCGGGATCAATCTCACCGTACAATACTTGCTTAACCGTTCAGCCAGGCCAGTGTCGGTACTTCGAGGAGGTTTTACGACGCTTTCGCGAAGTTCTTTAATTAAATAACCTCTTTTCCCTGTGGGCGTAGCCCCGCTAACACTTTTCTAGACACCTACTTGGTTTATAGCATTGATTGTTAAGTGAGAAAGTTTCCCGAGGAGTAGCATATACTCACAGTGGGATCGGGATCCAAATATCATCGTGTGATAAAAATGAAGGAATCCTACCAAAATCATCACATTCCAAATGGTATGCAACACTAGCAAGTTTCAGTTTCTTTTGAAACTCCCGATGTGGATTTTTGCCCCATGCTCTTATGACCTTGACTTTGGCCAACAAATCATAAGTCACATGTCAAATTGTACCCGTCATTATCCAGGTTAATTTGAACCCACCCGTACCTACCCTTGACTTTGGCCAACAAGGCAGTACGACTGTCCTAAACCAACGCATCTATCTATGCTACATATGAATATCCAATAGCTACCAATCACTATGCCTTGACTTTAGCCAACAAATATAGCTTGAATACTATTGACTATCCATACGAAATGACGGAGGGTTACGAATGGTTTTGGCGAAACCGTGAACGTAGTGAACTTGATATAATCGAAGGAACCTGATAGCTTTTAGAAAGAGTGGTTTAAGCTCCGCGTTTTTAAAAGTTTTCTGTTTTGGAAAAAACCGAGTGGTTTTGAAATTGTTCCAACGATTTAACTTTGGTTTGTTTTCTTTGCATTAATTTAATGCGTCCCATCAATTAATCCTACCATTGCAGAAAACAACGAAAATATGACGTACGCTTATACCATCCGCATTCGCTACTGGGCTCCGTCATCACCTGTTAGGTTACTTAACTAACGACGGAGCGGGGGCTGGACTAGCGCGGATGCAAAATATAAGCAACGCCTACTAGATATCATATATAGATATATATACATTCGTCAGATGCAATGATAGCCATTCCAGATCACAGATGAACACATTGGATATGCTAGGAATCCGCGTTTCGTTCGAGCCTGCAATGAAAGACGGATTACACGGTCGCGATGAATAGCCAAAATCCCACCCTAGACCCCTACGGGTGCGAAAAACTACCCGCCAAGTACCCGAAGTGAAGCAACTTCCCTCAACAACGTGAGTAGGCTACTCGGCACTTCAAACTACCCGGTAGTTTGTGCACCCCACCTTGGGTCTATCCTAAGAGCAAAAAAAGTAAAAGAAATAATATACAATGGCGGCTACAATCTCAACCCGGATGTGCGGCCATAAAAATAATATTATATCAATTTACAATTTATATCAAATGAAAGATAAAGAAACTCTCATCTCACAACCCCGGCTATTCATCCGCGATAATCCAACAAGTTCATATACACAATCCAACATCACAGATCACAGATATGCACAACTCCCACTAATCGACGTATAGCGATTAGTCGACGTTCAGTACATATATCACATTACAGATATAACCAATTAGCTAAAGTTTATAGAATTTCAATCAATATTCCAATTTGAAACTACCCCAAATACAATACTGTTCTCTGAAGAATCTGGGCAGAAACAAATCATCTTAAAAATCACAAAACATCAGTCTGAACACTCTGCAGGAAAAACGAGTCGCGACCGAGTCGACACGGCCGCGGATCCACGGCGAAAGGCTTGGTTTCGCCGCGCTTCCACAGCGGTCTGATCGAGTCATGGGCTCGTTTTTCTTGGTTGTTCCTAAAAAACCCTGCACGTATTTTTCAGGTGTGTGGAAATATTTTTAGACCTGTTTTTAAAAATGGCAGAAAGCACAAGATTTTGATGTATTTTGTGATTTTTTTCCGGATCGAAGTTCTAAACACTTTGCTAACATGTTAGTTGATGTTTAGCTAGGCTCTGATACTACTGTAAGTCCACGTTACCCACCCTGGTACTTACGGGAAAGCAAAAAGAGTAAAAAACGGATTTTTAACACAAAATAACATGGACTAAAATTAGAGGATTTTTGCTAAACAAAAACTAACAAACTAACTACAAGTTCTAGCTACTAGGTTAGATGGTTATACCTAGATTTTGAACTCCTTCTCTTCTTGTTGTGGCCCTCCTTCTTGCTTGCTCCTTAGAGTGGTGTAGACGGCTCCTCCTCTTCGTTTTCTCTTTGCCGAAGAAAGATCCACCCGAAGGCCTCTACCTTGAGCTCCTACCTCAACCAAGAGGCAACTAGAGTGCTTGGCTTGCTAGACTAAGAACCCTAGAATGAGTAGAGAGTTGTCTTGATGGTTTTATCTCACAAAACTCATGTTTTTCAACACATGAAAGAAGAGAGCTTTGAGAGAGAAAGAGGGAGAGCTTTGCATGAGAGAGAAAGAGCAAGAGAGAATGAGCAAGAATAACAACCATGCTCTCATATGAGAATAATAATAATAATAACTAAAGAAAATTGTAATGGTTAGTTGAAATGACCATTATCATTTCACATCTAATGCAATTTGCAAGGATCAAGAAGCATCTTGCAAAAGAAATGATCATGGCCAAATGGTCAACAAAAGTCAAATGGTCAACTAAAGTCAAATGGTCAACCTAACCATGGCACAATTATCCTTAATTAATATTATTAATCATATTTCTCATTCTCATTAGGGTTTAGAAAAAGTCAACTGTCAAAAACCCTAATGAGATTCCTCTGCCTCTGTCAACTGTGCATACACACCCGCATCCGTGTTCCGAGGAACACGAATACAATGAGACAAAATCAATCCCAAAACAAATACTAGGATTTGGCTTAAACCAAAGCCCGCTAGTAATAACTGCCCGGACACTAAACGTGCACAAGTGCGCGGATGTGAACGAACCCCGTCGCAAAATCATGCGACCTCTACTCTGTTTTGCCCAAAGGCGAACAACCCTCTGTGTGGGACTCTAAAGACTCGACACTATGCTGGCAGTGGGTTTAACCACAGGCCGCAAGCGGTACTAGCTGTACATAACGGTCCCCAGATAGATGCCGATAAGAAGACCGATGAGGTGAACCCATCCAAACTCCTACTGAGCCTGAATGTGACAATCTCCGTACATTCAGGTCTGTTCATCTGATAGTATCGCATGTCGGGCCTAGGGGGGCGGTAAACGTCAGTCCCCTAATAGCGGTACAAGTCGTGTCGGAGTGTAGCCCAGAACATCCTTAGAAACTACTGGAAACACTACCAGCAAATCTCGCTTGCCCTGGTCAGGGACTTTGTGTAATGGCTCTCCTAGACACAGCGCGATATCAACTCCCAATACCGGGAGAGACGAATCTTGTCTAACCGTCACTGCTCCCAAGTGCTTCAGGACTGTACCCAACTACTACCTGTTTGCATGACTCATTTGAGCCGTGGTAGAGTAGTAATCTAAGAACAGTGGGAACACACTCGAGGTGAAGTGACAGTGTCAAGTCAACGGAGTAAGCTGTACTCATGTCACCTGGAAACTGATAACTGACAATAGGTATAATACCAACCATCGGTTCCCAGCGAGTCCTGTCCAGTGTATTCGTAACCTAACGAGCACCCGCATACTATCTCCAGTACGACGTACTAATGGTTGTGGGACAGACCATCTCCCCTGCTGGGATGAGAAGCGCATACGCTAGTCTACTCCGGAGTATCGATACCCCGTCTCGATAATCCTACGACTAGGGACTTGTATAAGGATGTGCTTGTAGATTACCCAGCCCCACTAGTGTGACTGCCATCACAACGCTGATAATCAAGCAAAGATCCTAAGGGCTCCACTAATATGTATAGGCGATATGCTAAAAGAAACACATGCACACATTAAAGTAGAAACAAACCAAGTAGCATACTACCATTTTGAGCAAGATTGTCTATACAATTGTGAATATCCCAAACTTTCATTAAGTAATATACAAACTAGTATAATACAGTAATGGCCTCTAGGGCATATACACTAACAATACGGAGACTAATTTATGTTGTCGCCCGTAGGGCGTGGATTAGTCCAAATCCGTATCTTTCTTAGATTTGGGTTTGGGAGGTTGGATTTAAGGATACGTTAGCCTCATTTGAGACTAAGATCAACTTAAACGTTTGTTAAGAATACGTTAGTCTCATTTTAGACTAAGATCAATTTAACGGGATCGTTTAGATCCAACAAGAGAGCAATTGGACTCTATTATTTAGTTTGGTGACATTGCGGTCGATTAGTTTAAGGACATTACGGTCCATTGTTAGTTTAAGGACATCTCGGTCCATTGTTAGTTTAAAGACATCGTGGTCGAGATTAAGGACATCATAGTCCGTGAGTTTAAGGACCCCACAGTCCAATGTTAGTTTAAAAACATCATGGTCGAGGTTAAGGACGTCATAGTCCATGAGTTTAAGGACCCCACAGTCCAATGTTAGTTTAAAGACATCACGGTCGAGGTTAAGGACATCATAATCCATGAGTTTAAGGACCCCACAGTCCAATGTTTAGAGACGTCATAGTCTGTGAAATGTGTAGTTGTCAGGACCCGTCACCTCTTTAAAGACGTTGAGGGATTACAACGACAAATATCAAAGGAGTGAAGAGATGTACCCTTGAACCAAGGTTGATTGGGGATCTGTAGTCCAATTTGGAACTAAGATCAATTAATTATATTATGAGCACATTGGCTCAGTTAAATCTGAATTAAGAACTTATGGCCAATTTGGGCTAAGTCCAATTAGATTAGAAATATTGGCTCTTTGTTGGACCATCACACACTTGTCTGGGTTCAAAACCACATTATTTAGCAATGCTAAACAAGAGTTTGAGGTGACCGAGCCTTAAACATTGTAGCTCTGAGTTTTACTCAACTTTGAGATTTAGTCAAAGGGGCAGTTTTTGCCTCTGGAAATTTAGCCAATTTGGCTAAAAATAGTGTTAAACAGTAGAGGACAACTGTGTTAAACACTGGAGATAAAAGCTTTAAATTAGTGTTAAACACTAGAGAGGAAGAGGTCACGTGGGAACACGTGAGGGCAGCCAAAGGTGGGGCCAGATCTCCTCTACTTAGTTCTGTGAATAAGTGTTAAACACTTTTGATTTTCAGGCCATCACGTGTTGGCACGTGATGGAGATTTGTGCATTGATTATTAAAGTATTTATCAAGGGGTCACGTGGTAACACGTGAGAGCGCCCAATTAGAATCTGCCTTTGCTTTTATTCTCGTTGTTTTGGAGGTCACGTGGGAGCACGTGAGGCATTGCCTCTAAGCTGTTTCCTTCTTATTTTTGGAGGATCCTTTCAGGGGTCACGTGGGGACACATGACCTAATTCTTTATATGCATGGAGATCTTTCAAGTCTCTTTATTTTTAAGAATTAAATTCTCTGTAGGGTTAAACCCTAATTATGTTTTTAGAGGAATTAAATTCCCATGTATGTGAAAGAATTAAATTCTTATATGGGGTTAAACCCTAGTTCTGTCTTGGAGGAATTAAATTCCTATAACTTTAAGAGAATTAAATTCTCATATAGGGTTAAACCCTAATTTTATCTTGAAGGAATTAAATTCCTGTGAGTTTGAGAGAATTAAATTCTCATATAGGGTTAAACCCTAGTTTTATCTTGGAGGAATTAAATTTCTGTGAATTTGGGAGAATTAAATTCTCTAAACTCAATTCTCCCTCTGAGTCTTGGATCTGCATGGCAGAATCTCAACCCAATGAGAATTAAATTCTCAATCTATGGGAAGATTTGCTTCTGCAGATTTTCAACCAGAGGAAGAACTAAGTTTTTTTGCAGAAGAGTTAAACTCTTAGATTTGAGAATTAAATTCTCTTTTTGAAGTTTTGATCCTTTCCCCTTTCTCACCTAGGGTTTTCTTTCTTGAGAATTAAATTCTTCTTTCTTCTCTCTGCTATTTGTCTTTAGAAAATTTCAAGATCTCAAAATTCTGTATGTTTCTCCTCTCCTTGGCTCCTATTTATAGGTGAAGGAAAAGAATCAACTTGTTTAGTAAATATTTCATTAAAAGATTTTGTTTGTTTTTGTAACCAACATGATCTTTTAGATCACTCAGTGAATTTTATTCACCATTGGATTTTTAATCCAAAAGATATTCTATCTGTTATTCTTGGTGAATTTTGGGGAAATCTTTCCTTGTATAAAATCTTTCCATAAATTGGTAATTTTTAATCACCATTGGATTTTTAATCCAATGGTTCTCTAATTTACAGAGCACCATATTTTTTATTTGGAAAGATTTAAAGAAATATTTTCCCAGTTAGGGTCTTTGATTTCCCTTAATTAGAATTTAATTCTATTATTTTATAGATCTTTAGGAACCCATCACGTGTTGGTACGTGACCCCCTGATTAAGCATTTGACCAGAATTTAATTCTGTTGTGTTAAAGAACTCAGCAATTATCACGTGTCACCATGTGACCCTTGGTCACGTGTTGGCACGTGATGCCCTATTGGGGTTTATCCTTGTAATTTTATTATACCTTTAATTCTTTTCAGTGGGTTTAAAGGCCCATCACGTGTTGACACGTGACCCCACTGATTAATTATTTTCAATTATTTATTTTATTCAGTGCTTCAAGGCTTTGCCTGTAAATGGTCGCGTGTCTGCACGTGATGCCCGGTCATGTGTGGGCACGTGATGCCTCATAACTTTTGATCCCGAATGAATTATGAGGACCATAATATATCAAATCGAAGGATTTTTCAAGACACTTTCGATACCATCAAAATTTAGCTGTTTCTCATTCGGGAATCTATCAAAATGCAGCCCTGAAAATACTGGTTCACATTTTCTTCCTTAGATTACACGTGCATATCATATTTGCTCATAACTTTTGATCCCGGATGAATTATGAAGCCCATAATATATCAAATCGAAGGCCTTTTCGAGTCACTTTCGATACCATCAGAATTTAGCTGTTTCTCATTTGGGATTCTATCAAAATGCAGCCCGGAAAATACCGGTTCGCATTTTCTTAAACATATCGCTGGCATTTGATACCTTGGGCTCTTTTGCGCAGAAATTTTTTGGCTGGAACAAATGCCCCCCACTAATTTGCCCACGTAAGTATATACATGGGTGAAGTAGTGCAGAGTAATTCATAGCGTATTACCAGTTTCGGGTTGGTATATAATTTTCAGAATCTTGATCTGAGAAGATAACGAGCGGACACAAGCGTCGTCATTTATCATTGACTCAAATCTCGACTCTTAAGGGACATAGTTCCAAACCCTCAGCCCCATGAGCCGCATCCTTCTGTTTCTTTATGTCTTACTCTGGCGTGAAGTAGTTTATATGCTCATGAGTAACTTCTCCATTTAAGTGGCATGTCGCTTTGGCAAGTGTAGCCCATAGATGGTAGATAACAGTTCATCTTGAACTCTTTATAAGATAGCGATGGCTTAGGAAACAGGGTTAGGATCTGTTGCCTAAGACTTTCCAACTTTATGAGCCGTGAGGGTCTCACAAAGGCTTTTCTCCCTACGAGTCGTAAGGATCTCGTAGGTGTCTTTTCTCGAGTCGTGAGGACTCCTAAGTGCGTTTTCTCCTGAGAATCGTAAGGATCTCACAAGAGAATTTTCTTTATGTGTAGGGACACTAATTTTCCCACAAGTCGAGACGAATCGAGAGATTCTCGCAAAGACACTGATTTGCTTGCGGTTCGAAACGAATCGAGATGTTCTCGTCAAGGACGCTGATTTTCCTGAATCGAGATAAGAAGCGATGGCTTAGGAAACAGGTTCGGATCTGCTGCGTAAGACTTTTCAACTTTATGAGCCGTGAGGGTCTCATAAAGATTTTTTTATCCCTATGAGTCGAGAGGATCTCGTAGGTGTATTTTCTCCTTAGGAATCGTGAGGATTCCTAAGTGTGTTTTCTCTTGAGAGTCGTAAGGATCTCACAAAAGAATTTTCTTCCTTACCAGTCGAGAGGACTCGTAAGTGATTGATGGGTTAACCTACTCCTGAGTCAAAGCATTGCCTTAACAGGGAGGTCGAGGGTTGACTTTGGTTTGTCTGTGCACCGCTGAGTTATGGAACTGGGAACTTTGCCGCGGGTCCGCTTTGCTGACGTTGTATATTCCTACAGAGACACTGATTTCTCTGCGGGTCGGCGCGAATCGAGATATTCTCGTCAAGGACGCTGATTTCCCTGAATCGAGGTATTTGCCAAAGACACCGATTTCCCTGGAGTCGAAACGAATTGAGGTATTCCTGCAAAGACGCTGATTTCTCTGCGGGTCGATGCGAATCGAGATGTTCTCGTCAAGGACGCTGATTTCCCTGAATCGAGGTATTTGCCAAGGACATTGATTTCCGTGGAGTCGAAATGAATCGAGATATTCCTGCAAAGACACTGATTTCTCTGCGGGTCGACGCGAATCGAGATGCTCTCATCAAGGACGCTGATTTCCCTGAATCAAGGAGGTTGCCAAGGACACTGATTTCCCTGGAGTCGAAACGAATCGAGGTATTCCTGCAAAGACACTGATTTCTCTGTGGGTCGACGCGAATCGAGATGCTCTCATCAAAGACGCTGATTTCCCTGAATCGAGGAGCTTGCCAAGGACACTGATTTCCCTGGGGTTGAGGCGAATCGAGGTATTCCTGCAAAGACGCTGATTTTTCGGCGAGTCGACGTGAATCGAGGTTTTGCCAAGGACACTGATTTCCCTGGGGTTGAGACGAATCGAGGTATTCCTGCAAAGACACTGATTTCTCTGCGGATCGACGCGAATCAAGGTGCTCTTGTCAAGGATGCTGATTTCCCTGAATCGAGGAGGTTGCCAAGGACACTGATTTCCCTGGGGTTGAGACGAATCGAGGTATTCCTGCAAAGACGCTGATTTCTCTGCGGGTCGACGCGAATCGAGATACTCTCGTCAAGGACGCTAATTTCCCTGAATCGAGGAGGTTGCCAAGGACACTGATTTCCCTGGAGTCGAAACGAATCGACGTATTCCTGCAAAGATACTGATTTCTCTGCGGGTCAACGCGAATCGAGGTGCTCTCGTCAAAGACGCTGTTTTCCCTGAATCGAGGAGGTTGCCAAGGACACTGATTTCCCTGGGGTTGAGACGAATCGAGGTATTCCTGCAAAGACACTGATTTCTCTGCGGGTCGACGCGAATCAAGGTGCTCTCGTCAAGGACGCTGATTTCCCTGAATCGAGATTTTTGCCAAGGACACTGATTTCCCTGGAGGTCGGTGGACTTGTTTCTGAGACGGAGCGTTGATCCGGCGGGGAGGTCATTGGTTGACTCTAGGTTGTCTGTGGACCGTAGAGTCTTAGAACTAGGGACTTTGCCATGGCTCCGCTTTGTTAACGTTGCGTCCGAATCCTGCTGGAATGAGGAGGAACGCTGTTGTTGGTCTCCAGGCTATAGATGTAACCGTCGAGACTTGGAACTAGGGACTTTGCCATGGCTCCGATTGGTGATGTCGCGCCCGAATCCTGCTGGAATGAGGAGGAACGCTGTCGTGGGTCTCCAGGCTGTAGATGTGGCCGTCGAGACTTGGAACTAGGGACTCTGCCGTGGCTTCGAGATTGATTTTCACGTCTGAATCCTGCTGGAATGAGGAGGAACGCCATCGTGGGTCTCCAGGCTGTAGATGTGGCCGTCGAGACTTGGAACTAGGGACTTTGCCATGGCTCCGATTGGTGATGTTGCGTCTGAATCCTGCTGGAATGAGAAGGAACGTTGTCTTGGGTCTCCAGGCTGTAGATGTGGCCGTCAAGACTTGGAACTAGGGACTTTGCCGTGGCTCCGAGATTGATTTTCACGTATAAATCCTGCTGGAATGAGAAGGAACGCCATTGTTGTTCTCTAGGATGTAGACATGGCCGTCGAGATTTGGAACTAGGGACTTTGCCGTCGCTCCGAGATTGATTTTCGCGTATAAATCCTGCTGGAATGAAGAGGAACGCCATCGTGGGTCTCCAGGCTGTAGATGTGGCCGTCGAGACTTGGCTCTCTATCTGATGGAGTCTGGTGGGACGATATTGTTCTCTTTTTGTTTGTGCCCCTGGATTGTATACAGGAATCGATGTGATCCTACCTGTAGGGCAAAAGTTTCATTTCAAATGTATATTTTTTGTTTTCTTTCCGCGATGCTCTATCATTTTAGCTTTTTGTATCGCGTAAGTCGCGATTGCCCAATCATTTCGGCTATTTTTCGCGGTGCCCAATCATTTCGGCTATTTGTTTTATTTACTCGCTGCTTTTTATTGCGAGTTGCCCAATTATTTCGGCTGTTTTATTTACTCGCTGCTTTTTATTGCGAGTTGCCCAATCATTTCGGCTATTTTGTATGCATATATTTTTACTTGCTGATTTTGTTGCAAATTGCCCCATCATTTCGGCTATTTCATATGCATTTTTGGCTCGCTGATTTTTATCGCGAGTGTGGAACTTGGAATCTGGTGCTAATCTTAGCATCGGTATCGCTACACTGGAATATTGCCAGGAGCGAATCATCATTTGCCATGAAAGGGCTTGTAATTTGATACCAATTTAGGTATCAGCATCGCTACCACTGGGATAATGCCAGGAGCGAATCATCAGATGCCATGAGAGGACTTGGAATTTGATACCGATTTAGGCATCAGCATCGCTACAACTGGGATATTGTCAGGAGCGAATCATTATTTGCCTCTGTCGATGTCGAACAAAGGTGGCTTAGCAAACAGGGTTAGGATTCCGTCGACTAAGGCTTTTGACTTCATAAGCCGTAAGGGTCTCATAAAGGTGTTTCTCCTTATGAGTCGTGAGGATCTCGTAGGTGCTTTTTCTCCTTAGGAATCGTGAGGATTCCTAAGTGTGTGTTCTCTTATAAGTCATAAGGATCTTACAAGAGTGTTTTCTCCTTGCAAGTCGAGAGGACCTACTAGTGTTTGTTCACCGTGTGAGCATATCCCTAGTCGCTGGTAGGACTCTGTTAGGGAAATGTTCATTCGTGCCCGTGGATTGTATACAAGGGTCAATATTGAACCGCTTGTAGGGCAGCATTGGAGGTTGTGATGGCTTAAGAACAGGTTCAGATCCCTGTAGCTTAAGACTTTTGAACCCTATGAGCCGTGAGGGTCTCAAAGGGGAATTCTCCTTACGAGTCGTGAGGATCTCATAAGCGTAGTTTCTCCTTAAGAATCGTGAGGATTCCTAAGTGTATTTCTCCTTTGTGAGTCGTAAGGATCTCACGCAGGTGGTTTCTCCTTACAGGGTCGAGAGGACCCTACAAGTGTCTTTTAACGAGATTGCGCCCTTTCGGGTTTTCACAAAACTCGCCAGTAGTCCTGCTGTTTTCACTCACGGCGCCCTTTCGGGTTTTCATCCGTACCCATTTTGCTTGTGGACATGCCTTTTTTTGTTTTTTTTTTATTTTTATTTACTTTTTTACGAGTCTGTGCCCTTTCGGATTTTCATAAACATCGCCGGTAGTCCTGCTGTTTTTACTCACGGCGCCCTTTCGGGTTTTCATCTGTGCCCATTTTTCTTGTGGACATACCTTTTTTTTTACCACGTCAGCCTTGGGATGCTGCGGTCCGTAGTAGTTTATAAACGTCTCGGTCAGTTGCAAGTTTTAGGACATTGCGGTCCATCGTTAGTTTAGGGACGTTTCGGTCCGTTTTAGCTTTGAGGCGAAGGTTCGCCGGATGCTTTATGAACAAGTAGGTTTCTCCTTGACAGATCTTGTCACATAATCCAAGAGTTTTGGCACTGCTCCTACCCCCATCTACTCTACGTTATCTCCTAACGCCGAGTGAGCTGCTTTGTTACTTAACGACAAATGAGCAATCATGTGGCAACTTGCCACATAATTTTCGGATTCTTCTGACAAGTCGTCTCCCTCATCATTGTCGTTATCTTCATTCTCAAGGATGTGACCGAGGAACTCTTGAAGCGTGACTGGGGTTCGCGCCCTCTGGTTGTATTCTTTCAGCGCGTCAATATGCTTTTGCAGATCCATGCGCTTGTCGTTAGACAGCGCGGGCTTTTTGGTGTTCTTCTTATTCTTCGAAGACTGTGACGGCTGTTCCTGAGTGTTTTGCCCATTGCTATTAATTTTCGATGTTGGGCGTAGTTTCAGCATCCCGTCGATGATCTCCGGCTCTTGCGGGATTTTCCACCTGATCGCCGGACATGTTTGAAGATCTTTCAGCATTTTTTTAGTTTTTTCCGAAAGAACAACTCCCCATGGAGCTTCCTTTATGAATGAGCACGATGCCCCTGGCATGTCCATCTTTTTCGGAGCATGTGGTTGTGGCAGATTTACCTTCCAGTTTTCGGACAGCGCGAACTTGCCCTGTTGATACTGGTCTTCAACCCAATTTTTGAAGACAGCAATTTTCGATCGGATGACCCAATACTCGGTGGTAGGGGAAGTAATTAGTATCATTGATGTCGTTCAGTCGCGTTGGGTGTCTCAACTCCGGTAGAGTGATGAGCCCATTGCACACTGCTAGTTCAAACAGTTTCCTTGTTTTATCCCAGGAAAACGAGTAAGGACGTCTTAACTTCTCATCGAGGGATTGCCGCTTGTTGCTTTGGCGAATAACTAGTCTCGGATCACTCGGTTGTTGTTGAGCGTTGGCGACGAAGGTTGCTTTCCCTTTTCCCTTTTCATTCCAAGGCTCCGTCTTTGAAGAGGAAGGCCTATGGCCCATCTGGTCCATTTGGGCCAGCTTGTCAATCAAGGCCTGAAAAGTAGTTGGCTTGAAGAACATCATGAATTAGGAAATGGTCACCTGAGGGTCGAGAGTACCCACGAACATGCCTACCGCAGGAGCCTCTTCGATGCGTTGTTCGCACTTCGACCATAGATTCCGCCACCGTATTGCGTACTAGACCCAAGTTTCTCCCGGCTTCACCCTGGCATTGATCAGTGCCGTGATTGGGGTACGTTCGCTAGCGCTCGCAAAACGTTGGGTGAATAGCAGCTCCATCTCTGTAAAGGTTTTGACGGAGTCGTTGGGCAGTTTAGAGTACCATTCGAACGCTGTCTCTGACAAGCTACCGACGAACTGGCAAAGTAGCTGTTTATCATCACCTCCGGTGTTGCCTCACATAGCCCTAAATTGAGCGACATGTTGATGCGGATTGCCCGTCCCTTTATATACATGGAATCTAGGGATCGTGTATCCCAGCGGGTACTTTATTTGGTCATACCAACCCGGATAGGGCCGTCCAGTTCTGACGACTTGGCCAGCCGCTTCATTCTCTTGATGAGCTCGTATTTGTTGAGCTATATAATCATTGAGCATGGCTTTAGAGATGGTCTCCTCCTTGATTGCTGACAGAGCCGGTAGAGGATTTGATGTCTCTCCTCTATCATCTTCAATTATTACTGGAGGATCTTCGGCTGGAGGGTCTGGCTGGATCATCATACCCACCATATCTTGGAACAGAAGGGCCATTTGTTTTATATTGGCCGCTTGTTCCGCGACCTCTTTGTCCTTCTTCTCAAGCATTCTCCGAAAGAATTCAGCGTCAGTTTCTTGTTCTTGACGTTTCTCCGATGACATTTCTGGGTTTTCTTTCGGTCCCGTAAGTGCGGCCATGGCTGTTAGCACCTCTTGGAGCTTTTGTTGTTGTTGCTCGTGAGCCCTTGTTATTGATCGGGTGAGCGGTCGGTGGCCCGTCGAAGTGTGGCTTTCCTCTTTTCCTGAAGCCATGTAAACAGTATGCACCGTTATACCCCCAGACTTGGGACATTTGGGCTCAGCGTCTTTGCGATCTGCCGTAGTCATAGGGGCTTTCTCTGGCCTCCTTCTCTTTTGAGCAGTTGACGTTGAAGGGGCCAATGCAACGGGCTCCCAGGTAGTTGTCGTCCTTCGTGGCTTGCCAGGACGGTTCTCTTCCTGCTGGACCTTCAGCTTCTTCTGTCGACGGTGATAATCTTGATCAATCACCGACTCTTGGACCCGTCGCCAGACTTTGTAAACTTTGGAGGACAGCCGTTGAGGGGGCTGATCTGGCTTTATTTCTGTAACATTCTCCACCGGTAGAGGAGATCTTTTCAGTACGGCGGTAGGAGAGTTCCTGCGCACCTTGTTCAGCAGTTCGAAGCTGTTTCCGGTTGGAACAGCAGTATTGACTTCCACCATTGGGGCTGGCGGAGTTACCCCAGAGGGGGAGTTGCCCCCAGCTTTCTTTACTCAACACCAGTGGCGACGTCGAGCGTGTCGAGCTGCTGGGATTGTTTCAGCTTGAGGGGTGACTTCGTCATACCCCCTGTTTTGGTGAGGCGCCGCTGGTACCAGTCTCTTGAAGACCGATGTCCGTTAAGTTGCAGTATCCAATCTGTCAAAGACAGACTTTTGCGCATGGACGGGAGCCGGAACAGTCAGTCTTGTGAAGACCGACCCTTTGGAGGGAGAAGCCGCTTTGACGACTTCGAGGGAAGGAATGGCTATCCTTTTCGGGATAACCCTTTCCGGTATCATGGGCTTCTTCATGGGCCCAAATGAGTTTTGGCCTAGTCTGTCAAAGAGTGAAGCACTGGATTTGGGCGACCCATTGAGAGGGGCCGCTGTAGTTGCAAGCCGATCAAAGAACGACTTCATGGGAGCTTCTTGCGATGGTACAGAGGTGTTGAAGCTCATCGGTGGGAGCATGGTCCCGAAGAACAATCCAGTGGTGGCCTGAGTGACCTATTCCACCGGCATCATGAGCAAGGAAGCCGCTTGGGGCCCGTAAGCTATGCCTCAAGATGAGACGGAACGTGAGTTGCAGTTGCAGCTGGAACACTTCGCGCAAGTGGACGCCATTGATCCTTCGCTTTCTGCACCAAGCAAAATGCCAAATCTTAGTACCTCGAACCCAAGGGCAACCATTAGCAAACCGCGATTCGTTCGCGAAAACGACACACGAAGTGTGGAGTGGAAAGAGGAAAAGGTCCCACCGGGCGTGCCAGAATCTGTTCCCCGCCGAACACGGAAACGCAACCGCGCAGGTCCGTCTTGCCTGAAATTCGGGGCAGATGCTAATTGGTGCTATCCGTCCACTTCTCCAAAGATGCCAAGTTGATTTATGACACCGTGTATCGAAGGTTTAAACGGATGCGGCCGATGTAGCAGATTTCGTCAGATTCTTCCTCGTTTGAGGAGTTTTTGATTGTGGGGACGCTCTTCCCTACAGGTGCAAGCCCCTGCAGTTAATTACGCTACCGCATCGCGGTAACAACTTTCTCTTTATCCAGATGGTCACTTCGTGTCGTGGGTGTTTGTTTTGTTTGTGGTTTCCTGTGGATTGTATACGGAGACTAATTTATGTTGTCGCCCGTAGGCCGTGGATTAGTCCAAATCCGTATTTTCTTAGATTTGGGTTTGGGGGTTGGGTTTAAGGATACGTTAGTCTCAATTGAGACTAAGATCAACTTAAACGTTTGTTAAGGATACGTTAGTCTAATTTTAGACTAAGATTTACTTAACAGGATCATTTAGATCCAACAAAAGAGCATTTGGGCTCTATTGTTTTAGTTTAGGGACTTTGCGGTCGATTGCCAGTTTAAGGACATGGTGGTCCAAGGTTAAGGACATCATAGTCCATGGGTTTAAGGGGACCCCACAGTCCGAGGTTAAGGACATCATAGTCCGTGAGTTTAAAGACCTCACAGTCAAGGTTAAGGACATTATAGTCTGTGAGTTTAAAGACATCATAGTCCGTGAGTTTAAAGACCTCACAGTCAAGGTTAAGGACATCATAGTCCGTGAGTTTAAAGACCTCACAGTCAAGGTTAAGGACATCATAGTCCGTGAGTTTAAAGACCTCACAGTCAATGTTAAGGACATCATAGTCCGTGAAATGTGTGGTTGTCGGGACTCGTCACCTCTCTGAAGACGTTGAAGGATTACAACGACAAATATCAAAGGAGTGAAGAGATGTACCCTTGAACCAAAGTTGATTTGGGGATCTGTAGTCCAATTTGGAACTAAGATCAATTAATTAGATTATGAGCACATTGGCTCAGTTATATCTGAATTGAGGACTTATGGCCAGTTTGGGCTAAGTCCAATTAGATTAGAAATATTGGCCCTTTGTTAGACCATTAAACATTTGTCTGGGTTCAACCCCCCATTATTTGGCACTGCTAAACAGGGGTTCTGACAACATTTTATCTTTGTTGAGTGCTGGGCACTCATATGCCATATGAGATGATCAATCTTGGAAGACAAGGGTATATTTGAGGCTCAGTCAAAGGGGAGTCTTGCCTCAGAAGGACTTAGCCAATTTAGGCTAGGGTTGATTTGAATATAGTGTTAAACACTAACATATATTTTATGATCATGTGTTCCCACGTGATGCGCTGAAAATAGTGTTAAATACTAAGAACAAAACGCTTCAAAAATAGTGTTAAACACTAAAATGGGATTGGTCACGTGGGGCCATGTGAGGCCTCTGAAGGTGGGGACCGGTCTTCCTTTGTTTTGTTCTCAGAGTATTCAAAGGTCTCAAACACTTAAGTCTTCATATCCATCATGTGTAGGCACATGACGGGCACCCATGCATTGATTTATTAAAGTGTTTATTAGGGGTTACGTGGGGACACGTGAGGGGGCCCAAAATCGATTCTGCCTTTGGCTTTGTTCCTTTTATTTTGAGAGTCACATAGGAATACGTAAGGCATTGCCTCCAAGTTTTTCTCTTCTCATTTTGGGGAGTCTGTTTAGGGGTCACGTGGGGGCACGCGACCTAGTTTTATTCTTTCTTTTCTGATCATTGAGGATAGGGGTCACGTGTCGCCACGTGACCAAGTTCTGTTTTTTCTTCTCTGCTCATTGAGAATGGGGGTCACGTGTTACCACATGATCAAGTTCTTTATATGCATGGAGAGCTTTAAGTCTCTTGTTTTAAGAATTAAATTCTCTGTAGGGTTAAACCCTAGTTCTGTCTTGGAGGAATTAAATTTCTATGAATTTGGGGAGAATTGAATTCTCATGCAGGGTTGAACCCTAATTTTATTTGGAGGAATTAAATTCCTATAAATTTGGGAGAATTAAATTCTCTAAACTTAATTCTCCCTCTAAGTTTTGGATCTGCATGGCAGAATCTCCCCGATGAGAATTAAATTCTCAACTTGTGGGGAGATCTGCTTCTGCAGATCTTCAACCAAAGGAAGAACTAAGTTCTTATTCAGAAGAGTTAAACTCTTAATTTGAGAATTAAATTCTTTTTTTGTTTTGTGGAGCTTAGATCTCTTTCCCTTTTTCACCTAGGGTTTTTTCTGAAGAGATCTTCTTTTTCTCTCTTGAGAATTAAATTCTCCTCACTTTTTTCTCTCTGTTGTTGTATATTTCCCCAAAAAGTAGATCATTTCTCTTCTCTTCTTGGCTCCTATTTATAGGAGAAAAAAAAGAATCAGTTTGTTTAGTCAATCTTTCATTAAAAGATTTTAATTGATTTTGTAACCAACATGATTTTAAATCACTCAGTGAATTTTATTCACCATTGGATTTTTAATCCAAAAGATCTTTTATCTGTTATTCAAATTTCAGGGAAATCTTTCCTTGTATAGAATCTTTCCATAAATTGGTGATTTTTAATCACCATTGGATTTTTAATTCAACGATACTCCATTTTACACAGCACCATCTTTTTTGTTTGGAAAGATTTAGGAAAATATTTTTCCGGTTAGGGTTTTTGATTCCCTCTTAATTAGAATTTAATTCTATTAATCCATAGATCTTTAGGAACCCATCACGTGTTGGCACGTGACCCCCTGATTAAGCATTTGACCAGAATTTAATTCTGTTGTTTTAAAGAACTCAGGAATTATCACGTGTCAGCACGTGACCCTTGGTCACGTGTTGGTACGCGATGCCCTATTGGGATTTTTCCTTATTATTTTATTATACCTTTAATTCTTTTCAGTGGGTTTAAAAGCCCATCACGTGTTGGCACGTGACCCCACTGATTAATTATTTCCAATTATTTATTTTATTCAGTGCCTACAGGATTTGCCTATAAATGGTCACGTGTCTGCACGGGATGCCCGATCACGTGTGGGCACGTGATGCCCGGTCACGTGTGAGCACGTGATGCCTCATAACTTATGATCCCGGGTAAATTATGAGGCCCATAATATATCAAATCGAAGGGTTTTTTAAAACGCTTTCAATACCATGAGAATTTAGCTGTTTCTCATTCGGGAGCTTGTTAAAATGCAGCCCGGAAAATATTGGTTCGCATTTTCTTCCTTTGATTACACATGCATAGCATATTTACTCATAACTTTTGATTCCGGATGAATTATGAAGCCCATAATATATCAAATCGAAGGCTTTTTCGAGACGGTTTCGATACCATCAGAATTTAGCTGTTTACATTAGGGAGTTTGTCAAAATACAGCCCGGAAAATACTGGTTCACATTTTCTTAAACGTATCGCTGCCATTTGATACCTTGGGCTCTTTTGCGCAGAAATTTTTTGGCGGGAATAAATGCCCCCCACTACTTTACACACGTAAGTATATACATGGGTGAAGTAGTGCAGAGTAATTCATAGCGTATGACCAGTTTCGGGTTGGTATATAATTTTCAGAATCTTGAATTGAAAAGATAACGAGCGGACACAAGCCTCGTCATTAATCATTGACTCAAATCTCGACTCTTAAGGGACATAGTTCCAAACCCTCAGCTCCATGAGCTACACCCTTCTATTTCTTTATGTTTTACTCTGGCGTGAAGTAGTTTATATGCTCATGAGTAACTTCTTCATTTCAGTGGCATGTAGCTTTGGCAAGTGTGTTCTATAGATGGTAAATAACAGTTCATCTTAAACTCTTTATAAGGTAGCGATGGCTTAGAAAACAGGATTAGGATCTGTTTCCTAAGACTTTCCAACTTTATGAGCCGTGAGGGTCTCACAAAGGCTTTTCTCCCTAGGAGTCGTGAGGAACTCGTAGGTGTCTTTTCTTCTTAGGAGTCGTGAGGACTCCTAAGTGCGTTTTCTCCTGAGAATTGTAAGGATCTCACAAGAGAATTTTCTTCCTTACAAGTCGAGAGGACTCGTAAGTGATTGTTTCCCTCCTCGTCGATATTCGACTTCGGAGAGTGTGGCCCGTGGATAGTACATGTTGACCTCTTTGCAGGGCAGTGATGGTTTGGGGGACAGGGTTAGGATCGGCCACCCAAGACTTTTCAATCTCAATTCTCCCTCTAAGTCTTGGATCTGCATGGCAGAATCTCAACCTGATGAGAATTAAATTCTCAACCTATGTGGAGATTTGCTTCTGCAGATTTTCAACCAGAGGAAGAACTAAGTTCTTTTGCAGAAAAGTTAAACTCTTAGATTTGAGAATTAAATTCTCTTTTTGAAGTTTTGATCCTTTCCCCTTTCTCACCTAGGGTTTTCTTTCTTGAGAATTAAATTCTCCTTTTTTTTCTCTCTGCTATTTGCCTTTAGAAAATTTCAAGATCTCAAAATTCTTCATGTTTCTCCTCTCCTTGGCTCCTATTTATAGGAGAATGAAAAGAATCAATTTGTTTAGTAAATTTTTCATTGAAAGATTTTGTTTGTTTTTGTAATCAACATGATCTTTTAGATCACTCAGTGAATTTTATTCACCATTGGATTTTTAATCCAAAAGATATTCTATCTGTTATTCTTGGTGAATTTTGGGGAAATCTTTCCTTGTATAAAATCTTTCCATAAATTGGTGATTTTTAATCACCATTGGATTTTTAATCCAATGGTACTCTAATTTACAGAGCACCATATTTTTTGTTTGGAAAGATTTAAAGAAATATTTTCCCAGTTAGGGTCTTTGATTTCCCTTAATTAGAATTTAATTCTATTATTTCATAGATCTTTAGGAACCCATCACGTGTTGGCACGTGACCCCCTGATTAAGCATTTGACCAGAATTTAATTCTGTTGTGTTAAAGAACTCAGGAATTATCACGTGTCAGCACGTGACCCTTGGTCACATGTTGGCACGTGATACCCCATTGGGGTTTTTCCTTGTTATTTTATTATACCTTTAATTCTTTTCAGTGGGTTTAAAGGCCCATCACGTGTTGACACATGACCCCACCGATTAATTATTTCCAATTATTTATTTTATTCAGTGCTTCAAGGCTTTGCCTGTAAATGGTCACGTGTCTGCACGTGATGCCCGGTCACGTATGGGCACGTGATGCCTCATAACTTTTGATCCCGAATGAATTATGAGGCCCATAATATATCAAATCGAAGGATTTTTCAAGATACTTTCGATACCATCAGAATTTAGCTGTTTCTCATTCGGAAATCTATCATAATGCAGCCCGGAAAATACTGGTTCGCATTTTCTTCCTTAGATTACACGTGCATAGCATATTTGCTCATAAATTTTGATCCCGGATGAATTATGAAGCCCATAATATATCAAATCAAAGGCCTTTTCGAGACACTTTCGATACCATCAGAATTTAGCTGTTTCTCATTCGGGAGTCTATCAAAATGCAGCCCGGAAATACCGGTTCGTATTTTCTTAAACGTATCGCTGGCATTTGATACCTTGGGCTCTTTTGCGCAGAAATTTTTTGGCGGGAACAACGGATTTTGTGATTAATCAAGCTCCACCTAAAGAAGTTGAACCGCCACCCTTTCTTCTTATAAAATACGAGAATGCAAATATTCCATTCATTCATAATCATTCACATTCTCATTTTTATCCACCATCACGGTTTCGTCTCTACCAGCCGAGACGTAAACCAGATCGATTCCGCCTCCTATCCCCCCACTTATTCACATTTATAATCTTCCACCAACCAGTGCGATACATCGATAAAATTTTTGAATGGTTGGTGTTGACTTTTGGTCTTTGTAAGGTTTTATTTTGACCAATAACTTTAAACCGCCCCCCCTAATAATTTTAATTACTTAATACTATATTACTTAAGTTTGGGCGAGGGGAATATTTTGGCTCGTGAAAAGAAAATTTTTACAAAATTGTGAGCCAAAAATAAGTTTGGGGGAGGATTTCACTTTCATCATTTCGTGTCCCCGTTTCTAACTTTTCCTTCCAAATCTACAGTTTTTTAAGCTCAACAGATGACATCAGTGAGGACACTGCTGAAAACAGGTTTGGAGGAGGTTTGTGCTTATTCACGATTTATTTTGCATTATACTATATATATGCACAAAAAAAATTTTGATAATGAAAGTTTGATAGTGAAAATTTACGTATGAAAGATAGAAACAGTTTGAGAAAAACAAGAAAGTTAGATGTTTTCTTAAACGAAACTAGTAATAAATAGTTATGAGCTGTTGTCCCAAGGGTTAGTAAGATAAAAGAAATTTCTAATCTGAGGATAAAAATAAGTCTGAAAAATAGTCCATATTCTTGAGGTCAAACATTTGAACATTGATACCCTACTATACGCACTTACACATATCTTGAAACTTGGGATAGTAGAGGATACCTTGAAATGCTCTTGTCTAAAAACCTTAGTATGAAAAAAAGTATAAGTGGTGAAGAAAAAAAATGAACATTGGTTTTGTAATTGCTTGGTGATCGGCGGCAATGGCTTGGCAAGGGGTTCTTGGGTTGCTCGGGATTCGTGGGTTCTCGGGGAGAGGTGTGCAGGGTGTTCGAGGATGGAGAGAAGGGGAAAGGTGGAGGTGGTGAAGGTTGTGAGGAGGTCGACGGTTTGTGCTTATTCACGATTTATTTTGCATTATACTATATATATGCACAAAAAAAATTTGATAATGAAAGTTTGATAGTAAAAATTTACGTATGAAAGATAGAAACAGTTTGAGAAAAATAAGAAAGTTAGATGTTTTCTTAAACGAAACTAGTAATAAATAGTTATGAGCTGTTGTCCCAAGGGTTAGTAAGATAAAAGAAATTTCTAATCTGAGGATAAAAATAAGTCTGAAAAATAGTCCATATTCTCGAGGTCAAACATTTGAACGTTGATACCCTACTATATGCACTTACACACATCTTGAAACTTGGGATAGTAGAGCATACCTTGAAATGCTCTTGTCTAAAAACCTTAGTATGACAAAAAGTCTATATGGTGAAGAAAAAAATGAACACTGGTTTTGTAATTGCTTGGTGATCGGCGGCGATGGCTTGGCAAGGGGTTCTTGGATTGCTCGGGATTCGTGGGTTCTCGGGGAGAGGTGTACAGGGTGTTCGAGGATGGAGAGAAGGGGAAAGGTGGAGGTGGTGAAGGTTGTGAGGAGGTCGACAAGGTCGTGGGGAGATCGGCAGCGAAGGCGAGGAAACGTCTAGGGTTTTGGTTCTGGGTTCCTCGTCGCGAGGAAAGAAAAGAAAATAGAAGAGAGAGAGAGAGGGAGGTTAGGTGATATATTAGGTTATAATAATATAATTATATATATATATATATAATAGAGAGAGAGACAGAATAAGAGAGAGAGAAAGTGCGAGAGGGGAGAGAGAGGGTGAGAAGAGAGAGAGAGAGAGGCGGTGAGGATAGGATAATTTAGTTTTAAAAGATTTTTTTTAATATTATATATATTATGATCTGATAATATATAAAAATATTAAAATATATTTTCTAGGATTATATAGCTAATACCAAAATACTCCGAAAAATACCCGGGTCCCTTCTAAAAATCTAGTTTTAAAATATGGATAATATACATACAAGCCAAAACCATAATATGATGTCCGGTCAGTAAAAATTCATACCCCCAAGAATGGATATACATAAATATACGTAGCGATCCAAACGAATCTGTTTTAATAATCAGGACATGAACACGATGTATGGATGCACACATATGATATGAGGTATGATAACATGCTATGCTAGATATTAAAATATATTATTTGGTTATTATTTGTAATATTAAAAGATATGCGGATAAATATATCATATAAGTGTGTATCGAATCTAGATGTGCACGTATCCTCTGTACTAGCAAATATATGACCTAATCTTGAACCATGATGGGTTTCAAGCATGCGGGTCGGTCGTATACTAACCACAGATACCAAATGCATTATCCGCACCCAAAACAATAATAATCAATAAATTGTCGCAAGATTAAGAAAATACCCAAATAAAATATGGTATAAATGCACTAAGGTGTTACAGGTTACAGGTTACAGGCAATTTATCAGAAGTTACAGACAAGTGTTTACAAAGCATGTGCACGCAAGTATACACTTGCGTGAGTGAGAAAACAAGTCTAACATCTATCTTAAAAACTATCTAAGATGCCTTAAATCTTAACGAGAACTTGTTACATGCAACTTATTAGAAGTTACAGGAAAGTCGTTAGAAATTAAAGGCAGGTGCATAGAAATCACATGCAACTAATTAGAAGTTACAAACAACTACTTACAAGTTATAGGAAATTTATTAGAAGTTATAGATAAATGAAGTTAAACGTAAGTGCATAGAAGTCATATGCAACTAATCAGAAGTTATAAGCAACTGCTTACAAGTTACAGACAACTTATCAGAAGTTATAAGCAAGTGCTTAAAAATTATAGAAAACTTATTAGAACTTACATGCAACTAATTCAAAATTACAGACAAGTGGTTAGAAATTAAAGTCAAGTGCATAGAAGTCACATGCAACTAATCAGAAGTTACAAGCAACTGCTTATAAGTTACAAGGAACTTATCAGAAGTTACAGACAACTGATTAGAAGTTACAGAAAAGTGATTAGAAGTTAAGACAAGTGCATAGAAATCACATGCAACTAATTAGAAGTTACAGCCAACTACTTACAAGTTATAGGTAACTTATCAGAAATTATAGGCAAGTGGTTAGAAATTAAATACATGTGTGTATAAGTTACATGCAACTAATCAGAAGTTACAGACAACTGCTTACAAGTTACAGGCAACTTATCAGAAATTACAGGCAAGTGTATAGAAGTTATATGCAACTTATCAGAAGTTATAGGCAACTAATTAAAAGTTAAAGGCAAGTGCATAAAAGTCACATGCAACTAATTAGAAGTTATATGCAACTGCTTACAGGTTATAGGCAACTTATCAGAAATTATAGGCAAGTGCTTAGAAGTTACAGGCAACTTATCAAAGTTAAAAGCAAGTGCATAGAAATCACATGCAACTAATTAAAAGTTATAGGCAACTTATCAGAAGTTATAGGCAAGTTCTTAGTTTATTGGGGATAGTAAATGAAAGTGGAGTAAATGAGAGAAGATAATGGATAATGAAGAAAATGAATGGGATAATTCTTGTTATGTTGGCAACATAGGTTTTTTAGGGGGAAAAGTTGTGAATTTGGAGGGAAAATGACTAGATTAGAACATTTAATACTCAGTTTTTAAGGAAAAATCAACAAAATACAATCCAGAATAGAAGTTACAAGTAACCTGATTGAAATTACAGGCAACTGAAAATCAGAATTTTTCCTTAAAAAAATGCAGCTGTTAACTTGTATTTGGGCACATGGGTCTCTAAGTGTATTCTTGGAATACACTAAAATACATATAGTTGTTTGTATTGCATGAAATAAGTGATGAGCCTAGAGCGTTTTCACATGATGAGAAAACCCAGATACTTTTTGACAGGGTATTTTTTGGCTAGGGACTTTTCAACAATTTACCCTTAAATTAACGCAAAGGCCCTATGAGCTTTTCAAATAAATTCTTTTATTTTAACCATTGCCAAGTGGATATTAAAACCAAAGAAGATTTATTTATAAATAGACCTGGTGACTATTTTTGCACAGGAAATAGGCCCGGACCATGAACCTTAACCAAGACTAAGCTTGGGCTTGTTTTGGGCAGTTTTGAACCTAGATTTGGAATTTAGACTAAATGTTGAGCTGTTTACAGAATTTTAAACTATTTTAACCTATTTTAAATAAGATTTTAATTTTTAAATGCAATTTTTAAGCTTTAAAAATTATTTAAAGGGCGAACAATAATTATTAGGGATTTTATAATTATGTCAAAATAATTTTTATAGATTTGAAAGCTATTTAAATAAATGTTTTCACCCAAATAAAATTTTCCGTTAGCATTCTTAGAGATTGTGTTGGTATTTGTTCCAAGGGGAGCGTTTAGGACGAGTTTCAATTATTTCGAAAATGTGAAACTCTAATAAAATGAAAAAGATTCGATAGGGTAGTAAAGTAAAAGAATAAAATTCATTAGATTAGTCGTTGCTTATTTTATTGCACATGGCATGCCTCATGTTTAAGATAAGACGCATATTGCAATTACTAATCTAAATAATTTCAAGTGGGAAATTTCGGTTAGAGACAAAGGTTTAGATACTGCCTAATCTATTTTGTTTCTAAGAATTCTTTACTCTATTTTCAATTATTTTAGGACAGTTTTAAATTTTGTATTTTTGAAGATCGTGTTGGGGCCTTAGGCTTTCTTCTCATTATTCGGAATGTAAATTTATTATTGTTGCTAAAATGAATTGAAAATAGAATGTTCTTTAGTAAAAAACAATACTCCAAGTAAATGCCAAAGACCTAAAATATCTACAATAAAGTCAATATTATCAACATCCTCATCAAGGATGAGACGGTAGATGACGATAAAAACTATATTAAACATATGAACAAACTATTTGACATATATACCGGGGACTGGGTTGCAGTGATGTAGAAGGGCTTCATGACGCAGCACCATTAAGATACGACGATCTTTGGAAGATTGACTCATCAATGATAATTCTGCAAGTTGGACGTGATGAAGGACGATGTCATCAACATATATGAATTTATTGCCGAGCAAGCATGATACATGGTTTAGGTAGGTACGGGGTTATCTACGTGTCAAACAACTGTGCTATTAGCTGAGCGGTAGTTACAAGGTTGTCTACACGCTTGAAATTGTAGAATATGTAACATATTAGTTATAGGGTATACGCAATGTGACAATATTCCCTAATTTATCGGTTTGACCTTACTTGTGTAAGGAGCCGAACCATGTCATATAGATGCATTTAAGAATAATGTCTTCAAGATCCGGGACTTGAAGAGTGCTGCTCCAGTTTGTCTGTTGAGCAAAAACAATTATACATATTCTACACGATATATTAATCAGTTAGTTATTAGGAAAGCGAATGCGATGGCATTTTGCCAGTACTTTAGAACAACTGGAGTTTAAGACAAATTGCCAAGGGTGATAAAACCAAGAGCTCTGCTTATGTTGATGAGGTCATTGATATACAAGGACAGGTGTCCTAAATATAAGTTGACTTTAGTTGAGTTAAGAAAATCGGTATAATTCTCCAATGATTAAGTGATCTAACATAGGAAATATGCTGCCAATAATAAGATAAACAAGTCCGAATTATTTGACTATAGGAATTCGAACTACTTCACTCGTCAGGGTGCTGAGTAGAAGTGCATTTTCTGGTGGGAGCAGAAAAGTTTATGAAAGCAAATCGTGTGTCGAGAACATATGAGTATGTTCTACATCGAGGATGTAGATAGCTACCCATAAATGAATTTTCTATCAGTCAAAGTAATGGGTAAAGATTTAGAATATTTGGTTAACTTAAATAGGACAGACTGTTTCTCAAATAAATTTTGGTTTTATAGGTGGACTATTCTATAAATGTCATGCTTGACATCTGATTGTTTGAGATTTTGCGTATGCGTTCTGAATCAAAGAATTTTAACCGCAATCAAGAACGACGTCGCTTGGTAGCTAGTCGGTGAGTACGGGTCGGTTTACAGGGATTTTGTGTATTTTTTATTTGTTCTAACGAGTTAATTCCAATTATGGTGGATTGGATTATCACTAAAAACTGAAATGAGTTTGATTAGGATTAAAATCTTGCTAGGGTTAGGTTTAGGTTAAGTTTGGAAATTCAATATTTCTCACCGCTTTTTATGCCCTAATTAAGATCTATTTAGGTGTTAAGGTAATAATTAACAAAGTGGATTAGTACCATCGGGAAGAAACTAGGTTTCTTCCTCTAGGTCCTTGTCCGTCCTTTCTTAACTCTTATCCTAACCTCTAGGGAAAACATACACAACCGGTCTTTAACTACGGTATCACCGCTACCTCGTAGGATAAGGTGCCGTAGTGAGCGGTGTGTGTATGTATGCATAGAGTCCTATTAAAATGTATGACGGGCAAGAAAGAGATGAGAGATTTTCATCTATCAAACCTTTCCCATTCCTAACCCTAACAAGTGAGGAACTACTCACTCATTAGGGAATTGATAACAAGGGACATTTTTATGATTGTTTTTAATAACCTAATTATCTAATCTACGGCAGAAATAAAAGTGCTAAACTAGGGAAGCTAAATAAAATTAACTAGGGCAGAAAGGAAAATTAATTAAGGCAAGAAAAGAAACACTTACTTTATCTTTTATTTAATGCACTCTTCAAACATTACAGGAATTGAAATTCTGAAATTGATAATTAAAAAGAGGCACAAGAAGAGGCATGCTCCAAAAAGAGCATTAGGGTTTCTATTTATAGATCATAGAAACCCTAGGGTTACATTCGATCCCTATCTGCATTTACAAAATTACCCTAAAAAGCCTAGTCAACGCACCGCCGCCGACGACTTTTTTAGTACCGACACGCGCTCATCATGGCCGCGGAACCGCGGCCTAAAGCCCTATTTGGCCGCGGATCCGCGGCCATATGGTGGGGACTTTGGCTTCTGTTTCCCTGGTAATTTTCATGTTGCTTTTACTTGACTTTTCTTCCCTTTGGTTCTTCAGAATGTCTTCTAGTTTCTTCCAAATTTCCATAGTGCAGAATGTTGTGGACTTTTACCGTTTGCTTCGTGTTGAAGTCTTGAATCTTGCGCTGCCTTTGTACTTTGTGAACTTGTTCATTGATCTTCGTTTGTTCTTCAAACTGTAGGCATGATAAAGATTCTCTATTTATTGGTCGAAGTCTCACTTTTATAGCGTCTTTTCATCATTTTCACTGTTTTGTTCCGAGAACCTGTAACCTGCAACTATTTAGCAGACATGGATCAAAAGCACCTATTTATTTGCAATATGATTAAGAATGGGGAATATAATAATGCAAAATTCTGACATGAACAAATACCCCCAAACTTATCTTTTGCTCGTCCTCGAGCAAAACTAGTTTTATTCTCAAAAAAAGGCTATCCTCACTTTCGCAGGGAAACGCGATTGCACTGAGCTCGTGCAACAAGCCGTTAAACCTCTAGGTGTCCCTAGTAGGAGGAGTGTCGTCTCCTGAGGGTTTTCAGCGGATACTACCCATAAAATCATATCAATTCGGCCTATTGACTTTTATTCTCCAATTCGGTTTTCTAACAAGAAATTCTATTATTTTCGACTCAGAAATTATCCACCCATATTTTTCACGCTTCCTTATCATTTAACTTAAGATTGTATATATTCTGTAGATTTATTTAGCTTTTAGCATCTTTTGAGTTTTCCTTCTAGGGTTCCATCTCAACTTAGGAATTTTTATCATCTCTACTAAACATATAAGTCCTATATTTCATTCCTATCTCTCATCTAAACCCCAATCACATACCCCTACGTGTGTGTATATATCACCCCTACACTTGGAAATTCAAATCAAGCTATTATACTCTTGTCCGTCATCCAAAATACTTTTAGTTGGTGAATTTTTAGATGAAATTGCTCACGCATTCTTCATGCGACCGTTAATACTTCTTGAGGTACTAACGACCGATTACAAAATGTGTTTGCACATTAAGGCGTAATTCCTAGTCTTGTAACACCTAAGGCTTTAGCAGTGACTCCCAAACCAGTTGGTCTAAGGCACTAGGTGATAAAGCACCCTTGCTAAATTTTTTTTATATTTTATGCAGCCTTAAATAATTACAAAAACCAATGTTCATTTTTTTATTTCTTTATTCACACTTGTATTTTTATTTTATTTTCCTTCATACTAAGGACTTTAGACGAGCATTTCAATGTCTCTTCTACTATTCCAAGTTTCAAGGTTCGTGTTTATGCAATTTGCAGGGTATATATTTTCAGAATTTAGACTTAAGCTTATGGATTATTTTTCAGACTTATACTTTAATAAAAATATGAATACTTTTCCTTTATTTTGACTTAGTCCAAGAAGTGAACTCAAAATTTGCCTATTTCTAAGTAAACTACAAAGACATATATTTTCTACCGTTAAATTTTAAGAAAGGTTATTTTTAGGGTTTTTAATTTACTAAGTCTAGGATCTAGTTGTTCCTAGCTAGTTAACCTTCTTGTCAAACTCAAGTCAATTATGGCCAAAATTGAATTTTTCAATTTTTATAATTTAAAATTTTTCAATTTTTATGGGTTTTAAAATAAGTATGCAAATGCAAAAATATACATATGAATGCGAAGGAAGAAAGCTTTCCGAGCACACCCCCAAACTTAAACTTGACGGTGTCCTCACTGTCAGACTACACCAAGAGGGTCAAAATTGTCGGCACTCCCCTGTTTATTATTTTTTTTATAATTTTTTTTATTGTTAACAGAAAAACAAAACAAATCATATATACAAAAAGGTCCCCCCCAAACTTAACTGAAACAGTGTTTCCACTGTTGAAGCATTAAAGTTCAGAGTTAGGGAGGAGAAAAATACAGTATAAAGCTATAAAAGGCCTTACACAGCCTAAAGGTTAGTACCAACCATTCAAAAATTTTATCGTTATAATGGTGTGGTTGGTGAAAGAATAGAGTGTAGAGGAAAGAAATGAAAAGCACACGAGACCGTGTGGGAATAGAAACAGTATACGGTCTCGGTGGAGGAGAAGAATGGCGGAAAAGAGAAAGAAGTGTAGTACGAACTTGAGGGTGTAAATTGAGTGAATAAATTAGCACAAATTGTGATGACCGATGTGTTAAAAGCGATTGTGCTAATCTATCAACCCGTCGAGAAATGGGGTCAAATCCCTCAAGATTCGCGAGAAAACATGGGTACGTTGAACTTGGTAAACCATCCATTGAAAATGGAAGCGTGACGGATTCTTGTGCGGTCGAAACAATGGAAAAGACGAAGTGGGGTGATTTAGGAAGGGTCTCATTCTCACCTAAGTAAGCGTATGTAAGGTGAGACGGCAACAGCTTGAGTTCGAGTTTCAGAGATGAAACAATTGAAGATGAAATTGGTGAAACTGTCTCGAACTTGAAGAATTCCATCAATGGTTCGAAATGACTGTAAGCAACCGAGTCTGATGGTTCAACTAACTCATCTGAAAATTCAAAGGACTCAAACTCGGGCGGTGAGTCTTCAAATTGTCCGAAAAAGTGAAACACTCGTAATCGTTATCGGTTGTGAGAACTGTGTCAGATTCAAGGCGGAACACACTAGTGGCGTCAAAACTGCTGTGATCGAACAGAAATTTTTCAAGCTCACAGTTCTCCTGCGTGATCTCTTGCGTAGTCGGAATGATGGAAAGGATGAAGGGGGGTGATTTAGGAAGTATAACAGTTAAAGGTTCAGGAGGATGAATTGAAAAATCCGACTCATCAAACAAAACTGGTTCATCCTCAATACTATCCTCAATACTCTCCTCAATACTATCCTCATAATTCTCCTCAAAAGTTATCTCATCCATGCAATTATCATCAAAATCAAGACGCATATGAAGTTCAGGAGAAACATTTAATGATTCGGGATGATGAATTGGAAAGGAAAATTTCAGTCAAATCTGCGGGTTCATCATCCAAATTATTCCCTGCGTCAATATCCTCAATCAAGTGAAAATCAATTTTTTCGGACACCTCATCAAAAGCATGGATATTTATTAATTCAGGTTCTAGATTGGAGGTGTAGAGGTCGAAAGGATTGGTGATGGTTTCACTCGAAAGGGACCCTTCACAATCTGGCAAATCAAGCACTACAAAGTCGCACAACTCATTAAAAGTTTTATTTTCAACTGGTGAATCATTTGGGACACTTGATAGATATTCAAAACCGGAGTTGTGGGATTCAATTGGTGATGGGTAGGTTTGATTTGGAAGGGTGCACAGCTCACTCTCTCCACTCAAATTCTCAATCTGTCCAACCGCCTCATCATACATTGGAGCTAGTTGGAAACTAGCTACTGGGTCACTAGGTTGCATAAGGGCGGTAATGGACGCATCCAAATTCCTTATCTGTTGGTTTGTCGCTACAATATAAGCTTCCAACGACTGTTCCAGACTAGACATGGGTTGTGAAGGGGTTTCAGTAAAAGATTCAAAGTTGTTTGGATACGTAAAACTCCCAAATGGTTGTGTAGAAGCAATGTCTAGGGAAGGTGTGAAAGTCGGGTAGGACTGGTAGGAATTTAATGGTTGGACAGGAGTAGGATCAACATTTGGATAAAAAGGTGAATGGACTTGTTGATTCCAAGAACTGGAAGTGTTGAAAGGAGTGCAAGATCGGTTACGAGATTGTTCAATATGTTCAGCAATAGACATGGGTTTCGGAGTTACAACGGGACTCGAAAAAGGAGTATCAATGTAAGAAGGTGGTGAAGGTTGAAACGGTTGATACAAAGTGGATTGCGGAGTCCAACTGTTTCTCCTAGACGCTTCTATTCGATCTTTCAAAGAAATTTTGGGCACGGAGGGGTCGTCCGTAATTCGACCAAAACAATTCGCGTAGGAAGCAATGTTTGGATGAGGGTACCAAAGTTCGGCAAGAGTTTTGGGAGGTGGGGTACCCATGATGTAAGAAGGAGAAGAAAAAGAATGTGGGTGCAAGTGGGGTGCAATGGATTTCTTAGCGACAAGTGGCAAGTTTTTGTAAATTTTTTTTCCGTTTTGTGTTTTTTTTATAAGGAGCTTTTTACAAAAAGATTTTCAATAAGAAGCTTAGACACACGTTCAATCAATCACAATATGCACAATCAAGCCTAGATCTAGGGTCTCCTAGGTCAACTAGACTACTCCTAACTATTCCAAAAGGCAAGTTGTGAGGTCCTCAAATCGCCTCTTCACCGCCAATTGTGGCCAGGTAAGCACAAGTAAAGAAAGGAGGGATCCGCTCACGAATCATCGTGAGACGGGCCTTTTAAAATTACCTTTCCCCACTTGTCTAGCCTAGGCACCACAAAGTCTGGTTAAGATAAACGATCGATGCCTACAACTATTCCTTTGTCCTATTGAGCGCGACAGTCCTTATAGGCTGAGTCTAATCTTTTTTAATTAACTCGATGGTCAATGCAATATGCTTTTTGTGATTTTTGGGGTCCTAGGAAGGGTAATGAAATCCCCACTCAATCTAGATTGGTGTTAAAGCCCCTTAAAGTCAGTTTAAAAGAATGCAAAGCAGTAAACACACAAAACACACTTGCCAATTTTTTTTTATTGCGGCCTAAAGAATCCTGCACAAGATCAAGTTATTGGAGAGGGGAGAGAAGTTTTTTGCGCAAAGAACCCTGCAGGAAAACTTTTTATTTTAGAGGAGATCAGGGGGTTCAGAAGAAGAAAAGATGCTTACAGAGACTTTTTCAAATGATAATGTCACTACCACGCCACGGATCCGCCGCGGGAACGTGCCTTTAACCGCGGTTGACTTGGCGGTTCAGTTCTCCAAATTTTTTCTGTTTCTCTGTTGTTATTCTCCTCTGTTTGTTCATATCTGCTGTTTGCTATTTCACTCTCTGGATTTTTCCAGATCTGAATCTGTTCTTCGATCCTGCACAATTCAAACGAAAACCCTTCAAAGAATAACAAGATAATAAAAATTTTATATATATATTTTTTATTTTTTCAGTTTTTATGATTTTTCAATTTTTATATTAACCCGAAATTACAAAAAGAAAATAACTACGCCATCCCCGGCAATGGCGCCATTTGATTGGTGTGAGATTTTGAAATCAAAGAATTAATTACCGCAATCAAGAACGGTGTCGCTTGGTAGCTAGCCGGTGAGTACGGGTCGGTCCACAGGGATTTTGTGTATTTTCTGTTTGTTCTAACGAGTTAATTCCAATTGTGGTGGATTGGATTATCACTAAAAACTGAAATGAGTTTGATTAGGATTAAAATCTTGGTAGGGTTAGGTTTAGGTTAAGTTTGGAAATTCAATATTTATCACCGCTTTTTATGCCCTAATTAAGATCTATTTAGGTGTTAAGGTAATAATTAATAAAGTGGATTAGTACCATCGGGAAGAAACTAGGTTTCTTCCTCTAGGTCCTTATCCGTCCTTTCTTAACTCTTACCCTAACCTCCATGGAAAACATACACAACCGGTCTTTAACTACAGTATCACCGCTACCTCGTGGGATAGGGTGCCGTAGTGAGCGGTGTGTGTATGTATGCATAGAGTCCTATTAAAATGTATGACGGGCAAGAAAGGGGTGAGAGATTTTCATCTCTCAAATCTTTCCCATTCCTAACCCTAACAAGTGAGGAACTACTCACTCATTAGGGAATTGATAACAAGGAACATTTTTATGATTGTTTTTAATAACCTAATTATCTAATCTACGGCAGATAAATAAAAGTGCTAAACTAGGGCAGATAAATAAAATTAAGTAGGGCAGAAAGGAAAATTAACTAAGGCAAGAAAAGAAAGACTTACTTTATCTTTTATTTGATGCACTCTTCAAACATTACAGGAATTAAAATTCTAAAATTGATAATTAAAAAGAGGCACAAGAAGATGCATGCTCCAAAAAGAGCATTAGGGTTTCTATTTATATATCATAGAAACCCTAGGGTTACATTCGATCCCTATCTGCATTTGCAAAATTACCCTAAAAAGCCTAGTCAACGCACCGCCGCCATCGACTTTTTTAGCACCGACACGCGCTCATCATGGCCGCGGAACCGCAACCAAAAGCCCTGTTTGGCCGCGGATCCGCGGCCATATGGTGGGGACTTTGGCTTCTTTTTCCCTGGTAATTTTCATGTTGCTTTTACTTGACTTTTCTTCCCTTTGGTTCTTCAGGATGTCTTCTAGTTTCTTCCAAATTTCCACAGTGCAGAATGTTGTGGATTTTTACCGTTTGCTTCGTGTTGAAGTTTTGAATCTTGCGCTGTCTTTGTACTTTGTTAACTTGTTCATTGATCTTCGTTTGTTCTTCAAACTGTAGGCATGATAAAGATTCTCTATTTGTTGGTCGAAGTCTCACTTTTATAGCGTCTTTTCATCATTTTCACTGTTTTGTTCCGAGAACCTGTAACCTGCAACTATTTAGCAGATATGGATCAAAAGCACCTATTTATTTGCAATATGATTAAGAATGGAGAATATAATAATGCAAAATTCTCACATGAACAACATCATCGATGAGTTAACAGATAGATGAGTTGATTTAACCTGGCTTATTTAGTATAGCTAAAGTTAACATATCTATATGTAAACATTGTCTTGGAGCTAAAAGGCTTCACAAGAAAAGAACCATTTATATGTTCATTGCAATTAATGCACTCTGACAGTTGCGAACCAATAAATGCAAAAGCAATTTGTGGTGTTTTCTATTTCAAAACCCTCATAAATGATGTTCCCCGCCGGAGGACGCGACCGGGACGTTGGGACGTCAGGGCCTGAATTCCAATGGCAGATTCTAATTGGTGCTATCCGTCCACCTCTTCGAAGATGCCAAGTTGATTTATGACACCATATATCGAAGGTTTAAACGAATGCGACCGATGTAGCAGACTTCGTCAGATTCCCCCTCGTTGAGGGGTTTTTGATTGTGGGGATGCTCTTCCCTGCAGGTGCAAGCCCCTGCAGTTAATTATGCTACCGCATCGCGGTAACCACTTTCTCCTTCTCCAGATGATCACTTCGTGTCGTGTGTGTTTGTTTTGTTTTTAGTTGCCCATGGATTGTATACGAAGACTAATTTATGTTGTCGCCCGTAGGGCGTGGAGTAGTCCAAATCCGTATTTTCTTAGATTTAGGTTTGGGGTTAGATTTAAGGATACGTTAGTCTCATTTGAGACTAAGATCAACTTAAACGTTTGTTAAGGATACGTTAGTCTAATTTTAGACTAAGATCAACTTAACGGGATCATTTATATCCAACAAGAGAGCATTTGGGCTCTATTGTTTAGTTTAGGGACATTGCGGTCGATTAACAGTTTAAGGACATGGTGGTCCAATATTAGTTTAAGGACATTATGGTCCAAGGTTAAGAACATCATAGTCCATGGGTTTAAAGGACCCCACAGTCCGAGGTTAAGGATATCATAGTCCATGGGTTTAAGGACCCTACAGTCCAAGGTTAAGGACATCATAGTCCATGGGTTTAAAGGACCCCACAGTCCGTAGTTTAAAGACGTCATAGTCTATAAAGTTTAAGAACGTCATAGTCCATGAGTTTAAGGACCCCACAGTCTGTGGAATGATTGGTTATCGGGACTCGTCACCTCTCTAAAGACGTTGAAGGATTACAACGATAAATATCATAGGAGTGAAAAGATGTACCCTTGAACCAATTTTGGTTGGGAGATCTGTAGTCCAATTTGGGACTAAAATCTGTTAAAAGATTTATGAGCATATGGGCTCAATTAATCTGAATGAGGGGTTTACGGCCAACTTGGGCTCGACCCACTCAGTTAAAATGTTAAACATTTGACAATGCTGAGCATTGATTTGAATTCTGACAATGTTTTTTTTCTTTTATTGAATGCTGAGCATTCATCATAACTCTGGGGCTCTATAGAACAATTTATGTTCTCTTAGCGCACACGTGAAGAGCACGTAGCGCGCTTGGCGCTTTGCGCCAGTCAAAGAGCCCAGAGCGCTTCTGCTGGGTAGCGCACACGTGAGGAGCACGTGGCGCGCTTGGCGCTAAGCGCCAGATAATGGGCGCATTGCGCCAGTTTATGAGCGCAAAGCACTATTTGTTCAGTGGCGCACACGTGAGGAGCACGTGGTGCGTTTGGCGCTGAGCGCCAGCCCAAGAGCGCAAAGCGCTATCTGTTAAGTGGCGCATACGTGAGGAGCACGTAGTGCGCTTGGCGCTGGCGCCAGTCCAAGAGCGCAAAGCGCTACTTGATCAGTTTTATGATCTGAGAAGTAAATTCTCGTTTAGAAGATACTTTGTTTCAGGGTTCTAAGAACAAAGTTCTTATTTTATAGGAGATGTTTCAATCTCTTATTTTGATGAAAAGCTTTGCCTTTATGGATCTGTGATCCTAAGAGAATTGAATTATTCTCCCCCCTATATTTTATAATGAGATGTCCATGATCTCCTTGTATAAAAGACCTTAGTCTTATAGATCTATAATCTGTGAGAAAAATTATGTTATTCTTCTTATTTTATGATGAGATCCTTTAATCTATGTTGTGAAAGACCTTGGTCTTATAGATCTATGATCTTAAAGAAAGAAGTGAATTCTTCTTTTTAATATGAGACGATTTTATCTCTCTATTTATTTTTATCTTGAAGAAAATCTTCTTCTTCTGAGAGCTTGGCTCTTCTTTCTGAGATTTCTCAAAGTTTATGGGGGGGGTTCCTCTCTATGAGATTTGAAGTCTTGGGGCCTTTATATAGGGCAAGCTGATTTGTTCAATCGGTTAAGGAGATCATTTCTTCAACTGATTTGGGGATTTCCCCACCGTTGGAACTTTGATCCAAGGGCTTCTGATTTAGTGAAGGCAATTTTCTTGTTTTTAACAAGATTGGGAAATCTTTTCCATACAGAATTTATTCTGCATTTTTGGTGATTTTTAATCACCTTTGGATCATTGATCCAACGGTGCTCTGATTTACAGAGCATAATCTTATTGTTTGGAAAGATTTTAAGGAATCTTTCCTTAACAGAATTTTACTCTAATTAATTGATGATTTATTATCTTTATTGGATCTTTGATCTGATGGTGGGGAGCTTTTAGTTCCAGCGCTAGCGCACCCGTGCTTTGCACGTGCTGCGCTGCTTATAGTGCAGCGCTCTTTGCACGTGGTGCGCTGCTTATAGTGCAGCGCTCTTAGCGCTAGCGCACACGTGCTTTGCACATGGTGCGCTGCTTGGGGTGCAACGCACTTGGCGCTGCTATGAAGCGTTGCTTCATTTCAAAATTTGAAATTTGAACAGAGCTTTGCTCTGATTAGGGAAAACAAATACCCCCCCACCGTTGCGCTCATGTGGCCTACACGTAAGTGCAGCGGTGGCAGCATCTGCGCCCTTGGATCAACTCAGAAGTTGAAACGGCATCTCAGAGCCTATAAATAGGACCATTGGCCCTTGAGATGATTTATGTTCATCTTCTTACTTTCTGAGAATTTTTATTCTCCTTCAAAGCATAGCTCTTCATCTTAAGAATTTTCTTAAGGGCAGAACTCTGTCAAAATTTAGGTAAAGATTAAATCTTTTAAAAGATCTTTTAATAATTTAGGATTTTACCCATTAACAGAGCTTTGGTCTTCATAGATCTTCGATCTGAAGAAAACCTTCTTTAGGGTTTCATTAATAGAGCTTTGCTCTCTTGAAATCATAGATCTAAAGAGATCTTTCTTGGGGTTTCTTAACCCATTAACAGAGCTTTGCTCTTTTCAAATCATGTAGATTTATTAATCTCTTATGAAGAACTTCTAAGAGTTTGTTCATGGATCTTGAAGATCTCAGAATTTTAATTCATCAAGAATTTTACTTCAATTTTTTTGATGGTTATTCCATCATTTTTACAGAGCAAGGCTCTTGAGGAATTCTCTTTGGGGAATTTTATTCCTTTCATCATTAAAATTTGACAGATGTCATTCTATCACAGAGCACTGCTCTCAAGGGGAGATTTACTCTTCTGCCCGAGGGGTTCTCATTGAATGAGAATATTTTGAGGATTTCCTTATTTAATGACAGTCTCATCAAATGATGGGACCGTTTTATTAATGATGAATTGTCATCAGCTTATGTGGGTCCCCTTCGGTCCCTTTTTACTGCATTGCAGTACGGTACGGATTTAAAGTACTCAGTGATAGAACTTAAACTGTAGCATTGGCGGCTGAAAATTTGTTCTTTTCCGTGCAGGTACTATGTCTTTCGACACTTCCTTCCCGTCCGTCCGTTCGGAAGACGGATTTCCCGAAGTGCCCGTAGACCGAGAAGTTTTTGCACTGATCAAAGACTATGACCCGGAGCACAAGAATCTTCATTTATGGGGAACATGGTACAACCAAATTATCAGGGGTCGGCGAAGCTTTTCTTGCGCGGTACCTTCGGAGCCCATTTCGGCGATCTCTTACGCCGACCCACCTCCATTGAACTATGCCGTGGAGAAGGTTAATTGGACTTCAGATGGTCTCCTTCAGCCTTCTTTGGCTGCGATACCCATACAGCCTCCAATGACGTTGGATATCCTAGGGCCGCGTATATGCCAGGGTGAGTCGCGCCCTTGGGGACATCCATACAATATAGGCTTGACTCCCCGTCACCCAGCCGGATATTTGCAGTGGACCCGGTACATTCCGTCCGCCAAGAGGTTACAGTTGCTGAGGCTCGGGTTGTATCCCGCGGTTTACGTTTCTTTCTTTCAGTACTCCACGCCTCCTACATGGTGGGTAAAAGCCTTTTTGGAACAATGGAACGTTCCAACTCATTCCTTCCTTTTGTTGGATCGGGAAGTCTCCATCTCTTTAGAGGAGTTCGCGGAGATCTCTGGCTTTCCTGTTACAGGGGAGCATTATGAGGAACTACTTCCTCATAATGAGTATGTCTTTGCCGCCAAGTCGGTGATGACGGGCCTTACCCTGGACAATGCCATTCAACATCAATCACCAAGTTTGATTAAGGTGTTGAATATCTACGAGGGCCTATTTCTCGAGTCTGGGAGCCGTGGGGTTAATTTTACGGATTTTATCGCTCGTTTTCTCCGCTCGGAGGTACTGTCGAAGGAAGCCGCGAAGTTCGCCAAACTTGATGATCCTTTTGGCTTAGGTTTGGGCAACTTGCCGACGGCAGAGGCGGATCAGAAGAGTTTCTTTCTCTCTGACGCGCCGGTCGTCCCTTTTGCAGAGTTAGCAGCTCCTGGGATCGACGAAGAAACGTTCTTTTTGGGGTTTCTCGGGCTATGGCTGAGCTGGTTTGCGCTTCCAATGCACCCTCGCCGTATGAGGCCGTCCTTTTTCTACCCAGCGCATTGAATGGTTATTGGGGTGAATATAGCCGTCGGGGTTGCTGGGTTAGCCCATTTGTATCATGGCTTTAGCCTAGCGGCAGATACTACTCAACCGGGGTGCAGCCCGTGAACTTCTCAATGCATTACTTTACCTCGTGGCTTGAGTTTCATGTGCTTGGCGCCTTCGGGATTCACAAAAGGCCCTTTTTTATGAAAGATATAAATTTCCTCAACTGCTGCGGCTGGTTGACACTTCTATTTTGGAACCGACTCCATGAGAGGCTCGGGGCTTACTCCTTCACCCGCGTACTGTCGGGGATGGCATGACCTTTGTTGACAAGGTCTTAAATATCGGTAAAGAATCCGCGAAGGCTGTGCAGCCGCTGCGGGACACCTTTAAAGATGGCACCTCTACCTTGAAAGCTCGGGAGATTCTCCACCTATATTCGATCAGGCCGGGCTTTCTGGTGTTTAGGCAGAATAATGCGGCGTTGTTTATGAGATACAACCCGCATCGTTTCGTCCAACAATCTAGCTACAATCAGGGTGTTCTGCTTGAGGCCTTTCTAGCTGAGCCGCCCACCACAGAAGAAAGCATCCGTAGCGCGCTACACCATTTCATGAGGCTCAACACCGGTTCTAACTTTTTTATCAGTGAGCCAAGCTGCGTCCCAAAGGTGTTGAGCGTGTACGTGACGTGGTACCAGCATGCGATGGGTGCTGTCATCAGGGAAGAAAAGAAGTTGTTGCTCGATCGTAAGGGTGCAGCCTCAGCTGGTAATCCAGCTATTCCTTTGAAGCAACGGACCGTCGTTCGTCCTCCTTTGAGAGAGATTGCTGTGGTTGTGGTCCCGCGCGTGATGCCTGAGCTGCCGCTACCTTGTGCTCCTGTGAAGGCGGTGACTGTGGCGTCTCCCGAGTCTGGCGTGGGTTCAGATATCGGGACTCGTCGTCCAAAGGTGCCCACCAAGCGTAAGCTTGTGCTAGCGGCTACGGGCACTCGCTCGCAGAAGAAGAAGAAGTCGATTCTTTCTGCGGATGTTGTACTCGGCCAGGAGCCTCATGCTCCTTATAGCGAGGGCCTGAGAGAATATGGGACCAACGAGGGTCTATTCATGGCGCCAGATGATACTGATTTGGAGGCTGCCATCGCAGTTTCCGAGCGTCTAGCTAGCCACAAAGCAGGACTGATCATTCTCGCTGAGTCAGGTAGTCTTCAGTCGTATCTTTTGTCATTGCATTACCTTTTTATTATCGTGTTTTGACTGACACTTTTTCTTCAACAGGCGTTTCGACTGAAGAGGCTCTCGCGACTTCCCTCAAGACATTTGAGGAGGAAGAAAGGCTTCGCGCTTCGCTGGGTCTTGGTATATTTCGGCTCATTATGCCTTCATTCCTCTTTCTCATGGGTATTTTGACCCTTTCCTTTATCTTATTGCAGGGACTACTTCGACCCAAGTTATCCCAAGTGCCGTGCCGAGTTCGCAAGGTGGTGCGGAGATGCTTCCAAGACCGGTTACCGAAGTGCCAGCTTCCCTAGTATTGCCAAAAGAAGCTTTACTTAAACAACCGATGACAGACGCCATAACGGCTCCAGAGGTAGCTCCTGGCGCGGACGATGACGTCTCCTTGAAGGAGGTCCTAAGAAGATCAGCTCTCACGGCCCAGGCAGAAAGGAAGCGCAGGAGGCGTGCAGGAAGAGAACGTAATGCCGCCTTGGCCGTAGGTGCAGGCTCGAGTGCTGCTTCGCCTGCCTCTGCTTCTTCAGAGGGTGCTCCGACCGCCCTGTCTACCGCTCATAGACAGGCGGTACGCACGGCTCGGGAAATAGTTGAAAAGTCGTCCTAAGGTAACGTAACACTGGGTCATTTTGTCAGAATTTGATCTTCAGATTCTCATATATCTTATCCTGCAGGGCCGAGTCCTGGTGAGGAGGTGGCGGGTGAGATGACGGCAACCACTGAGTCCGAAGCGGCTACTCTTTCCCAGGAGTCCGGGACTGCTCCAATTGCCGCTCTTTCCGCCTGCGGTTCCCTGCCATCGCTTGGCATTGTGAGTGTCACGACGGCTCTCGTGGAATTAGGGGACGAAGCTACGGGCGGCGAAACCATCCCCCCAAATGAGATCGAAGAAGTCGTGATGTTTTGTGATGCTTCCGTCACCGTTTTGGCTGATAACTTGCCTGGTAAATCTTGGACCGCCACATTCTTTTCATTTTTGCAATCCTTTCTGATGACACCTTGTTCCTCTCGAATGTAGGTGTGGTGAGCGCTGAGGTTGTGACACCTGAAGAAGCACCACTAGCTGCCGCTCTGACGGTTGCTGCCCCTTCGTCTCCTCTTATATGTTCTCGAATGTTGGAAGGTATGGGTTTGCGATTAATTTAAATCAGGGACATCATCTTTCATGTACTGACCATGTATCATCGTGATCTTGCAGGAGTCCTCTTTGATCACCTGTATCAGGTGATGAACCCGCACTTCTCTTTCCAGTCGGAGATTAGTCCACCCATTGGTGTCGGTGAGTATCTTTTCTAACCGACGTCTTTTCTTTTCTTTAACAGGCAGCTATGTTATTGCTAATTCTCCTTTGCATTACTTGTAGCCTTACAAATTGAAGGAAGGTACGAGGGTATCATCGCGCCACCGGTACTCCCAGCTCTGCCCCCTGTTGTAGCTAGTATAGTAAACTCTATTGTTCATGTATCTTCTCTAATTCTTGAGCCATCATTTGACTATGATTTTTTTTGCAGCGGTGACACCGACTCCAGCTCTAGCTCTGTTCAAATCTCGAATCATAATGCCAGCATGGCCCTTTTCCAGACGTCCATCTTCAAAAGGCGTTGTGACCAGTCTGCGTATGTTGAGCGATTATATCGAGGAGCTTGACGCGGAGGCCCCTACATTCGCTGCAGATTTTGCTGCCGAGGTTAATCCAATACTGGCGACGCTTGTGAACTTCCATAATGAAGGCGTCGTTGAGTCTTGGGTTAATCACTGCAGGAAGATTGAGGCCTGCCTGGATGAGCTTGAGCTTAGGCGTCCTGCTCCTGAGATTCAGGCTTTGAACTCCCAGCGGGCTGCGTGGGTTGAGCAGAGCGTGTCCTTCCTCTGCCATTTTGAACAAGAAGCGACCTTGAGGCGGAAGGAACGTGAGGAGGCTTCAGATGAATCTGCCCGGCTGCGCGCCCAAGTTGAAACGAATGCCGTGCAACTGAGAGCCGTCTTTGACAATTTGCAGCGATGCATTTCGGACGGGCTGGCATTAAGGCGGGAGCTCGACTCTATTGAGCGGGTTACGCAGAGTCGCGAAGCTACCCAACGGGAAATCGATGAGAAGGTTTCATTGTGCTTGCAACAAAGGGATCGAATTGAAGCAGAGCTGGCCGCGGCGGCCGATCATGAGAAGGCGTTGAAAGGAGTGTGCGAGCAGCTAGCCGATTTATTGAAGACGCTTCCTTCTCAGTAACTGTTTTGTATAGATTGAACACTTGTAATTTTTGAATAACATGTATCCATTTTTTTTTATTCTTTCATATGATTCAACTTGTACTCGATTGAATTCATGAATAAAAGATACACATTTTTTGTTCTATTGTTGCTTTCTTCTCTTTGTCGTGTCATTGCCATGTGATTTTAGCAAGTGTGGCTTGTAGATAGTAAGTGACGGTCCATCTTGGACTCTTTGCAGGGTAACGATGGCTTAGGAAACAGGTTCAGGTCTGCTGCCTAAGACTTTTCAATTTTATGAGCCGTGAGGGTCTCATAGAGACATTTCTCCCTACGAGTCGAGAGGATCTCGTAGGTGTATTTTCATCTTAGGAATCGTGAGGATTCCTAAGTGTGTTTTCTCTTGAGAGTCGTAAGGATCTCCCGAGAGAATTTTCTTCCTTACAAGTTGAGAGGACTTGTAAGTGTTTACTTCCTTTTTTGTCAATGTTTGACTTAGGAAAGTGTGGCCTGCAAAAAATCTATCTTGACCTCTCTGCGAGGCAATAATGGCTTGGGAGATAGGGTTAGGATCTGCCACCTAAGACTTTTCAAGTTTATGAGCCGTGGGGGTCTCATAAAGACTTTTCTCCCTACCAGTCGAGAGGATCTCGCAGGTGTGGTTTCTCCTTAGGAATCGTGAGTGTTGGGGTAAAAATTTACACCCCGGTTGACCAAGTCAAAATCAAAGTCAACCCCAAGCCAGGTGGGCCTAAGCCCAGGTCAAGTGGGCCAATGCCCGGAGCGAGCTCGAACACGAAGCGGCCGGCCTCCCCTCATGCCAAAATTTTGTTGTATTTTATTTTATGAATAAATATAAGAAAATGGGCATAAAGCTAATTTTTTGTAAAGCCCATGGCTTATGTGTAAAAAGAAATAGCACATGAGGCATGGGATGGGCAAAATGCCATTTTGTATAGCCCAAGGGGCTATATGTAAAGTGTATAGCCTATAAAGGCAAGGATAATGAAAATATCTCAACAACTTTTTCTCTTTCCCCAAAAGAATCCAGATCTGTGATCTTTCTCCTTCCTCAAGATTCTAAAACCTTCTTCTTTCTTTTGAATTAAATCAAGAGTTTTACTCTTCCTTTTATAAAACTAAATAGTTGTTTACCACAAAACCCACAAAGGGGAACTCAGATCTTCCATCAGATCTTAGAAAGGAGAGATTTTTAAAATTTCATACTTCTTGATCTTCAAGATCCGGCCAACAAAAGAAGAAGAAAGAGACCCATATCCAGAAACCCCACTTTGGGGAAGATCCAGGGCTCAAGGGGAGAAGCCCCTTCATCAGCTTCAAAATATCTTAGGAGTTTAACTTCTCATATATATACATATATACAAAATAATAAGTGCTCCTTTCTGGGAGTACAACTCCCATTGCAGGGACCAAGTCCCTTTTGCCTCCCGAGCGCCCACGTGCCTGGCACGTGAGGCGCTAACGCCCTTGCGCTCAAAGCGCTAGCGCCCAAAGCGCTAGCGCCGGAGCGTCCACATGCCTGGCATATGGAGCGCTAGCGCTCAAAGTGCTAGCGCTCTTGCGCTCAGAGCGCTAGCGTCCAAAATGCTAGCGCCCGAGCACTAACGTACCTGGCACGTGGGGCGCTAGCATTTTTGTGCTCAGAGCGCAAGCGCCCGAGCGTCCACGTTCCTGGCACGTGGGGCTCTAGCGCCCAAAGCGCTAGCGTCCTTGCGCTCAAAGCGCTAGCACCCAAAGCACTGGCGCTTTTTCCTACGCATCCTTTGGATGCCCTTTCCCCTTTTTTATATATATGTATATATACATACACACACACACATACTCCACGACACTGTCCTGTTTCCCCCAATCAGAGCAAAGCTCTGTTCAAAATTCAAATTTTGAAATGAAGCAACGCTTCAGATGCAGCGCCAAGTGCGCCGCGCCCTAAGCAGCGCACCACGTGCAAAGCACGAGTGCGCTAGCGCTGGGTGCCTGCGCTCTAAGCAGCACACCATGTGTGCGCTAGCGCTGGGTGCGCTGCGCTCTAAGCAGCGCACCACGTGCACAGCACGGATGCGTTAGCGCTAAGTGCGCTGCACCCTAAGCAGCGCACCACATGCAAAGCACGGGTGCGCCAACGCTGGAACTAAAAGCTCCCCACCATCAGATCAAAGATCCAATAATAATGATAAATCATTAATTAAACAGAATTAAATTCTGTTAAAGAAAGATTCTTCAAAATCTTTCCAAACAACAAGATTGTGCTCTGTAAGTCAGAGCACCATTGGATCAATGATCCAATGGTAATTAAAAATCAGCAAAACACAGAATATATTCTGTATGGAAAGATTTCCCAATCTTTGTTAAAAAAACAAGAAGATTGCCTTCTGTAAACCAGAAGCCCTTGGATCAAAGATCCAACAATGGGAAATTCCCCAAATCAATTGGAGAAAACATCTCCTTTACTGATTGAACTGATCAGCTTGCCCTGTATAAAAGGCCCCCAGACTTCAAGTCTCATACAGAGAAACCTCCCCATAAACTTTGAGAAATTCAAAGACAAGAGCAAGCTCTCAGAAGAAGAAAACTTTCTTCAAGGTAAAAAAGAAAAAAAGAACAAAGAGATGAAATTATCTCATATAAAAGAAGAATTTACTTCTTTTTTAAGATCATAGATCTATAAGACCAAGGTCTTTTACAAAGAGATAAAAAGATCTCATCATAAAATAAAAAGAAGAACATAACTCTTCTCACAGATCATAGATCTATAAGACAAATTGTCTTTTACAAAAGAGATCATGAACATCTCATTATAAACAGAGAGGGGGAAAGAATAATTCAATTTTCTTAAGGATCATAAATCCATAAAGGCAAAGCCTTTCATCAATACAAGAGATTGAAGCATCTCCTATAAAAATAAGAACTTTTGTTCTTAGAATCTTGAGACAAAGTCTCTTTTGGGATAAAAAAAAGTTGATCAATTAGCGCTTGCGCTCATAAGATAGTGCTCTGCGCTCAAGACTGGAGCACAGCGCCAAGCGCGCCACGTGCTCCTCACGTGTGCGCTACTGAACAGAAGCGCCTCGGCGCTCAAAGACTAGCGCAAAGCGCTGCAGAGCCTTAGCGCTCCAAATATAGCGCGCTGCGCTCATTGACTGGCGCTCAGCGCCAAGCGCGACACGTGTCCCTCACGTGTGTGCCACTAAATTAATAGCGCAATGCGTCCATCATCCGGCGCTTAGCGCCAAGCGCAACATGTGTCCCCCACGTATGCGCTACTTGGCAGAAGCGCACTGCGCTCTTTGACTGGCGCAAAGCGCCAAGCGCACTATGTGTTGCGCTAATAGAACATAAATTGTTCTGTAATAAGCCCAAGGCTATGAGGAATCCTCAGCATTCAGTAAAAGACAAAAACACTGTCAGGGCCAAGCCTAAATAAAGGCTCAGTAGCCCAAAATAAATGTTAAATATTTTAACTTGATTGGACTTAGCCCAAGATTGGCCATAAGTCCTCAACTCAGATTAATTGAGCCCATATGCTCATAAATCTCAGATCTTAGTCTCAACTGGACTACAGATCTCCCAACCAAAATTGGTTCAAGGGTACATCTCTGAACCCCTCTGATATATGTCGTTGTAATCCTTCAACGTCTTCAGAGAGGTGACGGGTCCTGACAACCATACATCCCATAGACTATGACGTCTTTAAACTGGACTGTGGGGTCCTTAAATCCATGGACTATGATGTCCTTAATCTCGGACTGTGGGGTCCTTTAAACCCACGGACTATGATGTCCTTAACCTCGGACTGTGGGGTCCTTAAACCCATGGACTATGATGTCCTTAACCTTGGACTGTAGGGTCCTTAAGCCCATGGACCAAGATGTCTTTAAACTAACGTAGGACCGTAATGTCCTTAAACTAATCGACTGAAATGTCCCTAAACTAAACAATAGAGCCCAAATGCTCTTTTGTTGGATCTAAACGATCCCGTTAAGTTGATCTTAGTCTAAAATTAGACTAACGTATCCTTAACAAACGTTAAGTTGATCTTTGTCTAAAATTAGACTAACGTATTCTTAACAAACGTTTAAGTTGATCTTAGTCTCAAATGAGACTAACGTATCCTTAAACCCATCCCCAAACCCAAATCTAAGAAGATACGGATTTGGACTAATCCACGCCCTACGGGCGACAACATAAATTAGTCTCCGTATACAATCCACGGGCAACCAAAAACAAAACAAACACACACGACACGAAGTGACCATCTGGAGAAGGAGAAAGTGGTTACCGCGATGCGGTAACGTAATTAACTGTAGGGGCTTGCGCCTGCAGGGAAGAGCGTCCCCACAATCAAAAACCTCTCAACGAGAGGGAATCTGACGAAGTCTGCTACATCGGCCGCATCCGTTTAAACCTTCGATACATGGTGTCATAAATCAATTTGGCATCTTCGGATAGGTGGATGGATAGCACCAAATAGCATCTGCCGTCGAAGTTCAGGCCGGACGTCCCAACGCCCCGGTCGCGTCTTTCGGCGGGGAATAGATTCTGGCACGCCCGGTGGGACCTTTTCCTCTTTCCACTCCACACTTCGTGTGTCGTGTTCGCGAACGAATTGCGGTTTGATATGGTTGCCCTTAGGTTCGAGGTACTAAGATTTGGTTTTTCTCCCGTGCAGAAAACATAACATCAATGGCCTCTAACTGCTCCAGCTGCAACTGTAACTCCCGTTCCGCCTCATCTAGAGGTGTAACCTACGGGCCCCAAGCGGCCCCCCTTTTCAAGATGCCAGTGGAGCAAGTAACTCAAGCCACCACTGGGCTGTTCTTTGGGACTATGATCCCGCCGATGAGCTTCAATGCCCCGCTGTTGTCGCAAGAAGCCCCAAAGAAGTCGGTCTTTGATCGACTTACCACTGCCGCGGCCCCTCTCAATGGGTCGCCAAAATTCAATACCTCAGTTTGCAACAGACTGGACCAGAACGCCAACAAGCCCGCGATTCCTGAAGCAGCCATCCCATAGCGGATAGCCATCCCGGCTCAAGCAGACGAAATCATCGGAGAGGCTTCTTTTGTCAAGAAGTCAGTCTTCACAAGGCTAGCCATTCCAGCACCCGCTCCAGGCGAATTCCTCAAAGCTGCTTCCCCTGCTTAGAGGTCTGTCTTTGACAGATTGGACATTGCTTCTCAATGGACATCGGTCTTTAAGAGGCTGACGCCGGCAGCAACCCTTCGCCAAAACAGGGAGCATGATGAAGTCACCCCTACAGCTGAGACAATCCCATCTGCATGACATGCTCGCCGTCGTCACTAGCGCCGAGTAAGGAAGGCTGGCAGCAACTCTCCTTCCGGACTGACTCCGCCAGCTCCTATGGTGGAAATCGATGCTGCTATTCCGACTAGGAACAGCTTCGAACCGCTTAGGAGGGTTCGCAAGAACGCTCCTACTGCCATGCTGAAAAGATCTCCTCCACTTGTGGAGAATGCTATAGAAAAGAAGCCGTAGCAGCCCCCTCAGCGGCTGTCCTCCAAAATTTATAAAGTCTGGCGACAGGTCCAGGAATCGATGATTGACTAAGACTACTCTCGCCGACCAAAGAAGATTAAAGCTCGGCAAGAAAAGAGCCATCCCATGGTTCCACAAAAGATGTCATCCATCTGGGTTCGCGCTGCAACGGCTCTCTCAACTTCAACCGCTCATAAGAGAAGGAGGCCGGAGAGAGCCCCTGTGACCGCGGCGAACCGCAAGGACGCTGAATTTAAACGCCCCAAGTCTAGGGGCATGGTAACACATACCGTTTATATGGCTTCCGGAAAAGAGGAAAGCCGTGCTTCTACGGGTCATCGACCGCTTACCCGATCAATAACAAAGGCTCAGGAGCAACAACAACAAAAACTTCAGGAGATGCTGACTGCAATGGACGCACTCACTGGGCCGAAAGAAAATCCAGAGACCTCAGAGCTGCGTCAGGAACAAGAAACTGATGCTGAATTCCTCCGAAGAATGCTTGAGAGGAAAGAAAAATAGGCCGCGGAACAGGCGGCCAACATAAAACGAATGGCTCTTTTGTTCCGAGACATGGCTGGGATGATGTTACAGCCAGAACCTCCAGTTGAAGACCCCCCGATTATCATTGAAAACGACAGAGGGGAGATATCGAACCCTCCTCCGGCTCTTTCAGCAGCCAAGGAGGAGACCATCTCCAAGTCCGCTCTGGATGATTATATTGCTCGGCAAATACGAGCTCATCACGCGAGCGAAATGGCCGGACAGGTCGTTAAGACTGGACGACCCTATCCGGACTGGTATGACCAAATAAGGTACCCGCCGGGATATACGATCCCTAAATTCCACGTATATAAGGGGACGGAAAATCCGCATCAGCATGTTGCTCAATTTAGAGCCTTGTGCGGTAATACTGGAGGTGATGATAAACTACTGCTACGTCAGTTTGTTGGCAGCTTGTCAGAGACAGCTTTCGAATGGTACTCTGAACTCCCGAACGACTCTGTCAAGACGTTTGCAAAAATGGAGCTGCTGTTCACACAAAGGTTCGCAAGCGCTAGCGAGCGTACTCCGATTACTGCACTAATTAACGCCAGGGTGAAGCCAGGCGAAACTTGGGTCCAGTACACAATACGGTGGCAGAATTTATGGTCAAAATACGAGCAGCGCATCGAAGAAGCGCCTGCGGTAGGAATGTTTGTGGGTACTCTCGACCCTCAAGCGACCATCTCACAATTTATGATGTTTTTCAAGACCACCACCTTCCAAGCCCTGATTGACAAACTGGCTCAAATGGACCATGTAACAACTCCATCTTTAGTGTACATAAATTTGATTTAAATTTAAAGTATATTTGGAGTATTTAATGTTGCTGATATCACTTTAAATATTTATTTCACTCCATAATTACAAGAAGGAGCTTGTAGCTCATTGGTAATACCTTGCACTGCTGAACCAAGCCACCAAAGTTCAAATCCTATGCCACACATTATTTTTTATATTTATTTGTTTTAAATTTTATAGAAGCCCAACAGTCCACACGAGATAACTCCCAAACTTTCTACTGAACCTGAAAAACTGAAGGTACCAGAGGCTTCACCAGGCAACCCCCCACCTCCCAAGCCTCTGACTCGGCCCGACTCGGCCGAGTCGGCTGGCGGACCGGCCGAATCGACCTGTCGGCCGAGTCGTCAACACCAAAATTGTGACTTTTCATCTTCTGAAACCCCCTGCATGCTTCATTTACAGAGATCGGTTCCAGAGAGCCCATTAACCACCATTTACTCTATTTTTAATGATTTTTATACATTTTTACATTTTTTTTTATTTAAAACCCTTCATCTACCTTAAACCTAGCCTAACCCTATAAATATCACCCCTTACCCTCTACCCTCTAACCCCAAAATCCTGAGCCAACTCTCTAAAATTTCTAAGAACCTTGTGTACTTTGAAATCGAGCACGAGGCGAAGCTACGGCGAAATTTTCCGGCGAACTTCCGACGATCATCCTAGGAGCTCCCGGCGACGAAGCGACGCACCGGTGACTCCTCCCGTTCCATCTCCCTCTTCTAGTTGTCCAAAACCCGTATGTCCCATTTCTAACTTTCTTTTCCATTCTAAAAATACGGATTTACAAAACCCGACGGAATTGGAACAAATCCGATTTCCGATTCGGTTTTCTTATAAAACTTCACTTCTCGTTAATACAATTATGCTTAAACTCCTTCATGTTGACCATTAAACACTAATCAACCAAATTGATCAAGTTATATTTCATAAAATGATGGCTATTTCAATTTATCGTATTTTTCACTTGAACACCACATTGTTTCAATTCTACATTTAACCCCATTAAACTTGTTATACCTTTAAGTAGATCACGAGGTAACGACCTACCTCCTCACACACTCATATGCAACATAACACGATACCCTCGAGAACTCAGAATATGGAAAAACAAACATTTTCATTTAAATACCCTTTACTTAATAAAACCATTTCTAAAAGATTTAGTATTGATACATCTTTACAAATAAATAACCTTTGAGCTAATAAAAAAAATCTAGACTCAGCCAATTAAGGACTGTCGCGATCATTAGGACAGAGGAAGGTTGTGGGCATTCAGTCGTTTATCTAAACCTGACTTTGTGGTGTCTAGGCTAGACAAGTGGGAAAGGTAACTTTAAAAGGCCCGTCTCACGGTGATTCGTGAGCGGATCCCTCCTTTCTTCACTTGTACTTACCTGGCACAATTAGCGGTGAAGAGGCGATTTGAGGTATCTCATAACTTGTCACTTTAGACCAGTTAAGATCAGTCTAGTTGACTTAGGAGACTCTAGAATATAAAATACGGGAAAACAACATATTTTCATACCATAATTAATAAAACCGTTTTCCTGAATGATTAGTATTTATATAAATCTTTGCAAAGCGCCGCTACAACCCATTTGGGGAACTCGTTCGGGATGGTGCGGATTATCGCACATCCTCGGGCTTAGTAGTGCGAGATGCAGACCTCCGCAAGGAGCATTCGGTCTCGAAAGATTTAAAATATGACATCTTAAGAAAACAAGATTTCTAGAATATTATAAATATATACAAAAATTATTTTCATATAAATATATGTATATGTAATATAAACATATCTATTTTTGAAGTATTATAAATATTCCACCTTTTCTACAACATCACAAGAATCAATTTTACACTAAAATACCATGAATTCCATACAAATCAATATTATAAATAAATACCTTTATTTCTGAAATTAGGATATTTTCACTAGAAATATCACAATATAAAATCTATATTCATTACAACTCTAAAGACGAATAATAAATACTTGGGGTGTATTTTTAAAAGTATATAAAAGTATTTTTACAGAAAACCCCCTCAAGTTCTATAAATTACCCTAAGGACCCTAGTAAACATAGGTTTAAGCGGGACCAATCTCTTGAGCCTCAGGGAGCCGGAGAAGTGGGTGCTTGCCGATTTAAGGTAGACAACTTAATAATGGTGTTATCAATACGGTAATCGTCTTGGAAAAAGACACAAATCCTGCCGTCCATGTGCAGTGGTTACCGATAACATTAAAACAATCAGGACTTCAATTTACTGACTCAGAGTGAGTCTCATTATAATCTAACTTGAATATGATTCAAGTACAATCTACAATCTACCTTCTACGGTCTACAATATACAATCTACAATCTTCAATATTACAATTCAACATGAATCCATGAATCCAATTATCAATCTATACAACTTGACTGAACCGAACCATGGATATACATTCCATTTACATGGTTCTCCAGTTACTCCATTTACATGATTCTACGGTTACATCCGTTTACTGATAACATGGTTTCGGTCAGTCTTCCAATTATACAATCAATACAATTTACAAAACAAATAATACAACCAAGACATCTCGGGGTTTAAGGGGTATATTGGTACGGAAGGTGTTAGAAGTGGCACGAGACTGTAAGACTTAATACACCAAACATGAATCCAGTTGCTGTTGTACCATGGCATAAACGGTTCCTTGTACTATACTTGCCTCTAGTCTCTGGCATATAGAGACTCCTCTCGTATACATTCGCATCCTTCAGTACCAAGCTACAAACAACAGCGTTAATACAACATTACAACAAGATAATACAACTTTAAAAGATATCTTCGTATTCTGTCTATTCTACTTTCCTCTTATTTTTGGGACTTACTGAGCGACCTGTTCGCTGACGACATTCTCTTTCTTTCTTTTTTGAATGTCGTCAGGTAATTTGGACACGTCAGAGATCGAGCCTACTGCTGAAGACTTTGATCGGTTTGCTGAAGACCCAGAGCTTTAGTTTCATTGTACACATTTCCTTTCAATACTTTACATTCCTGTTATGCCGTTGTTTAGGCATCGCTTTTGTTTCAGTTGTATTTACTTTTCATGCATTGTATAAAAGAATGTTAATAAATAAAGTTGTTGTTCAGTTTATATCTCTTGTCTCTTGTGCTTACTTTTATATTGCTTAGATACGCTTAGCGTATTTAGTTCAGAGTAAATACGTAGCGGCATCGTCCCGTCTCCTTCGCCGTATACCGGGAAGCGGGGCATAACAGGTTTTGTTGGTGGCCCATGCAGGTCAGAGCTGTATGAAACCCTATCATGCAGTTCTGTTCTGCGTGAACAACCTAAGCAATATAACACAAGAACCAGCAACTAAAACATTCTTTACAATTCATGTTCCTTGAACCTTACAATTTCATATTCCTTGAATCTTATCATTTCATGTACTTGAATCTGTCTTAACCTAATTTTTTCTTCAAGGTTATGGATTCACCAAACAACACAAGCGCCAACTTCAACAACACTCCACCTCCACTACCCATTATGCCTACTGTTCCTGCTCCACCCACAGAGCAAACAGTTCTACTTGAGGTAATCCGCAGCCTCCTTGAGAGACAGCAATAACTCCTGAACCGTCCCGAGACTGACGCACCTGGGGTAAAGCAATTCAGGGATTTACATCCCAAGCAGTTCTCCGGAAAGGGAAGCCCACTTGAAGCTGAGGAATGGGCACAAAGCATAGAGGATGATCTGGCGGCAGCACAAGTGCCAGACATAGCTTGGGTCCGTGTGGCGAAACTGCAGCTCACGGACAATGCTCGCAACTGGTGGAAGGAGGAAAAAATCCGTCTTGAACAGCCTATTGAATGGAAGACTTTTCACGATAAGTTCGATGCGAAGTACTTTTCTGTGACTGCCAGGTTTTCCATGGAACAACAGTTCATTCATTTACAACAAGGTTCGATGTGGGACAAGTCAGTAGATGAGTATGACGCTGAATTCACCATGCTAAGTCGGTAAGATATGTCACAATAGTTCAATTTTTAAATATCATATACTACACAGCTAACACAATCCTTTAAACAGATTCGCGGCACACTTGATACCGACAGATGATATCAGAGCTCGTCGCTTTCAACAAGATTTGGACACGGAAATTCAGGCTGCACTAGCCACAGGGAAATTTCCAACTCATGAGGATACTTTGGAAGCTGCCCGCAGTTATAAGGCAGTGACAAAAGCAAGGGGCAGATCTCAGTCTGCTGGAGTTAAGCGCCCTTCTAACCAGATGGCAGGAGGAGCCTCGTCGAGGCCATCTTTTGTGCCAAGACGACCAGGAGTACCAAACAACAGGCCCAGCCTAGCCTTTTGTAACTACTGCAAGAGAAATGGGCATCTAGCGAGAGACTGCCGGCGTGCGAACAACCTTTGCTTGATCTGCGGCTCAGCTGCTCATGGTATTGGGGCTTGTCCTCATAAACAAAATCCAATTGCTGCACCCAGGCCAGCAAAAAATTACCCACAGCGCCCAGCCATCCAAGCACCTGCTCCAAGACTTGCCCTACCGGCACCACCCAGATGACCATAAGCTGCACAACCTCCTCGTCAGTTTCATCAAGCTCAAAGGAACGTTCTGAGGAATGCTCCTCAGGCCAGAAGGAATGTACCAAGGTGCCAGGCTTTCACGATGACCGTGGAAGAAAATGAGGCCACTGGCCAAGTTATCACTGGTAAACTTTTCTTCTCAAACCTTTCTTTTCAATCTTGCTACTTATTTACATACTTTTCCCTATACCTAAAACATATCCCACATACCTTAGGTACAATCTTAGTAGCCTCACTACCTGCACTAGCACTGTTTGATACTGGAGCATCTCACTGCTTTATGTCGCAACGGTTCGTCCGAACCCATGCGATTCCAGTCTCACCGCTTGTATGCAGCTGGAATGTCAGTTCAGGAAATGACGTTATAAAGGCAACCATGGGATACAGCTTGTGTCCAGTCGTCGTCTGCAGCAGAGAGTTTTATGCCGACTTCAATGTAATGGACATACCGAACTTCGATGTGGTTCTAAGAATGGATTGGCTTGGAACTTGTTATGCTACCATCGACTGTCGTCAAAGGAGGGTAGTATTCGAGATTCCAGACCATCCGGTCTTCTATTTCAAAAGTGGAGACCATACCCTAGAGCCAAGCACCTACAAAGCAAAGCCAAGTGAAGCCGTAGTGGCAGCAGCTCAAGCGGAGGAAGAATCAAGACCAAATGTGGTTCGAGAGTTCGACGATGTATTTCCTGACGATATATCAGGTTTGCCTCCCGATCGAGCTCTTGAATTCAGTATTGATTTAGTACCAGGAGCACAACCGGTGATCAAAGAACCTTATAGAGTAAGTCCGAAGGTTTGAAGGAAGTCTGAACACAGTTGGACGAATTATTGGCGAAAGGATGGATTCGTCCCTGCATTTTAAGTTGGGGATCACCTGTACTACTTGTGAAGAAGAAGGAAGGTTCATACAGAATGTGCATCGATTACAGAGCCTTGAACGAAGTCACTATAAAGAACAAGTATCCACTCCCGCGTATCGACGATTTATTTGATCAGCTAAGTGGATCTTGTGTGTTCTCTAAATTGGATCTTCGTTCAGGTTATCATCAGGTGAAGGTCAAGGAAGCTGATATTCATAAAACAGCTTTCAGAACTCGCTATGGACATTACGAATTTCTAGTGATGCCATTTGGAGTGACCAACGCACCAGCAATATTCATGAACCTAATGAATCAAGTTTTCCGGGAGTATTTAGACATGTTTGTTTTCATCTTCATCGACGACATTCTGTTGTATTCTAAGAGTCGGAAAGAACATGCCGAACACCTATGAATTGTCCTGGAAACTCTTCGACAACACCAGCTCTATGCCAAGTACAGCAAGTGCGAGTTTTGGCTAAAGTAGGTTGGTTTTCTTGGACATATCGTATCAGGTGATGGAATCTCTGTGGATCCAGCAAAGGTTTCAACAGTTAGCGAATGGCCTACACCAAAGTCAGTGAAGGACATTCGGAGTTTCTTAGGTTTAGCTGGATATTACAGAAGGTTCATTGAAGGCTTTTTGAAGATAGCAACATCCCTGACCAAGCTCATACGTAAAGATGAAGATTTTGTGTAGTCAGAAGCATGCGAACAAGCTTTCGTAGAACTCAAGTCAAGGTTGACATCAGCACCTATTTTCGTCATACCGGATCAATCTGGAGGATTCAAAGTGCATTGCGATGCATCCAGTAAAGGATTAGGATGTGTTCTACATCAGCACGGTAAGGTTGTGGCTTATGCTTCAAGACAACTGAAGACTCATGAGCGCAATTATCTGACACATGACCTGGAGCTGGCAGCCGTCATCTTTGCTCTCAAGATTTGGTGCCATTATCTACTTGGTGAACGAGTGAACATCTACACAGATTATAAGAGCCTGAAGTACGTGTTTACTCAGAAGGAGTTGAATATGCGGCAGAGAAGATGGTTAGAACACATGGCGGACTTTAACATCAACTTGAAATATCACCCAGGGAAGGTGAATATGGTGCCTGATGCACTTAGTCTCCAACCATTATCGATGAATCTCACCGCTCAGTGGAAGCTTCAACAAGACTTGCATTAGATGGAGATTGAAGTTGTCATGCCAGGTAATGCTTCAAGTTTGTTGAATTTACAAGTTCAATCAACCATTGTCAATCAGATCAAAGCAGCTCAAGCAAGTGATGCTAAGTTGCAAAAGATCAGAGAACAAGTGGAGAATGGACTCAGAACAGACTTCATCATCCATGAAGACGGATCTTTGAGATACGGCAGCAGATTGTGTGTACCAAAAGGTCCTGTTCGGGAAGAGTTAATGAAAGAAGCTCACAGCTCTCCCTATTCAGTACACCCTGGAGGTACCAAAATGTACAAAGATCTACGTCAGAATTATTGGTGGCATGGAATGAAGCGTGAAGTAGCCAGAAGCGTTGCAAAATGCTTGGTGTGTCAGCAAGTAAAGGCTGAACATCACAGAACAGCTGGACTACTTCAACCATTACCAATCCCAGAATGAAAGTGGCAACACATCATGATGGATTTTTTGACTGCTCTTCCTTGCAGCACAAAGGGTAACGATACCGTATGGGTCATTATGGATCGACTCACAAAGTCGGCTCACTTCATCCCATTTCGAGTTGGCCAATCTACTAAGACACTAGCAAAGAAGTACATGGAGTTAATAATCTACTTAAAGATTTAAACTCTTCATAATGTACTATCTCTGATACCCATGAACTCATACAAGAAATTGTGTGATTTCATGGGGTACCGGTCTGCATTGTCTCCGATCGTGACACCAGGTTCCGATCGCAATTTTGGCAGAGTCTGCAAGCAAGCTTGGGAACAAGTCTGAACTTCAGCACAGCTTATCATCCACAAACAGATGGTCAGTCTAAGCGAACTATTCAGATCTTGGAGGATATGCTTAGAGCATGTATGTTAGACTTCAAAGGATCGTGGGAAGATCACCTATATCTTGTGGAGTTTTCCTAAAACAATAGCTACCAAGCAAGCATAGGAATGGCACCTTTTGCAGCATTGTATGGAAGGAAGTGTTGATCACCATTAAGTTGGGACAACATCGGAGATAGGGAACTTCTTGGACCAGAGATGATAGTAGCGACTGTTGATGTGGTTCGTACTATCAGGGAAAGGATGTGCATAGCCCAAGATCGACAGAAGCACTGGGCTGAAGCAAAGAGACGACACTTGGAGTTCCAGCCAGGAGATCACATATTCTTGAAGATATCTTCGAACTGCGAAGTGATCTAATTTGGAAGACGGGGTAAATTAAGTCCGAGATACATTGGACCGTTCGACATACTCGAACGAGTCGGTGAAGTGGCATACCACTTAGCGCTTCCACCCTCATTGGAAGGAGTGCATAATGTGTTCCACATATCCCAACTCAGAAGGTATGTGAGTAACCCCAGCCATATTCATGATCATTCCGAACTCACTATACAACCCGACTTGTCTTATGAGCAACAACTTATAGAGATCCTGAACAGGAAAGTGAAGACACTTCGGAACAAGGAAGTCAACTTGGTCCGAGTAATGTGGAGGAAAGACACTCCAGGAGAGTCCACTTGGGAAGGGAAGATGAAATGCGTGCAAGATATCCTCACCACTTTGTAAACTAGTCCTCAAATAAAAGTTGTAAATTTCGAGAACGAAATTTTTGTAAGGAGGGTAGACTGTAACAACTCCATTTTTAGTGTACATAAATTTGATTTAAATTAAAAGTATACTTAGAGTATTTAATATTGCTGTTATCACTTTAAGTATTTATTTCATTCCATAATTACAAGAAGGAGCTTGTAGCTCATTAGTAATACCTTGCACTGCTGAACCAAGCCACCAGAGTTCAAATCCCATGCCCCACATTATTTTTTATATTTATTTGTTTTAAATTTTATAGAAGCCCAACAGTCCACACGAGATAACTCCCAAATTTTCTACTGAACCTGAAAAACTGAAGGTAGCAGAGGCTTCACCAGGCGACCCCCCACCTCCCAAGCCCCTGACGCGGCCCGACTCGGCCAAGTCGTCAACACCAAAAGTGTGACTTTCCATCTTCTGAAACCCCCTGCATGCTTCATTTACAGAGATCGGTTCTAGAGAGCCCATTAACCACCATTTACTCTATTTTTAATGATTTTTATACATTTATACATTTTTTTATTTAAAACCCTTCATCTACCCTAACCCTAGCCTAACCCTATAAATATCACCCCTACCCTCTACCCTCTAACCCCAAAACCCTGAGCCAACTCTCTAAAATTTCCAAGAACCTTATGTACTTTGAAATCGAGCACGAGGCGAAGCTACGGCAAAATTTTCCGGCGAACTTCCGACGATCATCCTAGGAGCTCCCGGCGACGAAGCGACGCACCGGCGACTCCTCCTATTCCATCTCCCTCTTCTAGTTGTCCAAAACCCGTAAGCCCTATTTCTAACTTTCTTTTCCATTCTAAAAATACGGATTTACAAAACCCGACGGAATCGGAACAAATCCGATTTCCGATTCGGTTTTCTTATAAAACTTCACTTCACGTTAATACAATTATGCTTAAACTCCTTCATGTTGACCATTAAACACTAATCAACCAAATTAATCAAGTTTCATTTCATAAAATGATGGCTATTTCAATTTATCGTATTTTTCACTTAAATACCACATTGTTTCAATTCTACATTTAACCCCATTAAACTTGTTATACATTTAAGTAGATCACGAGGTAACGACCTACCTCCCCACACACTCATATGCAACATAACACGATACCCTCGAGAACTCAGAATACGGAAAAACAAACATTTTCATTTAAATACCCTTTACTTAATAAAACCATTTCTAAAAGATTTAGTATTGATATATCTTTACAAATAAATAACCTTTGAGCTAATTAAAAAAATATCTAGACTCAGCCAATTAAGGACTGTCGCGATCATTAGGATAGAGGAAGGTTGTGGGCATTCAGTCGTTTATCTAAACCTGACTTTGTGGTGTCTAGGCTAGACAAGTGGGAAAGGTAACTTTAAAAGGCCCGTCTCACGGTGATTCGTGGGCGGATCCCTCCTTTCTTCACTTGTACTTACCTGGCACAATTGCGGTGAAGAGGCGATTTGAGGTATCTCACAACTTGTCACTTTGGACCAGTTAGGAGCAGTCTAGTTGACTTAGGAGACCTTAGAACATAGAATACGGGAAAACGACACATTTTCATACCATAATTAATAAAACCGTTTTCATTAATGATTAGTATTTATATAAATCTTTGCAAAGCGCCGCTACAACCCATTTAGGGAACCCGTTAGGGATGGTGCGGACTATCGCACATCCTCAGGCTCAGTAGTGCGAGATTCAGACCTCCGCAAGGAGCATTTGGTCTCGAAAGATTTAAAATACGACATCTTAAGAAAACGAGATTTCTAGAATATTATAGATATATACAAAAGTTATTTTCATATAAATATATGTATATGTAACATAAACATATCTATTTTTGAAGTATTATAAATATTCCACCTTTTCTATAATATCACAAGAATCAATTTTACACTAAAATACCATGAATTCTATACAAATCAATATTACAAATAAGTACCTTTATTTCTGAAATTAGGATATTTTCACTAGAAATATCACAATATAAAATCTACATTCATTACAACTCTAAAGACAAATAATAAATATTTGGGGTGTATTTTTAAAAGTATATAAAAGTATTTTTACATAAAACCCTCTCAAGTTCTATAAATTACCCTAAGGACCCTAGTAAACATAGGTTTAAGCGGGACCAATCTCTTGAGCCTCTGGGAGCCGGAGAAGTAGGTGCTTGCCGATTTAAGGTAGACAACTTAATAATGGTGTTATCAATACGATAATCGTCTTGGAAAAAGACACAAATCCTGTCGTCCATGTGCAGTGGTTACCGATAACATCAAAACAATCGGGACTTCAATTTACTGACTCAGAGTGAGTCTCATTATAATCTGACTTGAATATGATTCAAGTACAATCTACAATCTACAGTCTACAATCTACAATCTACAATTTTCAATATTAAAATTCAACATGAATCCATGAATCCAATTATCAATCTATACAACTTGACTGAACCGAACCATGGATATACATTCCATTTACATGGTTCTTCAGTTACTCCATTTACATGATTCTACGGTTATATCCGTTTACTGATATCATGGTTTCAGTCAGTCATCCAATTATACAATCAATACATTTACAAAACAAACAATACAAACAAGACATCTCGGGGTTTAAGGGGTAGATTGGTACGGAAGGTGTTAGAAGTGGCACGAGACTATAAGACTTAATACACCTAACATGAATCCAGTTGTTGTTGTACCGTGGCATAAATGATTCCTTGTACTATACTTGCCTCTAGTCTCCAGCATATAGAGACTCCTCTCGTATACACTGGCACTCTTCTGTACCAATCTACAAACAACAGCGTTAATACAAAATTACAACAAGATAATACAACTTTAAAAGATACCTTCTTATTCTGTCTATTCTACTTTCCTCTTATCTTTGGGACTTATCGAGCGACCTGTTCGCTGACGACATTCTCTTTATTTCTTCTTTGAATGTCGTCGGGTAATTTGGACACGTCAGAGATCGAGCCTACTGCTGAAAACTTGGACCAGTTTGCTGAAGACCCAGAGCTTTAGTTTCATTGTACACATTTCCTTTCAGTACTTTACATTCCTGTTATGCCATTGTTTAGGCATCGCTTTTGTTTCAGTTGTATTTACTTTTCATGCATTGTACAAAAGAATGTAAATAAATAAAGTTGATGTTCAGTTTATATCTCTTGTCTCTTGTGCTTACTTTTATATTGCTTAGATACGCTTAGCGTATTTACTTCAGAGTAAATACGTAACGGCCTTGTCCCGTCCCCTTCGCTGTATACTGGGAAGCGGGGTGTGACAGACCAGATGGGCCACAGGCCTTCCTCTTCGAAGCCGGAGCCGCGGAATGAAAAAGGGAAAGGGAAAGTGACCTTCGTCGCCAATGCTCAACAGCAGCCTAGTGGTCCAAAATTAACTGATCGCCTAGATGAGAGATGGCGATTTTATAATGAGAAAATGAAGCGCCCTTACTCGTTTCCCCGGGACAAAACGAGGAGATTGTTTGAACTATCGATGCGCAACAGGCTCATCAATCTGCCGAATTCGAAATGCCCATTGCAACCCGGCGAGGCTAATAATCCCAATTATTGCCCCTATCACCAAGCGATAGGCCATCCAATTGAAGATTGTTTCGTCTTTAAGGGCTGGATTGAAGATCAATACCAACAGGGCAAATTCGCCCTGTCCGAGAATTGGAAAGTATGCCCGCCTCAGCCGCACGCTCCTAAAAAGGGAGACACACCGGAGGCATCGTGCTCTTTTGTCGAAGAAGCTCCATCGGAGGTCGTTCTTTCAGTCAAGACGAAAAGAATGCTGAAGGATCTCCAAACATGTCCGGCAATCAGGTGGAAAAATCCACTGGAACACGAGGTCATCGAAGGAATGCTGAAACCACGTCCAACTCCAAAAATTGGTGGTGATAGTCAAAGCGCCCGCACCCAGCCATCAAAGTCTTCGAAGAAGAAGAAGAAGACCAAAAGGCCCATGAAGCTTAGTGACGAACGCACGGACCTGCAAAAATATATCGACGCACTGGAAGAATATAACCAGAAGGCGCAGACCCCAGTCACACTCCAAGAATTTCTCAGCCATGTCCTTAAGTACGGAGATGATGACAATGGAGAAGACTCGTCGGATGAACCTGAAGATTATGTGGCAAGCTGCCATGTGATCTCTCACTCGTCGATAAACGATGAAGAAGCTCCTTACACAGAAAAACTGGGGACAGATTCTGAGCCAGAACTTCTAAGACCATCAGACGAAATGATTGATGCATTCCTGAACGAAACTCTTCTTAAAAGAAAAGCTGATTGAGAGCGCGAGATGGCCATATTTGAAAAGGCCAAACGCCGGCGACTGGACGAAAAGGTCGAAACACTCCCACCAGATCAAAATACATCCGCCGTAAATAAAAGCAGGTTCAAGACGAGGAAAATGTTCGCCAAAGCCATATTGATAGGAATGAAGCTGCCACCCTCTGAAGGAAACACTCCTAATGAAGCGGATATACATCCTGGCTACTGCTTATATCATCGAAAGATTGCGCACCCCACCGAAGAGTGCAACGCTTTTAAAAGCTGGTGGTAGGGATATGTTGCTCACCGACAACATTTCAAGCGGATGAAACGCAAAACTCGTCGGGAGCAAAGAAATACGACCGAGGAGCGCAAAAGAACGACCGGCAACTGTCACATGGTCGACGCTGAGGGATCGTAAGTTCTCACCTTTAGGAGCGATTCTGATGAAGAAATAGCTCTTGGCCCTCTCTTCAAAGAATCCACCTCAGGAAAAGAGGAAGAACCGAAGAGCTGCGAGAACATTCAGCTGCGCAATCGTATATTACCTGAAAAGAATCTCGGACCTACAAATAAGGGATCGAATAAAAAGGATAAGAGGAAAGAAAAGATCCCTGAAAATATCGCCCTTGATGATCGAGTCGTCGAAGAGCTGGCAGCCAAGGACCCGTCCAAGAAAAGTAAGGTGGATTACAACGTTCTGGCACACCTGAGAAAGATACCCTCGCAGCTCAGCATTCTCGACGCCCTTCTGCTACCCAAAGAGGTAAGAGATTCGCTGATCAAGGCGTTACAAGAGACTGAACAATTCCAAGCTTTTCTCGCCGAAGAAAAGATGAAGGACGAGTTGGAAGAAGTGCACACAGCCAATATCACCTTCGGCGATGAAGATCTCCTCCTTGGGACGTGCGAGCATAACCGTTCTTTTTATGTCTCCGGATACTGTCATGATATTAAGATAGGCAAAATCCTGGTTGACAATAGGTCCTCCGTCAATCTAATCAATGTTAGAGTGTTGAAGGAAATCTGCATGAACGTTCAGCACCTCGCTCGTGATAAAATCACCATCTTCGGGTTCGACTCCCAGTCATCACGGACGCTCGGGTCTGTGATATTGACATTACGCTTTAGGCTTCTTGTCACAGACATGAAATTTCATGTCATTGACGCTAAGACGTGTTACAATGCTTTGCTCGGCAGGCCTTGGTTACACGAGTACAATATCATCCCTTCTACACAACATCAGTGTATGAAGTATTCCAAGGATGGTCTCGAGTACACCATGACAAGGGAACTGAACCCATTCTCCATGAATGAAGTCCGAAAGTACGAAGATGAAAAATACTTCTTACCGGATTTCGAAGACACGGAAAGATGCCACAAACCGATAAACAAAGCTGTCACCACTATTTCGGTCTTTGGGAGTGATACCGAGGAGGAAGAAGAGATAGTCTATCCCGGGCTGCCCCAATACACCAAGCCGGGACCGTCCACCCCTATTCTGGTCTTTGGCAGCGACTCAGAAGATGAGGTCAATGCCGTATTTTCTGTACGACCATCAATACAAGCCTTCGCTGGCGATGATCGGAGTTTGCAAATCACCATGGTTCCACGAGAACATTACAAAGAGCTCGACGCGCTTGGTACCTATAGTGTGCAAGAACTGCAGACATTCTACGTCCCTCCCAGACGAAGAGGTGAAAAGGCGATCCTATTCTACCGATCCGGAGAAACCAAGGTGGAGAAAGAAATTTGGCACGGTGTTGATTCTACACTTGACAGGCTCCAGCCCATCCGTTTGCCCAGATACTGCACAGACGGATTAAAAAGACTGTTGAGGCGCCAAGGCATACCCCTTAAGCAGATTGCTCGACAAGCTCAGTTCTACAACAGGATCTGGGATGTCCCATGAACTCAGCGAAAACTACCCAATGGGAGAATGGAAACGATCGGAGTTGGATATGTTCAATCCAAGAACGGGAGCGATTCCGCGGCTGCTACGTCATACATGACTTCGATGAAGAAGGAGATGCTCTGTGGGGAGATGCTAACCCTGAACCAAAAAGAGGTCCCTCCTTGAAAAGGCCAAGTCCGTCGTTTGAAGAACAGATGGACAAGCTAATAAAGGAAGCAGGTCAAAAGGTCAGGGATGATCATAGCCACGAAATGGCAATCTGCGAGAAAGCCAGGATGCAGCGCCTCCTTCAGCAGGCTGCGAAAAATGAAAATGCTCTTCGTCGCCAGCCCGTCATACAAAAGACCCGGCGCAGAGGCAGAAATAAACCCAAGAATGGAAAAAGCGTTCGACAGCGACAAAGCGGGACCAAGAAGCCACGCGATCGAGAACCGAGTAACCAGGATTCGTCTCTTATAAAGAAGATGGGTCGAGCGTATTCTTTTTCTCAAGACAAGACAAGGAAGATACTTGATCTTGTCATAAAAAATCAGATGATTACCCTCCGGAAGTCCTGAGCAAGCAGGCGAGGTCGCTCACCCGGACTATTGCTCCTATCACCGAGCGATAGGACATCCTCTCGAAGACTACTTTATATTCAAAGACTGGGTAGAAGACCAGTATCAGCAAGGCAAGTTCGTTTTATCCAGCAGTTGGAGGGTAACCCCGCCGTAGAAGCATGAACCAAAAGCCACGAAAGCAGAGCCGGATCAACGTCGGGCATGAAAGCGATCTCGTACCTGTCACGTGATAACGCTGTTAGAAGAAGAACCGATAATATGGTTGACCTCCCCTGGTGCTTCAAAAACGATAGCGACAAAGTGATCTCAGAGTTCCTACCGGCGCTAAAAGAGCTGGAAGATGGAATACATATTACTGCAGATAACCTCAAGAAAATTGACTTGGGGACGACAAGTGACCCGCGACCGACATTCATCAGTGAGCCGTTGTCTGAAAAAAGGGTGGCTACGCTAAAAGACGTGCTCATACGGTATAAAGATTACTTCGCATAGAACTATTCCGAGATGCCGGGACTAGATCCAGAGATTGCTGTGCACAAATTGGCGATTTCTCCAGACGTCAAGCCGATCAAACAAGCACCGAGAAGAATACGGCTCGAGATTAAGATGAGCATCAACGCCGAAGTCAAGAAGCTAATCGACTCCGGCTTCATCCAAGAGGTTCAATATCCTGACTGGATCGCCAACATCGTCCCAGTGATGAAGAAAAATGAGACAGTGCGCATATGTGTGGACTTGCGGGATCTCAACAAAGCTTGCCCAAAGGATGACTTTCCAGTACCGGTCACTGAGCTGATGATAGATAATATGTCCACTCATGAAATTTTCTCCTTCATGGTCGGCTCATCAGGATACAATCAGATAAAGATGCATTCCGAGGACCAGAAGCATACCACTTTTCGGACCCCTTTGGGCATATTCTGCTACAAGGTGATACCTTTTGATCTCAAGAACGCCGGTGCCACCTATCAGAGGGCCATGACGAAGATTTTCGATGACCTCATACATGAAATCGTCGAATGCTATATTGACGACCTCGTAGTTAAAATCAAATCATACGAGGAACATTTAGAGCATCTGAAGATCATGTTTTAGCGCCTTCGGAAATACAACTTGAAGATAAACCCTCTCAAGTGCACGTTCGGAGTTTCCTCAGGCAAGTTCTTAGGATTCATCGTCCGACACCGAGACATCGAGATAGACCCGTCAAAGATCAAGGCGATCATGGAAATGCCTCCGCCAATAACTCTCAAGCAACTGCGGTCTCTCCAAGGAAAGCTCGCGTATATCCAGCGATTTATAGCCAACCTCTCCGGCAAGTGCCGTCCTTACAGTCACCTGATGAAGAAGGGAACCCTGTTCGTCTGGGATCGTAAATGCCAAAGCGCACTGGAGGAAATCAAGCAATACCTGCAGAATCCGCCGGTGCTGACTGCTCCAGTCAAGGGAAAGCCTCTCATTCTGTATACAACCGCCCTTGAGGGTTCCTTAGGCGCGTTATAGGCACAAGAAAACAACCAAGGGAAAGAAAGAGCTCTCTACTATCTAAGTCGAGTTCTCCTGGGGCAGAAAACAATTATTCTCCCATCGAAAAACACTGCCTGGCGTTGATCTTCGCGATAACGAAGCTCAGACACTATGCTTTAGCACATGAGGTCCACCTCATATCAAAAGTGGATCCTCTCAAATACTTGATGTCAAAAGCCATATTAAAGGGACGGCTCGCTAAATGGGCCCTACTCTTAATGGAATTCTCGGTAACATACCGACCCCTCAAGGCAGTGAAAGGCCAGGCCATCGCTGACTTCCTCGCTGAGCATCCGATACCCGCCGATTCTCCTTTGAACTGCGAATTGCCCGACGAGCACGCTGTTTACCCCAATCAGAGCAAAGCTCTGATCAAATTCCAAGGTGGGAAACGAAGCAACGCTTCTGTCTCCCTCAATCAGAGCAAAGCTCTATTTTGAAAATTAAAGTGAGAATTAAAATTAAAATAAATGAAGCAACGCTTCAGCTGACTTGTGCTCTGTGCTGTGAGACACGTGGCAGCGCAGTTGCGCTGCGCGACACGTGTCAAGCGTAGGCGCGCTTGCGCCAAACAGAAAAATTCTAGAAAGATCTTTCTCAATCTTATTAAAAACAAGAAGATTGCCTTCTGTAAAACAGAAGCCCTTGGATCAAAGATCCAAAGGTGGGGAAAATCCACAAATCACTCAGAGAAAGATCTCTCTAACCAATTCAACAAATCATTGGCACTATAAAAAGGCCCCCAGACCCCAACATATGGAAAAAAAACACAGAGAGAGATAGTAACACAGAAACAGATAGAGAACTCTAAAGATTTTTTTAGAAGAACTCAAGAAAAAAGAAAAAAAAGGCAAACCCTCTGAATAAAAAAGAAGAATTTCTTCTGAAAAGATCATCGATCTAACAACAAGATCAAGGATCTTCCATAAAAAATAATAATAACAAAGGCATTTCCTTTTTATGAACCATTGGTTCTAGAATCTTAAAGATTCTTTTCTTGAATCCAAAATTGGATCAAGATTTCAAAACAGTGCCTTGCACTTGCAAAATCTGCACTGTTGCGCTCTCGGGTTGGCGAAATCCACCAGAGAGCGCCACGTGTCAGCCCCATAACGATCTGTGCTATGCGCTTCTAAGAATAGAGCATTGCTCTCTGAATTGGCGCAACTCACCAGAGCGCGCCACGTGTCAGCAGCGCAACAGCGCAGCGCAATGCGCTTGCGCTCATCAGAGCGTGACACGTGTCACCTCCATATGCGCTTGCGCACATTGATTGGCGCAAAGTGCCTGATAGGCCACGTGGCACTCTGTCAGTTTAATCGATGCTCTGCATTATTTAAAGAAGGGCTGAGCCCAAGTAAAAAGGGCCTGACAGGCCTAATAAAATGCAATGCATTATTTTAAAAAGGGCAGAGCCCAAACAAAAACAGATGCTGTGCATCATTTAAAAGGGACAGAGCCCAAATCGAAAAGGCTTAGCAGGCCAAAAGAAAATGCAGTGCATTATTAAACAGGGGCAAAGCCCTAGCACAGGTCTAATAGGTCAAAGATAAAAACGTTGAATATTCTCAACTGGACTTAGCCCAATCATGGCCGTAAGTCCTCAAATTAAATTGACTGAGCAAGACTGCTCTCTTAAATCAATTTACACTTAGTTCAAGGGTACATCTCTGAACTCCTCTGACACCTGTCGTTGTAATCCTTCAACGTCGTCAGAGAGGTGATGGGTCCCGACGGCCATACATAACATGGACCCCCATGTCCCTAAACTGGAACATGGACCCCCATGTCCCTAAACTGGAACATGGACCACTACGTCCCTAAAATGGAACAATAGAGCCCCAAATGCTCTTTTGTCGGATCTAAACGATCCCGTTTAAGTTGATCTTAGCCTCAAAAATGGCTAACGTATCCTTAAACTTTCAAACAGACTTTAGTCCCAAAATGGACTATAAGACCCCCAATCAACTTTGGTTCAAGGGTACATCTCCGAACTCCTCTGACACCTGTCGTTGTAATCCTTCAACGTCGTCAGAGAGGTGACGGGTCCCAACGGCCATATATATTAAATGGACCACTACGTCCCTAAAATGGAACAATAGAGCCCCTAAATGCTCTTTCCGTTAAGTTGATCTTAGTCTCAAATAGGACTAACGTATCCTTAACGAACGTATAAGTTGATCTTAGCCTCAATATGACTAACGTATCCTTAAACTAAAACACCAAACCCAAATCTAAGTAAATACGGATTTGGACTAATCCACGTCCTACGGGCGACGGCATAACTTAGTCTCCGTATACAATCCACGGGCATCCACAAACAAAACAAACACACACGACACGAAGTGAAATTCTGGAGAAGGAGAGTTGTTACCGCGATGCGGTAGCGTAATTAACTGCAGGGGCTTGTGCCTGCAGGGAAGAGCGTCCCCACAATCAAAAACCCCTCAAGCAAGGGGGAATCTGACAAAGTCTGCTACATCGGCCGTATCCGTCTAAACCACCGATACACGGTACCATAAATCAACTTAGCATCTTCGGAGAGGTAGACGGATAAAACCAAATAGTATCTGCCCCGAATCTCAAGCAAGACGTTCAGTCTGTGGCCGCCGTTCGGAGGGGAACACACGCGTTTGACACGATCAATGGGGAGAGAAGAGAGAATGATACCCAGTGGGAACTTTACTTTGATGGAGCATATTCCATGAAGAAGCGCAAACAAAGTACCCCCATAATCAAATCAGGGGTAGGCCTCATGTTCGTGACTCCACAGGGAGGGATAATGCGCTTTGCCTTCTCCTTAACAGAGCCGAGGACGAATAATGAAGCCGAATATGAAACTTTGATAGCAGGTCTTAAGATCGCCGTCGGCATGGGAATTGAGAATCTCCTCATATACGGAGACTCCCAGCTGATCGTTAGCCAAGTAAACGGCGACTATCAAACGTGCAAACCAGAGTTGATTAAGTACGGTGAGAGAGTGCACCAATTGCTGACTCGAATCCCTTCCTACACCCTGGAAAGCATACCGCGTGCAGAAAATAGCAAGACGGATGCATTAGCCAAGCTCGCTAAAGAACTGGCCGACGAGAACCTTGATAACGTGAGGATCGTTGTGCAAAGCCGTCGGGTTCTTGCACCGGCAGAAATATCTCCAGAGTCATTCGAAGAAAAAGGAGCGACCGAGCAAACAGCCCTATAAATAAAAGACCAGGAAAAGGCTAAGGATTGGAGAGAAGTCTTTATAGACTACTTCAAATCCCGTCGAACGCCTGAAGATGCGTCCTCAAAATATCAGCTCGTGAAATGAGCTCTGTCTTTCGCCTTCGTCAATGATACTCTGTATAAAATATCATTTGATTCTCTGTAGCTAAGATGCCTGGGACCTGAAGAGGCAAAGAGAGTCGTCCAAGAAACTTACGACGGACTTTGCGGTTCTCACCAAGCCGGCCCGAAGATGAAGCTGAAGATCAAAAGGATGGGCTACTATTGGCCCACGATGATCCAGGACTGCCTTGAATACGCGAAGCAATGCCACTCGTGCCAGATTCACGGTGATTTTATCAATCAGCATCCAAATCCGCTACACCCGACGGTGGCTAGCTGGCCATTCGAAATGTGGGGAACTGACATAATCAGGCCCATTGAACCAGCATCGTCCAGAGGACATCGATTCATTTTGGCAACCACCGATTACTTCTCCAAGTAGGCAGAAGCAGTACCACTAAGAGAAGTGAAGACGGAGAATATCCTTCATTTCTTCAAGACACACGTCATTTATCGGTTCGGCACTCCGCGACGGATTATCTTCGATAACGGGCCAGCCTATAGAAGTCACAAAATCAGCCACTTTTCACAACAGCATAACATAGACTGGAGATACTCTTCGGTCTATAATCCCCGAGCTAACGGTCTAGCTGAGGCTTTCAACAAGACCTTGACGAAGATCGTGAAAAAGACGGTGTCTCGAAATAAGAAGGACCGGCACGAGAGATTGCATGAAGCTCTCTGGGCGTATCGAACTACGTTCAAAACGGCCACAAACACAACGCCGTATGCATTAGTATTCGGTACTGAAGCGGTACTCCCTCTCGAGATAGAGTTACCCTCTCTACGAGTAGCGGTTCACTATGAACTAACCGACGAAGAAAATGCTCACCTTCGGCTTAAGGAGCTCGACGCCCTTGATGAAACCCGGCTCATGGCGCAACAAAACCTGGAGGCTTATAAAGCAAAGATGATGCGCTCATACGAATGATTGACTAGGCCGAGAACATTCCGCCAAGGCGAACTCGTGCTAGTGGTCAAAAGACCTATGATCCCCAATCGTGCCAAGCGGGGGAAATTCGAGCCGAACTATGAAGACCCGTATATTATAAACAAAGTTTACCAGGGTGGAGCCTATCTACTCATGGACATGCATGGTGAAAGACCTTTCAGGCTAATAAACGGTCGCTTCCTAAAAAAATACTACGCCTGACGAGTCACGGCCTAGGTCAACGATAGATGACGACGTCTATGTCCGCTCGCTATCTTCCTAAGCCCAAACTCTATAAGTAGTAGCCAGCTACGGGCCGAAACGTCCTTAAACTAACAATGGACCACTATGTCCTAAAACTGGGTATTGACCGAAACGTCAATAAACTACTACAGACCGCAGCATCCCAAGGTTGACACAAAAAAATAAAAAAAAATAAAATAAGTAATAAAAAAAGAGAACGGTGTGTCCATAAGAAAAATGGGCACGGATGAAAACCCGAAAAGGCTCCGTGAGTAAAAACAGCAGGGCTACCGGCGAGTTTTGTGAAAACCCGAAAGGGCACAATCTCGTTAAAAGACACTTGCAAGGTCCTCTTGACCTCGTGAGGAGAAACCGCCTGCGTGAGATCCTTACGACTCAAAAGGGAGCGACACACTTAGGGATCCCCACGATGCCTAAGGAGAAATTACACTTACGAGATCCTCACGACTCGTAAGAAGAATTCCCCTTTGAGACCCTCACGGCTCATAGAATTCAAAAGCCTTAAGCTACAGGGATCTGAACATGTTCTTAAGCCATCACAACCCATAAACTGCCCTACAAGCATCTTGACCCTTATATACAATCAACGGGCGCGAATAAACATTTCCCTAACAAAGTCCCACCAGAGACTGGGGATATGCTCATATGGCAAAAAACACTTGTAAGTCCACTCGACTTATAAGGAGAAAGCACTCTTTTAAGATCCTTACGACTTATAAGAGACCATACACTTAAGACTCCTCACGATTCTTAAGGAAAAAACTGTAACGTTTTTAAAAAAAAGAATAAATAAATAAATAAAATCCTTTAGGTGAATTTTTGATAATCGGTAAAATAAACCGTATTTTCCATAAAACTCAACTATAATTATTTTTCAATATAGAATTAAATACGCCTATTTTAACTATATAATTGGTAGTATTTGGTATTTATTTAGTGACTTATAAATTATTAGTTTACTTAAATATTTTTCCTTAATTAATTAAATTCAAATATTAACATAAGCTTTAATTATACATTAAATTAGTGCAAATTACAAATTAGAAATGGGTTAAATTTATAAATGTGAACCATGACAATTTAAAACAAGTGTGTATCATGCAAAATTCTTTTTCAAATCTCTTCATGGTTCTAGAAATTTCTAGGAAAAGGATTAACTTGAAAAAGTTAGATAAGTAAGGGTTTAAGTGAAAGATGCATTAAATCATTAACTTTCTACACAAACCTACACACTTTTATCTCTCTCTTTTCTCTTCCATCCGCATGGCCGAGCCTAGCATAAGGCAGCCCCAATTTTTCCCACTTTATTTCCTCTCCAAAAATCATTAAAAAATCCAATAAAATCTACACCAATTTCCATTAACTCCTAATCCAACCTTTAACCCTTGTTCCTTGGCCAAATCAAGCATGGATTTTGGGAGCAAGAGAGCATGTTGGAGTGGCTAGGTTGCAAGCTAAATTTCTAAACTTGTGAGGTATAATTCTAACCTAATGGCTAATTAGTTGTTTAACTATTTTAATTTAAGCTTTCATGTAATAAATTGGTTCTTTTTTTCTAATTTGTGAAATTAAAGAGAGGGTTTCTAAATCAAATTAGGGTTTTTATAAAGTGTTCATGATTACATGGTGTAGTTAATTATGCTAAGACATAGAAAACTTAACCTGGTTGCTAAATTGTAAATTGTTGTATTTAAATTATCCTAATTAGAATTTTTGCAAACTAGGTTTTTATAATATATATATATATATATATATATATATATATATATATATATATATATATATATATATATATATATATATATATATTGGTGAGATAAAATTCCAATTAGGGTTTTTATCATTAGGTTATGGTTTTAATGAGTAGTTTAACATGTTTAAGGAATGCAAAACCTAATTTGGTTACTAGTTGCTAATTGTTATTTTAAAAATTGTGATAAATATGCTATTTTGCAAACTAGGTTTTAGAAATTAATTTAAAATGTGGGATTAAAAATCTAGTTAGAGTTTTAGCACATCATTAAGGTTTCCATGAGTGGTTTAACAATTTAAAATATGCAAAATCTAGCTTAGTTGTTGAATTGTGAATTTTGCTTAAAAAGATGTTAAAATTTGATATTTTTGCAAACTAGAATTTTGGACTTAATTCATATTGATGAGATTAAATTATAGAAATGGTTTATATGACTTAGTTATGATATTTAGTGAATATTATGGCCATTATTTTTGTTAAAACATCAAGTTTCGAATTAAAACGAAAATTTAGTGCTTTCTAGGTATTTGGAAATAAATCGATTTGATTTGTTTTGAGGTTTTGATGAGTTGCAGTCTATTTCATATTATAATTAGTGATTTATGAAACCATGATCGGTGTGTTTGGGTTTTTCTCGATCAATCGGCGTTTGTACGCCGATGTCGAGGGTTATTTGGTCATTTTGCATAAGCGGGTCATAGGTTTTAACCTATGCGCATTTCATGCGCCGTTTTGTGTTTTATCCTAGATTTCGGTTTACGATATTATATATGTTTGCGTATAGGTACCCCTCACGTGGACTTCGGACGATGAAGAAGAGGATGGCGGCATCGACATCGGCAGACAAGGATCAGGTGAGTAAATGTATATCTACGGGGAAGTCGGGTGGATGGCGTATAGCACCCCCGCAAACGTAGAATAAGTATATTACGTATTGTTATTAGGAAGTCGGACGTGACCTTAGATTCTTAGCGAGCAGGGTCCTATTGAAGACTTTAGGTTGGACTGGACTGATTTAAAAAGACTTAACCAAAGGATGACTGCCTTGGAGGGAATTCGTAGGTTTTATGTAGACACACACATGCACACACCTAAACTTAACTTGGGGTATGTGTGTGTGTGTGTGTGTGTGTAGGAATGTGTGTGTGTGTGTGTTTGTATAGACACACACACACAACATATACATGTGATATGATGAGGTTATATGATACATGGGGATGAGTCGATATGACTAGGCTTGATGCCGTAATTTATTGGATATATGATCTAGTTATAACATGAGATGTTTTATGATAGTAGCGGATCGTTGGGCAATGAGATTGTTCCCGCCAAAAATTTCTGTGCAAAGGAGCCCAAGGTATCAAACGGCAGCGATACGCTTAAGAAAATGCGAACCAGTATTTTCCGGGCTGTATTTTGACAAACTCCTGAATTAGAAACAACTAAATTCTGATGGTATTGAAAGCGTCTCAAAAAAACCCTTCGATTTGATATATTATGGACCTCATAATTCATCCGGGATCAAAAGTTATGGGGGTATCACGTGCCCACAAGTGACCGGGCATCACGTGTCCACACGTGACCGAGCATCACGTGCCCACACGTGACCATTCACAGGCAAAGCCTGTAGACACTGAATAAAATAAATAATTAAATGGGGTCACGTGCCAATACGTGATGGGCCTTTAAACCCACTGAAAAGAATTAAAGGTATAATAAAATAATAAGGAAAAACCCCAATGGGGCATCACGTGCTCATACGTGACCAAGGATCACGTGCTGACACGTGATGATTCCCGAGTTCTTTAAAAACAACAAAATTAAATTCTGGTTAAAAGCTTAATCGAGAGGGGTCACGTGTCAACACGTGATGGGATCCTAAGATCTCTGAAATAATAGAATTAAATTCTAATTAAGGGAAATCAAAAACCCTAATATTTTCCTAGATCTTTCCAAACAAAAAGATTGCGCTCTGTAAAGAGGAGCACCGTTGGATTAAAAATCCAACGGTGATTAAAAATCACCAATTTATGGAAAGATTGTATACAAGGAAAGATTTCCCTGAAATTCACCAAGAATAACAGACAAAAAAATCTTTTGGATTAAAAATCCAATGGTGAATAAAATTCACTGAGTGATCTAAAAGATCATGTTGGTTACAAAATCAATTAAAATCTTTCAATGAAAGATTGACTAAACAAATTGATTCTTTTCTTCCTCGTATAAATAGGAGCCAAGAAGAGAAGAAAGGGGGATCTACTTTTTTGGGAGATAACAACAACAGAGAGAAAAAAGAGAGGAGAATTTAATTCTCAAGAGAGAAAAAAAGATCTCTTCATAGAAAAGAAACCCTAGGTGAGAAAGGGGAAAGAGATCTAAGTTCCATAAAAAAAAGAGAATTTAATTCTCAATTTAAGAGTTAAACTCTTCTGCAAAAAAAACTTAGTTCTTCCTTTGATTGAAGATCTGCAGAAGCAAATCTCCCCATAGGTTTAGAATTTCATTCTCATCGAGTTAAGATTCTGCCATGCAGATCCAAGACTTAGAGGGAGAATTGAGTTTAGAGAATTTAATTCTCCCAAATTCACAGGAATTTAATTCCTCTAAGATAAAACTAGGGTTTAACCCTACATGAGAGTTTAATTCTCCCAAATTCACAGGAATTTAATTCCTTCAAGATAAAATTAGGGTTTAACCCTATATGAGAATTTAATTCTCTTAAAGTTATAGGAATTTAATTCCTCCAAGACAGAACTAGGGTTTAACCCTATATAAGAATTTAATTCTTTCACATACATGGGAATTTAATTCCTCTAAAACAGAATTAGGGTTTAACCCTACAGAGAATTTAATTCTTAAAACAAGAGACTTAAAGCTCTCCATGCCCGTAAAGAACTTGATCACGTGGTAACACGTGACCCCCATTCTCAATGAGAAAAAAAGAGAGAACAAAACTAGGTCACGTGTCCCCACGTGACCCCTGAACAGATCCTCCAAAATAATAAGCAATTAACTTTGAGGCAATACCTCACGTGTTCCCACGTGACCTCCTAAACGACGAGAATAAAAGCAAAGGCAGATTTTAATTTGGGCGCTATCACGTGTTACACGTGACCCCTTGATAAGCGCTTTAATAATCAGCGCATAAATCTCCATCACGTGCCAACACGTGATGGCCAGAAAGTTAAAAAGTGTTTGACACTTATTTGCAGAACAAAGTAAAAGGGATCTGGCCCCACCTTTGGGTGTCCTCACGAGTCCCCACGTGACCCCTTCCTCTCTAGTGTTTAACACTAATTTAAAGGTTTTATTTCCAGTGTTTAACACTGTTGTCCTCTAATGTTTAGCACTAATTTGAGGGTTTTATTTCCAGTGTTTAACACTGTTGTTCTCTAGTATTTAACACTATTCTTAGCCAAATTGGCTAAGTTTTCCAGAGACAAGTCTCCCCTCTAACTAAATCTCAAAATTGAGTAAAATTCAGAGCTATCATGTTTAATGCTCAGTCAAAAACAAAAATGTATCAGAACCCTCAAACTCTGGTTCAGCATTGCTAAATAATGTGGCCTTGAACCTAGAGAAATGTTTAATGGTCCAACAAAGAGCCAATATTTCTAATCTAATTAGACTTAGCCCAAACTGGCCATAAGTCCTCAATTCAGATTTAACTGAGCCAATGAGCTCATAATCTAATTAATTGATCTTAGTTCCAAATTGGACTACAGATCCCCAATCAACCTTGGTTCAAGGGTACATCTCTTCACTCCTTTGATATTTGTTATTGTAATCCCTCAACGTCTTCAAAGAGGTGACGGGTCCCGACAACCACACTCTTCACAGACTATGACGTCTCTAAACTACGGACTGTGGGGTCCTTAAACCCATGGACTATGATGTCCTTAACCTCGACCGTGATGTCTTTAAACTAACATCGGACTATGGGGTCCTTAAACCCATGGATTATGATGTCCTTAACCTCGACCGTGATGTCTTTAAACTAACATTGGACTGTGGGGTCCTTAAACCCATGGACTATGATGTCCTTAACCTCGACCGTGATGTCTTTAAACTAACATTGGACTGTGGGGTCCTTAAACTCATGGACTATGATGTCCTTAACCTCGACCGCGATGTCTTTAAACTAACATTGGACTGTGGGGTCCTTAAACCCATGGACTAAGATGTCATTAATCTCGACCGCGATGTCTTTAAACTAACAATGGACCGAGATATCCTTAAACTAACAATGGACCGTAATGTCCTTAAAATAATCGACCGCAATGTCCCTAAACTAAACAATAGAGTCCAAATGCTCTTTTGTCGGATCTAAACGATCCCGTTAAGTTGATCTTAGTCTAAAATTAGACTAACGTATCCTTAACAAACGTTTAAGTCGATCTTAGTCTCAAATGAGGTTAACGTATCCTTAAACCCAACCCCCCAAACCCAAATCTAAGAAAGATACGGATTTGGACTAGTCCACGCCCTACGGGCGGCAACATGAATTAGTCTCCATATACAATCCACGGGCAATCAAATACAAAACAAACACCCACGACACGAAGTGACCATATGGAGAAGGAGAAAGTTGTTACCGCGATTCGGTAGCGTAATTAACTGCAGGCGCTTGCGCCTGCAGGGAAGAGCGTCCCCACAATCAAAAACCCCTCAAACGAGGGGGAATCTGATGAAGTCTGCTACATCAGCCGCATTCGTCTGAACCTTCGATACATGGTGCCATAAATCAACTTAGCATCTTTGGAGAGGTGGACGGATAGCACCAATTAGCATCTGCCCCAAATTTCAGGCAAGACGGACCTGCGCGGTCGCATCTCTGTGTTCGGAGGGGAACAGAGATTATATAAATTATTTTTGTATAAACGATAATATGGGTTGATGACATTGGAATCAACGAGACTCTAGAATAGAACCCAGATTGTAATATGTGACTTAATCACGATATGACATATGACATGATATTTTAGTGGATCATTTGACAATGTATATTTACACAGACGATGATATATGTTTGATGATATTAGGATGTATGCGATTATAGTATAGTACCATTGATCATGATATTGTTTGATGATGATACCATACGAATGATGATGTATATATGTGATAGTTGACCCGTACCCTGATTTTGGGAAGCCGTACGATGGATTTTACCGTACGAGGCATAGATGTGATGATTGATCCGCACTCTTGACTCGAGAAAGTCGTATACTATGTTCGTGACGCTATTGAGGCTGGATCGCCGACTACTAGAGATATCGAGTCAGACTTTAGGAGGATTCTTCTTACCTTTCGGCTGGTGTCTTTAGTTAGTTCCTAGTTGGTTAGGTAGATCTTAGTTTAGGCTCGAGTCATACTTATTTGCAAAACTAACGAATCGTGTGCATTTTTAAAGACAGCCTGAGAGATACTACGGATTTTTCGAAGGACATATCTTTTCATAAAACCCCGTAGCCCCTAATTTTCTAAAAACCACGATTCGTGTTTTTTCAAACAACAAGCTGTATGACTCGTAATTAGTATGTATTCTCTAGTTGTGCATTTACTATAAATTCACCGTTATACTCATGTTGTATTCATCACATTGCATGTTCACACATATGTTTCTTTAGCTAATGCGAAACTCTGTCTGTTAGGACACCGCACCATTACCGATGATGCGTATGTTCCACGTACACTTATTTGCCGGCTCACACACATCATCATCGGTAATTGCCATGTCACGTACACTTTAGAACATATTATCTTTTATTGATATAATCAGCTAAATGCTAGTTCAGTATAATATTGTGTGATTACCCTCATGTGCTAGTTTAGACATTTCATTTATTACTTAGACACTTCATACATTCACATATTCATATTATCATGCAGTATTGTGGAGCTTATGCCGATACTCATTATTTACTTACTCATGATTTTGGGATTATGGATTTCTATGAGATTTCTGGATTTTGGGGAAAATCGCAAGAATGTATATAAAAACTTCTCTCTCTCCCTCTCATTTTAAAATACAAATTGCGGTTTTCTCGTGATGTATGTGTCTTCCACCATGAGATTTCATGTTTTCTGTTGGATTTCGAGACCCGATTCGAGGAGTGGATGAACCGTCTCGGGTACATGGTGGGCCTGATATGGTACCCCGGGGCAAGAAGCTCGAGTTGTAGCCGATGAGCCTGACAGGGGAAGACTACCTACCGGTGATGTATGGCGCGGCGGATATCCGGAGGATACCGACCGTTGTTGTGAGATTTGATGATATGGGCCGATCCGGACTGACGGAGCCCGAGATATTGAGATTATGAGATACTGAGACTATGAGGTATTGAGACTTTGAGATTTACATGTTTTGTGTCGATGCTTGACACGGATTTCCATGGATTTCATTGATGATGTTTCAGATTACCATACAAATTTTACTATGATACCAGTTAAAGATTTCTTATACAGATATATCCAGATTTCATGGTTGATTGTTTTACATTCATGGTGCATGCATACTCATACACATGACATGTTACTACTTGAGGCACTGACACGAGCACTGAGCATTTCACTTACGCATAGATTATTACCCTGCCACTACTAGATGACTAGTGTTATATTAAGTATATTATTATGACCTAGGAGATCGTCATGCATGCGATTTCTACTCGCAGATGTCTTCTACTCACGAGTTGGCAACTCACCCCCGTTGTGCCAAATTTTCTTACAGGTTCAAATGTACAGGTTTCCTTGGCAGCTTGCTGGCACATCATTTCATTCAGGGTGATTTGCTTGGTAGGTTGGTTCACTTGTATCAGGACCGCCGTTGTACTTTCATTATTTCATTTGTATCTAGTAAGCTCCATCAACCAGACTTGTATTACTTGATAAATTTAGAAGGCCACTTGCTTATTCTTTCGACCTTAGAGTCGTGCTTGTATTATTATGGTTTTTGGTGGATTTGGTTTTCTTTTGAGTTTTGAGCCTCGCCCTTCGGCGTTGTATATTTTAGTGCATTGTGTGGTTGTTTCCGCCTTTTGGCGTAGAGCTAGCTCCCGCTTGAGGATGCCTTTTTATTGTTGCTTATTTGTACCCGTTTGGGGCCAGTTTTTACAAAGGAGACTCTGCCGAAATTTTTGAGAAAATTTGATGTTGCTTTTAAACATATTTTCCTACACTTCTTCTTTTAAATGGTTTAGATTTCTGGGCTTCATCTTGCTTAGATTACGTTACGCCTCTAGACGTTTCGTAATTTAAGTGCCGATCGCGTTCCGTGCCTTCGGGTCGTGACAAAGTTGGTATCAGAGTGCTAGGTTTAACCCTTGTCTAAGTCTAGATTGACCTTGGTTGATGGAGTAGGTGACTTAGGTAGAGTGACGTACCGTGGGTATGATCCGCGGCATACTTAAGATACACTACTCTGCTTAAGAAGCCTTAGTATGTACATTTCTTTGCACCGTACTCTATTCGTTCCTTTAATCTATCTTCGTCGATATCGGATGGTGGTTTCTGTTACCACGGTCGCACGGGCAGAGGGAGCTGCGGCTCGAATGCGATGACCGTTAGGGTATTGTCTATTATGGAGGATTGAAGAATTGTTTAGCGTGCGGACGAAGGGAATTCACATGTCGTCCAGACGAAGTTAAAAGGTTCGAATGAATGTCAGAAACCCATTTTCCCAAGTTTAAAGTATTCGGAAGAATATGGAGGTATTTCTATGAACCCTCTAGAAGAATGAAACCCTAACTCGACATAATGACCATGAGAACGCTGGTGAACCTTAGGGTTTGCAGCAGTTCCGTGGTGCCATTAGTGAGGCTTGGGTTTGCCCTTCTACGGCTGGTCCGCAGATGCTGGGACATGTACAGGATATTTTTAAACTGTACTTGAGTATTGAGCTCTCGGGGAATTATGGGATTTTGATGAATCGATCGAAAGTTTAACGTAGTCCGGATATCAGGTGATGGGATACATTACTCGGGAGACTCTCGATATGAGTATAGCCGTTTGTAGCGCAGTCAGCACAGCTAAGACGAGTTCGAATCAGTCGACACCAGAGGAAAGAGGAGCACGTTGACGTCGATGTTACGATTTGCGATCTGGTGATTCGAATTTCACATTTTCGTTGTTTGGATTCTGGTATTTTGATGATTTCGTTTTATGGTTGGTATTTTCTATGTGTACATTCATTACACTCGATTAGTGTTCCGTGTATCAGTTGTATTGATGTTCGATTTGTGCATATCCATTGCACTTGATTTTGATTTTTATACATTTTAAGATACTGACTTGATTTCGTGTATATGGGTTGCACATGATTTTGGATATTCGGTATATGTTTTCGTGCACCATGTGCACTTGATTAAGATTCTTGCGCACACTTGGCGCACTTGATGCGATTTTGTGCACACCAGATGCACTAAATCGGGATTTGTGCAAACTAGATGCACCTGATATTGTGGTCATGCATGCCCATTGCACTTGACAGATGTTTTTGGTGCACACCCGTTGCACTCAGTTTTATTTCTGTGCATATTCGTGGCTTCTGTATTTGGTTTCGATTTTCGTGCGCACCGGACGCACGTGGTGTTTTTGTACAATGTATTTAAGGCTGATTTCATCTTGAGCAGAACGTTTTTATGATATTTACTTTGGTTTAATAATCGAGCAGGACTGTCCTGAGACCAGTACCTAGGTGTTTTTGCATGCTTCTCTATTCAGATGTTTGGACGATTTTACTGTGATGCGGACTATATATAAGTTATAGTTTTGATGTATATCATGTTGGTTTTCGTATTGGGTTTTGACATTGTATTCTCACCATAACTCCGATGATTGCGTTATGCTTGACGGAGTTTTCATATTGAGTTATGTACTTATTTTTCATACGCATGCATTGCGCTAAGAGGTGTTTTATGTATTGATAATTTTGGAGCCCCGACGATTTGAGTGTTTTGCTAAATGTTTTAGTATTTGGGGAGAGTTTTAATTTAAATTCGGGTCTGAATTTTTTTAAGGGGGAAAGATTGTAACGTTTTAAATAAATAAATAAAATCCTTTAGGTGAGTTTTCTGATAATCGGTAAAATAAACCGTATTTTCCATAAAACTCAACTATAATTATTTTCCAATATAGAATTAAATACACCTATTTTAACTATGTAATTGGTAGAATTTGGTATTTATTTAGTGACTTATAAATTATTAGTTTACTTAAATATTTTTCCTTAATTAATTAAATTCAAATATTAATATAAGCTTTAATTATACATTAAATTAGTGAAAATTAAAAATTAGAAATGGGTTAATTTTATAAATGTAAACCATGACAATTTAAAACAAGTGTGTATCATGCAAAATTCTTTTTCAAATCTCTCCATGGTTCTAGAAATTTCTAGGAAAAGGATTGAGTTGAAAAGGTTAGATAAGTAAGGGTTTAAGTGAAAGATGCATTAAATCATGAGCTTTCTACACAAACATACACACTTTTCTCTCTCTCTTTTCTTTTCCATCCTCATGGCCGAGCCTAGCATGAGGCAGCCTCAATTTTTCCCACTTTATTTCCTCTCCAAAAATCATAAAAAAATCCAATAAAATCTACACCAATTTCCATTAACTCCTAATCCAACCTTTAACCCTTGTTCCTTGGCCAAATCAAGCATGGATTTTGGGAGCAAGAGAGCATGTTGGGGTGGCTAGGTTGCATGCTAAATTTCTAAACTTGTGAGGTATAATTCTAACCTAATGGCTAATTAGTTGTTTAACTATTTTAATTTAAGCTTTCATATAATAAATTGGTTCTTTTTTTCTAATTTGTGAAATTAAAGCGAAGGTTTCTAAATCAAGTTAGGGCTTTTATAAAGTGTTCATGATTACATGGTGTAGTTACATATGCTAAGACATAGAAAACTTAACCTAATTGCTAAATTGTAAATTGTTGTATTTAAATTATCCTAATTAGAATTTTTGTAAATTAGGTTTTTATAATATATATATATATATATATATATATATATATATATTGGTGAGATAAAATTCTAATTAGGGTTTTTATCATTAGGTTATGGTTTTAATGAGTAGTTTAACATATTAAAGGAATGCAAAACCTAATTGGAACGAATAAACATTTCCCTAGTTGGGTAATGAGATTATATAAATTATTTTTGTATAAATGATAATATGGGTTGATGACATTGGAATGAACGAGACTCTAGAATAGAACCCAGATTGTAATATGTGACTTAATCACAATATGACATATGACATGATATTTTAGTGGATCATTTGACAATGTATATTTACACAGATGATGATATATGTTTGATGATATTGGGATGTATGCGATTATAGTATAGTACCCTTGATCATGATATTGTTTGATGATGATACCATACGAATGATGATGTATATATGTGATAGTTGACCCGTACCCTGATTTTGGGAAGCCGTACGATGGATTTTACCGTACGAGGCATAGATGTGATGATTGATCCGCGCTCTTGACTCGAGGAAGTCGTATACTATGTACGTAACGCTATTGAGACTGGATCGCCGACTACTAGAGATATCGACTCAGACTTTAGGAGGATTCTTCTTACCTTTCGGCTAGTGTCTTTAGTTAGTTCCTAGTTGGTTAGGTAGATCTTAGTTTAGGCTCGAGTCATACTTATTTGCAAAACTAACGAATCGTGTGCATTTTTAAAGACAGCCTGAGAGATACTACGGATTTTTCGAAGGACATATCTTTTCATAAAACCCCGTAGCCCCTAATTTTCTAAAAACCACGATTCGTGCTTTTTCAAACAACAAGCTGTATGACTCGTAATTAGTATGTATTCTCTAGTTGTGCGTTTACTACACATTCACCGTTATACTCATGTTGTATTCATCACATTACATGTTCACACATATATTTCTTTAGCTAATGTGAAACTCTGTCTGTTAGGACACCGGCACCATTACCGATGATGCGTATGTTCCACGTACACTTATTTGCCGGCTCACACACATCATCATCGGCAATTGCCATATCACGTACACTTTAGAACATATTATGTTTTATTGATATAATCAGCTAAATGCTATTCCAGTATAATATTGTGTGATTACCCTCATGTGCTAGTTTAGACATTTCATTTATTACTTAGACACTTCATGCATTCACATATTCATATTATCATGCAGTATTATGGGGCTTATGCCGATACTCATTATTTACTTACTCATGATTTTGGGATTTTGAATTTCTATGAGATTCCTGGATTTTGGGAAAAACCGCAAGAATGTATATAAAAACTTCTCTCTCTCCCTCCCTCTCATTTTAAAATACAAGTTGCGGTTTTTTCGTGATGTATGTGTCGTCCACCATGAGATTTCATGTTTTCTATTGGATTTCGAAACCCGATTCGAGAAGTGGATGAACCGTCTCGGGTACATGGTGGGCCTGGTATGGTACCCGGGGCAAGAAGCTTGAGTTGTAGACGATGAACCTGGTAGGGGAAGACTACCTACCGGTGATGTCTGGCGCGGCGGATATCCGGAGGATACCGACCGTTGTTATGAGATTTGATGATATGGGCCGATCCGGACTGACGGAGCCCGAGATATTGAGACTATGAGATATTGAGACTATGAAGTATTGAGACTTTGAGATTTACATGTTTTGTGTCGATACTTGACACGGATTTCCATGAATTTCATTGATGATGTTTCAGATTACCATACATATTTTACTATGATACCAGTTAAAGATTTCTTATACAGATATATCCAGATTTCATGGTTGATTGTTTTACATTCATGGTGCATGCATACTCATACACATGACATGTTACTACTTGAGGCACTGACACGAGCACTGAGCATTTCACTTACGCATAGATTATTACCCTGCCACTACTAGATGACTAGTGTTATGTTAAGTATATTATTATGACCTAGAAGATCGTCGTGCATGCGATTTCTACTCGCAGATGTCTTCTACTCACAAGTTGGCAACTCACCCCCGTTGTGCCAAATTTTCTTACAGGTTCAGATGTACAGGTTTCCTTAGCAGCTTGCTGGCACGTCATTTCATTCAGGATGATTTGCTTGGTAGGTTGGTTCACTTGTATCAGGACCGCCGTTGTACTTTCATTATTTCATTTGTATCTAGTAAGCTCCATCAACCAGACTTGTATTACTTGATAAATTTAGAAGGCCAGTTGCTTATTCTTTCGACCTTAGAGTCGCGCTTGTATTATTATGGTTTTTGGTGGATTTGGTTTTCTTTTGAGTTTTGAGCCTCGCTCTTCGGCATTGTATATTTTAATGCATTGTGTGGTTGTTTTCGCCTTTTGGCGTAGAGCTAGCTCCCGCTTGGGGATGCCTTTTTATTGTTGCTTATGTATATATTCTTATTTATACCCGTTTGGGGCCAGTTTTTGCAAAGGAGACTCTGCCGAAATTTTTGAGAAAAATTGATGTTGCTTTTAAACATATTTTCCTACACTTCTTCTTTTAAATGGTTTAGATTTCTGGGCTTCGGCTTGTTTAGATTACGTTACGCCTCTAGACGTTTCGTAATTTAAGTGCCGGTCACGTTCTGTGCCTTCGGGTTATGACAAACACGCACCTACGAGATCCTCACGACTCGTAGGGAGAAATACCTTTATGAGACCCTTACGGCTCGTAAAGTTAAAAGCCTTAGTCGACAGGATCTTAACCCTGTTTGCTAAGCCATCTTTGTTCGATATCGACAGAGGCAAATGATGATTCGTTCCTGGCAATATCCCAGTTGTAGCGATGTTGATACCGAAATCCGTGTCCAATCCCAAACTCGTAGCGAAAAGCCAGCGAGCCACAAATGCATACGAAATAGCCGAAATGATGGGGCAACTTGTAACAAAATCAGCAAGTAAAAATGTATGCATACAAAAATAGCCGAAATGGTTAGGCAACTCGCAATAAAAAGCAGCGAGTAGAAACAAAAAAAATAGCCGAAACGATTGGGCACCGTGAAAAATAGCCGATATGATTGGGCAATCGTGACTTTCGCGATACAAAAGTTGAAATGATTGAGCATCACGGAAAGAAAAATATATGAAATGAAACTTTTTGCTTTACAGGTGAAATCACATTGATCCCTATATACAATCCAGGGGCACAAACAAAGAAGGAATCACACCTTCCCCTAGGCTCCATCCGAAAAAGAGTCAAGTCTCGACGGTTCACAGACAGCCTGGAGATTATCTCAACATTCGTCTCACTACCACAGACCCAACATCAGCAAAGCGGAACAGTGGTAACTCCTAGTTCCATGACTCGGCGGTGCACAGACAACCAAGAATCAACCCCCGACTCCGTGAAATGCGGATAAAGTCAACCCTTCCTGGTCTAGTGGAATACGGCTTATGTCAACCCTGACCCCGTGGGAAGCGTCCAGAGCGGATCCTGGTTCTTGCGGAACACGGCTTATGTCAATCCTGACCCCGTGGGAAGCATCCAGAGCAAATCCTGGTCTGGTGGAACATGGCCTATGTCAATCCTGACCCCGTGGGAAGCATCTAGAGCGGAACCTGGTCCTTGCGGAACACGGCTATGTCAATCCTGACCCCGTGGGAAGCATCCAGAGCAAATCCTGGTCTAGTGGAACACGGCCTATGTCAATCCTGACCCCGTGGGAAGCGTCCAGAGTGGAACCTGGTCCTTGCGGAACACGGCTATGTCAATCCTGATCCCGTAGGAAGCATCCAGAGCAAATCCTGGTCTAGTGGAACACGGCCTATGTCAATCCTGACCCCGTGGGAAGCGTCCAGAGCGGAACCTGGTCCTTGTGGAACACGGCTATGTCAATCCTGACCCCGTAGGAAGCATCCAGAGCAAATTCTGGTCTAGTGGAACACGGCCTATGTCAATCCTGACCCCGTGGGAAGCATCCAGAGCAAATCCTGGTCTAGTGGAACACGGCCTATATCAATCCTGACCCTGTGGGAAGCGTCCAGAGCGAAACCTGGTCCTTGTGGAATACGGCTATTTCAATCCTGACCCCGTGGGAAGCATCCAGAGCAAATCCTAGTCTAGTGGAACACGGCTTATGTCAATCCTGACCCCGTAGGAAGCGTCCAGAGCGGATCCCGGTCCTTGTGGAACACAGCTATGTCAATCCTGGCCCCGTGGGAAGCATCCAGAGCAAATCCTGGTCTAGTGGAACACGGCCTATGTCAATCCTGACCCCGTATGAAGCGTCCAGAGCAGAACCTGGTCCTTGCGGAACACGGCTATGTCAATCCTGACCCTGTGGGAAGCATCCAGAGCAAATCCTGGTCTAGTGGAACACGGCCTATGTCAATCCTGACCCCGTGGGAAGCGTCCAGAGCGGAACCTGGTCCTTGTGGAACACGGCTATGTCAATCCTGACCCCGTAGGAAGCATCCAGAGCAAATTCTGGTCTAGTGGAACATGGCCTATGTCAATCCTGACCCTGTGGGAAGCATCCAGAGCAAATCCTGGTCTAGTGGAACACGGCCTATGTCAATCCTGACCCCGTAGGAAGCGTCCAGAGCAGAACCTGGTCCTTGCGGAACACGGCTATGTCAATCCTGACCCTGTGGGAAGCATCCAGAGCAAATCCTGGTCTAGTGGAACACGGCCTATGTCAATCCTGACCCCGTGGGAAGCGTCCAGAGCGGAACCTGGTCCTTGTGGAACACGGCTATGTCAATCCTGACCCCGTAGGAAGCATCCAGAGCAAATTCTGGTCTAGTGGAACATGGCCTATGTCAATCCTGACCCTGTGGGAAGCATCCAGAGCAAATCCTGGTCTAGTGGAACACGGCCTATGTCAATCCTGACCCCATGGGAAGCGTCCAGAGCGGAACCTGGTCCTTATGGAACACGGCTATGTCAATCCTGACCCGTGGGAAGCATCCAGAGCAAATCCTGGTCTAGTGGAACACGGCCTATGTCAATCCTGACCCCGTTGGAAGCATCCAGAGCGGAACCTGGTCCTTGTGGAACACGGCTATGACAATCCTGACCCCGTGGGAAGCATCCAGAGCAAATCCTGATCTAGTGGAACACGGCCTATGTCAATCCTGACCCCGTGGTAAGCATCCAGAGCAAATTCCGGTCTAGTGGAACACGACCTATGTCAATCCTGACCCGTGGGAAGCGTTCAGAGTGTAACCTGGTCCTTATGGAACATGGCTATGTCAATCCTGACCCCGTGGGAAGTATCCAGAGCAAATCCTGGTCCAATGAAACACGGCCTATGTCAATCCTGACCCCGTGGGAAGCGTCTAGAGTAGAACCTGATCCTTGTGGAATACGGCTATGTCAATCCTGACCCCATGGGAAGCATCCAGAGCAAATCCTGGTCTGGTGGAACACGGCCTATGTCAATCCTGACCCCATAGGAAGCGTCCAGAGCGGAACATGGTCCTTGTAGAACACGGCTATGTCAATCCTGACCCCGTGGGAAGCATCCAGAGCAAATCCTGGTCTAGTGGAACATGGCCTATGTCAATCCTGACCCCGTGGGAAGCGTCCAGAGCAGAACCAGGTCCTTGTGGAACACGGCTATGTCAATCCTGACCCCGTGGGAAGCATCCAGAGCAAATCCTAGTCTAGTGAAACACGGCCTATGTCAATCCTGACCCCGTGGCAAGCATCCAGAGCGGAATCTGGTTCTTGCGGAACACGGCCTATGTCAATCCTGACCCCGTGGGAAGCATCCAGAGCAAATCCTGATCTAATGGAACATGGCCTATGTCAATCCTGACCCCGTGGGAAGCGTCCAGAGCGGAACCTGGTCCTTGTGGAACACGGCCTATGTCAATCCTGACCCCGTAGGAAGCATCCAGAGCAAATCCTGATCTAGTGGAATACGGCCTATGTCAATCCTGATCCCGTGGGAAGCGTCCAGAGCGGAACCTGGTCCTTTTGGAATACGGCTATGTCAATCCTGACCCCGTGGGAAGCGTCCAGAGAAAATCCTGGGACCGTGGAACACGGATAAAGTCAATCTTGACCCCGTGGGAAACGCCCAGAGCAACCCCTGACTCCGTGAAATGCGGATAATGTCAACCCCATCAATCACTTACGGGTCCTCTCGACCCGTAAGGAAAAAAACTCTCTTGTGAGATTCTTACAACTCCCAAGAGAAAACGCACTTAGGAATCCTCACGATTCCTAAGGAGAAAATACACCGACGAGATCCTCACGACTCGCAGGAAGAAAAGTCTTTATGAGACCCTCACGGCTCATGAAGTTGAAAAGCCTTAGGAAGCAGATCTGAACCTGCATCCTAAGCCATCGTTACCTCTCAAAGAATTCAAGACGGAATGCTCTATATCAACTACAGGCTACGCTTACTAAAGTGACATGCCGGTAACAAAGAAAAGAGAAGAAAGCAAGAGACGACACAAGATAGTACGAAAGAAATGTATCTTTTATTCATAAATTCAATTGGGTACAAAATACATCATATGAAAGAATAAAAGATGGATACATGTTATTCAAAATTTACAAATTGGTACAAGAACAACTATTGGAAGGGAAGCGTTTTCAATAGGCCAATCAGTTGCTCGCGCACTTCCCTCAGCCCCTTTTCACGGTCAGCTGCCGCGGCCAACTCCGCTTCAACTTGAGCCCGTTGCTGCAAGTAAGATGAAAGTTGCTCGTCAACGAGCCGCTGAGCTGCCCCACGACTCTGCGCATCCCGCTCGATGAGGTCGAGCTTCTGCCTCAGCGTTAGCCCATCGGAAATGTATCGTAGAAGGCCCTCAAAGATAGCTTTCAACTGCACAGCATTGGCATCAACCTGAGCATGCAGTCGAGCAAATTCGCTTGAAATCTCGTCACACTCCTTACGCTTTAAGGCCGCTTCTTGTTCAAGATGGAGGAAGTAGGGAGTGCTCTGCTCAACCTACGCAGCCCGTTGAGAGTTCACAGCCAGGACCTCAGGAGCAGGACGTCCGAATTCAAGCTCATGCAGACAGGCCTCAATTTTCCTGCAGTGATTAACCCAAGACTCAACGATGCCCTCACTATGAAAGTTCACGAGCATCGCCAGCATAGGATTAACCTCCGCAGCAAAATCTACAGTGAATGTAGGGGCCTCCGCATCAAGCTCCTCGATATAATCGCTCAACATGCGCAGACTATTCACAGCGCCTTTTGAGGATGAACGTCGAGAAAAGGGGCCTGCTGGCATTATGACTCGAGATTCGAACGGAGCTAAATTCGGTATCACCGCTGCAAAACAAATCATAGTCAAATGACGGTTCAAGGAATAGAGAAGCTATATGAACAATGGAGTTTACTATACCGGCTGCGGCAGGTGGCAAGGCCGGGAGTACCGGTGGTGCAACCGTTCCTTCGTCTCCTCCTTCAATCTATAGTGTTGCAGTCAAAACAAAAAAGAATTAAAAACGATTTGGCTGCCCATAAAAGAAAAGAAAAGACATTAGCTAAAGGCTATACTCACCAGCGCCATTAGATGAGGCAATATCCGACTGGAAGGAGAAATGTGGATGCAGCACCTGATACAGGTGATCAAAAAGGACTCCTGCAAGGATGTAATAATGCGATGTCAGTACATAAAGTATATTGCCTATAATGAAACCGATGGGTCACAAGTCCGTACCTTTCAGCATTTAGGAGGACACGAGAGAAGGCAAAGGGGCGGCCACCGTCAAAGCAGCAACTGGTGATGCTGCCTTAGGTGGCACGACCTCAACGCTCACCACACCTGCATCAGAAACAAGAGAAGCTGCGTCGACCCATGATGATCTGGTTATACCATATTCCCCACAAATGAAGATTCTTGTGCTCCGGATCATGGTCTTTGATCAGCGCAATAACCTCTCGGTCTACGGGTGCTTCAGGAAATCCGCCTTCTGAGCGGACGAACGGAAAAGAAGTGTCGAAAGACATGTCACCTGCGCGAAAAAGAACAAAAGTCAACTGTCAGTGCTATAATTCTGACACTTGGTACTTTAAAATTCGTACCGCACTGCAATGCAGTAAAAAAAAGGAACTAAAGGGGGACCCACAAAATCTAGATGATAGTTCATCATTAATAAAACAGGTTCATCATTTGATGAGACTATCAATTAAATGAGGAAATCCTCAATTGATTCTCATTTAATGAGAAAACCCCTCGGGCTAAGGAGTAAATCTCCCCTTGAAAGCAGTGCTCTATGACAGAGTGATATCTGTCAAACTCTAATGATGAAGGAATAAAGATTCCTCAAGAGCCTTACTCTGGAAAAAAATGATGGAATAATCGAAAAATTGAAATCAATTTTTATATATGAATGAAAAATTCTGAGATCTTCAAGATCTATAAACAAACTCTGAGAGTTCTTTATGAGCAAAGCTCTGTTCATGGGCTAAGAAACGTAAGAAAAGATCTCTTTAGATCTATGGGTTCAAGGAGAGCAAAGCTCCGTTGATGAAACCCTAAAAGGGTTTTCTTTAGATCAAAGATCTATGAAGAGCAAAGCTCTGTTAATGGGTGAAACCCTAGATTATTAAAAGATTTAATTTTTACCTAAATTTTGACAGAGTTCTGTCCTTAAGAAAGTTCTTAAGATGAAGAGCTATGCTCTGCAAGAGAATAATAATTCTCAGAAGGAAGAAGATGAACAGAAATCATCCTAAAGGCCAAGGGTCATATTTACAGGCACTGAGATGCCTTTTCAACTTTTGAGTTGATCCAAGGCGCAGATGCTGCCACCGCCGCACTCACATGTGGGCCACGTGAGCGCAACGGTGGGGGGGCATTTGTTTCCCCCAATCAGGGCAAAGCTCTGTTCAAAATTCAAATTTTGAAATAAAGCAACGTTTCAGATGCAGCGCCAAGTGCACCGCGCCCTAAGCAGCGCACCACGTGCAAAGCACGAGTGCGCTAGCGCTGGGTGCGCTGCGCTCTAAGCAGCGCACCACGTGTGCGCTAGCGCTGGGTGCGCTGCGCTCTAAGCAGCGCACCACGTGCAAAGCACGGATGCGCTGGCGCTAAGTGCGCTGCACCTTAAGCAGCGCACCAGGTGCAAAGCACGGGTGCGCCAGCGCTGGAACTAAAAGCTCCCCACCCTCAGATCAAAGATCCAATAATAATGATAAATCATTAATTAAACAGAATTAAATTCTGTTAAAGAAAGATTCTTCAAAATCTTTCCAAACAACAAGATTGTGCTCTGTAAGTCAGAGCACCGTTGGATCAATGATCCAATGGTAATTAAAAATCACCAAAACATAGAATAAATTCTGTATGGAATGATTTCCCAATCTTTGTTAAAAAAACAAGAAGATTGCCTTCTGTAAACCAGAAGCCCTTGGATCAAAGATCCAACGATGGGAATGTTCCCTGATAAAAAATCAGGAAATACCTCAATAAGGTATCACGTGCTCACACGTGACCAAGGGTCACGTGTTGACACGTGATAGTTTCCTATGAACTCCACTTTATAGAATTAAAATTCTAAATCAAACGAAAATGTAACAAAACAGCTAAGGAAATACCTTAATGAGGTATCACGTGCTCACACGTGACCAAGGATCACGTGTTGACACGTGATAGTTTCCTAATATCTCTACTTTATAGAATTAAATTTTGAATCAAATAAAAGTGTAAACAAAAACAGCTAAGGAAAGGCCCCAATGGGACATCACGTGCTCACACGTGACCAAGGGTCACGTGCTGACACGTGATGGTCCTTTAGCTCTGTTGAAAGGCAGAATTAAATTCTGAATAAAAGAGGGTCACGTGCCAACACGTGATAGTCCCTTAGCTCTGTTAAAAGACAGAATTGAATTCTGAATGAAAGAGGGTCACGTGCCAACATGTGACAGGTCCCTTAGCTTTTTAAACTGATAGAATTAAATTCTATTTCAACAATCAAACATTGGGATCACGTGCCAACACGTGATGGGCTTTAAAAGCCTTCTGAGCTAAATAGAATTAAATTCTAATAAAGGGAAATCAAAGACCTTAACTGAGAAAATATTTCTTTAAATATTTCCAAACAAAAAAGATGGTGCTCTGTAAAATAGAGCACCATTGGATTAAAAATCCAATGGTGATTAAAAATCACCAATTTATGGAAAGATTTTATACAAGGAAAGATTTCCCTGAAATTCACCAAGAATAACAAACAGAAAATCTTTTGGATTAAAAATCCAGTGGTGAATAAAATATACTGAGTGATCTAAAAGATCATGTTAGTTACAAAAACAAACAAAATCTTTCAATGAAAGATTGACTAAACAAATTGATTCTTTTCCTTCTCCTCTAAATAGGAGCCAAGGAGAGGAGAAAGATATAGAATTTTGGGATCTTGAAATAGCAGAGAGAAAAGAAAGGAGAATTTAATTCTCAAGAAAAGAAACCCTAGGTGAGAAAGGGGAAAAGGATAAAAGCTTCAAAGAGAATTTAATTCTCAATTTAAGAGTTTAACTCTTCTGCAAAAGAACTTAGTTCTTCCTCTGGTTGATGGTCTGCAGAAGCAAATCTCCCTACAGGTTGAGAATTTAATTCTCATCGGGGAGATTCTGCCATGCAGATCCAAAACTTAGAGGGAGAATTGAGTTTAGAGAATTTAATTCTCCCAATTCACAGGAATTTAATTCCCCCAAGATAAAACCAGGGTTTAACCCTATATGAGAATTCAATTCTCCCAAATTTATAGGAATTTAATTCCTTCAAGATAGACGAAACTAGGGTTTAACCCTACTTGAGAATTTAATTCTCTCAAATTCACAGGAATTTAATTCCTCATAAATGAAATTAGGGTTTCACCCTACATGAGAAGTTAATTCTTCCACATGCATAGGAATTTAATTCCTTTAAAAGATAATTAGGGTTTAACCCTACATGAGAATTTAATTCTTTCACATGCATAGGAATTTAATTCCTCTAAAACATAATTAGGGTTTAACCCTACAGAGAATTTAATTCTTAAAATAAAGAGACTTGAAAGATCTCCATGCACGTAAAGAACATTGGTCACGTGATGACACGTAACCCCAATCCGCAGTGATCAGAAAGAAAGAATAAAGTTAGGTCACGTGACCCCTAAACAGATCCCCCAAAAATGAGAAGGAAAAAGCTTTGATGCAATGCCCCACGTGCCCCCACGTAACCCTCATAATATAGGGAACAAAAGCAAAGGCAGTGTTGGCTTTGCGCGCTCTCACGTGTTACCACGTGACCCCTAATAAATGCTTTAATAATCAATGCACAAATATCCATCACGTGTCAACACGTGATGGCCAAAAGATTAAAAGTGTTTAAACACTTATTTGCATAACAAAGTAAAGGAGATCTGGCCCCGCCTTTATATGCCCTCACGTGTCCCCACGTGACCCCTTCCTCTCTAGTGTTTAACACTATTTTTAAGCCAATATTAGCCAAATTGGCTAAGTTTCCAGAGGCAAAAGCCTCTCCTTTAACTAAATCTCAAAGTTGAGTAAAACCCAGAGCTATAATGTTTAATGCTCAGTCAAAGACAAAAATATTATCAGAGCCCTCAAACTCTTGTTTAGCATTGCTAAGTGATGAGGGGCTGAACCCAGACAAATGTCTAATGGTCCAATAAAGGGCCAACACTTCAAATCTAATTAGACTTAGCCCAAGTTGTCCATAAGTCCTCAATTCAGATTTAACTGAGCCAATGTGCTCATAATCTAATTAATTGGTCTTAGTTCCAAATTGGACTACAGATCCCCAAATCAACTTTGGTTCAAGGATACATCTCTTCATTCCTTTGATATTTGTCGTTGTAATCCTTCAACGTCTTCAGAGAGGTGACGGGTCCCGACAACCACACATTTCACGAACTATGATGTCCTTAACCTTGACTGTGAGGTCTTTAAACTCACGGACTATGATGTCCTTAACCTTGACTGTGAGGTCTTTAAACTCACGGACTATGATGTCCTTAACCTCGACCGCGATGTCTTTAAACTAACATTGGACCATAATGTTCTTAAACTAATCGACCGTAATGTCCCTAAACTAAACAATAGAGTCCAATTGCTCTTTTATTGGATCTAAACGACCCCGTTAAGTTGATCTTAGTCTAAAATGAGACTAATGTATCCTTAACAAACGTTTAAGTTGATCTTAGTCTCAAATGAGGCTAACGTATCCTTAAACCCAACCCCCAAACCCAAATCTAAGAAGATACGGATTTGGACTAGTCCACACCCTACGGACGACGACATAAATTAGTCTCCGTATACAATCTAAGGGCAATCAAACACAAAACAAACACCCACGACACAAAGTGACCATCTGGAGAAGGAGAAAGTTGTTACCGCGATGCGGTAGCGTAATTAACTGCAGGGGCTTGCGCCTGCAGGGAAGAGCGTCCCCACAATCAAAAACCCCTCAAATGAGGGGGAATCTGACGAAGTCTGCTACATCGGCCGCATCCGTGTAAACCTTCGATACATGGTGTCATAAATCAACTTGGCATTTTCGGAGAGGTGGACGGATAGCACCAATTAGCATCTGCCCCGAAATTCAGGCAAAACGGACCTGCGCGGTCGCGTCTCGGTGTTTCGAAGGGGAACAGGGAAATTCCCCAAATCAATTGGAGAAAAGATCTCCTTAACTGATTGAACTGATCAGCTTGCCCTATATAAAGGCCCCCAGACTTCAAGTCTCATACAGAGAAAGCTCCCCATAAACTTTAAGAAATTCAAAGACAAGAGCAAACTCTCAGAAGAAGAAAACTTTCTTCAAGGTAAAAAAGAAAAAAAAGAACAAAGAAATGAAATTATCTCATATAAAAGAAGAATTTACTTTTTTTTAAGATCATAGATCTATAAAACCAAGGTCTTTTACAAAGAGATCTATAAGACAAATTGTCTTTTACAAAAAGAGATCATGAACATCTAATTATAAACAGAGAGGGGGAAAGAATAATTCAATTCTCTTAAGGATCATATATCCATAAAGGCAAAACCTTTCATCAATACAAGAGATTGAAGCATCTCCTATAAAAATAAGAACTTTTGTTTTTAGAATCTTGAGACAAAGTCTCTTTTGGGATCAAAAAGTTGATCAATTAGCGCTTGCGCTCATAAGATAGTGCTCTGCGCTCAAGACTGGAGCACAGCGCCAAGCGCGCCACGTGCTCCTCACGTGTGCGCTACTTAACAGAAGCGCCTCGGCGCTCAAAGACTAGCGCAAAGCGCTGCAGAGCCTTAGCGCTCCAAATATAGCGCACTGCGCTCATTGACTGGCGCTCAGCGCCAAGCGCGACACGTGTCCCTCACGTGTGTGCCACTAAATTAATAGCGCAATGCGCTCATAAACTGGCGCAATGGGCCTATCATCCGGCGCTTAGCGCCAAGCGCAACATGTGTCCCCCACGTATGCGCTACTTGGCAGAAGCGCACTGCGCTCTTTGACTGGTGCAAAGCGCCAAGCGCACCATGTGTTGCGCTAATAGAATATAAATTGTTCTATAATAAGCCCAAGGCTATGAGGAATGCTCAGCATTCAGTAAAAGACAAAAACACTGTCAGGGCCAAGCCCAAATAAAGGCTCAACAGCCCAAAATAAATGTAAAACATTTTAACTTGATTGGACTTAGCCCAAGATTGGCCATAAGTCCTCAACTCAGATTAATTGAGCCCATATGCTCATAAATCTCATATCTTAGTCCCAACTGGACTACAGATCTCCCAACCAAAATTGGTTCAAGGGTACACCCCTCTGATATATGTCATTGTAATCCTTCAACGTCTTCAGAGAGGTGACGGGTCCTGACAACCATACATTCCATAGACTATGACGTCTTTAAACTGGACTGTGGGGTCCTTAAACCCATGGACTATGATGTCCTTAACCTCGGACTGTGGGGTCCTTTAAACCCACGGACTATGATATCCTTAACCTCAGACTGTGGGGTCCTTAAACCCATGGACTATGATGTCCTTAACCTCGGACTGTGGGGTCCTTAAGCCCATGGACCGAGATGTCTTTAAACTAATATTGGACCGTAATTTCCTTAAACTAATCGACCGCAATGTCCCTAAACTAAACAATAGAGCCCAAATGCTCTTTTGTTGGATTTAAACGATCCCGTTAAGTTGATCTTAGTCTAAAATTAGACTAACGTATCCTTAACAAACGTTAAGTTGATCTTAGTCTAAAATTAGACTAACGTATCCTTAACAAACGTTTAAGTTGATCTTAGTCTCAAATGAGAATAACGTATCCTTAAACCCAACCCGAACCCAAATCTAAGAAGATACGGATTTGGACTAATCCACGCCCTACGGGCAACAACATAAATTAGTCTCCGTATACAATCCACGGGCAACCAAAAACAAAACAAACACACACGACATGAAGTGACCATCTGGAGAAGGAGAAAGTGGTTACCGCGATGCGGTAGCGTAATTAATTGCAGGCGCTTGTGCCTGCAGGGAAGAACGTCCCCACAATCAAAAACCCCTGAACGAGGGGGAATCTGACGAAGTCTGCTACATCGGCCGCGTCTATTTAAACCTTCGATACATGGTGTCATAAATCAATTTAGCATCTTCGGAGAGGTGGACGGATAGCACCAAATAGCATCTGCCCTCGAAGTTCAGGCCGGACGTCCCAACGTCTCGGTCGTGTCTTTCGGCGGGGAACATGTCCCTGTTAGAAAAAAAAAATTCTAACGGGGCGCTGCCCCGCACCCCGCAAGGAGGCTGCTAGCCCCCTTGACCCCTAGCCCGCTATCTGGGTAGCGGGACCCCCGTAAAAAAACTCTGCGGGGCCCCCGATATATCCAAAACTCCCTTTCAAAACACAACACACATACACTGCACATTGAGTTCGCATGACCTGTTTGACCCGTTAATCGGAGGTTCTCTCGCTCCAAAGGCGAGGGGTAATTAACGGCAGCTTAGTCCGCGGCTGCCGGAGATTTGGATCCCCGCAATCAATAAACCCCAGCCTACCCTAGGCAGGGGGAATCTATAATGCGCCTGACGAGCGCGCGCATATTCCCATCTCAATGGGGTGATGAAAAACACCCTACAGATTCTGGCACGGCCGGTGGGACCTTTCTCTCCTCCCATATCTTGGGTCAAGTGTTCATGCGAACTCATTTAACATACATATCGATTGCCTATACTGAAATGATGTTTTCTTTTTGTGCAGCAATCAACTTTCAATGACAATGTCTCCCAAGACGAATTCAGTTTCCAACGCGACCCCGATCTCGTACGTGGTCAAGATCAATGTTCGTGTGATTCTCCCCACAAGCCTTAGTCGATAGAGGGAGGAACTGCCCTGCCAGTTTGGTTCCGTCGTCATCTACCCTGCCATAAGCGCTCATCTGGCAGAAATCCAGGCGAAACAGATGGCCAAGCCAGTCTCAAAGGGCAAGAGGCCGAATGTTGTGATCGCTAAGGCACCACAACCGAAACTTAAGACGGCGTCTGAATGACTCTCTGGTGCTCCAGCTAAGGGCAAGACTTCCGGTACAAAGGGCAACATCAAATGTTGCGGGCGAGCTCAGGCGATGAATCCAACAAATGCATGATCGAGCATCTCCTCTGGCCTCTCTATCAATCGGCCTATGGCGTCTTCCCAAAGAGCTGAAGTCTGCCAAGTACTTAAGACAGAAAAGTTAAGGCAGAAACGGCTCAGGTATCGAGCCAACAATAGGGCCAGGACTCCGGTCAGGTGGAGTCGTGTGAGATTCTAAGAGTAGAGTCATCCTGCGACGACGACTGAATCGGCCATAAAAATCAAGAATTCCTTCGAACCTCTGAAGTGGGTTCAGAGAAATGCCATGACGGCCAGGATCAAGAAGACAGCAGTTCGAACAATGCCACGAAGGGACATGTCCCAGCCCCAATAGAAAAAGTATGACACCGTCTCTTCAAGAGTCTATCAGGCGCTCTGTGCCGCGCGAAAACAGTGGGGCAAAACCAAAAAGGAAGCATCAGCACCATTCAAGAATCCGGCCAGGCCAGCCGCCTTCAATCGACTGCCCGCTACCGAAACAGGGGGGTCAAGACAGCGATCTGTGAAATCAGCCGCCAATAATAAAAAGATGGCTGGATATATTATCCATACGGTCTATATGGCGGGTGGGCGCCCCAGCGACAACCTTCGTAGCAAAGGCAAGGATGGGGCCACCACATCCCAAGCCCAATCTGGCTTGAATGTGGTTGCCGCTTCCCAAGAACAGCCACCTCCGCTGGATGATGAAAACCCTCTCGATGAGGACGATAGGCAGAAAGACCCTTCGGTCCAGGCAAAGTCAAGCTTGGACAGCAAGGAAGAGCCGACTTTCCGCACCAGGACCGCGGAGCAAGAGCTTCTGAAACAGCTCAAGAGCAAAGATAAAGAGATGGCCAAGATCTATTCGAAAATTGACGACCTAACGAACGTGGTGATGCAGCTTACGGCTTAAATTTCTCGAGCGCCTCCCAATTAAGCACAAGTCGCTACTCATGAGCCGGATGATAACAATCCGAAGCGGCCGATGCCTGTCCCTTTGGGTCCAAGATTCGTCGAGCCGCACGAAAGCCGGCCACATTTCGCTTCTGGGGATGCCTTGGCCCCAGATAACACTATCCCGCTAACACAAGATCGGATAATGGATTTGGTCACTAGCAAGGTTAAAACATTGGTGGCCGAAGCTGAAACTCAGAAAGAAATTAACAATAGTTGGTGGTCATACCCCACACAGTACGATCTGGTCGAGTTCCTGAGCGGCTACGTCATTCCTAAGTTTGGAAGATTCGACGGGACGGGAAATGCAAATCAGCACGTCGCCCACTTTAAAGCGTCGTGCGGAAATACAGGGGGCAATGATGCACTCCTTCTTCGTCAGTTTGTCAACAGCCTGATTGGTGTCGCTTTTGACTGGTATGCAAGTATACCAGACAGGTCCGTCATTACCTTCGCCCAAATGGAGTCTCTGTTTCAGCAAAAGTTCATGAGTGTCAGTGATAAAATCTCCATTGCCGACCTTGTGAAGACCAAGCTGGGGAAGAATGAAAGCAACACCGACTTTATCGCCCGATGGCGTAATCTCACTGTCAAGTGCGAACCGCTGCTGGAGCAGGACCAGTCCATCTCATTGGGAACCTCAGCAATTGGATGGTCCCATTCTTGTGTACAGCAGACCTCAAGACATTTCAAGAGCTAACAAAGAAAGTCCAAATACTGGAACGCTCGTAGCAAGAGTCTATCCCGGACTCTCAGAGAGACAAGACTTGGAAAAGCAAGCGGGACGACAACCGTAGAAGCGGGAATCCCAGCAGTACCAATGTCTTCAATGCGTCCGACAATGAAGAAAAGCGAAGGGCGGGTGAATCCAAAACCAACCGGTCTTGAAAGCCAGTGCTGAGAGGAGAAGGGCCTTCCCTAGAGGAGAAAAAGAATAAGGTTTACTCTTTCAGGAGGGACAAGGTCCGGAAGATATTTAAAGATGCCTTGAACAACGGTCTACAATTGCCAGAGTCGAAAAGACCTCAAGAAGCAAAAATGACCGACAATCCCCTGTATTGCCCGTACCATTGAGTAGTGAGACATGCGATCGAGGATTGCTAAATCTTCAAAGACTGGGTCGAGAAGCAGTACAAGGCTGGAGAGATCGAGCTGTCCAAAAGCGTGTTGGTGAACAATCAAGTTGCAACCACCAACTTTATACAGACAGAAGTTGAAGCCTTCTGAGAGCGGACAGCCGAACCCGCTACCCCGAGAAATGAAACGAACTCACCGCAGCCCCCATGGAGTACGCACATATCTAATAAGACGAAGAATATGATAAAGTTACTTCGGAAAGCGCCCAGGATGGAATGGAAAGGGCAGAAGAAACCTACCTTTCCAGCTGCCAATGCGGCTCTATCAGGCTCAAAATCCAAAAAGCTCAAGAAGAAGAAAAGTGCAGCTCGGCGCGAAAAGGAGTCTGCAGGGAGATCGACCATTCAAAAATATATCGATTCTCTCGAAGAATATGAACAGAAGGAAAGAACTCTTATTCAATTGAAGGAGTTCCTCCCTGTATGAGCGGCTGAAATTCTAGAGGAGTTAGAAGAAGACTCCAATGAAGAGATCCCAGTAGTGACCTGCTACGCCATCCATCTTGGCAGCGACTCTGAGGAGGAGCTCTATTTTCCCGAAGAGAACGAAGAGCTCGCCACAAAGGCCAACCAAATCCAGCTTAGAAGCGGCAGGGCCCTACCGCCAAATCAGGGCAACGCCCCAAAAGGGAAGGAAAAACAAGTCGCTAATGAAGAAGATGGCAGAGAACTTGCTCATGAAGATTCGAGTCCTTCCCCGGTAGACTATAATGTCTTGGCTCACCTCCGAAAGCTTACGTCTCTCCTTAGCATCTACGATGCCTTGGTTCTATCTCAAGAGTTTAGAGATGTTCTCATTCATGCTTTACAAAACCCTGAGCGGTATCAGGCTCGCTTTGCGGAAATTAATATGAAAGAAGCTCAGTACACTTTGCAGGCCGCCACAGTCACGTTTAAGGATGAAGACTTGCTATTGGGAATGACTGAGCATAATCGGCCGCTTTACGTGACCGGGTACAGCGACGGAGATCGGATTAATCGCATATTGATTGATCCGGGGTCCTCAGTGAACATCATGAACTTGCGGACACTGAATAGTTTGTCAATGGACATCCGACACCTATCAAGGGAAAGGATTGTCATTCAAGGCTTCAATCAAAACTGTCAGCAAGTTCTGGGGTCTATAGCTTTGCCAATCAAATTCGGAGATCTACAAACTGAAGCTAAGATATATGTGATCGATGCCGACACGTCTTATAAGATTCTCTTGGGACGGCCGTGGCTCCACGATTATAGCATCGTTCCGTCAACTCTCCATCAATGCATGAAGTATACTAAAAATGGCGAAGAAAGACGCATTGACGGAGACATCCAGCCTTTCGGTGTGCATGAAGTCCAATATGAAGATTCTCGGTACTTTATGAACCACCAAGATGCGAAGCCACAACTGACTGAGGATAGAGTGGCCCCAAGACTCAAAAGCAAATCTGAGCCGGCTGTCACTTTCAAAAGCAAAAACGCCCAAGTGCGCCCGCGTTTCGGTAGCGATACTGATGAGTCCGACGTTGGAAGTCCGTCCTTTCGTAAAACTTGCCCTCGTTTCGGTAGCGATACGGACGAATCCGATACTGAAAACCCATCTATCAGCAAAGTCCACCCTCATCTTGGCAGTGACACTGAAGAGTCGGAGGAAGAGGACCTACCGTGAAACAGCTGTGCAGATTGGACCCCCATGCAGCAAGCGAAACTACGAGAGACCTTCGAGATTGCAGAAGGGTCCCTGGCCATCATAATGGTGCCGGAACGGATGTGCAAAGAGCTCGATGCATTATCAGTCTCTACCGTGGACCAGCTGAAAACTTTCTACGTTCCCGGAAGGAAAAGTGGACAGAAGGGCATCCTGTTTTATAAGTTAAACCTTGTTGTGCACCCCGACGATTTGTCTGTCGCGTGCCTTCCCTATGAGAGAGGAATAAGAGTCATCCTCAATCCCAAATACTATGCACCCGAGATGCGGGAATATTTCAAAAGGTGCGGATGCCGGCTATATCAAACGGAGTCCGAAGCAAAGTTTTATGAAAGGCTATGGAATCCGCCCCAGGTCCGAGCACTCATCGATGAACGAATTCCAGATAGACGGGGCATAGGTTTCATTCAACTTGATTCCAAAGCATGCTACATGATCCATGTTGGTGAAGCCAGCGAAAGATCAAATGATGATGACGAGATAGCCGAACCAGAAGAAGCTCCTCAAGAGCCCGAAGATGGCAGACAAGTAACCTTTGACAAGCTAACCGAGATTGGCTTAGGAACGCCCGATAATCCAAGGCCGACCTACATCAGCTCGCTCTTGTCAGAGGAAATGAAAGCGCAGATAATCGCCCTGCTGCACGAGTTCGTCGACTGCTTCGCATGGACATATAAAGAAATGCCTGGCCTTTCCCCTGAAGTGGCCGTGCATAAAGGGGCTATATCTCCTGATGCTAATCTAGTCAAACAAGCTCCTCGAAGAATGAGAAGGGAACTAGAAGAAAAGGTCATCGAGGAAACCAAGAAGCTCATCGATTCCGGCTTCATCAGGACAGAGAAATATGTGGACTGGATCGCATGCATAGTCCTAGTGAAGAAAAAAAATGGGCAAATCCGAGTTTGTGTCGATTTCAGAGACCTCAACAGGGCATGTCCTAAAGACGACTTCCCGCTACCGGTCATGGAAATGATGGTCGATGACACCTCAAATTACGAGGTGTTCACCTTCATGGATGGCTCGTCTGGATATAATCAGATCAAGATGTCGCTTGAGGATGAGAAACACACAGCATTTCGAACCCCGATCGGAATATACTGCTACAAAGTGATGCCGTTCGGACTGAAGAACGCAGGTGCTACATATCAAAGGGCAATGACTAATATCTTTGATGACCTAATCCATAAAGTCGGAATGCTATGTTGATGATCTGGTCGTCAAGACTAAAGCCAAGGCCGATCACATCCAAGATCTTTGGACCGTTCTCACCAGGCTGAGAGAGTACGACCTGAAAATGAATCCTCTGAAGTGTGCTTTTGGCGTGTCATCGGGAAAATTCCTGGGCTTCATAGTCCGACATCGAGGGATTGAAGTTGACCCATCCAAGATAAAGGCCATCATGGAGATGCCCCCTCCAAAGAGTCTGATGCAGCTAAGATCTTTTCAAGGCAAGCTTGCTTATATACGAAAGTTTATCTCAAATTTATCGGGGAGATGTAGGCCCTTCTCAAAGCTCATGAAGAAAGAAGCTCCTTTTGCCTGGGATGCCGAATGTCAAGAAGCGTTCAAAAGCATCAAACAGTACTTGTTGCACCCTCCAGTGCTGGCCGCTCCCATTCCAAATAAACCGCTGATTCTCTACACTGTCGCGCTAGATTAGTCACTCAGTGCGCTCCTTGCCCAGAACAACGAGGAGGGAAAAGAGAATGCCCTCTACTACCTCAGTCGAACTTTAGTCGGGGCGGAACACAACTATTCCCCGATCGAAAAGCAATGCCTGGCTCTGATGTTTGCTGTGAAGAAGCTGAGGTACTATCTGCTCGCTCATCGGGTTATGCTAATCTCTAGGGTCGACCCGCTCAAACACTTAATGACCAAAGCAAGCCTAGCCGGTAGAATGTCGAGATGGGCTGTCATGCTACTTGAGTTTGACATAGTTTATACTCCTCAGAAAGCAGTAAAAGGGCAAGCTCTTGTAGAATTTCTCACTGTTCATCCCATACCGGAAGGGTCACCGCTCAATTGCGAGTTACCCGATGAACAAATATTGCACCTCGAGGATAGCGAGCCATGTTGGGAGCTCTACTTCGATGGGGCCTCATCAATAAGGACCTCCAGCAAATCAAGCGTCCCGGAGATAAAAGCAGTGATAGGATTGGTGTTCATCACGCCATCGATGGGAACCCTACGGAGTTCTTTTGCTCTCACTGAGTCTTGAACAAACAATGAAGCTGAGTATGAAGCTCTGATAGCTGGTCTGGAGCTCGCCATAGAAATGGAAATCCTTCAGCTACGGGTTTACGGTGACTCCCAGCTTGTCGTCAACCAAGTAAGCGGGGACTATAAGATATACAAACCTGAGTTATCTCGGTACAGAAGCCGAGTGGTGGAACTCATGAAACGGTTCACTCACATTGAACTAATGAGAGTTCCTAGAGCGTTGAACGGAAAAGCCAATATACTCGCTCGCCTAGCTAAAGAGCTAGCTGATCCTGACATGGACGAAATTCTAATCACAGTCAGAAGCCGACAAATTCTGCCTCCAGCCTCTTTGCATGAAGAAGAAAGCGTAGAACAAAAGAACAATCCTACCGAAGAGGCTTCGATCATCCAAGATGATCCCGATTGGAGAGAACCCTTCATAGAGTACTTCCGATACGACAAGCTGCCCGAAGGAAAATCTGCAAAGATTCAGCTGAAGAAAAGAGCTCTCCGATACGTGTTTGTAAATGACACGTTATAACGCAGGTCATATGACCAACTCTGGCTCAGGTGTCTGTAATTGGCCGAAGCCCAAAAGGTCATGAAAGAAGTTCACTCGGGCATTTGCGGTGCTCACCAATCTGGCCCCAAGATGCGACTTCAAATCAAACGGCTTGGGTATTACTGGCCCACTATGATACGAGATTGCGGAGAGCATGCAAAGAAATGTCATATCTGCCAAATTCACGGTGATTTTATTCACAAGCATCCCAATCCATTGCATCCTACGGTGGCGTCGTGGCCCTTCGAAGTCTGGGGAACTGACATTGTTGGCCCCATTGATCCTCCGTCATCCAGAGGACACCGGTTCATATTGGCCGCAATTGACTATTTCTTCAGATGGGCTGAAACTGTCCCGCTAAAAGAAGTCAAGACAGAAAATATTCTGACGTTCTTCCAGCATAATATTCTATACCGCTTTGGTACACCAAGAAGAATCATTTCTGACAACGAGCCTTCTTTCAAGAGCTTCAAAGTCTTAAGGTCCTGAGGAAGACTCTATGCAAGCTCCTGAGGAAGAATGTTTCAGCCAAAAAGAGAGACTGGAATCTCAAACTTCACGAGGCGTTGTGGGCATATCGTATCACACACTGTACTCCAACTTAGTCCACTCCATACTCATTGCTCTTCGGAGTGGAGGCGGTCCTCCCCCTCGAAGTCGAAGTTCCAAGCTAAGAATGGTCGTTCAGCACGAGTTGACGGAGGAGGAAAACGTACTCCTTCGACTTGAAGAGCTCGACGCCCTCGAAGAAAAGAGGCTCCCGGTGCAGCAAAATCTGGAGCTATACCGATCCCAAATGTTACGGGCCTATGACAAGATAACCCGTCTCTGCGCTTTCAAGAAAGGTGAATTGGTGTTGGTCCTCAAAAGACCGATCATCCCCAATCGACATGCCAAGGGAAAATTCGAGCCAAATTGGGAAGGACCATACGTCATCGAGAAAGTGTTCGATGGAGGATCCTACCAACTAATAAGTGCCGAGGGAGAAAGACCCATGCTACCCATCAATGGCCGATATCTCAAGAAATACTGCGCGTGAATGCTCCAAGTCGCAGGCGAATTGAGCACACTAGCCCTACGGTCTAGATCATACATCCTGCAAAACCGTATATAATCCACGGGCTTAAACGATCCCTATCTCTCAAAAAAAAAGGTATGTCCACAAGCAAAACGGGCACGAATGAAAACCCGAAAGGGCTCCGTAAGTAAAAACAGCAGGACTACCGGCGAGTTTGTGAAAACCCGAAAGGGCGCAAACTCATGAAAAGAGATGGAATACACTCGCAAAGTCTTCTCGACCTTGTGAGGAGAAAATCCCTGTGTAAGATCGTTACGACTCACAAAGGAGCAACACTTAGGAATCCTCACGATTCCTAAGGAGAACATACACCTACGAGATCCTCTCGACTCGTAGGGAGAAAATGCTTTTATGAGACCCTTACGGCTCATAAAATTGAAAAGTCTTAGGTGACAGGGACCTAAACCTGTATCCTAAGCCATCGCTCCCCAACGGGAAATGGCAAATGATGAGTCGCTCCTAGCATTACGCTTCAGTGTTAGCGGTGCTGATGCTGACCCAAAAACCAAATCCCAAGTCTTCCAGGGGTAAATGATGAGTTGCTCCTGGCATTATTCCAGTGCAGCAATACCGATGCCAAACAAGATCCAAATTCCAAGTCCCCAAACGGTGAATAATGAGTCACTCCTGATATCATATTCCAGTGCAGCGATGCAGACTCCAACCAAAATCCAATTTCTCAAAATTCTCCCAGCCCTACGGTTAGTCCTCAAATTGACTACCGTATACAATCCGCGGGCTCAAATAATTCTCATCATACCCATACCCCACCGCAATCACCAGTCCAGCGGCCGGTCTTCGCCCTTGGACTTATGCTCCATTTTGGAAGACCCACTCATGTGTCCTCACAATACATGAGGAGAACCAACTTACAGGATCCTCACGACTCGTAAGAAAACACCTTCGTGGGATCCTTATGACTCACAAAAGAAAAACACACTTGGGAGTCCCCACGACTCCTAAGGAGAAAGTGCACCTACGAGATCCTTTCGACTCGTAGGGAGAAAATGCTTTTATGGGACCCTTACGACTTATAAAATTGAAAATCCTTAGGTGATAGGGACCTAAACCTGTCTCCTAAGCCACTGCTTCCCAACAGGAAAGGGCAAATGATGAATTGCTCCTGGCACATGTGCTTCAGTGTTAGCAACGCTGATGCCTACCCTAACCCCAACCCCAAAATTCCAAACTCCAATCCAATAGACCCCTAAGTCGTTAAGCTGGGAACAGATGACCTCTAAGTCGTTAAACTGGGAACAGATGACCCCTAAGTCATTCAAGTGGGAACAGATGACCTCTAACTCGTTAAACTGGGAACAGATGACCCCTAAGTCGTTAAACTGGGAAAGAGGGAAATCAAGTCACTGACCGTCCAAGTCGTAAAAAGGGCAGAACTGACCGTCCAAGTTGCAAAAAGGGCAGCACCGACCGTCCACATTGCAAAAAGGGCAGCACCGACCGTCCACGTCGCAAAAAGGGCATCACCGACCGTCCAAGTCGCTAAAAGGGCAGCACCGATCGTCCAAGTCGCAAAAAGGGCAGCATCGACCGTCCAAGTCGCAAAAAGGGCAGTATCGACCGTCCACGTCGCTAAAAGGGCAGCATCGACCGTCCAAGTCTCAAAAAGGGCAGCACCGACTGTCTACGTCGCAAAAAGGCAGCACCGGCCGTCCAAGTAGCTAAAAGGGCAGCACCGACCGTCCAAGTCGCTAAAAGGGCAGCATCGACCGTCCACATCGCTGATGTGGCAGCACCGACCGTCCAGTGGCTAAAAGGGCAGTAGCAACCTCCTCATCGGAGTTATGCTCCGCCTGGGAATCAAGTCAACCAGACACTCCATCTCGGAGACACGTCAAGCATCGACCGTCCATGTCGTAAAAAGGGCAGTGCCAGCTTCCTAAAAGATGGGAACCGGATCAAGTCGCCCCCACGTGAAAGAAGATCCATCAATTTCATGCACACGACCCACATATGCTGTGTGCATTTATTGATGGAGGCAATTTGTTGGGGTAAAAATTTACACCCCGGTTGACCAAGTCAAAATCAAAGTCAACCCCATGCCAGGTGGGCCCAAGCCCAGGTCAAGTGAGCCAATGCCCGGAGCGAGCCCGAACACGAAGCGGCCGGCCTCTCCCCATGCCAAAATTTTGTTGTATTTTATTTTATGAATAAATGTAAGAAAAGGGGCATAAAGCCAATTTTTTGTAAAGCCCATGGCTTATGTATAAAAAGAAATAGCACATGAGGCATGGGATGGGCAAAATGCCATTTTGTAAAGCCCAAGGGGCTATATGTAAAGTGTATAGCCTATAAAGGCAAGGATAATGAAAATATCTCAACAACTTTTTCTCTCTCCCCAAAAGAATCCAGATCTGTGATCTTTCTCCTTCCTCAAGGTTCTAAAACCTTCTTCTTTCTTTTGAATTAAATCAAGAGTTTTATTATTCCTTTTATAAAACTAAATAGTTTTTCACCACAAAACCTACAAAGGGGAACTCAGATCTTCCATCAGATCTCAGAAAGGAGAAATTTTTAAAATCTCATACTTCTTGATTTTCAAGATCCGGCCAACAAAGGAAGAAGAAGGAGACCCATATCCAGAAACCCCACTTTGGGGAAGATCCAGGGCTTAAAAGGAGAAGCCCCTTCATCAGCTTCAAAATATCTTAGGAGTTTAACTCCTCATATATATACATATATACAAAATAATAAGTGCTCCTTTCTGGAAGTACAACTCCCATTGCAGGGACCAAGTCCCTTTTGCCTCCCGAGCGCCCACGTGCCTGGCACGTGAGGCGCTAGCGCCCTTGTGCTCAAAGCGCTAGCGCCCTAGCGCCCACGTGCCTGGCACGTGGAGCGCTAGCGCCCGAGCGCCCACGTGCCTGGCACGTGGGGCGCTAGCACTCTTGCGCTCAGAACGCTAGCGCCCAAAGCTCTAGCGCCCGAGCGCCCACATGCCTAGCACGCGGGGCTCTCGCGCCCAAAGCACTAGCGCCCTTACGCTCAAAGAGCTAGCACCCAAAGCGCTGGCGCTTTGTCCCACGCATCCTTTGGATGCTCTTTCCCTTTTTTATATATACGTATATATACATACACACACACACATACTCAACGACACTATCCCTGTTAGAAAAAAATTTCTAATGGGACGTTGTCCCGTACCCCGCAAGGGGGCTGCTAGCCCCCTTGACCCCCAGCCCGCTATCGGGGTAGCGGGACCCCCGTAAAAAAAACTCTGCGGGGCCCCCGATATATCCAAAAAACCCTTTCAAAACACAACACACATACACTGCACATTGAGTTCGCATGACCTATTTGACCCGTTAATCGGAGGTTCCCTCGCTCCAAAGGCGAGGGGTAATTAACGGCAGCTTAGTCCGCGGCTGCCGGAGATTTGGATCCCCGCAATCAATAAACCCCAGCCTATCCTAGACAGAGGGAATCTATAATGCGCCTGACGAGTGTGCGCGTATTCCCATCTCAATGGGGTGACGAAAAACACCCTACAGTGAGGATTCCTAAGTGCGTTCTCTCTTGAGAGTCGTAAGGATCTCACAAGAGAATTTTCTCCTTACAAGTCGAGAGGACTCGTAAGTGATTGATGAGTTGATCTGCTCCCGAGTCAAAGCATTGCTTCGACGGGGAGTTCAAGAGTTTACTCTGACTGTTTCCCACGGAGTGACTTTGGCCGTATTCCACGGGACCAGGAGGGGTTGACCTTATCCGCATTTCACAGAGTCAGGGGTTGACTTTATCCGCATTTCACGGAGTCAGGGGTTGACCTTATCCGTATTTCATGGGGTCGGGGGTTGACCTTATCTGCATTTCACGAGGCCAGGGGGTTGACTTTATCCGCATTTCACTGAGTCAGGGGTTGACCTTATCCGCATTTCACGGGGTCGGGGGTTGAAGTTATCAGCATTTCACGGAGTCAGGGATTGACTTTATCCGTATTTTACGGAGTCAGGGGTTGACTTTATCCGCATTTCACGGAGTCAGGAGTTGACTTTATCCGCATTTCCCGGGGTCAGGAGTTACTCTGGACATTTCCCACGGGGTCAGGATTGACATTAGCCGTGTTCTATGGGACCAGGAGGTGCTCTGGGCGTTTCCCACAGGGTCAGGATTGACATTAGCCGTGTTCTACGGGACCAGGAGGTGCTCTAGACGTTTTCCACGGGGTCAAGATTGACATTAGCCGTGTTCTACGGGACCAGGAGGTGCTCTGGGCATTTCCCACGGGGTCAGGATTGACATTAGCCGTGTTCTACGGGACCAGGAGGTGCTCTGGGTGTTTCCCACGGGGTCAGGATTGACATTAGCCGTGTTCTACGGAACCAGGATTTGCTCTGGGCGTTTCCCGCGGGGTCAGGATTGACATTGGCCGTGTTCTACGGGACCAGGAGGTGCTCTCTCTGACTTTTCGCTGCGAGTTTGGGATTTGATACTGATTTAGGCATCAGCATCGCTACAACTGGGATATTTCCAGGAGCGAATCATCATTTGCCTCTGTCGATATCAAACAAAGGTGGCTTAGCAAACATGGTTAAGATCCTGTTGACTAAGGCTTTTTGACTTCATGAGCCGTAAGGGTCTCATAAAGGTATTTCTCCCTACAAGTCGTGAGGATCTCGTAAGTGCGTTTTCTACTTAAGAATCGTGAGGAGTCTTAAGTGTATGTTCTCTTATAAGTCGTAAGGATCTTACAAGAGTGTTTTCTCCTTATAAGTCGAGAGGACTTACAAGGGTTGTCCACTGTGTAAACATATCCCTAGTCGTGGGTGGGATTTTGTTAGGGAAATGTTTATTTGTGCCCGTGGATTGTATACAAGGGTCAATATTTAACCGCTTGTGGGGCAGAAGTGAAGGTTATGATGGCTTAAGAACAGGTTCAGATCCCTGTAGCTTAAGGCTTTTGAATCCTATGAGCCGTGAGGGTCTCAAAAGGGAATTCTCCTTATGAGTCATGAGGATCTCGTAAGTGTAATTTCTCCTTAGGAATCGTAGGGATCCCTAAGTGTGTTGCTCCCTTGTGAGTCGTAAGGATCTCACGCAGGTGGTTTCTCCCTATAGGGTCGAGAGGACCTTGTAAGTGTCTTTTGACGAGATTGCGCCCTTTCGGGTTTTCACAAAACTCGCCGGTAGTCCTGCTGTTTTTACTCACAGAGCCCTTTCGGGTTTTCATCCATGCCCATTTTTCTTATGGACGTACCGTTTTTTTCTAACACCACGTCAGCCTGGGGACGGCGCGGGTTGGTAGTAGTTTAACGATGTTTCGGTCAACAGCCAGTTTTAGGACATAGTGGTCCATCGTTAGTTTAACAACGTTTCGGTCCGTTAGTAGTTTATAGACGTCTCGGTCAATAGCCAGTTTTAGGACATAGTGGTCCATCGTTAGTTTAAGGACGTTTCGGTCCCTTTGCCGGATACTACTTATAGAGTTTAGGCTTAGGAAGATAGCGAGCGGACATAGGCTTCGTCATCTATCGTTGACCTAGGCCGTGACTCGTCAGGCATAGTATTTTTCAGGAAGCGACCGTTTATTGGCCCGAAAGGTCTTTCACCATACATGTCCATGAGTATATAGGCTCCACCCTGGTAAACTTTGTCTATGATATACGGGCCTTCATAGTTCAGCTCGAATTTCCCCTGTTTGGCACGATTGGGGATCATAGGTCTTTTGACCACTAGCACGAGTTCGCCTTGGCGGAATGTTCTCGACCTAGTCAATCTCTCGTATGAGCGCGTCATCTTTGCTTTATAAGCCTCCAGGTTTTGTTGCGGCATGAGCCGGGTCTCGTCAAGGGCGTCGAGCTCCTCAAGCTGAAGATGAGCATTGTCTTCGTCTGTTAGCTCATAATGAACCGCCACTCGTAGAGAGGGTAACTCTATCTCGAAGAGGAGTACCGCTTCTATGCCGAATACCAATGCATACGACGTTGTGTTCGTGTCCGTTTTGAACGTAGTTCGATACGCCCAGAGAGCTTCATGCAGTCTCTCGTGCCAATCCTTCTTATTCTTGGATGCCGTCTTTTTCACGATCTTCGTCAAGGTCTTGTTGAAAGGATCAGCTAGACCGTTAGCTTGAGGATTATAGAATGAAGAGTATCTCCAGTCTATATTATGCTGTTGTGCGAAGCGGCTGATTTTATGGCTTCTGTAGGCTGACCCGTTATTGGAGATAATCCGTCGCGGAGTGCCGAACCGGTAAATGACGTGTGTCTTGAAGAAATGGAGGATATTCTCCGTCTTCACTTCTCTTAGCGGTATTGCTTCTGCCCACTTAGAGAAGTAATCGGTCGTCACCAATATGAACCAGTGTCCTCTGGACAATGCTGGTTCGATGGGGCCGATTATGTCAGTTCCCAACATTTCAAACGTCCAGCTAGCCACCGTTGGATGTAGTGGATTTGGATGCTGGTGGATAAAGTCCCCGTGAATCTGGCACGAGTGGCACTGCTTCGTGTATTCGAGGCAGTCTTAGATCATCGTGGGCCAATAGTAGCCCATCCTTTTGATCTTCAGCTTCATCTTCGGCCCGGCTTGGTGAGAACCGCAGAGCCCGTCGTGAGTTTCTTGGACGACTCTCTTTGCCTCTTCAGGTCCCAGGCATCTTAGCCACAGGGAGTCAAACTGTCACGACCCGAAGGTACGGAACGTGACTGACACGTAGATTACGAGACGTCTAAAGGCGTAACGTAACCTAAGTCAGCCAAAGCCTAGAAAATCTAAACCAAAATCAACAAGAGTGAAGGAAAACCTTTTATGAAAACAATATTTTAAACCAGTTTAATTGTATTAATCCCTTTTTAAAAACATCAAAATTTTCCGAAATTTCGGCAGAGTCTCCTTTGTAAAAACTGGCCCCAAAATGGGTACAACAATAATATATAAACCTGTAATGATATAATGGCATCCCCAAGCGGAAGCTAGCTCTTCGCCCAAGGAGGATCACAACCACACACAATATATATATATATATATATATATATATATATATATATATCATCAAGCCAATAAGCATAAAGAAACGCAAAAATACGAAAAAACATAACGTCGGCTCAAGTGAGCTCGACCCCAGAGGAACCACATATACACAAATCTCTCAGTCTCATCACTAGGTCGCATATACAAATAAGAAGTGGTAGATGGAGAATACTAGATACAATGATAGTACAAAAGTGTCCTCGCAACCCACCTACGAGCAATGTCGCGAGTCCGAACAAAAGAAGCCAATGAAAAGATACGCCCGTCGCTACAAGGGTGACGGGTCCGACCTGCAAGACACTGTGGCACAATGGGGGTGAGTTGCCAGCTCGTGAGTAGAAAATAACATCTAATAAGGCTATCGTAAGAATACACGCAAATACGTCACAACTTGTATGTCTAGATATGATGTGATGCCACTAGTATGTATGCATATGAATGCAAAATCAATACGAAATCTTTAAGTGTTTAAATACGATGATCTCTGCATTCTTAACTTAGAAAAATATCTGTACAATAGCTAAGGTACCATCAATGAAATCATCCGAAAACCGTGTCAAGCATCGACACCAAATATGGAAGTATATCTGTCTCAATGTCTCACTATGTCAATATCTCAATACCTCGGCCTCCGTCAGTTCGGATCGGCCCATATCATCAAATCTCACGACAACGGTCGGTATCCTCCGGATATTCGCCGCGCCAGACATCACCGGTAGGTACTCTTCCCCTGCCAGGCTCATCGTCTACAACTCGAGCTTCTTGCCCCGGGGTACCATACCGGGCCCACCATGTACCCAAGACGGTTCATCCACTCCTCGAATCAGGTCTCGAAATCCAACAGAAAACATGAAAACTCATGGTGAACGACACATACATCACGAGAAAACTGCAACTTTATATTAAAAATGATGATAATAAGCTTTTGTTAAATTCTTGCGGTTTTCCCCAAAATCCAGAAATCTCATCAATACTGAAATCCTCAAGAAAATCATAATACCCAACATGTTGTATATGATAAATGCTTATGATATCAAAGGTAGGCAATGTGATTTATGGCTAGGAATCTACGTAAGAATAATAATAAAGTAAGGTATATATGATGTGCAATCCAATATATCATGTATGATGCAAGTATTTAGTATTGAACTAAGCAAGTTCTAAAGTGCTCGTGGCATGGAAATTACCAAAGGCATGTGTGTGTTCACATGAATAGTGCACGTGCATCATGAGCCAATAGTAATAGTGCAAGTGTCCTAAGAGCTGATATCACACATGTGTATATAAATAACCATGCGATGCCAGCAGATGAATAACTAGAAAGCTATGCATATGAATGCAACTACTACTAGCAACCCTAAATGTCGGGTGTCTCGTGCAATCTAGACGACCCCCCCCATAGATATATACATCTACTCACCCGGACGCCTCGCTAATCTGATCCAACCACAGCTTTTCCTTTGCGCGCCGCGTCCGATTTTTCCGCAACCGATCCTAAAATTGCACAACACAAAACATAAGATTACATATTCCTGAAACGACGCAAAGTCACAAAATGGAAGAATCAACGTCCACAAGTTAGGCACAACGTGCACTTGGTGCGTGGAACACACACGACAATCACTATAAGCTTAACTAGAATCGTCGTTCGGAACAACCGTCAAAACTAAACCCGATCAACCAAATTTCGCATTCACACACCCTAAATGTCGTAGGAGATGTCAATAATATAGTCAAGATATCACAATTAATTCACCACATAATTATATAAAAAATCTAGTAAGCACTAAAATTCCAAATTCGGTGCAAATATCGCAGATTAACGACAAAATGACCACAATCAAGCATAATCATTTAACCACACAACTAGCTAGCCACTACACCTAAATCAACCTATTTGAAATGCTTCAAACCCTAATTCCAAAATCAAACCCCTTATCTTGAATTTCATAAACAAGCAATTACTATCAAATTAACATTTCAAAGTTCTATTTTAGCATAGTTAAACTACAAATTAACAATTAGGTTAGAATTTTACCTCTCAAGTTTAAACCCTAGCTTGCACTTAGCCTCTAAAGATGCCTCCTTTCTTCCAGTTATAAACTAAATTGGGTTTGAGAAGAGATAGAATAAGGGTTTGTTTTGAATTTGTGAAGAAATTTGTCACGCCCCACTTCCCAGAGTACGCTAGATTGGGCACGTGACATAACCAACCATGCTACCTGTGGGTAGGAAGTATCCATCCACAGTCACATTACGGCTGTAGAGATATCAAGAACAAGACAAAACTATCTAAAACATGTCCATAATCCAGAATAACAGGAGTCAATAATAAATAAATGCGGAAGCAAATGATCCAATACAAATAACTGAAAAGTATGTCCCATAATGCGGGCTCACATCAGGAAATAAATGCAGGAAATAAAACTAACTACTACTGAACTCACAGCTCAGCCTGCTGGCTGAAATACTCCTGCTCGGACTGCGACAGTGGTACAGAATCCGGGCCATGCAAAACCCAGACGTCAGCGCGTCATGTCAACAAGTAATAAAATATGAACAATGTAACAGGCAATGCAAGATAAACATGAACGAAGCAATAATGTGAAACAAGCAGTGCAGGGTAGTGTGCAGTGGGTAACTAAACTGTTCTATCAGGTTTTCTATTCTAAAGTCTTTGAAATCAATTGATGAATCGTCGATGTAACTCAATAGTATCCCGTACATACCCGGGACCACGGCAACAATATTCTCGGCTGCAGCCGAGACATGCCGCTAGGCACAAAACAGGAATGTGTACACTCGATAGTATCCCGTACATACCCGGGACCACGGCCACAATATTCTCGGCCGAAACCGAGACATGCCGCTAGGCACAAAACAAGAATGTGTACACCCAGAACAGGTAGTGAACTGTCGAGTTACAAGTCAGGTTTCACCTTTGATTTCCCCATACCCCCAAGTTATATATGTCAGGTCAGGTATTCAGTAATCAAGAACTAATGCCAACACAGGATCAGGTAAAAGCAGGTTTGTCTGGATAGACAACAGGAACGGTCCATGAGGACTACATGTCAGGTTTGTTGGCATTAGGCACGAGATCAGGTAACAGGTCAGGTCATGGTACATCAGGTCAAGTCAATAGTAAACGGTACCATGTCAGGTGTATCATATGAATACCATGCGTGACAATGTCAAGTCAAGACGTAACAATATCGTGGGTGTGCTCACAAACAGATATATAATCGAACAGGGTATTTAACAACATGGAATGAGCAATGAGCTAAATAATAAGTATGTTTCATTCAATCTCAAGAGTGCAGTAATACAGTGCCGCCGTTTTATTATATTAACAGGTTTGAGCACCCTTAGCGGTGCAATAGTTTAGATATTGATGCAATACAGTTATATCAAGCCTTGAATACGAATGTCCGAATGTAATAGAACTACATGGGTAAGTGCTACCATCTATTAAACAGTAAAAATGTGATTAACAAGTAAACTTGGTTATTAGGTTTAAACTAGCAAACTGTAGATTTTATGTTAACTGTAAAATGATATAATGTCATATTGCAACCAAATGAGAAACGACTATACCAAGTTAAGTTTTACAGGTTTAATGTGTCAAACATATAAATATATAGTATAGCATGTAGCAAGTGATACTTGCCTCGATCAGAAAGTGAAATGGATCCGCACGGTACGTTCCACGTCGGTGAATTGTCGCGACGTGTTCACGCGAGCACAGGATGGAACCAGGTAGGGCCAGGACTCGACCATGCCATCAGGGAACGTCCCCAGGGTTGCTTGGACTGTCGGCAGCGACCCGGCTCTGGCGATCACCGGGAAAAGGAGAACCGAGAAGAAAGAAGTAGACGAAGAAGAAGAGAAAAGAGAGAAGAGATAAGAGAGGGGACTGGGTTTACTGTACTTAGGGGTCAAGGAAGGCAGCGAGGGGATGTTGAAGACCGATCATCGTCGGCGAGGATGCCAGTGATGGCAGTGGGTTGCGGGAGAGATGCAGGGTTCTTGGGTTGTGGAGTGGTTTCATGGTTGGGGCTCGGGGTTTCATCGGGAGGGAAGGGTAGAGAGAGGAAGGTGATCGGGGTGCAGACGACGGGGTGAGTAGTTCGACGGCGACGAGCTCCGGCAGGGTGCGGTGTTGGGTTCAGGTGTTGGGTTGTAGGGGTCGCTCGGGTGTCTCGTTAGGAATGAAGGGGAGAAGAGGAAATGAAGAAGATGACGAAGGTGGTGCGGAAGAGGAGGTGACGAGGCAGACGATGGAGATCGGCGGCGAGGGGCGAGTGCGGTGATGGAAAGAGGCGGTGGTGCCGGGTAAAGGGAGGAGATGGCGGAGGAGGAAGAGGGCTTGGTGAGGTGAGGGTGAGGAGGCAGTGAGGTCGACGAGGGTGTCGCTGGTGTTGGGCTGCGGCAGCTAGGGCAAGGCGGTGGCAAGGTTCCGTGGGGTTGGGTTTCGCGTTCTCGTGGAAAAATGAGGAAGAAGGAAAAGATATACATATATAGAGGAGAGAGAAAGAAAGTTAGAGAGAGAGAGATAAAGAAAGATAGAGAGAGAGAGAGAATTAGAGAAGGACGGGAGAGAGAGTTAAAGAAGTGGGGCCCACGGGTTAATATTGCCCTCGTGATTGGCCAGAGGAGATTGCAGAGGTTTAAAAGAATAATTAAAAGATTTTAGGAAATTAAATTAACAGTAAAGATTGTATGGTTAAAGGAATATTATATGGTTTTAAATATTATATTAATTTGGGATTTTGGCGCTAAATGAAACATTTCCAAATTGCGCCCGGGTTGGGTCCAAAAATTTAAAATTTAAATAATAGGATTTTAAGCGGGTTCCAAATTTCAAAATGAGGTGTTTTATGATTAAAAAGCATACCCCCAAGATGGACCCCTGTACGCGTGCGTAGCCGTCCAAATTCGCCCGTTTCACCGAACGGGACGAGAACTCGATGCACGGACGCTACCACAAGGCTAGGGGTGTCGAGTAGGCCAATATGGATATTTTTAATTTCATTTTAGGTGCTAAAATTTGTTATATGCAGAAATGACTTAGCAAGATAAAATTTCACGATAAGTGTCAAACAGGCAAGTTAAATGAAATGAGTACTATCTAATGCTCAACCAGTAACAGAAAATAGTAGTATTGGGCTCGGGTGTTACATTATACCCAACTACAAGAAGAATTTCGTCCTCGAAATTCCAAGAATACAAGATAGAAAACTACAGAAAAAGTGAGGAAACTTCTGCCGGATCTCATCTTCTCGTTCCCAAGTGGACTCCCCATGCGATCGATTACCCCAAGAAACAAGCACAAGGGGATAACCTTGTTCTTAAGAACCTTTCCCTTCGATCCACGATTTCAACCGGTCGCTCCTCAAAAGTCAAGGCTTCCCGTACTGTTAACCCCGAATGATCCAAGACGTGTGTTTCATCTCGAACATATCCTCATAGTTGAGATACATGAAACACATCGTGCACACCTGCCAAGGACTGCGGTAACGCCAAACGGTACGCTACCTCTCTAACACGCTCCAATATCTCAAAGGGTCCAACAAATCGAGGACTAAGCTTCCCTCGACTCCCAAAACGAATCACCCCTCCAGTCGGTGATATCTTCAAGAATACCAAATCACCCAAGGCGAACTCTAGAGGTCTTCTTGACGTGTCAGCCCAACTCTTCTGTCGGTCTTGTGCTGCCTTCATATGCTTTCTGATAGTGTTAACCTTCTCGACTGTTTGCACCACCAAATCTGGTCCAAATAATCTTCGTTCACCGACATCATCCCAACAAACAGGTGAACGGCACTTACGACCATACAAAGCTTCAAACGGAGCCATCTGGATAGTTGCCTGAAAGCAGTTGTTGTAAAAAAACTCCACCAAGTGTAGACGATCCTCCCATGAACCCTTGAAGTCCAACATGCATGCTCTCAACATGTCTTCAAGAGTTTGGATCGTTCTCTCCGACTGACCATCAGTTTGAGGATGATAAGCTGTGCTAAACTTCAATCGAGTCCCCAAACTTTCCTGTAAACCCCTCCAGAAGTGTGATAAGAACCGAGTGTCCCGATCGGACACGATGCTCACCGGTACACCATGTAATCTTACAATCTCCTGCATGTACCGCTCTGCCAAAGTCTCCGTTGATTGACCAACCCGGAAAGGAATAAAGTGAGCGGCCTTGGTCAACCGATCAACAATCACCCATACTGCATTGTTGCCCTTTGGACTCCGCGGTAAAGTCGTCACGAAATCCATGGTTATATGTTCCCACTTCCACTGAGGAATCGGAAGTGGTTGCAATAAACCAGCAACCCTTTGGTGTTCAGCCTTAACTTGCTGACACACCAAGCACTTAGCTACAAAGCGAGAAATCTCCCGTTTCATGCCTTCCCACCAGAAATGCTGTCGAATATCTCGGTACATCTTTGTGCCTCCTGGATGTACAGAGTAAGCTGAACTGTGTGCCTCCTTCATAAGCTCTTCACGAACATCTCCCTTTGGCACACACAAACGGCTACCATACCTCAACGAACCATCTTCGTGGATCAATAAATCTGTTCGTAGTCCGGCTTCAACTTGCTCCCGAAACTTTTACAGTCTAGGATCCTGCGATTGTGCTGCTTAAATTTTCTCAATTAAAGACAACTGTACTTGCAACTGCATCAACTGTCCCGTAGAACGCGGTAGCACAACCTCCATGTCAAATCTTCGAAAATCTGCAATGATCTCCTTCTGTGTAGTTAACACCTGAATTTCTGGTAACCGACTAAGCGCATCCGGCACGACGTTAACCTTCCCTGGATGGTACTTAAGATCAAGATCGTAGTCAGCCATCAGCTCCAACCATCTACGCTGCCTCATATTCAACTCCTTCTGAGTGAACACATACTTCAACTCTTGTGATCTGTAAAAACTTCGACTCTCTCGCCCAAAAGGTAGTGTCTCCAAATCTTCAAAGCGAAGATCACAGCCGCAAGCTCCAAGTCATGAGTCGGATAATTCTTCTCATGGATCTTCGATTGTCTCGATGCGTATGCTACAACCTTCCCATGCTGCATCAAAACACATCCCAATCCTTTCCCCGAATGCGTCGCTGTGAATCACCAATCCTCCGGAATTGTCTGGTACGGTCAGAATAGGGGCGGTTATCAACTTCTGCTTCAACGTCTCAAAAGCTAACGCACATTTATCCGTCCATACAAAAGGTACCTCCTTGCGCGTAAGCTTGGTCAACGGTTCTGCCAGACGAGCGAAGTTCTCCACAAATCTCCTGTAGTATCCGGCTAATCCAAGGAAACTTCTTATCTCAGCTACATTCTTTGGAATCGGCCAATCTCGAACTGCTGCAATCTTTTCGGGATCGACAGCGATTCCATTGCCCGACACAACATGCACCAGAAACTTCACTTCCTCCAGCCAAAATTCGCACTTACTCATCTTCGCATACAATTTCTCTTGTCTCAACGTCTGCAGTGCGACCTTCAAGTGCTCAGTATGCTCCTCAAAGCTCTTCGAGTAAACCAGAATATCGTCAATGAACACCACAATAAAATGGTCCAAGAACGGTGAAAAGATTCGGTTCATCAAGTCCATGAATACTGCCGGCGCATTCGTTACTCCGAAGGGCATCACTAAGTACTCGTAATGTCCATATCGAGTTCGAAACGCCGTCTTGCAAATATCTTCTGCTTTCACTCGAACCTGATGATATCCGGATCGCAAATCTAGCTTCGAGAATACCCTCGTGCCACTAAGCTACTCAAAAAGTTCTCCAATGCGAGGGATCGGGTACTTGTTCTTAATAGTCACCCGGTTTAATTCTCGATAGTCGATGCACATCCTTCTCGTGCCATCCTTCTTCTTTACTAGAAGGACTGGAGCTCCCCAAGGCGAGTTACTGCTTCGAATCCAACTCTTCTCAAGCAATTCAGCAACCTGTTTCTTAACTTCTTCCAATTCTACTGGTGCCATTGGATAATACGCTTTAGATACTAGCGCTGCACCAGGATTAAGATCAATTGCGAACTCCACATCTCGCTCCGGCGGTAAACCCGATATATCTTAAAATACGTCCATAGAATCACGAACAACAGCCGGCTCTTTACTTTCATCACTTCCATTGATGCAAGAATATTGTTTGTCGGCCTAGCCCTAAACTCGACCGGCCCGACCGAACTGCTTCCTTAACGCAACTGCTGTCTGCTGCAAACTCCCTTTCATCCCAGATAAACTCTGCTGCTCTTGGCTGTTGCAAGTATTTGTGAGAAAGTGGTCAAACCCAGGGAGACAATCTGCCTCTGGATGTCCACGTCCAGTCTGCGCATGAACCTCCGTGCCCTGTCTGCATCGTTGGCGACTAAAGGTCCAGCGAATCTGCTGAGTCTCGTCCACTCAGCTGCATGCACGTCCATGGGTGCTCCATTCTGCCTCAGCCCAATAAATTTCTCTTCCACTTCCTCCCGTGCAGTCCGCGGGAAGAACTTCTCCAGGAAACTCTTAGAAAACTCCGCCTAACTGATCGGCTTGGGCAAGCGGGTCTCCTCCACAAGCCACCATTCTCGGGCGTAATCCACTAGCTGAATGCGTACCACATCAACCCTCTTGTCCTTCGGAATCTGTGCCGCAATCAACAAATTCTCCGTGTCCACTAGCCACTGCTCGGCTGGCAACGGCTCCTCCAAACCAGTGAATGTAGACGGACCCAAACGTCTGAAATCTGCCACGGTTCCAACTCGATCAACTGGTTTAGCTCCAACGTTGTTTACAGACTGCTGAACGATCTGCAAACCCTCCTGAAACGAATCCGCTTGATGTTGGATCAGCTCGGTCTATTTCTTTGATTCTCCAGCATTCCTCTTATCACTCCAAGCATGGCGGCTTCATCCACACGCCTCTGGTATGTCTTCAATTTCTTACCGGCCATAATCCTGAACTCACAATACCCAACATTAGCATGATGATAGATTTTGAATATAGATCAAGGCTAGAACTCCAAGATACTTAAATAGAGTACCGTATTGTAACTATGCCACGGTATCATAGCCACAATTACTTAACTCCACCCAAGTCGCCTAAGTCCTAGAGATGTCAAGAAATCAGGTTTTTCGAGTCGACATGCAAGGTAAGTTTGCACGTCGTAAAAGATATAATCAGGAAGGATGTGATTCAAGAATGGTAAACGGCAAAGTGGCAGGACATGTTTCCTAACACGGGTATTCTGATTCGAGTATTGGGTACAATACCCAACTACAAAAGAATCAACCCAACTAACCTATGGCTCTGATGCTAAAAGAACCATGTCACGCCCCACTTCCCAGAGTACGCTAAATTGGGCACGTGACATAGCCAACCATGCTACATGTGGGTAGGAAGTATCCATCCACAGTCACATTACGGCTGTAGAGATATCAAGAACAAGACAAAACTATCTAAAACATATCCATAATCCAGAATAACAGGAGTCAATAATAAATAAATGCGGAAGCAAATGATCCAATACAAATAACTGAAAAGTGTGTCCCATAATACGGGCTCACATCAGGAAATAAATGCAGGAAATAAAACTAACTACTACTGAACTCACAGCTCAGCCTGCTGGCTGAAGTACTCCTGCTCGGACTGCGACAGCGGTACAGAATCTAGGCCATGCAAAACCCAGACGTCAGCGCGTCATGTCAACAAGTAATAAAATATGAACAATGTAACAGGCAATGCAAGATAAACATGAACGAAGCAATAATGTGAAACAAGCAGTGCAGGGTAGTGTGCAGTGGGTAACTAAACTGTTCTATCAGGTTTTCTATTCTAAAGTCTTTGAAATCAATTGATGAATCGTCGATGTAACTCAATAGTATCCCGTACATACCCGGGACCACGGCCACAATATTCTCGGCTGCAGCCGAGACATGCCGCTAGGCACAAAACAGGAATGTGCACACTCGATAGTATCCCGTACATACCCGGGACCACGGCCACAATATTCTCGGCCGAAACCGAGACATGCCGCTAGGCACAAAACAAGAATGTGCACACCCAGAACAGGTAGTGAACTGTCGAGTTACAAGTCAGGTTTCACCTTTGATTTCCCCATACCCCCAAGTTATATATGTCAGGTCAGGTATTCAGTAATCAAGAACTAATGCCAACACAGGATCAGGTAAAAGCAGGTTTGTCTGGATAGACAACAGGAACGGTCTATGAGGACTACATGTCAGGTTTGTTGGCATTAGGCACGAGATCAGGTAACAGGTCAGGTCATGGTACATCAGGTCAAGTCAATAGTAAACGGTACCATGTCAGGTGTATCATATGAATACCATGCGTGACAATGTCAAGTCAAGACGTAACAATATCGTGGGTGTGCTCACAAACAGATATATAATCGAACAGGGTATTTAACAACATGGAATGAGCAATGAGCTAAATAATAAGTATGTTTCATTCAATCTCAAGAGTGCAGTAATACAGTGCAGCCGTTTTATTATATTAACAGGTTTGAGCACCCTTAGCGGTGCAATAGTTTAGATATTGATGCAATACAGTTATATCAAGCCTTGAATAAGAATGTCCGAATGTAATAGAACTACATGGGTAAGTGCTACCATCTATTAAACAGTAAAAATGTGATTAACAAGTAAACTTGGTTATTAGGTTTAAACTAGCAAACTGTAGATTTTATGTTAACTGTAAAATGATATAATGTCATATTGCAACCAAATGAGAAATGACTATACCAAGTTAAGTTTTACAGGTTTAATGTGTCAAATATATAAATATATAGTATAACATGTAGCAAGTGATACTTGCCTCGATCAGAAAGTGAAATGGATCCGCACGGTACGTTCCACGTCGGTGAATTGTCGCGACGTGTTCACGCAAGCACAGGATGGAACCAGGTAGGGCCAGGACTCGACCATGCCATCAGGGAACGTCCCCAGGGTTGCTTGGACTGTCGGCAGCGACCCGGCTCTGGCGATCACCGGGAAAAGGAGAACCGAGAAGAAAGAAGTAGACGAAGAAGAAGAGAAAAGAGAGAAGAGATAAGAGAGGGGACTGGGTTTACTGTGTTCAGGGGTCAAGGAAGGCAGCGAAGGGATGTTGAAGACCGGTCGTCGTCGGTGAGGATGCCGGTGATGGCAGTGGGTTACGGGAGAGATGCAGGGTTCTTGGGTTGTGGAGTGGTTTCATGGTTGGGGCTCGGGGTTTCATCGGGAAGGAAGGGTAGAGAGAGGAAGGTGATCGGGGTGCAGACGACGGGGTGAGTAGTTCGACGGCGACGAGCTCCGGCGGGGTGCGGTGTTGGGTTCAGGTGTTGGGTTGTAGGGGTCGCTCGGGTGTCTCGTTAGGAATGAAGGGGAGAAGAGGAAATGAAGAAGATGACGAGGGTGGTGCGGAAGAGGAGGTGACGAGGCAAACGATGGAGATCGGCGGCGAGGGGCGAGTGCGGTGATGGAAAGAGGCGGTGGTGCCGGGTAATGGGAGGAGATGGCGGAGGAGGAAGAGGTCTTGGTGAGGTGAGGGTGAGGAGGCAGTGAGGTCGACGAGGGTGTCGCCGGCGTTGGGCTGCGGCAGCTAGGGCAAGGCGGTGGCAAGGTTCCGTGGGGTTGGGTTTCGCGTTCTCGTGGAAAAAGGAGGAAGAAGGAAAAGATATACATATATAGAGGAGAGAGAAAGAAAGTTAGAGAGAGAGAGAGAGAGATAAAGAAAGATAGAGAGAGAGAGAATTAGAGAAGGACGGGAGAGAGAGAGTTAAAGAAGTGGGACCCACGGGTTAATATTGCCCTCGTGATTGGCCAGAGGAGATTGCAGTGGTTTAAAAGAATAATTAAAAGATTTTAGGAAATTAAATTAACAGTAAAGATTGTATGGTTAAAGGAATATTATATGGTTTTAAATATTATATTAATTTGGGATTTTGGCGCTAAATGAAACATTTCCAAATTACGCCCGGGTTGGGTCCAAAAATTTGAAATTTAAATAATAGGATTTTAAGCGGGTTCCAAATTTCAAAATGAGGTGTTTTATGATTAAAAAGCATACCCCCAAGACGGACCCCTGTACGCGTGCGTAGCCGTCCAAATTCGCCCGTTTCACCGAACGGGACGAGAACTCGATGCACCGACGCTACCACAAGGCTAGGGGTGTCGAGTAGGCCAATATGGATATTTTTAATTTCATTTTAGGTGCTAAAATTTGTTATATGCAGAAATGACTTAGCAAGATAAAATTTCACGGTAAGTGTCAAACCGGCAAGCTAAATGAAATGAGTACTATCTAATGCTCAACCAGTAACAGAAAATAGTAGTATTGGGCTCGGGTGTTACAAAATTTGTGGATTTTTAATGGATTTTGTGATGAAATTAGATGTGAAAAGAGAATGGGAAAAATGGGGGAAACTGCAGGTTGCTCTCGGCCTTGGGGGAGGCAGGGGAAAGTGAGGGAATGGTGTAGAAATTTCCAAAGAAAAAGCATCTCAATTGCAATTAATGCTTATCACATCATTTCCTTTTCAAAAAAATTCATTTTAATTTATTTTTGACCATAGAAACTACAAGTCTTAGAAAGTCTTGATAAAATTTTTGTTACTACTAGATTTTAGTTTGTAATGGATCCTAAGTGTATAATTTACCCGTTCAAATTTGTATTTATCACTAATTTAATATATATTTAGAAACTTAAAATAATATTAAAAATAATTAATTAAGGAAAAAAATTTAAATGACTAGAAATTTTTAAGTGACAATTAATTATCCAGTTTCTAGCAATTTCTTATCTAAATTTTGTATAATTAGGCCTATATTGAAAAATAATTATTTTGACATTTTACGGAAAATACTGTTTATTTTACCGATTATCGAAAAACTACCTAAACGATTTTCAAAGTGTTACAATCTTCCCCCCTTAAAGAAATTTGATCCCCGAATTTAAAATTTAACTACGCATACCTTCAGAAAGATGGGGATATTTCTTCCTCATCTCGTCCTCGGTCTCCCAGGTGACCTCCTCGCTGTTCGGGCCACGCCAAAGATTCTTGACGGACGATATAACCTTCGACCTCAATTTCTTCACCTGCCGATCCAAAATGACCACCGGCTGCTCGGTGAATGAAAGATTGCGCTCCAGCTGGATCGTCTGGTGCTGAATCGCATGAGAAGGTTCATGAAGGTACTTGCGAAGCATCGAAACATGGAATACGGGGTGAACATCTAGGAAGCTGGACGGAAGAGCTAACCGATAAGCCATCGAACCAACACGCTCTAGGATCTCGAAGGGGCCAACATATCTAGGACTAAGCTTCCCTTTCCACCTAAATCTCGTCACGCCCTTCATCGGAGAGACCCTCAGGAAAACATGATCGCCAACAGCGAACTCGAGTCGGCGACGGCGCCTATCAACATATGATTTCTGCCTACTCTGTGCTGCCCTCATCCTATCTTGAATCAGCTGGATCTTTTCGGTCATCTCCTGTACGATCTGCGGCCCTAAAATACTGCTCTCCCTGAACTCTGTCCAACATACGGGCGATCGACATCTCCTCCCATATAAAGCCTCGAAAGGTGCCATCTGAATTGTCTCCTGGAAGCTATTATTGTAGGAGAACTCGATCAAGGGCAAATGACGATCCAAGCTACCACCAAAATCTAAAACACAAGCTCTGAGCATGTCCTCAAGAGTATTAATAGTACGCTCTAACTGACCATCAGTCTGCGGATGAAAAGCTATGCTAAAACTCAATCGGGTGCCCAAAGCCTCCTGAAGTTTCTGCCATAATCGGCTGGTAAACTGGATGCCCCGGTCGGACACGATGCAAGTCGGGACGCCATGCAGTCGCACGATCTCATCAATATAAACCTGGGCGTACTGAGCAAATCCAAAAGTGGTTTTCATTGGCAGGAAGTGAGCCGCTTTCGTCAGTCGATCTACAATCACCCAAATAGAGTCATACCCTCGACTGGTCCTGGATAGACCCACAATGAAGTCCATGGTGACATGTTCCCACTTCCACTCAGGAATGGGCAAAGGCTGTAACTCGCCGGCTGGCCTCTGGTGCTCAGCCTTGACTTGCTGACAAGTCAGGTATATTGATACAAAGTCCGTAACATCCTTCTTCATCCTGTCCCACCAGTAAACCTCTCTCAAATCACGGTTCATCTTGGTGGAACCTGGATGAACACTGTATACCGATCTATGTGCCTCCTCAAGAATATCATGCCTCAGTCCCTCAGAATCTGGTACGCACAGTCGAGTCCCAAATCGAAGTATCCCCTGATCATCAATCACGAACTCAGAAACTCTGCCCTGCCGAATCTGCTCAATAATCTCTAAAATACGGGAATCACCGGACTGTGCCTCACGGATACGGTCAAGTAACTATGGGCGTGCTCTGAAATGGGCCAGCTGTCCCCCTGTAGGAGTAAACTCGAATTGCACTGTGCTGTCACATAAAACCTGCCAATCCACCGTCGACTGTATCTGTACTGCGCTCAAACAAGATAGGCTACCTCCGGGCCTCCTACTCAAAGCATCTGCCACCACATTCGCCTTGCCCGGATGGTATAGAATCTCGCAGTCATAGTCTTTCACTAACTCCATCCAACAGCGCTGTCTCAGATTCAGATCTCGCTGCTGAAAGATATACTTCAAACTCTTGTGGTCTGTGAATATCTGGCACGACTCGCCGTATAGGTAATGTCTCTAGATATTGAGTGCAAATACCACTGCAGCCATCTCTAAATCATGAGTGGGATAGTTCTGCTCGTGCTTCCTCAACTGCCAAGAAGCATACGCGATAACTCTATCGTGCCGCATCAATACACAGCCCAGCCCCACTCGAGAAGCATCACAATAAACCACGAAACCGCCCGATCCTGAAGGCAATGATAACACTGGTGCAGTAGTCAGACGATCTTCAACTGCTGGAAGCTATCCTCACATGACTTAGTTCAATCAAACGGAACCCCCTTCCGGGTCAACCCGGTCAGCGGTGCAGCAATACGGGAGAAATCATAGACAAAACGTCGATAATAGCCGGCCAGACCTAGAAAGCTACGAACCTCTGTAACTGATACCGGTCTGGGTCAACGCTGAACTGCCTCGATCTTCTTCGGGTCCACACAAATACCATCTCTCATCACCATATGACCCAAGAAGTCGACACTGTCTAGCTAGAATGCGCACTTGGAAAATTTGGCGAACAGTTGATGCTCCCTCAAAGTCTGCAATGTGATATGCAAGTGCTGCTCGTGCTCCTCCCGGCTCCGAGAATATACCAAGATGTCGTCAATGAAAACAATGATGAACTGATCAAGATACGGCCTGAATACATGGTTCATCGAGTCCATAAACGCTGCTGGGGCATTGGTGAGCCCGAACGACATCACCAAGAACTCATAATGACCATATCGTGTACGGAAAGCGGTCTTCGGAATATCCTCCTTCCGAACCCGCAACTAGTGATAATCTGACCATAAATCAACCTTCGAGAAATACCCCGCACCCTGGAGCTGATCAAATAAGTCGTTAATGCGGGGTAAGGGATATCTGTTCTGCACAGTAACCCGGTTCAGCTGACGATAATCAATGCATAAGCGCATACTGCCGTCCTTCTTCTTAACAAACAGGATGGGAGCACCCCAAGGTAACACACTCGGTCGGATAAGCCCTTTATCCAGCAGGTCTTGCAACAGATCCTTCAGCTCTCGAAGCTCCGCCAGGGCCATCCGATAAGGCAGTATAGAGATAGGCCCCGTGCCGGGGATCAAGTCAATGCAGAACTCAATCTCGCGCTCAGGTGGTAGACCAGGCAGCTCGTCAGGGAATACATCAGGAAACTCTCTCACAACAGGAAACTGGTCCAATGGAACCTCTGTGGCACTAGTATCATGAACATAGGCTAAGAATCCCTGACACCCTTTCCGCAAGAGCTGACCAGTGCGAAGAGAAGAAATCAAGCTGGGAAAGGTGGCGCTACGATCTCCCTAAATAACAAGAACCGGCTCACCAAGAAAGTTGAATCTGACTACCTTCTCACGGCAGTCCACAGAAGTATAACAGGTGGCTAGCCAATCCATACCAAGAAGAACGTCAAAGTCTAGCATATCGAGGAGAATCAAATCAACTAAAGAATCCCTCTCCCCGATACGAACGGGACACGATCGGTACACAAAACGAGCAACAAACGACTCGCCTACCGAAGTAATAACAACAAGCGGCTGATCTAATGAAGAAGACTCTCGGCCCAAGCTCGGTGCAAAGTATGTGGATACATAAGAATGTGTGGAGCCTGGATCAAATAATACCGGTGCATCAAAAGAACATACTGGCAGAGTACCTGTCACGACGACATTGGATGCCTGTGCATCCTGAGGAGTCAAGCGAACACTCGGGCATGTCCACCACTAATAGCCGGCTGTCCTCTGCCTCTGCCTCTGTCGCCTCGTCCTCTCTGAACAGGACCGCCATGCCCACGACCTCTAGGAGCATCTGCCTGGCGTGGAGCATCATCAGGGGTAGGAAGTAGAGCTCTCTGAGGAGGTGGTGAAGGTGGTAAGGTCACATGCGGCACTGTCGCCGCGCCCTTGCGTCCCATAGTACAGTCTCTGATACGATGTTACTGACTCCCGCACCGAAAACATCCTGGCGACGACTGCTGGGTCTGCGGAGAAGAACCAAATAACTGACCCCGTCTCAATCCTCTACCGCCACCATCTCCCGGAAAGAATCTATCACGGTGTCTACCTACCTGCCGCTGGGCTGGCGTATCAGTACGAATCCGCTTCGGCCCAGAAATGACCGGAGTCTCAGAAATGCGCTCCTCCAAAAGTAAGGCTACATCCATCGCGACTGCGTATGTGTCAAAGTACTGGGTGCCGATGGCAAGGAATAACTGTGTGTCGAGTCCTCGCACAAACCTCTTTATCCTCTTCTCTTCAGTGTCTACTAGGTACGGAGCATATCGGGACAACTGAGTAAACTGTATATCATACTCGGACACTGTCATCCCAGGAGTCTTGCGCAAAGACTCAAAACTACGGGCTCGAGCATCTTGGACGCTCTCCGAAAGAAAATGGGCAAGAAATGCAGCTGTGAACTCATCCCAAGTCATAGGAGGTAGACCTGCAGCTTGGCCTCTCTCTACTGAATCGTACCATGTCTGAGCAAGGCCTTCCAGACGAAAACTCGCAAACTCCACCCATCTATCATCAGAACACCTCAACGAATGGCAAATCCTAGCCATCCTATCAAGAAATGCCTGCGGGTCCTCTGTTGCATCCGTGCCGGTAAAAGCTAGAGGTCTCAGCCTCATAAACTCCTGTAATGATACGGGGATAGTCGCAGTAGTAGCAGGAGCAACTGTCTGGGCAGCAAGTACAATCGTGGTCTGTGCGGTGGAAGGAACGTCCTCAGATCTCTGTGCCCGACTGGCCTCAACTAAAGATCCCATCATCTGTCGCAACTCCTGCATACCGGTCTCTAATCTGGCAATACGGTCTGGAGAAGGCGGATCAATCTGACCCTGAGGGGCAGGCGTATTATCCCGCTCGATCCTCGCCTCAGACGAGCCCGCTCGAATCTCATCCCTAGCGGCAGCCCGCTGAGCCCTCGTAGTCTTTGGCGGCATCGAAACTGGAATAAGAAACATGAGCGATAAGAATATTGCAATTTAATCAAGGGATGCATGGAATCAAGGGGAAATACAAGCAATTATGTCCTAAGGTCACTTAGGCGGAGTACCGTATCGTAAGTATGCCGTGGAACATACACACGCCACGCCACTCTGTTTAAGTCACCTACTCTATCTACCAAGGGTCGTCCTACACTCAGAAAGGTAAAACCTGTCTCTGATACCAACTTTGTCATGACCCGAAGGTACGGAACGTGACTGGCACTTAGATTACGAGACGTCTAAAGGCGTAACGTAACCTAAGTTAGCCAAAGCCCAGAAAATCTAAACCAAAATCAACAAGAGTGAAGGAAAACGTTTTATGAAAATGATTTTTTAAACCAATTTAATTGTATTAATCCCTTTTTAAAAACATCAAAATTTTCCAAAAATTTCGGCAGAGTCTCCTTTGTAAAAACTGGCCCCAAAACGGGTACAACAAGAATATATAAACCTGTAATGATATAATGGTATCCCCAAGGGGGAGCTAGCTCTTCGCCCAAGGCGGATCACAACCACACACAATATATATATATCATCAGGACAATAAGCATAAAGAAACGCAAAAATACGGAAAAAAACATAACGTCGGCTCAAGTGAACTCGACCCCAGAGGAACCACATATACACAAATCTCTCAGTCTCATCACTAGGTCGCATATACAAATAAGAAGTGGTAGATGGAGAATACTAGATACAATGATAGTATAAAAGTGTCCTCGCAACCCACCTACGAGCAATGTCGCAATCCGAACAAAAGAAGCCAATGAAAAGATACGCCCGCCGCTACAAGGCTGACGGGTCCGACCTGTAAGACATTGTGGCACAACGGGGGCGAGTTGCCAGCTCGTGAGTAGAAAATAATATCTAATAAGGCTATCGTAAGAATACACGTATCGTAAGAATGCACGCAAATACGTCACAACTTGTATGTCTAGATACGATGTGATGCCACTAGTATGTATGCACATGAATGCAAAATCAATACGAAATCTTTAAGTGTTTAAATACGATGATCTCTGCATTCTTAACTTAGAAAAATATCTGTACAATAGCTAAGGTACCATCAATGAAATCATCCGAAAACCACCAAATATGGAAGTATATCTGTCTCAATGTCTCACTATGTCAATATCTCAATACCTCGGCCTCCGTCAGTCCGGATCGGCCCATATCATCAAATCTCATGACAACGGTCGGTATCCTCCGGATATCCGCCGCGCCAGACATCACCGGTAGATAGTCTTCCCCTGCCAGGCTCATCGTCTACAACTCGAGCTTCTTGCCCCGGGGTACCATACCGGACCCACCATGTACCCGAGACGGTTCATCCACTCCTCGAATCGGGTCTCGAAATCCAACAGAAAACATGAAAACTCATGGTGGACGACACATACATCACGAGAAAACCGCAACTTTATATTAAAAATGATGATAATAAGCTTTTGTTAAATTCTTGCGGTTTTCCCCAAAATCCAGAAATCTCATCAATACTGAAATCCTCAAGAAAATCATAATACCCAACATGTTGTATATGATAAATGCTTATGATATCAAAGGTATGCAATGTGATTTATAGTTAGGAATCTACGTAAGAATAATAATAAAGTAAGGTATATATGATGTGCAATCCAATATATCATGTATGATACAAGTATTTAGTATTGAACTAAGCAAGTTCTAAAGTGCTCGTGGCATGGCAATTACCAAAGGCGTGTATGTGTTCACATGAATAGTGCGCGTGGATCATGAGCCAATGGTAATGGTGCAAGTGTCCTAAGAGGTGATATCACATATGTGTATATAAATAACCATGCGATGCCAGCAGATGAATAACTAGAAAGCTATGCATATGAATGCAACTACTACTAGCAACCCTAAATGTCGGGCGCCTCGCGCCATCCAGACGATCCCCCCATAGATGTATACATCTACTCACCCGGACACCTCGCAAATCTGATCCAACCACAGCTTTTCCTTTGCGCGCCGCGTCCGATATTTCCGCAACCGATCCTAAAATTGCACAATACAAAACATAAGATTACATATTCCTGAAATGACGCAAAGTCACAAAATGAAAGGATCAACGTTCACAAGTTAGGCACAACGTGCACTTGGTGCGCGGAACACACACGACAATCACTATAAGCTTAACTAAAATCGTCGTTCGGAACAACAGTCAAAACTAAACCTGATCAACCAAATTTCGTATTCACACACCCTAAATGTCGTAGGAGATGCTAATAATATAGTCAAGTTATCACAATTAATTCACCACATAATTATATAAAAAACCTAGTAAGCACTAAAATTCCAAATTCGGTGCAAACATCGCGGATTAAATACAAAATGACCACAATCAAGCATAATCATCTAACCACACAACTAGCTAGCCACTACACCAAAATCAACCTATTGGAATTGCTTCAAACCCTAATTCCAAAATCAAACCCCTTATCTTGAATTTCATAAACAAACAATTACTATCAAATTAACACTTCAAAATCTATTTTAGCATAGTTAAACTACAAATTAACAATTAGGTTAGAGTTTTACCCCTCAAGTTTGAACCCTAGCTTGCGCTTAGCCTCCAAAGATGCCTGCTTTCTTCCAGTTTTAAACTAAATTGGGTTTGAGAAGAGATAGAATAAGGGTTTGTTTTGAATTTGTGAAGAAATTTGTGGATTTTTAATGGATTTTGTGATGAAATTAGATGTGAAAAGAGAAGGGGAAAATGGGGGAAACTGCAGGTTGCTCTCGACCTTGGGGGAGTGGGGGAAAGTGAGGGAATGGTGTAGAAATTTCCAAAGAAAAAGCATCTCAATTGCAATTAATGCTTATCACATCATTTCCTTTTCAAAAAATTTCATTTTAATTTATTTTTGACCATAGAAGCTACAAGTCTTGGAAAGTCTTAATAAAATTTTTGTTACTACTAGAGTTTAGTTTGTAATGGATCCTAATTATGTAATTTACCCATTCAAATTTGTATTTATCACTAATTTAATGTATATTTAGAAGCTTAAAATAATATTAAAAATAATTAATTAAGAGAAAAAATTTAAATGACTAGAAATTTTTAAGTGACAATTAATTAACCAATTTCTAGCAATTTCTTATCTAAATTTTGTATAATTAGGCCTATATTGAAAAATAATTATTTTGACATTTTACGGAAAATACTGTTTATTTTACAGATTATCGAAAAACTACCTAAACGATTTTCAAAGTGTTACACGAACGATCTCTTATACAGAGTATCATTGACGAAGGCAAGAGATAGAGCTCGTTTCATGAGCTGATGTCTTAAGGACGCATCTTCAGGTGTTCGACGGGATTTGAAGTGGTCTATAAAGATTTCTCTCCAATCCTTAACCCTTTCCTAGTCCTTTATTTGTAGAGCCGTTTGCTCGGTCGCTCCCTTTTCTTTGGACGACTCTGGAGATATTTCTGCCGGTGCAAGAACCCGACAGTTTTGTACCATGATCCTTACATCTTCGAGGTTTTCGTCATCCAGTTCTTTAGCGAGTTTGGCTAACGCATCTGCTTTGCTATTTTCCGTGTGCGGTATGCTTTCCAGGGCGTAGGTGGGAATTTGAGCCAGCAATTGTTGTACCCTTTCGCCGTACTTTACCAACTCCGGTTTGCACGTCTGATAGTCACCGTTTACTTGGCTAACGATTAGTTGGGAGTCTCCGTATATGAGGAGGTTTTCAATTCCCATATCGACAGCGATCTCAAGATCTGCTATCAAAGCTTCATACTCGGCTTCATTATTTGTCCTTGGCTCTGTTAAGGAGAAGGCAAAGTGCATTATCCCTCCTTGTGGAGTCACGAAAATGAGGCCTACCCCTGATTTGATTATGGGGGTGCTTTGTTTTCGCTTCTTCATAGAAGATGCTCCGTCGAAGTAGAGTTACCATCGGGTATCACTCTCTTTTCTCTCCCTTTCGATCGTGTCAAACGCGTGCTCGTCGGGCAATGCGCAGTTCAAAGGAGAATCGGCAGGTATCGGATGCTCAGCGAGGAAGTCGGCGATGGCCTGGCCTTTTACTGCCTTGAGGGGTCGGTATGTTATCGAGAATTCCATCAAGAGGAGGGCCCATTTAGCGAGCCATCCCGTTAATATAGCCTTTGATATCAAATATTTGAGAGGATCCACCTTTGATATGAGATGGACCTCATGTGCCAACGCATAGTGTCTGAGCTTCGTTATTGCGAAGATCAACGACATGCAGTGTTTTTCAATGGGGGAGTAATTTTTTTCTGCCCCCAGGAGAACTCGACTCAAATAATAGAGGGCTCTCTCTTTCACTTGGTCATTTTCTTGTGCCCATAATGCGCCTAGAGAACCCTCGAGGGCGGTTGTGTACAGGACGAGAGGTTTTCCTTTAACGGGAGCGGCCAGTACTGGCGGATTCTGCAGGTATTGCTTAATTTCGTCCAGTGCGCTTTGGCATTTGCGATCCCAGACGAACGGGTTTCTCTTCTTCATTAGGTGACTGTAGGGGCGGCATTTGCCAGAAAGATTGGCTATAAATCGCCGGATATATGCGAACTTTCCTTGGAGAGACCGCAGCTGCTTGAGAGTTCTTAGCGGAGACATTTCCATGATCGCCTTGACCTTCGACGGGTCTATCTCGATGCCTCGGTGTCGGACGATAAATCCTAGAAACTTGCCCGAGGATACTCCGAACGCGTATTTGAGAGGGTTCATCTTCAATTTGTATTTTCGAAGGCGCTGAAACATGATCTTCAGATGCTCCCAATGCTCCTCGTGCGATTTGCTTTTCACCACAAGATCGTCGATATAGCATTCGACGATTTCATGTATGAGATCATCGAAAATCTTCGTCATAGCCCTCTGATAGGTGGCATCGGCGTTCTTCAAACCGAAGGGCATCACTTTGTAACAGAATATGCCCAAAAGGGTCCGGAAAGTGGTCTGCTTCTGGTCCTCGGGATGCATCTTTATCTGATTGTATCCTGATGAGCCGTCCATGAAGGAGAAAACTTCATGAGTGGACGTATTATCTATCATCAGTTCAGTAACCGGTACAGGAAAATCGTCCTTCGGGCAAACTTTATTGAGGTCCCAAAAATCCACGCATATGAGAACCGTCCCATTTTTCTTCATCACTGGGACGATGTTGGCGATCCAGTCAGGATGCTGAATCTCTTGGATGAAGCCGGAATCGATTAGCTTCTTGACCTCGGCGTTGATGCTCATCTCAAGCTCGAGCCGCATTCTTCTTGGTGCTTGTTTGACTGGCTTGATGTCCGGAGATATTGCCAATCTGTGCACGGCTATTTCTGGATCTAGTCCCGACATCTCGGAGTAGTTCTATGTGAAACAGTCTTTATACTGCATGTGCATGTCTTTTAGCGTAGCCACTCTTTCTTCAAACAACAGCTCACTGACGAACGTCGGTCGTGGGTCACTTGCTGTCCCCAAGTCAATTTTCTTGAGGTTATCTGCAATAGTATGTATCCCATCTTCCAGCTCTTTTAGGGCCGGTGGAAACTCTGAGATCACCTCGTCGTCATCGTTTTTGAAGCACCAGAGGAGGTCATCCATGTTCTCGGGTTCTTCTTCTGACGGCGTTATTACGTGATCGCTTCCAAGACCGACGTTGGTCTGGTTCTACTCTCGCCGCATACGTGGCTTTCGGTTCATTCTTCTGTGGTGGGGTTATCTTCCAACTGCTGGATAGAGCGAACCTGTCTTGCTGATACTGGTCTTCGACCCAGTCTTCGAATGTAAAGCAGTCTTCGAGAGGATGCCCTATCGCTTGGTGGTAGGAACAATACTCCGGATGATGAACCTCACCTGCATGCTCGGGATGCTTGGACTCCGGGAGTGTCATCATCTGATATTTTATGATAAGATCGAATATCTTCTTTGTCTTGTCTTGGCGAAAAGAATATGCTCGACCCATCTTCTTTATAAGAGACTGATCCCGGCTGCTCGATTCTTAATCGCGTGGCTTCTTAGACCCGCTTTGCCGCTGTCAAACGTTTTTTCCGTTCTTTGGTTTATTTTTGCCTCTGCGCCAGGTCTTTTGTACGACGGGCTGGTGACGAAAAGCATTGTCATTCTCCATGGCCTGCTGAAAGAGGCGTTGCGTCCTGGCTTTCTCGTAGATGGCCATTTCGCGATTATGGTCGTCTCGAACCTTTTGACTCGCTTTCCTTATAAGCTTGTCCATCTGTTCTTCGAACGACGAACTTGGCACTTTCATGGTGAGACCTTGTTTTGGTTCAGGGTTAGCATCTTCCCACAGAGTATCTCCTTCTTCATCGAAATCATGTATGACGTAGCAGCCGTGGAATTGCTCCCTTTTCTTGGATTGAACATATCTAAGCCCGATCGTTTCCATTCTCCCATTGGGCAGTTTTCGCTGAGTTCCGGGGACGTTCCAGATCCTGTTGTAGAACTGAGCTTGTCGAGCAATCTGTTTGAAGGGTACGCCTTGGCGCCTCAACAGCCTTTTTAATCCTTCTGCGTAGTATCTGGGCAGACGGATGGGCTAGAGCCTGTCAAGCGTAGAATCGGCACCATGCCAAATTTCTTTCTCCACTTTAGTTTCTGTGGATCAATAAAAGAGGATCGCCTTTTCATCTCTTCGCCTGCGAGGGATGTAGAATGTCTGCAGTTCCTGCACACTATAGGTATCAAGTGCGTCTAGCTCTTTATAATGCTCTCGCGGAACCATGGCGATTTGCAAACTCCGATCATCGTCAGCGAAGGTTTGTATCGATGGACGAACAGAAAATACGGCATTAACCTCATCTTTCGAGTGGCTGCCGAAGACCAGAATAGGGGTGGACGGTCCCGGCTTATTGCATTGGGGCTGTGTTTATATCATAATATTGCATTTCGTATTCCCCATTCTTATGCATTTTACAATGAAAACAGGTGCTTTTGACCCATGTCTGCTACATGTTACAGGTTACAGGTTCTTGGAGCGAAAACAGTGAAAAAGACAAGACGACACAAAAGAAGGATTTTTGACCAACAAATAGGAGGATCTTAGTCAAGCCTAGACGAAGAACAGTTCACAATCAACAAGGCAACGCAAGGTCCAAAATGTCAAGGCAAACGGTTAAAAAGCCATTGAAAATTGTTCACTGAAGATCTGGAACTAATGCAGAAACCCAAATGGAGAAAAAACTAAAGAAATGAAAAGCCCAAAGAACCCTGAAGCAGCCCAGGAAAAATGATCATCCAATCTTGTCAAAGGGCCGCGGAACCGCGGCCCAAGCCAGCCATTGCCGCGGTTCCGCGGCCGTCTGGTGCCCGTACTCGGAGAAATTTTTACCAAATGTTTTGACGGCGCTGAATAGTCAATCTAAGGGCATATTTGTAAATGTAGACATGCAGATCAAAATATAACCTAGGGTTTCTATCTCCTATAAATAGAACTCTAATCATTGTAATTTCTTATGCCTCCTTTTAATAATAAATTCAGAATTCTTTATAGAGAGCATCGGTGTTTCTTTTCAATTCATGGATTCAGATCTGACAACCTACGTTGATGATTGGAGAGATGCATCTGTAAGTAGATTTAATTCCTTGCTCTAGTTTAGATTTCAATTCTTTGCCCTAGGTAGATTTAATTTCTTGCCGTAGATAAATTGCTTAGAGTTAGCTTTGGGGAAGGATTTTGAGAGATGAGATCTCTCATCCCTTTCTTACCCATCATATATTTACAATAGGACTCCATGCATACACGCACACACCGCGCCCTACGCATCCTATCCCTCGAGGTAACGATGACACCGTAGTATAAAAGCCCGGTTGCGCGCGTTTTCCATGGAGGTTAGGGTAAGGATCTCTAAAGGAAGGACAAGAACCTAGAGGAAGGAACACCTTCCCGAATGGATCTAATCCCCTCTATTGATAATTACCATAACTCCTCATAGATCTTCACTCGGGTATAGAAAGCGTTGAGATTTACCTGCATTTCCAAACCATCCCTAAACCTAACCCTAACAAGACTAGATCTAGATAATCGTAGTATAGAATAATTAGGTTTTTAGATTTAATAATCAATCCGAACACCCTTCGGAATTAACTCGTTTGAGCGATTAGGAAATTCACAACATCCCTGTGGACCGACCCGTACTCACCGGCTAGCTGCAAAGCGACGCCGTTCTTGATTGCGGTAATAGATATTTTTGAGATAAATCAAATGGCGCCATTGCCGAGGATAGCGTAGAACTTTCCTTTTTGCAATTTCGGGTTAATCTTAATAAAATAAAAAATCATAAAAATCTAAAAGATCCAAAAATTATAAAAATATATCAATTGTTATTTTTTGGAAAAGGTACTTTGTTGGGTGAATCTTGCAGGAACAATCGAGACGGATCTGGAAATTTTCAGAAAGCGAAACAGAAAACGGGATATCGGAACAGAAGAGATTTTAAACAACAGAACAGCTAAAAAAATTTGGAGTCTTGAACAGCCCAACTCACTGCCTTTCCGCGGCCAAAACCTACCTTAGGCCGCGGAACCGCGGCCACCTTGTCGAATCAGAGCATCACAAAATTTCTGGGGACTCGTGCTGACTAGACTGCATCGAAAACGCGGCAGTAACGCGTTTATACCGCAGACACGCGGCCTTTTGGTGTCCTCAGTTGGTGGAATTTGCACTGTAAGCTCCCTGTTATTTCTCCTCTGCAAATTTTGAGATATTTTCTGTGAATTGCCTGCAGAATTCCTCGCGCTTTAAAAATATATTCCCTTCCATATAACAAATCTTGTGCAGGATTTTTTTGCACCTCGTTTAAATTAGAAATTGATAGCAAGTAATCTTTTTGGTTGCATATCTTTTCTCGAATATCTTTTTGCAACAATTTTTTCCAAATAAAGATTCTTGTGATGTGCTTAAAATAATAACTGATTGCAAGTAATATTTTTCGGTTGCATATTGATTTATGTGAAAATTTGTGTTTTTGTAGTTTAACCGCAATCAATAACGGTGTCGCTCGTAGCTAGACCGAGATGAGTACGGGTCGTCCTTTGGGAAACGTGGAACCTTTTATTTTTACTTTAGATGTGTTGAGAAAGAGAGGAGGAATAAAGAATTTTGTGAAAAGATTCTAGATCTACTTTAAACAAGAATGTAAAATATAGATCTAGATTATTTTTAGAGATTTAAATAATATAATAATAGGGCTTGTAGGGTTCGTTAGGATTTAGTAGTTATGGAAGATTAATTAAAAGTTACCCTTTTTATCCATTAATAGATTTAGAACTAGAACGACGGTGATGCGTGTAGATTAGGGTTTCTGGAGGGAAAAGGAATCCCACTCTTAACCCTTATCTCGACACGGAACTCCGTTCATTTCTAGCCTTTACCAAAACAATCATTAATCTAATCTCTAATCGCGGTCGGAACTAGCAAGGAATTGCTAGTGCGCCCGATTAGGATGTTAATGATTATTTTAATAAAGTTCCTAAACTTTATAGGACTTAAAAAGGGTTTAATTATTTTCATCGCCCATTAGCCTACCCTAATCCTACGAACCCTAACAAGCGGAGAATTACTCGCGCATGTTGGGAGAAGAAGATGAAAAGAAAGAGAGGGAAAACATAATGTAAAAAAAAAACAATTAAATAAAAACTACCTTTATTAATCAACTCCTTCAAGCTACACTTTTAATCCATAGAAAATGATTACAAAACTTGATTTGCTTCTCGATCTTTCCTAAGGAGGTAGTCGAACAGTCGATGATCAGCCTGGATGCGTGAGCGTCGGGAGCTTCGTGATCTCTTCGGCTTGATACCTTTTCCAAGAGGCCCTCGGTGCCTTTTTATAGTGCAAAGCCAGAATATTATTGTTGAAAACTTGCTAAAATTTAGCAATGATTTATCTCCCAAAATCTTTCCTTCTAACCCCCTTAAATTGCGGTGGATCCGCGGCCCAAGGGTGGGTTTGGCCGCGGATCCGCGCTCAAGGGTGGGGATCATTTGATGATTTTTCTTGTGCTTTCATCTGGTGACATTTGGCAATCCTAGGCATCTTCAGAATCTGAAAATCTTTTCTCGGTTGCTTCCAGACTTGGTCTCCAAGTTTTGCTTCTTAATTTGGCAAGATTTCTTCAACAAATTGATTTGTTTGATAAATTCTGCATAACAACTTGGAAATATTCTGCACAACAACTCAAATAAGATTTTAGTAGACTTTGTTCTACTAGGATTAGGCCAATAATATTATTTGCATACATTTTCCTACCAAATGATAATTAAAATATATTAACACATGGAAAATAATGTTTTTACACATAAACCCTCATATGTATAATATATTATAATAAAGTGCTTTTTTAATATGAAAATGGTAGGAAAAATGTAATACAAATGTGCAGTTTTATCAACTGAACAAATACCCCCAAACTTATCTTTGATCGTCCCGAGCAAACTAGTTTATTCAAGAGGAGAAAAAGAAAGGAGAAAACTAAGCACACTTTCGTAGGCAGACACGATTGCACTAAGCACGTGCAATAAGCCGTTAAACCTCTAGGTGTCCCTAGTAGGAGGAGTGTTGTCTCCTGAGGGTTTTCAGCGGATTACACCCACAAAATCCTATAACAAAAGAAAGATGGTGAAATTTACATATAAAGATAAGAACCATAAAAGAAATACTTTGAAAATTTAGAGTTTCCAACTACACTAGCTTTTCAGTTGTCATGAGCCCTATCTTAATAGTCATGAAAAAATGTTAGAAATCACATCATCCCTCAATAAAACATTGTCTTTATTCTTCATTCCTATCTTTCTTCCAAACATTGATCATATACCCCTACGTGTGTGTATAGAACATCCCTACACTCGGAGAATTCAATTCAAGCTATCATACTCTTGTCCATCTACCTCAGTACTTTTTAACTTGATGAATATTAAGATTTGCTCACACATTTTCATGCGACCGTTAATACTTCTTGAGGTACTAACAGACCGATTACTCGTGTGCTTGCTGATTAGGTGATAGTATTTTCCTCGTCTTGCACCACCTAAGGCTTAGCAGTGACTCCCAGACCAGTTGGCCTTAGGGCACTAGGTGAAGAGGCACCCTCGCTATATTTTTTTTATTGCTGCCTTGGCGATAACAAAACCAGTGTTCATTTTTTTCTTTTCACCATTTTTATATTTTCTTCATTTTTTTTTTTTTTGCTTCATACTTTGGCTTTTAGACAAGAGCATTTCAAGGTATCCTCTACTATCCCGAGTTTCAAGACGTGTGTAAGTGCATATAGTAGGGTATCAACATTCAAATGTTTGGCTTTCAGAATGGAAACTATTTTTCAGACTTATTTTTATCCTCAGATTAGTGACTTCCTTCATCTTACTAACCCTTGGGACAACAGCTCATAACTACTTATTACTAGTTCGTTTAAGAAAACTTCTAATTTTCTTGGTTTTCTTAAACTATTCCTATCTTTTGGATGTAATTTTTCACTTTCTACTCGTTTGTTATAAAAAAAAAATTTAAATTTTTGAAAATGTTGTGCTTATGCAAAATATGATGCAAATTGATGTGTACATAAGCACAAACCTCCCCCAAACCTGTTTACAGCAGTGTCCTCACTGATGTCATCCGTTAAGCTCAAAAACCTGTAGACTTGGGAGGAAATTATTAATGGGGGCAAGAATATATGAATATATGAAAGTGAAAATCCTCCCCCAAACTTATTTTAGGCTCACAATTTTGTAAAAATCATTTTCTTTCAAGAGCCAAAATATACCACACCCCCCAAACTTGAGTTAAACACTTTTAATCTTTTAAAATCACACGAGGGGGTCAAGGTTATTGGTCGATGCCAAGCTTTGCAAAGACCGAAGGCCAACACCAACCATTCAAAAATTTTATCAATGAAGCACCAAGGTTGGTGGAAGAACATGTCACCTATTGACGTGAAGAAGTGGGGAGGTGACAAGAGGTGTAATGGAAAAAGATTGCGTCTCAATTTGGAGAGACGACACAGTGATAGTAATGATGGACTACTCGCCTTATCATGATTGTCCAAAAGAGGGGGCGGAGGTCCAATTTCTTCATCTTGGAGTTGATTTATCTCAACACCCGTATCTTTTAAAAATGCGAGTTCATCAGCGAAAACTTCCTCAAAGCTTTCATCGATACCCCGAAGAATAATATCATCAGAAAAAATGGGGTGATCGTCAGACTCTATAAAAAGTTCCTCATCAGTGTTGGATGTTGACCCGGACAACTTGGTGGAAGAGTCCGTATCAAGCAACAACATATGAAAAGAGTCAGTATCATGAGATTGATCAAATTCGCTGCTGTCGACATCCATTAATTCGACAGAACACACATGAGCATAGGGTTCGGAGGGTTCACTTCCCAACTTGTAAATGTTAAGCTCAATTGACTTCTTTCCAAAGGATAGGGTCATAGAGCCGTTTCTACAATTGATTACTGCGTTGGAAGTGGCCAAAAAGGGTCGACCGAGTATCACCGGGATTTGATTGCGTGGGTTTGCTACAGGTTGTGTATCTATAACAATAAAGTCCACAGGGAATATGAATTCCCCGACTTTGATTAACACATCCTCTAGCTCACCCCTTGGTTGGGTGATAGATCGATCGGCCATCTGAAGAGTGCAATGCGCAGGTTTTAACTCTCCGATTCCTAATTGCTCATAAACCAAATACGGAAGCAAGTTAACACTAGCACCTAGATCGAGTAGAGCACGATTAATATTTTTACCCCCAATAGAAATTGAAATTGTAGGACTTCCGGGGTCCTTTCGTTTCTTGGGAAGTTGTTGTGTAAAAGCAGTGCTCACATTACTCGCAAGGAAAACTTTTTTAGGTACTTGAACTTTTCTCTTCCTAGTGCACAAGTCCTTTAAGATTTTTGCATATGACGGAACTTGTTGAATAGCATCTAGGAGAGGAATGTTTATGTTAACTTGCTTAAAAATTTCCACAATCTTCTCCATTTGTGGACTTGGTCTGTTTCCCCTTAACCTGTTTGGATAAGGTGCTTGATCAATAAGTTTTAGGTCCAACGTTGGAGAGGATTGTGGGGACGGATTCGATCCCAAAACTGGAGTGGGAATCGACTTAGATAGATTTGGTGAAATGGGCGAAGGGTTCGAGCCTTGGGGAAAACGGAGAATAGGCTCGGGTGAAGGTGGGAGACTAGACGAATTAGGGGAAGAAGAAGAAGCTGGGGTATCATTGGTGTCACTATCATCACACTGCTCACCCACTCGGTTATTCAGCACTTTTCCCGATCTCAACATGGTAACAGCACTCACATTATAACTTTGTGAGTGGCCAGGATTAGGTATGGGTTGAGATGGGAGTTTCCCTTTCTCTCTCGCACTCATTGCGGCGTTTAACTGTGCGATTTGGTTTTCTATTGATTTAATACTCTCACCATGGAAGGCGGAGTTTTTCGTTAGGGTATCAATGGAAGACCTCATCTCAGCCGAATTTTGCATGGATTGTTTCATGAACATATCCAAAGTTTGTGCAAGTGAGTTGTCGGTACCGGCCACTTGTGGTGTAGAAATGTTGGCCGGATATTGGAAATTCTGTGACTGAAAGGGGGGCTGATTCTGTGGTTGTGGTTGCTGTGGAGGAGGTTTTTGATAATTGCTTTGTTGGTTTTGGTTCCAAGCAAAGTTAGGATGATTCCTCCATCCTTGATTGTACGTGGAAGAATAAGGGTCGTTTCTAGGTCGCTGCTGAAAAGCAGCATTAGCTTGAAACGATGCATTCATAGGACATTCTTCCGTTAAGTGTGAAGGATCCGAACAGCAACCACAGACGGTCTTAGGAAGCGTGACCTGATTTAGGGAGAAAGATGAGAACTTGTTTTCAATAGCATCGAGTTTCTTTTGTATCGCTGTCATTTCGGCTTTTACTGCGATGGAAACGTCGAGCTGGTGAATACCTCCCTTAGTTGAAGGTGGTCTTACGCTTTCCCACTGCAAAGTGCTTTCTGCGAGATCTTCCAGATATTTCCAAGCTTCACCGTCATCTTTAGACATGAAATTGCATTGACACATTGTTTCAAGCATCTGCTTTGTCGCTGGATTAATGCCCTCATATATAATCCGACATAAATCCCATCTTTGTATTCCGTGATGGGGGCATTGGACAAGCAGATCTTTGAAACGTTCAAAGCACTTCCAAAATGGTTCATTGGGAAGCTGGGTGAACTGGTTGATCTCGCTCCTAATATGTGCAGTCTTATGGTTTGGGTAAAACTTCTTAAGAAATGCTATGACAAATTCATCCCAATTAGTGATAGAGTGTGCGGCAGTATTGTAAAGCCATTTTTCTGCCAAGTCGCACAGTGTGAATGGGAGAAGACGTAAGCGCATAGCATCTAAAGTCAATTGTGAAGTACCCATCATTGCGCATACGTTTTCAAATTTGGTGATGAAAACGTACGCGTCTTCCGACTCAAGCCCGTGAAATTTGGGCAGCAGATTGATGTAGTGGGGTTTAATTTCGAAATTATCCCCATTAGGTGGTGGAAGAGATAGACAAGTAGGAAGGGGACCACGAATAGGATAGCATCTCTCTTGGAGAGAGATGCGCGGTGGATTCTGCGCACCTGCGGACGGTGGCAGCGTGGTGTTATATTCTGATGGAGTGCCGTCCATCTCGGTTGATGTGGTGTGTGGTGGGGGAAAAGAAGATGAAGAAGTACCGACTTCGGTGTCGATAGAAGGAACGCGGACAAGACGGGCACTAGGATCCCGTGTCCAACCGAGCATGCACTAAGCGGGTTTAGTGCAAGTGGCAGCGTGTGTGTGATTTTAAAATTGGCTTGTTTGGAAAAAGTGGGACTCAACACAAATCACCCTATGATGCACAAGCAACCCTAGAACTAAGGTCGCCTAGGTCTGCTAGACAGCTCCTAACTAAGGCTAGAAATAGGACCTCAAACCGCCTCTTCACGGACAAGTACGGCCAGGTAAGTGGGAAGGAACCACCACTACAGTGGGCCTAATTAAAAACCACTAGCCTAGACACCGCAATGTCAGTTAGGATAAACGGCCGATGCCTATACTAGTCTTTTTCCTATTGAGCTCGACATTCCTTAAAGTCTGGTCTAGATATTTTTTAAATTAATGAAGGGTTGATCTATATGCTCGGTTTTTGATTTGTGGGGCTTAGGAAGGGTGATGAAATCCCCACCTAATCTTGATTTGGTCTTTGCCCCTTAAAGTCCGTATTAAATATGCAAAACAAAACCAATCACAAAACTTTTGCAAAAAGATTTTTGAGCGGCGCAATTTTGCAAAGAATCCTGCAGAAAATAGATTTTATTGGATTTGAGGAGAGAGAGAAGGAGTTGAGAATCTTACCAGAGAATTCTGTAGCCCTAATCCCTCCAAGCAGCCGCGTTTCCGCCGCAGGAAGCACCTTTGTGCCGCGGTTTCGCCGCGAGGTGGATGGATCGCTTGCTGAAATTTTTTCTGTGATCTCCTTTGCTCCTCTGGATCTCTAAAAATGTCTCTGTTTCCTGTTTTCCTCAATTCTGTGACTCCAGATCTCCTTGCAAAAATCCACGCACAAATCGTTAAATATGCAATTTGCAGTTTTGTTTTAATAATGATATGGCTCGTCTAAGAATTCAACACAAATAGTGAAAATAAAAAATTACGCACGTATCCCTGGCAACGGCGCCATTTGATTTATGTGAAAATTTGTGTTTTTGTAGTTTAACCGCAATCAATAACGGTGTCGCTCGTAGCTAGACCGAGATGAGTACGGGTCGTCCTCTGGGAAACGTGGAACCTTTTATTTTTACTTTAGATGTGTTGAGAAAGAGAGGAGGAATAAAGAATTTTGTGAAAAGATTCTAGATCTACTTTAAACAAGAATGTAAAATATAGATCTAGATTATTTTTAGAGATTTAAATAATATAATAATAGGGCTTGTATGGTTCGTTAGGATTTAGTAGTTATGGAAGATTAATTAAAAGTTACCCTTTTTATCCATTAATAGATTTAGAACTAGAACGACGGTGATGCGTGTAGATTAGGGTTTCTGGAGGGAAAAGGAATCCCACTCTTAACCCTTATCTCGACACGGAACTCCGTTCATTTCTAGCCTTTACCAAAACAATCATTAATCTAATCTCTAATCGCGGTCGGAACTAGCAAGGAATTGCTAGTGCGCCGGATTAGGATGTTAATGATTATTTTAATAAAGTTCCTAAACTTTATAGGACTTAAAAAGGGTTTAATTATTTTCATCGCCCATTAGCCTACCCTAATCCTACGAACCCTAACAAGCGGAGAATTACCCGCGCATGTTGGGAGAAGAAGATGAAAAGAAAGAGAGGGAAAACATAATGTTAAAAAAACAAACAATTAAATAAAAACTACCTTTATTAATCAACTCCTTCAAGCTACACTTTTAATCCATAGAAAATGATTACAAAACTTGATTTGCTTCTCGATCTTTCCTAAGAAGGTAGTCGAACAGTCGATGATCAGCCTGGATGCGTGAGCGTCGGGAGATTCGTGATCTCTTCGGCTTGATACCTTTTCCAAGAGGCCCTCGGTACCTTTTTATAGTGCAAATCCAGAATATTATTATTGAAAACTTGCTAAAATTTAGCAATGATTTATCTCCCAAAATCTTTCCTTCTAACCCCCTTAAATTGCGGCGGATCCGCGGCCCAAGGGTGGGTTTGGCCGCGGATCCGCGCTCAAGGGTGGGGATCATTTGATGATTTTTCTTGTGCTTTCATCTGGTGACATTTGGCAATCCTAGGCATCTTCAGAATCTGAAAATCGTTTCTCGGTTGCTTCCAGACTTGGTCTCCAAGTTTTGCTTCTTAATTTGGCAAGATTTCTTCAACAAATTGATTTGTTTAATAAATTCTGCATAACAACTTGGAAATATTCTGCACAACAACTCAAATAAGATTTTAGTAGACTTTGTTCTACTAGGATTAGGCCAATAATATTATTTGCATACATTTTCCTACCAAATGATAATTAAAATATATTAACACATGGAAAATAATGTTTTTACACATAAACCCTCATATGTATAATATATTATAATAAAGTCCTTTTTTAATATGGTAGGAAAAATGTAATACAAATGTGCAGTTTTATCAACTGAACACATATCTTTAATTAAAAATCTTTTTGCAACAATTTTCAAATAAAGAAAAAGAAAAAGGAAAATTAGTATTAGAAAACTTGCAAACTTTTGCCGCAAATAAATCCTTGCACCAACCAACTTTCTTTCTTTTCCCCTTTCCTTCTAACATGGGTACCCCACATAATAAATCACTTGCCGAACTTTGGTATCCTGAACCTAATTTTGCATCGTACGTCAATTTGTTCGGTCAATTTAAAGACGATCCTTCCTTACCTAAAATATCTTTGAAAGATCAAATAGAGGCGTCTAGGAGAAACAGTCTGACTTTTCAACCCACTCTGTGTCAACCAAGTCAACCTTTACCACCTTCATATGTTGATACCACTTTTTCAAGTCCTGTTGTAACTCCTAAGCCGATGTCCATTGCTGAGCATATTGCTCAATCTAGTAGCCGATCTTTCATCCCTATCCACTCATCTAGTTCTAGGGATCCACACGACTATTCACCTTTTTATCCATATGTTGACCCTACCCCTGTCCAATCACCCACTTCCTACCAGTCCTACCCGACCTTCCCACCTTCACTAGACACTGCTTCTACACAGCCTGTTGGGAGTTTTACATATCCACATGATTTCGAATCTTTTACCGAAACCCCCTTAACACCCAAGTCTAGTTTGGAAGAGTCGTTGGAGGCGTATATCGCAGCAACAAACAAAATGGTTAGGAATGTGGAAGCGTCTGTGGCCGACCTTATGCAACCTGCTGAACCGGTAGCTAGTTTTCCGCTAGCTCCAAATTTTTTAATGTATGAGGAGGCGGTTGGACAGAGTGAGAATTTGAGAAGATTTCCAAATCAAACCTACCCTTACCCAATTGAAGCCCACAACTCCAGTTTTCCATCGAATGTCCTAAATGATTCACAAGTTCAAAATAAAAACGAGTTGTGCAATTTTGTAGTGTTTGATTTGCCAAATTGTGAGGAAACCCTTTCGAGTGAAACCGCACCTAATCCTTTCGATCTTTACACCTCCCATCTAGAACCTAACTCGATAAATATCCATGCTTTTGATGAGGTGTCTAAGAAAATTGATTTTCACTTGATTGAGGATATAGACGCCGGGAATATTTCGAATGATGAACCTGTCGATTTAATTGAGATTTTATGTTCAAATCATCATCTCGAGTTATTAAATGTTTCTCCCGAATCTCATATGCGTCTTGACTTTGATGATAATGGCATGGATGAGTTGAATCTTGAGGAGAATTATAAGGAAAGTATTGAGGAGAGTTTTGAGGATAATATTGAGGTTGAATCGTTTTTGTTTGATGTGTCTGATTTTCCAATTCATCCTCCTGAACCTTTAACTGTTATATCACCCTCCCTCCTTTCCATCGTTCCGACCACGCTTGAAGACTGTGAGCTTGAAAAATTTTCCTTTGAATCCGATACTGTTCTCACAGCCGATAACACTTACGAATGTTTCACTTTTTCGGACGATGTTGATGACTCACCGCCCGAGTTTGAGTCCTTTACATTTTCAGATGAGTTGGTTGAACTATCAGACTCGGTTGCTTACAATAGTTTTGAACCATTAATAGAATCTTTAAAGTTCGAGACAGTTTACTATGGTGAGAATGATACTATCCCTAGTTCACTACCTTTCGTCTTTCCCATTGTTCCGACCGTACAAGAGATCGTTACGCTTTCATCTCCAATACCAAGTTCGGCGTACCCATGTTTTCTTGCGAATCTTGAGGGATTTGATCCCATTTCTCGACAGGTTGATATGTTAGCGCAATCGCTTTTAACACATCGGTCATCACAAATTGTGCTAATTTATTCACTCGCTTTACACCCTCAAGATCGTACTCCACTTCTTTCTCTTTTCCGCCATTCTTCTCCCCCACCGAGACCATACTCTACCATTCTTCTTTCTACACGGTCTCGCGTGTTTCTCATTTCTTTCCTCTACACCCCATTATTTCACCAACTCGGCCATTACCACGATAAGATTTTTGAATGGTTGGTGCTAACCTTTGGCTTGTGTAAGGCCAAGCTTAAGTTTGGGGGGAACCTTGTTGTATATATGTATATATATTTTTGTTTTCTTTTTCTATAAAAAAAATTTTAAAAAAAATTCAAAACAATAAAATAAAATAAAAATTATAAATAAATAAACAGGGGAGTACCGGCATTTTGACCCTCTTGGTGTAGCATGACAGTAAGGACACTGTCAAGTTTAAGTTTGGGGGTGTGCTCGGTACGTCTTCTTCCTTCGCATTCATTTGTACATATTTTTGCATTTGCATACTTATTTGAAAACCCATAAAAATTGAAAAATTTCAAAAATTATAAAAATTATTGTATTCAATTTTGGCTAATTGACTTGAGTTTGACGAATAGGTTAACTGTTTAGGAACAACTAGATCTTAGATTTAGTAAATTAAAAACCCTAAAAATAACCTTCCTTAAAGTTTAACGGTAGAAAGTATATGTTTTTGTAGTTTATTTAGAAATAGGCAAATTTTGAGTTCACTTCTTGGGCTAAGTCAAAATAAGGGAAGAGTATTGATACTTTTATTAGAGTATAAGTTTGAAAAATAGTTCCTAGCTTAAGTCTAGATTCTGAAAATGTATACCCTACAAATTGCACAATCACGCACCTTGAAACTTGGAATAGTAGAAGAGACCTTGAAATGCTCTTGTCTAAAGTCCTTAGTACGAAGAAAATGAAAAAAAAAGTGTGAATAAAGAATAAAAAAATGGACACTGGTTTTTGTGATTACTTAAGGCTGCAAAAATAGAAAAATATTTAGCGAGGGTGCTTCATCACCTAGTGCCTTAGACCAACTGGTTTGGGAGTCACTGCTAAAAGCCTTGGGTGTTGCAAGACTAAGAATTACACTTAAATGGGCAAACACATTTTGTAATCGGTCTTTGATACCTCAAGAAGTATTAACGGTCGCATGAAGGATGTGTAAGCAAAAATTCAATTAAAAATTCACCAATTAAGAAGTACTTTGGACAACGAACGAGAGTATGATTGCTTGATTTGAATTTCCAAGTGTAGGGGTGATTTATACACACACGTAGGAGTATGTGATTGGAGTTTAGATGAGAGAAAGGAGTGAAGAATAGAACTTGTATCTTTAGTAAGGGTAGATTGAAATTCCTAAGTGGAGATGGAACCCTAGAAGGAAAACTTAAGAAATGCCGAAAGCTAAGTAGTCTATAGAACATATATAATCTTAAGTTAGAGGATGAGGAAGTGTGAAGAATATGGGTGGATAATTTACGAGTCGACGATAATAGAATTCCTTGTTGGAAAACTTAATTGGATAACAAAAGTCAATGGGCCGAATTGATAGGATTTTGTGGGTAGTATCCGCTGAAAACCCTCAGGAGACAACACTCCTCTTACTAGGGACACCTAGAGGTTTAACGGCTTGTTGCACGAGCTCAGTGCAATCGCGTTTCCCTGCGAAAGTGCGGTTAGGTTTTTTGTAGTGAATAAAAAAATAAGTTTGCTCGAGCACGAGCAAAAGATTAGTTTGGGGGTATTTGTTCATATCATAATATTGCATTTCGTATTCCCCATTCTTATGCATTTTACAATGAAAACAGATGCTTTTGACCCATGTCTGCTACATGTTACAGGTTACAGGTTCTTGGAGCGAAAACAGTGAAAAAGACAAAAGACGACACAAAAGAAGGATTTTTGACCAACAAATAGGAGGATCTTAGTCAAGCCTAGACGAAGAACAGTTCACAATCAACAAGGCAACGCAAGGTCCAAAATGTCAAGGCAAACGGTTAAAAAGCCATTGCAAATTGTTCACTGAAGATCTGGAAGTAATGCAGAAACCCAAATGGAGAAAAAACTAAAGAAATGAAAAGCCCAAAGAACCCTGAAGCAGCCCAGGAAAAATGATCATCCAATCATGTCAAAGGGCCGCGGTTCCGCGGCCATCTGGTGCCCGTACTCGGAGAAATTTTTACCAAATGTTTTGATGGCGTTGAATAGTCAATCTAAGGGCATATTTGTAAATATAGACATGCGGATCAAAATATAACCTAGGGTTTCTATCTCCTATAAATAGAACTCTAATCATTGTAATTTCTTATGCCTCCTTTTAATAATAAATTCAGAATTCTTTATGGAGAGTATCGGTGTTTCTTTTCAATTCATGGATTCAGATCTGACAAACCTGCGTTGATGATTGGAGAGATGCATGTGTAAGTAGATTTAATTCCTTGCTCTAGTTTAGATTTCAATTCTTTGCCCTAGGTAGATTTAATTTCTTGCCGTAGATAAATTGTTTAGAGTTAGCTTTGGGGAAGAATTTTGAGAGATGAGATCTCTCATCCCTTTCTTACCCATCATATATTTACAATAGGACTCCATGCATACACGCACACACCGCGCCCTACGGCATCCTACCCCTCGAGGTAACGATGACACCGTAGTATAAAAGCCCGGTTGCGCGCATTTTCCATGGAGGTTAGGGTAAAGATCTCTAAAGGAAGGACAAGAACCTAGAGGAAGGAACACCTTCCCGAATGGATCTAATCCCCTTTATTGATAATTACCATAACTCCTCATAGATCTTCATTCGGGTATAGAAAGCGTTGAGATTTACTTGCATTTCCAAACCATCCCTAAACCTAACCCTAACAAGACTAGATCTAGATAATCGTAGTATAGAATAATTAGGTTTTTAGATTTAATAATCAATCCGAACACCCTTCGGAATTAACTCGTTTGAGCGATTAGGAAATTCACAACATCCCTATGGACCGACCCATACTCACCGGCTAGCTGCAAAGCGACGTCGTTCTTGATTGCGGTAATAGATATTTTTGAGATAAATCAGGCGGCCCTGTATAAACTATTTCTCTTCCTCCTCGGTATCACTCCCGAAGACCGGAATAGTAGTGATAGCTTTGTTCTTCGGTTTGTGGCATCTTTCCGTGTCTTCGAAATCTGGTAAGAAGTATTTTGCGTCTTCGTACTTTCTGACTTCATTCACGGAGAATGGGTTCAATTCCCCTGTCACGGTATATTCGAGACCATTATTGAAATACTTCATACACTGATGTTGTGTAGAAGGGATGATATTGTACTCGTGTAGCCAAGACCTGCCGAGCAAAGCATTGTAGCATGTCTTGGCATCAATGACGTGAAATTTAATGTCCGTGATGAGCAACCCAAAGCGTAACATCAGTATCACAAACCCGAGCGTCCTTGATGACTGGGAGTCAAACCTGGAGATAGTGATCTTATCCCGAGCGAGGTGTTGAATGCTCATGCAGATTTCTTTCAACACTCTTACATTAAGGAGGTTAACGGAGGACCCATTGTCAACCAGGATTTTGCCTATCTTGATATCATGACAGTATCCGGAGACATAAAGGGGACGGTTATGCTCATACATCCCGAGGAGGAGATCTTCATCGCCAAAGGTGATATCGGCCGTGTGCACTTCTTCCAGTTCGTCCTTCATCTTTTCTTCGGCGAGAAAAGCTTGGAATTGTTCGGGCTCTTGTAGCATCTTGATCAGCGAATCTCTCGCCTCTTTGGATAGCAAAAGGGCGTCGAGAATGCTGAGCTGCGAGGGTATCTTCCTGAGGTGTGCCAGAACGTTGTAATCCACCTTACTTTTCTTGGGCGGATCCGTGGCTGTCAGCTCTTCGACGACATGGTCATCGAGGGTGATATCCTCAGGGATCTTTTCTTTCCCCTTATCCTTTTTATTCGATCCCTTGTTTGCAGGTCCGAGGTTCTTTTCAGGTAGCGTGCGATTACGCAGCTGAATGTTCTCGCAGGTTTTCATCTCCTCCTCTTTTCCTGAGGTGGATTCTTTAAAGAGAGGGCCGAGAGTCATTTCTTCTTCCGAATCGCTCCCGAAGGTGAGAACTTGTGGTCCCCTATTATCAACTATGTGACAGTTGCCGGCAACTCTTCCTTGTTCGCCTGTCGCATTTTTCTGCTATCGACGAGCTTCACGCTTCATCCTCTTGAAGTGCTGCCTATAAGTGACATACCCTTGCCACCAATTTTTAAAAGTGTTGCATTCTTTAGTAGGGTGTGCGATCTTCTGATGATATAAGCAGAAGTTAGGATGTACATCCACTTCATCAAGATGTATACCGCCAGGAGAATTTTCTCTGAAAGAGGGCAGTTTCATTCCCATCGATATGGCTTTGGCGAACCTTTTCCTTATCTTAAACCTGCTTTTATTTGTGGCGGATGTACTTTGATCTGGTGGGAGTGTTTCGACCCTTTCGTCCAGTCGTCGGCGTTTGGCCTTTTCAAATATGGCCACCTCGCGCTCTCGATCAGCTTTGCTTTTCAGAAGAGCTTCGTTCAAGAATGCGTCAATCATTTCGTCTGATGGTCCTAAAAGTTCCGGCTCAGGATCTGTCCTCAGTTTCTCTGCATCCGGAGCTTCTTCACCATTTATCAACGAGTGAGAAACCACATGTGAGCTTGCCACATAATCCTCAGGTTCATCTGACGAGTCTTCTCCCTTGTCGTCATCTCCGTCCTCAAGGACGTGGCTGAGAAATTCTTGGAGTGTGTCTGGGGTCCGCGCCTTCTGGTTATATTCTTCCAGCGCATCAATATGTTTTTGCAGGTCCGTATGCTTGTCATCAGGCTTCACGGGATTTTTGGTCTTTTTCTTCTTCTTCGAAGACTTTGACGGCCGGGTGTGGACGCTTTGACTATCACCACCAATTCTTGGCGTCGGGCGCGTCTTCAGCATTCCCTCGATGACCTTGGGTTCCAGCGGACTTTTCCATTTGATCGCCGGGCATGTTTAGAGATCCTTCAGCATTCTTTTCGTTTTTACTGAAAGAGCGACCTCCCATGGAGCTTCTTCGACAAAAGAGCACGATGCCCCCGGTGTGTCCGCCTTTTTGAGAGCGTGCGGCTGGGGCGGGTTTACTTTCCAATTCTTGGACAGTGCGAATTTGCCCTGTTGGTATTAGTTCTCAATCCACCCTTTGAAGACGAAGCAATCTTCGATTGGATGGCCTATCACTTGGTGATATGGGCAATAATTGGGATTATTAGCCTCACCGAGTTGCAATGGACGTTTTGGATCCGGCAAGTTGATGAGCCTGTTGCGCACCGCCAGCTCGAACAATCTCCTCATTTTGTCCCTGGTAAATGAATAAGGGCGCTTCATTTTCTCATTAAAGAACCGCCGTTTCTCGTCTTGGCGATCAGTTAGTTTTGGACCACCGGGTTGTTGTTGAGCATTGGCGACGAAGGTCGCTTTCCCTTTCCCTTTTTCATTCCGCGATTCCAGCTTCGAAGGAGATGGCCAGTGGCCCATCTAGTCCATTTAGGCCAGCTTGTCAATCAAGGCCTGGGAAGTGGTCGGCTTGAAAAACATCATGAATTGGGAAATGGTCGCCTGAGGGTCAAGAGTACCCACGAACATGCCTACCGCAGGCGCCACCTCGATGCGCTGCTAGCACTTTGACCATAGATTCCGCCACCGTATTGCATACTGAACCCATGTTTCTCCAGGCTTCACCCTGGCATTGATCAATGTCGTGATTGGGGTGCGTTCGCTAGCACTTGCGAAACGCTGGATGAATAGAAATTCCATCTCCGTAAAGGTTTTTACGGAATCGTTGGGAAGCTCTGAATACCATTCGAACGCCGTTTCCGCCAAGCTGCCGACGAATTGGCGAAGCAGTAGCTTATCATCCCTTCCAGTGTTGCCGCAGAGAGCTCTGAACTGAGCGACATGTTGATGGGGATTGCCTGTCCCCTTGTACACGTGGAATTTAGGAATCGTGTATCCTGGCGGGTACTTTATTTGATCGTACCAACCCGGATAGGTCCATCCAGTTCTGACGACTTGGCCAGCCGCTTCATTTGCTTGATGAGCTCGTATCTGTTGAGTTATATAATCATCAAGCGTGGCTTTGGAGATGGTCTCCTCCTTGGCTGCTGACAGAGCCGGCAGAGGATTTGATGTCTTTTCTCTATCATCTTCAATTATTACTGGAGGATCTTCGGCTGGAGGGTCCAGCTGGATCATCATGCCCACCATATCTTGGAATAGAAAGGCCATTTGTTTTATATTGGCCGCTTGTTCCACGGCCTCTTTGTCCTCCATCTCAAGCATTCTCCGAAGGAATTCGGCATCAGTTTCCTGCTCACGGCACTGCTCCGAGGATGTCTCCGAGCTTGCTTTCAGTCCTGTGAGTGCGGCCATAGCTATCAACATCTCTTGGAGCTTTTGTTGCTGTTGCTCCTGAGCCTTAGTCACTGATCGCGTAAGCGGTCGATGACCTGTGGAGATACGACTATCCTCTTTTCCGGATGTCATTGTTTCCCCCAATCAGAGCAAAGCTCTGTTTGAATTTCAAAATTCAAAAATTGAAGCAACGCTTCAGATCCCTTACGCTGCGCGCTGAGTGCCACGTGTCAAAAGCAGATACGCCAGCGCCAGGAGCGCTGCGCCCTAGGCAGCGCACCCCCAATCAGAGCAAAGCTCTGTTTCAAAATTCAAATTTTAAAATGAAGCAACGCTTCAGATCCCTTGCGCTCTGTGCTGCGCGCCACGTGTCAAACAGTGGTGCGCTAGCGCAGTTGCGCTGCGCTTTGCGCTGTGCGCCACTTGTCAAACACAGGCGCGCTAGCGCAGTTACGCTGTGCTCTGCGCTGCGCGCCACGTGTCAAACGCAGGCGCGCTAGCGCCAATTGCTCCAGCACTGGAATTTAAATAATAAATTATTAATTAATCAGAATTAAAATTCTGTTCTAGAAAAATCTTTCCAATCTTATTAAAATAAGAAGATTATCTTCTGTAAAACAGAGGCCTTAGGATCAAAGATCCAAAGGTGGGGAAATATCTCCAGATCAATCAGAGAAAGATCTCTGTAACTAACTTAACAAATCAATTGGCTCTATATAAAGGACCCTAGACTTCAAGTCTCAGGGAGAGAGAACCCTCTGCAAACTTTGAGAAAAAAACTCAAAGAGAAAGAAATGCAAGCCTTTGAAGAAAGAAGATCATTTTCTTCATCTTTAAAGGTAAAGAATTAAATTCTTGGAAGAACAGAGATGAAATCATCTCATTAAAAAAGAAGAAAGCTCTTCTAAAAAGATCAAAGATCTAAGAACAAGATCAAGATCTTCAATAAAAAAAAGAAAAAGATCAAAGGATCTGATTATAAAAGATTAAAAAGAAGTAATTTACTTCATTCATAGATCTTTTGATCTATAAAGGCATAGCCTTTTGATGAGAATAAGAACCTTGGTTCTTGGATCTTGAGGCAATGCCTCTTTTGAAGAACAGAACAAAAAACTTGTTCTTTGATCTTAAATTGATCAAACTGCGCTCTGCGCTATTGGACAGTGCCTTGCACCCTTGAATTGCGCCTTTGCGCTCCTTGGACTGGCGCACTGCGCCAGAACGCGCCACGTGTCAACCACAGAACAGTTTGCACTTTGCGCTTCTAAATATAGCGCACTGCACTCTTGGACTGACACACTGCGCCAGAGCGCGCCACGTGTCACTCACTGGCGCAGCGCGCTCATAAAGCGCAGTGCGCTAACAGACTTGCGCTTAGTGCTGAGCGCGCCACGTGTCACTCACTGGCGCAGTGCACTTATAAAGCGCAGTGCGCCAACAGATTTGCGCTTAGCGCTGAGCGTGACACGTGTCACCTTCGCGGGCACTAGCGCAATGCGCTCTTTGATTGGCGCAAAGCGTCTGACAAGCCACGTGGCGCACTATCAGACCACTATTTTGCTCCTGACAAATGCTTCGCATTATTAAAAAGGCAGAGCCCAAGTAAAAGCCCAACAGGCATAACATAAAATACAGTGTTAAACATTTTTAACTGGACTTAGCCCAATTCTGGCCATAAGTCCTCAATTTAAATTGAACTGAGCCCAACTGCTCTTCCAATCAATTTACACCCGGTTCAAGGGTACATCTCTTTGCTCCTCTGATATCTGTCGTTGTAATTTCTCAACGTCGTCAGAGAGGTAACGGGTCCCAACAACCACACACTGTTACGGACTGTGGGGTCCTTAAACTCATGGACTATGATGTCCTTAACCTCGACTGTGATGTATTAAAACTAATACCGGACTATGATGTCCTTAACCTTGACCGTGATGTTTTAAAACTAACATCGGACTGTGAGGCTCTTAAGCTCATGGACTATGATGTCCTTAACCTCGACCATAATGTCTTAAAACTAATACCGGACTGTGAGGTCCTTAAACTCATGGACTATGACGTCCTTAATCTCGACCGCAATGTTTTAAAACTAACAATGGACCATAATGTCCTTAAACTAATTATCGACCGCAATATCATTAAACTAAACAATAGAGCCTAATTGCTCTCTTGTCGGATCTAAACGATCCCGTTAAGTTGATCTTAGTCTAAAATTAGACTAACGTATCCTTAACAAACGTTTAAGTTGATCTTAGCCCCAAATAAGGCTAACGTATCCTTAAACACAACCCCCCCAAACCCAAATCTAAGAAAGATACGGATTTGGACTAGTCCACGCCCTACGGGCGGAAACATAACTTAGAATCTGTTCCCCTCCGAAAGGCGGCGCACAGGACCGTGAAGTCCTGACGCTGAGATTCGGGGCAGATGCTATTTGGTTTTATCCGTCCACCTCTCCGAAGATGCCAAGTTGATTTATGGCACCGTGTATCGGAGGTTTAGACAGATGCGGCCGATGTAGCAGACTTCGTCAGATTCCCCCTCGCTTGAGGGGTTTTTGATTGTGGGGACGCTCTTCCCTGCAGGCGTAAGCCCCTGCAGTTAATTACGCTACCGCATCGCGGTAACAACTTTCTCCTTCTCCAGAATTTCACTTCGTGTCGTGTGTGTTTGTTTTGTTTGTGCTTGCCCGTGGATTGTATACGGAGACTGAGTAATGCCGTCGCCCGTAGGACGTGGATTAGTCCAAATCCGTATTTACTTAGATTTGGGTTTGGTGTTTTTAGTTTAAGGATGCATTAGTCGCGTTGCGGCTAAGATCAACTTAAACGTTCGTTAAGGATACGATAGTCCTGTTTGAGACTAAGATCAACTTAACGTGATAATCCATTTAATATCTGGCCATCGGGACTCGTCACCTCTCCAACGTCGTTGAAGGATTACAACGGCAGATGTCAGAGGAGTTCAAAGATGTACCCTTGAACCAAAGTCAATTTGGGGTTTTATAGTCTATTTGAATGTTTAAGGATACATTAGCCGTGTTTGGGGCTAAGATCAACTTAAACGGGACCGTTTAGATCCGGCAAAAGAGCATTTGGAGGCTCTATTGTTCCAGTTTAGGGACGTAGTGGTCCATAGGTAGTTTAGGGACGTTGCGGTCCATGCTCCAGTTTAGGGACGTGGTGGTCCATGTTCCAGTTTAGGGACGTGGTAGTCCGACATTAGTTTAAGGACGTTTCGGTCCAACATTAGTTTAGGGACGTTTCGGTCCAACATTAGTTTAGGGACGTTTCGGTCCAATATTAGTTTGTGTGGTCGTCGGGACCCGTCACCTCTCTGACGTCGTTGAAGGATTACAACGACAGTCGTCAAAGGAGTTCGGAGATGTACCCTCGAACCGGATATAAATTGATTTAAGAGAACAGCTGTGCTCAGTCAATTTAATTTGAGGACTTACGGCCAAAATTGGGCTAAGTCCAGTTGAAAATGTTCAACACCCTTATTTATTTTTAGTCTATTAGACCTGTGCTAGGGCTTTACCCACACTTAAATAATGCATTGCATTACTTCAGGCCATTTATGCCCATTTTGACTGGGCTCTGCCCTTTTTATTATGATGCAGATCATTTGTTTTGGTCCACTGGACCTTTCAATTGGGCTCTGCCCTTTTAAATAATGCATAGCATTTTATTTTTTAGGCCTGTTAAGCCTTTTAATTGGGCCTGGCCCTTCAGGAAATGAAATGCATTGCATTTGTCAGGCGCTTTGTGCCAATCACTGAGCGCAAGCGCTTGTGGTGAGGACACGTGTCATGCTCTGGCGAGCGCAAGCGCAACAGCGCAGTGCGCTGCGCTGTTGCGCTGCTGACACATGGCGCGCTCTGGTGAGTTGCGCCAACAAAGGAGCGCAACAGCGCAATTTTTCAAGTGCAAAGCACTGTTTTTATATTTTGGTTGATTTTAAATCAAAGAAAACAAGTTTTCTTTTGTTTTCAAGGAACCGATGGTTCATAAGAAAGTGCAAAGCACTGCTATTACTTATCTTTTTTTTATTTAAGATTATTGATCTTGTTCTTAGATCAATAGTCTGTCCATAAGAGAATTTTCTCTTTTTCCTAAAGGTTTTTACCTTCTGTTGTTCTTGAGGAGTTCTCAAGAGTTCTCTTCTCTCTTTTTTTTTTAGAAAGATGTTGATTCCTTTGAATTGAGGCCTAGGGTCCTTTTTATAGTGCCCATAAATTAGTTAAATTTGTTAAAGAGATCTTTCTCTGAGTGATTTTGGGAATTTTCCCCACCGTTGGATCTTTGATCCAAGGGCTTCTGCTTTGCAGAAGAAAATCTTCTTGTTTTAACAAGAACAGAAAAGATTTCTTGAAATTTTAATTCTGTTTGGCGCAGATGCCCCAACGCGTGACACGTGTCGCACAGCGCACTGCGCAGCGCAACTGCGCTGACACGTGTCGCGCAGCGCACAGCGCAGCGCAACTGCGCTAGCGCATCTGCGCTGACACGTGTCGCGCAGCGCAGCGCACGCGCAACTGAAGCGTTGCTTCCTTTAATAGAGCTTTGCTCTAATTGGGCGTGCTTTCTTGGACGCTGCTCTGACGTATCAGCGCCTAACATGTGGCGCGTTACGCCCGAGATTTGAAGCGTTGCTTCAAAATTTTGAATTTTGAATTTCAACAGAGTTTTGCTCTGACTAGGCGAAACAAATGCCCCCCCACCGTTGCGCTCACATGGCGCACACGTGAGTGCAGCGGTGGCAATATCCTGACCGTTGGATCAACGGGTGAGCTCAAGGGGCGCAAGCGCCTTATAAATAGGACCTATGGCCCTTTAGAAAACTTCACCATTTTCTAGATTTTGATTCCAGAGCTTTGCTCTTGCTTAGAACTTCAGAGCTTTGCTCTCGTTTCCAGAACTTCAGAGCTTTGCTCATTTCCAAAGTTAAAAACTTTAGGTAAAATTAAATCAAATTAACTTAAATTAACCTTAACTAAAGAGCTTTGCTCTTACAGAACTTTTGATCTAAATAGATCCCCATTGGGGTTTTATAAACAGAGCTTTGCTCTCAAAAACTTGTAGATCTACAGGGATCTTGTTCATAGGTTTTAACCCATGAACAGAGCTTTGCTCATAGATCATCTGTGGATCTTTTAGATCTAAAAAAATGAAAAGTTTTCACAAGTTTTTCATGGATTTTCCAAGATTTCAAAAATTTTAATTCCCTTAGGTGTAGACATTTTCTGATGGACCTTTCCATTATCACCATAGAGCTGTGCTCTTTTTTAAGGAATCTTATTTCCCTGGGGCCAGAGTTTGACAAGTGTCACTCTGTGACAGAGCTTTGCTCTGAAAGAGGAGATTTTCTTCTTGTCTCTAGGGATTCTTCCCACCCCCTTTTTTTATAAATGGGAATGTTTTCCTGGGGACCAACTGACAATCTCATCCAATGATGAGGTTGTCTGACGTATTGTCATCCAGATTTTGTGGGTCCCCCTTTGGTCTCCTACTCACTGCACTGCTGTGTGGTGTAATTAATTAATTTTAATTTAATGCATTTTTTTTAGATGCCAAACGTTGGAATTACAACACTAACGGCTAAATTGTTCTTTTGCAGCGATCATGTCTCTAGACACTTCATTCCCGTTCGTCCGCTCGGAGGAGGGATTTCCTGAGGCGCCCTTGGACCGTGAAGTCCTGACCATGATTAAGGAGTACGACCCGGAACACAAGAGTCTCCACCTTTGGGGGTCGTGGTATAATCAGATCATCATGGGACGACGGAGCTTCACATGCGCGGTGCCGTCAGAACCCATAACGGCGATTCATTACGCCAGCCCACCCCCGGTGCAGTACGCCGTGGAGATGGTTGATTGGACATCAAAGGGCTTCCTACACCCCGCCATAGATGCGATTTTGGTTCAGCGTCCCATGGTTTTGGATATCCTGGGGCGCCGCATCTGTCAAGGCGAGGCGCGACCTTGGGGGCAATCATATAATATCGGTTTGATCCCCCGCCACCCAATCGGCTATCTGCCGTGGGCCCGGTATATCCTGTCGACGAAGAAGTCGCAGTTGATAAGATTAGGATTGTATACCGCAGTCTATGTTTCCCTCTTCCAGTATCCCACGCTTCCCACCTGGTGGTTCAAGGCCTTCATGGAGCAGTGGAACATTCCTACCCACACTTTCCTTGCCATGGATCGGGAAGTGTCAATCTCTTTGGAAGAGTTTACGGAGGTATCCGGTCTACCGGTCATGGGGGAACATTATGAAGAGTTGCTCCCGCCGGATGAGTACGTCTTTGGTGCTAAGCCGGTGATAAGAGGGCTCATGCCGGAGAACGCTGTTCAATATCAATTTCCAAGTCTGGTCAAGGTGTTGAACATCTACGAGGCCCTTTTCATTGAGCGTGGGAGCCGCGGAGTTAATTTTGAGGATTTCATTGCTCGGTTCCTTCATCCAAACGTCCTCTCGGAGGAAGCTGCCGAGTTTGCCAATCTTGAGGACCCTTTTGGTTTAGGTTTGGATAACCTGCCAGCGAAAGACATAGACCAAAAGAACTTTTTTCTTCCTAACTCCCCAACCATGTCTTTTGCAGAAGTCGCAGCCCCCGAGATGGACGAGGAGGCCCTCTTTTTAGGATTTCTTAGGCTTTGGCTGAGTTGGTTTGCGCTCCCAATGCACTCTCACCGCATGCGGCCCTCTGTTTTTTACCCGGCCCACCGAATGACTATCGGGGTAAAGGTGGCCGTTGGGATCGCCGGTTTGGCGCACTTATATCATGGCCTCAGTCGAGCAGCGGATGCTAATGAGCCTGGGGTGTTGCACGTGGTCTTCCCGATGCACTACTTTATGTCGTGGCTCGAGCTACATACAGCGGGTGTCTTCGGCATGCATAAAAGGCCCTCGTTCTACGAAAGGTGCAGTTTTCCTCGCATTCTACAGTTGATCGGCGCATCAATTGTAAATCCAACGCCACGAGATGCCAGGTGTTTACTCCTTTGCTCCCACACCGTTGGAACCAGTGTGTCTTTCATTGACAAGGTGTTGACTATTGGAAAAGCGTCCACCACCGCAGTGCGGCCATTGCAAGACACTTTCAAGGATGGAGCTTCAGTTTTAACGGCCCGGGAGACCCTTCACCTATATTCCATCAGACCGGGCTTCTTGGTGTTTAGGCAGGACGGGGCAGCGATCTTCATGAGATATAACCCGCATCGTTTCGTCCAACAGCTGAGCTATAATCAAGGGGTACCGCTAGAGGCTTTTTTATCGGAACTTGCCGCGACTGAAGAAGGGATGGAGAGGGCACTGCATCACTTCATGCGTCTAAACACGGGCTCTCACTTCTTTATCAGTGAGCCGGCTTGCGCCCCCCGACTTCTTAGGGTATACACAGAATGGTATAGTCATTCGACGGGAGTGGTCATAAAGGAGGAAAGGCGGTTGCTGATCGACCGTAAGGGTGCACCTCCAGGTAGCGATCGCAACGCTCCTCTGGTGCCAAGGACCCCGGTAATCCCCCCTTTAAAAGATGCCAAAGCCGGACCCTCGCGTGTGCAAAGTCCTCCACGTGAGTTGCCGCTCCCTGATATCACAGATGCACCTCCCACACCCTGTGCTCCAGTGGAGACAGTGGTTGTACCCTCGCCGGAGTCTGGCGTGGGTGCGGACATCGGGACCCGTCGTCCCAAAGTGGCTGTTAAACGGAAGTTGATCCCCCGTGAGCCTAGGGTCGGAGGGCAAAAGAAAAAGAAGTCGCTTTTCGCCGCGGACGTCGTGTTCGGTTAGGAACCTCATGCCCCCTATGCCGAGGGCCTGATCGAATATGGGACTAACGAAGGACTAGTGATGCCGCCGCCGGACGATACAGACTTGGAGGCTGCTCTCGAAGCTTCAGCGTGGTTGGCGAGGCGTGACGCGTGGCTGGCTAAACTAGCGCAATCAGGTAACTACTAGTCGCCTTTTTTTTATTGTAACATATCCTCTTCATTGCCTTTGACTAACGCTTTTCTTTCCTTTCTTTCAATAGGCATCACTGATGAAGAAGCCATTGCCGCTTCTCTGAAGACTTTCCAGGAGGAGGAACGTCTTAGAGCATCTATGGGTCTTAGTAAGTTTCGACGCATCAAGTTTTCATTTTCCTTGTGTTATGGTCGATTTAACCTTTCCCTTTTAATCACAGGAACCTCAATGCCATTCCCTCCAAGTGACGCATATGTTTTACCAGCTGCCCATGTTCCTGCTTCCTCTGGGCGACCGCAGGAGGTTCATCTTGAAGAGCCGATGAGAGATGCCTTAAAGGCTCTGGAGGCATCTCTGAACGAGGATGACGACGCCTTGAAGGAGGCGTCACAAAGGTCCATTGTGACAGCTAGGGAGGAAAGAAAGCGGCAAAGGCGTGAGGCGAAGGCGCGCCGGGCTGCCTTGGCTGCGGGAGCGGGCCCCAGCACCGTCCCTCGCGCCGACACTCCATCTGAAAAGTCCGCTTTCACCCTATCCACTGCCCGCAGGGAGGTGGCGCGCGCAGTTCGGAGCGCAAATGGTAAATCCGCTTCAGGTAATATTTCTCTCAGAGTTTTTGTTATAAGGATTTTAATGCCATTGGTCCTTATATCTCCTATCTTGCAGGGCCAAGTCCGATCGAGGGGGAGACGGAAACCGTTGATCCCAAAGAAACAGAGGAGGCGGTACCTGCCGAACTCGAGCCGACGGTGGGCAACGTCGTTGTGGCTTTGGAGCCTGAGGTGGAGGTCGAGGGGCCTGCAGCCGAGAAGGTCATTGATGCCGAACCTGAAGTGGTGGCAGATGATATGATCATTATAACTGAGCCTAGGGTGGTGGCGGATGAGGCGCTCGAGGCCGGCGATCTCGTGGTGATGGTGGACGATACAACCGCGACTACCGAACCTGAGAGAGTAGTGGGTAAGGTAGCCATGATTCCCGAGGACGAGTCAACCGCTCCTTCTCTGGAATCTGGCAATACTCCAGTCATAGCCCTCCCCGTTTATGGTCCTCCGCCGTCTCCAGGTCTCGCGAGCACCACGACGGTTCCCATTGAGTCAGGTGATGAGGCCACGGGCGATGGTCTCATGTCAATAGAGGAGGGAATCGCCTCTGTCTCAGCCGGTAGCTCATCAGGTAAATCCCCAGTTGCTATCCTTTTTTTTATCTTACAATCCTTTCTGAAAAATTCGCATTTGTTGTAATGCAGGTGCAGCCAGTGCCGATGCCCCACTGCTCGAGGGAGCGCCTTCAACGACTGCCTTGGCGGTGGTCACTTCTCAACCCTCTCTCATACCCTCGAAGATGTTGGAAGGTATGGGTTTGTAATTTATTAATCTTATCTTCCAGACGCATAATTTGTGTACTAAAGTTATACTATTGTGTCTTTCAGGAGTGCTTTTTGACCATCTTTACCAGATGTTGCTCCCACACTTCTCCTTCCCATCCGAACTCGCTTCTTCGTCTGGTGGCGTTGGTGAGTATGATTTCCATTGATATCCTTCTTTCTTGATTGATGGAATTACATCTAAACCCCTTTTTTTTTATTTCGACTGCAGTGTTACAAATCGAAGGAGGGGATGAAAGATCGACTGCGCTGCCGACCCTTCCGGCCCTGCCATCTGCCTCAGCTGGTACAGCGACTATCACATAGATAAATCCCCCTTTTTATTTTCTGAACTGTTATCTGATCACATCTTGTTTCTTTTCAGCTGTCGTTCCGGTCTCGGCGCCCTTTGAATCTCGCATCATAATGCCAGCAGGTCCTTACCTGAGACATCCATCTTCGAAAGGCGCTGCGAACAGCTTACGTATGTTGAGCGATTACATTGAGGAGCTCGACGTCGAGACCCCTACCTCTGCTGCGGATTTTGCTATAGCGGTTAACCCGATTCTGGTGATACTCGTGAACTTTCATGACGAGGGTATCATCGCATCTTGGGTTAACCATTGCAGGGAGATCGAGGCCCGCCTGCATCGGTTGGAGTCGCTGCGTCCCGCTCCCGAGGCCTTGGCTGCTAGTAATCAAAGAATAGCATGGATTGAGCAGAGCGCTCCTTACTTCCACCACCTCAAACAAGAAGTCATTTCAAGGCGTAAGGAGTGAGGTGAGACTTCGAGCAAGTCTGCCCAATTACATGCTCGGGTGGAGGCCAACGCCGCACGGCTGAAGGTTGTCTTTGAGGGCCTTCTGCAATGTCTTTCTGAAGGGTTATCATTGAGGCAACACCTTGATGTTGTCGAGCGAGATGCACCCAGCCAGGAAGCAGCCCAGAAGGTGGAGGAGGAGAAACTTTCATCTTTCTTGCAGCAGCGAGCCCGGGTGGAAGCGGAGGTGGCCGCGGCAGCCGCTCAGGAGGAGGCGCTGAAGGAAGTGCGAGAGCAACTTGTGGATTTACTAAAGACACTTCCTCCTCAGTAGCTATCCTTCTTTGTATCGTTTGTAATTGTAGATAAAAGAATGTATATATATATTTTTTATTCTTTGACATAATGTATCCTGTACCCAATCAAGTTTATGAATAAAAGATACACCTTTTTTTGTAATGTGTCATTTTCTCCGTCTTTTCTTTCTTTTACTACCAGCATATCACTTTAGCAAACATGGTTGACGGATGATTAGAACGAGTATCCTGACTTTCTTAAGAAATAGCGATGGCTTAGGCCGCAGGTTCGGATCTGCTGCCTAAGACTTTTCAACTCCATGAGCCGTGAGGGTCTCATAGAGATTCTTCTCCCTACGGATCGAAAGGATCTCGTAGGTGGGCTTTCTCCTTAGGAATCGTGAGGATTCCTAAGTGTTATTTTCTCTTACAAGTCGTGAGGATCCTATAAGAGAATTTTTCCCTCTTACGAGTCGAGAGGACCCACAAGCGGTTGTTTCCCTCCTCGTCGAAATTCGACTTTGGAGAGTGAGACCCGTGAATAGTATGCAAGAGACCATTTTGGATTGACTTGCAGGGTCCCATTGTTCAGGAAGTAAGTTTTTTAGTCCTTACTGCCTGAGGCTTCATTTGCATGTTGAGACGAATCGGGAATCTCACGCGGAGACACTAGTTTCTCTGCGAGCCGATGCGAATCAGGAGGCTCTCGTCAAGGAGTGTTTGTATCCGTGAGTCGAGGAGTTTGCTAGGGATTATTTGTTTCCCAAGCGCCAAGGATTATTTGTTTCCTTGGGGTTTGACACGAGTCGAGGATTTCCCACGGAGGCACTGGTGGCTCTGCGAGTCGACGCGGATCAGGAGGCTCTCGTCAAGGAGTCTTTTTGGCCTTTCGATTTGTTTCTGCCTCTGCGTCGAGCCTTTTTTATAACAGGTTGGCAAGGGGCGGCACTTTCATCTTTGACGGCCTGTTGAAGGAGGCGTTGCGTTTTGGCCTTCTCGTAGATGGTCATCTCGCGGTTGTGATCATCTCGGACTTTTTGACCAGCTTTCTTTATAAGTTTATCCATTTGTTCCTCGAACGACGGACTGGGCTCCTTTGCATCTGGAATTTTCACTGGCTTAGGATTAGCGTCCTCCCATTGATCATCCGCTTCTTCATCAAGGTCATAGACGACGTAACAGCTGGGCAGTAACTCTCGTTTCGTTGACCGGATGTATCCAAGCCCTTTTGTTTCCATTCTCCCGTTAGGCAGTTTGCGTTGAGTCCCGAGAACGTTCCAGACCCTGTCATAGAATTTGGCCTTTCTAACGGTCTGTTTGAAGGATATCCCCTGACGTTTCAGCAGCTTCTTCAAACCCTCTGTATAATATCTGGGAAGACGGATAGGCTGAAGCCTGTCGAGCGTAGGATCCGCGCCATGCCAGATTTCTTTTTTCACCTTGGTTTCTTCAGAGCGGTAGAACAGAATTGCTTTCTCGCTTTCTCGCCTGGGAGGGATGTAGAATGTTTGTAGCTCTTCTACGTTGTAAATATTAAGTGCATCCAGTTCTTTATGGTGTTTAAGCGGCACCATGGCGACTTGCAGACTTTGCTCTTTGTCAGCGAACGTTCGTATTGAAGGTCGAGCAGAGAATACAGCGTGGACTTCATCTTCCGAGTCGCTGCTAAAGATCAACGTAGGAGCTGATGGTCCCGGCTTGTTGTGTTAGGACGGACCCGAATAAACCATCTCCTCTTCCTCCTCGGTATCACTGCCGAAGATAGGGATGGTGGCGTTAGTTTTATTCTCCGGCTTATGACACTTCTCCGTGTCTTCGAAATCCGGTAAGAAGTATTTGGCATCTTCGTATTTGCGGACCTCGTTCACAGAGAACGGGTTCAGTTCTCCCGTCACGGTATACTCAAAACCATCCTTAAAATACTTCATACACTGATGTTGTGTAGAAGGGATGATGTTGTACTCGTGTAACCATGGCCGGCCGAGCAAAGCGTTGTAGCATGTCTTGGCGTCTATGACGTGGAACTTAATGTCCGTGACGAGTAGCCCGAAGCGTAGCGTCAGTATCACAGATCCGAGAGTCTTTGACGATTGGGAGTCGAACCCGGAGATGGTGATCTTGTCCCGAGTAAGGTGCTGGATGCTCATGCAGATTTCCTTCAACACCCGGACATTGAGTAGGTTAACAGACGACCCGTTATCGATCAGGATTTTGCCTATCTTTATATCATGGCAATATCCCGAGACATAAAGAGGGCGATTATGTTTGCACGTCCCAAGGAGAAGGTCTTCATCGCCAAAAGTGACATCTGCCGTGTGCACTTCCTCCAATTCATCCTTCATCTTTTCCTCGGCCAGGCATGCTTGGAATTGTTCCGGATCTTGGAGTGCCTTAATTAACGAATCTCTCGCCTCTTTTGATAGCAAAAGGGCGTCGAGAATGCTGAGCTGTGAGGGCAGCTTCCTCAGATGTGCTAAGACGTTGTAATCCACCTTATTTTTCTTTGGCGGGTCTTTGGCGGCTAGCTCTTCCACCACCTGGTCATCTAAGATGATATCTTCAGAGACATTTTCTTTCCCTTTATCTTTTCTGTTTAAGGGTACGAGGTTCTTTTCAGGCAGCGTCCGATTCCGCAGCCGGATATTCTCGCAGACCTTTGGTTCTTCTTCTTTTCCCGAAGCGGACTCTTTAAAGAGAGGGGCAAGTTCCAGCTCCTCATCAGAATCGCTCCCGAATGTAGGCACTTGTGACCCGCCGGTGCTAACCATGCAACAATTGCCAGCAGTTCTTTTAAGCCCTTCGGTCGTATTTCTTTGCTCTCGACGAGTTTTACGCTTTTCCCGCTTAAAACGTTGTCGATGAGAAACATATCCTTGCCACCATCTATCGAAAGCTTTGCACTCTTGAGTGGGGTGCAAAATCTTTTGATGATATAAGCAATAGGAGGGGTGCGTTTCCACTTCACCAGTGATGTTTCCTTCAGAGGATGGTAGCTTCATGCCCATTGATATGGCCTTAGCAAACTTTTTCCTCATCTTGAATTGGCTTTTGTCGGTAGTGGAGGTGTTTAGCTCCAACGGGATCGTCTCAGCTCCTTCATCAAGTCGCTGGCGCTTGGCCCTTTCAAATATAGCCGTCTCGAGTTCTCGATCATCTTTACTTTTCAACCGAGCTTCGTTAAGGAATGCATCAATTACTTCATCTGATGGCCCCAGAATTTTTAGTTCAGGATCTGCCCCCAGCGTTTCAATACAAGGAGTTTCCTCATCGTCCATGAACGAATGGGAAATCACATGACAGCTCGCCACGCATTCTTCAGATTTATCTGACGAACTTTCTCCATCACCTTCCTCTTGAAAGACGTGATTGAGGAACTCTTGGAGTGTAATGGGAGTCCGTTCTTTCTGGTTGTATTCCTCCAGCGCGTTAATTTATTTTTGCAAGTCCGTGCGCTTGTCGCCAGGCTTCACGGGCTTCTTCGATTTCTTCTTCTTCTTTGAAGACTTCGACGGCTGGTTATAAGTGTTTGGGCCACTTCCACCAATCTTTTGAATCGGACGAGGTTTTAGCATTCCCTCCATAATTTGCGGCTCCAATAGGTTCTTCCACTTGATTGCTGGACATGTCTGAAGATCATTTAGCATCCTCTTCGTTTTAGCTGATAATACAACCTCCCAAGGAGCTTCTTCAACGACGGAGCATGTTGCCCCCGGCGTATTCGTCCCCTTAGAGGTGTGGGGCTGCGGGGGGTTCACCTTCCATTTGTCAGATAACGCGAACTTGCCCTGTCGGTACTGGTTTTCAAGCCAATTTTTGAAAACATAGCAGTCTTCGATCGGATGGCCTAGTACTCGATGATAAGGACAGTAATTAGGCTCATTGACGTCACTTGGTTGCAACGGACGTTTTGGATCCGGCAGATTTATGAGTCTGTTGTGCAATGCCAGCTCGAATAACCTCCTCGTTTTATCGCGGGGAAAGGAATAAGGGCGTCCCATCCTATCCTCAAGGGGTACGTACGGGCGCATATTATTTTGACGAGCAACCGGCTTCGAGTCGCTCGGTTGTTGTTGAGCATTAGCGACGACGATCGCTTTTCCCTTCCCTTTGTCATTTCGGGTGTCTGGCCTTGGAAGAGGGGGTTTATGGCCCATTTGATCCATTTGCACTAGTTTGTCAATCAAGGCCTGGAAGGTAGTCGGCTTGAAAAACATCATAAACTGCGAGATGGTTGCTTGTGGATCGAGGGTTCCCACAAACATACCCACCGCGGGAGCTTCTTCAATGCGCTGCTCACACCTTGACCATAAGTTCCGCCATCGTATAGCGTACTGAACCCACGTCTCGCCTGGCTTTACCCTGGCGTTAATCAGTGCTGTCATCGGGGTACGTTCACTGGCGCTTGCAAAACGCTGAGTAAACAACAGCTCCATCTCCGCGAAGGTTTTAATAGAGTCGTTCGGGAGCTCAGAGTACCATTCGAACGCCGTATCTGATAAGCTTCCAACAAACTGGCGAAGCAACAACTTGTCGTCACCGCCGGTGTTGCCGCAGAGTGCCCTGAACTGGACAACATGCTGATGAGGATTGCCCGTCCCCTTATAGACATGGAACTTGGGAATCGTATAACCTGGCGGGTACTTGATTTGATCGTACCAACTTGGATATGGTCTCCCCGTTTTCACGACCTGGCCGGCTGTTTCGGTTGCATGATAAACCCGTATTTGCTGGGCAATGTATTCATCCAAATCAGCTTTGGAGATTGTATCCTCTTTAGCTGTGGACAGAACTGGTGGAGGATTCGACGTCTCTCCCCTATCGTCTTCAAGAATGATGGGGGGATCTTCAGCAGGTGGGTCTTGTTGAATCATCATACCCACCATATCCTGGAACAGGAGGGCCATTTTCTTTATGTTGGCTGCCTGCTCCGCAGCTTCTTTATCCTTCTTCTCCAGTACGCGACGAAGGAATTCTGCGTCCGTTTCTTGTTCTTGACGCTCGTCCGAGGATGTTTCCGGGGTTTCTTTCGGCCCTGTAAGTGCGGCCATAGCGTTCATCATTTCTTGGAGCTTCTGCTGCTGCTCCTGAGCCTTGGTCACCGACCTCGTGTGCGGTCTATGACCTGTTGATATGCGGCTATCCTTCTTTCCCGATGCCACATAAACTGTATGAACTATCATGCCCCCGGACTTAGGGCATTTAGGCTCACCACCTTTGGCATTTGCCGCGGGCGTGGGGGTTTTCTCCGGCCTTCGTCTTTTGTGGGCCGTTGAAGTTGAAGGGGCCATTGCAGTGGGCATCTTGGTGATCGTTGTCCTCTGCTGTTTAATAGGACGGTCCTTTTCTTTTTGCACCTTCATCTTCTTTCGTTGACGGGAGTAATCCGTGTCGATCACGGAGTCTTAAACCCTCCTCCAAACTTTATAAATTCTTGAGGACAGTCGTTGAGGCGGTTGTTCTTGCTTTGTTCCTGGGACTCTCTCCGCAGGCGGAGGAGATCTTTTCAGTATAGCGGTTGGAGAATTCTTCCGTACCCTCCTCAGCAGTTCAAAACTGTTCCCAGTTGGAACAGCAGCGTTGATTTCCACCACTGGATCTGGTAGAGTTATCCCTGAGGGGGAGTTGCCCCCTGCCTTCCTCACTCATTGCCAATGGCGACGTCGAGCATGACGAGCCGTTGGGACTGGTTCGAAGATTGAGACATCTTCTTTTTGCCCTCTGTCTGAATGGGGCGCCGCCGGTGTTAACCTCTTAAAGACTGAGGTTGTCTTCTGAGGTGTGATATCCAACCTATCGAAGACAGATCTTCGAGCAGGGACAGGAGCAGGAATCGTCAGCCTTGGAAAGACTGACTCTTTGACAGGGGGAAACCGCCTTGACGACTTCTGAAGCAGCAGTCATTGCCTTCCTTGGGATAGCCAGTTTAGAGTTCTGATTTAGCCTGGTGAAAACAGAGGCTGTCGGTTTGGTAGTGGGCGACCCGTTGACAGGGGTCGTAGTAGCAGTAAGCCGGTCGAAGACCGACTTCTTGTTCACTTCCGGTGCAGGTATTGGCTCAGGGAAGCTTGTAGATGGGATCATGGTTCCGAAGAATAGGCCAGTGGTGGCTTGAGTTACCTGTTCTACCGGCAGAGCGAGGAAGGAAGCTGCTTGGGGCCCATATGCTACACCTCCTGGTGAGGTGGAGCGTCTGTTGCATTGGCACTTCAAGCAGTTGATGCAATTAGAGGCCATTGAACCTTGAGTTCTGCACCAGACAAAAGACCAAATCTTAGTAACTTGAAATCCGAAGGCAACCATTTAACAAACCGTGATTGGTTCGCGAACACGACACATGAAGTGTGAAGTGGAAAGAGGAAAAGGTCCCACCGGGCGTGCCAGAATCTGTTCCCCTCCGAAAGGCGGCGCACAGGACCGCGAAGTCCTGAAGCTGAGATTCGGGGCAGATGCTATTTGGTTTTATCCGTCCACCTCTCCGAAGATGCCAAGTTGATTTATGGCACCGTGTATCGGAGATTTAGACGGATGCGGCCGATGTAGCAGACTTCGTCAGATTCCCCCTCGCTTGAGGGGGTTTTGATTGTGGAGACGCTCTTCCCTGCAGGCGCAAGCCCCTGCAGTTAATTATGCTACCGCATCGCGGTAACAACTTTCTCCTTCTCCAGAATTTCACTTCGTGTCGTGTGTGTTTATTTTGTTTGTGGTTGCCCGTGGATTGTATACGGAGACTGAGTAATGCCGTCGTCTGTAGGACGTGGATTAGTCCAAATCCGTATTTACTTAGATTTGGGTTTGGTGTTTTTAGTTTAAGGATGCATTAGTCGCGTTGCGGCTAAGATCAACTTAAACGTTCGTTAAGGATACGATAGTCCTGTTTGAGACTAAGATCAACTTAACGTGATAATCCATTTAATATCTGGCCATCGGGACTCGTCACCTCTCCAACGTCGTTGAAGAATTACAACGGCAGATGTCAGAGGAGTTCAGAGATGTACCCTTGAACCAAAGTCAATTTGGGGTTTTATAGTCTATTTGAATGTTTAAGGATACATTAGCCGTGTTTGGGGCTAAGATCAACTTAAACGGGACCGTTTAGATCCGGCAAAAGAGCATTTGGAGGCTCTATTGTTCCAGTTTAGGGACGTAGTGGTCCATAGGTAGTTTAGGGACGTTGCGGTCCATGCTCCAGTTTAGGGACGTGGTGGTCCATGTTCCAGTTTAGGGACGTGATAGTCCGACATTAGTTTAAGGACGTTTCGGTCCAACATTAGTTTAAGGACGTTTTGGTCCAACATTAGTTTAGGGACGTTCCGGTCCAGCATTAGTTTAGGGACGTTCCGGTCCAATATTAGTTTAGGGACGTTTCGGTCCAATATTAGTTTGTGTGGTCGTCGGGACCCGTCACCTCTCTGACGTCGTTGAAGGATTACAACGACAGTCGTCAAAGGAGTTCGGAGATGTACCCTCAAACCGGATATAAATTGATTTAAGAGAACAGCTGTGCTCAGTCAATTTAATTTGAGGACTTACGGCCAAAATTGGGCTAAGTCCAGTTGAAAATGTTCAACACCCTTATTTATTTTTGGTCTATTAGACCTGTGCTAGGGCTTTGCCCACACTTAAATAATGCATTGCATTACTTCAGGCCATTTATGCCCATTTTGACTGGGCTCTGCCCTTTTTATTATGATGCAGATCATTTGTTTTGGTCCACTGGACCTTTCAATTGGGCTCTGCCCTTTTAAATAATGCATAGCATTTTATTTTTTAGGCCTGTTAAGCCTTTTAATTGGGCCTGGCCCTTCAAGAAATGAAATGCATTGCATTTGTCAGGCGCTTTGCGCCAATCACTGAGCGCAAGCGCTTGTGGTGAGGACATGTGTCATGCTCTGGCGAGCGCAAGCGCAACAGCGCAATGCGCTGCGCTGTTGCGCTGCTGACACGTGGCGCGCTCTGGTGAGTTGCGCCAACAAAGGAGCGCAACAGCGCAATTTTTCAAGTGCAAAGCACTGTTTTTATATTTTGGTTGATTTTAAATCAAAGAAAACAAGTTTTCTTTTGTTTTCAAGGAACCGATGGTTCATAAGAAAGTGCAAAGCACTGCTATTACTTTTTTTTTATTTAAGATTATTGATCTTGTTCTTAGATCAATAGTCTGTCCATAAGAGAATTTTCTCTTTCTCCTAAAGGTTTTTACCTTCTGTTGTTCTTGAGGAGTTCTCAAGAGTTCTCTTCTCTCTTTTTTCTTTTAGAAAGATGTTGATTCTTTTGAATTGAGGCCTAGGGTCCTTTTTATAGTGCCCATAAATTAGTTAAATTTGTTAAAGAGATCTTTCTCTGAGTGATTTGGGGAATTTTCCCCACCGTTGGATCTTTGATCCAAGGGCTTCTGCTTTGCAGAAGAAAATCTTCTTGTTTTAACAAGAACAGAAAAGATTTCTTGAAATTTTAATTCTGTTTGGCGCAGATGCCCCAGCGCGTGACACGTGTCGCGCAGCGCAACTGCGCTGACACGTGTCGCGCACCGCACAGCGCAGCGCAACTGCGCTAGCGCATCTGCGCTGACACGTGTCGCGCAGCGCAGCGCCCGCGCAACTGAAGCGTTGCTTCCTTTAATAGAGCTTTGCTCTGATTGGGCGCGCTTTCTTGGGCGCTGCTCTGACGTATCAGCGCCTGACATGTGGCGCGTTGCGCCCGAGATTTGAAGCGTTGCTTCAAAATTTTGAATTTTGAATTTCAACAGAGCTTTGCTCTGATTGGGCGAAACAGTCTCCGTATACAATCCACGGGCAACCAAACACAAAACAAACACCCACGACACAAAGTGACAATATGGAGAAGGAGAAAGTTGTTACCGCGATGCGGTAGCGTAATTAACTACAGGGGCTTGCGTCTGCAGAGAAGAGCGTCCCCACAATCAAAAACCCCTCAAACGAGGGGGAATCTGACGAAGTCTGCTACATCAGCCGCATCCGTTTAAACCTTCGATACACGGTGCCATAAATCAACTTGGTATCTTCGGAGAGGTGGACGGATAGCACCAATTAGCATCTGCCCCCAGATTCAGGAAAGACATCCAGTCTTCCCGACTTCCGGCGGTGAACAGATTCCGGCACGCCCGGTGGGACCTTTTCCTCTTTCCACTCCACACTTCGTGTGTCGTGTTCGTGAACCAATCGCGGTTTGCTAATGGTTGCCCTTGGGTTTTTGGCGTTTTGCTTGGTGCAGAAAGCGAAGGATCAATGGCGTTCACTTGCTCAAAGTGTTCCACATGCAACTGCAACTCACGTCCTGCCTCAACTGGGGGCATAACCTATGGGCCCCAAGCGGCCTCTCTGTTCACGATGCCCGTGGAGCAGATTACTCACGCCACCACTGGGCTGTTTTTCGGGACCATGCTCCCGCCAACGAGCTTCACTGCTCCCGTGCCTGTACCAGAAGCTCCCAAAAAGTTGGTCTTCGATCGACTTACAGCTACTGCGGCCCCTCTCAACGGGTCGTCCAACACCAACGCCTCGGTCTTCTCCAGATTGGGCCAAAATTCCTGCGGGACCACAATGAAGCTTGCAGTCCCAGAGAAGGTTATTCCGAAGAGAGTAACCAACCCTGCTCCTGAAGTCGTCAAGGCGGCTTCTCCTGCTAAGGGGTCGGTCTTTACAAGACGGACCGTCCCAACTCTCACTCCTACTCCTGTTACTCAAAGAACCTCAGTCTTTAACAGGCTGACACCGGCAACGGCCCCTCACCTGAACAGGGGGAAAGACAAGGCCATCCCCGTCACCAAGCCAATTCCATCAGCGCGACATGCTCGACGTCGCCACTGGCGTCGAGTGGGGAAGTCAGGAGGTAACTCCCCTTCTGGGCTAACTCCACCAGCCCCGACGGCGGAAATTAATGTTGCTGTTCCAACCGGGAACAGCTTTGAGCTATTGAATAAGGTGCGTAGGAATTCTCCTACCACTGTACTGAAAAGGTCTCCTCCTCCACTGGAGAAGGTTGCGGAAGCAAAGCCAGAACGGTCCCCGCAGCGGCTGTCCTCCAAGATCTACAAAGTTTGGCGTCAAGTCCAAAACTCTGTGATTGATCCAAATTTCTCCCGCCAGCACAAGAAGCTGAAGGTCCGACAGGAAGAAAGCCATCCTGCCAAGCCACGAAAAGCTGTCTGGGTGCCCACTGCGACGGCCCCCTCAACTTCGACCGCTCATAAGAAGAGAAGGCCGGAGAAGATCCCCATGCCTGCGACAGATGTCAAAGGCACTGAACCCAAACGCCCTAAGTCTGGGGGCATGGTGGTCCATACTATTTACATAGTATCTGGAAAGGAAGATAGCCGCGCTTCTATGGGCCACCGACCACTCACCCGATCCATTACAAGAGCCTACGAACAGCAGTAGCAGAAGCTCCAGGAGATGCTGACTGCGATGGCCGCACTCACCGGGCCAAAAGAAAGCCCGGAGGCGTCATCGGAACAACGTCGCGAACACGAGACCGATGCTGAATTCCTTCGTAGAATGCTTGAAAAGAGGACAAGGAGGCTGCGGAACAAGCGGCCAATATAAAGCAAATGGCTCTTCTGTTCCAAGACATGGTGGGCATGATGATCCAGCCGGATCCCCCAGCTGAAGATCCTCCGATTATCCTCGAAGACGACAGAGGAGAAACGTCAAATCCACCTCCGGCTCTTTCAACAGCCAAAGAGGAAACAATCTCTAAGGCCGCCCTGGATGATTATATTGCTCAACAAATACGAGTTCACAAGGCAAATGAAGCGACCGGCCAAGTCGTCAAAACGGGGCGACCATATCCGGGCTAGTATGATCAGATAAAATACCCGCCGGGCTACACGATCCCGAAATTCCATGTCTACAAGGGGACAGGAAACCCCCATCAACACGTCGCTCAGTTCAAGACTCTTTATGGCAACACCGGCGGCGATGATAAGCTCTTGCTTCGCCAATTCGTCGGCAGCTTATCGGAGACGGCGTTTGAGTGGTACTCTGAGCTTCCGAACGACTCCGTCAAAACTTTCGCAGAGATGGAGTTGTTATTCACCCAGCGATTCGCAAGCTCCAGCGAACGCACCCCAATAACGGCATTGATCAATGCAAGGGTGAAGTCGGGCGAAACTTGGGTTCAATACGCAATCCGATGGTGGAACTTGTGGTCGAAGTGTGAACAACGCATCGAAGAAGCACCAGCGGTGGGCATGTTCGTGGGCACCCTACACCCTCATGCAACTATTTCACAGTTCATGATATTCTTTAAACCGACCACGTTCTAGGCTTTGATCGATAAGCTAGCCCAGATGGATCAAATGGGTTACAGACCGTCTCCCCCGAAACCGGAACCGCGGAACGACAAGGGTAAAGGGAAGGCAACCTTCGTTGCGAACACCCAACAGCAGCCCAGTGCCTCAAAGCTAGCAGATCAACTGGAAGAGAGACGACGCTATTACAATGAGAAAATGAAGCGTCCTTACTCATTCCCACGGGACAAAACGAAGAGGTTGTTCGAGCTGACGGTGCGCAACAGGCTTATCAACTTGCCAAATCCAAGGCGACCACCGCAACCCAGCGAAGTAAATAATCCCAATTACTGCCCTTACCACCAAACGGTAAGCCATCCGATCGAGGATTGCTTCATCTTTAAAGGATGGATCGAAGATCAGTACCTACAAGGCAAGTTTGCGTTGTCTGAGAAGTGGAAAGTAAATCCACCACAACCGCACACTCCTAAGAAGACGGACACACCGGGGGCAATGTGCTCTTTTATTGAAGAAGCTCCGTGGGAGGTCGTGCTTTCAGCCAAAATCAAAAGGATGCTGAATGATCTTCAGACATGCCCGACGATCAGGTGGAAGAACCCGCTAGAACCCCAGATCATCGAAGGGATGCTGAAGTCGTGCCCAACTCCAAAAATTGGTGGTGATAGCCAAAGCACTCATGCTCAGCCGTCGAAATCTTCGAAAAAGAAAAAGAAATCCAAAAAGCCCGTGAAGCCTAGCGATAAGCGCACGGACCTGCAAAAACAGATTGACGCGCTGGAGGAGTATAATTAAAAGGCGCGGACTCCCATCACGCTCCAAGAGTTCCTCAGCCACGTCCTTCAGGAGGAAGATGATGGAGAAGGCTCGTCGGATGGATCTGAAGGTTACGTAGCAAGTTGTCATATGATCTCTCACTCGTTTACGGACGATGAAAAGGCTTCTTGCACAAAGAAACTGGGGGCAGAGCCTGAATCGGAACTTCTGGGGCCGTCGGATGTAATGATCGACGCATTCCTAAATGAAGCTCTCCTAAAAAGTAAAGCTGATCGGGAGCGTGAGATGGCCATATTTGAAAGAGCCAAACGCCGGCGACTGGACGAAAGATTCAAGCCACTCCCGCCAAATCAAGGAACACCCGTCGGGGATAAAAACAAGTTCAAGACGAGGAAAAGGTTTGCTAAAGCCATATCAATGGGAATGAAGCTACCACCCTCTGAAGGAAACATTCCTGGTGAAACAGAAACGCATCCTAGCTACTGCTTATATCATCGAAAGATTTTGCATCCTACCGAAGAGTGCGACGCTTTTAAAAGATGGTGGCAGGGATATGTTGCTCACCGGCAACACATTAAGCAGATGAGATGCAAAACTCGTCGGGAGCAAAGAAGTGCGACCGAGGAGTATAAAAGAACTACCGGTAACGGTCGCATGGTCAACACCGGGGGATCGCAGGTTCTCACTTTCGGAAGCGACTCTGACGAAGAGATGGCTCTTGGCCCTCTCTTTAAAGAATCCACCTTGAGGAAGGAGGAAGAACCGAAGGCCTGTGAAAACATTCAGCTGCGCAATCGCACGCTTCCAGAAAAGAATCTCGGACCCACGAGTAGAAAAGATAAGGGAAAAGAAAAGGTCTCTGAGGATATCGCCCTGGATGACCAAGTCATGAAAGAGCTGACTGCCAAGGACCCGCCAAAGAAGAACAAGGTGGACTACAACGTTTTGGCACACTTGAGGAAGTTACCTTCGCAACTCAGCATTCTCGACGCCCTTTTACTATCCAAAAAAGCGAGAGATTCATTGATCAAGGCGCTACAAGAGCCAGAGCAATTCCAAGCTTTTCTCGCCGAAGAAAAGATGAAGGACGAGCTAGAGGAAGTACACACAGCCGATATCACCTTCGGCGACGAAGACCTCCTCCTTGGGACGTGCGAGCACAACCGTCCCCTCTATGTCTCAGGATACTGCCACGATATAAAGATAGGAAAAATCCTGGTCGACAATGGGTCTTCCGTCAATCTTCTCATCGTGCGAGTGTTGAAGGAAATTTGCATGAGCGTCCAGCATCTCGCTCGTGATAAAATCACCATCTCTGGTTTCGACTCCCAATCGTCACGGACTCTTGGGTCTGTGATACTGACGCTTCGCTTCGGGCTACTCATCACGGATATTAAATTTCATGTCATTGACGCCAAGACATGCTATAACGCTTTGCTCGGCCGACCTTGGTTACACGAGTACAACATCATCCCTTCTACACAACATCAGTGTATGAAATACTTTAAGGATGGTCTCGAGTATACCGTGACAGGAGAGTTGAACCCGTTCTCCGTAAACGAAGTCTGGAAATACGAAGATGCAAAATACTTCTTGCCAGATTTCGAAGACACGGAGAGATGTCACAAGCCCGAGAACAAAGCTATCGCCACCATTCCTGTCTTCGGGAGTGATACTTGTTAGTGTATATGCCCTAGAGGCCATTACTGTATCATACTAGTTTGTATATTACTTAATGGAAGCTTGGGATATTCACCTTGTATAAACAATCTTGCTCAATATAGTAGTATGATACTTGGTTTGTTTCTACTTCAATGTGTACTTGTGTTTATTTCAGTATATCACTTATACGCATTAGTGGAGCCCTTAGGATCTTTGCTTGATTACCAGCGTTGTGATGGCAGTCACACTAGTGGGGGCTGGGTAATCTATAAGCACATCCTTATACAGGTCCCTAGTCGTAGGACTATCGAGACAGGGCATCGATACTCCGGAGTAGACTAGCGTATGCGCTTCTCATCCCAGTATGGGAGATGGTCTGTCCCACAGTCATCAGTACGTCGTACTGGAGATAGTATACGGGTGCTCGTTGGGTTACGAGTACACTGGACAGGACTCGTCGGGAACTGACAGGTTGGTACTATACCTATCGTCAGTTATCAGTTCCCAGGTGACATGAGTACAGCTTAGTCCGCTGACTTGACACTGGCACTTCGCCTCGAGTGTGTTCCCACTGCACTTTGATCACTACCCTACCACGGCTCAAAGGAGTCGTGCAAACAGGTGGTGGTTGGGTGCAGTCCCGAAGCACTTGGAGGCAGTGACGGTTAGACAGGATTCGTCTCTCCCGGTATTGGGGGTTGACATCGCGCTGTGTCTAGGAGAGCCATTACACGAGTAGTCCCTGGCCAGGGCAAGCGAGATATACTGGTAGGTTTCCAGTGTTATCTCAGGGTGTTTTGGGCTTCACTCCGACATGACTTGTACCGCTATTGGGGGACTGACGTTTTACCGCCCCCTAGGCCCGACATGCGATGTATCAGACGAACAGACCGGACTGTACGGAGACTGTCACATTCAGACTCAGTAGGAGTTCAGATGGGGTTTCACCTCGTCAGCCTTCTTGTCGACATCTACCTGGGGACTGTTACACACAGCTAGTGCCGCTTGCGGTCTGTGGTTAAACCCACTGCCAGCGTAGTGTCGAGTCTTTAGAGTCCCACACAGAGGGTATTCGCCTCTGGGCAAAACAGAGTAGAGGTCGCATGGTTTTGCGACAGGGTTCGTTCTCATCCGCGCACTTGTGCACGTTTGAAGTCCGGACGGATATTACTGGCTGGCTCTGGTTTGAGTCAGATACTGGTATATGATTTGGGGTTGCTTTTATCTCAGTATTCATGTTCCTCGGAACAAGGATGCAGGTGTGTATGCACGGTTATTTGAGGAAGAGGAAGATGACTTTCATTAGGGTTTCGGAACGGGTGCGTATGCACAGTTGACAGTCGTCTTTTTCCAAACCCTAATGGATTTGTATTATATCAATTAATAATATATAATAAAATGAAATTGTGTCATGGTTGGTTTTTGTTGACTTGTTGACCATGGTTGACTTGTTGACCATGGTTGAAGTTTTGACCATCATCATTACAAAAGAAAGATGCTCTTTGATTCTAGCAAATTCATTTAATGTTTGAAATGATAATGGTCATTCTAAAACTTTCCATCAACCTTTTCATTTTCATTATTATTATTGATAATTCTTTTTCTTTTGCATTATGGTTGCAAGAAAGAAAGAGGATAGCTCATTCTATCATATTCATTCTCTCTCTTCACTTCATCTTCTTCTTCCTCTAGCTAAAGAGAAACCTTCTCATGTGTTGAGAATCCTTCTCTTTAAAAAGAAAAGCACCCCTTAGACACTCTCTACTTATTCTAGGTTCAAGGTTTAGCAAGCCGGAAACCCTAGTTCACTCAAAGCACGAGGAAGAGCCCAAAGGTTGAACTCTCGAGGTGGATCCATCTTCGACGGAAGAAGGCGACAAAAAGAGAACCATCAACCTCTACAAAGTTTGAAGAAGAAGGAGATCAAGTTTAGGTATAACCATCTTCATCCGAGTAGCTAACTCACTTTGGAAAAGTTTGCTAGTTTTAGTTTAGTTAAAGATCCCGACTTTGCTTAGTCCATGTTGCCCCTTGCGCTAAAAATTTGATTTTTTATACCGTTTCCGCCTCCCCGTAAGAACTGGGGGTCGCAACGTGGACTTACAGTGGTATCAGAGCCTAACTAAACTTAAACTAGCTTGGTAGTGAAGTGTAACGAAGTTCGGAACCGAAAAAATCACAAAACCGGAAAAACAAAACCCTAAGTTTCTGTTGAATTTTTTTCTGCTCTAAATGAAAAACTTTATACTTGTAAATTCGGCTCAGGGTTTTGTGTGAACACCCAAGAAAAACGATGCAGTGATTCGTTCAAACCGCCGCGCTTCCGCCGCACTAGGTAGGCATGTGCCGCGGAAGCGCCGCGGTTTGTCGTCTTCTGTGCATCGTTTTTCGTGCAGTGTGTGTCTGTGTTGGTTTTGGGATTTTTAAAATATATTATATGTGCCCAGATTTTCCAGAACTGAAATTCACTTTTGGGGTCCTATAATTCCGTATTTTTTTCCGAACTTCACTGCACTTTGACTATGATGGTTATATCTGTGATGCTTGCATGTATTGAACGTCGGCTAATCGCTATAAGACGATTAGTCGGGGTTATACATGATCTGTGTTTGACATTGGAATGTGTATATGAATATGTTGGACTGTCGCGGGTGAATAGCCGGGGTGGATGTGAGATGAGCTTTTGTTTTTCTTTCATTCATTGTAAATGTAAATTGATGTAATAATTATTATTTGTTTGGCCGCACAACCGGGTCGGGGTTGTAGCCGTCATTGTATAATTCTTTTTACTGTTTTGCTCCTAGGATAGACCCATGGAGGGGTGCACAAACTGCCGGGTACTTGGCGGGTAGTTTGCCGCACCCGTAGGGGTCTTAGGTGGGCTATTTGGCTATTCACCGCGACCGTGTTATCCGCTTTTTCGTTCCAGGCTCGAAAGGATTGCGGATTGCTAGTATATCCAATGTATTCATCTGTGATCTGTAATGTCTATCATTGCTTTCTATTTAGGCGTTGCTTATGTTTTACAGCCGCGCTAGCCCAGCCCCCGCTCTGTCGTTAGTTAAGTAACCTAACGAGTGATGACGGGACCCCGTGGCGAATGCGAATGGCATAAGCGTACGTCATATTTTGGTTGTTTTCTGCAATGGTAGGATTAAATGATGGGACGCATTAAAAGAACTAATGCAAGAATATCACGCATTAAAAGAACTAATGCAAGATAATAAACCAAGTTTAAAGTCGATGGAACACTTTCGGAAAACTACTCGGTTCTTTTCAAAACTAACTTTTAAATGCGGAGCTTGAGCCACTCCTTCTAAAAGCTATCTGGTTCCATCGATTATATCAAGTTCACTACGTTCACGGTTTCGCCAAAACCATCCGTAGCCCTCCGTCGTTTCATATGAATATTCAACAGTATTCAAGCTGTGTTTGTTGGCCTTAGTCAAGGCACAGTGTTTGGTAGCTGCTGGGTATTCATATGTTGCATAGATAGAATGCGTTGGTTTGGGACAGTCGTATTGCCTTGTTGGCCATAGTCAAGGGTATATGCGGGTGGGTTCAAATTAACCTGGATAACGACGGGAAGAACTTGACATGTGACTTATGATTTGTTGGCCTTAGTCAAGGTCATAAGAGCATGGGGCAAAAATCCACATCGGGAGTTTCATAAGTACTGAAACTTGCTAGATTTGCATACCATTTGGAGTGTGATGATTATGGTAGGATTCCTTCATTTTCGTCACGCGATGATATTTGGATCCCGATCCTACTGTGAGTATATGCTACTCCTCGGGAAATTTCTCACTAAACGATCAATGCTATAAACCTAGTAGGTGCCTAGAAAGGTGTTAGCGGGGCTACGCCCCCAGGGAAAAGAGGTTCTTAAATTAAGGAACTTCGCGAAAGCGTTGGAAAACCTCCCTCGAAGTACCGACACTGGCCTGGCTGAACGGTTAAGCAAGTATTGTACGGTGGGATTGATCCCGGCTAATTCTTCCTTTGTGGTTTGAGAAGGGATTCGAGAGACAGTGGGAGCCATCCTGTTTAGACAAATTAAAAACCATTCTAAACTTGCAAGAGCATCGTGCTAAGTGTTTCTTCTCTCCCCCTGCAGCGACCAAATCGAAATGACTGGACTTAAGTTACTTCTAGATAAAAACATACTGACAGGGCCAAACTACAAAGATTGGCTCAGGAATGTCAAATTGGCAATCGCTTACGACAAGCTGGGGTATCTTCTTACCACCAAAGCTCCCCCCGTCCCAGGTCCCACCTCCAGCGTCGCGGATAAGGAAATCCGTACGACTTGGGAGATTGACAGCGCGAAGGCCAGGTGCCTCGTACTTGCCTCGATGGACAACGACCATCAGAGGAGGCACGAGAATATGGATTTGGAATCCATATTTCTTCATACAAAAGAACTGTATGGAGAGCAGTCTCGTATCGCAAGATACGAAGTGTCGAAGAAGTTATTTTCAACAAAATTGGCCGTCGGATCATCGGTAGCGGACCACGTGCTTAAGATGATTGGCTACACTGAGGAGCTCACGGAACTTGGGACCACGTTGGACAGTGAACTCTATACGGATATAATTCTCCAGTCCCTTCCATCCACTTACGCCCAGTTCATACTGAATTTCAACTTACAAGAAAAGGAAGTTGAACTTTCAGAACTCCTCAACCTGCTGAGGAGCGCAGAGGGCACCCTACAGAAGGGTAGGGATACACCCGCTTTGTTTGTAGGAGGATCTTCTTCCTCTAGGTCCAAGGCGAAAGCCAAGGGAAAGAGGAAGAAAGCCCCCGCCAAACCAAGAGGCGGTGTTAGTAAAGTGGGTACGAAGGGAAAGGAAAAGGCAACAAAGATTGCGGGGAAGCTTATTGGAAAGGAAGAGTGCTTCTATTGTCATAAGAGTGGACACTGGAAGAAAGATTGCAGGGCTTGGAAAGCCAGGACACAGGAACTGAAGCAGGTTGCGGCTTCAGCTTCAGGTGTGTATGTTATTGAAAACTGTCTTTCTATAAACTCTACTTCCTGGGTATTGGATACCGGATCAGGATCTCATATCTGTAATTCTTTGCAGGCGTTGAGAAACCGTAGGTTTTTGAAGGCAGGTGACATGACCCTCAGAGTTGCGAACGGAGCTAGCATGGATGCTAAAGCCGTGGGGGACTATCACCTGGGAATGACAGATGGGCATGTTTTGGTTTTGCGTAATTGCTTTTTTGTACCCAACGCAACTTGTAATATCATTTCTGTATCTTTGGTTTCTAAAGAAGGTTATGAATTTGCGTTTGTAAGTAATGTTGTAAACATTCACCTTAATCAAGTTCTGATTGGGTCAGGTACACTGAGCAATGGTATATACGTATTAAACCAACCACAGATTTTCAATATCCAGAATACATACAAAAGAAAGTCTCCAGATATCAATCAGGCTTTCTTATGGCATTGTAGACTGGGTCACATCAATGAGACACGGTTGACTAAGTTACATAAAGAAGGATACTTGGATCCGTTCGAGTATCAGTCTTATGCCACTTGTGAATCTTGTCTCATAGGAAAGATGACAAAGACTCCGTTCACTGGACACGGAGAAAGAGCGAGCGAGCTCTTAGGACTCATACACAGTGACGTGTGTGGTCCAATGTCTACACATGCGAGAAGCGGTTATTCATACTTCATTACTTTCACAGACGATTTCTCTAGGTATGGACATGTCTTCTTAATGAAGCACAAATCCGAGGCCTTTGAGAAATTTCGGGATTACAAGAATGAAGTTGAAAAACAAACAGGCAAAAGTATCAAGATCCTAAGATCGGATCGAGGTGGTGAATACTTGAGTGCCGAGTTCCTGGACTATTTAAAAGAGAATGGTATTCTCTCTCAGCGTACTCCTCCATACACTCCGCAACATAACGGTGTATCAGAAAGGAGGAATCGAACCCTATTGGATATGGTTCGTTCCATGATGAGTAAGGCTGAGTTACCGCGATCTTTCTGGGGATATGCACTAGAAACAGCTGCACATCTCTTGAACCAAGTTCCTACTAAGACTGTGCCTACCACACCATATCAGATGTGGAGTGGGAAGAAACCCTGTCTTAAAGCCTTTAAGACATGGGGATGTCCGGCTTTTGTAAAAAAGCAGCATGCGGACAAGCTCGAGGCACGCTCAGTACAGTGCAAGTTTGTGGGATACCCAAAGAACTCCAAGGGGTATCTATTCTATTACGCAGAGGAGCAAAAAGTCCTTGTTTCTCGTCATGCCCACTTCTTGGAAACTGAGTTTTTGGAAAATCAGATAAGTGGGAGCGCAGTAGAACTGGATGAAATTCCAGAACCTCAGACTATTACTGAAAGCTTAGTGGAACCAGAGGGTTCAAAAGAACAGGACATTCCTATGCCGCTCCGTAGGAGTAGTAGGCAGTCTCATCCGCCCGAGAGATACTGCGGTTTTCTCATAGACGGGGATAGAGAGGATTGCATCATAGATTATGATGAGTCTACTAGCTTCCAGCAGGCCATTCAGAGCGTTGACTCGGTAAAATGGCTGGATGCAATGCGGACCGAAATGGAGTCCATGTACACCAACAAAGTATGGACGTTGGACATTGCTCCAGACGGGGTAAAACCCGTAGGATGCAAGTGGATCTTCAAAAGGAAGATTGGTGTAGATGGACAGGTTGAGACCTATAAAGCTAGACTTGTAGCAAAGGGTTTCCGTCAAAGACCTGGCTTGGACTATGACGAAACCTTTTCTCCAGTAGCTATGCTGAAATCCATTCGGATCCTTCTTGCCATTGCTGCCTTCCACGATTATGAGATTTGGCAGATGGACGTAAAAACCGCTTTTCTAAATGGAAATTTAGAGGAGTGTGTCTATATGGATCAGCCAGAGGGTTTCATTCAGAGTGGGAGCAGCGGAAAGGTGTGCAAGTTGCTTAAGTCCATTTATGGACTAAAGCAGGCATCGCGGAGTTGGAACATCTGTTTTGATGAGACGGTCAAGGAATTTGACTTTATCAAAAATCCAGATGAACCATGCATCTATAGTAGATTTGTAGCGAGAACTGTAGTATTCCTTATTTTATACGTGGATGACATTCTCTTAATAGGAAATGACATTCCTATGCTACAATCTGTCAAGGGTTTCTTGTCACACAGGTTCTCCATGAAAGACCTGGGTGATGCCTCTTACATCCTGGGGATCCGGATCCATCGTGATAGATCCAAGAGGATATTAGGACTTTCACAGTCCAGGTACATCGACACCGTACTGAAAAGATTCAGTATGGAAGATTCCAAGCGCGGTAACCTACCGGCTTGTCACGGGATCACCCTCTCTAAAGAGATGTCTCCCAAGACTGATTTGGAGAGGGATCGCATGTCTATTATACCCTACGCTTCTGCGGTAGGCTCTATAATGTATGCGATGTTGTGTACCAGACCGGATGTAGCTTATGCACTGAGTGTAGTAAGCCGGTATCAGTCAAACCCTGGGGAGAAACATTGGATAGCAGTAAATAACATTCTCAAGTACCTGAGGAGGACTAAGGAGATGTTCTTGGTGTATGGCGGAAAAGACCTCCAGATCGAGGCCTTTGCTGACTCCAGCTTCCAGAGTGACAAGGATGATTCCAAGTCCATGTCGGGTTTTGTCTTTACCCTCAATGGAGGGGCGGTGTGTTGGAAGAGTTCCAAACAGGAAACCGTTGCAGACTCGACTATGGAAGTGGAATACATCGCTGCATCTGATGCCGTAAAAGAGGCTGTCTGGATAAGGAAGTTCTTAAAAGAACTTCAGGTGGTTCCGTCCATTGTTGACCCAGTACCTCTGTATTGCGACAACAACGGGGCTATAGCTTTAGCAAAGGAACCCAGGTCCCATCAGAGATCCAGGCACATCTTGAGGCGGTATCACCTGATCAGGGAGATCGTGGATCGCAAGGAGATCGAGGTTCGGAGGGTTGCTTCAGAAGAAAACACTGCAGATCCATTCACCAAGGCCCTACCCCAGACTCAGTTCGAGCGGCTAATCGAGATGATAGGTCTTCGATACGCCAGTACATGGCCTTAGTGCAAGTGGGAGATTGTTAGTGTATATGCCCTAGAGGCCATTACTGTATCATACTAGTTTGTATATTACTTAATGGAAGCTTGGGATATTCACCTTGTATAAACAATCTTGCTCAATATAGTAGTATGCTACTTGGTTTGTTTCTACTTCAATGTGTACTTGTGTTTATTTCAGTATATCACTTATACGCATTAGTGGAGCCCTTAGGATCTTTGCTTGATTTCCAGCGTTGTGATGGCAGTCACACTAGTGGGGGCTGGGTAATCTATAAGCACATCCTTATACAGGTCCCTAGTCGTAGGACTATCGAGACAGGGCATCGATACTCCGGAGTAGACTAGCGTATGCGCTTCTCATCCCAGTATGGGAGATGGTCTGTCCCACAGCCATCAGTACGTCGTACTGGAGATAGTATACGGGTGCTCGTTGGGTTACGAGTACACTGGACAGGACTCGTCGGGAACTGACAGGTTGGTACTATACCTATCGTCAGTTATCAGTTCCCAGGTGACATGAGTACAGCTTAGTCTGCTGACTTGACACTGGCACTTCGCCTCGAGTGTGTTCCCACTGCACTTTGATCACTACCCTACCACGGCTCAAAGGAGTCGTGCAAACAGGTGGTGGTTGGGTGCAGTCCCGAAGCACTTGGAGGCAGTGACGGTTAGACAGGATTCGTCTCTCCCGGTATTGGGGGTTGACATCGCGCTGTGTCTAGGAGAGCCATTACACGAGTAGTCCCTGGCCAGGGCAAGCGAGATATACTGGTAGGTTTCCAGTGTTATCTCAGGGTGTTTTGGGCTTCACTCCGACACGACTTGTACCGCTATTGGGGGACTGACGTTTTACCGCCCACTAGGCCCGACATGCGATGTATCAGACGAACAGACCGGACTGTACGGAGACTGTCACATTCAGACTCAGTAGGAGTTCAGATGGGGTTTCACCTCGTCAGCCTTCTTGTCGACATCTACCTGGGGACCGTTACGCACAGCTAGTGCCACTTGCGGTCTGTGGTTAAACCCACTGCCAGCGTAGTGTCGAGTCTTTAGAGTCCCACACAGAGGGTATTCGCCTCTGGGCAAAACAGAGTAGAGGTCGCATGGTTTTGCGACAGGGTTCGTTCTCATCCGCGCACTTGTGCACGTTTGAAGTCCGGACGGATATTACTGGCTGGCTCTGGTTTGAGTCAGATACTGGTATATGATTTGGGGTTGCTTTTATCTCAGTATTCATGTTCCTCGGAACAAGGATGCAGGTGTGTATGCACGGTTATTTGAGGAAGAGGAAGATGACTTTCATTAGGGTTTCGGAACGGGTGCGTATGCACAGTTGACAGTCGTCTTTTTCCAAACCCTAATGGATTTGTATTATATCAATTAATAATATATAATAAAATGAAATTGTGTCATGGTTGGTTTTTGTTGACTTGTTGACCATGGTTGACTTGTTGACCATGGTTGAAGTTTTGACCATCATCATTACAAAAGAAAGATGCTCTTTGATTCTAGCAAATTCATTTAATGTTTGAAATGATAATGGTCATTCTAAAACTTTCCATCAACCTTTTCATTTTCATTATTATTATTGATAATTCTTTTTCTTTTGCATTATGGTTGCAAGAAAGAAAGAGGATAGCTCATTCTATCATATTCATTCTCTCTCTTCACTTCATCTTCTTCTTCCTCTAGCTAAAGAGAAACCTTCTCATGTGTTGAGAATCCTTCTCTTTAAAAAGAAAAGCACCCCTTAGACACTCTCTACTTATTCTAGGTTCAAGGTTTAGCAAGCCGGAAACCCTAGTTCACTCAAAGCACGAGGAAGAGCCCAAAGGTTGAACTCTCGAGGTGGATCCATCTTCGACGGAAGAAGGCGACAAAAAGAGAACCATCAACCTCTACAAAGTTTGAAGAAGAAGGAGATCAAGTTTAGGTATAACCATCTTCATCCGAGTAGCTAACTCACTTTGGAAAAGTTTGCTAGTTTTAGTTTAGTTAAAGATCCCGACTTTGCTTAGTCCATGTTGCCCCTTGCGCTAAAAATTTGATTTTTTATACCGTTTCCGCCTCCCCGTAAGAACCGGGGGTCGCAACGTGGACTTACAATACTGAGGAAGAGGAAGAGATAGTTCATCCAGGCCCGCCCCAGTACAGCAAGCCAGGACCGTCCACTCCTATGTTGATCTTTGGCAGCGACTCGGAAGATGAGGTCCATGCTATATTATCCGCTCGGCCTTCAATACAAACATTCGCTGATGAAGAGCAAAGTTTGCAAGTTGCCATGGTTCCGCCCAAATATCATAAAGAACTGGACGCGCTTGATACCTACAGTGTGGAAGAGCTGCAGACGTTCCATGTCCCTCTCAGGAGAGAAGGCGAAAAGGCGATCCTATTTTACCGCTCCGGGGAAACTAAAGTGGAAAAAGAAATCTGGCACGGTGCGGATTCTACACTTGACAGGCTCCAGCCCATTCGTCTGCCTAGATATTACACAGAAGGCTTGAAAAGGCTATTGAAGCACCAAGGGATACCCTTCAAACAGACCGCTCGAAAAGCTAAGTTCTATGACAGGGTCTGGAACGTTCCCGGAACTCAGCGCAAGTTGCCCAACGGGAGAATGGAAGCAATCGGGCTTGGATACGTTCGGTCCAAGAAATGGGAGCTACTCCACGACTGCTATGTCGTACATGACTTTGATGAAGAAGGAGATGCTCAATGGGAGAATGCTAACCCTGAACCAGAAAGAGCCCCCGATGTGAAAATGCCCATTCCGTCGTTCGAAAAACAAATGGACAAGCTTATAAAGGAAGCTGGTCAAAAAGTTCGAGATGACCATAATCGCGAAATGGCCATCTACGAGAAAGCCAGGACGCAACGCCTCCTTCAACAGGCTGCGAAAGATGAAAATGCCCCTCCCTGTCAACCTGTTGTACAAAAGGCTCGACGCAGAGGCCGAAACAAGTCAAAGAGCGGAAAAGGCATTCGACAGCGACAAAGCGGGACCAAGAAGTCACGCGATCGGGAATCGAGCGGTCTGGATTTGTCCCTTATGAAGAAGATGAGTCGAACCCTTTTCCTCAAGACAAGACAAAGAAGATACTTGATCTTTCCATAAGACATCAAATGCTTACACTTCCGGAGTCCAAACACCCTTAGCAAGCAGGCGAAGTCTCACACCCAGACTATTGCTTTTATCACCGAGCAATAGGACATCCTCTCGAAGACTGCTTCACCTTCAAGAACTGGCTCAAAGACCAATATCAGCTCGGCAAATTCGCTCTATCCAGCAGTTGGAGGGTAACACCGCCGCATAAGCATGAACCCAAATCCGCGAGAGTAGAACCAGATCAACATCAGTCATGGAAATGAGCTCGTACTTGTCATATGATAACACTATCAAAAGAAGAGCCTGAGAATATGGATGACCTCCCCTGGTGCTTCGAAAACAATGATGACGAGGTGATCTCAGAGTTTCCACCAGCGCCAAAAGAGCTGGAGGATGAAATACATACCACTGCAGATAATCTCAAGAAAATTGATTTGGGGACGACAAGTGACCCGCGACCGATATTCGTCGGTGAGCTGCTATCTAAAGAAAGGGTGGCTACACTAAAAGACGTGCTTATGCAGCATAAGGATTGCTTCGCGTGGAACTATTCCGAAATGCCAGGACTAGACCCAGAGATTGCTGTCCACAAATTGGCAATATCCCCGAACGTCAAGCCAATCAAACAAGCACCGAGAAGAATGCGGCTCGAGCTTGAGATGAGTATCAACACCGAGGTCAAGAAGCTAATCGACTCTGGCTTCATCCAAGAGGTTCAGTATCCTGATTGGATCGCCAACATCGTCCCAGTGATGAAGAAGAATGGGACAGTGCGCATCTGCGTAGACTTTCGGGATCTCAATAAAGCCTGCCCGAAAGATGACTTCCCAGTACCGGTCACCGAGCTGATGATAGATAACACGTCCACTCACGAAGTTTTCTCCTTCATGGACGGCTCGTCGGGATATAATTAGATAAAAATGCATCCCGAGGACCAGAAGCACACTGCTTTCCAGACCCCTTTGGGTATATTCTGCTACAAGGTGATGCCCTTCGGTCTAAAGGACGCCGGTGCCACCTATCAGAGGGTCATGACGAGGATCTTCGATGACCTCATACATGAAATCGTCGAATGTTATATCGACAACCTCGTGGTTAAAACCAAATCATACGAGGAACATCTTGAACATCTGAAGATTGTATTTCAACACCTTCGGCAATACAACTTGAAGATGAACCCTCTCAAATGCGCGTTCGGGGTGTCCTCAGGTAAATTCCTAGGATTCATCGTCCAACACCGAGGTATCGAGATAGATCCGTCAAAGATCAAGGCAATCATGGAAATGCCTCCGCCAAGAACTCTCAAACTGTAACATTTGGAATATTTAGAAATAAATAAAATAAATTAAATTAATAATAAATTGATAAGTCATCATTTCTTTTTGGACTGATCCAAATTCCTTGGTTGATTTCTCCTTGAAATTTCGTGGCCCATTTGTTTTGGTGTTTTGGGCAGTGGGCTTTTGCATGAGGCTTTGCATAGTAGCATGACACAAAGTTTAATTTGGGTGGCTGCCAATTTGGAGTGTGCTGGGATTAATTGGTATTAATTGGTGGAGGATTAAATATTGGCTTGGTGACTCATGAATGATGTGGAAGCTTACATGCATTTGAGAAGTGGACGTGAGACAAGTGGCTGTTCATTTCCTGCATGATTAATTTCGTGGCCCTTTTTTTTGGTGTTGATTATTAATTCTAGTGTGGCTATGAATTTAATAGAACACATCCACAAAACCAACAGCCACTGCACACTTGATTTTACAGAGAGCCAAATAATTTGATAAGCCACTTCATTTTGCCATCACAACTTGATTCCACAGTGAGAACATTTTGCTCCTGGCCGAGCTCTTGTAAAGCATGCTCATTTCCAGCAAAGTATTCGCAGAGTATCTCTAATTCAATCTTGGAGGGTTATTCCTACAGCAAATTTTGGAGGGTAAAACTCTTAAACACAGTAGGGATTAAATTCTGTAGCTTATTTAGTTTAGAGTAAATCAAGTCACACAATATCATATTTTAGCTAACTTGAGTGCCTGTTAAAATCTGCTTTGATCTGGAAAATATTTAAATTAATTAAACAGAGTTAAAATGATATAGATAACAACTAGAATAAACCACAAGAAGACGACACCAGGGGGCCGGTTTTGGGCCGGCGGCCATACATGAAAATCCGGCGTCGCCGGCCATGGGGGGAGTTTTGTGGGTTTGGTCTTTTGGGTAGTTTACAGCACACAATTTTGGCTAAATTGGTGTTGTTTAATTAAATTAGTTTCACAGTAGTTAAAATCTGGGAACAGATATCGGAAAGGGTATCGTAAAACACTAAATACGACACGACTAAATCACGTCGCGTTTTAATTTCTGAAACAGTACAGAACAAGGTTAAAATTCAGCAAGATTAAGTGTTAATAACTTGATATAATCAGATAGTATGTAACTTGTAAGTAGGAAAGCGTGTTTTTCATTTCCGTTATATCGGAATAGCCGTTTTTCTTATATACGTTAATTTGTAAATTTAGACTCGGATACAAGAATTTCGGAAGCCACGAGGAAAGGGAAAGGATTAGCAATTCCGGAGTAGATTCGACTTTTCCGGTGAGTAGACTAAACATCTACCGGGGAATTTTGTAAAGATGGCGTGTTTCGCCCGTAGCTCTACTTAACTTGATGCTTATATCGTTATGTCAAATTGACAATATGCATTCATCATAGATTCATATAAATTGATTAGATGATTAGAACACTTCACAATTATCGATGAGTCATGCCACGTGCATATCTTATATGCTACACACACCTCGTCGATATTGCCATGTCACTTACACTTAAATATCATACTTGTTAACATGGATTTATATCGTATTTCACATAACAATTATAGTAGTAGATTGCATCATTGACATCATGTTACTTTATGCGTGTTTTGTGTTATATATGAGGTAAATGCAGAATTGAGGATTTATGGTTTTGAGTTTTGAATACTATTACATAAATCCAGTGTTTTTATGATTGATGTGTCATGTCCACCATGAGATGATTTCTATTTTGGTTTTATTCCGGACCGAGTGGGGGAGATATACGGTCGCGGATTTCGCGTTATCCATACTGAGTGGGGGAGATATACAGTTGGATACATGGTGGACCCGGTCGAGACCGAGGGGCAGGATAGCCGTATTGAGACGGGGGAGCCTATCGAGGTTACTCGATACCGGAGTTAGTGATAAAAATACGGCGTGTATCTGGATGATAACGACCGGTATTATTGATTCAGGATCATTCGGGGAATGATGCCTATAAGAAATGGAAGTTTTGTGTCGTTGATGGACACTGAGAAATGATTTTAATTGAGTTGTGATTTCCGAAGTATCATGAGATTTATTGTTGAACTTCACATATACTCATATTCATATTGATTCATATTCAGTAGCATGATTGTCATATTTACTTTATTCGCCGTTATATGTTAGTCATATTCACTGAGTTGGCAACTCACCCCCGTTGTGCCACAGTTCCTTGCAGTGATAGAGTAGACGGGTAGCTGCGAGGCAGAGCTACGTTTGCGGTTGTATTCCATCTTTTGATAGGTAGGTTACATGTGTAGTAACCTTCCTTTTTGATTTTGTATTTTGTATCTAGAAAGTCTCCATCAAACCTGTATTTTGACTTAGAATGAGAGATGGAATATATATGGACAGTTGAGATATGTTGGTCAGTATCATTAATTCTTTCTTTATGAAATTCACAGTGATGTTCTATATGTTTATATTCATGTTCATTGTTAATATTGTTGGTTCCAACTAGGAATACAACTAAACTTAACCTTTATTATTTGTTTAATAAATTAACTTCATAAATTGAGATTTTTACTTAAAAACTAAATTTTCATAAGTAATTCCGCAAAAAGGTATTTTGATCTTGGTTTTCGGCTTACTTGGACTTGTGCATATCTTTAGATATGATACAATCTAAGTGCCTGTCACATCCAAACTTGGGTCGTGACAAAGTTGGTATCAGAGCCTAGGAGTAACCTTACGGAATTCAGTAAGGGATTTCAATAGGTTGATGTAAGTCCGAGAGTTAGGATGACCTTTGGTTTGATGGAGTAGGTGAATTAGGACGAATGCAGTACCGTACGTATGTTCCGCGGCATATTTACGTTATCGTATTCAGCCTAACTAACCTTAGGATGTTTATCTTGATCTATTCTTCCGTTGATTCTTCGTTATTGATTGCTTCTGTTCCCATACCTTATCAACTCTCGTTTCTTATTCCAGTTGCTATGGCTACGCGGGCTAGGCGAGCCGCAGCCAGAGATGCAGCTAGGGCGAGTCCACCTGTGATGACGACTGGTACACCGGACGTTCCGGCGGTGCATGAGCATGTTGATCCTCCTCCAGATCGCATGACTAGGATTGAGGAGGGTATGTTGGGATTACAGCGAGTGGTAGGATAGTTAGCTGAGACCACTCAAATATTGAGATCAGATCCAGCACCGACCGTAGCAGAATCCGAAGTACAGCCTACACAGACGGTAGCGCCAGTAGATACGAGAGTGATGGAGGTATCACTTGCAGAGTTTATGAGATTGAGACCCCCGGTATTTACAGGGACCGATGTAGCGGAAGATCCTCAGTCTTTTCTTGATAGGATGGCGAGGATTGGTAGATCATTGCGATGTTCTGATGCGAGGTCAGTTGAGCTGACTAGCTTTCGTTTGGAGGGACTTGCACAGGAGTGGTGTGAGTCGATGGAAAGAGGGCGAGCTACGAATCTTCCTCCGATGACGTGGACCGAGTTTTCTACAGTCTTTCTTGCCAGATTTCTTCCCCAGAGTGTGAGGGACGCTAGAGCTAGCAGTTTTGAAGTGTTGAGGAAATCAGCAAGTATGTCAGTAGCAGATTATGACTTACGATTCACCCAGCTGTCGCGATATGCCCCATACTTAGTACCTACAGAGGAGCTTCGGGTGAAGAGGTTCCTAAGGAGTTTGGACACACAGTTGTATCTGGCGATAGGCTCCCGGCATTTTGATACATATGCACAGGCCATGGATGCGGCGATTCGAGTAGAGAAGCGTTTGAGCGAGTCAGGGGTCGTTCCAGAGCCAAAGAGGAGTAGACCGGTCGTGCCGACAAATAGACAGTTTGGCCGAGGTAGAGGGTCATATCCAGACAAATATACAGGCCGCAGTGTCGGACGAGGTTGGACACAGGGCCAGATGTTCAGTTCTTATCCTGATGATCAGAGACCACCATCTACCTGTTATAGTTGTGGACTTCCCGGACACTTTGCGCCGGACTGTAGATCTCAGGGAAGGACCGTTACTCCACAGGCTGCTTTACCCCTTCCACCTCCTACACCGATGGCTTTACCTCCTCCCCCAGTTGGCGCTACACGCCAGGTAGTTGCACCACGAGGTCGAGGCTTTGCAGGACGTGCTCAGAGAGGTAGAGGAGATAGAGGTAGAGGACGACAGGATGCGGGCAGGGGCCAGGCACGGGTTTTTGCGCTGACTCCACAGGATGCCCAAGCATCAAATGCAATCGTGACAGGTACTTTTACAGTATGCTCATTAGAGGCACATGTTTTATTTGATCCCGGTTCTACACATTCTTATGTATCTTCACGATTCGCACTTTTGTTGGGGAAAGAGTCGTCATTATTAGAGTTACCTTTGGTAGTGATTACTCCGGTTGGAGATTCTTTTATAGCTCGGCACGTATTCAGATCGTGTTCGGTACGTATTGGTGGTAGAGATTCGTTAGTTGATCTGATTCTCCTGGACATGTTAGATTTTGACATACTTCTTGGGATGGATTGGTTAGCCGCTTGTCATGCCTATGTAGATTGTAGAGGAAAAGCGGTTAGATTTTGTTTTCCAGGTGAACCGGTGTTTATTGTGCAGGGGGATTGCAAGTTAACCCCTGTCAACATGATTTCTGCTTTTTGTGCGGGGCGGCTCTTGAAGAAGGGTTGTCATGGGTTCTTGGCTTTTATTCAGGACATAGGGGTCGCTGAAGTTCCATTGGACCAAATCCCGATCATACGAGAATTTCCTGAGGTATTTCCTGCTGAGTTACCAGGATTGCCACCTGAACGAGATATCGAATTCTGCATCGACTTGATTCCAGGTGCAGGGCCTATTTCTATACCACCCTATCGAATGGCACCGACGGAATTGAAAGAACTCAAGGGCCAGTTACAAGAGTTGTTAGATAGAGGACTAGTTTGTCCCAGTGTTTCACCGTGGGGAGCTCCTGTCTTATTTGTTAAAAAGAAGGACGGTAGTATGAGGATGTGCATTGACTACCGACAGCTGAATCGCGTCACTGTACGAAACAGGTATCCATTACCACGTATAGATGACTTGTTCGATCAGTTGCAAGGAGCTGGGTTTTTCTCAAAGATTGACTTGAGGTCAGGGTATCATCAATTGAGAGTTCGGAAGGAAGATATTCCGAAGACGGCATTTCGTACGAGATATGGGCATTATGAATTTCTGGTGATGTCGTTCGGACTCACCAACGCTCCAGCAGCTTTTATGGATATGATGAACCGTATCTTTAGACCATTTATCGATCGGTTTATTATAGTATTCATAGATGATATTCTTGTATATTCTCGGAGTCAGACGGAGCACGAGCAGCATTTACGTATCACATTGCAGACCTTGAAGGAGCATCAGCTGTATGCAAAATTTTCTAAGTGTGCTTTTTGGCTCGATAGTGTGGAGTTCTTGGGTCACATAGTTACGAGAGAAGGTATATGTGTAGACCCAAAGAAGATTGAAGCGGTACAACACTGGCCCAGGCCTATGTCAGTTACGGAGGTTCGGAGTTTCTTAGGTCTGGTAGGTTATTACAGATGCTTCGTACAGGATTTCTCACGGATAGCAGCACCTTTGACAGGATTGACTAGGAAGGAAGTTCCATTTCAGTGGACAGATGCGTGTGAGCAGAGTTTCCAACAGTTGAAGACGCGTTTGACGACTACACCTGTATTATCATTACCTTCCGGGGCAGGGGGTTTCGTCGTGTATTGCGATGCTTCTAGAGTGGGCTTAGGCTGTGTGTTGATGCAACACGGCAAAGTTATAGCATATGCTTCTCGACAGTTGAAGAGGCATGAACAAAACTACCCCACTCATGATCTAGAGATGGCTGCTGTAGTATTCGCATTGAAGATTTGGAGACATTACTTGTATGGAGAATCGTGTCAAATCTTCACAGATCATAAAAGTTTAAAGTATATCTTTCAGCAGAAAGATCTGAACCTCAGGCAGCGTAGATGGATGGAACTGGTGAAGGATTACGACTGTGAGATCTTGTACCACCCAGGCAAAGCGAATGTGGTAGCAGATGCCTTGAGTCGGAGGCCTAGAGGTAATTTATCTCAATTAAGCGTTTTGCAGAGACAGTCTTCTACAGACTGGCAGATCTTATGTGATAGTCGCATACAGTTTGAGTTCACGTCGGCAGGAGGTCAGTTAGCACATGTTCGCACCAGGCCTCAGTTATTAGATCGTATTCAAGAGGCGCAGCCTACAGATACTCGCATGATGGAGATTATGGATCAAGTTAGGCAGGGCAAGGAGACAGAGTTCGTGATTGATGATCATGGAGTATTACGTTTTAGGACTCGTCTCTGCGTGCCAGATTCTGACGGATTGAGGCGTGAGATTTTGGAGGATGCCCACAGATCAGTATACAGTATCCATCCTGGTTCCACCAAAATGTATCGTGATTTGAAAGATATTTATTGGTGGGAAGGAATGAAGAGGGACATTACAGAATATGTTTCAAGATGCTTGACTTGTCATCAAGTCAAAGCAGAACACCAGAGGCCGGCCGGAGAACTGCAGCCCTTACCCATTCCAGAATGGAAATGGGAACAGATTTCCATGGATTTTGTGGTGGGTCTACCCAGGACTACCAGAGGGTATGATTCAATTTGGGTGATTGTAGATAGATTGACAAAAGCCGCTCATTTTCTTCCAGTCAAGACGACGTATGGATTTGCTCAGTATGCACAGGTTTATATTGATGAGATTGTACGTCTACATGGAGTGCCGACATGCATAGTGTCAGACCGAGGTACCCAGTTCACGAGCAGGCTATGGCAGAAGCTTCAGGACGCTCTTGGTACACGACTGAGTTTTAGTACAGCTTTTCACCCACAGACAGATGGTCAGTCGGAGCGGACCATTCAGATACTAGAGGATATGCTTCGGGCTTGTAGCCTAGATTTCGGTGGTAGTTGGGATCGTCACCTACCTTTGGTAGAATTCTCGTACAACAACAGTTTTCAGGAGACGATCCAGATGGCACCCTTTGAAGACTTGTATGGAAGGAAATATCGATCACCCGTTTGCTGGACGGAACTTAGTGAGAGTGGTATTTTGGGACCGCAGATAGTACAAGAAACTACAGAGAAGATTCATTTGATACAAGATAGAATGAAAGCGGCCCAATGCAGACAGAAGTCATACGCAGATCGACGACGACGTAAACTCGAGTTTGATGTGGGAGATCATGTGTTCCTTCGAGTATCTCCAATGAAAGGTGTGATGCGCTTCGGGAAGAAAGGGAAGCTCAGCCCCAGATATGTTGGACCTTACGAGATTTTAGAGAGGGTGGGCGCTGTAGCTTATCGGTTAGCACTCCCACCTAATTTTCCCGACGTGCATCCGGTGTTTCACATTTCGATGCTTCGCAGATATCTTCACGATCCATCTCATACGATCCAGCATCAGACTCTACCGCTTGGGCCAGATTTATCCTACACAGTGCAGCCAGTCGCTATTCTGGACAGGCAGGCAAAGCAACTACGATCGAGGATACTGCCATCTGTAAAGGTTCTCTGGCAAGGAAAGGATCGCGAGGAGATTACTTGGGAGACGGAGGACGCAATGCGAAAGAAATTTCCACATCTTTTCATAGGTATGTCTAGTAATTATTTTAAATTCGGGGACCGAATTTTCTTAAGGGGGGAATATTGTAACATTTGGAATATTTAGAAATAAATAAAATAAATTAAATTAATAATAAATTGATAAGTCATCATTTCTTTTTGGACTGATCCAAATTCCTTGGTTGATTTCTCCTTGAAATTCCGTAGCCCATTTGTTTTGGTGTTTTGGGCAGTGGGCTTTTGCATGAGGCTTTGCATAGTAGCATGACACAAAGTTTAATTTGGGTGGCTGCCAATTTGGAGTGTGCTGGGATTAATTGGTATTAATTGGTGGAGGATTAAATATTGGCTTGGTGACTCATGAATGATGTGGAAGCTTGCATGCATTTGAGAAGTGGACGTGAGACAAGTGGCTGTTCATTTCCTGCATGATTAATTTCGTGGCCCTTTTTTTTTTGGTGTTGATTATTAATTCTAGTGTGGCTATGAATTTAATAGAACACATCCACAAAACCAACAGCCACTGCACACTTGATTTTACAGAGAGCCAAATAATTTGATAAGCCACTTCATTTTGCCATCACAACTTGATTCCACAGTGAGCACATTTTACTCCTGGCCGAGCTCTTGTAGAGCATGCTCATTTCCAGCAAAGTATTCGCAGAGTATCTCTAATTCAATCTTGGAGGGTTATTCCTACAGCAAATTTTGGAGGGTAAAACTCTTAAACACAGTAGGGATTAAATTCTGTAGCTTATTTAGTTTAGAGTAAATCAAGTCACACAATATCATATTTTAGCTAAATTGAGTGCCTGTTAAAATCTGCTTTGATCTGGAAAATATTTAAATTAATTAAACAGAGTTAAAATGATATAGATAACAACTAGAATAAACCACAAGAAGACGACACCAGGGGGCCGGTTTTGGGCCGGCGGCCATACATGAAAATCCGGCGTCGCCGGCCATGGGGGGAGTTTTGTGGGTTTGGTCTTTTGGGTAGTTTACAGCACACAATTTTGGCTAAATTGGTGTTGTTTAATTAAATTAGTTTCACAGTAGTTAAAATCTGGGAACAGATATCGGAAAGGGTATCGTAAAACACTAAATACGACACGACTAAATCACGTCGCGTTTTAATTTCTGAAACAGTACAGAACAAGGTTAAAATTCAGCAAGATTAAGTGTTAATAACTTGATATAATCAGATAGTATGTAACTTGTAAGTGGGAAAGCGTGTTTTTCATTTCCGTTATATCGGAATAGCCGTTTTTCTTATATACGTTAATTTGTAAATTTAGACTCGGATACAAGAATTTCGGAAGCCGCGAGGAAAGGGAAAGGATTAGCAATTCCGGAGTAGATTCGACTTTTCCGGTGAGTAGACTAAACATCTACCGGGGAATTTTGTAAAGATGGCGTGTTTCGCCCGTAGCTCTACTTAACTTGATGCTTATATCGTTATGTCAAATTGACAATATGCATTCATCATAGATTCATATAAATTGATTAGATGATTAGAACACTTCACAATTATCGACGAGTCATGCCACGTGCACATCTTATATGCTACACACACCTCGTCGATATTGCCATGTCACTTACACTTAAATATCATACTTGTTAACATGGATTTATATCGTATTTCATATAACAATTATAGTAGTAGATTGCATCATTGACATCATGTTACTTTATGCGTGTTTTGTGTTATATATGAGGTAAATGCAGAATTGAGGATTTATGGTTTTGAGTTTTGAATACTATTACATAAATCCAGTGTTTTTATGACTGATGTGTCATGTCCACCATGAGATGATTTCTGTTTTGGTTTTATTCCGGACCGAGTGGGGGAGATATACGGTCGCGGATTTCGCGTTATCCATACTGAGTGGGGGAGATATACAGTTGGATACATGGTGGACCCGGTCGAGACCGAGGGGCAGGATAGCCGTATTGAGATGGGGGAGCCTATCGAGGTTACTCGATACCGGAGTTAGTGATAAAAATACGGCGTGTATCTGGATGATAACGACCGGTATTATTGATTCAGGATCATTCGGGGAATGATGCCTATAAGAAATGGAAGTTTTGTGTCGTTGATGGACACTGAGAAATGATTATAATTGAGTTGTGATTTCCGAAGTATCATGAGATTTATTGTTGAACTTCACATATACTCATATTCATATTGATTCATATTCAGTAGCATGATTGTCATATTTACTTTATTCGCCGTTATATGTTAGTCATATTCACTGAGTTGGAAACTCACCCCCGTTGTGCCACAGTTCCTTGCAGGGATAGAGTGGACGGGTAGCTACGAGGCAGAGCTACGTTTGCGGTTGTATTCCATCTTTTGATAGGTAGGTTATATGTGTAGTAACCTTCCTTTTTGATTTTGTATTTTGTATCTAAAAAGTCTCCATCAAACCTGTATTTTGACTTAGAATGAGAGATGGAATATATATGGACAGTTGAGATATGTTGGTCAGTATCATTAATTCTTTCTTTATGAAATTCACAGTGATGTTCTATATGTTTATATTCATGTTCATTGTTAATATTGTTGGTTCCAACTAGGAATACAACTAAACTTAACCTTTATTATTTGTTTAATAAATTAACTTCATAAATTGAGATTTTTACTTAAAAACTAAATTTTCATAAGTAATTCCGCAAAAAGGTATTTTGATCTTGGTTTTCGGCTTACTTGGACTTATGCATATCTTTAGATATGATACAATCTAAGTGCCTGTCACATCCAAACTTGGGTCGTGACACAAACAGTTGCGGTCTCTCCAAGGGAAGCTCGCGTATATCCGGCGATTTATAGCCAATCTCTCTAGCAAGTGCCGTCCTTATAGTCACCTGATGAAGAAGGGAACCCCGTTCGTCTGGGATCAAAAATGCTAAGGCGCGCTGGACGAAATCAAGCAATACTTGCAGAATCTGCCACTACTAGCCGCTCTGGTCAAGAGAAAGCCTCTTATTCTGTATACAACCGCCCTCGAAGGTTCCTTAGGCGCATTATTGGCACAAGAGAACCACCAAGGGAAAGAAAGAGCTCTCTATTACTTGAGTCGAGTTCTCCTGGGGGTAGAAAGCAATTATTCTCCCATCGAAAAACACTGCCTGGCATTGATTTTCGCGATAACGAAACTCCGACACTATGCGTTGGCGCATGAAATTCGTCTCATATCAAAGGTGGACCCTCTCAAATACTTGATGTCGAAGGCCATATTGACGGGACGACTCGTTAAATGGGCCTTGCTCTTGATGGAGTTCTCAATAACTTATCAGCCTCTTAAAGCAGTGAAAGGCCAAGTCATCGCCGACTTTCTCGCTGAGCATCCAATACCTGCCAATTCTCCTTTGAACTGCGAGCTGCCAGACGAACATGCATTTGATGCGATCGACGGTGGTGATGCCCGATGGAAACTTTATTTTGATGAAGCTTCCTCCATGAAGAAGCGAAAACAGAACACCCCTATAATCAAATCAGGGGTAGGCCTTATCTTCGTGACCCCACAAGGAAAGATAATGCACTTCGCCTTCTCCTTGACAGAGCCGAGGACGAACAATGAAGCTGAATACGAAGTTTTGATAGCAGGCCTCGAGATCGCCATCGACATGGGAATTGAAAACCTCCTCATATATGGAGACTCCCAACTGGTCGTCAGTCAAGTAAATGGTGACTATCAGACGTGCAAACCAGAGTTGGTGAAGTATGGCGAAAAGGTGCAGCAACTGTTGACCCAGATTCCTTTCTACACCCTCGAAAACATACCGCGTGTGGAAAATAGCAAAGCAGATGCATTAGCCAAGCTCGCTAAAGAACTGGCCGACGAGAACCTCGATGACATGAGGATCGTTGTGCAAAGTCGTCGGGTTCTTACACTTGCAGAAATATCTTCGGGGTTGTCCGAAGAAAAAGGAGCGACTGAGCAAATGGCTATGCAAATAAAAGACCAGGAAAAGACCGAGGATTTGAGAGAAGTCTTTATAGACTACTTCAAATCTCGTCGAACGCCTGAAGACGCATCCTCAAAATATCATCTCATGAAGCGAGCCCTATCTTTCGCCTTCGTCAATGATACTCTGTACAAAAGGTCATTTGATTCTCTGTGGTTGAGATGCCTGGGACTTGAAGAGGCAAAGAGAGTCGTCCAAGAAACTCACGACGGACTTTGCGGTTCTCACCAAGCCGGGCCGAAGATGAAGCTGAAGATTAAAAGGATGGGCTACTATTGGCCCACGATGATTCAAGACTGCCTCGAGTATGAGAAGCAATGCCACTCGTGCCAGATCCATGGGGCTTTATCCACCAACATCCGAATCCACTACATCCAACGGTGGCTAGCTGGCCGTTCGAAATGTGGGGAACTGATATAATCGGACCCATCGAACCAGCATCATCCAGAGGACACCGATTCATTTTGGCGACGACTGATTACTTCTCCAAATGGGCAGAAGCAGTACCACTGAGGGAAGTGAAGACGGAGAATATCCCCCACTTCTTCAAAACGCACATTATTTATCGGTTTGGAACTCCGCGACAGATCATCTCCGATAACGGACCAGCCTACAGAAACCACAAGATCAGCCGCTTCGCACAACAGCACAACATAGACTGGAGATACTCCTTAATCTATAATCCCCGAGCTAACGGTCTAGCTGAGGCTTTCAACAAGACCTTAACAAAGATCGTGAAGAATACGGTGTCCCGAAATAAAAAAGACTGGCATGAGAGACTGCAAGAAGCTCTCTGGGCATATCGAACTACGTTCAAGACGGCCACGAACACAACGCCGTATGCGTTGGTATTCGGTACAGAAGCAGTACTCCCTCTCGAGATAGAGTTACCTTCTCTACGAGTGGCAGTCCATTACGAGTTGACGGACAAAGAGAACGCTTACCTTCGGCTTGAGGAACTTGATGCCCTTGATGAAACCCGGCTCCTGGCGCAGCAAAATCTGGAAGCTTATAAAAAAGATGACGCGCTCATATGAAAGATTGACCAGGCCAAGGACATTTCGCCAAGGCGAACTCGTGCTAGTGGTCAAAAGACCTATGATCCCCAATCGCGCCAAGCGGGGAAAATTCGAGCCGAACTACGAAGGCCTATACATCATAGACAAGTTCTACCAGGGTGGAGCCTATCTACTCATGGACATGTATGGTGAAAAACCTTTCAGGCCAATAAACGGTCGCTTCCTGAAGAAGTACTACGCTTGACGAGTCACAGCCTAGGTCAATGATAGATGACGACGACTATGTCCGCTCGCTATCTTCCCAAGCCCAAACTCTATAAGTAGTAGCCGGCTTACTTTACAACGGACCGAAACGTCCTTAAACTAACAGTGGACCGAAACGTCCTTAAACTAACAACGGACCACTATGTCCTAAAACTAGCTGTTGACCGAGATGTCAATAAACTACGAAGGATTGCAGCATCCCAAAACTGATACTAAAATAAAAAAAATAAAAAAATAAAAACGGTATGTCCATAAGCAAAACGGGCACGGATGAAAATCCGAAAGGGCTCCGTGAGTAAAAACAGCAGGGCTACCGGCGAGTCTTGTGAAAACCCGAAAGGGCGCAACCTCGTTAGAAAAAGAAAAGGATAAGAATAAAAAAAAAGAAAAGAGAAAATGGTATGTCCATAAGCAAAATAGGCACGGATGAAAACCCGAAAAGGCTCCGTGAGTAAAAACAGCAGGACTACCGGCGAGTGTTTGCGAAAACCCGAAAGGGCGCGACCTCATTAAAAGACACTTACAGCGTTCTCTCGACCTTGTGAGGAGAAATCACCCACGTGAGATCCTTACGACTCACAAGGGAGCAACACACTTAGGGATCCTCATGATTCCTAAGGAGAAATTACACTTGCGAGATCCTCACGACTCGCAAGGAGAACCCTCTTATGGGACCCTCACGGCTCATAAGATTTGAAAGTCTTAAGCTACAGGAATTTGAACCTGTTCTTAAGCAGCCCCCACAACCTTCAATACTGCCCTACAAGCGGCTCATTGCTGACCCTTGTATACAATCCACGGGCACGAATAAACATTTCCCTAACAAGGTCCTATCCATGACTAGGGATATGTTCGCACGGTGAACAACCCTTATGAGTCCTCTCGACTTATAAGGAGAAAACACTCTTGTAAGATCCTTACGACTTATAAGAGAACATACACTTAGGAGTCCTCACTATTCCTAAGGAGAAAACGCGCCTACGAGATCCTCACGGCTCGCGGGGAGAAATACCTTTATGAGACCCTTACGGCTCATGAAGTCAAAAGCCTTAGTCTACAGGATCCTAACCCTGTTCGCTAAGCCACCTTTGTTCGATATCGACAGAGGCAAATGATGATTCGCTCCTGGTAATATCCCAGTTGTAGCGGTGCTGATGCCGAAATCGATATCTAAATCCAAGCTTGCAGCAAAAAGCCAGCAAGCCACACATGCATACGGAATAGCCGAAATGATGGGGCAACTTGCAAACAAAATCAGCAAGTAAAAATGTACGCATGCAAAATAGCCGAAATGATTGGGCAACTCGCAATAAAAAAATAGTGAGTAAAAATAAAACAAATGGCCGAAATGATTGGGCACCGCGAAGAAATAGCCGAAATGATTGGGCAATCGCGACCTTCGCGATATAAAGCTGAAATGATAGAGCATCGCGGAAAGAAATAAAAAAATGAAATTTATGCCCTACAGGTGATATCACATCATTCCCTGTATACAATCCAGGGGAACAAACAAAGAAGGAATCAGACCTTCCCTCCCTAGGTTTCATCAGAAGAAGAAACCAAATCTCAACGGTTCACAGATAGCCTGGGGATCATCTCAACATTCGTCTCATTACGACGGGCACAACATCAAGCACAGTGGAATAGCGGCAACCCCCGGTTCCATAACTCGGTGGTGCACAGATGACCGAGAGTCAAACCCCGAATCCGTGAAATGCGGATAAAGTCAAAAATTCCTGGTTACGTGGAACGCGGATAATGTCAACCCCGACCCCGTGGGAAACGTCCAGAGCGGAGCCTGGTCCTCGCAGAACACGGCAGTGAATCCGTGGGAAGCATCCAGAGCAAAATTCCTGGCTACGTGGAACGCGGCTTATGTCAATCCTGACCCCGTGGGAAACGTCCAGAGCGGATCCTGGTCCTCGCAGAGCACGGCAATGATCCCGTGTGAAGCATCCAGAGCGGAGCCTAGTCCTCGCCAAACACGGCAGTGAACCCGTGGGAAGCATCCAGAGCAAAATTCCTGGCTATGTGGAACGCGGCTTATGTCAATCCTGACCCCGTGGGAAACGTCCAGAGCGGATCCTGGTCCTCGCAGAGTATGGCAATGACCCCGTGTGAAGCATCCAGAGTGGAGCCTGGTCCTCGCCGAACACGGCAGTGAACCCGTGGGAAGCATCCAGAGCATAATTCCTGGCTATGTGGAACGCGGCTTATGTCAATCCTGACCCTGTGGGAAACGTCCAGAGCGGATCCTGGTCCTCACAGAGCACGGCAATGATCCCGTGTGAAGCATCCAGAGCGGAGCCTGGTCCTCACCGAATACGGCAGTGAACCCGTGGGAAGCATCCAGAGCAAAATTCCTGGTTATGTGGAACGCGGCTTATATCAATCCTGACCCCGTGGGAAACGTCCAGAGCGGATCCTGGTCCTCGCAGAGTACGGCAATGACCCCGTGTGAAGCATCCAGAGCGAAGCCTGGTCCTCGCCGAACACGGCAGTGAACCCGTGGGAAGCATCCAGAGCAAAATTCCTGGTTACGTAGAACGCGGCTTATATCAATCCTGACCCTGTGGGAAACGTCCAGAGCGGATCTTGGTCATCGCAGAGCACGGCAATGACCCCGTATGAAGCATCCAGAGCAGAGCCTGGTCCTCGCCGAACATGGCAGTGAACCCGTGGGAAGCATCCAGAGAAAAATTCCTGGTTACGTAGAACACGGATAACGTCACTTCCGACCCCGTGGAAAACGTCCAGAGCGGATCCTAGTCCTCGCAGAACACGGCAGTGAACCCGTGTGAAGCATCCAGAGCGGAGCCTAGTCCTCGCCGAACACGGCAGTGAACCCGTGGGAAGTATCTAGAGCAAAATTCCTGGTTACGTGGAACACGGATAACGTCACTTCTGACCCCGTGGAAAACGTCCAGAGCGGATCCTGGTCCTCGCAGAGCACGGCAGTGAACCCGTGTGAAGCATCCAGAGCAGAGCCTAGTCCTCGCCAAACACGGCAGTGAACCCGTGGGAAGCATCTAGAGCAAAATTCCTGGTTACGTGGAATACGGATAACGTCACTTCTGACCCTGTGGAAAACGTCCAGAGCGGATCCTGGTCCTCGCAGAGCACGGCAGTGAACCCGTCTGAAGCATCCAGAGCGGAGCCTAGTCCTCGCCGAACACGGCAGTGAACCTGTGGGAAGCATCTAGAGCAAAATTTCTGGTTACGTGGAACACGGATAACGTCACTTCTGACCCCGTGGAAAACGTCCAGAGCGGATCCTGGTCCTCGCAGAGCACGGCAATGAACCCGTGTGAAGCATCCAGAGCGGAGCCTAGTCCTCGCCGAACACGGCAGTGAACCCGTGGGAAGCATCTAGAGCAAAATTTCTGGTTACGTGGAATACAGATAACCTCACTTCTGACCCCGTGGAAAACGTCCAAAGCGGATCCCGGTCCTCGCAAAGCACGGCAGTGAACCCGTGTGAAGCATCCAAAGCGGAGCCTAGTCCTCGCCAAATAAGGTAGTGAACCCGTGGGAAGCATCTAGAGCAAAATTCCTGGTTATGTGGAACACGGATAACGTCACTTCTGACCCCGTGGAAAACGTCCAGAACGAATCCTGGTCCTCGCAGAGCACGGCAGTGAACCCGTGTGAAGCATCCAGAGTGGAGCCTGGTCCTCGCCAAACACGGCAGTGAACCCATGGTAAGCATCCAGAGCAAACATCGGACTGTGAGGTCCTTAATCTCACGGACTATGATGTCCTTAACCTCGACCGTGATGTCTTAAAACTAACATTGGACTGTGGGGTCCTTAAATCCACGGACTATGATGTCCTTAACCTCGACCGTGATGTCTTAAAACTAACATTGGACTGTGGAGTCCTTAAATCCACAGATTATGATGTCCTTAACCTCGACCGCAATGTCTTAAAACTAACAACGGACTGTGGAGTCCTTAAATCCACGGACTATGATGTCCTTAACCTCGACCGTGACGTCTTAAAACTAACACCGGACTATGAGGTCCTTAAACTCACGGACTATGATGTCCTTAACCTCGACCGAGATGTCTTTAAACTACAGTATCCTAGAAAACGTCCAGGGCAGGGCCTGGTCCTTGCCAAACACGGCAGTGAATCCGTGGGAAGCATCCAGAGCAACCCTTGACTCCGTAAAATGCGGATAAGGACAACTTCGTCCATCACTCGCGGGTCCTCACGACTCGTAAGGGAGTAAATTCTTTTGTGAGATCCTTACGACTTTCAAGAGAAAACACACTTAGGAATCCTCACGATTCTTAAGAAGAAATTACACCTACGGGATCCTCTCGACCGGTAGGGAGAAAATTCTTTATGAGACCCTCACGACTCATAAAGTTGAAAAGTCTTAGGTGACAGATCCTAACCCTGTTTTCTAAGCTATCGCCACTCTACAACGAGCCCAAGATTGACAGCTATACGCTATCTACAGACCGCACTTGCTAAAGTCACATGGCAACAACACAGCAAAGAGGAGAAGGCAACAAGGAGAACATTTGATTCGCATTTGATTAAGCGTTCGAAGTATACCAGTCCATGCATGTGCAAGAGATTAAGTACATAAAATAAAACACGCTGAAATGAGAAATTTACCATTCATACTTCAAAAAGTTTTACAATCATGAAAGCAGTAAACGAAAACATCATCAAGATGATTACAATGGTAAAACCTTAAATCCAGGGCATGGATTGAAGAATTCGAAAGTAAAGCCGTCTAGAGTCTTTCTGGCCTTTCTGGCCTTTCTGGCCTTTCTGACCATTCTTGTGTGCATCCTCTCGCGCTCACGAGTGTCGAGATCCTCGGCAATGTCCCCCTCCCTTCGATAAGAAGCGATTATCATCGTCTGTTGGAAAGTTTGATGCAGAATATCAATGAGGGTATCTCGCCGCTTCTTCTAGATCAGCCCCGACAGGTACACCGATTGCACCTTGTCTTCGGCATCAACCAGCGCATTAAGCGGCATGGCCTCGTGAAACCCAGGAATTGCCCTCCAAATTGCTCCCACTACGATTTTCAAGAGAGCGGAACGGCGAGGAAGCAGCCAACCGGCGCATGCATGCAGACGATCCATGATCTCCGCACATTGGGCATCTGTAAACTCCTGATTTTGGCAACGGCCCTGTACGTGAATATCCTCATAAAAGATGAACTCGTGCAGACTATATAAATGAACAGCCATAGTGCCTGAAAAGAAACATCATTAGAAGATCAGTAATGAAGAAAAACAGATACGGAATTTAAAGGGCTTTTGATATCCCCGTGGAGAAAACAAATTCTGATTATGACACCTAATAAATTCGAATTTGTGAGAAATTCTAAAAATGGAATCTCATTTAATAAGCGACCCTTCGGGTCAAGGAGTCAAATTCCTCGAGAGCAATGCTTTGCGGACAGGAATGACACCTGTCAAAGTCAATTATGAAAGGAATTTAAAGAGATTTCCCGAGAATGCTAAGAGCCTAGCTCTGTAATGATGATGGAAAATCCATCAGAGATTAATGAAAATTAATTCTTGAGAATTAAAATTCTGGGATCTAAAAGATCCATGGAAAAACTCTTAAGAGTTCTTCATCAAAAGATCAAAAGATCTATACATTGTCAAAAAAGCAGAGCTCTGACCCATGGGCTAAAAAACCCTAAGGAAAGATCTATTTAGATCTATGGGTTCTTGAGATCAAGACTCTGTTTATAAAACCCCATAGGGGTTTTCTTTAGATCAAAAGATCTATGAGAGCAAGGCTCTGTTAATTAAAATTAATTTAATTTAATTTAATTTTTACCTAAAATTTTCTAGAAGTTTTAACTCTTGAAGTTCTTGGAAATGAAAGCAAGGCTCTGAGATAAAAATTCTTGAAGATGATAATCATCTGAGGACCAAGAGTCCTATTTATAGGCGCTGAAGCGCCTCCTCAACTTCTGAGTTGATCCAATGGCTCAGATGTTGCCACCGCTGCACTCACGTGTGCGCCACGTGAGCGCAACGGTGGGGGGGCATTTGTTTCCCCCAATCAGAGCAAAACTCTGTTTGAATTTCAAAATTCAAAAATTGAAGCAACGCTTCAGATCCCTTGCGCTGCGCGCTGAGCGCCACATGTCAAAAGCAAACACGCCAACGCCAGGAGCGCTGCGCCCTAGGCAGCGCACCCCAATCAGAGCAAAGCTCTGTTTCGAAATTCAAATTTTAAAATGAAGCAACGCTTCAGATCCCTTGCGCTCTGTGCTGCGCGCCACGTGTCAAACAGTGGTGCGCTAGCGCAGTTGTCTGCGCTTTGCGCTGCGCGCCACGTGTCAAACACAGGCGCGCTAGCGCAGTTGCGTTGCGCGCCACGTGGCAAACACAGGCGCGCTAGCGCAGTTGCGCTGCGCGCCAAGTGTCAAACGCCAGCACTGGAATTTAAATAATAAATTATTAATTAATCAGAATTAAAATTCTGTTCTAGAAAGATTTTTCCAATCTTATTAAAATAAGAAAATTATCTTCTGTAAAACAGAGGCCTTAGGATCAAACATCCAACGGTGGGGAAATATCCTCAGATCAATCAGAGAAAAATCTCTGTAACTAACTTAACAAATCAATTAGCCCTATATAAAGAACCCTAGACTTCAAGTCTCAGGGAGAGAGAACCCTCTGCAAACTTTGAGAAAAAAACTCAAAGAGAAAGAAAGGCAAGCCTTTGAAGAAAGAAGATCATTTTCTTCATCTTTAAAGGTAAAGAATTAAATTCTTGGAAGAACAGAGATGAAATCATCTCATTAAAAAAGAAGAAAGCTCTTCTAAAAAGATCAAAGATCTAAGAACAAGATCAAGATCTTCAATAAAAAAAAGAAAAAGATCAAAGGATCTGATTATAAAAGATTAAAAAGAAGTAATTTACTTCATTCATAGATCTTTTGATCTATAAAGGCATAGCCTTTTGATGAGAATAAGAACCTTGGTTCTTGGATCATGAGGCAATGCCTCTTTTGAAGAGTAGAACAAAAAACTTGTTCTTTGATCTTAAATTGACCAAACTGCGCTCTGCGCTATTGGACAGTGCCTTGCACTCTTGAATTGCGTCTTTGCTCTCCTTGGACTGGCGCACTGCGCCAGAACGCGCCACGTGTCAACCACAGAACAGTTTGCACTTTGCGCTTCTAAATATAGCGCACTGCGCTCTTGGACTGGCGCACTGCGCCAGAGCACGCCACGTGTCACTCACTGGCGCAGCGCGCTCATAAAGCGCAGTGCGCTAACAGACTTGTGCTTAGCGCTGAGCGCGCCACGTGTCACTCACTGGCGCAGCGCACTTATAAAGCGCAGTGCGCCAACAGATTTGCGCTTAGCGCTGAGCGTGACACGTGTCACCTTCGTGGGCGCTAGCGTAATGCGCTCTTTGATTGGCGCAAAGCGCCTGACAAGCCACGTGGCGCACTATCAGACCACTATTTTGCTCCTGACAAATGCTTCGCATTATTAAAAGGGCAGAGCCCAAGTAAAAGCCCAACAAGCATAACATAAAATACAATGTTAAACATTTTTAACTGGACTTAGCCCAATTCTGGCCATAAGTTCTCAATTTAAATTGAACTGAGCCCAACTGCTCTTTCAATCAATTTACACCCGGTTCAAGGGTACATCTCTTTGCTCCTCTGATATATGTCGTTGTAATTCCTCAACGTCGTCAGAGAGGTAACGGGTCCCAACAACCACACACTGTTACGGACTGTGGGGTCCTTAAACTCATGGACTATGATGTCCTTAACCTCGACCGTGATGTCTTAAAACTAATACCGGACTATGATGTCCTTAACCATGACTGTGATGTCTTAAAACTAATATCGGACTGTAAGGTCCTTAAGCTCATGGACTATGATGTCCTTAACCTCGACCGTAATGTCTTAAAACTAATACCGGACTGTGAGGTCCTTAAACTCATGGACTATGACGTCCTTAACCTCGACCGCAATGTCTTAAAACTAACAATGGACCGTAATGTCCTTAAACTAATTATCGACTGCAATATCATTAAACTAAACAATAGAGCCCAACTGCTCTCTTGTCGGATCTAAACGATCCCGTTAAGTTGATCTTAGTCTAAAATTAGACTAACGTATCCTTAACAAACGTTTAAATTGATCTTAGCCCCAAATAAGGCTAACATATCCTTAAACACAACCCCCCCCAAACCCAAATCTAAGAAAGATACGGATTTGGACTAGTCCACGCCCTACGGGCGACAACATAACTTAGTCACCGTATACAATCCACGGGCAACCAAACACAAAACAAACACCCACGACATGAAGTGACCATATGGAGAAGGAGAAAGTTGTTACCGCGATGCGGTAGCGTAATTAACTGCAGGGGCTTGCGCCTGCAGGGAAAAGCGTCCCCACAATCAAAAACCCCTCAAACGAGGGGGAATCTGACAAAGTCTGCTACATCGGCCGCATCCGTTTAAACCTTCGATACACGGTGCCATAAATCAACTTGGCATCTTCGGAGAGGTGGACGGATAGCACCAATTAGCATCTGCCCCCAGATTCAGGAAAGACGTCCATTCTTCCCGGCTTCCGGCGATGAACAGCCATATACATGGTATGCACCACCATGCCCTCAGCCTTGGAGCGTTTGGGTTCAGTGGTCTTGCGACTCGTCACAGACTCAGGGATTTTCTCCGGCCTTCTCCTTTTGTGCGCGGTCGAAGTTGAGGGAGCCGTTGTAGCAGGCACCCAAACAGATGACATCTTCTGTGTCTTAATAGGGTGATCCACTTCTCGCTGAACTTTCACCTTTTTCTGTCGGCGAGAGTAATCTCGATCAATCACCGAGTCTTGGACTTGACGCCAGACCTTGTAAATTTTAGAGGACAGCCGCTGAGGGGGCTGTTCAAGTTTCGCCTTTATGGCATTCTCCATTGGTGGAGGAGATCTTTTTAACACAGGAGTCGGAGAGTTTTTGCGTACCCTCTTGAGTGGTTCAAAGCTGTTCCCAGTTGGAACAGCAGCGTCGACTTCTACCATTGGAGCTGGCGGCGTAAATCCAGAGGGTGAACTGCCCCCATCTTTCCTCACTTGGCGCCAGTGGCGACGTCGAGCACGTCGAGCAGACGGTATCACCTCTGCTGTTGAATGAGCTTCTTCATGCCCCCTGCTCTGATGAGGGGTTGTTGTCGTTGTTAGCCTGTTAAAGACCGATGCCTGTTGAGAGGGGATGACCAATCTTGAAAAGGCCGATTTTTGTGCAGGGGAAACGGCCTTGGTTACTTCACCCGGAGTGGGAGCTGAAACGGCCAGCCTTGTGAAGACCGACCCCTTAGCAGGAGAAGCCGCCTTGGTGACTTCAGGAGTAGGAATGGCTATCCGCTTCGGGATATCGCCTTCTGGTATTGCGGGCTACTTCACGGGCCCGTTGGAGCTTTGGCCCAGTCTGCTGAAAACCGAGGCGCTTGGTTTGGGCGACCCATTAAGAGGGGCCACAATAGTGGTAAGCCGATCAAAGACCGACTTCTTCTGAACTTCTTGCAATGGTACAGGAGCGTTGAAGCTCATCGGTGGGAGCATGGTCCCGAAGAATAGCCCGGTGGTGGCATGGGTCACTTGTTCCACCGGCATTGTGAAAAGGGAGGCCACTTGAGGCCCGTAGATTACTCCTCCAGATGAGGCGGAATGGGAGTTGCAGTTGCAGTTGGAGCAGTTAGAGGACATTGATGTTCTTTTTTCTGCACGGGAGCAAAACCAAATCTTAGTACCTCGAACCCAAGGGCAACCATATTAAACCGCGATTCGTTCGCGAACACGACACACAAGGTGTGGAGTGGAAAGAGAAAATGGTCCCACCGGACGTGCCAGAATCTGTTCCCCGGCGGAGGACGCGACCGGGACGTTGGGACGTCAGGGCCTGAATTCCGAGGGCAGATGCTAATTGGTGATATCCGTCCACCTCTTCGAAGATGCCAAGTTGATTTATGACACCATGTATCGAAGGTTTAAACGGATGCGACCGATGTAGCAGATTTCGTCAGATTCCCCCTCGTTGAGGGGTTTTTTATTGTGGGGACGCTCTTTCCTGCAGGCGTAAGCCCCTGCAGTTAATTACGCTACCGCATCGCGGTAACCACTTTCTCCTTCTCCAGATGATCACTTCGTGTCGTGTGTGTTTATTTTGTTTTTGGTTGCCCGTGGATTGTATACGGAGACTAATTTATGTTGTAGCCCGTAGGGAGTGGATTAGTCTAAATCCGTATTTCGTAGATTTGGGTTTGGGGTTAGGTTTAAGGATATGTTAGTCTTATTTGAGACTAAGATCAACTTAAACGTTTGTTAAGGATACGTTAGTCTAATTTTAGATTAAGATCAATTTAACGGGATCATTTAGATCCAACAAGAGGGCATTTGGGCTCTATTGTTTAGTTTAAGGACATTGCGGTCGATTACCAATTTAAGGACATGGTGGTCCAATGTTAGTTTAAGAATATTGCGGTCCAAGGTTAAGGACATCATAGTCCATGGGTTTAAAGGACCCCACAGTCCGAGGTTAAGGACATCATAGTCCATGGGTTTAAGGACCCCACAGTCCAAGGTTAAGGACATCATAGTCTATGGGTTTAAAGGACCCCACGGTCCGTAGTTTAAAGACATCATAGTCTATAAAGTTTAAGGACGTCATAGTCCATGAGTTTAAGGACCCCACAGTCCGTGGAATGATTGGTTATCGGGACCCGTCACCTCTCTGAAGACGTTGAAGGATTACAACGACAAATATTAGAGGAGTGAAGAGATGTACCCTTGAACCAATTTTGGTTGGGAGATCTGTAGTCCAATTTGGGACTGAGATCTGTTAAAAGATTTATGAGCATATGGGCTCAATTAATCTGAATGAGGGGTTTACGGCCAACTTGGGCTCGGCCCACTCAGTTAAAATGTTAAACATTTGACAATATTGAGCATTGATTTGAGTTCTGACAATGTTTTTTGTCTTTTATTGAATGATGAGCATTCATCATAGCTCTGGGGCTTTATAGAACAATTTATGTTCTCTTAGCGCACACGTGAAGAGCACGTGGCGCGCTTGGCGCTTTGCGCCAGTCAAAGAGCGCAGAGCGCTTCTGCTGGGTAGCGCACACGTGAAGAGCACGTGGCGCACTTGGCGCTAAGCGCCAGATAATGGGCGCATTGCGCCATTTTATGAGCGCAAAGCGCTATTTTATGAGCGCAAAGCACTGTTTGTTCAGTGGCGCACACGTGAGGAGTACGTAGTGCGCTTGGGGCTGAGCGCCAGCCCAAAAGCGCAAAGCGCTATCTGTTAAGTGGCGCACACATGAGGAGCATGTGGTGCGCTTGGCGCTGAGCGCCAGTCCAAGAGCGCAAAGCGCTAGTTTATGAGCGCAAAGCGCTACTTGATCAATTTTATGATCTGAGAAGTAAATTCACGTTTAGAAAAGACTTTATCTCAGGGTTCTAAAAACAAAGTTCTTATTTTATAGGAGATATTTCAATCTCTTATTTTGATGAAAGGTTTTGCCTTTATGGATCTGTGATCCTAAGAGAATTGAATTATTCTTCCCCCCTCCCTTTATTTTATAATGAGATGTCCATGATCTCCTAATATAAAAGCCCTTAGTCTTATAGATCTATGATCTGTGAGAAGAATTATGTTCTTCTTCTTATTTTATGATGAGATCCTTTAATCTCTGTTGTGAAAGACATTGGTCTTATAGATCTATGATCTTAAAAAAAGAAGTGAATTCTTCTTTTTAATATGAAATGATTTCATCTCTCTGTTTATTTTTACCTTGAAGAAAATCTTCTTCTTCTGAGAGCTTGGCTCTTCTTTCTGAGATTTCTCAAAATTTATGGGGGTTTCCTCTCTATGAGACTTGAAGTCTTGGGGCATTTATATAGGGCAAGCTGATTTGTTCAATCTGTTAAGGAGATCTTTTCTCCAATTGATTTGGGGATTTCCCCACTGTTGGATCTTTTGATCCAAGGGCTTCTGATTTACAGAAAGCAATTTTCTTGTTTTTAACAAGATTGGAAAATCTTTTCCATACAGAATTTATTCTGCATTTTTGGTGATTTTTAATCACCTTTAGATCATTGATCCAACGGTGCTCTGATTTACAGAGCACAATCTTCTTGTTTGGAAAGATTTTAAGGAATCTTTTCTTAACAGAATTTTACTCTGGTTAATTGATGATTTATCATTTTATTGGATCTTTTAACTGACGGTGGGGAGCTTTTAGTTCCAGCGCTAGCGCACCCGTTCTTTGCACGTGGTACGCTGCTTATAGTGCAGCGCTCTTAGCTCTAGCGCACACGTGGTGCGCTACTTGGAGCGCAGCGCACTTGGCGCTGCTATGAAGCATTGCTTTATTTCAAATTTGAAATTTGAACAGAGCTTTACTCTGATTGGGGGAAACAAATGATTATACGATTTATGGCTAATTGTCTCGCACTTAACTGAAGTATTGATTTGTATTAACCGCTGTATCAGTAAAATGATGAGTCGGTTTACGCAAACAGGGTTGTGCATATTTAAAGAAACAATTCTGGGAATTATGTATAAGCCACGAATATCGGTTAGGGAATTGTGCGAGGGAAAAGGAGTCGTCAGACAGTTGATGATAATATACACTTTGTAACAAAATGATGTTGCAGAGATAAGAAATATGAAACACTAGATATAGTTGGAGCGTGATGTCAAGGGTCAATCTTTCCATATGTTGGGAAGACGCACAGCTTAGAAGCAGCTCATGTTCTTATTTTTGTACTTTCAAAAATTAGTATAGTCAACACTTATGAGCAATAGATATGCGAGAGATCTAGGAGGATCACTTGCATCTATTAGAATGTGTTAACTATTAAGTTTTGGTGGCACAATATTGATTGCCTCAGGGAAGGAACAACAAATGAGTTTCTCGAGGAAGAATTTCTGGAAAATGTGGAAGTAGTGATTAGAATCTGGGATCCTATGAGTTTTAAGGAGATTCCTAAGCCAGCCAACATAATAGGAGGAATTAGTTTCTTCGACGGTTGGGGACAGTGGGAGCGAGATTCATGTTGATAGTTTGGAGCTTGTCACGAAACCTTAAGAGCCACATAAGATAAGCCATGTTATTCATGACGATGTCGCATATGTTACGAAACCCAAGTCATTTGAGGACATTATAAGATCTATTGCGAAAGAGTGAATAATGGCGATGGAAAAGATGCAAGAGTCAATAACGAGAATTCAAGTCTGGGACTTGATTGACTTTCTTGCCAGACGCAAGACTATTAAGGAGAAATGGGTTTTCAGAAGTCATATGAAAGAAAGATGGTACTATTAAAAGATGCAAGGTATACTAGTTGGCAAAAGAGCTCACCTAGAGAAAGTGGACTAGGAACAGACATTCTTACCGGGAGTAATGACCAATGCATGTCATCTTTTGCTAATAAATCGTTACACATAAAGATTTAGAACTAGTCCAAGGGACTTAAAAATTTTTTCTTGGTAGAGAATTTGGATAGAAAGATCTTGGAGATTTGTCTACAGTTTCGGCGCTAAGGGACTTGAGTCGATTTAGAAAGTCCATACATGGCTTGAAACAAATATCTAAGAAGTTGTATTTTCGATTCATTAATCTATATAGGATTATGGATTGGTAATGATTGAATATAACAACAGCAAATTCTAAGATCTTGTTGTTTTATGTGAACGATGTTGGTATGACCAAAAGGTGAGTTGGAGACAAAAGAAGCCACTTAGAGGTGGTTTTCCTTGACTGTCACAGTAAAAGACTTGCGAGATGTTGGATTCACATTTAGGAACTAGATCCTAAAGTAATTGTTTTAAGAGCATCTTATGTTTGTCTTCGGAAATAAACGTTGGGCATGTCTTAGAACAGTTCAACCCACACGATCATTATCTTGGTTTGGTCTCTAGTCATCAATGGTCGTATTCGTTTATCTTGATCTATACTCTAAGACTCTTCATAAAGAGAGACAGATATTTTGGGTTTCATTTTGCATATTGATAGTTCAACATACGCATAGTGTGTACTTGACTCAATATTCTTTACTTTTGGACTTCATATTTAGGGTTTATTTGGTGTGTTGAAGTGAAAGAGGATCATGCGGTATTTATGTAGAATGGCCACTATACTTTGTGCTATAAGAGATCAGACTTGTGGTTGCTTGAATATACAGATGTGAACTAGGCTGGCGATTTGTATAAGAAAGCATACATATCTGCATATTCTTTCTTGCTTAATGACAAGGTCATTACTTGGATGAGCAAGTAGCATAATTAGATAGTCCTTTTTCCACCATAAAGGTGGAATATGTGGCTGTCTTAGAAACGACCAAAAGGGGTCGTTTGGCTGTAAATATCACTTCAGAATTTACACGTGGTTCCACACGTGAGAGATAGGGTTACTCTCTATTGTGACAAGAGGTCAACAATAGCATTCTCGACATATCTCGAATATCACAAGAAGTCGAAGCACATTTTGATCTGAGCGACTTCATAAAGTAGTAAGGAAAGAGGTTGTGCAGTGTTTTATCCTTAGGGGTTAGATAATCAGGGATTTATGACGAAGGATATGGCCAAGGAGCAGCTCTTGCATCATATTATAGCCTTAGGGCTACGTCTTAGGTGACAATTAAGTAAGACCCGTTTTCACTTGTATTATCTTTTAATATTATTATGGATGGCAGTTTTATGGACATATTTTGATTGATAGTAGATCATTTGTTTCATAAACAGGGATTATACATGTCTTTATTTATTTGACTTTGTGGCATGGAGTATATACATAAAGTGTACAGGGTATATTAAGTGCATGTGTACATTTATCAAAAGTTACGTCAACAGGTAAGAATCCCACTCACACGAGAGATCCCCTTTGAAGCCATAGCAGCAGACAAAGGTGAGACTAAGTGTCGTGAGTCATTTGCTGGGTGCAATAACCACACAGTCGTGTTACTGGGTGCAGCGACAGTGGGAGCACTTAAATAAGTCTCCCTGACTCGGTCAGGATGAGATTGTGGCATTTTCATATGTCGAGCGACCGAAGTGGTGACCCCACAACCAATTTATCTATTTATTAATAGCCGGACTAAGGGTCTAACTTGGAGCATGAGGTGCGGGCTTGTCGGGAGATCCCAGGAATATCGCGAGGCGGAATGGCCGGACAAGTCAATCACGGGGTGGTTGAACTTGGGTCCGTACAATATAATTTTAATGACGTATGCTCTCAAGGAGAGAACATATACCGTAACGCGTTGCCATACGACGTGTGTTGAGACCGCATATAAGGAGGTTAGAAGGGATAGAGTCTATCTCCCACACAGTGTGAACCCTTATAGATGACCACCGTAATGGTGGGCAGTCACATGTGCCCTTAGTGACACTGGGCGTCTGGATAGGCTTGTTATGAGCGTCTGCTACTTTGGCTGCTATTTCTTGCTGCGATGAGACTATACCGCACATACGGGGCAATGTCAGGAAAGCAGGTGAATAGCAGATCTAACTATTTAGAGCCGGAAGAAAATCAATTGGCATATCTTCTGATTGCATCGCATGACTAACTCTTATTAATGCCGAGGGCGAGATTTACGAGTGCGATGAATAGAGGGAAGAACCTAGGTGTTCAAGTACGTTTCAGATGGATCGAAGGTGCTTAAGCATACATGACTGATCGGATATAGGGTATGAGATTTCGCGAGTGAAACATTTTATTTATGTTCTTTTTCTTAAGGAGATCCTTGTGTCGGTCCTAACGAGTATGGCTGCAAGACTACCTGCTTGCAGATTCTCAATGGTTCACACCGCACTAACATGTATGGAGAGAAATAAGTAAAAGGAGGAAAATTCTCAAGGAGACATTGACTTGGGGAGTCATCGGCTCAGGGAGGTTTGGACGGCGTCCGCTTGCTTATGCGAGTGAGAGTATGTTGGCGTTTGGGCCGCTTGGCCAATATCCATCCAAGTGATTGGTGGTTCCATGTATAAGCATATTGCAAGTTTATAGTTTGTAAAATGAGATTGATAATCTAGGGTTTGTGCCTCCATCAAGAATTAGCCATCATCTCCTCCCTCTTCTCTTCTTCCCTTAGATGGTTGATAGCGGGGTGACTACGTGAGAGTTTCTCGCCGTTCAACGGTGTGGTTGCTCTCCGACCGTTGGTAGGAGGAGATCGTGATGCATACGTGGCGTGGGTAAGATATTTCATCTAATCGACATGAGGTACAATCGATCAACCTTTCTTATATAGAATTATCACATGTTACATATAGAGATGCTTCCGTTGTATTATATTATGTTTGATCTCATCTAGTTTTCTATCTTGATCGATCCTGTTTATTCTATATGCATGTGCAACAGAACATAAATCGATGCTCAATAAAACAAATCAACGGGTACGAACATAGGTTGCTCGAGCTTGTCTCATGTTCAAACCTGGCACCTTTAGGACTCATGTGGGATCGGAAAGATTATCGCTTATTTTATTTAAAAATAAAATAATTATTCACCTTAAATTTACATCATATTTATTGATTCGTCTATGCTGACTCGAAACTCGCTTCATCGTAAACATTTAACCAAATATTGTTATACTGAAATATCTAAGAACTTGGATTATTAACAGCTTTAAATAAGACTCGGCAGGGTCCTAAACAAGTGCCGGTGCTCAACAAGTGCCGGGCTTATTCATCTAGTAACAACAACAACATTTCTAACTAAAAAATTTCCCAAAGATTATATTTAACATCTATGTGATTTTCTTATATTGTCTTATAATTACTTGCAGCTATTATCCGAAAAGCTCAAGGCTTGGCTCAGATTTGTTTGAGGAAGAAACTTCCCAAGCTTGAATAACAGAATAAGTGTTTAAGCTATTATAATGTAACTGAACGAACACAACAAACCTAAGTGTTTATTTATCTTAGAGAGTAAAACTCCCATGGTGGGCAATATGGTAAATCAACTATAAATCAATTCCAGGTCTACTCCTCTTTTGTTCCCGATTCAACTGTGCGAAAAACCCAATGCCATCAATGAGAGATTAGAATTTTTGAGAGAGAGAGGGATTTGGGCTCCAAATTCGATGGGAATTCTGCAGGTGTTATCATCAACTATAAATTGGGAAGAGGAATCTTACCCAAACTACAAAGACTTCATCGCTGTCCCCTTCCTCGTCCTCTTCTTCCCTGCAGTCCGATTCATTCTCGATAGATTCGTGTTCGAGGTAACAAAACAACTCGATCTTGATTCGTTTTTCTTCAGTTTTGGTTGATGTTTCGTCGTAAAGGTTTCATTTTGATTGGTGTAGCTTGTTGGGTTTATTGATTCTGAACTTGGGTCTTTGTGTTTTTGAGTTATTGATTTGTTTTCGGTCGTTAATCTATTTGTTATGTGGAAAGTTTGACTTTTTTTAATGATGTTTTTGGGTTGTTTGACCAAAACCCATTTAATAGCATTAGAGATTTAATTAAGAGCGTTGATATACAATCAATGGAAAGTCATTCATAAGATAATGATGGTTGTATTCAAAATAGTGATCCAAAATCAAAGATCTAAGTGATTTAAGGGCAAAAGTATCTATCTTATGAATCATGCCAATATGTGAGTTTGCTAGAAATTCGATACTGTAGTTACATAATTGGAGATTACATTTGCTGCCCCAAAAAAATTATGTAAATTGAGACAAATAATGAAAGTTTGTAGGACAATTCGATTTCAAGCTGGAGCTACAAAATAAGCACATGTTATCCACATAAAGAATACATTATCCTACTTCCAGGTTGTAATTAAGTATGTAAATTGGAAGCACAAGATTCTTTTTTAATTTCTCTTTTTAAGTCATGATGCCATTTAAGTGGAAGATGAGGCTAAATTTCAACATGATATCATGAACTTTGCTCATTTTCTTCCAAAACTACGACAAACTTCTAAAATGATGTGAAGATACCACAAACTGTTCTTTGTACCAGCAAACTCCCTAGTGGAGTGAACACGTGATTAACAAATAAATAAATAAAATGACTAAAACTACCCAACATATATAAATTTAAAAAACTATTTTTTTCTAAGAATTAATATATGCTGGGTATTAATTCAGTCATTTTCTCTTTTTTGTTAATCAAATGTTAACTCCGTTAAGTTTTCTGGTACAAGGAAAGTTCATGGTAGCTTTGCATCATTTTAAAAGTGTGTGGTAGTTTTGGGGGGAAGTGACTATGGTTCATGGTACCAACTTGAAATTTACCCGGTAGAAAAAGCTACAAATAGCATCTCTATTTTCCAGAGTTGTATACTGGATGCAGTATATATAATTTTTGGTTTGAATTAAGCGAATGAAATGTTACTTGCTCTCCAAAAGTTCTTGAATGTTGATTGACAGTAAATTCGAAACATATTTCCTTCCCCTTCACCTTGTTATTATTTAGTCTGTTTAGAATTTTAATTTTGAATTATCAATATTCTGAAGTCTAGAAAATGTCATTACTCATGATATATTTACGCAATGTCTGAGCATGTTATTCATTAACGAACTCACCATTTTCTTGTCAACCTATTCATTCATTGAACTAGATACATTGCTTTGATTTTTTATTGTAGAAAGTGGCACGAAGACTTATTCTTGGAAAGGGACATGACAAACTTAATTGTGAAGAAAAAGAAAGGAGAAAGAAGATTAATAAATTCAAGGAATCAGCTTGGAAATGTGTCTATTTTCTCTCCGCAGAGGTTTTATCTCTATCAGTCACATACAACGAGCCATGGTTTAAAAATACGAGATACTTTTGGGTAGGACCTGGTGATCAAGTGTGGCCTGATCAAAAGATAAAGTACACATTTGCATAGCTCTTACATACTTCACATTAACTTATTCTATGATTTATGAATATCTGCTGATTAAGTGCTCTCATCTCCTCAGATTGAAACTTAAAGGTGTATACATGTATGCTGCTGGATTTTATACATATTCGATAGGTGCATTGATGTTTTGGGAAACGAGGAGGTCGGATTTTGGGGTGTCCATGTCTCATCATGTCGCAACTGCTGTTCTTATAATGCTATCCTATGTATACAGGTTTGTTTCTGACTTACCTTGAGACTAGTTAGAATCATTTCCTCACCATATATAAGCTACATCGAGTTTTATTGGTTTTTGTGCTTATACTTTTGAAATGACGTTTATTCTATGCTTGTAGCCGACTCCAATATGATATCTACTTTTTCAACTCAAAAGAGAAGGGGTGTAAAATAGAAATCTCAATTTTATCCTGTGTGTGGCATGTGGCTAGAAAAATCCTTAGAGTTCTGAAAGAAAAGTCATATTCGATTCTTCTGTTCAAATCTTCTCCGGTTGAATTTTCTAAGCAAAAGAAAAAAAGAACGAATAACTGTTTGAATTTTCTCCTCATTAGAATTTTTTTAATGTCGATTAATATTTTAATTGCATATCCACCTTAAATAATACAGATAATTTGTCTCTTTAAATCACGAGCATCTCTGACTGAATCATTACAATGAGACCGCTCTTTATTAGTGCACATAGCCATGAAAGACGCATCATCAAAGAGAATACAAGTATTGAAACTAGAATAATTTCCCTGGTACTTTTTTAACAAATAGGTCCCCAGAAAAAGAATTTTAAACATTCCAGGTCCGTATGATATGCAATACCAAGATACATATCGGTATTTTCATTATTACCCAAACTACCCTTTCTTTTAATGATTTTACCTTCATCTTTTCCCCATATATATAGGTTTGCTCGTGTTGGTTCAGTTGTTTTAGCGATTCACGATGCATCTGATGTATTCTTGGAATCGGGAAAGATGTCAAAGTACAGTGGTTGCGAGTGGTTTGCTTCCCTTTCATTTCTTCTTTTTGTTTTATCATGGTCATTACTGCGCCTCATATACTTCCCGTTCTGGATCTTACGAAGTACAAGGTGAGTACAACACGCAAGTATTAGATTTTGTATCGTGATGACATCAACAGAGGATCTAACGCAAATCAATTTTCTGCTGTATAATGATAGTCTATTCTAAGAAATATGACATTTTCCATAACTTCTTTTTAAACTGAATGTTGGAAATTGTTGCTGTCAGCTGATTTTCTTGGCCAAAATGATCGAACGCACAAAATACTTGTGAATTATTTGAAGCTGATTTTTCTAATTTATATTATGACTTTGGAAGTGTAGATTTTTCTCGTCAAGGCGATCGAGTTCATTTAATAAAAGACTTGCCAGAACCTAGAATTGCAGCTGATTATTCAATTGAGTTATAACACTCTAAATGCCCAGAGACGCTAACCTTGATTAATGATCAGAAAGAGTGCTTGAAAAGGCATATACAAATTATTTTAATAAAAAATAATGAAATGTGATTTCCTTTTGTTTTCCTTTTCTTGAGGCTTGTAAGTTTATTTTACATATTCTCTTCCTGTTTGAATGGTTTGCGGAGGAGGAATTCTATGCAATAAAATCATGCACGAAGAGTTAGATGTACTACATGCAAATAAATACCGGAATACATGTTTCCACTAAACCGTTTTCTTTCCTTGTTTCGAGCAGTTATGAAGTTCTCTTGACCTTGGATAAGGAGAAACACAAGTTTGAAGGTCCCATGTACTATTACGTGTTCAATACGCTTCTATTCTCATTGCTTGTGCTTCATATGTATTGGTGGGTCTTAATGTATCGGATGCTCGTAAAACAAATTCAGGCGAAAGGGCAACTTGGCGATGATGTCCGATCTGGCACGTGCTATTCTCTTTATCTCCTATCATACAGAATTAGGCTTACATTTACTGGACTATCCAAAACTATCCCATTGTTCACTAAGCTACTAAAAACTTTATAAATTACAAGTAACTACCAACATTGTTCACTAAACTACCAAAAACTTTATAAATTACAGGTAACTCTCACAAACTTTCATGTCAACACTACCCATTTCACTAAATTACCATAACGGTGTTTTATGAATTTTGTAGATGCCATTATGTTAGTTTAGTGAAGAATGTGTTTACTTCATTAGAAAGGTTAAGAAAAAAGAAAGCATAAGTGTGAAACTCTTTGGAACTTTCTTGTAATTTTCGTAGTTTTTGGTAGTTTTATTGAAATTGAGCCAAAAAATTATATATGACCCTCACGGTGCGGTGCACACAGAGATGCACAAAACTTTTGTTATAGAAGTATATCATCCTTCAATCTTCAATATGCAAATTCTTAAACCTTTGCAGGTTTTGTGATTTTTTTTTCATTTCTTGTGCTAATGTAGATTCTGAAGAGGAAGAGGAACATGAAGATTGATATACGAAAATCAAGTTATTTCTGAATAAGTATGTGTTCTGGCCATCGGAACTCGAATTGCATGCCGATAATGAGAAGCACGGTCGACATCTTTGGAATTTTGTAGCTTGATCTCACAACTCGGCTTCACTAGCAGGGGCTCTCTATGTACTTTCCCCTTTTATATTCTTTGAATCTATGAATCTCATCTTTGTATATCAATTTTAGAAGCAGATTTGAACACATTAGGGTGTTTTGATCAAGAATACAATATGTATGTTATAAATTAGGAATAATTACCAAAAAAATATTTCTTTGTATGAAGTGTGAAAACTGTTTTATGCTCAAGATCTGTAAAATTTGGCTTTCATATATGGTTGTTCATTTTCTTCTTCATATGGTAATCACCGTTGCTTGGATTTTATGCACAATTCAAATTGCAAGAATCCTACAGAACCTAGTAAATACAATTTGGTCATTGTACTTAATTTCAAGTCTTTCTTAAAAAAGCAAAATAGAAGTTTATAAGGTTTATAATCTGGCAAACAAGAACAATCGTCAGTGACGTAGATCCATGCCTTGTGATTATGAAATGTTGAACTTATACAATTAATTGTTACTAAATTTTATGTTGACATAAACTAGTAAATTGCTTATTATGTAATATGTTCCATTTCGTTCTCGGTTGTATTTGTGCCTTCCAGTGAAACATGATTCCAAGTTGCAAATGTATCATCTTTTCTTCTTTAGACTTCTTCATGCTTTAGGAATTTGGAGGATGACAATTGGTCATCTAGGACTTTGACAGACCCTTTTCTTCTCATATTTTTCTGGACCAGGGATTTAGCATTTATTTAGAAAGGATTGACATCAAGTCGACAGCCGCTTGTTAAACTTTGTTCGGTATTTATTGAAGCTTTGTTTCATAATCGGCCTGATTTTGATGGGAATAGTACTAGATGGCCATGGTGATGATGAGTAAATTATTTCTCTGGGTACTCTTTTGTTTTCTTTCCCTTTTTCAGATTGCCAAGATATCTATTGGTTCATGTCATATATTTATTAATTAAGCATTTCTCCAAGTCCTGGGATGATTCCTATTTGAAACAGCAGTTGGAATTACTTGTGGAGAAACATTTTTTTATCATCATCATGGAAACTTCATCACAAAGATACTAATCACAAGCTCTACAGCTTTGCATATATAAACTAATGCTAATTTGCTACTTCAGGATAGGTGAGATTAAACCACCAAATAAATCAAAATCCCACTCATTCTTGCCCTACATTGCAAAATTGAGACCCCTTCAACAAAGGGGGAAAATGCTTAAAAGTATCGTGAAGTATCACTATTTTCCATAAAAATAGCATAAACTTCCAACGTTTTCGGAATTAATAATTATACATCGCTTTTCAACCAACAATTGCAATTGAAAAATGAGCATATCTTCTCTACTATGAACGGCAGAAGGGAGGAGGTCTTCAAGTTGAAATGCCAAATTGAATATCAGAAGGATACGCCGCAAGAAAAATTCTCATAATCTTAGAAACATATATGTTCAAAAACAGAAACAAAAACAAAAAATATTACTTTTCAAATCTTTAAGAATCTCTTTTAAAAGTTTGAGCATACATAATAAACCTTTTGAATCTTCTCAAATTTTAAAAATCTATGTCATTGTAACTAAAACTCTTCAAAAATTTCTCATCTCTTTTTCCATGCTAACATATACACACAAAGGCAGCACACGTGCAAAACAATAATGATGTAAAATTAGAAATTGTCGAATGTCCAGGATAAGTATTTGTAATTTATATACTTTACGGTGTTTATCCGAAAACGCTAAACATCCATGGTATTTTAGTGAAACATAGCCCAAAAAATGGACTCGGTTTTGCACTAATACAGCAAGCTAGCTCCCACCAAACATTCACCAAAATTGGTTGATCCCCTCTTGACCTCAACCCACTTCCTTTCCTTGCATCATCACAACCATATAAAAACCTGTTATGTATCCTTGTTGCATCGATATCATTAGCTCCATATCACAATGGCAACATTCTCTTGCTCTCAGTATCAACCTCATCTCATTCTCTCAGCACTGTTGCTTTCATCTCTCTGCGTTGTCTCTTTATCTCAAGGTCAGTCACAGCTGAGCCTGAGTTACTACTCCGGGTCTTGCCCGGACGCGGAAAAGACCGTGCGGGCGGAAATGGAGTGCGCGGTACGTGAAGATCCTCGAAATGCTGCGGCCATTCTTCGTCTGCACTTTCACGACTGCTTCGTTCAGGTTTAGTTACACCTGTTTGGTGTTGTGCAAATTTCAAAGGCTACATTACACTAAACTACCATTAACTAATGTTTTTCAGTAAGCTCCCTTAAAGTTCTGCATTTAAAGGTATTTTAGTCAAAGAAAAACTATCTTAAAACTAAAGTGTAAGGTAGTTTACCATGAAGCACTTTAAGGGAGCTTATTTTATAAAAAAGATTGCAAGGTAGTTAACTGAAATGTCGATCGTTAATGGTAGTTTAGTGTCGTTTAGAATTCTCGTGTCATACACGTTTATTTGTGAAAATTGCAGGGATGCGACGGATCGGTGCTACTTGACGATACAATAACACTGAAAAGTGAAAAGGCCGCGGCGCAGAATTTGAATTCTTTGATAGGTTTCGAGCTCGTGGATCGAATAAAGAATCGGTTAGAATCCAAGTGCCCTGGAACGGTTTCGTGTGCTGATCTCCTTGCTATAGCAGCTAGAGACGCAGTTATCCTGGTAAGGAAAAAAATTTCAAAACCAGATTTTGAAATTTCATTTTGAACTCATTTTCGACACTTTGTTCCTAATTAATTTAAATTGAAAATTAAAATAATAACTATATGCAAATGCAAGTAGAAAGAAAAGTTGCATAATATTACACTAGTTCTTGAATTTCACCAACTGGTCCTTGATGAATAATCATATATGTGATTTTTTATTTATTTTTGCTTGTTATCATATTTGTGTAGGTTGGTGGGCCCTATTGGGATGTGCCGGTTGGAAGAAAAGACTCAAAAACAGCAAGCTTGGAATTAGCAAATGTAGACATACCAACCCCTGATCAAGGCATTGTTGCTCACATCACCAAATTCATGCAGAAAGGCCTCTCAATCACTGACTTGGTTGCTCTAATCGGCGCGCACACCATCGGCATGGCTCGATGCATGAATTTCCGGAACAGGATCTACGGAGACTTCCAGCTCACATCGCATGTCAATCCATCATCAGAATTATACCTGAGCAAACTCAGATCGACTTGCCCGGTAGCAGGAGGAGACGACACCGCAACCCCGATGGACCACATCACCCCTGCCCTTTTCGACAACGCCTTCTTCGAGTCCCTCATCAAAGGAGACGGTCTCCTGAACTCTGATCAGAAACTGTATTCAAGCCTTGTAGGGTTTCAGACGTCCGATCTTGTGAAGAAGTATGCAGCTGATCCTACTGCGTTTTTCAAGCAGTTTTCGGATTCCATGTTGAAAATGGGGAATATCACAAACCCTGAGGGTGGTGAAGTGAGGACCAATTGTAGGTTTGTGAACACATGAAGATTGAGTTTTGGTTAAGCTGGAGTGATTCTTTCTGACGTGTTGAGAAGTTACCTAAAAGAAAAGTTTGTGATGTTAAACATAGATGCACACCATACATGAAATAAATTCGCTTTGTTTTCTACATATTGTGTGTATATTTTGAAAGTTATAATTCTAAGACTTCAAGTGTTAATTTTTTCATTTTCTTGTAACTACGTATTTTCAAAATACCCTTGATATCAGTTGCATTGCATATTTCGTTCTTGCATGCTAAGGTGCTTTAAAGCATTGAATCTCTCTATAGAAACTAATCATAACTCAATATCATGCAACGTGCTTTTGACTAATTCATCATACAGTAACCAACACCGATGTAAAACTTCTTTCAAATATGCTATTTTTATCTTGAGCTCGATACCTTGGACAAAAACAAATACACAAATTCTCATGAACAGATGCAAAAAATGAGATTCATATATCATAAAAACAGACTGAAAGAACCATAAGACTAAATAGATTAGATATGCCAAAAGACAAGTTCTGTGACAAGGGAATCCAGTCAAAAAACATCATAGAGAACTTTAAAAAAACCGGGGAGCTGCCCACCTACTTCAAATAAAAAGTCTGGGATTGCCCGTTACAACTTTCCTTTCGATACTGCGGACATGGCTTGAAAAATCGGATTGCATTGCTTACTCATACAACTCTAAGTCTGTTTTTTTCCCTTCATTTTTTTTCAGAATAGTGAAGATGACAGCTCTTTGACATCTGATACAACTTGATCATACTCGGTTTGCAACTTCTCTTGCACCTCTGGTGTTAACTCCCCTTTTGTTGGCTTTGTCGTCACCAGTACGCAGCAGGTTGGCCTCTTGGTGACCCCTGCAGTTGCAAGTTCCTGACGAGAGATGGAAGACAAATGCACAAAAGAAAAAGTAAGTATCTAGAGACTAAGATTAAGAGAAGGTAAAGGCACAAAAGAAAGAGCAAGCATCTAAAGATGAGATTGAGTATATACTAATTATCAAAACATGCTATGCAAGTCGGCCAGTGGCGGATCCTGGACTCCTTATCAGATGGGGCAAAGTTTACACTAATTTTTTTTCTTGAATATACAAACAAACATAAAATGCAACAAAAAATAATGGAACAAAACATATGAAGGAAAAAATATTTATCATCTAGCATTTAAACAGCTTCAATTTCATCCAGAAAATAAACCCATACAAATTATACCGAACAGCTTCCTAAAAATAAATCTAATCATAGAAGCTTCATGATCATCTTCCTAAAGAGCTGCATTACCTTGTCACAATCCTTTGGGCTATAATCTGCTCAATACATGTACACAAATTATCATTACCCGGTGATCCCATGGAATTTCGAAACCGATTTATTTTTGCTCTAACAAAAATATAAATAAGAATTTACTTAATATGAATTGGGGTAAATACTTTCTAATTGCTCGTTTGCTCCTCTGCGGTCTATACGAAAGACTTGCTGGATTAAATTCCGTAAAACGACACCAACAATTATCATAATTAGCCATTTGTTATTATTGGTAATTTAACATGTAAATGTAAATGCTTTTACATAGGTAGGAGGTAGCATTCGATCGTAAGCCTTTATATATTGATTAATTTTGTTTCTTGACTCAGTAGCGTTTTTCTGGGATAATTTCACCCCATTCTCAAAATTTCATCTTCAGAGGGGGAAAGAAAAAAACAGTTTGTCGCCTCTTATAATGACCAAAAACACTAATTATTTAAAAATAAGATGAGTTTCAAATGCTTGAAACAATACTAAACAAGCAGCCATGTCCTATAACTTCAAGTCTTTAAACAATTTTGCATATGAGAAATAAAAAGTGGCATTAATATCATTAAAAAAAGAAAAAATAATGGCATTCATTATACACAAATACATTTCCTCAAAATGATGATGATGATGATCCACAATTATAGCACAGGCACAATTTTAAAAATAAAATAAAAAACCAATTTGTCCTCTTACATCAACTCAAGGTCTTTCACATTAAGATTGAAAAAAGAACCGAGAACAAGGACTGTCGTAGATAAGGTGGTATCAGATTGATTGGGGGAGAGAAGGGGAGGATTTGAGAAAGAGGGGGTTGCGGCTTGAGTGAGAAGCCCTATATTTTAATCGTGCTTCCATGACTTGGGGATGGAAACAACAAACTTGCATTAGGATGCGAAAGGAGGCTAAGTAGGCTGCAAAGCGGGTATTATACGGGAACAAGGTCAGGTTTGGCTGTATAAGGTTTTGTTAATTTCAGACCCAAACTGTTTCCAAATGCATTTATCTTGGACCTAGATGGGTCGGTTTCCTAACTTACCCCAAATAAGGATCCGCCACAGTGAATGATAAAACATGGATTGGTTGAATGAGATTCCTTTTTGTTTTAGGAGGGATGGGGGAGGAGAATGGAGGGAGTAGTTAGTAATTATTTTCCTTGCGTTCTCTTTTTTAGCAATAAAAAGGAGAAAATTATGCGCGCTTGTCAAATCGTAATTAAATTGTGGACCCACTTGATTTTGCATTAAGAAGTAAACATATCAATCCATCATCATCGACATCATCTATGCCTTCTCCCATCCAAATGGGTCAGCTACGATGGTAAACATATTAATTGTTTTACATAAATCCACAGGATCCAAGAGTAAAATCTGGGTTAAACCATATAAAAGCAGCCTGGTTTCAGATATGGTTATTAGACCCAGTCGGGTTTGGATCAAGTATGATTATGTCGGGTAATACTTCACCCGACTAGCGAGGCTCCATGAAAGATTTACTAACATAGTTTAACAATTTAACAAGAAGTTGTCGACCTCATAGAAAATATTGACAACTGTGACATTTTAGTTTGACTATATAAATAGATAGGAATGAAATGATCCTGCGAGGAAAGTCTACTTTCAGGGCCTGTAGGAATTTGTACTAAGCATTTCATACGAGGGGCACAGAAAATACATCTTTACTAGCAGTGTTTAGCATTTGCAAAGTATGAGTTGCTAACCAAAATCTTGATTAATCTTGACCACATTGAAGAAAGGCCATGTTAAGCTTATGTTGGCTAGTGTTGTCATGTGGCATTCACAATTCATAAATCCCATGTTGCAAAGGGACTTGAGATAAAATAATGGATACTGGAAAGCTAACAAACCTCCTTTGAAGTAACATAGATATATGGAATATCTGCTTCTTCACATAAGATGGGAACATGAGTTATCACGTCAATCGGAGAAATATTTCCAGCAATCACACAAAATCTGCAGGCAACAAAAATTTTTAAAAAGGATGTATAAGTTGCGGAACAAAGAATAAACTATAATAACTTATCTAGGGAGAAAATAAGTGCACATATTTTCAAATAGTCTTAGAAAGAACTCGGAGTAATATAATAATGGAGTAATATAATAATGATGAACAAGACGAACATCGTCGGTGGTTACCTCTTATCAAAAGTACACCAGTATGCTATACAATGCAATATGGTTTAGTCTCAAATATATAGATCACTAAAAATTTTGCTAAAAAATCTAAAGTAGTTTGAGTTTTTCTTTTTCTAAAAGAATTTGCATATAAAGTTTTCCCCCCTCCAATGGGTTTGGGAATGGATAAATAAAGAGAGAAGCAAAATTTAATATAACAAATTCCATCCGGTATATCTTTTGACACGAGTCCTATTTTCCACAGCATATAAATTTTGACGCCTTTGTGAGGATCCATATGTGAATATCTCACGTATATGATATATGTCTACATACAAGCTTAGAATGCTTGCACTGTCCAAAATCTTTCATGATTCTATGAAAGTTACCTGATAAAAGAAAATTTATGACAGCATAATAAGTTGGTAGATATTTATGGATGTTTAGTTAGAAATAAATCAAAGCGATTAGCCTAAGAAGAAGTCATAGAGGAAAATGGGTGCATAGATCTTCCAATTTGATGTCTAACAAGATAAGGGATGCTTGTCTGAAAATTTCACATTGTTTAACCAAAAGAAGACAATATGTATAAGATGGAGATTAGCCGAAGCATGCTCTGTCATGAAGAAGATTAAATTTGTTCATATCTAATGCACTGGCAAAAAGGTACACGGGCAACTCAAGGTCCGATCCTCAATTTCATTATCAGAAGTGATGGTATTTAGCACCCTCTTCCATTGAAATTGCACCCATTTAGGGCCTGCTTCGGTACGAGTTAGGATAAATGGGTTTATTTTATGTGGAGATAGACGGGATGCAAGCTATGATTTGCAAGCCCCAAACTCCATTTATAAATACACTCTAGTTATGCTACAAGAGATGTGTTTGATTAACTGGAGTATACAAAACTTAGATCAGATTGGAGTGTAGATAACTACACTTATATAAACTCCCAAATGAATGCCAAGCAAGACAAAGTTAACATTTTGGAGTTAGCTTTTGCTAATTTTATGCAACTCTAGTTTAGAAAACAAGGGTCTTATTGATGACATTATATTACTATGGTAAACGCAAACGGCTAAATGATCTATGAAGGAAAGGAAAAAAAAGAGGTTGACGGTACTCAACAGCCTTGAATAATAAATATACCAAAAAAATTTTGACAACATAAGCCTATGGTTGAAAAAAGGTTGGATCAGTGTTATTAAAAGAAAATAAAAAGAAACATTTAATTTTGACACCATCGGCATTCATTGCTTTAATTCCTCATCATGTACTGCCTGTTTATGTTGTGATTACATCCATCCTATTATTGCTTGGGACATAAGATTTCTTCTTCATATGATAGTGGTGGGTATAAGGTCTAAATTGTTATATCTAACTTCTTGATTTTCTAAAATGGGGAACGTGGAGGGGGTAGGTTGGTTTGTTTTCATATGGTAGATTAACAAGTTGGGCAGTTTGTTTGAATTTAACTGTCATATATAGTAGAGACTTGACAGTAAAAGTTCTCTATAGTTAGACGATGCTACAATTATTGGAGTAAATGGAGAAAAGGAGACAACCCTTTTTGACCTCGGCGGATGCTCTTCACGACTTCCTTTACACCACGTTTAAGGCATTTTGATTCAGCAGCTGAACATTGAAAGAGCTCACGCCATTAATTGCCTCGTACCAATATATATATATATAAAAATCTTTGAGACTTGGGAGCCATCGATAGTAGTGAAAATCAGGAAAAATGTGATAATATCAAATCAAAGTGCAAGCTTTCGATCATAAAAAATTAAAATAAGCTAAAAAAAATCAGCTTTTCGATCAATAACGCAGATAAAACGCGTCGAATCTAAGGTAAAACGAAAAAGCTGAAAATTTGCATGCATCGTACCTCTTCGAACGAGCTTGAGGGTCTTTTTAGAGAGTTTCTTTCCAGCGAGGGGCTTTGCGATGGGGGCGAGACCCATCAGCTTCTTCTTCTCCTTCGTCGATTTCTCTATCTCGCTATCGCTCCCCATTTCTCTCTCTCTCGTTTTGATTTCGGCTAGGGCTTTGGCCAATATTTTGGGGGCTAGGGTTTTTGTTGGTAGAAACTAGGGTTTTCTTTACCCCCATCTCCATCTGCTCTCACGATGTCTTTTTTGGGGCCCTCCTCCTGGACCTAAGTGATATGATTCACATGGGCCGGTCCATCACAACTTTTGGGCTTATCCTTCCAATTTCGATTGGGCCAAATGGTAGGAAATCCCGTTTATTTGTCCCAGCAGCACAAAGTACCTTCCATCATGACGGCGTCATTCCCAAACTGCCCATGAGATTCGATCATTTTTTACTTCATTGAGTGGCCGTGACTAATACTCTAGCCGAGGTGGTTCAAACAAGCGGCGAAAGTGCAGGATTTACAAAGCGTGGGCGGGTTCTTGTTTAACGAGTAAAAGCGATGGGGGTGGGTTTCTCGCTGATGCTTCCAATTTTCCTTCAAGCATGTAAGAGTACATAAATCATTGAAAAAAATGCAATCATTAAACACGGGCGGAAAAAGCGGTAAAAAAGGATGGATAGTTCGGTTCCAGAAGCTGCCGACGGACTCGCTCCGGAAAGAAACGTACAACATTACTTCATGATACTCCATTCTCGTGCACATTCATAATCCAATCAAACTTTACCTTTACATTTTCATTGATGGTTTTCAAAACCATACTCAATTTTGAACATCCTTTGCTATAACTATATTTTTCAGTGCCAAGCAATCGGGCCGTGAATTTCGGAAAAAGGCCCATTGGAATACCTGTTCCCCTGACAGGGCCCAATTAGAGTGATGACCAGTCGCCATCCACCAAGCTTTTCCCGCCAAGATTACCTCCAGTTCCCGCCACAAACCCTAGCTAAAAGAGAGAGGGGATCCTCACTCAACAATCTCTCTCCCCCCCTCGCGATGGAGATCAACGAAGACGTCCTGGCCGCTCACAAGCGATCCTTCATGGATTTCCTCGATCAAGATGTAATCTTTTTTCCCCCTCTCTTTCTCTTGTTGGTTTCAATCAATCGAGACGTGACATGAAATTTTTCGCAGGTGGGAAAGGGATCCTACATGGGAGCGATCAGGGCCATGATCCAGAACAAGCGCCGTCGCCTCGTCGTCGGCATCGACGATCTCAGGAACTTCAGCCTCGATCTCGCTCGAAGGTCTCATTCCTCGTGCCCTAAATTCTTCTTTGGGTGTTTTTAGAATAGTTACAGTCTAAATAATTCATTTGAAGGAAGACTTTTTGATGTAATTATAGATGGATTCCAGTCAAAATTCATATTTTGAGTATGAATCCGATACAAAATTTGTAATCGGTTGGTTTTTTGTTTGATAAGCGAGATAAGGTCTCCACATTTCTCCCCCTTAGGCAGTATAAGGACGTTTTGATTCAAAAGATTGAAATTGTCTTATAAATTGTTATCAACTATCAAACCATGTGAGAATCCTCTGCCTTATATTGAGAAAGGCAGAAAGCCAAGGAACTTTGTGTATTAATGGGGGGATTTACTTCCTAACCTATCCCATTTACTTCGTTGGATATTTCTAGTCATTTCGAATTTGTTATAATGGGAAAAATCCTTTCAATGCCAACAAATTAGAAATTTTTACTTGAATATTCTATTTATTAACTTCATTTTCGGGTTTGCTTTACTTCTTGTTGTATTGCCTTGTCGGCTCTTCCTTTCTAACCCAAGAGTGCATATTGAATTGCCAAAGTTTTTTCCTATCCAAAATTTTATTTTGATTTTAAAAAAATGTAATTCAATGTTAGTCAAAATACTTTCTTGGCACAAAATATGAAAGGTTCCTGTGTAGTACTTTGGCTAATCTAAACTTATTTTTCTCTCTTAAGGTTGATTCGCAACCCTGCAGAATATATGCAGCCGATTTCTGATGCGCTAACCGATGTTACAAGAAACGTGGACCCAAAGTATTTGAAGGAAGGGGAGAGAGTGCTTGTCGGATTTAGTGGGCCTTTCGGGTTCCATAAGGTCACGCCAAGAGACCTCATGTCCTCTTTCATTGGTTCCATGGTCTGTGTTGAAGGCATCGTCACTAAATGTAACTGCTCTCTTCCATCTTCCATCATTATATCTTCTCTATTATTTACCCTGGATATGCAATATTTGACGAGTTATGAAAATTTCGATTCTTTAATTCAATTTTGCATTTGGGTGTTTAAACTGTTTTCTTGCTAGATGATACTAAGTCTAGGTTTACATAGGGGGTTTCTTTGGTTGTGTGTGTGTGGTTGCAAAATTATATTAGCAGCTCTCGATAATATTACTGCCATTTCGATGCGGTTCTAGGTTCGGGCAAGAGACGGTAGAGGAGCTGCTTACTGTATCCTTGATCAAACTTTAGATATAGCATTTCTTAATAATATGACCGCCAATTTGATAGCATTTCTTAATAATATGAATGCCAATTTGATGTGGTATGTAAAGGGGTCCCAGGGGAAGGCAAGAAATTGCCCGTTTTAAAGAGGTATAAAATTATTTTTGACAGATACATAGTCTGTGAACCGGTCAAGCTCAAAACATATGAGAAATCTCTTCTAACTCGTATTAAGCATTATGTTGTGTTGTAGACTCATATCTTCGTATTTTTTTCCTTGCTTGAATAAAGTTTGCTATTTCTTTTTCCTGTAATGCGTGATTTTTTTGGCAATTTATTGCACATGAAAATTGAATCAGTATTTCAATCATCAAAATCTTTTACCACGGTCATGTTTCTAATATCCAGATTTGGTTCTCTTGCTGCAGGCTCCCTTGTAAGACCGAAGGTCGTGAAAAGTGTTCACTTTTGCCCTACGACAGGGCTCTTTACATCCCGTGAATATAGAGACATTACATCCGCCATAGGCTTACCTACAGGATCTGTGTATCCAACACGGGTAATATTCAGTTTGTGCTTTGACAACTTTTACGTGTATTTGTTGTTCTTTTCTTTTCCTTAATACTTGTTTCTTCTGTTAATCATCCAGGATGACAGTGGTAATTTACTGGTCACAGAATACGGATTATGTGAATACAAGGACCATCAAACATTATCCATGCAAGAAGTGCCTGAGAATTCTGCTCCTGGCCAGCTTCCTAGAACTGTTGATGTTATCATTGAAGATGACTTGGTCGATTCCTGTAAGCCTGGGGATCGGGTAGCAATTATTGGGGTATATAAAGCTCTTCCTGGCAAAAGCAAGGGCAGTATGAATGGGGTATTCAGGTTAGCTAGATTATAGACTGTAATTTGGCACTTACCTTGTTAACTCATCCTTCTGCTTGGCTAACAATAAATTCTTCTGTGTTTGACTTGTATCAGGACTGTTCTCATAGCCAACAATGTTTCTTTGTTGAACAAAGAGGCAAATGCGCCAATATATTCTTTAGAAGACCTGAAGAGAATGAAGGAAATAGCCAAGAGAAACGACACACTTGATCTTCTGGGTTATTCGCTAGCACCTTCAATATATGGCCATTTGTGGATAAAGAAAGCTGTCATCTTACTGATGCTTGGTGGAGTTGAAAAGAACTTGAAGAATGGTACCCATTTAAGGGGGTATGGAACTATTCCCTTCACACTCATCTTTTTACTGTAAAAATCATAGTCTAATCTTTATCAATTTTGCCTGTACATTATGAGACTGGCTTTTTGAGCCCTCCTCTTCCTTCAAAATATAAAAATTTGCCTATACAGAAGAATGTCACTTTCCCTTTCCAAGAGCTGCACTTCTCATCCAATTTAACCCACGCTATTTCGTTTTCAAAACGTTTCATCCCCCAAAATTCCTTGGTAATAGTACAAAATATGCGATGCTATTGAAAAAGTGGTAGATAATTGGCCAAAAAATGGACAAGAATAGTTGTAAGAACAGAGAAGAAAAAAACTTACCGTATGCAGTAGTGGCAAAATCCAGCTTTAGACAAGATAGATTGATATCTTGCTTGACAATAATGAGGTGTTTCCTGCAATTTAGCCAAAATCCTAATTTAGGTGGATCAAATATATATCTCAATACAAATTTTCCTTCTACAGTGACATAAACATGATGATGGTTGGTGATCCTTCAGTTGCCAAGTCCCAGCTCCTACGGGCAGTGATGAATATCGCCCCCTTAGCTATCTCAACCACTGGGCGTGGTTCCTCTGGTGTTGGGTTGACTGCTGCTGTTACTTCTGACCAAGAAACTGGTACCCTTGTTTTTTGAAATCAATACTATATTTTTTTTTGCTATCCATTTCTCAATAGTCTCATCAATTTTGTCTACAGGTGAAAGAAGGCTTGAGGCTGGTGCTATGGTTCTTGCTGATCGAGGAGTTGTTTGTATTGATGAGTTTGATAAGATGAATGATCAAGACCGTGTCGCCATACATGAAGTTATGGAGCAGCAGACAGTAACAATTGCCAAGGCTGGGATTCATGCATCTCTAAACGCTAGATGCAGTGTGGTCGCTGCTGCAAATCCTATATATGGAACTGTAAGCTGTGCCATACTTTTTTCACCTTTAGCTATCTAGTGGAACAATATGAACTTCTTCCGTAATTTTAACTTATTTATCTTAAAGAAACAGGATAGAAGCAATACAACTATAGCCAAAAAGATATTCCATTGAAATTATAAAATAAGTGTTACAAAAATGAAGTGTTATATGTACAAGAAGTATCTCCAGAAAGGAAAATTCAACAATGAAAACGACCCATAAAATAATTAGACATCATTCGTAAAATTTTCACTGAAGTCGAGAAGTATAATTTTAGTTTCTCTCTTCAATCTGATTGCAATTGTTGTGGATTGTAACAGTATGATCGTTCCTTGACACCAACAAAAAATATCGGGCTTCCGGATTCATTGCTTTCTCGCTTCGATTTGCTATTTATTGTTCTCGATCAAATGGATCCTGAAATAGACCGTCAGATTTCAGAGCATGTAGCTCGTATGCATAGATATTGTGCAGATGATGGAGGCAAGTCCACTCTCCAATTGTGTTGGTTCTATATGCTTGGCAATTTTACATCTCTGACTATTGTAGAGGCAAAATTGCACAGGGATGGGCACCCTTGACAAAGGTTCAAGGTATACTGAAGAAGATGATGGCGATATTAATGACCCGATCTTTGTCAAATATGACCGTATACTGCATGGTCAGGAAAGGAGAAGAGGCAAAAAGCAAAAGCATGAGAGGCTCACTATTAAGTTTCTTAAGAAGTACATCCACTATGCCAAAAATAGGATTCAGCCAAAGCTCGGAGATGAGGTAAGTCTTCTTTTTTGGTATATGGTCATTAATTAAGTGTAGAACCTTAGCATTTGACCAATGAAAGGGAAACATTTTACTAATATTGTTTTAGGTTCATGAAATTAGATTGATTGGCGACTGCTTCATCATTAGTGGATTCATATCGTACTCTTGCCAATATTTTTTCTATGAACTGTCATGAAATTCTGTGGGTGGGCTGCCAATTTATTTCTTTGTTTAAAGTGAAATGGACTGCCAAATGCTTGCTCACTAAGTTTCCCTATATTGTCATGTGTACTAACTAGCTGTATCTATCCAGGCAGCTGATCATATTGCAACTTCATATGCTGAGCTGAGAGATGCAAGTGCAAATGCTAAGGTAGATTTGCAGATGATTGAAGAGCGTTATTGTAAAACGTATTATACGGTTTCTTATTATAGATTAAACTTCTGTATTTTAGTCTGGAGGAGGCACGCTTCCAATCACTGCAAGAACTTTAGAGACCATGATCCGGCTCTCAACTGCTCATGCCAAAATGAGGCTGAGAAACGAGGTGACTTCTTCACTAATTTCTTAACTAACACTCATTGTCGTAGTTTTCCTCTCTCTTTTCTTCTCCTTCTCAATTTTGAACCATAGCTCACCTTTAGAAGTATATTAGCAAAAGTAAAGTCTAAGTACAACAAAACCGATTAGCTTAGGAAAATTATAAGAAAATTTAGAAGTCGTCTCAAGCAGAAGTTCCTAAATTGTTCCAGATGATTGGAGAAGCTCTGTGCCTTTCATGGTTTTATACGCAGTAATCATTTAAAAGGGAGACTTCCCATTGTTCTAGACTCAATGTAGTAGGCACAGTATTTTTTTAATTCTGAAAACATGCATTCGGAAATTAAGTGGAGTAGACTCTGTTCTTATTCCTTATCTCCAATTAAAAATTCATATGTTTGATTAATTTCCAGATTAACTATTTGCTCTCTTGATACAGGTCCTAAAGACAGATGTCGAAGCCGCACTGAAAGTTCTAAATTTTGCAATATATCACAAAGAGTTGACTGATATGGACGAGCGTGAAAGGGAAAGAGAGGTGGAGATGAAACAAAAAGCTGATCATGATGCAGCAAACAATGGGAATGTTGGTGGCGGTGAAAGGTGAATATATATTAGCAAATGATTAGTACTTGACTTGTTTATAATGCTGTGCATATCAATTCATGCAATTTTCTGGGTCAACAAAACTAATGTGTGGCATCCTCTAATTGAATATTCTTAGTAGAACCGAGTGAGATAGTACTCTGATAGGCAGCTAAAAAGAGCATGAGAAGCTTCAATTAACTAAACACAAGCAAACTCTAATCTTCAGATTTAAAAGAACACCACATTCACTTGTAATTGTAGAGATAATATAAGAAAGACCATTTCATCAAATAAATAATAAGAAAACCATTTAATTTGTTATGTTTTTACCACCTGAACACTAGCGATCAAGAATCTCTGCACTGATAGGAATCAAGATTAAATTTCAATTTGCTACATGAACCATACCTGTTTCTCATGTACAATACCTCTGATTTCTAAAATTGCAAAACCTACCTGTAAAGTATCCTCCGTTATAAGGTCGTAAAATTCCAGCCATATGACTTACATGTGACCTTTTTTTTGACCATTTAGCCCCGATCTTCTTCCTTACGAGTCCACCTTCTCTCTTTTTCCTTCCCTTTTACTCACTCCCATTGAATCTGCAAAACCCAAAAAGTCATTAAGGAATCAACTCACTAATTTTGAATGGTGCCAAGGAATTAAAAAAAGGTTTGCAGCTATAATAAATAGGATAAGCTGTAAACTCTAACAGATTGACTTTTTTATATATATGTACTTCTTAGTAAATAACAAAGAAAAGAACAAGAAAACCATGAATTAGATCTAAAAGGCATCAGAAAAGCTTTGGGCTTGTAAAATTTATCAACAATTAGTCTAGAGGATTTCCTTAAGAAGGAAGAAGAATTAGAAGAGAAAATAAGGGCAAAACTGTCGATTTTGGGGGGGGTGGGAAATAACTCTGTTAAGGAGCTAAACTGGTACTAGAAAAGTTCATGGTAGGTTTTCATAATTTTAGAAATTGAAGGTATACATAGAAAAAGGGTATAGTTCATAGTTGCAAGTTGAAATTTAGCCTAAAATCAATGCATAAGATACACTGATCAATCTCATCCCTTCATCACTAGATTAAAATCGATGCATAAGATACACTGATCAATCTCATCCCTTCGTCACTGGATCTAATCCAGTTGCACCCTTATTCCATTGTATAGGCCATTGAATCGAATCCTGAAAATCAGTGTACATAAACGGAATCCAAAGGCTTGGCCTTGAAATGGCTGCGTTGGTTGTCAGCATGTCAATTCAGTATGGAGCTTTAAAAATTTTAATGAGTTATAATACGATGTCCCTGAGGCAAACCAAATTGCAAGAGAAGAATTTTTCCAAGTGTCCAAAATATATCTACTCAAGTTTATAACCCGTATACCACATCCTAATGAACCCGACCTCACTTTCTTCATCTCACAGGAACTTTTTCCTAATTACAGTTGTGCCACACACCGGAAGTTAAATTTTCGGTACCATAAGAAAGTCATTTATTTTTTCTTATATATCAAATCCTCTTGTTCAGCACAACGGACGCCATGGAAGCTGATGATACTCCTGCAGCAGATGAAGCTGAGATTACTCCAGAGAGGTTTCACATTCATAATCTTTTCCTCTTTCTGCATTAAAATCTAATCTCAGATTATAAAAACTGATGGTGCTTTCATTTGAATTTTAGAGTGCAAAATTTCGAGACAATTTTGGGTCAGCATGTAGTTGCAAACCACATCGATCAAATCTCTATTGCAGAAGTTGAACAGCTTATTAACAAAGAATCTGCTGTGTCTTACACAATGAACCAGATCACTTCTATCCTAGAGGTAAATAGTTCATTGTTCCCTTTACTAATATAAAAATTTGATAATGATTCATTTCAAATTGATTGATATTGTTTATATTTTACAGAGAATGCAAGATTCAAACAGGATAATGATGAGTGATGGAATAGTTCGAATTATTTAAACGCGGCTAGAGAATGGTGTGGTGAGGAAAATTGAAGTCATTTGTCAGCAAATTTGGAGTAGCTTATTGATGGTTTGTGGGCAATGTATAACTGCTGCTTTCCCGTAGTATTTGCATGCAACTATTGTTAGAATTTAAAGAAATCTTTGAGATAATTTTCATTTGGCTGACTGTAATATTGATCATGTTAAATTAATGCCTGGTTAGGCCTATTCCTATCAGTCATTTTCCTCGAAGCCCTTAAATCTCATGTGATTTTTTATCTGAAAGCAAACTTTCATCTCTGTAGATTTGACTAATTGTGTCTGATTCTTGTAAAAGCTAAAGGTACCACGAAGAGTTTTCAATATTTGTAGGCAAATGAATTCCTGAAGTAGTTTCGTTGTTACCATTTGTGGCCTTCAGTATGTTCTTCTGAGAACAAGGCCACCTTCAGTAAGTCATTTTCAATCATGAAAGCATTCACCGAAGAATTTGTCATGGACTAGCTAACCAAGAAAACACCCTCAAGATTCAACAGGAATTCTAGAATCCAGATAATTCAAAAAATGTAAAGTAATTCTAGTGGCTTTCCAATCATACATTTGTTAATGAAATTTCCAGAACACTCGCATTCTATGACCACAACACTCCTTTTGCGACTACCAACAAATTGACAAGTTTTTATGCGAAGTCTAATGATATTTTTTTATTTATTTGCAACGCAAAATTGATGATTCTTGTAGGAAGGCAATCAACAAATTGTTATTCATTCTGTACATACAGTAACAAGCTCATAAAGGCCGACACCTCCCAAGCTGCTAACTAGTTGAGCTGTTTAGGCTTATTACTTGATACTGATTGTGTAGCCGATCCCTCATTTCTCTTCTCATACTCTTGATTGAACTCCTCCAGTCGTTTCGACACCTGCGGAAATAAATTTGGTAGTTTTCAAGAGGCCATTCTTTTACCATCATATTGCTCTTCACATTAGTGACTGGGCATATAAAATATAAACAGTTTGGAAGATAAAATGGTGTAGAAATTGCATGCTCGGACTTCGAGAACATGTATAAATGGTACCGAGTTATAAAATGACACATTCGCATAACTTGATAGGAATATCTATAGTATGGATCACGTAGAGGCTATAGATTTTGCACGAAACTGACCCGAAAATGAAAAGGCAAAAGAAAAGGTATTGATTTTGTTTTTTTATGAGAAACAGTTAGAAAAGCACTTTTATCTCGGATCGTGGGATTCTGGATTCTAACTAGACTATTTACTAATCCTGTTTAGTCTAAACCAAGTAGACCTAGCAAACATAAATTTGAGTATAAGCCAGCTGTACATTTCTGCTACCGATAAACTTAGAGTTTGTATATTGCAAATACATTTTGTATTGGACCAGCCTTGATAACCTATGAGTCAACAAACTTGACCATAACAAAATATCTAACTTATTCTGGATGATCAATAGAAAATGACTCCTTATTTATATGACCACTAGAATCACTGATTCCATGAAGAAAACATGTGTTGAATTTATACTAGAGCACTTGGAGGAGATGACCATTGCCTTAATTGAGAAGGCGAGCGGTAACAACGTATCTGGATTCATTGCTTCCTCGGGGAAGTTGCGTAAAGCATGTATAAGTTTCTCAAAAGGCAACTTTACCTGATGATCAAAGGAAAAGGAAACTTGAATCGGGATAGTATAGAAGTGTGTCTAAAGCACAAAGAAGACACAAGTAGCTTGAAGGTAGTGAAAATACCAAAGATTTGCTTAATTACAAACATACCAAGAAATAATCACGATAACCTGAACGTTTCTTTTTTAGGATATGGGAAAAAAGCGCTAGAACACATGGCACTCTTATTATCGGATCTATACTTTACCCAGTCGTGCAAATAAGAAATGCTAACCATAATTCCATATTTTTAATTATTTGGCCAACTTCACTTAATTAGCTTACAAATTAAATTTTGTGCCTAGTTATGCTAATTAGCAGTCTACCTGAGCAAAATTTGTATATAAAATAGGAAAAAGAACAAAATGTGAGTATCTGCAGGTAATCCTAGTGAACTCCATAAATATGAAACAAGGATAATAATCAAGTATCATGATATATTATGGAGGCATTTGGCATACAAAATGCTATAAAAATACAATAAAATTAAACCGCTAACCTCGAAGAGAAAGACATCCCATATGCGAAGAGCCAAAGGAAAAGGAAATGAGTAAGAGAAAACTGTTATAAACCATTGGCTTGCATACATGCTTGGATTGATCATCTCTTGAGCAAAATGCTGTCCCAGCTTTGGCAAATGCTCTTTCACCAGCTGCTCAAACTGAGATGGATATTGTTGTACTAGTGGCAAACCAACCTATTCCACAAGCAAAGGTAGTATTTATAATTTTTAAATAATCAACAGCTATCATACAGATTAAATTTTAATTGAATACAAGTTTGAGAGATCAAAAGGCAAATGTTATACAGAAAAGATTTGAGTTGAACACAGGTTCAAGAAATCATTATAATTTAAACTGCTTTGTTTTTTGCAAGCATACCCAATACAACCCTTCCATTGGTGCATGAACAGCTCCCTTCAACAAAGCAACTAGCAGCCAAAACGCATCTTCCTCACTCATATAAAGAAGCAAAAGACCAGCTAAGAATCCCATTCCCTGCGATTCAACCACCGAAATGAAATAATATTCCAACAAATTGAACATCGCCATAAATGAAACAGTAAACAATAAGCATTAGGTCAATATTATCCAAACCTGAACATAACCAACATCCCTATCATATACAGAATATGCCTTCAAAACATTGTACAGGGATCTTTGACCTGGCCCATGTCTCTGTTGGAAAAAGACATGTGAAGGAAATGTCCGGGATATGTCTCGTATTATGTCCAGTTCTGATGCTGATGTTTCATATATCACAAGTTGCTGCAGCAAAACATGTTAAAGGGTAAGAAGCTTATTGCGTAGCTGAGTAAAAGAACTTGAACGTAAGTTTAGGTCTGCCATGAGAAATACGAAGAACAAATAAAGGTATGTGAGTAATTGCGTGAGAATGGAAGGGAACTTCAGCAATGATCAGTTGTTAAACCATCTTCCTCATTTATTTGTAGCTAAATCTTTTGGAATAAAATTTACAATTTTCTACTTCTTTGGTAAATATAGATGCCTTGTGCTGATCCTTTTAAGCAGATCTTACACATGGTAGGCTTTACATAGGTTTCGGCAAAACCAGTTCAAGAGAAATTGAGACATAAAGAAAACAAATTTAGTTGTAGTAGCTATACTAAACCTCGGAACATCTTTAGACAAATCTTTTCATGGCCTGGCATTCTCTAGAACAATAAATTTATCACCAGTCTTCCATCATGCAATACACTGCCTAAATTACTAATATAGAAATAGTGCTTTTAACCATATAGGCTCTTTTGTTGTTGAAGGATTGAATCGATGCCTTTGGGAGATTACGTGGGAGGTTCTCCAAACCAAAACATATTGAAGAACATATAAAACCAGTCCACAAACTAGGGTTCATTCAGTTTTACAATAGTAAACAAGTAATTAAGTGATCTAAATATGGTCGCAGTTCAAGGATCATGCAGGATATTTGACATAGCACCAATAATTTAAAATTTAAGGTATGAAATTTGCTCAAAGCTGGCATTGTAACTACTTGAGATGCATCTTTGCTAAGTGATGTGTGCCATTTATTTGGTTTGAGTGCTCACATATCGTGATAATTCAGTTTCTTTCTCTCCTTTTTTTTGGGGTGTGTGGGTGGGAGGGGGAGATGTTTAGGAACAGTGTTGTAAAACAAGGCTAAAAGGCTGGTTAATCAATGCATAAATGTTTTAGGCTAGCAATCACTTCGAATAATATTGAAAGGTCGAATGATTGCATAACTTTTCATATGCAAGATATGTGGACAAAAGGCCATTTAATCGGCACATTATAATGTGCATAACCCACGAAATATCCAAAACATGATACACAAACTCAGTATCCACTTGATAAAGATTTTGTTTCTCTTCCTCCCCATCGAATATTCATTTCACTCACTTCTCTCATTTGTTCAAATTATTTACACACATACATATTAAAGCTTATACGCATTATGCAATGGTCAAACAAATAGAGAAACATTGTTTAGGGACAAGGGAATATGCAGTTCAAGTGACAATGGAAATGACAATACCTCGTAAACGCCAGGATTCATGAACAGGAGGTCACGGATATCAACTGCCAAACAAGTCCTCTCAAGCAATCAGGAATTCCTTTTCTGATACGCCGTTTAACTACGTTAGGTTTTCTTCTAACATGATGCTTCCAATCACTACCGCCTACACCTATCATTTTTCTCCATTTCCTAATTCTCCTTTCCTCCCTGTAAAGGATTGGTATCATCAGGATTTAGATTTGCTGGCTAAAATGTAATGAGGGTGAAAGTTTGAAGCAAGCAAAATAAAAGGAGAAAACAGTAATTACAATATCAATGGCAGTGCTACAAAAGACGTATAACTCTTTTTTCTTAAATTTCAGATCAGTGGCTTCAAACAGTAATTATAAATTATTAGTCATGAATTGATGCGGTCGTATATTTACAGAACATCTCTTCCTTGAAAAGGTGAATATCTGTAATATTCGGCAATTTGTATAAGAGAAAAAATATATTTTTTAATTAAAATTCAAATGCATTTTCATTCTAAAATGCATCTTTAATGGAAATTCTAAGACCTGGACAAGCAAAAATTTTACATCGTCTTCCCTGCCGGATAACTAAAATTCATTTTACATTTAGCAACGCTACAAAAGGCAGAGTACTGATGGTTATATTAGCATACTGCTTAGCATTGTTATCAAATATTTCCACCGTTTATGCCCGTTATTGATATAAAATATCATAAATTTACATACCTCTCATGTTCGTTGGCAAGCCTGATTTTAGCTGAGCCCTCTTGAGGGCTAGCCTGGTCCTGCTTTACAAATCCAAACCTGTCAACTGGTCGCAGAGGTGGAACTGGTCCTGGTTCAAACTCATCACTCGATTTTCTCTTCTCCATTTCACTATCATAATCTCTTCGTCAACAGTCTAGGAGCGATTCTCGTTTGGAGTTTCTATATTGCAAACCTATCTAGAGCAAACGGATCATCAAGCGACGCAGGGCATGAACTATATAGTCTATAGAAATTTAATTAGTTGTTGAAATCATGATGAGGAAATGAGTCAACATAATCGGTATGTGAAATTTGAAACTTGGCTAACCTGCTGTTAATAAACAATCCGAATAGCCCAAGATCCTATAGGGTCTCTACGCTGCAATTAAATGACGGTGCCGTGATACAAGGATGCAAAAATGCAAAGCATGCCTAAATGGCTTCTACTACTAAAATCAAAACAAAAGAAACCTCTTAATCATATCACACACAGGATATGCTCGAGGAAATGGATGCTCCTAATAACAAAAAGAAGTAAAAGTTATCATGCTATGAAAGTTTCCTGATAAAGATTTATCTAGTTCCGTAGAAATAAAATCACTGGCATTCCAAAAGTAAGTCAATCTACAAGCCTCACCTAAGATATTGTAATCGGCAATGAGGAATTTGATTTCGGGTCGAAGATCTCAATCAAAATAGATCTAAAGACCACGTAATATGGTAGAGGTTAACGGAATTAAAGACAATAAATGCCCGTCGCGTATATATGGGTTCATGGGCTCATAGCAAATGACAAAATCTTTACTCAAGCATCAAGCATTAGACATAATACAAACAGCACAGGTAGTAGAAACCAAGAACTAGTAATGACAAAGGAGATGAGCCCAAGGCACCAAATAACACAGGGTGGCATGAGTATCATAACAGCTGCAAATATTCTGTATAAAAATGAAAAATTTGTGTGCATAAATTGCTTGGTTGGGGGAATCGTGAAATGGGTTTTGCAAATTGAACTAAATAGATCATAAATTGAGCAATACTCAAGGGTTGTGCAGAATCTAAGGAAACCCATAACTTAAATCTAATCAATGGAGTGAAATTGAGGTTCAGATCAATGAAAAGACATCAAATTGGTGATCCAAAAAAAATTAAGAGAGAAAATAACCAACCCGTGATGAGAAGAGAGAGAGAGAATTTATAGAGAGAGAGAGAGAATAACAGAGGAAAGACGCCGTAGGAGGGAATTTACTTCTGTGGTGTCGAAAAAATACAATCTTCATCATGTTTTCCGACAATCGGAACTCATCATCTTCATCGTTATCATCTGAGATATGGGTACACCAAATTTCATGTGATTCTGCAATCTTTTCACCGTTGACTTAATGGGTTCAAAATTAACGGTTTACCGACAATAGAACTTTTTACATTGCTAAATCAATGATAAAAAGATTGTAAAATCAAATGAAATTTGGTGTATCCACATCTAAGATGATAACGATGAAGATGATGGGTTCCGATCGTCGGAAAACAAGATGAGAGGTATATTTTTTCGACACCGTAGGAGAAAATTTCCTCTGGCCTCTTTTCTTCATTAAACTCATATATATATATATATATATATATATATATATATATATATATTGTTGGGATCGAGAGAGGGACAGCAGAGAGAGGGGGCCATGTGAGAATCAGGGAAATCATTTTTCTCATATAGCCCTAAGCTCTTCGCATTTACATATAGCCTTGAATTTTTATATATTTGTGTGTACCTTTTTGGGGAGTAAATTGTAAAAATCCCCCGCGGGTTTAACCCCTAACAAAAAACCCTTGGCCCCGAACCTGTTGTCAAAAAACCAGTGGAAATTATTCCTAAAGTATCTGTATAGTTGCATACTGTGTCTAAATAGCTCATACATGAAAGTTCCTAAGGCCCTCACCGCTAACTCACGACCAATGCGGAATCCAAAAACAAAAATTTTATGGCACTAGAAACTCTAAACCAAGAATCTAAACCAAACATCTGAACTCGCAGGCACAAAAAGATAGAAATCACAACTTTTGTAGCGTCTTCATTTGCTCCAATTGGTTTGAGCCCTAGCATGCTCTCAAGACCTCCGGATCGCACCTACAAACCAGTCCTCTTTCGCCGAAAATGATCCACCAGAAAGAACCAAGTTCAAACTTCAAATTCATCCATAAAGTAACTAAAGATCCTAGGTTACTAATTTAGGATGCTTAATGGTGTGAGTGTGTTCTAACATTTTTCTTTCTTTTTAACTTCATAATTCTCAACTCATGAGAGAGTTGAATATAATGAAGAAGGAGGAGTCATGAAAAAGAGAGTGAAGCTAAAAATGGTAGAATGAAAATATATTCACAAATTCAAGCATGCTGCAAATGTTTAGTTAAAAGAATTTTTCCATTTTAAAATTAGAACCATGGTTGAATGGTATAAGTAAATGAATTAATAATTCATTTGCCCATACCCTCCACCGTTTCTCTTTTCCAGCTCATTTCATAATTTCTTTTATATAAAAGAAAAATAAATTCTGGAAATGAGGTGTCCTCCTTTTAGAAGTATTCTTTTATAAATACAAGAATACGTCCCCGCAAATGCATGCCCGTATTCGTATCAAAATACGAATACCCAAGAGATAGAAAAATACAATGAATATAATACTAGAATATATATATCGAAATATATATATGTAAATTATTAAATCAAAACTTGATTTAATAATTCGGCTTAATCCTAAGCCGGTTAGTATTATCATCCGTCCGATTAAAATCTGTGTGGTTAGCACACATACCTAATCGGAACTCTGCACATATCAATATACGACCACTATATCATTTTGCCTGAACTGCGAAAACCCTCTGTGTGGGACTCTAAAGACTCGTCAATACGCTAGCAGTGGGTTTAACCACAAGCACGTCAATGACACTAGCTGTACATAACGGCTACCCAGATATTGAACGAAAGGAAGGCCGACGAGAAAACCTATCCGTACCCCTACTGAGCATGTTTGTGACAATCCTCGTACAGTCTGGTCTGTCTGTCTAAGAGTATCGCATATCGGGTCTAGGGGTGGATACAGTCAGACCCCTAATAACGCGATAATTCGTGTCGATGTGAAGCCCATCACCCACTGAGAAACTACTGATCCAAATCAGTAAATCTCATCCATCTCGGCCAAAAATTTATGGTGATGGCCACTCGTGCACAGCGCGACATTTACCCCCAATATCGAGAAAGACGAATCCCTGACGATCCGCTCACTACCTCCATGTGGTTCGGGACTGTACCCAACTAAAAGTTGTTTGCACAACTCCTTTAAGCCGTAGTAGGGTAGTAATCAAAGCACGGTGGGAACACACACGAGACAAATTACGATCTTAGGCCGACAAAATAACTTGTACTCATGTCACCCGAGAACTATTATCTAACAATAAGTATAATACCATCTAGTATATTCTCGGCGAGTTCGTCCAGTGTACTCACCTCCGGTGAACACATGTATACTATCTTAGGTGACCAACTAATACCAATGACTTGTGAGACCGGCCACCGCCCCTCGTCGGGATCTCAAAAAGCATACACTAGTCTACTCTGGAGCATCAATGCCCAGTCTCGATACCCTCGATTATGGACATTTAAGGATGTGCTTATAGACAACTTAGCTCTTACGTATATGATCGCCATCATAATACTAGCAGTCAAACAAGAATCTTATGGGCTCTATCAATATATAACAATGATCTGTAATACCATATTATACATGTACGTGATGATAGAGATAAACCAGATAGTATACTATCATCTCGAGTAAGACTGTTCTACCCGTATAGATCCCCCTTCAATCATCATAATCGCCTGCATGCGATTACAAAAATTGCCTTGAGGGCACTATAGCCAATAATACATATCACAAGAAGCCGCATAGATAACAAAAGCAGTTGCATATGTATTTAAAGCCAGCAGCTACATACATATCGCATAAAAATTATGTAACGACTCTGAAACCTTTGTACAAATGTAACTTATTTAATGTATAGAAAGGGTATATTGGCCTGATTAGAAATTATAAGTTATTTTTGTTCAATAAAATTAAGAAACAACTTGTAGCTCACTGGTTAAGCCTTTACACTGCTGTGGCATAGCCTGTGTGTTCGAATCCCATCAGTCCTAATTATTTTTAATGTTTTTTCTTTTTAACTTTTCGGAAATTCAAGAGCTGCACATGCAATACACGGAGAATCCAACGGGTTCAGAAAAATCAAACGGGATAAATGAGGGGTTAACACTGAATAAAACACATTGCGCGAATCTCGAGGCAGATGTCCAAGATCCGACCGCCCAAATGCCTCATCTGGCCGCTAGCGACGGTCCAACTAGCCACAATCGGCTCCATTCTTTGCCCGCGCGTCCCTTTAACCCCCCACTACTCTCATGTATTGTTTGATTGCTCTGCAATTAACTAGAGACCCTTCATTCATCATTAATCCTATTTTAATTCCAATCCTTTAACTCACACACCCTCATCCCTACACTATAAATACATCCCATCCTATAGCTCTCCCCGTTCTGAAAAATCTCCATCAAAATTCTCCCAAAATTGCTAAATGCAAGTGGAGTTAGCGTTCAAGTTCTTTTCGTTGAAGATCGGAATTGTTCCCGGAGCTGTCGCGACGCCACGAAAACTTCTCTCTCTTCCTTACTCTTTTCTCAACACTCTAAAACCGTAAGTTTCTCTTCTTCACTTTCTTCCCGTCTCTACTCGCATTCTTAAAACATTTCAACAAAAGTGGAGTTAACTCCGATAATATTTTCTTTGCGATATTTTAATCCATTTTTAAGTTACACCAATACCTAACATAACTTTAAAATGTTATTCTCTTTGTTTACCTTTTTATGCAATTAAAATTCCATATGAAATGATCATATAACAAACCTTTTCACCTAAATACCATGAACTTTAATTATAACTCTTTGTTCGATAATTAGTCATACATGCATCTAAAACATTCACGGGGTAACGACCTATCCTCCCCTCCCCCCCCCCACACTTTTAATTCATAGTACGATATTTGATTAGAATTTTTCATCTAAATGAAACAATTTTCAATAAAATACCATCACTTTATAAAAATATGTTTTTAATCATTATTTTTAAAATCCTTTACAATTGCGCCTCTACAGCCCTTTTACGGGAACCCATCTACGGATGGTACGGGTTATCGCACGTCCTTGGGATAGTAGAGTGAGATACAGGACTTCTCACGGAACATTCGGCCTCGAAAAGAATAAAAATACGATTTAAAAGAATACGACTTTTCTAAATCTACATTAAATCTTTGGAAATGATATAAAACTATGTTCTTGAATAACAGAGATGAAACCATCTCGTAAAAAAAAGAACCATCTTCTAAAAAGATCATAGATCTAAAAAAGACCAAGGTCTTTAATAAAAAGGAAAAAGATCAAAAGATCTAAGCATAAAATAATAAAAGAAGTATTTTTACTTCATTCACAGATCTTTGATCTATAAAGGCAGAGCCTTTTTATAAGAACAAGAGCTTTTGTTCTTGGATCTTGAGGCAGGGCCTCCTTTAAGAAGAATATAAATTTGTTCTTTGATCTTAAACCTGATCAAATGCGTTTTGCGCTGTTAGAAAGTGCCTTGAACTCATGAATTGTGCTCTTGCGCTCATTAGACCGGCGCTCAGCGCTAAAACTTGCCACGTGTCAACCAAAGACATAATCTGCGCTTTGCACTTCTGAAACAGCGCACTGCGCTCATGGGCTGGCGCTCAGCGCCAAGCGCGCCACATGTTACTCACTGGCGCGCCAATAAACTAGTGCAACGCGCTCATAAATTGAAAGTGCAATGCGCTAATAAACCAGCGCTCAGCGCTAAGCGCGACACGTGTCCTCTTCGTGTACGCTACCTGACAGAAGCGCAATGCGCTCTTTAACTGGCGCAAAGCGCCTGGCGCGCCACATGGCGCATTGTCAGAACACAATCTGTTCTGATGAAGACAAAAGATGTCGGAATTCAATGCTTAGCATTATTAAAAGGGCCGAGCCCAAATAAAGGCTTAATAGCCAGAACAAAAATAAAAATGTAAAATGTTAAACATTTTTAATTGGACTTAACCCAATTCTGGCCATAAGTCATCAACTTATCTTAAATTGAGCACATCTGCTCTTTCAACCAACTCACCTTGGTTCAAGGGTACATCTCTTCACTCCTTTGATATTTTTCGTTGTAATTTCTCAACGTCTTCAAAGAGGTGACGGGTCCCGACAACCACATATTTCACGGACTGTGGGGTCCTTAAACTCACGGACTATGATGTCCTTAAGCTCGACCGTGATGTCTTTAAACTAACATCGGACTGTGAGGTCCTTAAACTCACAGACTATGATGTCCTTAACCTCGACCGTAATGTCTTTAAACTAACATCGGACTGCGAGGTCCTTAAACCCACGGACTATGATGTCCTTAACCTCGACCGTGATGTCTTTAAACCAACATCGGACTGTGGGGTCCTTAAACCCACGGACTATGATGTCCTTAACCTCGACCGTGATGTCTTTAAACTAATATCGGACTGTGAGGTCCTTAAACCCATGGACTATGATGTCCTTAACCTCGACCGTGGTGTCTTTAAACTAACATCGGACTGTGGGGTCCTTAAACCCACGGACTATGATGTCCTTAACCTCGACCGTGATGTCTTTAAACTAACATCGGACTGAGAGGTCCTTAAACCCATGGACTATGATGTCCTTAACCTCGACCGTGATGTCTTTACACTAACATCGGACTGTGGGGTCCTTAAACCCACGGACTATGATGTCCTTAATCTCGACCGTGATGTCTTTAAACTAATATCGGACTGTGGGGTCCTTAAACTCACGGACTATGATGTCCTTAACCTCGACCGTGATGTCTTTAAACTAACATCGGACTGTGGGGTCCTTAAACCCACGGACTATGATGTCCTTAACCTCGACCGTGATGTCTTTAAACTAACATCGGACTGTGGGGTCCTTAAACCCACGGACTATGATGTCCTTAACCTCGACCGCGATGTCTTTAAACTAATATTGGACCGAGATGTCCTTAAACTAACAATGGACCGTAATGTCCTTAAACTAATCGACCGCAACGTCCCTAAACTAAACAATAGAGTCCAAATACTCTTTTGTTGGATCTAAACGATCCCATTAAGTTCATCTTAGTCTAAAATTAGACTAATGTATCCTTAACAAACGTTTAAGTTGATCTTAGTCTCAAATGAGGCTAACGTATCCTTAAACTCAACCCCCCCAAACCCAAATCTAAGAAAGATACGGATTTGGACTAGTCCATGCCCTACGGGCGACAACATAACTTAGTCTCCGTATACAATCCACGGGCAACCAAACACAAAACAAACACCCACGACACGAAGTGACCATCTGGAGAAGGAGAAAGTTGTTACCGCGATGCGGTAGCGTAATTAACTGCAAGGGCTTGCGCCTGCAGCGAAGAGTGTCCCCACAATCAAAAACCCCTCAAACGAGGGGAAATCTGACGAAGTCTGCTACATCGTCCGCATCCGTTTAAACTTTCGATACATGGTGCCAAAAATCAACTTGGCATCTTCGGAGAGGTGGGCGGATAGCACCAATTAGCATCTCCCCCAAAATTCAGGCAAGACGTCCGCCGCGTCTTCGCCGCGTCTTTCGGAGGGGAACAGATTCTGGCACGCCCGGTGGGACCTCTTCCTCTTTCCACTCCACACTTCGTGTGTCGTGTTCGCGAACGAATCGCGGTTTGCTAATGGTTGCCCTTGGGTTCGAGTTATTAATATTTGGTTTCTTTCTTGGCGCAGAAAACGAAACAGCAATAGCATCTACTTGCGTGAAGTGTTCCAACTGCAATTGTAACCCATGCTCCGCCTCATCTGGAGGCATAGCTTACAGGCCCCAAGCGGCTTCCCTGTTCACGATGCCAGTGGAACAGGTCACTCAGGACACCACTGGTTTATTCTTTGGGACCATACTCCCACCGATGAGTTTCAGCACCACTGTACCAACACCCGAAGCTCCCAAGAAGTCGGTCTTTGACCGGCTTACAACTACTGCAGCCCCTCTCAACGGGTCGTCCAGCTCCAGCTCCTCGGTCTTCTCCAGATTAGGCCAAAGTTCCTGTGGGCCCAAGATGAAGCCTGCAATTTAAGAGAAGGTTATTCCGAAAAGAGTAACCAACCCTACTCCCGAAGTCGTCAAGGCGGTTTCTCCTGCCAAAGGGTCAGTCTTTACAAGACTGACTGTTCCGGCTCTCGCTTCAACTCCCATTCCTGCTCAAAAGTCTGTCTTCGACAGATTGGATACCACTAATCAACGGACGACAGTCTTCAAGAGGCTGGCACCGGCGGCGCCTCACCTGAACAGGGGGCAAGACAAAGCCATCCCCATCGCCGAACCAACCCCAACAGCTCGACACGCTCGACGTCGCCACTGGCGCCGAGTAAGGAAGGCTGGGGGCAACTCCCCCTCTGGGCTAACTCCACCAGCTCCAACGGTGGAAATCAATGCTGCTGTTCCAACGGGGAACAACTTTGAGCTGCTGAACAAGGTGCGCAGGAACTCGCCTACCGCCGTACTGAAAAGATCTCCGCCACCGGTGGAGACTGTCACAGAAATAAAGCTGGAGCAGCCCCCTCAGCGGCTGTCCTCCAAAGTTTACAAAATATGGCGACAAGTCCGAGAGTCGGTGGTTGATCAAGACTATCCCCGCCGGCAGAAGAAGTTGAAGGTCCGACAGGAAGAAAACCGTCCTGTTAAGCCATAGAAGGCGACGGCTACTCGGGTGCCCATTGCAACGGCCCCCTCAACTTCGACCGCCCATAAGAGGAGAAGGTCGGAGAAAATCCCCATGTCTGCGACAAATATCAAAGGCACTGAGCCCAAACACCCTAAGTCTGAGGGTATGGTGGTGCATACCGTCTATATGGCATCCGGAAAAGAGGATAACCGTATCTCCACAGGTCATCGACCGCTTACGCGATCAGTGACTAAGGCTCAGGAGCAACAACAGCAAAAGCTCCAAGAGATGTTAACAGCTATGGCCGCACTCACAGGACCGAAAGCAAGCCCAGAGGCATCCTCGGAGCAACGCCATGAGGAAGAAACTGATGCTGAATTCCTTCGGAGAATGCTTGAAAAGAAGGAAAAAGAGGCCGCAGAACAAGCGACCAATATAAAGCAAATGGCCCTTCTATTCCAGGATATGGTGGGCATGATAATCCAGCCGGACCCTCCAGCCGAAGATCCTCCAGTAATAATTGAAGATGACAGAGGAGAAACATCGAATCCTCTGCCGGCTCTGTCAACAGCCAAGGAGGAGACAATCTCCAAAGCTGCCCTGGATGACTATATTGCTCAGCAAATAAGAGTTCACCAGGAAAATGAAGCGGCCGGGTAAATTGTTAAAACTGGGCGACCGTATCCAGGCTGGTATGATCAGATAAAGTACCCGCCGGGATACACGTTCCCTAAATTCCATGTATACATGGGGACAGGCAATCCCCATCAACATATCGCTCAGTTCACGGCTCTTTGTGGCAACACCGGTGGCGATGATAAACTTTTGCTCCGCCAATTCGTCGGCAGCTTATCGAAGACGGCGTTTGAGTGGTACTCCGAACTTCCAAACGACTCCGTCAAAACTTTCGCAGAAATGGAGTTGTTGTTCACCCAACGATTCGCAAGTGCTAGTGAACGCACCCCAATAACGGCATTGATCAATGCCAGGGTGAAGTCGGGCGAGACGTGGGTTCAGTACGCGATCCGATGGCGGAATCCGTGGTCGAAATGCGAACAGCGCATTGAAGAACCACCAGCAGTGGGCATGTTCGTGGGCACTCTAGACCCTCATGCAACTATTTCACAGTTCATGATGTTCTTCAAACCGACCACATTCCAGGCTTTAATCGACAAGCTAGCCCAGATGGACCAACTGGGTCATAGACTGTCTCCTCCGAAGCCGGAACCGCGGAACGAAAAGGGTAAAGGGAAAGCGACCTTCGTTGCGAACACCCAACAGCAGCCCAGTGCTCCAAGACCGACGGATCAACTGGAAGAGAGAAGAAGCTATTATAATGAGAAAATGAAGCGTCCTTACTCGTTCCCACGGGACAAAATGAAGAGACTATTCGAGCTGGCGATGCGCAATAGGCTTATCAATCTGCCGAATCCAAAACGACCATTGCAACCCGGCGAAGCGAATAATCCCAATTATTGCCCTTACCACCAAACGGTAAGCCATCCAATTAAAGATTGCTTCGTCTTTAAGGGATGGATCGAGGATCAGTACCTGCAAGGCAAGTTTGCGCTGTCTGAGAAGTGGAAAGTAAACCCACCACAACCGCAAACTCCTAAGAAGACGGATACATCGGGGGTGTTCCCGCCAAAATTTTGGCTCAAAACCCGTTCCAATAAAATAGCAATAAATAAATAAATAAATAATAATAATAAAGGAGAAAATCTCCCTTTCAGAGCAAAGCTCTGTTCAAATCCCAAGACGGGAAATGAAGCAATACTTCTGTTTCCCCCAATCAGAGCAAAGCTCTGTTTCAAATCCCACGTGTCAGCAGCGCAACAGCGCAGCGCACTGGCGCAGCGCACTGCGCTTGCGCTCACCAGAGCGTGACACGTGTCACCCCCACATGAGTTTGCACCTTGTGCTCGTCAATTGGCGCAAAGCGCCTGACAAGCCATGTGGGGCACTATCAGAACATTTAATGCAGCGGTCCAATGGACCAAAATAAATGCTCTGTATTACTAAAGAAAAGGGGCAGAGCCCAAACAAAAGCCTAATAGGCCAAATGAAAATGAAAGGTTAAACATTTTCAACTGGACTTAACCCAATCATGGCCATAAGTCCTCAAATTAAATTGACTGAGCACGGCTGCTCCCTTAAATCAATTTACATCCGGTTCAAGGGTACATCTCTGAACTCCTCTGACATCTGTCGTTGTAATCCTTCAACGTCGTCAGAGAGGTGACGGGTCCCGATGGCCATACATTCAATGGACCACTACGTCCCTAAACTGGAACAATGGACAACTACGTCCATAAACTGGAACAATGGACCCCCATGTCCCTAAACTGGAACATGGACCACTATATCCCTAAACTGGAACAATAGAGCCAATTGCTCTCCTGTCGGATCTAAACGATCCCGTTAAGTTGATCTTAGTCTTGAAATTAGACTAACGTATCCTTAACAAACGTTTAAGTTGATCTTAGCCTCAAATATGGCTAACGTATCCTTAAACCAAAATCTTCAAACAGACTTTAGTCCCAAATCGGACTATAGATCCCCTAATCAACTTTGGTTCAAGGGTACATCTCTGAACTCCTCTGACACCTATCGTTGTAATCCTTCAACGACGTCAGAGAGGTGACGGGTCCCGATGGCCATACATTAAATGGACCACTATCCCTAAACTGGAACAATAGAGCCAATTGCTCTCCTGTCGGATCTAAAAGATCCCGTTCAGTTGATCTTAGTCTGGAAATTAGACAAACGTATCCTTAACAAACGTTTAAGTTGATCTTAGCCTCAAATATGGCTAACGTATCCTTAAACCAAAATCTTCAAACAGACTTTAGCCCCAAATCGGACTATAGATCCCCTAATCAACTTTGGTTCAAGGGTACATCTCTGAACTCCTCTGACACCTATCGTTGTAATCCTTCAACGACGTCAGAGAGGTGATGGGTCCCGATGGCCATACATTAAATGGACCACTATGTCCCTAAACTGGAACAATAGAGCCAATTGCTCTTTTGTCGGATCTAAACGATCCTGTTAAGTTGATCTTAGTCTGGAGATTAGACTAACGTATCCTTAACGAAAGTTTAAGTTGATCTTAGCCTCATTATGGCTAACGTATCCTTAAACTAAAACCCCAAACCCAAATCTAAGAAAATACGGATTTGGACTAATCCACGTCCTACGGGCGACGACATAACTTAGTCTCCGTATACAATCCACGGGCATCCACAAACAAAACAAACACACACGACACGAAGTGAAATTCTGGAGAAGGAGAAAGTTGTTACCGCTATGCGGTAGCGTAATTAACTGCAGGGGCTTGCGCCTGCAGGGAAGAGCGTCCCCACAATCAAAAACCCCTCAAGCGAGGGGGAATCTGACGAAGTCTGCTACATCGGCCGCATCCATCCAAACCTCCGATACACGGTGCCATAAATCAACTTGGCATCTTCGGAGAGGTGGACGGATAAAACCAAATAGCATCTGCCCCGAACCATAGGCAAGACGTCCGCGTCTCGGCCGCCGTTCGGAGGGGAACAGGGGGCAACGTGCTCTTTAGTTGAAGAAGCTCCATGGGAGGTGGCCCTTTCGGCCAAAACCAAAAGGATGCTGAATGATCTCCAGACATGTCCGGCGATCAGGTGGAAGAATCCGCTGGAACCCCAGATCATCGAAGGGATGCTGAAGCCGCGCCCAACTCCAAAGATTGGTGGTGATAGCCAAAGTGCTCACACCCAGCCGTCGAAATCTTCGAAAAAGAAGAAGAAATCCAAAAAGCCCGTGAAGCCTGGCGACAAGCGCACGGACCTGCAGAAAGAGATCGATGCGCTGGAAGAGTATAACCAGAAGGCGCGGACTCTAATCACGCTCCAGGAATTTCTCGGCCACGTCCTTGAAGACGAAGATGATGGAGAAGACTCGTCAGATGAATCTGAGGATTACATAGCAAGTTGCCATGTGATTTCTCACTCGTCTACAAACGATGAAGAAGCCCTGCACACCGACAGACTGGGGGCAGGGCCTGAACCGGAACTTCCAGGGCCATCAGACGAGATGATCGACGCGTTCCTAAACGAAGCTCTTTTGAAAAGTAAAGCTGATCAAGAGCGTGAAATGGCCATATTTGAAAAGGCCAAACGCTGGCGACTGGACGAAAGAGTCGAGACACTCCCGCCGAATCAAAGGACATTCGCCGCGAATAAAAACAAGTTCAAGACGAGGAAAAGGTTTGCTAAAGCCATATCAATGGGAATGAAGCTGCCATCCTCCGAAGCGAATACCCCTGGTGAAGCAGAAACACATCCTAGTTACTGTTCATACCATCGAAAGATTTCGCACCCCACCGAAGAGTGCGATGCTTTTAAAAGATGGTGGCAGGGGTATGTTGCTCACCGGCAATATTTTAAGCGGATGAAACGCAAAATTCGTCGGGAGCAAAGAAATACGACCGAGGAGCATAAAAGAACCACCGACGACTGTCGTATGGTCAACGCCGGGGGATCGCAAGTTCTCACCTTCGGGAGCGACTCCGACGAAGAAATGACTCTTGGCCCTCTCTTTAAAGAGTCCACCTTGGAAAAAGAGGAAAAGCCGAAGACCTGTGAAAATATTCAGTTGCACAACCGTACGCTGCCCGAAAAGAATCTTGGGCCCTTGAACAGTGGGTCAAATAGACAGGTTAAGGGGAAAGAAAAAGTCTCTGAAGATATCATTCTTGATGACCAAGCCGTCGAAAAGCTGACAGCCAAGGACCCACCAAAGAAAAGTAAGGTAGACTACAACGTTCTGGCACACTTGAGAAAGATACCCTCGCAGCTAAGCATCCTCAACGCCCTTCTGCAGCCCAAAGAGGCGAGAGATTCTTTGATCAAGGCACTGTAGGAGCCGGAGCAATTCCAAGCTTTCCTCGCCGAAGAAAAGATGAAGGACGAGCTGGAAGAAGTACACACGGCCGATATCACCTTCGGCGATGAGGATCTCCTACTTGGGACGTGCGAGCACAACCGTCCCCTATATGTCTCCGGATACTGTCACGATATCAAGATAGGAAAAATCCTGGTCGACAATGGGTCTTCCGTCAATCTCCTCAACGTACGGGCGTTGAAGGAAATCTGCATGAGCGTTCAGCACCTCACTAGTGATAAAATCACCATCTCCGGTTTCGACTCCCAGTCATCACGGACTCTCGGGTCGGTGATACTAACCTTACGCTTCGAGTTACTTGTCACGGATATTAAATTTCATGTTATCGACGCTAAGACCTGCTATAACGCTTTACTCGGCCGGCCTTGGTTGCACGAGTACGATATCATCCCTTCTACACAACATCAGTGTATGAAATACTTCAAAGATGATCTTGAGTACACTGTGACAGGGGAGTTGAACCCATTCTCCGTGAACGAAGTTCGAAAATACGAAGATGCAAAATACTTCTTACCAGATTTCGAGGACATGGAGAGATTGTAGGGTGTTTTTCGTCACCCCATTGAGATAGGAATACGCACGCGCTTGTCAGGCGCATTACAGATTCTCCCTGTCTAGGGTAGGCTGGGGTTTATTAATTGTGGGGATCCGAATCTCCGGCAGCCGCGGACTAAGCTGCCGTTAATTACCTTTCGCATTTGGAGCGAAGGAACCTCCGATTGACGGGTTAAACTGGTCATGCGAACTCAATATGCAGTGCGTTGGTGTGTGTATTTTTTTTGTTTTGTTCCACTTGTAGAAAAAAAGGGATATATATATATATATATATATATATATTCTATATATAAAAACAAAAATAAATAAATAAATAAATATTTAGAGATTTTTTTTAAAAATTTATTATTATTTTTGTAATTTTAAAATATTATTTATAATTTATTTTTATTTATTTAATATTTATTTAATATTTTTTTAAATAAAAAAGGATTAAATAAGGAAAAGAAGGAAGAAAGGAAGAAAAGAAAAGAATGGGGTCCATCACATGCTTAGCATGTGACCCGACACATGCTCAGCATGTGAGAAGGCCATCACATGTTTAGCATGTGACCCGTCACATGCTTAGTATGTGAGGGGGCCGTCACAATCTACGCATGTGACCCGTCACATGCTTAGCATGTGACGCCCGCATGTGACCACCTTTTTTTTTTAACGTGGAGTTCAACTCCAATAGAATTTTATATGGCTAAAAAATTATAATGTGGAGTTAAACTCCCCAAAAAAAGATTTTTACTGTGGAGTTAAACTCCAAAAGAATTTCTGCAGTGGAGTTAAACTCCAAAAGAATTTTATTTGTGGAGTTAAACTCCAAAAGATTTTCTGTAGTGGAGTTAAACTCTAAGAGGATTTTATTTGTGGAGTTGAACTCCAAGAGGATTTTATTTGTGGAGTTGAACTCCAAAAGATTTTCTCCTTTCTCCTTTGAGAAGAAACCCAAAATGGGTTCTCTTGAAACTCCAAGATCTAGATCTTGGATGATAAAAAAAGATACCCTTTTTCTTCTCTTGATGGAGTTTTGGGAGATGGGTTTATGGTAAAACTTTATTTAGTTTTTTAAAAAAAGAGAGCTAAGCTTTTGATTTATTTGGAAAATAAAAAGGAAGAGGAAGAACTTGAAGAAGAGAGAGTGGAGGCACAAACCCTAGTTTTTTTTAGGAGAATGAAAAGTTGTTGCTTTATTCATCATCATGTTGCCTTTTATAGGCTTACATATTTACATATAGCCCCTTAGGCTTCACAAAATGGCATTTTAGCCATCCCATGGCTCATGTGTCATTTCTTTTTGCACATAAGCCATGGGCTTACAAAATATTGGCTTTATGCCCATTTTGCATGCATTCATGTATAAAAAATTATATAAAAATTATTTATTACATGATCTATATTTTGGCATAGAGGAGGCTGGCCGCGGGCTCGACTTGGGCATGGGCCCGCTTGACCTGGGCTTGGGCCCACCTAGCTTGGGGTTGACCTTGACTTTGACTTAGTCAACCGGGGTGTAAATTTTTACCCCAACAAAGATGTCAAAAACCGAAGGACAAAGCTATCACCACTATTCCAGTTTTCGGGAGTGATACCGAGGAGGAGGAAGAGATAGTTTACTTAGGTCCGCCCCAGTGCAACAAACCAGGACCGTCCGCTCCTATGTCAATCTTTGGCAGCGATTCGGAAGATGAGGCCCATGCTATATTCTCTGCTCGGCCTTCAATACAAATATTCGCTGATGAAGAGCAAACTTTGCAAGTTGCCATGGTTCCGCCCAAACATCATAAAGAACTAGACGCGCTTGATACCTACAATGTGGAAGAGCTGCAGACGTTCTATGTCCCTCCCAGGCGAGAAGTGAAAAGGTGATCCTATTTTACCGATCCGGGGAAACCAAAGTGGAGAAAGAAATCTGGCATGGTGCGAATTCTATACTTGACTGGCTCCAGCCCATCCGTTTGCCCAGATATTACACGAACGGACTAAAAAGGCTGTTAAGGCGCCAAGGCGTACCTTTCAAACAGACCGCTCGAAAAGCTAAGTTCTATGACAGAATCTGGAACGTCCCTGGAACTCAGCGGAAATTGCCCAACGGGAAAATGGAAACGACCGGGCTTGGGTATATTCAATCCAAGAAACAGGAGCTACTTCGCGACTGTTATGTCATACATGACTTTGATGAAGAAGGAGATGCTCTGTGGGAAGACGCTAACCCTGAACCAGAAAGGGCTCCCGCCGTGAAAACGCCCAGTCCGTCGTTCGAAAAACAAATGGACAAGCTTATAAGGGAAGCAGGTCAAATGGTTCGAGACGACCATAATCGCGAAATGGCCATCTACGAGAAAGCCAGGACACAACGCCTTCTTCAACAGGCTGTGAAAAATGAAAATACTCCTCCTTGTCAACCCGTTGTACAAAAGGCCCGACGCAGAGGCAGAAATAAACTAAAGAACGGGAAAGGCGTTCGACAGCGACAAAGCGGTTCCAAGAAGCCACGAGATCAAGAATCGAGCAGTCCGGATTCGTCTCTTATAAAGAAGATGGGTCGAGTGTACTCTTTTGCCCAAGACAAGACAAAGAAGATACTTGATCTTGCTATAAAACATCGAATGATTACACTTCCAGAGTCCAAGCACCCCGAGCAAGCAGGCAAAGTCTCTCACCCGGACTATTGCTCCTATCATAAGGCCATATGACATCCTATTGAAGACTGCTTCACCTTCAAGAACTGGGTTGAAGATCAATATCAACAAGGCAAGTTCGCTTTATCCAGCAGCTGGAGGGTAACCCCGCCGCAGAAGCATGAACCCAAATCCACAAGAGTAGAGCCAAATCAACATCGGTCTTGAAAGCGAGTTCGTACTTGTTATATGATAACGCTATCAAAAGAAGAGCCCGAGAATATGGATGACCTCCCCTGGTCCTTTGAAAACAATGACGACGAGGTGATCTCGGAGTTTCCACCGGCGCCGAAAGAGCTGGAAGATGAAATACATACTACTGCAGATGATCTCAAGAAAATTGATTTGGGGACGACAAGTGACCCGCGGCCGACATTCGTCAGTGAGTTGCTGTCTGAAGAAAGGGTAGCTACACTAAAAGATGTGCTTATGCAGCATAAGGATTGTTTCGCGTGGAACTATTCCGAGATGCCAGGACTAGACCCAGAGATTGCTGTGCACAAATTGGCGATATCGCCGGACGTCAAGCCGATCAAACAAGCACCGAGAAGGATGAGGCTCGAGCTTGAGATGAGCATCAACGTCGAGGTCAAGAAGCTGATCGACTCTGGCTTCATCCAAGAGGTTCAGTATCCTGATTGGATCGCCAACATCGTCCCGGTGATGAAGAAGAATGGGACGGTGCGCATATGTGTGGACTTTCGGGATCTCAATAAAGCCTGCCCGAAGGATGACTTCCCGGTACCGGTCACCAAGCTAATGATAGACAATACATCCACCCATGAAGTTTTCTCCTTCATGGACGGCTCATCAGGATACAATCAGATAAAGATGCATCCTGAGGACCAGAAGCACACCGCTTTCCGGACCCCTTTGGGTATATTCTGCTATAAGGTAATGCCCTTTGGTCTAAAGAATGCAGGTGCCACCTATCAGAGGGTCATGACGAAGATCTTCGATGACCTCATACATGAAATCGTCGAATGCTATATCGACGACCTCGTAGTTAAAAGCAAATCATACGAGGAACATTTAGAGCACCTGAGAATCGTGTTTCAACGACTTCGGCAATACAATTTGAAGATGAACCCTCTCAAATGCGCGTTCGGAGTTTCCTCAGGCAAATTCCTAGGTTTCATCGTCCGACACTGAGGCATCGAGATAGATCCGTCAAAGATCAAGGCGATTATGGAGATGCCCCCGCCAAGGACTTTCAAGCAATTGCGGTCTCTCCAAGGGAAGCTCGCGTATATCCGGCGATTTATAGCCAATCTCTCAGACAAGTGTCGTCCTTACAGTCACCTAATGAAGAAGGGAACCCCTTTCGTCTGGGATCACAAATGCTAAAGCGCACTGGACGAAATCAAGCAGTACTTACAGAATCCGCCAGTACTGGCTGCTCCGATCAAGGGAAAGCCTCTCATTCTGTATATAACCGCCTTTGAAGGTTCCTTAGGCGCATTATGAGCACAAGAGAACGACCAAGGGAAAGAGAGAGCCCTTTACTATTTGAGTCGAGTTCTACTGGGGGCAGAAATCAATTATTCCCCCATCGAAAAACACTGCCTGGCATTAATCTTCGCGATAACAAAGCTCAGGCATTATGCATTGGCACATGAAGTCCGTCTAATATCGAAGGTGGATCCTCTCAAATATTTGATGTCAAAGGCCATATTGACAGGGCGGCTCGCTAAATGGGCCTTGCTCTTGATGGAGTTCTCAATAACTTATCAGCCTCTTAAGGCGGTGAAAGGCTAAGCCATCGCCGACTTCCTCGCTGAGCATCCGATACCTGCCGATTCTCCTTTGAATTGCGAACTGCCAGAAGAACATGCGTTTGACACGATCGACGGAGGTGATACCCGGTAGGAAATTTATTTCGATGGAGCATCCTCCATGAAGAAGCACAAACAAAGCACCCCCATAATCAAATCAGGGGTGGGCCTCATCTTCGTAACTCCACAATGAGGGGTAATGCGCTTTTCCTTCTCCTTAACAGAGCCGACGACAAACAATGAAGCCGAGTATGAAGCTTTGATAGCAGGTCTCGAGGTCGCCATTGACATGGGGATTGAGAACCTCCTCATATACGGAGACTCCCAATTGGTCGTTAGTCAAGTAAACGACGATTATCAAACGTGCAAACAAGAACTGGTGAAGTACGGCGAGAGGGTACAGCAACTGCTGACCCAAATACCTTCCTACACCTTGGAAAGCATACCGCGTGCGGAAAATAGCAAAGCGGATGCATTAGCCAAGCTTGCTAAAGAATTGGCCGATGAGAACCTCGATGACGTAAGAATCGTGGTACAAAACCGTCGGGTTCTTACACCGGCAGAAATATCTCCGGAGTCGTCCGAGGAAAAGGGAGCGACCGAAAAAATGGCTCTACAAGTAAAAGACCAAGAAAAGGTTGAGGATTGGAGGGAAGTTTTTATAGACTATGTTCCCATCACGGAGACGCGACCGCATAGGTCCGTCTAGCCTGAAATTCGAGGCAGATGCTAATTGGTGCAATCCGCCCACCTCTCCGAAAATGCCAAGTTGATTTATGGCACCGTATATCGAAGGTTTAAACGGATGCGGCCGATGTAGCAGATTTCGTTAGATTCCCCCTCGTCTGAGGGGTTTTTGATTGTAGGGACACTCTTCCCTGCAGGCGCAAGCCCCTGCAGTTAATTACGCTACCGCATCGCGGTAACAACTTTCTCCTTCTCCAGCTAGTCACTTCGTGTTTTTGGTGTTTGTTTTGTTTGTGGTTGCCCGTGGATTGTATACGGAGACTAATTTATGTTGTCACCTGTAGGACGTGGATTAGTCAAAATCCGTATTTTCTTAGATTTGGGTTTGGGATTTTGGTTTAAGAATACGTTAGTCTCATTTTGGACTAAGATCAACTTAAACATTTGTTAAGGATACGTTAGTCTAATTTCCAGACTAAGATCAACTTAACAGGATCGTTTAGATCCAACAAAAGAGCATTTGGGCTCTATTGTTTAGTTTAGAGACATTGCGGTCGATCTCCAGTTTAAGGACATAGTGGTCCATTGTAGTCCGTGGAATGTATGGCTGTCGGGACCCGTCACCTCTCTGAAGACGTTGAAGGATTACAATGACAAATATCAGAGGAGTTCAGAGATGTACCCTTGAACCAATGTTGGTTGGGAGATCTATAGTCCAATTTGAGACTAAAGTCTATTTGAAGGTTTATGAGCATATGGGCTCAGTTGAACATTTTATTGTTCTGGCTATTGAGCCTTTATTTGGGTTTGGCCCTTTTATTAATGCATAGCATTGGGCTCTGTAATTAAATGCATAGCATTTATATTTGGCCTGTTAGACCTTTACTTGGGCTCTGTCCTTTTTTAATAATGCATATCATTTATAGTGGTCTGATAGTGCGCCACGTGGCTTGTCAGGCGCTTTGCGCCAATTAAAGAGTGCAAGGCGCTAGCGCATGCGGAGGTGACACATGTCACGCTCTGCTAAGCGCAAGTCTGTTAGCGCAGTGCGCTGCGCCAGTGCGCTGCTGACACGTGGCGCGCCCTGGTGCAGTGCGCCAATCCAAGAGCGCAGTGCGCTATATTTAGAAGCGCAAAGCGCAGATCATTCTGTGGTTGACACGTGGCGCGTTTTGGCGCAGTGCGCCAATCTAATAAGTGCAAGGGCGCATTTCAAGAGTGCAGGGCACTGTACAATAGCGCAGAGCGCATCTTGATCCAATTAAGATCAAAGAAATAGGTTCTTTGTTTTCTCAAAAGAGGTTCTACCTCAAGATTCAAGAACCAATGGTTCATCAAAAGGCTGTGCCTTTGTATAGATCAAATGATCTAAGAATTAAGTAAATTACTTCTTTTAAATTTTTTATGATTGGTTCTTTTTGATCTTTTTCTTTTTTATTGAAGATCTTGATCTTGTTCTTAGATCTTTGATCTTTTTAGAAGAAAATTCTTCTTTTAGTGAGATGTTTTCATCTCTGTTCTTCCAAGAATTTAATTCTTTACTTTTAAAGATGAAGAAGATGATCTTCTTTCTTCAAAGGCTTGCCTTTCTTCTCTTTGAGGTTTTTTTTTTCAAAGTTTTTAGAGGGTTCTCTCTCTTCTGTATATCTATCTCTCTATGTATGTATCTGAGACTTGGAGTCTAGGGGCCTTTATATAGGGCCAACTGATTTGTTAAGTCAGTTAAAGAGATCTTTCTCTGATTGATCTGGGGATATTTCCCCACCGCTGGATATTTGATCCTAAGGCCCCTGTTTTACAGAAAACAATCTTCTTATTTTAATAAGATTGGAAAGATCTTTCTAGAATTTTAATTCTGATTAATTAAATAATTTATTATTTAAATTCCAGTACTGGCGCAATTGGCGCCATCGCACCTGCGCTTGACACGTGTCGCGCAGCGCAGAGCGCAGCGCAACTGCGCTAGCGCGTCTGCGCTTGACACGTGGCGCGCAGCGCAACTGCGCTAGCATACCACTGTTTGACACGTGGAGCGCAGCGCAGAGCGCAAGTGATCTGAAGCGTTGCTTCATTTATTTAAAATTTGAATTTTTTTTTAAAACAGAGCCTTGCTCTGATTGGGGGTGCGATGCCTTGGGTGCAGCGCTTCTTGCGCTGGTGTGTCTGCTTTTGACACGTGGCGCACAGCGCGCAGCGCAAGGAATCTGAAGCGTTGCTTCAATTTTTGAATTTTGAAATTCAAACAGAGTTTTGCTCTGATTGGGGGAAACAAATTCCCCCCCCATCGTTGCGCTCACGTGGCGCACACATGAGTGCAGCGGTGGCAACATCTGATCCATAGGATCAACTCAGAAGTTGAGGAGGCGCTTCAGCGCCTATAAATAGGACCCTTGGTCCTCCTCAGTTGATTATCATCTTTTCAAGATTTTTATTTTCAGAGCCTTGCTCTCATTTTCAAGAACTTCAAGAGCTAAACTGTAGAAAATTTTAGGTAAAAATTTAAACTTAATTAAATCAATTTTAATTAACAGAGCCTTGCTCTTATAGATCTTTTGATCTAAAGAAATCCCCTTTGGGGCTTCACAAATAGAGCTTTGCTCTCAAGAACCCATAGATCTAAATAGATCTTGTTTCAGGATTTCTTAACCCATGAACAGAGCTTTGCTCATTGACAAAATATAGACTTTTTGATCTTTTTATGAAGAACTCTTAAGAGTTTTTTCATGGATCTTTAAGATCCCAGAACTTTAATTCTTAGAAATTAATTTTTCTTTGATGGATTTTTCCATCATTACTACAGAGCTAGGCTCTTTAAGGAATTTCATTCCCTTGTGACCAGAGTTTGACAAGTATCACTATGTGACAGAGCTTTGCTCTGAAAGGGAGATTTTCTCCTTGTCTCAAGGGATTTCTCATTTAATGAGAATATTCTTTGAGGATTTCCTCATTAAATTGACAGTCTCATCCAATGATGAGTCTGTCTTATTAACTGATGCATTGTCATCTGGATTTTGTGGGTCTTCCTTTGGTCCCCTCTCCACTGCATTGCAGTGTGGTACAAATTTTAAAGTACTAAGCGTCGGGCTTTTAAAATTATGATACTGATAACTGAATTTCGCCTTTTCTTGCAGGCAACATGTCTGCTGATCTTTCGTTCCCGTTTTTCCGTTCAGAGGGAGGATTCCCTGAGGCGCCGGTGGACCGAGAGGTTCTTGCTTTCATTAAGGATTACAACCCGGAGTACAAGAACCTTCATCTGTGGGGTAGGTGGTACAGCGAAATTATCAAAGGTCGCCGAAGCTTCCCTTGTGCGACGCCGTCAGAGCCGATCTCATCGATCCTATATGCGGATGTACCCCCGGTGAACTATGCCGTGGAGGTCGTAAATTGGAATTCGGAGGATCTTCTTCAACCTTTGATTGCTGCCATACCCGTGCAGCCGCCGGCAGCCATGGATATTTTGGGGCGGCGCATATGCCAGGGTGAGTCGTGCCCTTAGGGACAACCCTATAACATTGGATTGACCCCTCAACATTCGGCCGGATATTTACAGTGGGCCAGGTACATCTTGTCAGCGAAGAAGGCGCATTTGCTAAAGATCGGTCTGTATCCTGCAGTCTACGCCTCGTTGTTCGAGTACCCTGCTCCTCCGACGTGGTGGGTTAAGGCATTCGTGGAACAATGGAACATCCCCACCCATACCTTTCTTCTGGTGGACAGGGAAGTCTCCATCCCCTTAGAAGAATTTGCTGAAATTTCCGGTCTGCCGGAGAGGGGGAGCACTATGAAGAGTTACTTCCTCCGGACGAATATGTCTTAGCCACCAAGCCGTTGGTAATGGGCCTAACGCCGGAGAATGCTATTCAGCACCAGTTTCCGAGCCTGGTAAAGGTGCTGAATATGTATGAAAGTCTCTACTTGGAATCGGGAGGCCGGGGAGTTTGTTTCGCAGACTTCATCGCCCGCTTTCTTCGACCGGAGATTCTATCGCAGCGGGGCAAAAAATTCGCCAAGCTCGACGACCCCTTCGGCTTTGGCTTAGATCGTCGACCAGCACTGGAAGACAACCAAAAGGGTTTTTACCTCCCCGATGTTGCAGTCGTCCCCTTATCGGAAATTGCCGCTCCGGGCATCGACGAGGAGACCTTCTTTCTCGGGTTTCTGGGGTTATGGCCGTGTTGGTTCGCGCTCCCCATGCACCCGCGCTACATGAGGCCGTCCGTCTTCTACCCAGCGCATCGGATGACGGCTGGTATACAATTGTCGATTGGAATCGCCGGATTGGCCCACCTGTACCATGGACTCAGCGTGGCGGCGGACGCGAATGAACCGGGGGTGCAACTGATTGAAAAGATTTTAATTAGCTTATGCGCTTTTAAAAGATGAATCAAAGAATTTATATAACCGTAATCAAGAACGGCGTCGTTTGGTAGCTAGCCGGTGAGTACGGGTTGGTCCACAGGAATTTTGTGAATTTCCTAATTGCTCTTACGAGTTAATTCCGAACAGTGTGAACGGATTGATTAAATCTAAAAACTAAATTAATCTAGATCTAAATCTTGCTAGAGTTAGGTTTATGTTAAATTTGGAAAGTCAATAAATCTCACCGTATTCTATACCCAAATTAAGATCTATGAGGAGTTATGGTAATTATTAATAAAGTGGATTAGAACCATCGGGAAGATGTTTCTTCCTCTAGGTTCTTGTCCTTCCTTTATCAATCCTTACCCTAACCTCCATGGAAAACACGCGCAACCGGGCCTTTATACTACGGTATCACCGCTACCTCGTGGGATATGGTGCCGTAGGGAGCGGTGTGTGCATGTATGCATGGAGTCCTATGAAAATATATGACGGGCAAGAAAGGGGTGAGAGATCTTCATCTCTCAAGCCTTCCCCAAATCTAACCCTAACAAGCGAGGAGACTACTCGCTCATTAGGGAATTGAAAAACAGATCTAAACTATCTATCTAGGGTAAGGAATTAAATCTAAACTAGGGCAAGAATAGAAATTACCTAGGACAGATAATATAATTAACTAGGGAAAATAAAAAGAACTACTTACAAATTGATGCTCTCCAAAAGAAATCTGAATTTTATTAATGAAAGGAGGCATGACCTAATACAAGAATTTGGGTTTCTATTTATAGGACATAGAAAATCCTAGGTTTACAATCGCCGCATGTGTACTTTTACAAAAATACCCCTAAGAAGACTAGTCAGCGCCGCCAAGATTTTGGTAAAATATTTCGCCTCTACGGGCGCTACCCGGCCGCGGAACCGCGGCCGCAGGCCAGGTTTGGCCGCGGTTCCGCGGCCAAAAGAGGGTCTTGAATGCTGAATTTTTCTGTGACACTTCTGGGTAACTTTGTCTTCCTATTTTTTTGGTTGGTTCTTCAGAATATCTTTTATTTCTCTTCCAGATCTCCACAGTGAGTAATGTAGTGGACTTTTTACCGTTGCTTCGTGACAAAGTCTTGAACCTTGCTCTGCCTTTGTGCTTTGTGAAATTATTCGTTTAGTCTTCAAACTGTAGGCAAGATAAAGATTCTCTGTTTGTTGGTCGAAGTCTCACTTTTGCATCATCTTTTCATCATTTCACTGTTTTTGCTCCGAGAACCTGTAACCTGTAACTATGTAGCAAACATGGGTCAAAAGCACCTGTTTATTTGTAAAATGCATAAGAATGGGGAATATAATAATGCAATATTATGATATGAACAAATACCCCCAAACTTATCTTTTGCTCGTCCTTGAGCAAACCTAGTTTTATTCTCAACAAAATCCTAACCTCACTTTCGTTGGGAATCGCGATTGCACTGAGCTCGTGCAATAAGCCGTTAAACCTCTAGGTGTCCCTAGTAGGAGGAGTGTTGTCTCCTGAGGGTTTTCAGCGGATACTACCCATAAAATCCTATCAATTAGGCCCATTGACTTTTATTCTCCAATTAGGTTTTCTAACAAGGAATTCTATTATCTTTGACTCATAAATCATCCACCCATATTCTTCACGCTTCCTTATCATTCAACTTAAGATTATATATGTTCTTATGAATTTACTTAGCTTTTGGCATCTCTTAAGTTTTCCTTCTAGGGTTCTATCTCAACTTAGGAATTTTTATCATGTCTATTAAAGATACAAGTCATATTCTTCATTCCTATCTCTTATCTAAATCCCAATCACATACCCCTACGTGTGTGTATATATCACCCCTACACTTGGAAATTCAAATCAAGCAATCATACTCTTGTCCGTTGTCCAAAGCACTTCTTAATTGGTGAATTTTTAGATGAATTTCGCTCACACATCCTTCATGCGACCGTTAATACTTCTTGAGGTACCAACAACCGATTACAAGATGTGTTTGCACATTAAAGCGTAATTCCTAGTCTTGCAACACCTAAGCCTTTAGCAGTGACTCCCAAACCAGTTGGTCTAAGGCACTAGGTGATGAAGCACCCTCGCTAAATATTTTTTCTATTTTTGCAGCCTTAAGTAATCACAAAAACCAGTGTTCATTTTTTTTATTATCTCTTTATTCACACTTGAATTTTTTTATTTTATTTTCTTTGTACTATGGACTTTAGACAAGAGCATTTCAAGGTCTCTTCTACTATTCCAAGTTTCAAGGTTCGTGTTTGTGCAATTTGTAGGGTATATATTTTCAGAATTTAGACTTAAGCTAAGAATTATTTTTCAAACATATACTTTAATAAAAATATCAATACTTTTCCCTCATTTTAACTTAGCCCAAGAAGTGAACTCAAAATTTGCCTATTTCTAAATAAACTATAAAGACATATACTTTCTGCCGTCGAATTTTAAGAAAAGTTATTTTTAGGATTTTTAATTTACTAAGTCTAGATTTAGTTGTTCCTAGCTAGTTAACCTATTTGTCAAACTCAAGTCAATTATGACCAAAATTGAATACTTTAATTTTTATAATTTTTTAAACTTTTCAATTTTTATGGGTTTTTAAAATAAGTATCCAAATGCAAAAATATACACATGAATGCGAAGGAAGAAGGCTTACCGAGCACACCCCCAAACTTAAACTTGACAGTGTCCTCACTGTCATGCTACACCAAGAGGGTCAAAATGTCGGCACTCCCCTGTTTATTTATTTATATAAAAAAAATTATTGTTAAAAGAAAAACAAAAATATATACAACAAGGTTCCCCCTAAACTTAAGTGGAACAGTGTTTCCACTGTTCTAAGCGTTAAAGTTTATAGTTAGGGAGGAGAAAAATCAAACTATACAAGGCCTTACACAGACCAAAAGTTAGCACCAACCATTCAAAAAATTTATCGTTATAATGGTAGGGTTGGTGAAAGACTAGAGTGTAGAGAAATGAGATGAGAAGCACACGAGACCGTATGGAGATAGAAGCAGTATACGGTCTCGGTGGAGGAGAATGGCGGAGGGAAAAAAGAAACGGTAGTGGTTCTACTTCTTCGAGTGGAGGTTGATTAATCACAAAATCAGTATCGTTTAAGAATGCGAGTTCGTCGGCGAAAATATCTTCGAAACTGTCATCGAAGGTCTGATTGAACGTTTCAATCTCAAAAGGTGTCACGCCAGAATTCAACACACTTGATTGTTCAAAAATTACGGAGGTAGGAGACGCGTAAAGCTCATCTACCTTATTCTCAAAAGATTCTAAATCAAGTTGTGTTTCTAAAATTATCGAACTCAAAATATCGGATTGTGATTCATCAACACTCGGTATCATTAAAGGAAGATTAGAAGAACCAAAGAAAGTGGGAATATGAACTTGAGGGTGGGGATGGAGTGTATAAATTAGCACAATTTGTAATGACCGATGTGTAAAAAGCGATTGTGCTAATCTATCAACCCGCGGAAAAATGAGATTAAATCCCTCAAGATTCGTGAGTAAACATGGGTACGTCGAACTTGGTATTGGAGATGAAAGCGTAACGGTCACTTGCAAGGTCGGAACGAGGACGGAGGGAAGTGAGTGAGGAAGGGTATCAGTTAAAGATTCAGGAGGGTGTATACAATCAGTGGAAGGGACATGATGAATTGGGAAATCCGACTCATCAAACAAAACTGATTCATCCTCAATAATTTTCTCAATATTCTCCTCAAAATTTTGCTTATCCATGCCATTATCATCAAAATCAAGACGCATATGAAGTTCGGGAGAAATGTTTAATGACTCGGGATGATAAATTGGACATAAAATTTCAATCAAATCTACGGGTTCATCATCCAAAATATTCCCGGCGTCTATATTCTCAATCAAGTGAAAATCAATTTTTTCTGACACCTCATCAAAAGCATGGATATTTATCAATTTAGGTTCTAGAGTGGAGGTGTAAAGTTCAAAAGGATTAGGTGTGGTTTCACTCGAAAGGGATTCTTCACAATCTGGCAAATCAAGCACTACAAAGTCACACAACTCGTTAAATGTTTTATTTTCAACTTGTGAATCATTTGGGACAATCGATGGAAAACCGGAGTTGTGGGCTTCAATTGGGTATGGGTAGGTTTGGTTTGGAAAGGTGTAGAACTCACTCTCTCCTCTCAAATTCTCACTCTGTCCAACCGCCTCCTCATACATTGGAATTTTTGGAGCTAGTTGGAAACTAGGTTGCATAAGGGCGGCCATGGACGCATCCACATTACTCATCATTTTGTTTGTTACTAAAATATAAGCTTCCAACGACTGTTCCAAACTAGACATGGGTTGTGAAGGGGTTTCGGTAAAAGATTCGAAATTGTTTGGATACGTGAAACTCCTAAATGGCTGTATAGAAGCAATATCTAGTGAAGGTGGGAAAGTCGGGTAGGACTGGTAGGAATTGGATGGTTGGACAGGAGTAGGATCAACATGTGGATAAAAAGGTGAATGGACTTTTTGATCCCGAGAACTGGATGTGTGGAGAGGAGTGAAAGATCGGCTACGAGATTGTTCAATATGCTCAGCAATAGACATGGGTTTAGGAGTTACAACAGGACTCGAAAAAGTGGTATCAACGTACGAAGGTGATGAAGGTTGAAATGGTTGATACAAAGTGGATTGCAAAGTCGAACTGTTTCTCCTAGACGCTTCTATTCGATCTTTCAAAGAAATTTTGGGTATGGAGGGGTCGTCCTTAAATCGACCGAAACAATTCGCGTAAGAGGCAAAGTTTGGTTCAGGGTACCAAAGTTCGGCGAGAGATTTGTGAGGTGGGGTACCCATGATGTAAGAAGGAGAAGAAAAAGAAGATGGGGTGCACGGATTTCTTAGCGACAAGATTTTGCAAGTTTTTTATAAAAAAAATCCTCTTTTTTTTTCCTTTTTCTCTTTATTTGGAACTTTTTGCAAAAAAGATTTTTATAAAGGGCTTTGACACAAATGCAATCAACCACAAATGCACAATCAGGCCTAGATCTAGGGTCACCTAGGTCAGCTAGACGGCTTCTAACTATTCCACAATCAGGCCTAGATCTAGGGTCACCTAGGTCAGCTAGACGGCTCCTAACTGTTCCAAAGGGCTAGAAATAGGACCTCAAACCGCCTCTTCACCGCCAATTGCGGTCAGGTAAGTGCCAGGTGAGTGGGAGGCTCTCCACTACAAGTAGTGGCCCTAATTAAGCAACCACTCGCCTTAGACACACTTGCCTAGACACCACAAAGTCAGGTTAGGATCAACGGCCGATGCCTACAACTAGTCCTTTGTCCTATTGAGCGCGAAGTCCTTAGGGCTGAGTCTAGTATTTTTTAATTAATGATGGTCAATGCATATGCCTTATGTGATTTCTGGGGTCCGGGAAAGGGTGATGAAATCCCCACCCAATCTGAATTGGTCTCAAGCCCCTTAAAGTTCGATTAAAAATATGCAAAACAGTAACAACCACTTGCAATCAAATTTTTTTATTTTAAGCGCGGCGCGAAGAATCCTGCACAAGATCAGTTATTGGAAGGGGAAAGATTTTTTAAGCGCAAAAAATCCTGCAAGAGATTTCACAGAAGATATATTGAGATTTGCAGAGGAGAGAGAAAGGAAACAAACAGAAATTTTTCCAAGCGCTGACGTCACAAGAAGGCAGCGTTTCCACGGTCGGAATAGGTATGTTGCGGCGCTTCCGCGGTCAGATGTTTGGTTCAAGCCCCGAGAAAATTTTTCAGAAGATGATGTCACCACTCCACGGCGATTCCGCGGTCAGAAGGTGGTCAACGCGGCGGAAGGGCGGTCGGCTAGTCGGTTCAGTTCTCCAGATTTTTTTTGTTTCTCTGTTTTTGTAATCCTCTACTTTTCAGATCTTCGGTTTTCTGTTTTTATCTCTGTAGATTTCCAGATCCGAACTCGGTTGTAGATCCTGCAAAATTCAAACAAAAATACCCTTCACAAAATAACAAAATGATAAATTTTTATATTTTTTTAATTTTTCAATTTTTATAATTTTTCAATTTTAGATTAACCCGAAATTACAAAAAGAAAATAACACGCCATCCCCGGCAACGGCGCCATTTGATTGAAAAGATTTTAATTAGCTTATGCACTTTTAAAAGATGAATCAAAAAATTTATATAACCGCAATCAAGAACGGCATCGCTTGGTAGCTAGTCGGTGAGTACGGGTCGGTCTACAGAGATTTTATGAATTTCCTAATTGCTCTTACGAGTTAATTCCGAACGGTGTGAACGGATTGATTAAATCTAAAAACTAAATTAATCTAGATCTAAATCTTGCTAGGGTTAGGTTTAGGTTAAGTTTGGAAAGTCAATAAATCTCACCGCTTTCTATACCCAAATTAAAATCTATGAGGAGTTATGGTAATTATTAATAAAGTGGATTAGAACCATCGGGAAGATATTTCTTCCTCTAGGTTCTTGTCCTTCCTTTATCAATCCTTACCCTAACCTCCATGGAAAACACGCGCAACCGGGCCTTTATACTACGGTATCACCGCTATCTCGTGGGATAGGGTGCCGTAGGGAGCGGTGTGTGCATGTATGCATGGAGTCCTATGAAAATATATGACGGGCAAGAAAGGGGTGAGAGATTTTCCTCTCTCAAGCCTTCCCCAAATCTAACCCTAACAAGCGAGGAGACTACTCGCTCATTAGGGAATTGAAGAACAGATCTAAACTATCTATCTAGACCAAGGAATTAAATCTAAACGAGGACAAGAATAGAAATTACCTAGGGCAGATAATAAAATTAACTAGGGAAAATAAAAAGAACTACTTACAAATTGATGCTCTCCAAAAGAAATCTGAAATTTATTAATGAAAAGAGACATGACCTAATACAAGAATTTGGGTCTCTATTTATAGGACATAGAAAACCCTAGGTTTACAATCGCCGCATGTGTGCTTTTACAAAAATACCCCTAGGAAGACTAGTCAGCGCCGCCAAGATTTTGGTAAAATATTTCGCCTCTACGGGCTCTACCCGGCCGCGGAACCGCGGCCGCAGGCCAGGTTTGGCCGCGGTTCCGCGGCCAAAAGAGGGTCTTGAATGCTGAATTTTTCTGTGACACTTCTGGGTAACTTTGTCTTCCTATTTCTTTGGTTGGTTCTTCAGAATATCTTTTATTTCTCTTCCAGATCTCCACAGTGAGTAATGTAGTGGACTTTTTACCGTTGCTTCGTGACGAAGTCTTGAACCTTGCTCTGCCTTTGTGCTTTGTGAAATTATTCGTTTAGTCTTCAAACTGTAGGCAATATAAAGATTCACTGTTTGTTGGTCGAAGTCTCACTTTTGCATCGTCTTTTCATCATTTCACTGTTTTTGCTCCGAGAACCTGTAACCTGTAACTATGTAGCAGACATGGGTCAAAAACACATGTTTATTTGTAAAATGCGTAAGAATGGGGAATATAATAATGCAATATTATGATATGAACAGCAACCTGCCAATTTCCCGATGCACTAGGTAACTTCATGGATGGAAATGCATGTGCTCGGGGTATTCGGTATTCATAAGAGACCCTCGTTTTACGAGAAGTGCAGACTCCCGAGAGTTATGCGACTGGTCGGCGCTGCTATTGTGAATCCGCCTCCGCGGGAGGCTAGGGGGTTGCTTCTTCGTCCGCACACGGTTGGAGCGAACATTTCTTTCATGGACAAGGTCATGACCATCGGCCCGGAGACCTCCAAGACGGCATTGGCGTTGCGTGATACTTTCAAGGACCGGGCCTCCGTATTGAAAGCCCAGGAGATTCTACATTTGTACTCCATCCGGCCGGGCTTCCTTGTGTTCAGGCAGAATGATTTGGCGCTTTTTATGAGGTACAACCCCCATCGGTTCTCCCAACAACTAAGCTATAACCAGGGGGTCCCACTGGAGGCGTTTTTGGAAGAGCCTGCGGCCACCACGGAGGGAATACGGAGCGCACTGCACCACTTTATGCGGTTAAACACGGGCTCCCGCTTCTTCATTAGTGAGCCGAGTTGCATTCCAAGGGCCCTCAACGTGTACGGGGCTTGGTATCAGCACGCGATGGGTGCTGTTATCCGGGAAGAGAAACGGCTGCTACTTGATCGCAAGGGTGCGCCCCCCGCTAGCGATCGCAACGTCCCTCTAAGGCGAAGGACCCCTGTCGTTCCTCCACTAAAAGGAGATGCTGGAGCTGAGCCCCCACGTGTGCTAAGACCTCCGCGTAGATTGCCCCGCGATTCTGTGGACGTGCCCTCGGCGCCCCATGCTCCAGTGGAGACGGTAAATGTGGTTTCGTCTGAATCCGGCATGGGTTCGGACATCGGGACCCGCCGTCCCAAGGTGCCCACGAAGCGTAAGCTGATCTTGGGTGCGGCCGGAGTTCGCGCGCAAAAGAGGAAGAAGAAGTCGGTCCTTTCTCTTAATGCCATACTCGGCTTAGAGTCTCAGGCCCCTCTTACCGAAGGTCTAAGCGAGTATGGAACCAATGAGGGTTTCTTTGTAGAGCCAGAAGACATCGATCTGGCGGCCGCCATCGCAGCTTCTGAGCGATTGGCAAGGCGCAACGCGTGGTTGGCTAAACTCGCGCAATCAGGTAATTACCAGTTGTATTCTTCGTCATTTCATCGTACTTTTATCATTGTTTTTGACTAAAGCTTTTCCTTTTTAAATAGGCATTTCTACCGAAGAAGGCATCGCTGCTTCTCTCAAAACTTTCGAGAAGGAGGAAAGGAAACGCGCTCTTTGTGGCGCTGGTACGTTTCGGCTCATTGAGTCTTTATTCTCCTTTTTTATGGTCAATCCAACCTTTTCTTCATCTCATTGCAGGGACCACAAGACCTGCCTCGCAAGCTGATGCGGGAATTCTCCTCGGGCCAGCTACCGAAGTCCCGGCCTCTTCGGGGTTGCCGCGAGAGGCCCTACTTAAAAAGCCGATGATGGATGCCTTGAAGGCTCTGGAGGCAACCCTGAATGCGGACGATGACGCCTTGCTGAAAGAGGCTTCCAAAAGGTCCGTCGTGACGGCCCGGGAGGAAAGGAAGCGCCTGAGGCGCGCGGCAAGGGAGCGTAGCGCTGCTTTGGCTGCGGGAGCAGGTTCGAGCGTCGTTACTCCCGCTGCTACTCCTTCAGAGGAGCTCCCGGTCGCCTTGTCTACTGCTCATAGACGGGCGGCGCGTGCAGCTCGGGAAGCCAACGGTAAATCCGTCTCAGGTAATGTGCTTTTGAGGCTTTGTTATCAAAGTTTTAAAACCGTCGGTTCTTATATATCTTGTCCTGCAGGACCGAGTTCTACTGAAGGAGCGGTGGCAACCGTTGAGCCTGAGGGGACAGTGGATAAGGTAGCAACTGAACCCGAGGCGACGGTAGGCAACGTAACCATAGCTGCCAGGCCCGAGATAGTGGCTGACGAGACAGTCACAACTGCCATGCCCGAGAAGGCTGCCGATGTCGAGCCTGAGGGGGCGGTGGATGAGATGACTGCTACGGCAGAGCCTGAGGCAGCAGTGGATGAAATGGCTGCTGCGGACGAGCCTATGGCAGCGGTGGACGAAACGGCCGTGACCGCTGAGCCCGAGGTGGTAGCGAGCGAAACGGGCATGATTGCTGAGCAAGAGATGGCCGCTCTTTCTCAAGAGTCGGGCACCATTCCGATCATCGCTCTCCCTGCTTTCGGTTCCTTGTCGTCTCCCGGCGTCGCGAGCGTGACGATGGCCCCTGTAGAGTCTGGCGATGAGGCAACGGGAAGTGAGACCATCCCAATGGAGGAGGGAGACGCCACCATTGCATCAAGTGATGCCCTCATTAGGGCTCCGGCCGGTGACTCTTCAGGTAAATTTTTGGGTTACCGTCCTTCCTTTTTATTCTGCAATCGTTCCTAACAGGGTTCATCTTGTTTCTAACGCAGGTGCGGCTAGTGCTGGTGCCGCGTTACCTGAGGGAGCGCCGTCAGTTACCGCTCTGACGGTGACCACTTCTCTTCCTTCTATCGCACCGTCACAAATGATGGAAGGTATGGATTTGTGACCCACCAGTCTTATCTTGGCTGCATAATTTATGTACTGACGTTGTACTATTGCGTCTTTGCAGGAGTCCTTTTTGACCACCTGTACCAGGTGCTGCATCCCCACTTCTCCTTCCCGTCGGAGCTTGCTTCATCCAGTGGCGCTAGTGAATATAGCTTTCACTTAATGCTCTTTCTCTTATCGATAATGAACTTATTTCTGATTCTTCTTTTGCCCTGATTGCAGTGCTATAGATTGAAGGAGGAGATGTAAGATCAGTTGCGCCACCGGTCCTCCCGGCCTTGCCGCCTGCTGCAGCTGGTATAGTAAATTCCATTGTTCACGAATCTCTTATATTCCTAGATCCGTTATCTAATTGTGATTTGTTTTGCAGCTGTCACTCCGATTCCGGTTCCTTTTGAGTCTCGCATTATGATGCCGGCAGGCCCATTCTCCAGACGTCCATCCTCAAAGGGTGCTACGATGAGTCTGAGTATGCTGAGCGGATGCGTCGAGGAGCTTGACGCAGAAGCTCCTACATCTGCCGCAGATTTCGCTGCCGAGGTTAATCCGATGCTGGCGACGCTTCTAAATTTCCATAATGAAGGCGTCGTCGAGTCTTGGGTTAATCACTGCAGGGAGATCGAGGCTTGCCAGCATGAGCTTGAACTTATGCGTCCTGCTCCAGAGGTCCTGGCTATGAACGCTCAGCGGGCTACGTGGGTTGAGCAGAGCACTCCCTACATCCGTCATCTTGAACAAGAGGCGGCTTTAAAACGTAAGGAGTGCGGAGACACTTCGAGCGAATCTGCCCGACTGCATGCTCAGGTTGATGCAAATGCTGCACAGTTGAAAGTTATCTTTGAAGGCCTTCTGCGATGCATCTCTGACGGGTTAACACTGAGGCAGCAGCTTGACGTCGTCGAGCGGGATGCACAAAATCGCGGGGCAGCTCAGCAGGCAGTCGAGGAGCAGCTTTCATCTTATTTGCAGCAACGAGATCAGGTTGAAGCAGAGTTGGCCACGGCAGCTGACCATGATGAGAGGCTGAGGGGAGTGCGTGAGCAATTGATTGGCCTACTTAAGACGCTTCCCTCCCAATAGTTGCTTTTGCGTCATTTGTAAATTTTGAATAAAATGTATTCATTCTTTTATTCTTTCATATGATGTATTTTGTACCCAACTGCATACATGAATAAAAGATATATTTCTTTCGCAATGTCTTGTGTCGTCTCTCTGCTTTCTTATTTCTTGCTGTGTTGTTTGCCATGCGATTTTAGCAAGTGCGATCCGCAGATAGTACATAACTGTCAAGCTTGGAATTAGACACCGATTTCGACATCAGCATCGTTACGACTGGGATATAGCTAGGAGCGAATCATCATTTGCCTCCGTCGATGTCGAACAAAGGTTGCTTAGTAAACAGGGTTAGGATTTTGTCAACTAAGGCTTTTGACTTCATGAGCCGTAAGGGTCTCACAAAGGTATTTCTCCCTACAAGTCGTGAGGATCTCGTAGGTGCGTTTTCTCCTTAGGAATCGTGAGGATTCCTAAGTGCATATTCCCCCGTAAGTCGTAAGGATCTTACAAAAGAGTTTTCTCCTTATAAGTCGAGAGGACTTACAAGGGTTGTTCATTGTGCGAACATATCCCTAATCACGGATGGGACTTGGTTAGGGAAATGTTTATTCGCGCTCATGGATTATATACAAGGGTCAGCATTGAGCCACTTTTAGGGCAGTATCGGAGGTTGTGGGGGTTGCTTAAGAACAGGTTCAGGTCTCTGTAACTTAAGACTTTCAAATCTTATGAGCCGTGAGGGTCCCATAATAGAGTTCTCCTTACGAGTCGTGAGGATCTCGCAAATGTAATTTCTCCTTAGAAATCGTGAGGATTCCTAAGTGTATTGCTCTGTTGTGAGTCGTAAGGATCTCACGCAGGTGGTTTCTCCTCACAAGGTCGAGAGGACCCTGTAAGTGTCTTTTAACGAGATTGTGCCCTTTCGGGCTTTCACAAACACTCGCCGGTAGTCCTGCTGTTTTTACTCACGGAGCCCTTTCGGGTTTTCATCCATGCCCATTTTGCTTATGGACATACCGTTTTTATTTTTATTTTTATTCTTTTTTTTATTTATATATAACGAGGTTGCGCCCTTTTGAGTTTTCACAAACACTCGCCGGTAGCCCTGCTGTTTTTACTCACGGAGCCCTTTCGGGTTTTCATCCGTACCCATTTTGCTTATGGACATACCGTTTTTTTTTATTTATTTTTTTATCAGCTTCGGGTTGCTGCGATCCGCCATAGCTTCTTGACATCTCGGTCAACAGCTAGTTTTAGGACATAGTGGCCCATCGTTGCCGTAGTTGAGGCAGATTTTTAGTTTACGGACTTTTTGGTCCATGAGGCCTTCCCTATGAATGAGCATGATTCCCCCGGTATATCCATCTTTCTCGGAGCATGTGGTTGTGGCGGGCTCACCTTTCAGTTTTCGGACAGCGCGAACTTGCCTTGTTGGTATTGGTCTTCAACCCAATTTTTAAAGACGTAGCAGTTTTCGATCGGATGGCCCAATACTTGGTGGTAAGAGCGGTAATTAGGATTGTTGTCATTATTCAGTTGTATCTAGTGTTTCGGCTCCGGTAGAGTGATAAGCCTGTTGCGCACTGCTAGTTCGAACAGCCTTCTTGTTTCATCCCGGGGGAATGAGTAAGGACGTTTCAACTTTTCATAGAGGGATTGCCGCTTGTTGCTTTGGCAAACGACCGGTCTAGGGTCACTCGATTGTTGTTGAGCGTTGGCGATGAAGGCCGTTTTTCCCTTCCCTTTATCCTTTTTGTTCGATCCCTTGTTTGCGGGTCCGGGATTCTTTCCGGGTAGCGTGTGATTGCACGGCTGAATGTTCTCACAACTTCTCAATTCTTTCGTTTTAGAGATGGATTCCTTGAAGTGAGGGCCGAGGGCTACCTTTTCGTCGGAGTCGCTCCCGAAGGTGAGAACTCGCGGTCCCTCGGGATCAACCCTATGACAATTGTCGGCAGTTCTTATACGCTCATCTGTCGCACTTTTCTGTTGTCTACGAGCTTCACGCTTTGTCCTGTTGAAGTGTTGCCTGTGTGCAACATACCCTTGCTACCAACATTTAAAGGAGTTGCAATCTTCAGTAGGATGTGTGATCTTCTGATGATATGAGCAGAAGTTAGGATGTGCGTCCGCTTCATCAAGATGTATCCCATCAGGAGAATTTTCTCTGAAAGAGGGCAGCCTCATCCCCATCGATATGGCTTTGGCGAATCGTTTCCTTGTCTTGATCCTGCTTTCATTTGCGGCGGATGTACTTTGATCTGGTGGGAGTGTTTCGACCCTTTTGTCTAGTCGCCGGCGTTTGGCCTTTTTGAATATGGCCATCTCACACTCCCGATCAGCTTTACTTCTCAAGAGAGCTTCGTTTAGGAATGCGTCGATCATTTTATCTGACGGCCCCAGAAGTTCCGATTCAGGCTCTGCCCCCAGTTTCTTTGTGCAAGGAGCATCTTCATTGTCTAGCGATGAATGAGAGATCACATGGCAACTTGCTACGTAATCCTCAGATTCGTCCGACGATTCTTCTCCATCATCTCCGTCCTTAAGAACTTGGATGAGGAACTCTTGGAGCATGATTGGAGTCCGCGCCTTCTGGTTATACTCTTCCAGCGCGTCAATCTGCTTTTGTAGGTCCGTGCGCTTGTCGTCAGGCTTCACGGGCTTCTTGGATTTCTTCTTCTTTTTCGAAGATTTTGACGGCTGGGTGTGAACGCTTTGGCTATCATCACCAATATTTGGAGTTAGGTGCGGCTTCAGCATCCCCTTGATGATCTCAGGTTCCAACGGGTTCTTCCATCTGATCGCCGGGCATGTCTGAAGATCATTCAGCATCCTTTTGGTCTTGGCCGAAAGAGCCACCTCCCATGGAGTTTCCTCAACAAAAGAGCACGTTGTCCCCAGTGTTTGTCTTCTTAGGAGTGTGAGGCTGTGGCGGGTTCACCTTCCAGTTTTCGGATAACGCGAACTTACCTTATTGGTACTGATCCTCGATCCATCCCTTAAAGACGAAGCAATCTTCGATTGGATGGCTTACCGCTTGGTGGTAAGGGCAGTAATTAGGATCGTTGACATCGCCTGGCTGCAACGAACGTTTTGGATTCGGCAGATTGATGAGTCTGTTGCGCACTGCCAGCTCGAACAGTCTCCTTGTTTTATCCTGAGGAAACGAGTAAGGACGTCCCAGTCTCTCCTCGAGGGATGGGCGTGGACGCACGTTGTTTTGGCGAACAACCGGCTTTGAGTTGCTCGGCTGTTGTTGAGTATTGGTGACGAAACTTGCTTTTCCTTTCCCTTTTTCATTTCGAGAGTCCGTCTTTGGAGGAGATGGCTTATGTCCCATCTGGTCCATTTGGGCCAACTTGTCAATCAAGTCGTGGAAAGTAATTGGCTTGAAGAACATCATGAACTGGGAGATGGCCGCTTGAGGGTCAAGAGTGCCCACGAACATGCCCACCGCCGGCGCTTCTTCGATCCGCTGTTCGCATTTCGACCACAGATTCCGCCATCGGATAGCGTACTGGACCCACGTCTCGCCTGGCTTCACCCTGGCATTAATCAGTGCCGTTTCGGGGTGCATTCACTAGCACTCGCGAATCTTTGTGTAAACGATAGCTCCATCTCCGCAAATGTTTTGACAGAGTCGTTAGGTAGCTCCGAATACTATTCAAAGGCCGTTTCTGCTAAGCTGCCGACGAATTGGCGAAGCAACAGTTTGTCGTCGCCTCCAGTGTTGCCGCATAAGGCCCTGAATTGAGCGACATGCTGATGTGGATTCCCTGTCCCCTTGTACACATGGAATTTAGGGATCGTATATACCGGCGGGTAACTGATTTGGTCATACCAGCCCGGATAGGGTCGTCCGGTTCTAATAATTTGCCCAGCCGTTTCATTCGCCTGATGAACTCGTATCTGCTAAGCTATATAGTCGTCTAGTGCAGCTTTGGAAATGGTTTCCTCCTTGGCTGCTGAATGAGCCGGAGGAGGATTAGATGTCTCCCCTCTATCGTCTTCAATAATGATCGGAGGGTCTTCAGCTGGAGGGTTCGGCTGTAACATCATTCCTACCATGTCTTGGAAGAGAAGCGCCATTTGTTTTATATGGGCAGCTTGTTCTGTTGCTTCTCTGTCCTTCTTTTCGAGGATTATCCGAAGAAACTCGGCATCCATTTCCTGCTCACGGCGCTGCTCTGATGACGCCTCCGGGCTTTCTTTTGGCCCGGTGAGTGTGGCCATTTGCGTCAGCATTTCTTGAAGCTTCTGTTGCTGCTCCTGGGCCTTTATTATGGATCGGGTGAGCGGTCGGTGACTCGTCGAAGCGCGGCTATCTTCTTTCCCGGATGCCATATAGACAGTGTGCACCACCATGCCCCAGACTTGGGGCGTTTAGGTTCAGTGTCTTCGCGATTTGCCAAAGACACAGGGATCTTCTCCGACCTCCTTCTTTTGTGAGCGGTCGAAGTTGAGGGGGCCGTTGTAGTGGGCACCCAAGTAGCTGTTGCTTTTTCTGGCTTGACAGAGTAGTCCTTCTCCTGCCGAACCTTCATCTTTTTCTGTCGGCGGAGATAGTCTTGATCCATTACGGAGTCTTGGACTTGACGCCAGACCTTGTAAATTTTAGAGGATAGCCGTTGAGGAGGCTGCTCCAGCTTCACCTTTAGGGCATTATCCACAGGTTGAGGAGATCTTTTCAATACGGCAGTTGGCGAGTTTTTGTGCACCCTTCTTAGCGGTTCAAAGCTATTCCCAGTGGGAACAGCAGCATTGATTTCCACCATTGGAGCTGGCGGAGTTAGCCCAGAGGGGGAGTTGCCCCCAGCCCTCCTTACCCGGCGCCAGTGACGACAGCGAGCATGTCGTGCGATTGGAGTTGGTTTAGCCGTAGGGTGACCTTCTCATGCCCCCTGTGTTGGTCAGAATTCGCTGGTATCAGCCTTTTAAAGACCGACATCCGTTGAATGGGGACGGCCAACCTATCAAAGGCAGACTTCCGAGTAGGGGAAGCAACCTTGGTGATTTCGCCTGGAACGGGAGCAGAAATAGTCAGTCTTGTGAAGACCGACCCTTTGGTTGAAGAAACCGCCTTGACGATTTTGGGAGCAAGGATGGCTATCCGTTTCGGGACAACGCCTTCTGGTATTGCAGGCTTCTTTATGGGCCCGTTGGAGCTCTGGCCTAGTCTGTTAAATACTGAGGCAGTAGAGTTGGGTGACCCGTTGAGAGGGGCCGCAGCAGTAGCAAGCCGATCGAATACCGACTTCTTGGGAGCTTCTTGTGACTGTACAGGGGCGTTGAAGCTCATGGGTGGGAGCATGGTCCCGAAGAATAGTCCAGTGGTGGCTTGAGTTACCTGCTTCACTGGCATCTTGAAAAGGGAGGACGCTTGGGGCCCGTAAGTCACTCCTCCAGCAAGGACGGAGTGAGAGTTGCAGTTGCAGGTAGTGCAGTTTGAAGCCATTGATCTTCTGTTTTCTGCACGGAGCAAGACACCAAATCTAAGTACCTCTAATCCACAGGCAACCATAGCGAACCGCGATTTGTTTGCGAACACGACACACGAAGTGTGGAGTGGAAAGAGGAAGAGGGTCTCACCGGGCGTGCCAGAATCTGTTCCCCTCCGAATCACGGAGACGCGACCGCGTAGGTCCGTCTTGCCTGAAATTCGGTGCAGATGCTAATTGGTGCTATCCGTCCACCTCTCCGAAGATACCAAGTAGATTTATGGCACCGTATATCGAAGGTTTAAACGGATGCGACCGATGTAGCAGACTTCGTCAGATTCCCCCTCGTCTGAGGGGTTTTTGATTGTGGGGACGCTCTTCCTTACAGGCGCAAGCCCCTGCAGTTAATTACGCTACCGCATCGCGGTAACAACTTTCTCCTTCTCCAGCTGGTCAGTTCGTGTCGTGGGTGTTGTTTTTGTTTGTGGTTGCCCGTGGATTGTATACGGAGACTAATTTATGTTGTCGCCCGTAGGACGTGGATTAATCCAAATCCGTATTTTCTTAGATTTGGGTTTGGGATTTTTGTTTAAGAATACGTTAGTCTCATTTTGGACTAAGATCAACTTAAACGTTTGTTAAGGATACGTTAGTCTAATTTCCAGACTAAGATCAACTTAACAGGATCGTTTAGATTCAACAAAAGAGTATTTGGGATCTATTGTTTAGTTTAAAGACATTGCGGTCGATCTCCAGTTTAGGGACATGGTGGTCCATTGTAGTCCGTGGAATGTATGGCTGTCGGGACCCGTCACCTCTCTGAAGACGTTGAAGGATTACAACGACAAATATCAGAGGAGTTCAGAGATGTACCCTTGAACCAATGTTGGTTGGGAGATCTATAGTCCAATTTGGGACTAAAGTCTGTTTGAAGGTTTATGAGCATATGGGCTCAGTTAGACATTTTATTGTTCTGGCTATTGAGCCTTTATTTGGGTTTGGCCCTTTTATTAATGCATAGCATTGGGTTCTGTAATTAAATGCATAGCATTTATATTTGGCCTGTTAGACCTTTACTTGGGCTCTGCCCTTTTATAATAATGGATAACATTTATAGTGGTCTGATAGTGCACCACATGGCTTGTCAGACGCTTTGCGCCAACTAAAGAGCGCAAGGCGCTAGCGCATGTGGAGGTGACACATGTCACGCTCTGCTAAGCGCAAGTCTGTTAGCGCGGTGCTTTGCGCCAGTGCGCTGCGCTAGTGCGCTGCTGACACGTGGCGCGTCCTGGTGCAGTGCGCCAATCCAAGAGCGCAGTGCGCTATATTTAGAAGCGCAAAGCGCAGATCATTCTGTGGTTGCCACGTGGCGCGTTCTGACGCAGTGCGCCAATCTAATAAGCTCAAAGGCGCATTTCAAGAGTGCAAGGCACTGTACAATAGCGCAGAGCGCATCTTGATCCAATTAAGATCAAAGAAATAGGTTCTTTGTTTTCTCAAAAGAGGTTCTACCTCAAGATTCAAGAACCAATGGTTCATCAAAAGGCTGTGCCTTTGTATAGATCAAATGATCTAAGAATGAAGTAAATTACTTCTTTTAAATCTTTTATGATTGGATCTTTCTGATCTTTTTCTTTTTTATTGAAAATCTTGATCTTGTTCTTAAATCTTTGATCTTTTTAGAAGAAAATTCTTCTTTTAGTGAGATGTTTTCATCTCTGTTCTTCCAAGAATTTAATTCTTTACCTTTAAAGTTGAAGAAGATGATCTTCTTTCTTCAAAGGCTTGCCTTTCTTCTCTTTGAGTTTTTTTTTTCAAAGTTTTTAGAGGGTTCTCTCTCTTCTGTATATCTATCTCTCTATGTATGTATCTGAGATTTGGAGTCTAGGGGCCTTTATATAGGGCCAATTGATTTGTTAAGTCAGTTAAAGAGATCTTTTTCTGATTGATCTAGGGACATTTCCCCACCGTTGGATCTTTGATCCTAAGGCCTCTGTTTTACAGAAGACAATCTTCTTATTTTAATAAGATTGGAAAGATTTTTCTAAAATTTTAATTCTGATTAATTAAATAATTTATTATTTAAATTCCAGTGCTGGCGCAACTGCGCTGGCGCGCCTGCGCTTGACACGTGTCGCGCAGCGCAACTGCGCTGGCGCGCCTGCGCTTGACACGTGGCGCGCAGCGCAGAGCGCAAGTGATCTGAAGCGCTGCTTCATTTATTTAAAATTTGAATTTTTTTTTAAAACAGAGCTTTGCTATGATTGGGGGTGCGCTGCCTTGGGCGCAGCGCTCCTTGCGCTGGTATGTCTGCTTTTGACACGTGGCGCACAGCGCGTAGCGCAAGGAATCTGAAGCGTTGCTTCAATTTTTGAATTTTGAAATTCAAACAGAGCCTTGCTCTGATTGGGGGAAACAGACTACTTCAAATCCCGTCGAACACCTGAAGATGCGTCTTCAAGACATCAGCTTATGAAACGAGCTCTGTCTTTTGCTTTCGTTAATGATACTCTGTAAAAGAGATCATTGGATTCTCTATGGCTAAGATGCCTGGGACCTGAAGAGGCAAAGAGAGTCGTCCAAGAAACTCATGACGGACTCTGCGGTTCTCACCAAGCCGGGCCAAAGATGAAGTTGAAGATCAAAAGGATGGGCTACTATTGGCCTACGATGATCCAGGACTGCCTTGAGTACACGAAGCGATGCCACTCATGCCAGATTCACGGGGATTTTATCCATCAGCATCCGAATCCCCTACATCCGATAGTAGCAAGGTGGCCGTTTGAAATGTGGGGAACTGACATAATCGGCCCTATCGAACCAACGTCGTCCAGAGGACATCGATTCATTTTGGCGATAACTGATTACTTCTCCAAATGGGCAGAAGCAGTACCGCTGAGGGAAGTAAAGACGGAGAATATCCTCCATTTCTTCAAGACACACGTCATTTATCGATTTGGAACTCCGCGACGGATCATCTCCGATAACGGGCCAGCCTACAGAAGCCACAAAATCAGCCGCTTCGCACAACAACAAAACATAGACTGGAGATACTCATCAGTCTATAATCCTCGAGCTAACGGTCTGGCTGAGGCTTTTAACAAGACATTGATGAAGATTGTGAAAAAGACGGTGTCCCGAAATAAGAAGGACCGGCACGAGAGGCTGCATGAAGCTCTCTGGGCATATCGGACTACGTTCAAAACGGCCACGAATACAACGCCGAACGCATTGGTATTCGGTACAGAAGCAGTACTTCCCCTCGAGATAGAGTTACCCTCTCTACGAGTGGCAGTTCACTACGAGCTAACGGACGAAGAGAATGCTCACCTTCGGCTTGAGGAGCTCGACGCCCTTGATGAAACCCGGCTCATGGCGCAGCAAAATTTGGAAGCTTATAAAGCAAAGATGACGCGCTCATACGAAAGATTGACTAGGCCGAGAACATTCCGCCAAGGCGAACTCGTGCTAGTGGTCAAAAGACCTATGATCCCCAATCATGCTAAACGGGTGAAATTCGAGCCGAATTATGAAGGCCCGTATATTATAGACAAGGTCTACCAGGATGGGTCCTATCTACTCATGGTCATGCATGGTGAAAGACCTTTCAGGCCAATAAACGGTCGCTTCCTGAAGAAATACTACGCTTGACGAGTCATGTCCTAGGTCAATGATAGATGACGACGATTATGTCCGCTCGCTATCTTCCTAAGACCTAACTCTATAAGTAGTAACCGGCTTCCTTTACAACGGACCGAAACATCCTTAAATTAACAGCGGACCGAAACGTCCTTAAACTAAGAGCGGACCGAAACGTCCTTAAACTAACAACGGACCACTATGTCCTAAAACTAGCTGTTGACCAAGATGTCGGTAAACTACGGTGGATTGCAGCATCCAAAGCTGATACAAAAGAAGAAGAATAAAAAAACGAGACAGAAAAAAGAAAAACGGTACGTCCATAAGCAAAATGGGCACGGATGAAAACCCGAAAGGGCTTCGTGAGTAAAAACAGCAGGGCTACCGGCGATTTTTATGAAAACCCGAAAGGGCGCAGCCTCGTTAAGACAAAAAAAAAGAAAAGAAAAAGAAAACGGTGCGTCTATAAGAAAAATGGGCACAAATGAAAACCCGAAAGGGCTCCGTGAGTAAAAACAGCAGGGCTACCGGCGAGTTTTGTGAAAACCCTAGAGGGCGCAATCTCGTTAAAAGACACTTGCAAGGTCCTCTCGACTTTGTAAGGAGAAACCACCTGCGTGAGATCCTTACGACTCACAAGGGAGCAACACACTTAGAAATCCTCACGATTCCTAAGGAGAAATTACACTTGCGAGATCCTCACGACTCGTAAGGAGAATCCTCTTATGAGACCCTCACGGCTCATAAGATTTGAAAGTCTTAAGCTACAGGGATCTGAACCTGTTCTTAAGCAGCCCCTACAACCTTCGATACTGCCCTACAAGCGGCTAGATGCCGACCCTTGTATACAATGCATGGGCGCGAATAAACATTTCCCTAACATAGTCCCATCCGTGACTAGGGATATGCCTACACGGTGAACAGCCCTTGTGAGTCCTCTCGACTTATAAGGAGAAAGCACTCTTGTAAGATCCTTACAACTTATAAGAGACCATGCACTTAGGAATCCTCACGATTCTTAAGGAGAAATTACACCTACGAGATCCTCACGACTCGCAGGGAGAAATACCTTTATGAGACCCTTACGGCTCATGAAGTCAAAAGCCTTAGTCGACAGGATCTTAACCCTGTTTGCTAAGCCACCTTTGTTCGATATTGACAGAGGCAAATGATGATTCGCTCCTGGAAATATTCCAGTTGTAGCGGTGCTGATGCCGAAATTAGTGTCTAATTCCAAGCTCGCAGCAAAAAGCCAACAAGCCACACATGCATACGAAATAGCCGAAATGATGGGGCAACTTGCAAATAAAATCAACAAGTAAAAATATATACATGCAAAATAGCCGAAATGATTGGGCAACTCGCAATAAAAAGCAGCGAGTAAAATTAAAACAAATAGCCGAAATGATTGGGCACCGCGAAAAATAGCCGAAATGATTGGGCAATCGCGACCTTCGCGATATAAAAGCTGAAATGATAGAGCATCGCGGAAAGAATTTTAAAAAAAATAAAAAAAATTGAAATTTATGCCCTACAGGTGATATCACATCAATTCATGTATACAATCTTGGGGCGCAAACAAAGAAAGGGATTACACCTTTGCCCCAGGTTTCATCAGAAGAAGAAGCCAAATCTCAACGGTTCACAGATAGTCTGGAGATCATCTCGACACTCGTCTCATTACAACAGACATAAAGTAAAGCGGAACAGCGGCAACTCCCAGTTCCATGACTCGGCGGTGTACAGATGACCGAGAGTCAAACTCCGACTTCGTGAAATGCGGATAAAGTCAACCTTTCCTAGCTACGTGGAACGCGGCTTATGTAAATCCTGACCCCATGGGAAACGTCCAGAGCGGATCCAGGTCCTCGCAGAGCACGGCAATGACCCCGTGTGAAGCATCCAGAGCGGAGCCTGGTCCTCGCCGAATACGGCAGTGAACCCGTGGGAAGCATCCAGAGCAAAATTCCTGGCTACGTGGAACGCGGCTTATGTCAATCCTGACCCCGTGGGAAACGTCCAGAGCGGATCCTGGTCCTCGCAGAGCACGGCAATGACCCCATGTGAAGCATCCAGAGCGAAGCCTGGTTCTCGCCGAACACGGCAGTGAACCCGTGGGAAGCATCCAGAGCAAAATTCCTGGCTACATGGAACGTGGCTTATGTCAATCCTGACCCCGTGGGAAACGTCCAGAGCGGATCCTGGTCCTCGCAGAGCACGACAATGACCCCGCGTGAAGCATCCAGAGTGGAGCTTGGTCCTCGCCGAACACGGCAGTGAACCCGTGGGAAGCATCCAGAGCAAAATTCCTGGCTACGTGGAACGCGGCTTATGTCAATCCTGACCCCATGGGAAACGTCCAGAGCGGATCCTGGTCCTCGCAGAGCACGGTAATGACCCCGTGTAAAGCATCCAGAGCAGTGCCTGGTCCTCGCCGAACACGGCAGTGAACCCATGGGAAGCATCCAGAGCAAAATTCCTGGCCACGTGGAACGCGGATAATGTCAATCCTGACCCCGTGGGAAATATCCAGAGCGGATCCTGGTTCTCGCAGAGCACGGCAATGACCCCGTGTGAAGCATCCAGAGCGGAGCCTGGTCCTCGCCGAACACGACAGTGAACCCGTGGGAAGCATCCAGAGCAAAATTCCTGGCTGCGTGGAATGCGGCTTATGTCAATCCTGACCCTGTAGGAAACGTCCAGAGCGGATCCTGGTCCTCACAGAGCACGGCAATGACCCTGTGTGAAGCATCCAGAGCGGAGCCTGGTCCTCGCCGAATACGGCAGTGAACCCGTGGGAAGCATCCAGAGCAAAATTCCTGGCTACGTGGAATGCGGCTTATGTCAATCCTGACCCCGTGGGAAACGTCCAGAGCGGATCCTGGTCCTCGCAGAGCATGGCAATGACCCCATGTGAAGCATCCAGAGCGGAGCCTGGTCCTCGCCGAACACGGCAGTGAACCCGTGGGAAGCATCCAGAGCAAAATTCCTGGCTACGTGGAACGCGGTTTATGTCAATCCTGACCCCGTGGGAAACGTCCAGAGCGGATCCTGGTCCTCGAAAAGCACGGCAATGACCCCGTGTGAAGCATCCAGAGCGAAGCCTGGTCCTCGCCGAACATGGCAGTGAACCCGTGGGAAGTATCCAGAGCAAAATTCCTGGTCACGTGGAACGCGGATAATGTCAGCCCTGACCCCGTGGGAAACACCCAGAGCGGGGTCTAGTCCTCGCAGAATACGGCAGTGAACCCGTGGGAAGCATCCAGAGCAACTCCTGACTCCGTGAAATGCGGATAAGGACAACTTCACCCATCACTTGCGGGTCCTCACGACTCGTAAGGGAGTAAATTCTCTTATGAGATCCTTACGACTTTCAAAAGAAAACACACTTAGGAATCCTCACGATTCTTAAGAAGAAATTACACCTACGGGATCCTCTCGACCGGTAGGGAGAAAATTCTCTATGAGACCCTCACGGCTCATAAAGTTGAAAAGTCTTAGGTGACAGATCCTAACCCTGTTTTCTAAGCCATCACCACACTACAAAGAGCCTAAGATTGACAGCTATATACTATCTACAGACCGCACTTGCTAAAATCACATGGCAACAACACAGCAAGGAGAAGAAAGCAACAGTATAACAAAAAAAATGTGTATCTTTTATTCATGAATTCAATTGAGTACAAGGAAAATCGTATAAAAGAATAAAAAAATGGATACATGTTGTTCAAAGATTACAAGTGTTCAATCTATACAAAAGCAGCTACTGGGAGGGAGGCGCCTTCAATAGACCAGCTAGCTGCTCGCGTACTCTTCTCAACTCTTCCTCACGATCAGCCGCCGCGGCCAGCTCTGCTTCAACTTGGGCCCGTTGCTGCAAACAGGATGAGAGTTTCTGATCAACTTCCTGCTGGGCAGCCTCCTGACTCTGCGCGACCTGCTCATTAAGATCAAGCTTCTTCCTCAACACCAGCCAGTCAGAGATACGCCGTTGAAGGTTTTCAAAAATGGTGTTTAGCTGGGCAGCATTAGCTGCAACCTCAGCACGCAGTTGGGCGGATTCAGCAGCAGTCGCCTCATGTTCCTTACGCTTAAGGGTTGCCTCTCGTTCGAAATGGCGAAGGAACGGAACACTTTGCTCAACCCATGCGGCTCGCTGGGAGTTCAAATCCTGAGTCTCAGGGGCAGGACGCATAAGCTCAAGCTCATGCAGACAGGTCTCAATCTTCCTGCAATGATTAACCCAAGACTCGACGACACTTTCATTATGGAAGTTCACGAGCGTCGCCAGCATTGGGTTGATCTCGACAGCAAAATCTGCGGCGGGTGTAGGAGCCTCCGCGTCAAGCTCCTCGACGTATTCGCTCAGCATACGCAGACTGGTCACAGCACCTTTTGAGGATGGACGTCTGGAAAAGGGCCCTGCCGGCATCATAATGCGAGATTCGAAAGAGGCCGGAGTCGAAGCGACCACTGCAAAACAAATCACAATCAGATGACGGTTCAAGAAGTATAAGAGGTTCATGAACAATGGGATTTATTATACCAGCTGCAGCAGGTGGCAAAGCCGGAAGGACCAGTGGCACAACTGTTTTCTCATCTCCTCCTTCAATCTGTAGTACTGCAATCAAGGCAAAGAAGAATCAGAAATGATTTCACTGTTGGTAAAAGAAAGAACATTAACTGAAGGCTGTATTCACCTGCGCCACTGGATGAAGCAATCTCCGACGGGAAGGAGAAGTGGGGGTGCAGCACCTGGTACAGGTGGTCAAAAGGACTCCTATAAAGACGCAATAATGCAACGTCGGTACATAAATTATACGGCCTAGAGATAAGACTGATGGATCACAAATCCATACCTTCCAGCATCTGAGACGGTGCGAGAGAAGGTAGAGAGGTGGTCACCGTCAGGGCTGTAACTGACGGCGCTGCCTCGGGTAGCACGACATCAACACCAACCGCACCTGCATTAGAAACAAGATAAACCCTGTCAGGAAAGATTGAAAAAGATTGCAGAATAAAAAGAAAGGCGGTGACCTAAAATCTACCTAATGAGTCGCCAGCCGGAACCGTGACGAGGGCATCACTTGATACAACAACGACGTCCCCCTCCTCCATCGGGGTGGTCTCACCTCCCGTCGCCTCGTCCCCTGACTCCACGAGAGCCGTCGTCACGCTTGCGACGCCACGAGACGACAAAGAACCGTAGGCGGGAAGAGCGATGATCGAGGCGGTGCCCAACTCTTGAGAGAGAGCAGCCACCTCGGGCCTAGCAATTGTACCCATTTCGCTCGCCACCGTCTCGGGCTCAGTAATTGTAGCCGTCTCATCCACTGCCGCCTCACGCTCGGTCGTGGTAGCCGTCTCACCCGCCGCCACCTCGGGCTCGGCAATGGTAGCTATCTCGGGCATAGCAATCGTGACTGTCTCGTCAGCCACTACCTCGAGCCCGGCAATTGCGGCCACATCGCCTACCGCCGCCCCGGGTTCGGCAATAGTAGCTACCTCCTCCACCGCTACCTCAGGCTCGGCGTTCGCCGCCACTTCTTCGCTAAGGCTCGGCCCTGCAAGATAAGGTATATAAGAACCGATAATTCAAAATTTTGACAACGGAACCTCAAGGCACATTATCTGGAGTTGATTTACCGTTTGCTTCCCGAGCCGCACGTGCCGCCCGTCTGTAAGCAGTAGACAAGGCAACCGGAGACTCCTCTGAAGGAGTAGCAGCAGGGGTAGCAGCGCTCGAACCCGCTCCCGCAACTAAAGCAGCACTACGCTCCCTTGCTACGCGCCTCCGGCGCTTCCTTTCCTCCCGAGCCATCAAAACAAACCTTCTAGAAGCCTCCTTCAACACGAAGTCATCGTCCACATCCAGGGTTACCTCTGGAGCCGTCAAGGCTTCCGTCATCGGTCATTTAAATAAGGCCTCTTTCGGCAGTGCCGAAGAGGCCGGGACTTCGGTAGCTGGCCCGGGAAGAATTTCCGCATCAGCTTGCGGGATCGGTATTATGGTCCCTGCGATAAGACAAAGAAAGGGTCAGATTACTCATAAGAAATGGGAGCAGGAACATGGTGAACCGAAATGTACCGATACCTAAGGATGCTCGAAGTCGTTCCTCTTCCTCAAAAGTCTTGAGAGAAGCAGCGAGAGCTTCTTCGGTAGAAATGCCTGTTAAAGAAGAAAAAACACCAGTCATAACACAATAATAGAAATATGATGCAATGGCGGAAAATACAGCTAATGAGTACCTGATCGCGCAAGGATAGCTAACCCCTCTTCGCGGCTGGCCAATTGTTTAGAAGCTGCAATGGCAGCCGCCAGATCAGTATCGTCTGGCGGCATGAATAAGCCCTCGTTTGTCCCATACTCGCTCAGGCCCTCGCTGTAAGGAGCATGAGGCTCCTCGCCAAGTACAACGTCGAGAGAAAAGATCGACTTCTTTTTCTTCTTCTGTGAGCGAGCTCCGGTCGCAGCCAGCACTAGCTTGCGTTTGGTGGGCACTTTGGGACGGCGAGTCCCAGTATCCGAGCCTACGCCAGAGTCTGGTGAAGCTACGTTTACCGTCTCCACGGAAGCACGGGGCATCGATGGCACATCCACCGTCTCTACAGGAGCTTGGGGCAATCCACGCGTGGGGCTTAGCACACGTGGAGGCTCAACTGCAGCAATCTCTCTTAGCGGAGGGGGGACAGCGATCCGTCGCTTTAAAGGAACGTTGGGAACGCTGGCAGGGGGCGCACTCTTGCAATCGAGCAGCAGCCGCCTTTCTTCCCTGATAACAGCGCCCATCGCATGTTGATACCAGGCCCCGTGTACGTTAAGGGCCCTCGGAATGCAACTCGGCTCGCTAATAAAGAAGTGGGAGCCCGTATTCAAGCGCATAAAGTGATGCAGAGTGCCCCGTATTCCCTCTTTGGTGGCAGCAGGTTCTTCCAAGAACGCCTCCAGTGGACCTCCTGGTTATAACTCAGCTGCTGGGCAAAATGATAGGGGTTGTATCTCATAAAAAGCGCCGCATCATTTTACCTGAATACGAGAAAGCCCGGCCTGATGGAGTATAGATGTAGAATCTCCCGAGCTTTCAACACGGAGGCCCCGTCCTTAAAAACGTCGCGCAATGCCAGCACCGTCTTGGAAATTTCCTGGCCGATCATCAGGACTTTGTCCGTAAAAGACATACCAGCTCCGACCGTGCGCGGACGAAGAAGCAAGCCCCTAGCTTCCCGCTGAGACGGATTCACAATAGAGGCGTCAACCAGCCGCATAATTCTCGGGAATTTGCATTTCTCGAAAAACGAAGATCTTTTATGAATACCAAATACCCCGAGCACGTGCATTTCCATCCACGAAGTAAAGTAGTGCATCGGGAAGTTGGCGGCATGCACCCCCGGTTCAGTTGTATCCGCCGCCACGCTAAGACCATGATACAAGTGGGCTAACCCGGCAATCCCGATGGCCACTTGTATTCCGTCCACCATTCGATGTGCTGGGTAGAAGACGGATGGCCTCATATAGCGAGGGTGCATAGGGAGCGCGAACCAGCACAATCACAGCCCAAGAAACCCAAGAAACCCAAGAAAGAAAGCCTCCTCGTCAATACCCGTAGCGGCGATTTTTGACAGAGGAATGATCGCGGCATCAGGAAGAAAAAAGCCCTTCTGATCATCTTCCAGTACTGGTCGACGGTCCAAGCCAAAGCCGAAGGGGTTATCGAGCTTGGCAAATTTTTCGCCTCGTTGCGATAGAATCTCCGGGCGAAGAAACCGGGCAATGAAGTCTGCGAAACTGACCCCCCCGGCGTCCGGATTCCAAGAAGAGGCTCTCGTACATGTTCGGCACCTTTATCAGACTAGGAAACTGGTGCTGAATGGAGTTCTCCGGCGTTAGGCCCATCACTACCGGCTTGGTGGAAAAAACGTATTCATCCAGAGGAAGAAGCTCCTCATAGTGCTCTCCCATAACCGGCAGACCGGAAATCTCAGCAAATTCTTCTAAGCAGATGGAGACTTCTCTGTCCAGCAGAAGAAAGGTATGGGTTGGGATGTTCCACTGCTCCAAGAAAGCCTTAATCCACCATGTCGGAGGAGCAGAATATTGGAACAACGAAGCATAAACCGCAGGGTATAGGCCGAGCTTCAGCAGTTGCGTTTTCTTCACTGACAAAATGTACCTGGCCCACTACAAATACCCGGCCGAATGTCGGGGAGTCAACCCGATGTTGTAGGGTTGTCCCCAAGGGCGCGACTCGCCCTGGCATATGCGCCGCCCCAAGGTATCCAAGGCTGCCGGCAGCTGCATGGGTATGGCGGCAATCGAAGGCTGAAGAAGACCCTCCAAAGTCCAATTGACAACCTCTACGGCATAGTTCACTGGGGGTGCATCTGCATACGAAATCGACGAGATTGGTTCCGACGGCGTCACACAAGAGAAGCTTCGACGACCTCTGATAATCTGGTCGTACCACCCACCCCACAAGTGAAGGTTTTTATGTTCCGGGTCATAGTCTCTGATGAGCGCGAGAACCTCCTGGTCCACAGGTGCCTCAGGGAATCCTCCCTCTGAACGAAAAAACGGGAAAGGGAGATCAAAAGACATGTCGCCTACGAGAAAGAACAGAATTCAATTATCAGTACTATAATTTAATTCTAAAATTCTAACACTCGGCACTTTAAAATTTGTACCACACTGCAATGCAGTGGAAAGGGGACCAAAGGGGGACCCACAAAATCCAGATGACAATGCATCGATTAATAAAACAGCCTCATCATTGGATGAGACTGTTAATTAATGAGGAAATCCTCAAGGAGATTCTCATTGAATGAGAAATCCCTCGGGAAAAGGAGAAAATCTCCCTTTGAGAGCAAAGCTCTGTAACAGAGTGACACTTGTCAAACTCTGGTCATGAGGGAATAAAATTTCTTAAAGAGCCTGGCTCTGTAATGATGATGGAAAATCCATCAAAGATTAATTAAAATTAATTTTTGAGAATTAAAAATTCTGGGATCTTCAAGATCCATGAAAAAACTCTTAAGAGTTCTCCATCAAAGATCAAAAGATCCACATATTATCAAAGAGCAGAGCTCTGATTCATGGGATAAGAAACCCCAAGAAAAGATCTCTTTAGATCTATGGGTTCATGAGAGTAAGGCTCTATTAATGAAACCCTAAAAAAGGTTTTCTTTAGATCAAAGATCTATGAAGAACAAGGCTCTATTAATGAAACCCTAAAAAGGTTTTCTTTACATCAAAGATCTATGAAGAGCAAGGCTCCGTTAATAGGTAAAAACCTTAATTTATTCAAAAAATTAATTTTACCTAAGTTTGGAAAGAGTTCTGACTCTTGAAACTTCTTAAACAGAAAGAGTAAGGCTCTGAGTGAAAATGCTCAAGAAGAAGATGGAAATCATCTAAGAGACCAAAGGTCCTATTTATAGGCACTGAACAGCCTCTTCAACTTCTGAGTTGATCCAAGAGCTCAGATGTTGCCACCGCTGCACTCACGTGTGTGCCACGTGAGCGCAACGGTGGGGGGGCATTTATTTCCCCCAATCAGAGCAAAACTCTGTTTCAAAATTCAAAATTTAAATTGAAGTAACGCTTCAAATTCAGCGCTGAGCGCCACGTGACAAACACAGATGCGCTGGCGCCAGGTGCACTGCGCCCTAGGCAGTGCACCCCCAATCAGAGCAAAGCTCTGTTTTAAAATTCAAAATTTAAAAATTGAAGCAACGCTTTAGATCCAGCGCTCTGCGCTGCGCGCCACGTGTCAAACACAGGTGCGCTAGCGCAGTTGCGCTGCGCGCCACGTGTCAAACACAGGTGCGCGCTCTGCGCTACGCGCCACGAGTCAAACAAAGGTGCGCTAGCGCAGTTGCGCTGCGCTCTGTGCTGCACGCCACGTGACGAACGCAAGTGCGCTAGCGCAAGGTGCGCCAGCGATGGAATTAAAAATCCCCCACCGTTAGATCAAAAGATCTACTAATAATAAATTATTAATTAATCAGAACTAAAATTCTGTTATGGAAAGATCTTTCCAATCTTATTAAAACAAAAAGATTATCTTCTGCAAAGCAGAAGTCTTAGAATCAAAGATCCAACGGTGGGAAATATTCCCAAATCAATCAGAGAAAGATCTCTTAAACTGATTCAACAAATTATTTGGCCCTATATAAAAGCCCCTAGACTTCAAGTCTAAAAAGAAGAAGAAAAGATTAAAAAAAAACCTCTGCAAACTTCGAGGAATAGAAGAGCAAGCTCTTAGAAAAAAGAAGATTTTTCTTCATCTTCAAGGTAAAGAACTATGTTCTTGAATAACAGAGATGAAACCATCTCGTAAAAAAAAGAACCATCTTCTAAAAAGATCATACATCTAAAAAAGACCAAGGTCTTTAATAAAAAGGAAAAAGATCAAAAGATCTAAGCATAAAATAATAAAAGAAGTATTTTTACTTCATTCACAGATCTTTGATCTATAAAGGCAGAGCCTTTTATAAGAACAAGAGCTTTTGTTCTTGGATCTTGAGGCAAGGCCTCCTTTAAGAAGAACATAAATTTGTTCTTTGATCTTAAACCTGATCAAATGCGTTTTGCGCTATTAGAAAGTGTCTTGCACTCATGAATTGTGCTCTTGCGCTCATTGGACCGGCGCTCAGCGCCAAAACCTGCCACGTGTCAATCAAAGACACAATCTGCGCTTTGCGCTTCTGAAACAGCGCACTGCGCTCATGGGCTGGCGCTCAGCGCCAAGCGCGTCACGTGTCACTTACTGGCGTGCCAACAAACTAGCGCAACGCGCTCATAAATTGAAAACGCAATGCGCTAATAAACCAGCGTTTAGCGCTAAGCGCGATACGTGTCCTCTTCGTGTACGCTACCTGACAGAAGCGCAATGTGCTCTTTAACTGGTGCAAAACGCCTGGCGCGCCACGTGACGCATTATCAGAACACAATCTGTTTTGATGAAGACAAAAGATGTCGGAATTCAATGCTTAGCATTATTAAAAGAGCCGAGCCCAAATAAAGGCTTAATAGCTAAAACAAAAATAAAAATGTAAAATGTTAAACATTTTTAATTGGACTTAGCCTAATTCTGGTCATAAGTCCTCAACTTATCTTGAATTGAGCACATCTGCTCTTTCAACCAACTAACCTTGGTTCAAGGGTACATCTCTTCACTCCTTTGATATTTGTCGTTGTAATTCCTCAACGTTTTCAAAGAGGTGACGGGTCCCGACAACCACATATTTCACGGACTGTGGGTTCCTTAAACTCACGGACTATGATGTCCTTAATCTTGACCGTGATGTCTTTAAACTAACATCGGACTGTGAGGTCCTTAAACTTACGGACTATGATGTCCTTAACCTCGACCGTAATGTCTTTAAACTAATATCGGACTGTGAGATCCTTAAACCCACGGACTATGATGTCCTTAACCTCGACCGTGATGTCTTTAAACTAACATCGAACTGTGGGGTCCTTAAACCTACGGACTATGATGTCCTTAACCTCGACCGTGATATCTTTAAACTAACATCGGACTGTGAGGTCTTTAAACCCACGGACTATGATGTCCTTAACCTCGACCGTGATGTCTTTAAACTAACATCGGACTGTGGGGTCCTTAAACCCACGGACTATGATGTCCTTAACCTCGACCGTGATGTCTTTAAACTAACATCAGACTGTGGGGTCCTTAAACCCACGGACTATGATGTCCTTAACCTCGACCGTGATGTCTTTAAACTAACATCGGACTGTGGGGTCCTTAAACCCATGGACTATGATGTCCTTAACCTCGACCGTGATGTCTTTAAACTAACATCGGACTGTGGGGTCCTTAAACCCACGGACTATGATGTCCTTAACCTCGACCGTGATGTCTTTAAACTAACATCGGACTGTGGGGTCCTTAAACCCACGGACTATGATGTCCTTAACCTCGACCGTGATGTCTTTAAACTAACATCGGACTGTGGGGTCCTTAAACTCATGGACTATGATGTCCTTAATCTCGACCGTAATGTCTTTAAACTAACATCAGACTGTGGGGTCTTTAAACCCACGGACTATGATGTCCTTAACCTCGACCGCGATGTCTTTAAACTAACATTGGACCGAGATGTCCTTAAACTAACAATGGACCGTAATGTCCTTAAACTAATCGACCGCAACGTCCCTAAACTAAACAATAGAGTCCAAATACTCTTTTGTTGGATCTAAACGATCCCGTTAAGTTGATCTTAGTCTAAAATTAGACTAACGTGTCCTTAACAAACGTTTAAGTTGATCTTAGTCTCAAATGAGGCTAACGTATCCTTAAACTCAACCCCCCAAACCCAAATCTAAGAAAGATACGGATTTTGACTAGTCCGCACCCTACGGGCGACAACATAACTTAGTTTCCGTATACAATTCACGGGCAACCAAACACAAAACAAACACCCACGACACGAAGTTACCATCTGGAGAAGGAGAAAGTTATTACCGCGATGCGGTTGCGTAATTAACTGCAGGGGCTTACGCCTGCAGGGAAGAGCGTCCCCATAATCAAAAACCCCTCAAACGAGGGGGAATCTGACGAAATCTGCTACATCGGTCGCATCCGTTTAAACCTTCAATACATGGTGCCATAAATCAACTTGGCATCTTCGGAGAGGTGGGCGGATAGCACCAATTAGCATCTGCCCCGAAATTCAGGCAAGATGTCTGCCGCGTTTTCGCCGCGTCTTTCGGAGGGGAACAGTCATTGGTTGACTCTAGGTCGTCTGTGAACCGTAGAGTCTTGGAACTGGGGACTTTGTCGTGGTTCCAATTGATGGTGTAGCATTTGTGTCCTACTGGAATGAGGAGGCACACCGTTGTTGGTCTCCAGACTGTAGATGTGGCCATTGAGAATTTAGAACTAGGGACTTTACCATGGCTCTGTTTCGTTGCGACTCTGAGGTCGGTTGTTGACGTCACGTCTGCATCTGGTTGGAATGAGGAGAAATGCCGTTGGTGATCTCTAGACTGTCTGTGAACCGTCGATATTTGGAACCAGGGAACTTTGCCATGGTTCCGTTGTTTTGACCCTGGGGTCGTTTGTTGACGTCACGTCTGCATCTGGTTGGAATGAGGAGAAACGCCGTTGGTGGTCTCTAGGCTGTATGTGAACTGTCGAGATTTGGAACTAGGGGACTTTGCCATGGTTCCGTTGTTTTGACCCTGGGGTCGTTTGTTGACGTCGCATCTGCATCCTGCTGGAGTAAGGAGAAACGCCGTTGGTGATCTCTAGGCTGTCTGTGAACCGTCGAGATTTGGAACTAGGGGACTTTGCCATGGTTCCGGAGTAGTCTCTAGGCTGTCTGTGAACCGTCGAGATTTGGAACAAGGGGACTTTGCCGTGGCTCCGTTTATTGATGTTGCGTCTGCATCCGATTGGAGGGAGAAAGAACGCCGGTGCTGATCTCTATGTTGTCGATGTTGACGTCGAGACCCTGGAACTAGGGATCTTCCTTCGCTTCGTTTGTTGACATTGTGTCTGCAATATTACGACGAATGTGAAGATTGTCTCTAGGTTGTCGGTGAACCGTCGAGATTTGGCTTCGTTTCGACGAAGCCTGGTGGGACGATATGGTTCCCTTCTTTGTTTGTGCCCCTGGATTGTATACAGGGATCGATGAGATCTTACCTGTAGGGTAAAAGTTTCATTCTTTCATTTTTTTATTTCCGCGATGCTCTATCATTTCAGCTTTTATATCACGAAAATAGCGATTGCCCAATCATTTCGGCTATTTTTCGCGGTGCCCAATCATTTCGGCTATTTTTTTCTTTTTACTCGCCGTTTTTTATTGCGAGTTGCCCAACCATTTCGGCTATTTCATATGCATATATTTTACTTGCTGATTTTGTTGCAAGTTGCCCCATCATTTCGGCTATTTCATATGCATTTGTGACTCGCTGGCTTTTCGCTGCGAGTTTGGGATTTGATACCGATTTAGGCATCAGCATCGCTACAACTAGGATATTGCCAGGAGCGAATCATCATTTGTCTTTGTTAGTTCGAATAAAGATGGCTTAGCAAACAAGGTTAGGGTCCTGTTGACTAAGGTTTTTGACTTTACGAGCCATAAGGGTCTCATAAAGGTATTTCTCCCTATGAGTCGTGAGGATCTCGTAAGTGCGTTTCTCCTTAGGAATCGTGAGGAGTCTTAAGTGTATGCTCTCTTGTAAGTCGTAAGGATCTTACAAGAGTGTTTTCTCCTTATAAGTCGAGAGGACTTACAAGGGTCATTCACCGTATGAGCATATCCCCAGTCGCTGGTAGGACTTCGTTAGGGAAATGTTTATTCGTGCCCGTGGATTGTATACAAGGGTAAATATTGAACCGCTTGCAGGGCAATCTGGGGATTGTGATGGCTTAAGAACAGGTTCAGATCTGTGTAGCTTAAGGCTTTTGAACCCTATGAGCCGTGAGGGTCTCAAAGGGGAATTCTCCTTACGAGTTGTGAGGATCTCGTAAGTGTAATTTCTCCTTAGGAATCGTGAGGATTCCTAAGTGTATTTCTCCTTTGTGGGTCGTAAGGATCTCACGTAGATGGTTTCTCCTTACAGGGTTGAGAGGACCTTGCAAGTGTCTTTTAATGAAATTGCGCCCTTTCGGGTTTTCACAAAACACGCCGGTAGTCCTGCTGTTTTTACTCACGGAGCCCTTTCGGGTTTTCATCCGTGCCCATTTTGCTTGTGGACATACCTTTTTTTAACACCACGTCAGCCTGGGGACGGCGCGGGTTGGTAGTAGTTTAACGACGTTTCGGTCATAGGTCCGAGATTTTTCGGGTAATGTACGATTACGCAGCTAGATTTTCTCGCAAATCTTCTCATCTTTTGTGTTGGAGGTGGATTCCTTGAAGAGAGGGCTGAGGGTTATTTCTTCGTCAGAGTCGCTTCCAAATGTGATAACTTACGATCCCTTGGTGTTGACTATGTGACAGTTGCCAGCGGCTCTTTTGCGCTCATCTGTCGTGGTTATCTGTTCCCGACAAGCCTTGCGCTTCACTCGTTGAACGTGTTGTCGGTGGGCAACATATCCCTGCCACCAGTTTTTAAATGCTATACACTCCTTGGTAGGGTGTGCAATCCTCTGATGGTATAAGCAGAAGTTAGGATGTATGTCCGCTTCATCGAGATGTATACTGCCAGGAGAATTTCCTCTGAAAAAGAGCAACTTCATTTCTATTGACAGGGCCCTAGCGAATCGTCTCCTTACTTTAAGCTTGCTTTTGGTGGTGATAGGGATGCTTCGATCCGGTCGGGGTGCCTCGACTTTTTCATTCAGTCGTCGGCGTTTAGCTTTTTTGAATATAGCCAGTTCGCGCTCTCGATTGTTTTGCTTTTCTGATGGGCTTCGTTCAGTAGCAAGTCGATCATCTTGTCAGACGGTTCCAAGGGTTTTGGTTTCAATCCTGCCCCCAGCTTTTTTATGCTGTCCTCTATCGCCGAGTGGGCTTCTTTGTTAATTAACGCCGAATGAGAGATCATGTGGCAACTTGCCACATAGTCCTCAGATTCTTCTGACGAGTCATCCCCGTCGTTATTGTCGTTATCTCTGCTCTCAAGGATATTGTTGAGAAATTCTTGGAGTGTGACTGGGGTCCGCACCTTCCGGTTATATTCCTCCAGCGCGTCAATATGCTTTTGCAGATCCGTGCGCTTGTCATCGGGCTTCACGAGCTTTTTCTTCTTCTTTTTCTTCGAAGACTGTGACGGCTGTGCCTGGGTGTTTTTCCCATTGCTATTAATTCCCTATGTTGGGCGTGGTTTCAGCATCCCGTCGATGATCTCCGGCTCTTGCGGGCTTTTCTACCTGATCGCCGGACATGTTTGAAGATCTTTCAGCATTCTTTTAGTTTTTGCCGAAAGAACAACTTCTTATGGAGCTTCCTTTATGAATGAGCACGATGCCCGCGGCATGTCCATCTTTTTCGGAGCATGTGGTTGTGGCGGATTTACCTTCCAGTTTTCGGACAGCGCGAACTTGCCATGTTGATACTGGTCTTCAACCTAATTTTTGAAGACGTAGCAGTCTTCGATCGGATGGCCCAATACTCGGTGGTAGGGGCAGTAATTGGGATCGTTGACGTCGTTCGGCTGCGGTGGGTGTCTCGACTCCGATAGAGTAATGAGCCCATTGCGCACTGCCAGTTCAAACAGTTTCCTTGTTTTGTCATGGGGAAATGAGTAAGGACGTCTCAACTTCTCATCGAGGGATTGTCGCTTGTTGCTTTAGCGAACAACCGGTCTCGGGCCGCTCGGTTATTGTTGAGCGTTGGCGAAGAAGATTGCTTTCCCTTTGCCCTTTTCATTCCAAGGCTCCTACTTTGAAGAGGAATGCCTATAGCCCATCTGGTCCATTTGGGCTAGCTTGTCAATCAAGGCCCGGAAGGTGGTCGGCTTGAAGAACATCATGAATTGGGATATGGTCGCCTGCGGATCGAGAGTTCCCACAAACATGCTTACTGCAGGAGCCTCTTCTATGCGTTGTTCGCATTTTGACCATAGGTTCCGCCACCGTATCGCGTACTGAATCCATGTTTCTCCAGGCTTTACCCTGGCATTGATCAGTGCTGTGATTGGGGTACGTTCGCTAGCGCTCGCGAAACGTTGGGTAAATAGCAGCTCCATCTCTACAAATGTTTTGACAGAGTCATTCGGGAGTTCCGAATACCACTCGAATGCCGTCTCCGACAGGCTTCTAACAAACTGGCGGAGCAGTAGTTTATCATCACCTTCGGTGTTGCCGCACAAGGCTCTGAATTGAGCGACGTGCAGATGCGGATTTCCCGTTCCCTTATATACGTGGAATTTAGGGATCGTGTATCCCGGTGGGTACTTTATTTGGTCATACCAACCCGGATAGGGTCGTCCAGTTTTAATAATTTGCCCGGCCTCTTCATTCGCCTGGTGAACTCGTATCTGCTGAGCGATGTAATCATCCAGAGCGGCCTTGGAGATGGTCTCCTCCTTGGCTGCTGAAAGAGCCGGAGGAGGGTTCGATGTCTCCCCTCTGTCGTCTTCAATGATAATCGGGAGGTCTTCGGCTGGAGGGTCCGGCTGGATCATCATACCTACCGTATCTTGGAACAAAAGAGCCATTCGTTTTATGTTGGCCGCCTGTTCCGCGGCCTCTTTTTCTTTCCTCTCGAGCATTTTTCGGAGGAATTCAGCATCTGTTTCTTGTTCCTGACGCTGCTCTGAGGACGCCTCCGGGCTTTCTTTTGGCCCAGTGAGTGCGGCCATTTGCGTTAGCATTTCCTGAAGCTTCTGTTGCTGCTCCTGGGCTTTCGTCACGGATCGCGTAAGCGGTCGATGACCCGTGGAGATACGGCTATTCTCTTTTCCGGATGCCACATAGACGGTATGCACCACCATGCCCCCAGCCATAGGGTGTTTGGGCTCAATGGTCTTGCGATTTGTCGCAGACTCAGGGATTTTTTCCAGCCTTCTCCTCTTATGGGCGGTCGAAGTTGAGGGGGCCGTTGCAGTGGGCACCCAAGTAGCTGTCGCCTTCTGTGGCTTGACAGGATGGTCGTCTTCTCGCTGAACTTTCACCTTTTTCTGTCGGCGAGAGTAATCTTGATCAATCACCGAGTCCTAAACATGTCGCCAAACTTTATAAATTTTAGAGGACAGCCACTGAGGGGGCTGCTCTAGCTTCACCTTAGTAGCGTTCTCCTCGGGTGGAGGAGATCTCTTCAGCACGGTAGTCGGAGAGTTTTTGCGCACTCTCCTTAGCGGTTCAAAGTTGTTCCCAGTTGGAACAGCAGCATCGATTTCCACCGTTGGAGCCGACGGAGTCAGTTTAGAATGAGAGTTGCCCCCAGCCTTCCTTACCCAGCGCCAGCGGCGACGTCGAGTGTGTCGAGCCGTTGGGATTATCTCAGCTGTAGGAGGGACTTCCTCATGCCCCCTGTGTTGGTCAGAAGTTTTCGTTGTCAGCCTATTGAAGACTGACGTCCGTTGAGTGGGGATGGCCAACCAATCGAAAGCAGACTTCCAAGCAGGTGAAGCAGCCTTGACGATTTCGCCTGAAACAGGAGCTGAAATAGTCAGTCTTGTGAAGACCGACCCTTTGGCGGGAGAAGCCGCTTTGACGACTTTGAGAGCAGGAATGGCTATCCTTTTTGGGATAACCCTTTCTGGTATCATGGGCTTCTTCATGGGCCCAAATGAGCTTTGGCCCAGTCTGTCAAAGACCGAGGCACTGGATTTGGGCGACCCGTTGAGAGGGGCCGCTGTAGTTGCAAGCCGATCAAAGACCGACTTCTTGGGAGCTTCTCGTGATGGTACAGGGGCACTGAAACTCATCGGTGCGAGCATGGTCCCGAAGAACAACCCGGTGGTAGCCTGAGTGACCTGTTCCACCGGCATAGCGAAGATGGAGGCCACTTGGGGCCCGTAAGTCACTCCTCCGGACAGGACGGAGCGAGAGTTGCAGTTGCAGTTAGTGCAGTTTGAAGCCATTGATCTTCTGTTTTCTACACGGAGCAAGACACCAAATCTTAGTACCTCGAATCCAGGGACAACCATGTCAAACCGTGATTCGTTCACGAAACATAACACATGAAGTGTGGAGTGGAAAGAGGAAAAGGTCCCACCGGGCATGCCATAATCTGTTCTCTGCCGAAAGACACGAGACGCGACCGCGCAGGTCCATCTTACCTGAATTTCGGGGCAGATGCTAATTGGTGCTGTCTGTCCACCCCTCCGAAGATGCCAAGTTGAATTATGACATCGTTTATCGAAGGTTTAAACGGATACGGCCGATGTAGCAGACTTCGTCAGATTCCCCCTCATTTGAGGGGTTTTTGATTGTGGGGACGCTCTTCCCTGCAGGCGCAAGCCCCTGCAGTTAATTATGCTACCGCATCGAGGTAACCACTTTCTCCTTCTCCAGATGGTCACTTCGTATCGTAGGTGTTTGTTTTATTTTTGGTTGCCCATGGATTGTATATGGAGACTAATTTATGTTGTCGCCCGTAGGGCGTGGATTAGTCCAAATCCGTATTTTTCTTAGATTTGAGTTTGGGGGTTGGGTTTAAGGATACGTTAGTCTCATTTGAGACTAAGATCAACTTAAACGTTAGTTAAGAATACGTTAGTCTAATTTTAGACTAAGATCAACTTAACGGGATCATTTAGATCCAACAAAAGAGCATTTGGGCTCTATTGTTTAGTTTAGGGACATTGCAGTCGATTGCCAGTTTAAGGACATGGTGGTCGAAGGTTAAGGACATCATAGTCCGTAGGTTTAAAGGGACCCACAGTCCGAGATTAAGGACATCATAGTCCATGGGTTTAAAAGGACCCCACAGTCCGAGGTTAAGGACATCATAGTCCATGGGTTTAAAAGGACCCCACGGTCCATGGAATGATTGGTTATCGGGACCCGTCACCTCTCTGAAGACGTTGAAGGATTACAACGACAAATATCAAAGGAGTGAAGAGATGTACCCTTGAACCAAAGTTGATTGGGAGATCTATAGTCCACTTTGGAACTAAGATCAATTAATTAGATTATGAGCACATTGGCTCAGTTAAATCTGAATTGAGGACTTATGTCCAATTTGGGCTAAGTCCAATTAAGTTTGAAATGTTGGCCCTTTGTTGGACTATTGAACATTTGTCTGGATTCAGCCCCCCCATTATTTAGCAATGCTAAACAGGGGTTTGGGGGCTCTGACAACATTTTGTCTTTTATTGGGCATTGACCATTCATCATGGCTCTGGAGTTTTCTTTGAATGTCATATGAAATGATCAAGTTTGAAAGAATGTAGTCGAGGTTTAATCAAAGGGGAGTCTTGACTCAGAAAGACTTAGCCAATTTGGGCTAAGACCGGTTTGAGAATAGTGTTAAACACTAACATATATTTGGCGATCACGTGTTCCCACGTGATGCGCTTTAAAACAGTGTTAAACACTGGGGACAAAATACTCAAAATGGTGTTAAACACTAAAAGTGGGGTGATCACGTGGGGTCACGTGAGGCGCCTGAGAATTAGGCCAAACCTCCTTTATTTTGTTCTCAGAATATTCAAATAAGTGTTAAACACTTTTAGTCTTCAGGCCATCATGTGTTGGCACGTGATGGGTATTCATGTATTGATTATTAAAGTGTTTATTAGGGGTCACATGGAGACACGTGAGGGCGCCCAAAATTGATTCTGCCTTTGGCTTTGTTCCCTTTATTTTGAGGGCCACGTGGGAGCACGTGAGGCATTGCCTCCAAGTTTTTCTTTCTCATTTTGAGGAACTTGTTATAGGGTCACGTGGGGGCACGTGGGGCATTACCTCAAGACTTGTTCTTTCTCATTTTGAGGAGTCTGTTTAAGGGTCACGTGGGGGCACGTGACCTAGTCTTGTTTGTTCTCTTTTGATCATTGAGAGGGAGGGTCACGTGTTGCCACGTGACCAGGTTGGGTACTGATTTCTTTACGTGCATGGAGAGTTTTAAGTCCTTTGTTTTAAGAATTAAATTCTCTGTAGGGTTAAACCCTAATTCTATTTTAGAGGAATTAAATTCCTGTGTATATGGAAGAATTAAATTCTTATGTAGGGTTAAACCCTAATTTCATTTGGAGGAATTGAATTCCTATAAATTTGGGAGAATTAAATTCTCATATAGGGTTAAACCCTAGTTTCATTTGGAGGAATTAAATTCCTATAAATTTGGAGGAATTAAATTCCCTAAACTCAATTCTCCCTCTAAGTTTTGGATCTGCATGGCAGAATCTCCCCGATGAGAATTAAATTCTCAACTTGTGGAGAGATCTGCTTCTGCAGATCTTCAACCAAAGGAAAAACTAAGTTCTTATTCAGAAGAGTTAAACTCTTAATTTGAGAATTAAATTCTCTTTTTGTTTTATGGAGCTTAGATCTCTTTCCCTTTCTCACCTAGGGTTTTTTTTCCTGAAGAGATCTTCTTTTTCTCTCTTGAAAATTAAATTCTCCTCTCTTTTTTTCTCTATGTTGCTGTATATTTCCTAAAAAAGTAGATGCTTCCCTCTTCTCTTTTTGGTTCCTATTTATAGGAGAAAGAAAAGAATCAATTTGTTTAGTCAATCTTTTATTGAAAGATTTTAATTGATTTTGTAATCAACATGATCTTTTAGATCGCTCAGTGAATTTTATTCACCATTGGATTTTTAATCCAAAAGATCTTTTATCTGTTATTCAAATTTCAGGGAAATCTTTCCTTGTATAGAATCTTTCTATAAATTGGTGATTTTTAATCACCATTGGATTTTTAATCCAACGGTGCTCCACTTTACAGAGCACAATCTTTTTGTTTGGAAAGATTTAGAGAAATATTTTTCCGGTTAGGGTTTTTGATTCCCTCTTAATTAGAATTTAATTCTATTAATTCATATATCTTTAGGAACCCATCACGTGTTGGCACGTGACCCCTGATTAAGCATTTGACCAGAATTTAATTCTGTTGTTTTAAAAAACTCAAGAATTACCACGTGTCAGCACATGACCCTTGGTCACGTGTTGGCACATGATACGCCATTGGGGGTTTTCCTTATTATTTTATTATACCTTTAATTCTTTTTACTGGGTTTAAAGGCCCATCACGTGTTGGCACGTGACCCCACTGATTAATTATTTCCAATTATTTATTTTATTCAGTGCCTATAGGCTTTGCCTGTAAATGGTCACGTGTCTGCACGTGATGCCCGGTCACGTGTGAACACGTGATGCCTCATAACTTTTGATCCCGGATGAATTATAAGGCACATAATATATCAAATCGAAGGATTTTTCGAGACACTTTCGATACCATTAGAATTTAGCTGCTTCTCATTAGAGAGTTTGTCAAAATGCAGCCCAGAAAATACCGGTTTGCATTTTCTTCCTTATATTACACGTGCATAGTATATTTGCCCATAACTTTCGATCCCGGATGAATTATGAAGCCCATAATATATAAAATCGAAGGTATTTCGAGATGCTTTCGATACTATCAGAATTTAGCTATTTCACATTCGGGAGTTTGTCAAAATACAGCCCGGAAAATACTGGTTCACATTTTCTTAAACGCATCGCTGTCATTTGATAACTTGGGCTCTTTTGCGCAGAATTTTTTTGGCGGGAACAATGGATTCATGTTGAATTGTAATATTGAAGATTATAGATTGTAAATTGTAGACTATAGATTGTACTTGAATCATATTCAAGTCAGATTATAATGAGACTCAGTCTGAGTCAGTAAATTGAAGTCCTGATTGTTTTGATATATCGGTAACCACTGCACATAGACGGCAGGATTTGTGTTTTTTTCCAAGACGATTACCGTATTGATAACACCATTATTAAGTTGTCTACCTTAAATCGGAAAGCACCCACTTCTCCGGCTCCCTGAGGCTCAAGAGATTGGTCCCACTTAAACCTATGTTTACTAGGGTTCTTAGGGTAATTTATAAAACTTGAGGGGGGTTTTATGTAAAAATACTTTTATATACTTTTCAAAATACACCCCAAGTATTTATTATTCGTCTTTAGAGTTGTAATGAATGTAGATTTTATATTGTGATATTTCTAGTGAAAATATCCTAATTTCAGAAATAAAGGTATTTATTTGTAATATTGATTTGTATGGAATTCATGGTATTTTAATGAAAAATGATTCTTGTGACATTTTTAGAAAAAGTGGAATATTTGTAATAATTCAAAATAGATATTTTATGTTACATATACATATATTTATATGAAAATAATTTTAGTATATATATAATATTCTAGAAATCCCGTTTTCTTAAGATGTCGTATTTTAAATCTTTCGAGACCGAATGCTCCTTGCGGAGGTCTGCATCTCGTACTACTAAGCCCGAGGATATGCGATAATCTGCACCATCCCGAACGGGTTCCCCAAATGGGTTGTAGCGGCGCTTTACAAAGATTTGTATAAATACCAATCATTAAGAAAAACGGCTTTATTAATTATGGTATTTAAATGAAAAATTGTCGTTTTCCCGTATTCTATGTTCTAGGGTCTCCTAAGTCAACTAGACTGCTCCTAACTGGTCCAAAGCGACAAGTTGTGAGATATCTCTCAAATCATCTCTTCACCGCCAATTGTGGCCAGGTAAGTACAAGTGAAGAAAGGAGGGATCCGCTCACGAATCACCGTGAGACGGGCCTTTTAAAGTTACATTTCTCACTTGTCTAGTCTAGACACCACAAAGTCAGGTTTAGATAAACGACTGAATGCCCACAACCTTCCTCTGTCCGAATGATCGCGACAGTCCTTAATTGGCTGAGTCTAGATATTTTTTATTAGCTCAAAAGTTATTTATTTGTAAAGATGTATCAATACTAAATCTTTTAGAAATGGTTTTATTAAATAAAGGGTATTTAAATGAAAATTTTTGTTTTCCCGTATTCTGAGTTCTCGGGGGTATCGTGTTATGTTGCATATGAGTGTGTGAGGAGGTAGGTCGTTACCTCGTGATCTACTTAAAGGTATAGCAAGTTTAATGGAGTTAAATATAGAATTGAAACAATGTGGTATTTAAGTGAAAATACGATAAATTGAAATAGCTATCGTTTTATGAAATGAAACTTGATCAATTTGGTTGATTAGTGTTTAATATTCAACATGAGAGAGTTTAAGCGTAATTGTATTGACGAGAAGTGAAGTTTTATAAGAAACCGAATCGGAAATCGGATTTGTTCCGATTCCGTCGGGTTTTATAAATCCGTATTTTTAGAATAGAAAAGAGAGATAGAAAATGGGACTTACGGGTTTTGGATAATAACGAGAGTGAGATGGAAGGAAAGGAATCGCCGGTGCGTCGCTTCGTCGCCGAGAGCTCCTAGAACGATCGCCGGAATTTCACCGGGAATTTCGCCGTGGTTTCGCTTCGTGCTCGTTTTCAAAGTATACAAGTTTCTTGGAAATTTTAGAGAGTTGGCTCATACTTTTAGGGTTAGATGGTAGAGGGTAAGGGTTGGTATTTATAGGGCTAGGCTAGGGTTAGGGTAGATGTAGGGTTTTAATTAAAAAATGTAAAAATGTGTGAAAATGTATTAAAAATGAAGTAAATGAGTGTTAATGGGGTCTCTGGAATTGATATCAGAAATTGAAGTATGCAGAGGAGTGGGGAAGATCAAAAGCCAACTTTCATCTGTTGACGACTCGGCCGACTGGCCAAGTCCGGCCAGTGGCGCCGGCCCAAGTCGGACGGTCCGCCGGCCGACTCGGCCGAGTCGGGGTCTCGGGAGGTGGGGGGTCGCCGGGGGTAGCCACTGGTACTTTCAGTTTTTCAAGTGTAGTGTGAAAATCTGGAGTTATCTTGTGTGGACTGTTGGGCTTCTAAAGAATTTAAAATAAATAAATATTAAAAATAATGTGGGGAATAGGATTTAAACTCTGGTGGCTTGGTTCAGCAATGCAAGGTATTACCAATGAGCTACAAGCTCCTTCTTGTAATTAAATTGCTAATTAATTATTTAAGTCTTGTGCTTAGACAATAAATACCCCTTTAAGGATTTTGAAAAAAAAACAATTTAAAAATTTGTATGGAAAAAGTGTATAAGAAAATTAGGGTTGTTACAACCATGATGTCTTAAGACCGCACTGCTCTGGGATATTACAATGACCTTGACATGAATATCTGAATATATGATTACATTTTGAACATGAACCTGCACATTTTTATATTCATGGATTCGATCAAGACTTGTTAACTTGAACTATAAACTACAATACGCGGGGATAAAGGGGTAGATTGGTATGGAACGTATATCGTGTTACGAGAGGTCACTTTAAAAGACACGTACATGAATTCACGTGCCGTTTTCCCTTAAGTTATGACGGGGCCTTGTACTACATGTTACCATAGTCTACGGAGTAAGATGGACTTCTCTCATATACATGAATAGCTTTTTTATCAAACTACAAATAATCACGTTAGAATAACTATCTTATACAGGTAAATAAATATGCTTAGATCTCTCTTATATAACCCTGCCTGTTCACTTTTACTTGATTTTTCTTCACTTTATATACTGTCTTCTTTAACTTCTTTAGGGACTTGCCGAGCGGTAGTTCGTTGACGACATTCCTCTATATTTCTTTTTTTAGAATGTTCGTCGGGAGGACCAGATTCGGAGGAGATAGAGCCGAGCCCCGAGGACTTGGACCAGTTTGCTTTTCAACCTGATTTTTAGCCACTGTTTGTATTTACTTCCAGTATGCCATTGTTTAGGCATTTGTTTCATCATTGTATCTTTTTATTACAAACGGCTGTATGTAAATTTGAATGTAAATAAAGTTGTTGTTTCATTTTATTACTTCTGTTATTCTTGTGCATTGTTATATTGCTTAGTTACGCTTAACATATTTTCATAGTAAATACGTTGCGGACTTTCCACGTCATTGTTTCCGTCTATTGGGAAGCGGGACGTGACAAATTATATATAGCAGGAATCTATGCAGATACCGCAAGAAAGGGTTTTTTGACAGCCGAAAACTATTTCAAGAGATTTTTGACAACCGCTTCGGGGCCAGGATTTTTTGTCAATGGATAAGCTTGCGTAGTGTTTTTTTATACGATTTATCCTTTTTTTTAATTTAGAAAATAACTTGCTTTCATTGATTGTATGTAATTTGTTGGTAGATGTTTTGTTTTGAATGTTCGAGAATAAAAAAATGGAAGGTTTTTTTCCTTCTATATTGTACCCTGAAACTTAGCTAATTCTAAATAGAACCCCTAAAACTTATTTCTTTTAAATACAACCCCTAAGACTTAGTTAATTCTAAATATAACCCCTAAAACCTACATCTTTTAAATACAATTCCTAAAACTTCTCCGTTAATTAAATAAGACCGTTGGTTAAATTGACCTAGATCATGCTTGAGTCAGAGATAACTTTGATTAGGTTTTGATAAATATTACTCTCATCCATCCTTCTCTCTGTGATTACAAAGCAACTTTTTTTCTTCGAAAATTTTTCCTTACCCTCGAATCTCTAGAACTCTTCAGCATGATGATGATAGTGGTGATGGTGATGAATCCCTCTGAACCTATCTCAACGTCGCAAGCCCATTGAAGTTGTTCAGAATATTCAAACCGAAACCCTGGTTGATGAAGGTTTTTATAAAATCTAATGTGCTCTTATTTGTGTTTAAGCATATATTTTATTCTGTAGTAATTACATTTAAGTAAATTTTAAGTGTGCTTTCCCCCAATTCTATCATGTATTGGGCCGTAATCTACAGATTCATTAAGAAAGTTTGTCCGTTTTTTTTATGTCTAGACTGTATTTTGCTCATTTAACCCTTTCATACTTAAAAATCAATGGCAAGATGGGTGTAAATTAACCATTGGGTCTTATTTAATATAGTTACGAGTTTTAGGGGCTGTATATTGAGAAATTGTAAGCTTCAGGGTTGTATTTAGAATTAGCTAAGTTTTAGGTGTTTGGTATAAAAAAACAAAAAAAGAAAGTATGGGCATTATCTTGCTGAAGAAAAATCTAAGCATGTTATATTGCTTTTAGCTCCATGATTTTTAGGATTAAATTATACTAAAATATCCTAAACCATCGCGTTTCATCTCTAAAATACCTTAAATTCTTTCATTACAGCAAAATGACCATCAATCGATGAGATGGGCTACACTTTACAGTTTGCATTGTGATAGTATGGATCTTTCGGTCTGCATAAACAAATGGGTTATTTCCGAAAAATCACCATTTGGTTTCCCTGTGCGGCAGAAAACTATCAAGAGATTTCAAAACTCTAAAAACTAACATGAGATTAACGATCATGACTGATTTGTCTTTTTAATAAATATAATTAATTAAATTGTATTGTTATTCATTTTATAATTATGTTAAGTTTTTTATTTGGCACCGGCATATAAACTCTGATCTATGGCACACAACACGCACACCCCACACCCATGCACACCGTACATAAGCACACAACACGCATACCCACCCAAGCAACCCACGAATGTTAAATAGTTGTTGATTATAGGTTGATAGTTAGATGCCAGTCGAGACAACAATGGTAGCACGTGGAGGTAGGTGGCAGTGTAAAAGGAGCATGATGGAGGTGAATACGATGAAAAGAGACGATGAGGGTAGGGATGATGATGAAGATGGAAAGGCTGGGTGTCACGACCCGAAGGTACGGAACGTGACCGGCACTTAAATTATGAAATGTCTAAAGGCGTAACGTAATCTAAATAAACCGAAACCCAGAAATCTAAACCATTAAAAGAAGAAGTAAAGAAAAACATGTTTAAAAGCAACATCAAATTTTCTCAAAAATTTCGGCAGAGTCTCTTTTGTAAAAACTGGTCCCAAACGGGTACAAATAAGAATATATACATAAGCAACAATAAAAAGGCATCCCCAAGCGGGAGCTAGCTCTTCGCCAATTGGCGGTCACAACCACGCAAGCAATATAATATACAACGCCGAAGGACGAGGAACAAAACTCAAAGAAAACCATCAAAACCACCAGAAAAACATAATAATACAAGCGCGACTCTAAAGTCGAAAGAATAAACAACCGGTCTTCTAAATTTATCAAGTAATACAAGTCTGATTGATGGAGCTTACTAGATACAACTGAAATAATAAAAGTACAACGGCGGTCCCTATACAATGAACCAACCTACCAAGCAAATCACCCTGAGTGAAACGATGTGCCGGCAAGCTGCCAAGGAAACCTGTACATCGAAACCTGTAAGAAAATTTGGCACAACGGAGGTGAGTTGCCAACTCGTGAGTAGAAGACATCTGTGAGTAGAAATCGCATGCACGACGATCTCTTAGGTCATAAAAATATACTTAACACGACGCTAGTCATCTAGTAGTGGCAGGGTAATAATCTATGCGTAAGTGCAATACTCAGTGCTCGTGTCAATGCCTCACGTAATAACATGTCCTGTGTATGAGTATGCATGCATCATGAATGTAAAACAATCAATCATGAAATCTGGACATATCTGTATAAGAAAATCTTAACTTTTATCATAGTAAAATTTGTATGATAATCCGAACATCATCAATGAAATCCATGGAAATCCGTGTCAAGCATCGACACAAAACATATACATCTCAAAGTCTCGATATCTCGGGTTCCGTCAGTCCGGATCGGACTATATCATCAAATCTCACGACAACGGTCAGTATCCTCCGAATATCCGCCGCGCCAGACATCACCGGTAGGTAGTCTTCCCCAGCCAGGCTCATCGTCATCCCCACAAAAACACTCCCGCCCCGGGGTACCGTACCGGGCCCACCATGTACCCGAGACGGTTCCTCCACTCCTCGAATCGGGTCTCAAAATCCAACAGAAAACATGAAACTCATGGTGGACAACCTATACATCACGAGAAAACCGCAACTTACATTTTAAAAATGATAATAATAAGCTTTTATTAAATTCTTGCGGTTTTCCCCCAAAATCCAGAAATCTCATAGAAATCCAAAATCCCAAAATCATGAGTAAGTAAATAATGAGTATTGGCATAAGCCCCACAATACTGCATGATAATATGAATATGTGAATGCATGAAATGTCTAAGTAATAAATGCAATGTATAAACTAGCATATGAGAGTAATCACACGATATTGTATTGGACTAGCATTTAACTGATTATATCAATAAAAAGATAATATGTTCTAAAGTGTACGTGATATGGCAATTACCGATGAAGATATGTGTGAGCCGGCAAATAAGTGTACGTGGATCATGCGCATCATCGGTAATAGTGTTGGTGTCCTAACAGGCAGAGTTTCATATTAGCTAAAGAAACATATGTATGAATATGCAATGCAATGAATACAACATGAATATAATGATGAATGTGTAGTAAATGCACAACTAGAGAATACATACTAATTATGAGTCATACAGTTTGTTGTTTGAAAAATCACGAATCGTGTTTTTTAGAAAATTAGGGGCTCCGGGGTTTTTAAGAAAAGATATGTCCTTTGAAAAATCCGTAGTATCTCTCAGTCTGTCTTTAGAAATACGCACGATTCGTTAGTTTTGCAAATAAGTATGACTCGAGCCTAAACTAAAATCTACCTAACCAACTAAGTAACTAACTAAAGACACTAGTCGAAAGGTAAGAAGAATCCTCCTAAAGTCTGAGTCAATATCTCTAGTAGTCGGCGATCCAGCCTCAATAGCGTCACGTACGTAGTACGACTTTCTCGAGTTAAGAGTGCGGATCAATCATCACATTTATGCCTCGTACGGTAAAATCCATCGTACGGCATCCCAAAATCGAGGTACGGGTCAACTATCACATATATACATCATCGTCCGTATAGTTTCATCATCAAACAATATCATGATCAAGGGTACTGTACTATAATCACATACATCCCAATATTATCAAACATATATCATCGACTGTGTAAATATCCATCGTCCAATGATCCACTAAAATATCATGTCATATATTATATCGTGATTAAGTCACATATTACAATCCGGGTTCTATTCTAGAGTCTTGTACATTTCAATGTCATCATCACCTATTATCGTTTATGTATAAATATACATTTTCTCATTTCCCAACGATCCGCTAATATCATAACTCGATCGTATATCTAATATCTCACGGCATCATGCCCAGTTATACCGACTCGTCCTCAGGTATCATATAACATCCTCATATCACGTGTTTATATATATATATATATAAACCTACACACACACACACACATATACATACATACATACATACATACATACATATACATCAAGTCAAGTGTATGTGCGTGTGCGTGTGTCCACATGAAACCTACGAATTCCCTCCAGGGCAATCATTCTCTGGTTAAGTCTTTTTAAATCAGTCTAATCTAACTTAAAGTCTTTAATAATACTCTACTCGTCAAGAATCTAAGGTCACGTCCGACTTCCAAATAATAGTACGTAATATCCTTATTCTACGTTTGCGGGGGTGCTAAACGCCATCCGCCCGACTTCCCCAGTAGATATACATCTACTCGCCTAGTCCTTGTCCGCCGAAGTCGATGTCGCCGTCCTTTTCTTCATCGTCTGAAATCCACGTGAGGGGTACCTATACGCAAATATATATAATATTGTAAATCGAAATCGCGGATAAAACCAAAATGGCGCACGAAACGCGCATAGGTTAAAACCTATGACCCGCTCATGCAAAATAACCAAATAACTCTCGATATCGGCGTACAAACGCCGATTGATCGAGAAAAACCCAAAACATACCAATTGTGGTTTCACAAATCACTAATTATAATATGAAATAGATTGCAACTCATCAAAACCTCAAAATAAATCAAATCGATTTATTTCCGCAGACCTAAAAAGCATCAAATAACCGTTTTGGTTCGAAATTGATATTTAAACAAATCTAGTGGCCATAATATTCACTAAATATCATAACTAGGTCATATAAACCATTTCTATAATTTAATCTCGTCAATTTGTATTAAATCCAAAATTCTAGTTTACAAAAATATCCAATTAAACACTTTTTAAAGCAAAATTCATAATTCAACAACTAAGCTTGGTTTTGCATGAACTAAAGTATTAAACTATAATTTATAATGTTAATAATGTCATGAAACCCTAATTAGATTTTTATCTCAATTATTTAATCAATTTACAAAAACCTAGTTTGCAAAAATTCTAATTAGGATAATTATAATACAACAATTTACAAATTAGCAACTAAATTAAGTTTTCTATATCTTAGCATATTTAATTACACCATGTAATCATGAACACTTTATAAAAACCCTAACTTGATTTAGAAACCCCTTCTCTTGAAAATTTAAATCTTGAAATTAAAACCATAATTAAACACCTAATTAGCTTAAATCAAGGTAATTATCCAACAATTAATCTATAGGATAAGATTTATACCTCACAACATGATGTCTAGCATGCTCACATAGCCTCCCAAATGGCTTTCTTGCCTCAAGAATCCAAGCTGGAATGAGCAAAGAATAATGGTTAAAGGTTAATTGAGGAATTAATAGGATTTTGTGTTGATTTTTAAATGGATTTTGTATGAATTTTGAGATGGAATGAGATGGGAATGAGAGAGGTAGCAGCAGCAGCTACAGCAGGAAGAGGGGGGGCTCAGAATTTCGAGGAGAGGGAAAGAGTGGTGTGTGTGTGTGTGGAGGTGTGTAGATACTTCCACATTAATTACCCTTTTTCTTTTAATTTTCTTTTCTATTTCATTTTGGAAACGAAACAAGTGGAGAATTTGGGCAGCCAAAATGGTAGGCTCGGCCAATGTTAGGTGGACAGAAAAAGAGAGAGGGAAATGTGTGGAGTGGTGTAGAAACATCTATAATCAATATATCTTTTAATCTTTTTTCAATAATTACTTATTTTCTTTTCTATTTTAACTCTTTCCTGATTTTTTAGAACCCTCTTAGCAAACCCATTTCATTTCAAACACCACATGTTACCTTTTGTTTTAATGTGTCATGGTTCACACTTGTGTGATTAACCCATTCCCACTTGTAATTAACACTAATTAAATGTATTAATGAAAGCTTGTAATAATATTTAAAATAATTAATTAAGGAAAATAATAAGTAAACTAGAAATTTATAAATGATCTAATAAATACCATATACTAATAATTACATAGTTAAAATAGGCGTATTTAAATCTATATTGAAAAATAATTATAGTTGAGTTTTACGGAAAATACGGTTTGTTTTACCGATTATCAGAAAAATCACCTAAAGGATTTTATTTATTTAATTATTTATTTATTTAATTTTTTTAAAATGTTACAATCTTCCCCCCTTAAAGAAATTCGGTCCCCGAATTTAAATCAAAACTCCCCCAAATACTAAGACATTTAGCAAAATACTCAATCGTCGGGGCTCCGAAATCATCAATACATAAAACACATTTTAGCACCATGCATGCGCATGAAAAACAAATGCATAACTAAAAATCAAACTCCGTCAAGTATAACGCAATCATCGGAGTTATGGTGAAAATACAATGTCAAAGTCCAATACGAAAACCAACATGATATACATTAAAACTATAACTTGTACATATAGTACGCATCGTAGTACAATCGTCCAAACATCTGAATAAAGAAGTATGCAAAAACCCCTTTTTAAGATCGCCGTGCGATGCGCTTGTCACGGCATAAGTAGCGGACGTTCATTTTTTTTAAAAAAAATAGCTATACATATATATCTTTTATTTAACATACACGTCCCGCTTGGTTACTAAACCATATAGTAATTATTATAAAAACATACTGCTCAAAATGAAATCAATCCCAATCACAGTATAAAAAATATCATGTGCGTCCGGTGCGCACTGAAATCAAAACCAAATACAGAAGCCACAAATTGCACAGAAACAAAACTGAGTGCAACGAGTGTGCACCAAAAACATCTGTCAAGTGCAACGGGCGTGCACGACAACAATATCAGGTGCATCTAATCTGCACAAATCCCGATTTAGTGCATCTGGTGTGTACAAAATCGCATCAAGTGCACCAAGTGTGCGCAAGAATCTCAATCAAGTGCACATGGTGCACAAAAACATATACCGAATATCAAAATCGAAATCACAGTACGAAAAGTGCATGAAAACTATGCCGAAGCATATGTCAAAATCATGTGCAACCCATATGCACGAAATCAAATCAATGTCTCAAAATGTATAAAACCAAATCGAGTGCACTGGATATGCACAAAACAATATCAATACAACTGATATATGACACACGAATAGAGTGTAATGAATGTACACATAGGAAATACCAATCATAAAACGAAATCCCCAAAATACCAAAACCCAACAACGGAGATGTGATACTCGAATCACCAGATCGCAAATCGTAACACCGACGTCAATGGGCTCCTCTTTCCTCTGGTGTCGACTGATTCGAACTCGTCTCTTCGTAGCTGTATGAACTGTGCTACAAACGGATATACTCATATCTAGAGTCTCCTGAGTAATGTATCCCATCACATGATATCCGGACTACGTTAAACTTTTCGATCAATTTATCAAAATCCTAAAATTCCCGAGAGCTCAACACTCAAGTACAGTTTAAAAATATCCAGTATGTGCCACAGCACCTGTGGACCAGCCGTAGAAGGGCAAACCCAAGCCTCACTAATAGCACCGCGGAACTGCCGTAAACCCTAAGGTTCAAAGGCGTTCTCATAGTCATTATGTTGAGTCAGGGTTTCATTCTTCTAGAGGGTCCATAGAAATACCTGCATAGTCTTCCGAATACCTTAAACTTGGAAAAATGGGTTTCTGACATTCGTTTGAACCTTTTAAGTTCGTCTGGACGACATGTGAATACCCTTCGTCCGCACACTAAATAATGCTTCAATCCCCAAGAATAGACGATACCCTAACGGTCATCGCATTCGAGCCGCAACTCCCTTTGCCTGTGCGACCGTGGTAACAGAAACCACCATCCCATATCGACGAAGATAGATCAAGGAACGAGTAGAATACGATGCAAAGAATATACATCCTAAGGCTTCTTAAGTGGAATAGCGTATCGTAAGTATGCCGCGGAACCAATAAACCCTTGGTTGGTTGATGGAGTAGGTGACTAAAGTAGAGTGACATACGGAACGTGACCGACACTTAAATTACGAAACGTCTAAAAGCGTAACGTAATCTGAGTAAGCCGAAGCCCAGAAATCTAAACCATTAAAAGAATAAGTAAAGAAAAACATGTTTAAAAGCAACATCAAATTTTCTCACAAATTTCGGCAGAGTCTCCTTTGTAAAAACTGGCCCCAAACTGGTGCAAATAAGAATATATACACAAGCAACAATAAAAAGGCATCCCAAAGCGGGAGCTAGCTCTTCGCCAATTGGCGGTCACAACCACGCAAGCAATATAATATACAACGCCTAAGGGCAAGAAAGGTCCCGGCAGTGCCCCGGCCATCGAAACGTGGCCAAAATGCGGAACAAAAAATTTCTAAACTGGCGCTACCGTTACCCGAATCCCGGATCGACCTTAAACCCTAAACTAGCATACTATAAAAGAGATTAGAATGGTTATACCGAGTTGATCCGTGTCCTTCGGTCTTCATTCCAAGCTCCCAGCGCTACCCTGATGAAGTTTGGTTGCCGGTCTTCCTCCATCTCCGATGATCCACCCGAGAGATGTAACTCCGGCTCTAGCTCCACGACATGATACATATGGGGCAACTAGGGTCTCTAGGATGCTACCCTAGAGAGCCTAGGATGTAGTGTGAATATTTCTTAGTGTTAGCTATCTCAAAAACTTGAAGGTGGAAGAAAAAAATGAAAGCTAGAGGAAGGTGAAGCTCATGGTGAAGAAGGAGCTCAAGAAGGAAAAAGCAATGAACAAAACCTTCATGCTTCAAAAATGAACTCTCTAAACAAAAAGAAATTAGCACCCTTGGTTTTGTTAAAAGCCTTTTTCCAATTTTAAATTCCTCCCATGCTTGAATAGTGAACACAAATGAATTAACAATTCATTTGTGTGTACTATTGCAAGCATGGTTGTCACCATACCTCCTCATGCAATTTCCATCTCATTTACCATTTTAATAAAATGGTCAAATCAAGAAATGAGGTGGCACCTTCTAGAATGTTATCCGGTAAAAAATACGGATTGCATTCTACTGTAAATATATCTGCATTCGTACCGAAATACGAATACCCAAAGAGATAGCATAACACAAAGAATATTATACTAGAATATACGTATCGAAATATATATACGTAAATTATTAAATCAATACCTGATTTAATAATCCGGCTCAATCCCGAGCTGGCTAGCATTATCAACTGTCCAATCGAAAGTCCGAGTACAATGTATATCAATCGATCGGAACCCTGCACGTATCTAATACGGCTACTACATCATTTCGCCAGAACCAGGGAAACTTCTGTGTGGGACTCTAAAGACTCGTCAATACGCTGGCAGTGGATTTAACCACAAGCACGTCAGCGGCACTAGCTGTACGTGACGGCTACCCAGGTATTGAGCGAAAGGGTGACCGACGAGCAAACTCATGCAGAACCCCTACTAAGCCTGACAGTGACAATATCCGTACCGTCCGGTCTGTTCGTCTGAGAGTATCGCATATCGAATCTAGGGGGTGGATAAAGTCAGACCCCAAACAACGCCACATTTAGTGTCGGTATGAAACCCCATCACCACCTGAGAAACTATCAATCCTGGATCGGTAGTTCTCTTCCACCGTGGCCACGGATTTTTGGTGATGGCCATCCGTACACAATGCGACATCAACCCCCAATACCGGGAGAGACGAATCCCCGACGATCCAATCACTGCCTCCATGTGGCTCGGGACTGTACCCAACTAAAACCTGTTTGCACGACTCCTTTGAGCCGTGGTAGGGTAGTAATCAACGCACAGTGGAAACTCACATGAGACAAATGATGATCTCAGGTCGACAGACTAACCTGTACACATGTCACCTGGAAACTGCTATCTGACAATAGGTATAATACCAACTAGCAGGTTCCCGGCGAGTCCGTCCAGTGTACTCATAACCCAATGAGCACCTGTATACTATCTTAGGTGAACAAACTAACACCATTGGCTTGTGAGACCTAGCCACCGCCCTTCGTTGGGGTCTCGATCAGTATACACTAGTCTACACTGGAGTATCGATGCCCGGTCTCGATACTCCTACGACTAGGGACATTTAAGGATGTGCTTATAGACCCCAGCTCCCACATATATGATCGCCATCATAATGCTGGCAGTCAAGCAAGAATCCTATGGGCTCTATCAACACGTACATGATGATAAAGAAAAACCAGATAGCATATTATCATCTTGAGTAAGACTGTTTTATCGGTATAGGTTCTCACTCAATCATCATAATCACAAGTCCGTGACTATGATAATTGTCTTGAGAGCACTATAGCCAACAATCTCTCACTTGCACTTAAGGACAATTATTGCGATGTCGCATACTCACAGCCCGTGTGATACCGAATACCCAACTTCTCTACTAATCAGTTTCACAAAGCCCGTTTGCGAAAATGATTGCGTTCGAGAAATAGCCTCAGTGAGTGGATCCGCTCCAATATTTCTCTCTGTATCTCTCTATATCTCAACTTCGTGGGGAAAACGATCTCCTGAAATGAGCAATACTTGTCTTAGAATTTGTCTGGATGTCTGATGGGACCCAGTTCATAAATGAACTCTGAATCCAGCAAACTACTTAGACTGTATCGTCCACTGAATTTAATCAGTATCCTGCGCCATGCCTTTCCTCAGTATTCGCTTGGACCACCTGTCCAACATACTGTCCCTCAAAGGAGGGAAAAACTGCAACTCTGACAGTCACTCTGTCATCCAGGTTACCTTGGAAGTCTGAAATGATAACCGTCTCCTAAAGGAGGCTTTCGTTACCATATCCCAAGAACATTCACTTATGTTCATAAACAGCTTCCCAATGTTTCTCAAGGATTGGATTAATATATGTTTATTGCAGCTAGTGCAAAAACAATATCTGGTGTGGTACTTGACATTTCATGACTAACTCAATTGGCCTAGCCAATGATATGTTAATCATGTAGATCCCTCTCCCCTTTAGTCTGTAAGACACCTTTAGAGAGGTTGACTCCATCACTTGCAGGTACACCACCATGCCAGGAGTCGTCCATTTAATGTCAAAGTACCCAGATTAGGATACTTCCCAAATCTAGATCTAAAACCATATATCTAATAACCAGAAAACCTGATATTATATCCATATCCTGTGTGGAGAAACAACTTTGTGACAACCACAATATAACCGATCATAGCATAGGAATGTCCCTTCCTATCAAGTGCATGTCATCCCAATACCTGGACATCACTCTCTACTACCTTCTTAGCAGATCCATCTCCTATTCTGATGAAGTCAAAGCCTATGACTGTCACATCAAAAATAGATGATCTATTTCCGCTATACCTGCTTTAGTCTATAAATAGACATAAGCTACTTGTCCTCTATGCTTCCGCTGCTCCCACTGACTACAACAACCCTATGGCAGAGTCATATACACGTACACTTCCAAAACTAGTTTAGAACGACGCTATACTTATTCTCCTGCCGGGTCTTATAGTCTAGAACAGCAGCAATGGCAAGTCTGGATAAACAAGAACCTCCCTGTCACCGTCACTGAGAAGACTGAAGTACCTCTCGGGTGCCTGAGGTTACCCACCAAATCTGCGGAGTGGCTAATGGAATGTCGAAACTAATTGAATTCTTAGGTTCTATTAAATCTTCGGTGATTGTTTGTGGTTCTGGAATCACTTCCAGTTCTACCATACTCCCACTCAGGTTTTTCTGAAAAAATCCATTTTACTAAAACTGTGGCGAGTCAAGAACAATATAAATATTGATCTTCCTGATGGTAGAAAGTTATCCCTCGTCAAAGCCCGGGATAACCCACGAACAGCCATTACTAAAATGTGCCTTGAGTTTATCCGGATTCTGGTTTTAAGCATCAGCCGGACAACTCCCTATGCCTTAACATCGTCAAGATACAAATTGATTCTATATATATCTGATATAGAAACAAAAGCACTAATTTGATTAGAACCAGATTCAAAATCATGCAGCTGTCTCCAGTGCATATCAACCAAATGGAAAGAGGACAATCAACATTACTCATCTAGGAGTGCATCCACATATGAGTAACCCGAAAGAGAAGCAAGTTCTCAAAACCATTACAATCAGCGGAATACCAAATACAAGTATCTATATCTTCGACTTCATCGAAGAATCCTGATACTTCCAACAAATGGTTCTCTACTTTATTCTTATACCTATAACTTCTCAATATCTGGACTTTGCATTTCAACGAAATACTTGTCCAAAACTGGAGAAGTCACAAGTAAACAGAATATAGTACGAGTACCAACCCCATTGTCGTAATCGACACTGGACAACATACAATACTTTGTACAAGTCCACTGAGTTCAATAACTCAAACCCTGTGCGTCGTAGGTTGAAAAACTGTACTATGGTTAAGAAGAATTACACCGCTGTTGAATGCACCTTACCTAATCACCAACTGATATAGGTAAATGTCATAGACACAATATCAAAAAAGTTATATCTCACAATATAAAATAAATGTACAGATATATCAGTTTGAAATTGGTGCATAACAACGGATATTCAAAACCAAATATTTGCCATCCAGCAAAATCCAGATGATTTCCTCAAATATCACCAATTACAACGAATTCCGATATAATGAGGATCTAATCACCCAATTCCCAATATCTTACTCCAACTCACCATCTGTAATAACATGCAGATGTGAGAAACTGATCTGGTAAATACGTACCCTGGAGTTAGATTCCAATTAGGAAAACAGTTTTCAATTAACATCGCACAGTGAAACTGAAACATGAAAATGTTTCAAAAGGGGTTAACTGGTATTCCTAGTAACGCCTTTTCTACTATCCTGATTCACGACAGTAACCATATACTTGCCTGCCCTCTCTGCAATCCCTTTATTATGTCTTTACTTATTACCTTCTGTACACCTTCTTTACGCTAATTGGTTTTCTTCATTCCCTACCCTTCGGCACCAGCCTAAGGTTTGGAAGAAGACTATCCAATAAGCATAATAAGTGTACTCTCCTAATCCTAGGAGCCCTCGCAACCGAGAGAAGGTAAAGAGAAAAGACATTTGAATAATCCTATCCAATTTCTCTTGAACCGGAAACCATCCCCAAATCTGGAACGAATTCTTTCGAGTTCGTATGTAACTATACGATGGCATATCCAATGGAAGTGGATATTCGTAGTGATACGGAGTGTTCTAGAGAAAAGCAAAGTAGATGTAGGAGTGGTAGGGGTATACACGGTCTTTGTCGTGAATGATGGTGATCGCAATTTCCTTTGCCGTTATTCTAATCCCTTTATATGTCTTTACTTATTACCTTCTGTACACCATAGTTAAACTTGTTGGTTTTCTTCCTTCCCTATCGTTTGGCACCTGCCTATGGTCTGGAGGAAGACTATCCAATAAGCTCAATAGGTGTACCCTCTCCTAATCCTAGGAGCCCTCACAACCTGAGAGAAGGTAAAGAGAAAAGACAACCGAATAATCATATTCAATCTCTCCAGAACCAGAATCCATCCTCGAAAAAGTTCCTTCGAGTTCGTATGTAACTATACGAAGGATTTATCCAATGGAAGTGGATGTTCGTAGTGATACGAGGTGTTCTGGAGAAATGTAAAGGTGATATAGAAGTGGCAATGATGTATGCGACACCGTGACAATTCAAAAGCTAAAGTGTTTTAAGAAGGTTCGGTAAACTTGGTTTCATGAGTTTTAGTCAAAGGTCGGGTCATTGTTGCAGCCAGAGAGAGAGAGAAAAGAAACACTCAGCGTGCACTCTAACCTAGATCAGAATGGTCAATCACTTTATCTAATCTTGGATGGCTCCCACTGTTTCCTCGAAATCTCCTCCAAACCCAAAAGGAGAATTAGTCGGAATCACCTGAGGAGTAATCCTACTCGTCAGTGGGGATCGGGATCCAACTATTATCGCATGATAACTTGATGGAAGACACTCAAGTCACCACACTCCAGAAGGCATGCGCAAGCCTAGCAAGTTTCCTGTATGTTTGAAACTCCCGATGTGTGTTTTTACCCCTAACGACCTATAACCTTGACGCTTGCCAACAAGTTATAGGCCACTAGTCAAGTTCAACCGGTCATTGTCCTAGATTAACTCGAACCCACCCGCACAAGCCCTTGACGCTTGCCAACAAAGCTGTACGACTGTCCCAATCAATCGTATATCCATGCTACAAATAAGTATTATTCAGCTACCGTACACTATGCCTTGACGCTTGCCAACAAATATAGCACGAATACCTTGACGCTTGCCAACAAACAAAGCACGAATACCAAATAGTAATTATTAGAAATGACGGAGGGCTACGGCTGGTTTTTGGCGAAAAACCTTTAACGTAATGAACTTCATCTCGTTGAAGGAATCGAAGTTGTTTTTACAAATATATAGTGGCGAAGACTTTTGCTAAAGAGGTCACTCCCGGTGAAGGGATCTCGGCTCTTTCCCCGTCGAATGGGGTGCAGGATATCCCAAACTGAATACCACGATGTAAAGCAAAAATAATCGACTATAGTAAAGTTATTACGTTGACGCAAACTTTTACCAAAGGGGTCACTCCCGATGAAGGGATCTCGGCCCTTGCTGTTCCCCTCCGAATGGCGGCCGAGACATGGGCGTCTTACTTGAGATTCGGGGCAGATGCTAATTGGTGCTATCCGTCTACCTCTCCGAAGATGCCAAGTTGATTTATGGCACCATATATTAAAGGTTTAAACGGATGCGTCCGATGTAGCAGACTTCGTCAGATTCCCCCTCGCTTGAGGGGTTTTTGATTGTGGAGACGCTCTTCCTTGCAAGCGCAAGCCCCTGCAGTTAATTACACTACCGCATCACGGTAACCACTTTCTCCTTCTCCAGATGGTCACTTCGTGCCGTGTGTGTTTATTTTATGTTTGGTTGCCTGTGGATTATATACGGAGACTGAGTTATGTCGTCGCCCGTAGGGCGTGGACTAGTCCAAATCCGTATTATCTTAGATTTGGGTTTGGGGGTTTGGGTTTAAGGATACGTTAGTCTCGTTTGAGATTGAGATCGACTTAAACGGTTGTTAAGGATACGTTAGTCTAGTTTTTAAACTAAGATCGACTTAACGGGATCGTTTAGATCCGACAAGAGAACAATTAAGGGAGCCATGTTGTTTTAGTTTAGTGACATTGCGGTCAATAGGTAGTTTAAGGACATTGCGATCCAATATTAGTTTTAAGACGTTGCGGTCAAGGTTAAGGACCTCATAGTCCGTGGATTTAAGGACTCCACAGTCCATTGTTAGTTTTAAGACATCTCGTTCAAGGTTAAGGACCTCATAGTCCATGGGTTTAAGGACCCCACAGTCCGTTGTTAGTTTTAAGACATTCCGGTCAAGGTTAAGGACGTCATAGTCCATGGGTTTAAGGACCCCACAGTCCGATGTTAGTTTTAAGACATCACGGTCAAGGTTAAGGACCTCATAGTCCATGAGTTTAAGGATCCCACAGTCCGTATCAATATGTGGTCATCGGGACCCGTCACCTCTTTGAAGACGTTGAGGAATTACAACGCCACGTATCAAAGGAGTGAAGAGATGTACCCTTAAACCGGGGTAGATTAAATAATCTTTGGCCCAATTTGGAACCAAGACCAATTAATTATATTATGAGCCCATTGGCGCAGTTGAATTTGAATTGAGGACTTATGGCCAGCTTGGGCTAAGTCCAATCATGTTTAGGATATTGGCCCTCTGTTGGTCCATTAGAGGAGAGGCTTTGCCTCTGGATACTTAGCCAATTGGGCTGAAGTTAGTGTTAAACACTAGCAACAGGGGGTTCAAATTAGTGTTAAACACTAAAACAAATCAGTGTGAGACCCTAGCAACAGAGATCTCAAACTAGTGTTAAACACTAAGATAATCAGTGTTAAACACTGGTGACAGAGACTTTAATTTGGTGTCGAACACTAAGAAGATTAATGTTAAACTCTGTTAACAGAGATTTAATTTAGTGTTAAATACTAAGAAATTCAGTGTTAAACACTGCAAGAAAGCTCTTTAATTAGTGTTGAACACTAAGGCAAAACAGTGTTTAACACTGGATTCAGGAGTTCCAATTTAGTGTTAAACACTAAGGCAAGAGGGGTCACGTGGTAACACGTGAGGGCACCCTCCCTCTATTTTATTCTGTTAAAAGCATTGAATACTTTGGAGCCTCACGTGCTGTCACGTGATGGACATCTTGGTGCTTGTATGTTAAAGCTTCTGCCAAGGGTCACGTGGGTCACGTGAGGCACTGCCTCAAAGGGCCTTTTCTATGGATCTTTTCGGGGGTCACGTGGTAGCACATGACCCTGCCTCTTTGTATGTTTTTTTGGAAGATCTGTTAATAATTTTTAGAGGAATTAAATTTCTATTTCCTTCTGAAGATTTATATTCTGGGATAGAGTTGAACTCTGAATTTTCTGTAGGAATTAAATTCCTCATATATGTGAAGAACTGCATTCTATCATAGGGTTAAACCCTAATAACAACTTTAAGGAATTAAGTTCCCACTCTCTTTTAGAGAATTATTCTGAGGAATGAGATTCTGTCATAGGGTGAAACCCTAATTTCTTCTTTCTTAAGGGAATTAAATTCCTGTTATTTTAACAGAACTAAGTTCTCAACTAGGGTTAAACCCTGATTCTGTTCATTCTGAAGGAATTAAATTTCCATAACATAGGGTTAGACCCTAATTTTATTTTAAAGGAATTAAATTCCTATAGTTTTGTGAGAATTAAATTCTCAAACTTCCATTCCCTCCCTATACTTTGGATCTGCATGGCAGGATCTCAACCCAATGAGAATTAAATTCTCAATTCATGGGGAGATGTGCACTTTGCAGATCCTCCACCAAAGAGAGAACTAAGTTCTTCTTTTTTAATATAAGAGTTCAACTCTTTTGAGAATTAAATTCTCTTTTAAAAGCCTTCCCTTTCTTACCAAAGATTTTCTTCTGCAGCAGATCAAATTCTTCCAAAGTCTCAAGGCTCTATTTCTTTTTCTCTCTATCTCTCTGTATCTATCCCTCTCTATATGTCCCTTGGCTCCTATTTATAGGAGAAGAAGCAGAATCAATTAGTTTTGGTGAATCTTTCATTGAGAGATTTAACTTGTATTCACCATTCGTTTGGAACTTTGGATTATTAGGTGAATTTTATTCACCATTGGATTTTAAATCCAAAGATATTCCTCTGTTGTTTCGGTTAGATTTTAAAGGGAAATCTTTCCAAGTTCAAGATTTTTCCATAGATAGATGATATTTAATCACCTTTAAATCTTTAATCCAATCGGTTCCAAATAATCGTTCTCCTTCGGAAAGATTTGAGAGATCCTTTCACAGAATTTAATTCTGTCATAAAAATAAGGCTCTTGAAGCTGGTCACGTGTGGCCACGTGACCGTTGGTCACGTGTGCGCACGTGACCCCTGGTCACGTGTAGGCACGTGCCCCCCCGGAATGGGCTTCCCTTCCTTCTGCGCTACGTTCTTTGCCGCTGCTTGGTCATCACGTGCCAACACGTGACCACTGGTCACGTGTGCACACGTGATGCCTTTTCTGGAGCTTTTTTTTTTATTTACTCAGGGAACGAATGTGCCTTGTGCCGCCGCTTTTACATGTCATGTATCAACACGTGACCACTGGTCACGTGCTAGCACGTGATACCTTCTCCGTTGGTTTTTCCTGATTTTAAATCAGGAAACAAATGCCCCCACAACGTTGTTCTCACGTGTCAGCACGTGAGTGCAACGCTGTCACTTTTGTGACCGTTGGATCCATCTAGGGAATCAGGGAGATGAAGCGTCCTTTCAGAAGCGCCTTCACTTTTCTCATTCTCCTCCTTTGAGGACTTTCTTCTTTTGAGAATTTAATTCTCTTTCTCAGAGCTTAGTTCTCTGTTGTGTATGTGCAGTGCTGCTTTATCTTTCAATCAAGGTGCTCACGTGTTGCGCATGCAGGACTCTGCTTGATGGGGACGTTTCATTTCCCTGTTCTGATTCCAATGCGTCGTTGGATTTCATTTCCAATGCTCTCCCCTTCTTTCCGGGCTTTGAGAATAGTCCCATCATGCACAACATTTTTTGTGCATAGCATTAAATGCTCCCCTTTATAACATGAAACCATGCCTTTCTTCCTTTCCTCATAGAGAAACCCATTTGTAACCTAAAGTGATCATTTTTGAGAGACCGATTAATCGTCATGGCTTGCAATCGTCCCCATGCTCGTCGGCAACCATGGGAGGTACCCCTTGAGGAGATAATCCCTCGGTTCGCTGCGCGGCTGGTGGATCCTCTTCTCACCGACGCTCAATGTGACACGGTGATGTACGAGCTACTGACTCGTCGGGGCTCTCCTCTTCCCATGGGCTCCATTTGGCTCCGGATGATCCTCCTGTCTGTGCTCGCCGATATACCCCCTCATCCGGCAGAGATGACTTCGGCGATCCTTGAAGCGGTGGAGGACAAGCTTGAGTGCTTTCACGAGGCTTGTCTAATCACTCAAGCTCTGAAGGATCACTCAGTTCATATACTGAGTCAGATAAGAGCCCGTCGGGCCGTCATGTCTGCTTTCGCTGATGAGCACGGCTCCAACCGATGGGGAGCGACTCCTCGCGAAAATCGTCATTTTGACGTGCTAGAGAAGGCGGAGAGGGAGCTGGAGAATTTTGTGTTTTGCTTTGTTAACCCATGTATTTCTGATCCCTTGTTTGGTGATCTTTTCCCACTAGAGTAGTATGTTTGAATCAATGTACTCCTTTAATCATTGGCGGGTTTGCATGCTTTCTGTTGAATTTTCATGTCTGTCAGATAGTCGTACGTGTGTCTTGCTTGCGTAAATGAGCTGCCTGTTTTTCTCATGGGAATTTTCTTTAATTGCGAGCACCGTCGTTACGTTGCATGCACATCAGTGCCTCGGGTAACATTTCCTTTTAAACATTCGTACAGTTGCAGATGCGCGCCTGATAGAATACAGATCAGAAACTTTCCTTGTTATCTCCCGTATTGGGTGATTTGTGCTGGCTTTAGATCGAGTATTGTTGTCGAGAGGAGGTTTATGAATGAAGACATATTTTTCTTTTCAATGGTGTGTTTCTTTTTATTGAATGTGTTTTGCGGACAATTTGTCTTGGTCTCCTTGCAGGGCAGCGATGGCTTAGGATTCAGGGTTAAGATCTGCCTCCTAAGACTTTTGATCTTTGTGAGCCGTGAGGGTCTCATAAAGAGTTTTTCTCCCTACAGGTCGAGAAGATCCCGTAGGTGTAAGTTCTTCTTAAGAATCGTGAGGATTCTTAAGCGGGTTTTCCCTTGAGAGTCGTAAGGATCTCACAAGAGAGTTTTTCTTCCTTACAGGTTGTGAGGACCTGCAAGTGCTGGATGTGGTCACCCTTATCCGTGTTTCACGGGGTCAGGGGTTGCTCAAGGCGTCGTAGTTTAAAGACGTAGTGGTCAAGGTTAAGGACCTCATAGTCCGTGGATTTAAGGACTCCACAGTCCGATTTTAGTTTTAAGACATCACGGTCAAGGTTAAGTACCTCATAGTCCGTGGATTTAAGGACTCCACAGTCCGATGTTAGTTTTAAGACATCACGGTCAAGGTTAAGGACCTCATAGTCTGTGGATTTAAGGACTCCACAGTCCGATGTTAGTTTTAAGACATCACGGTCAAGGTTAAGGACCTCATAGTCCGTGGATTTAAGGACTCCACAGTCCGATGTTTGGTCGCAGGGACCCGTCACCTCTTTGAAGACGTTGAGGAATTACAACGCCAGGTATCAAAAGAGTGAAGAGATGTACCCCTAAACCGAGGTGGCACCAATATAGAATCAGGTTGGTTGATTGTTAGTTTTAAGACATCACGGTCAAGATTAAAGACATCATAGTCCGTGGATTTTAAGGACTCCACAGTCCGGTGTTTGCTCTGGATGCTTCACACGGGTTCACTGCCGTGCTTGGCGAGGACCAGGCTCCGCTCTGGGCGTTTTCCGCGGGGTCAAAGAGTGACGTTATCCGCGTTCCACGTAACCAGAAATTTTGCACTAGATGCTTCACACGGGTTCACTGCCGTGCTCGGCGAGGACTAGGCTCCGCTCTGGATACTTCACACGGGTTCACTGCCATGCTCTGCGAGGACCAGGATCCGCTCTGGACGTTTTCCACGGGGTCAAAGAGTGACGTTATCCGCGTTCCACGTAACCAGGAATTTTGCACTAGATGCTTCACACGGGTTCACTGCCGTGTTCGGCGAGGACTAGGCTCCGCTCTGGATGCTTCACACGGGTTCACTGCCGTGCTCTGCGAGGACCAGGATCCGCTCTGGATGTTTTCCACGGGGTCAAAGAGTGACGTTATCCGCGTTCCACGTAACCAGGAATTTTGCACTAGATGCTTCACACGGGTTCACTGCCGTGTTCGGAGAGGACTAGGCTCCGCTCTGGATGCTTCACACGGGTTCACTGCCGTGCTCTGCGAGGACCAGGATCCGCTCTGGACGTTTTCCACGGGGTCAAAGAGTGATGTTATCCGCGTTCCACGTAACCAGGAATTTTGCTGATTGTATCCGCATTTCACGGAATGGCGGTTTGACTGTTGGTGATATGTGTATCGCCGAGCCATGGAACTGGGGGGTTGCCGCTGTTCCGCTTTGCTTGAAGTTGTGTCCGTCGTTACGCGACGAGTGTTGGGATGATTTCTAGGTCGCTTGCGGCCCGTCGAGATTCGACTCCTTTCTTTGATGAAACCTGGGGGACATGTGATCACTTCTTTATTTACGCCCTTGGATTGTATACAGGGAGTGATGGAACATCACCTGTAGGGTATAAATTAAAACTTTTTTTTCTTTTTCCGCGATGCTCTATCATTTCAGCTTTTATATCACGAAGGTCGTGATTGTCCTATCATTTCGGCTATTTTTCGCGGTGCCCAATCATTTCGGCTATTTATTTCATGCATACATTTTTACTTGCTGTTTTTTTTATTGCAAGCCGCCCCATCATTTCGGCAGTTCCGTATGCACGTGCGGCCTACTGGCTTTTCGCCATAAACCTGAAATTAGACATCGATTTCGGCATCAGCACCGCTACAACTGGGATATGGCCAGGAGCGAATCATCATCTGCCTCTGTCGATGTTGAACAAAGGTGGCTTAGCAAACAGGGTTAGGGTCCTGTCGACTAAGGCTTTTGACTTCATGAGCCGTAAGGGTCTCACAAAGGTATTTCTCCCTACAAGTCGTGAGGATCTTGTAGGTGTATTTTCTCCCTAGGAATCATGAGGATTCCTAAGTGCATGTCCTCTTGCAAGTCGTAAGGCTCTTACAAAAGGGTCTTCTCCTCATAAGTCGAGAGGACTTACAAGGGTTACTCACCATATGGACATATCCCTAGTCACGGGTGGGACTTTGCTGGGGAAATGTTTATTCGCGCCCGTGGATTGTATACAAGGGTCAGTATTAAGCCACTTGTAGGGCATTGTCGAGGGTTGTGGGGGATTTTACTTAAGCACAGGTTTAGGTCTCTGTGACTTTAGACTTTCAAGTCTTATAAGCCGTGAGGGTCCCATAAGAGAGTTCTCCTTACGAGTCGTGAGGATCTCGCAAGTGTATTTTCTCCTTAGGAATCATGGGGATCCCTAAGTGTATTGATCCCTTGTGAGTCGTAAGGATCTCACGCGGGTGGTTTCTCCTTACAAGGTCGTGAGGACCCTGCAAGTGTCCTTTAACGAGGTTGCGCCCTTTCGGGTTTTCACAAACACTCGCCGGTAGTTCTGCTGTTTTTACTCACGGAGCCCTTTCGGGTTTTCATCCGTGCCCTTCTTGCTTATGGACATACCGTTTTTTTATTCTTTTTCTCTTTTCTTTTTTTTTTACAAGGTCGCGCCCTTTCGGGTTTTCACGAACACTCGCCGGTAGCCCTGCTGTTTTTACTCACGGAGCCCTTTCGGGTTTTCATCCGTGCCCATTTTGCTTATGGACCTACCGTTTTTTTTAATTTATTTATTTTTTTATTTATATTTTTTTTCTTTTTCTCTTTTTTTATTCATCTCGTCAGCCTAAGGATACTGCGGTAGTAGTTTTAAGGACATTTCGGTCCGTCGTTAGTTGAAGGACGTTTCGGTCCGCCGTTAGTTTAAGGACGTTTCGGTCCGCTGTTAGTTTAAGGACGTTTCGGTCCGTTGAGGAGAGGGCCGGCTACTACTTATAGAGCTTTGAGCTTTAGGAAGATAGCGAGCGGATATAGTCGTCGTCATCTATCATTAACCTAGGCTGTGGCTCACTAAGCGTAGTATTTCTTTAGGAAGCGGCCGTTTATTGGCCTGAAACGCCTTTCACCATGCATGTCCATGAGTAGATAGGCCCCACCCTGGTAGACCTTATCTATGATGTACGGGCCTTCATAGTTTGGCTCGAATTTTCTCCGCTTGGCGCGATTGGGGATCATAGGTCTTTTGACCACTAGTACGAGTTCGCCTTAGCGGAATGTTCTCGGCCTGGTCAATCTTTCGTACGAGCGCGTCATCTTCGCTTTGTAGGCCTCCAGATTTTGTTGCGCTATGAGCCGGGTTTCATCGAGAGCATCAAGCTCCTCAAGCCGAAGGTGAGCATTTTCTTCGTCCGTCAGCTCGTAGTGGACTGCCACTCGTAGAAAGGGTAACTCTATCTCGAGGGGGAGTACTGCTTCCGTCCCGAATACCAACACGTACGGCGTTGCGTTCGTGGCCATCTTGAACGTAGTTCGATAGGCCCAAAAGGCCTCTTGCAGTCTCTCGTGCCAGTCTTTCTTATTTCGGGACACCGTCTTTTTAATGATCTTTGTCAAGGTCTTATTGAAGGCCTCGGCCAGACCATTAGCTCGTGGATTATAAACTGAGGAGTATCTCCAGTCTATATTATGCTGTTGCGCGAAGCGGCTGATCTTATGGCTTCTGTAGGCTGGCCCGTTATCGGAGATAATCCACCGTGGAGTTCCAAACCGATAAATGATGTGCGTTTTGAAAAAGTGGAGGATGTTCTCCGTCTTCACTTCCCTCAACGGTACCGCTTCCGCCCATTTGGAGAAGTAATCAGTCGTTGCCAGGATGAAACGATGTCCTCTGGAGGATGCTGGTTCGATGGGGCCGACTATGTCAGTCCCCCACATTTCGAACGGCCAGCTAGCCACCGTTGGATGTAGTGGATTTGGATGCTGGTGGATGAAGTCCCCATGAATTTGGCATGAGTGGCATTGCTTCGCATATTCGAGGCAGTCCTGGATCATCGTGGGCCAGTAGTAGCCCATCCGTTTGATTTTTAGCTTCATCTTCGGGCCTGCTTGATGAGAACCACAGAGTCCGTCATGAACTTCCTGAACGACTCTTTCTGCTTTGTCAGGTCCCAAGCATCTCAGCCACAGAGAATCGAATAACCTTTTGTATAGAGTATCATTGACGAAGGCGAAAGACAGAGCTCGTTTCATGAGCTGATGTCTTGTGGATGCTTCTTCGGGCATTCGGTGGGACTTGAAGTAGTCTATGAAGACTTCCCTCCAGTCCTCAGCCTTCTCACGGTCTTTTATTTGCAGGGTCATCTGCTCAGTCGCTCCCTTTTCTTCGTATGATTCCGGGGATATTTCTGCTGGGGTAAGCACTCGACGGCTTTGTACCACGATTCTAACGTCATCGAGGTTCTCGTCAGCCAGTTCTTTAGCAAGTTTGGCCAACACATCTGCTTTGCTGTTTTCCGCGCGCGGTATGTTCTCCAAAGTATAGGAGGGAATTTGGGTCAACAGTTGTTGCACTTTTTCTCCGTACTTTACCAACTCCGGTTTACACGTTTGGTAGTCGCCGTTTACTTGACTAACGACCAGTTGGGAGTCTCCATATATGAGGAGGTTTTCAATCCCCATGTCGATGGCGATCTCGAGGCCTGCTATCAAGGCTTCATATTCGGCTTCGTTATTCGTCCTCGGCTCTGTTAAGGAGAAAGCGAAACGCATTATCCCTCCTTGTGGAGTCACGAAGATGAGGCTTACCCCCGATTTGATTATAGGGGTACTTTGTTTGCGCTTCTTCATGAAAGACGCTCCATCGAAATAGAGCTCCCATCGGGTATCACCACCGTCGATTGCGTCGAACGCATGCTCGTCTGGTAGATCGCAATTTAGAGGAGAACCGGCAGGTACTGGATGCTCAGCAAGGAAGTCGGCGATGGCTTGGCCTTTCACTGCCTTGAGAGGCTGATAGGTTATTGAAAACTCCATCAAGAGCAAGGTCCATTTAGCGAGTCTCCCCGTCAATATGGCTTTTGACATTAGATATTTTACCTTTGATATAAGACGGACTTCATGTGCCAATGCATAGTGCCGGAGTTTTGTTATCGCAAAGATTAACGCCAGGCAATGTTTTTCGATCGGGGAGTAATTGCTTTCTGCCCCCAGAAGAACTCGGCTTAAATAGTAGAGCGCTCTCTCCTTCCCTTGGTCGTTTTCTTGCGCCCATAATGCGCCCAAGGAATCCTCAAGGGCTGTTGTATAAAGAATAAGGGGCTTTCCCTTGACTGGAGCAGCTAACACCGGCGGGTTCTGCAGGTACTGCTTGATTTCATCTAGCGCGCTCTGGCACTTTTGGTTCCAGACGAACGGGGTTCCCTTCTTCATCAGGTGACTGTAAGGACGGCACTTGCCTGACAGGTTGGCGATAAACCGCCGGATATACGCGAGCTTCCCCTGGACAGACCACAGCTGTTTGAGAGTCCTTGGGGGTGGCATTTCCATGATCGCCTTGATCTTGGATGGATCTATTTCGATACCTCAGTGTCGGATGATAAATCCAAGGAATTTACCCGAGGAGACTCCGAACGCGCATTTGAGGGGATTCATCTTCAAATTATATTGCCGAAGGCGTTGAAACACGGTCTTCAGATGCTCTAAATGCTCTTCGTATGACATGCTCTTCACTACGAGGTCATCGATATAGCACTCGACGATTTCATGTATGAGATCATCGAAGATCTTTGTCATGGCCCTTTGATAGGTAGCACCGGCGTTCTTTAGACCGAAACTATAACTTTGTAGCAGAATATACCCAAAGGAGTCCGGAAAGCGGTGTGCTTCTGGTCGTCGGGATGCATCTTTATCTGATTGTACCCTGATGAACCGTCCATAAAGGAGAAAACCTCATGAGTGGACATATTGTCTATCATCAGTTCGGTGACCGGCACTGGGAAATCGTCTTTCGGGCAGGCTTTATTGAGATCTCGGAAGTCCACACATATGCGTACTGTCCCATTCTTCTTCATCACCGGGACGATGTTGGCGACCCAATCAGGATATTGGACTTCTTGGATAAATCCAGAATCGATCAGCTTCTTGACTTCGGCATTGATGCTCATTTCAAGCTCGAGCCGCATCCTTCTCGGCGCCTGTTTGACTGGCTTGATATCCGGGGATATTGCTAATTTATGTACCGCAATCTCTGGATCTAATCCTGGCATCTCGGAATAATTCCACGCGAAGAAATCTTTATGCTGTAGAAGCACGTCCTTTAACGCAGCCACCCTTTCTTTAGATAGCAGCTCGCTGACGAATGTCGGTCGCGGATCATCTGCCGATCCCAACTCAATCTTCTTGAGGTTATCTGCAGTGGTATGTATGCCATCTTCCAGTTCTTTCGGAGCCGGCGGAAATTCTGAGATTACCTCATTGTCATTGTTTTCGAAGCACCAATGGAGCTCATCTATGTCCTCGGGCTCTTCTTTTAATATCGTAGTCATGTAACAGGTGCGAATCCGCTTCCAAGATTGATGTGGATCTAGTTCTGCTCTTGCGGCTTTGGGTTCGTGCTTTTGTGGCGGCGTTACCTTCCAGCTGCTGGATAAAGCAAATCTGCCTTGCTGGTACTGGTCTTCGACCCAGTTCTTGAAGGTGAAGCAGTCTTCGATAGGGTGTCCTATGGCTCGGTGATAAGAGCAATAGCCCGGATGAGAGACCTCGTTAACTTGCTCAGGATGCCTAGATTCCGGAAGTGTAACCATTCGATGTTTTAAAGAAAGGTCAAGTATCTTCTTCGTCTTGTCTCGGGGGAAGGAATACGCTCTACTCATCTTCTTCATGAGGGACAAATCCGGGCCGCGCAATACCTGATCACATAACTCTCTAATCCCGCGCCGTTGTTGTCGACTCCTTTTTTCGTCTCTTGACTTACTTCTGCCTCTGCGTCGGGCTTTTTGCACGACGGGTTGACAGGGAGGAGTACCCTTATCTTTTGCAGCTTGTTGAAACAGACGCTGCGTCCTGGCCTTCTCGTAGATGGCCATCTCGCGGTTGTGATCTTCCCGAGCCGTTTGACCCGCTTTCCTGATAAGCTTGTCCACTTGTTCTTCAGATGACGGGCTCGGCACTTCACTCGCAGGATCCAGTCTTGATGAGGGGTCAACATTCCCCGACAGGGTGTCTTCCTCCTCATCGAAGTTATATATGGCGTAGCTGCCGTGGACTCGCTCCCGTTGCCCGGGCCTCACATATCCAAGCCCAAGCGTTTTCATTTTCCCGTTGGGCAATTTGCGCTGAGTTTCAGGGACATCCCAAATCCTGTTGTAGAACTGAGCTTGTCGAACAGTCTGCTTTAAGGGTACTCCTTGTCGCTTCAATAGCCTCCTTAGTCCATTTGTGTAATATCTGGACAAACGGATGGATTGGAGACTGTCGAGTGTAGAATCCGCGCCATGCCAGATTTCTCTCTCCACTCTTGTTTCTGTGGATTGGTAGAACAGGATCACCTTTTCACCCTTTCGCCTGGGAGGGACGTAAAACGTCTGCAGGTCCTGCACATTGTAGGCTTGAAGTGCGTCAAGATCCTTGTAGTGTTTCCGCGGCACCATAGTGATTTGCAAACTCTGATCATCGCTAGGGGATGCTTGTATTGACGGCCGACTGGAGAACACAGCATTAACCTCATCTTCCGAGTCACTTCCGAAGATCAACATTGGGGCGGACGTTCCCGGGTTGTTGCGTTGAGACGGCCCAGCATAAACTATCTCTTCTCCTTCTTCGGTGTCGCTCCCGAAAACAGGGATGGTGGCGACGGCTTTGGTCTCCGGCTTGCGACACTTTTCTGTATCCTCGAAGTCTGGCAAAAAGTACTTCTCATCTTCCTACTTGCGGACTTCGTTCACGAAAAATGGGTTCAGCTCACCTGTTACGGTATTCTCGAAACCATCCTTAAAATACTTCATACACTGATGTTGTGTAGAAGGGATGATGTTGTACTCGTGTAACCAAGGACGACCGAGCAAGGCGTTGTAGCAGGTCTTGGCGTCGATGACATGAAACTTAATATCTATGACGAGCAGTCCGAAGCGTAACGTTAGTATTACAGATCCGAGAGTCCGTGATGACTGGGAGTCGAAACCGGAGATGGTAATTTTGTCACGAGCGAGGTGCTGCACGCTCATGCAGATTTCCTTCAACACCCGAACATTAAGGAGATTGACGGAGGATCCATTATCCACCAGGATCTTGCCTATCTTGATATCATGGCAGTATCCAGAGACATATAGGGGACGGTTGTGGTCGCACGTCCCGAGGAGGAGGTCTTCGTCACCGAAAGTGATGTCGGCCGTATGCACTTCTTCCAGTTCATTCTTCATCCTTTCTTCGGCGAGGAAGGCTTGGAATTGCTCGGGTTCTTGTAACGCCTTGATTAATGAATCTCGCGCTTCTTTCGATAATAGGAGGGCATCGAGAATACTGAGCTGAGAAGGTAGCTTCCTTAGGTGGGCCAGGATGTTGTTGTCCACCTTACCCTTCCTGGGAGGGTCCTTGACAGTCAGCTCTTTCATGACTTGGTCATCTAAGGCGATATCCTCAGCGACCTTTTCCTTTCCCTTATCTTTTCTAGTTGCGGGTCCGAGATTCTTTTCGGGAAGCGTGCGATTGCGTAGCTGAATGTTTTCGCAGGCCTATGGTTCTTCCTCTTTCCCTAAAACGGATTCTTTAAAGAGAGGGCCCAGAACCATTTCCTCATCAGAGTCGCTCCCAAAGGTGAGAATTTGTGATCCTCCAGCGTCAACCACATAACAGCTGCCGGTAGTTCTTTTGTGGCTGTCGGTTGTACTTCTTTGCTCCCGACGAGTTCTGCGTTTCATGCGCTTAAAATGTTGCCGGTGAGCAACATATCCCTGCCACCATATCCTAAAGGCGTCACACTCCTCCGTAGGGTGTGAAATTTTCCGATGATATGAGCAATAATTAGGGTGCCTCTTCGCCCCATCGAACGCGTTCTCTTCCGAAGGTGGTAGCTTCATCCCTACTGACATGGTTTTGGCGAACCTCTTGCTCGTCTTGTACTTGTTTTTATTCGTATCAGATGTCTTTTGATCTGGCGGGAGTGTTTCGACTCTTTCGTTTAGTCGCCTGCGCTTGGCTCCTTCCGATGCAGCCATCTCACGCTCCTGATCGGCTTTACTCTTCAAACGAATCTCGTCTAGAAAGACGTCGATCATTTCATCTGTTGGCCATACAAGTCCTGGCTCAGGCTGTGCCCCCAATTTCTCAGTGCCAGGGGTTTTCTCATCTTCCGAGTGGGAAATCACATGACAACTCGCCACATATCCCTCGGATTCATCCGATGAGCTTTCTCCATCATCTTCCTCCTGAAAGACGTGGTTGAGGAATTCTTGCAGCGTGACGGGAGTCCGCGCCTTTTGATTGTACTCTTCCAGCGCGTCGATTTTCTTCTGCAAGTTCGTGCGCTTGTCTCCAGGCTTCACGGGCTTCTTAGATTTCTTTTTCTTTTTCTTCGAAGACTTTGACGGTTGGACGTGAGTACTTGGGCCATCACCACTGCTTTTTGTAGTTGGGCGCGGCTTCAGCATTCCTTCAATGATCTGGGGTTCCAGCGGGTCCTTCCATTCGACCACCGGGCATGCATGAAGGTCCCTCAGCATTCTTTTGGTTTTAGTTGATAGCACGACCTCCCATGGAGCTTCTTCAATAAAGGAACAGGTTGCCCCCGGTGTGTCTGCTCTCTTAGGAGTATGCGGCTGTGGCGGATTCACCTTCCATTTTTCGGACAGCGCAAACTTTCCCTGGAGGTATTGATCTTCAATCCATCCTTTGAAAATGAAGCAATCCTCAATCGGATGGCTTACCGTTTGATGGTAAGGGCAATAGTTGGGGTTATTCACCTCAGTGGGTTGTGGCGGTCGCCTTGGATTTGGCAGGTTTATAAGTCTGTTGCATACTGCCAGCTTGAATAACCGTTTTGTCTTATCCCGCGGGAACGAGTAGGGATGCTTCATCTTCTCATTATAATACCGGCGTCTTTCTTCCAGTTGATCCGTCAGCTTTAGGGCATTGGGTTGCTGCTGGGCATTCGCGATGAAGGTTGCCTTCCCTTTACCCTTGTCACTCCGAGGCTCGGGCTTCGGGGGAGACGGTCTATGACCCATCTGGTCCATCTGGGCCAATTTATCGATTAGAGCCTGGAATGTGGTTGGCTTAAAGAACATCATGAACTGGGAGATAGTTGCATGAGGGTCTAAAGTTCCCACAAACATTCCCACTGCAGGAGCTTCTTCTATACGCTGCTCGCATTTTGACCATAAATTATGCCACCGTATAGCGTATTGGTCCCATGTTTCGCCCGGCTTTACCCTGGCATTGATCAATGCCGTTATCGGGGTACGCTCGCTGGCACTCGCGAAGCGTTGGGTAAACAACAATTCCATCTCTGCGAAGGTCTTGATAGAGTCGTTTGGGAGCTCAGAGTACCACTCGAACGCCGTATCTGATAGACTTCCAACAAACTGGCGAAGCAAAAGCTTGTCATCACCGCCGGTGTTGCCGCAGAGTGCCCTGAACTGGGCAACATGCTGGTGAGGATTGCCCGTTCCCTTGTAAACATGGAACTTGGGAATTGTGTAACCTGGCGGGTACTTGATTTGGTCGTACCAGCTTGGATATGGCCGTCCCGTTTTTACGACCTGGCCGGATGCTTCAGTCGCATGATGAACCCGTATTTGCTGGGCTATGTACTCGTCCAAATCAGTTTTAGAGATTGTATCCTCTTTAGCCGTTGACAAAGCCGGCGGGGGATTTGATGTCTCTCCTATATCGTCTCCGAGGACGATCGGGGGCTCTTCAGTCGGAGGATCTTGTTGTATCATCATCCTTATCATATCTTGGAAGAGAAGGCCCATACGCTGTATGTTGGCTGCTTGTTCAGCAGCCTCTTTGTCCTTCTTCTCCAATATTCGGCGAAGGAATTCGGCGTCGGTTTCTTCCTCCTGGCGTTCATCCGAGGACATTTCTGGGTTTTCTTTTGGCCCGGTAAGTGCGGCCATAGCATTCATCATCTCTTGGAGCTTCTGTTGCTGCTCCTGCGCCTTGGTCACTGACCGTGTAAGCGGTCTATGACCTGTAGACGCACAGCTGTCTTCTTTTCCTGACGCCATGTATACGGTATGGACCATCATGCCCCCAGACTAAGGGCGTTTGGGCTTAGTGCCTTTAGCTCTCATTACGGGCTGGGGGATCTTCTCTGGCTTCCTCTTTTTATGAGTAGTGGAAATTGAAGGGACCGTTGAGGTGAGCACCTAGACAGGTTTTCGTGGCTTAGCCTGGCGACTGACTTCCTGTTGGATTTTCAACTTCTTGTGCTGGCGGGAGAAATTTGGATCGATCATCGAGTCTCGGGTCTGCCGCCAGACTTTATAGATTCGGGAGGACGGCCGTTGAGGAGATTGGGGCTGTTCTGGCTTCACTTCTATAGCCCTTTTCAGCGGAGGGGGAGACCTCTTTAGCACCGCGGTAGGAGAATTCCTACGCACCTTATTTAGCATCTCAAAGTTGTTCCCAGTTGGAACATCAGCATTAACTTCTGTCGTCGGGGCTGGAGGAGTTAGCCCAGAAGGGGAGTTGCCTCCGGCCTTTCTCACTCGGTGCCAGTAACGACGTCGAGCGTGTCGTGCTGATGGCATCGGCTTGGTGATGGCGATAGCCTCGTCTTGCCCCCTGTGTATGTGGGGGGTCACTACTGGTGTCAGCCTGTTAAAGACTGATGTCCTTCGGGTAGCAGGAGCGGGAGCTGGAACAGTCAATCTTGTAAAGACTGACTTTTTGGCAGGGGAAGCCGCCTCGACGACTTCAGGAGCAGGATTGGTTATTTTCTCAGGAGCAGCCTTTTCTAGGATTGCAGGCCCCATTGCAGTTTCACAGGAGCTCTGGCCTAGTCTGGAGAAGACCGAGGCGCTGGTGTTGGGCGACCCGTTGAGAGGGGCCGCAGCAGGGGCAAGCCGATCAAAGACCAACTTCTTGGGAGCTTCCGTTGTCAGCACAGGAGCGGTGAAGCTTGTTGGTGGGAGCATGGTCCCAAAATACAGTCCTGTAGTGGCTCGAGTGACCTGTTCTACAGGCATTGTGAATAGCGAAGCAGCTTGGGGTCCATAGGCTATACCTCCTGGCGAGGAAGAGCGTTGGTTGCAATTGCAGTTGGAGCATGTCGCATAAGTGGAAGCCATTGATTCTTTGCTTTCTGCAATAAGCAAGACGCCGAATCTTAGTACCTTGAAACCCCAGGGCAACTATTGGCAAACCGTGTTTGGTTCGCGAACACGACACACGAAGTGTGGAGTGGAAAGAGGAAAAGGTCCCACCGGGAGTGCCAGAATCTGTTCCCCTCTGAATGGCGGCCGAGACATGGGCGTCTTGCCTGAGATTCGGGGCAGATGCTAATTGGTGCTATCCGTCTACCTCTCCGAAGATGCCAAGTTGATTTATGGCACCATATATCGAAGGTTTAAACGGATGCGTCCGATGTAGCAGACTTCGTCAGATTCCCCCTCGCTTGAGGGGTTTTTGATTGTGGGGACGCTCTTCCCTACAAGCGCAAGCCCCTGCAGTTAATTACGCTACCGCATCGCGGTAACCACTTTCTCCTTCTCCAGATGGTCACTTCGTGCCGTGTGTGTTTATTTTATGTTTGGTTGCCCGTGGATTGTATACGGAGACTGAGTTATGTCGTCGCCCGTAGGGCGTGGACTAGACCAAATCCGTATTATCTTAGATTTGGGTTTAGGGGTTTGGGTTTAAGGATACGTTAGTCTCGTTTGAGACTGAGATCGACTTAAACGGTTGTTAAGGATACGTTAGTCTAGTTTTTAAACTAAGATCGACTTAACGGGATCGTTTAGATTCGACAAGAGAGCAATTAAAGGAGCCCTGTTGTTTTAGTTTAGTGACATTGCGGTCAATAGGTAGTTTAAGGACATTGCGGTCCAATATTAGTTTTAAGACGTTGCGGTCAAGGTTAAGGACCTCATAGTCCGTGGATTTAAGGACTCCACAGTCCATTGTTAGTTTTAAGACATCTCGGTCAAGGTTAAGGACCTCATAGTCCATGGGTTTAAGGACCCCACAGTCCGTTGTTAGTTTTAAGACATTCCGGTCAAGGTTAAGGACGTCATAGTCCATGGGTTTAAGGACCCCACAGTCCGATGTTAGTTTTAAGACATCACGGTCAAGGTTAAGGACCTCATAGTCCATGAGTTTAAGGACCCCACAGTCCGTATCAATATGTGGTCATCGGGACCCGTCACCTCTTTGAAGACGTTGAGGAATTACAACGCCACGTGTCAAAGGAGTGAAGAGATGTACCCTTAAACCGGGGTAGATTAAATAATCTTTGGCCCAATTTGGAACCAAGACTAATTAATTATATTATGAGCCCATTGGCTCAGTTGAATTTGAATTGAGGACTTATGGCCAGCTTGGGCTAAGTCCAATCATGTTTAGGATATTGGCCCTCTGTTGGTCCATTAGAGGAGAGGCTTTGCCTCTGGATACTTAGCCAATTGGGTTGAAATTAGTGTTAAATACTAGCAACAGGGGGTTCAAATTAGTGTTAAACACTAAAACAAATCAGTGTGAGACCCTAGCAACAGAGATCTCAAACTAGTGTTAAACACTAAGATAATCAGTGTTAAACACTGGTGACAGAGACTTTAATTTGGTGTCGAACACTAAGAAGATTAATGTTAAACTCTGTTAACAGAGATTTAATTTAGTGTTAAATACTAAGAAATTCAGTGTTAAACACTGCAAGAAAGCTCTTTAATTAGTGTTGAACACTAAGGCAAAACAGTATTTAACACTGGATTCAAGGGTTCCAATTTAGTGTTAAACACTAAGGCAAGAGGGGTCACGTGGTAACACGTGAGGGCACCCTCCCTCTATTTTATTCTGTTAAAAGCATTGAATACTTTGGAGCCTCACGTGCTGTCACGTGATGGGCATCTTGGTGCTTGTATGTTAAAGCTTCTGCCAAGGGTCACGTGGGTCACGTGAGGCACTGCCTCAAAGGGCCTTTTCTGTGGATCTTTTCGGGGGTCACGTGGTAGCACGTGACCCTGCCTCTTTGTATGTTTTTTTGGAAGATCTGTTAATAATTTTTAGATGAATTAAATTCCTATTTCCTTCTGAAGATTTATATTCTGGGATAGAGTTGAACTCTGAATTTTCTGTAGGAATTAAATTCCTCATATATATGAAGAACTGCATTCTATCATAGGGTTAAACCCTAATAACAGCTTTAAGGAATTAAGTTCCCACTCTCTTTTAGAGAATTATTCTGAGGAATGAGATTCTGTCATAGGGTGAAACCCTAATTTCTTCTTTCTTAAGGGAATTAAATTCCTGTTATTTTAACAGAACTAAGTTCTCAACTAGGGTTAAACCCTGATTCTGTTCATTCTGAAGGAATTAAATTTCCATAACATAGGGTTAGACCCTAATTTTATTTTAAAGGAATTAAATTCCTATAGTTTTGTGAGAATTAAATTCTCAAACTTCCATTCCCTCCCTATGCTTTGGATCTGCATGGCAGGATCTCAACCCAATGAGAATTAAATTCTCAATTCATAGGGAGATGTGCACTTTGCAGATCCTCCACCAAAGAGAGAACTAAGTTCTTCTTTTTTAACATAAGAGTTCAACTCTTTTGAGAATTAAATTCTCTTTTAAAAGCATTCCCTTTCTTACCTAAGGTTTTCTTCTGCAGCAGATCAAATTCTTCTAAAGTCTCAAGGCTTTATTTCTTTTTCTCTCTATCTCTCTGTATCTATCCCTCTCTATATGTCCCTTGGCTCCTATTTATAGGAGAAGAAGCAGAATCAATTAGTTTTGGTGAATCTTTCATTGAGAGATTTAATTTGTATTCACCATTCGTTTGGACCTTTGGATTATTAGGTGAATTTTATTCACCATTGGATTTTAAATCCAAAGATATTCCTCTGTTGTTTCGGTTAGATTTTAAGGGGAAATCTTTCCAAGTTCAAGATTTTTCCATAGATAGATGATATTTAATCACCTTTAAATCTTTAATCCAATCGGTTCCAAATAATCGTTCTCCTTCGGAAAGATTTGAGAGATCCTTTCACAGAATTTAATTCTGTCATAAAAATAAGGCTCTTGAAGCCGGTCACGTGTGGCCACGTGACCATTGGTCACGTGTGCGCACGTGACCCCTGGTCACGTGTAGGCACGTGACCCCCCTGGAACGGGCTTCCCTTCCTTCTGCGCTATGTTCTTTGCCGCTGCTTGGTCATCACGTGCCAACACGTGACCACTGGTCACGTGTGCACACGTGATGCCTTTTCTGGAGCTTTTTTCTTGATTTACTCAGGGAACGAATGTGCCTTGTGCCGCCGCTTTTACATGTCACGTGTCAATACGTGACCACTGGTCACGTGCTAGCACGTGATGCCTTCTCCGTTGGTTTTTCCTGATTTTAAATCAGGAAACACTTGCCTAGTCGAATGAGGTGCTGGATATTCATAACCGAATATCACTGTGCAAAGCAAAAGAGAACGTTTGTAATGTCAGTTTTTAAAAAACTTGGTTCCAACAACATCATGTATAGGTTTGTTTTATCCTTGCATTGATAAGAATCAATGCAGTCCCGTCAATTAATCACACCAGAAAAGAACGAAAATAAAATGTACGTATATGCTATCCGCATTCGCCACTGGGTCCCGTCATCACCCGTTAGGTTACTTAACTAACGACAGAGCGGGGACTGGGCTTGCGCGGGTGCAAAACATATACAACATCTACTAGTATATATATATAAATATATAACAATCATCCCAGGTATAATATAAAGCAACATCACAGAAACATCACAGAAGCAATACAGAATGGTGGATAATCTGGAGCCCCGGGTTTCACTTGAGCCGCAAGTGAGACCCGACGTTCCCTGTCGTGTGGATAGCATGTGCAATGAAACCTAGACCCCTACGAGCGTGGCAAGTTAGCCGCCAAAACCAAAAGTGAGGCAGCCCCCTTCAACAACGTGAATGGGCCACCCGGCACTTCTCGGAATCCGGTAACTTGAGCACCCTTCCTGGGTCACCTATACCCCCTACGAGTGCGGCGAATAGCCCGCCAATTCTAGAGTAAGGTCCCCTCCGTCCCAACGCCATGAGATGTGGACCAGTTGCCCTCTAGAACCCGGCAATTCGTGCACTCCACCGCGGGGTAATCCTAGTACAGAAAAGAAAATAATATACAAAGGTGATATCGACCTCAACCCGGTCGTGCCCCAAAAGAATAATATACAAACTAGCAGTGACGGCAGTTCACATGTCGGACGCTCGCCCCGCAATATCAAATGTACAAATGAAATAAAACTGTACTAATATTGCACCACAGCTATCCACCACGACAATCCAACCAACATCACAGCACATCACAGAACATCAACGTGAATGTCATGTTCGCAAACCCGTCTAAAAGACATATAGCAGTTAGACGGGTTTACCGAACAAATGACATTCACGGTCGCAGATTATAATGTATGTACTGATAAACACACACTTAAAATATCGATCGACTAAATTCCAATTTGGCCCCAATAGCAAAAACAACACTTCACTGAAATCTGGGCCAAGACAGTAAATGTCAAAAATCACAATTCCAAGTCAGGGGGCTACAGGAAAAATTTTGAAGCTCGTCGCCACTAAATGGCCGCGGAACTGCCGCCAATAGGGGGTAAGTGTGGCGGTTCCGCGGCGACTTGGAGGCTTCAGGAGCTCAAATTTTTTCTGTACCCTTAAAAACGCCTGCACGGATTTTTAAGCCTCTGGAAATAATTTTTTGAACACTTTTGAAAATCGACAGCAAACACAAAAATGAAATCGTGATTTTGGAAATTTCCGTCGATCGATGTTTCAAACACGTTTAAACAAGCTAGTAAGGGGTTTAAAGGGTGGCTCTGATACCATGAAGGGTCTCGGCAGCGTCCCGGCCATCGAAACGCGGCCAAAATGCGGAACAAAAAATTTCTGAACTGGCGCTACCATTACCCGAATCCCGGATCAACCTTAAACCCTAAACTAGCATACTATAAAAGAGGTTAGAATGGTTATACCGAGTTGATCCGTGTCCTTCGGTCTTCATTCCAAGCTCTTAGCGGTACCTTGATGAAGTTTGGTTGCCGGTCTTCCTCCATCTCCGATGATCCACCCGAGAAATGTAACTCCGACTCTAGCTCCACGACATGATGCATATGGAGCAACTGGGGTCTCTAGGATGCTACCCTAGAGAGCCTAGGATGTAGTGTGAATGTTTCTTAGTGTCAGCTATCTCAAAAACTTGAAGGTGGAAGAAAAAAATGAAAGCTAGAGGAAGGTGAAGCTCATGGTGAAGAAGGAGCTCAAGAAGGAAAAAGCAATGAACAAAACCTTCATGCTTCAAAAATGAACTCTCTAAACAAAAAGAAATTAGCACCTTTGGTTTTGTTAAAAGCTTTTTTCCAATTTTAAATTCCTCCCATGCTTGAATAGTGAACACAAATGAATTAATAATTTATTTGTGTGCACTTTGCAAGCATGGTTGTCACCATACCTCCTCATGCAATTTCCACCTTATTTACCATTTTAATAAAATGGTCAAATCAAGAAATGAGGTGGCACCTTCTATAATATTATCCGGTAAAAAATACGGATTGCATTCTACTGTAAATATATCCGCATTCGTAGCGAAATACGAATACCCAAAGAGATAGCATAACACAAAGAATATAATACTAGAACGTACGTATCGAAATACATATACGTAAATTATTAAATCAATACCTGATTTAATAATCCGGCTCAATCCCAAGCCGGCTAGCATTATTAACTGTCCAATCGAAAGTCCGAGTACAATGTACATCAATCGATCGGAACTGTCACGCCCCGCTTCCCAAAATACGGAATACGAGGGGTAGACAAGGCCAGCCATGCTCCTACGGTCAAGGAAATGTCCTGCCGTAGTCACACTTCGGCTTCTAGTTTTTCATGGTAAACAGTAAATAATGCGCAGATAATGAGAAATGCAGTAACTGGAACAAAACAGTAAAATGAACTGACCTGATGGAAAACAAAAGATATAACTCTGGATAGCTAAACAAGATGTCCGTGAAGTGCGTCTAGTCCTGGTCCAGGCTAAATCTTCTCCTCACACTGAGCATGCATACTCAGGTCGTCAGAGCGACACAATAGCAATATAGTATATATAAAATCATGTGACAACTCTAACAGTGATAATAGGTATATATAACAGTAGATCAATGGCAGTATGGATATGAATATGCAGTAATCAATACAGCGGAACAGTAAAAGCAGTAGAATGACATGCCACGTATGTCAACACAGTATGTAAGGTATATCAATGCCAGTATCACTATCAGTCTCTAAGTCTCACTGTACAGATCACTAAGCCTATCGTCAGTCCAAGTGTGAGAGTCAACCACTCGCGAGTGTCCTCCACCCAAGGGTAGAACCCAAGGGTAAGGGACCACGGGCCCAACATGTATATCACGGTAATAATCACATACCCTGTAAATCTCCATATATCTCCCTAAATATATAAGCCGGCATGGGACTCCCGAGATTCTGTTGAACTCACACTCAAACTACCCCATACCCCGTGGTCTACATCAAACGCTAACCATAACCCTAAATACCAATCGGTCGGTGACAAGTCTGCGCGAGAACTGGAGGCAGGACCTCCATCAAGCACGTCCCGACTAATACCTAAGATAGATGGCAGTGTCTGGTGCCTTATCTGTGACACCCGTGCAAGAGCTTCCATAAGTGTCTCATACCACTTATAGTCACACGTACACGCGTCTCACAGACGTCAACAATGCAATAGAATAATAAGAGTCACTGATTGTGTACAAGTGCGTATCACTTTCACTTATTCACTGATACACGAACACTGACGTACTTGCCACAATCATCACTAATACCTAATACTGGGTAATGCACGTTATCACTAGGTTATCAATGCAGTGACATGTGTATGATATGATGCATGAACAGTATATAAAGCATGTTTAGGATGTCCTGAATCAATAATCTACCACTTGCATAATTTATCATAAATCATACGGTTACAATTTAGTGAGACGATGAACAGGTAATAATTAGTATGTTCAGTTATCTATCCATCGAATTTAGTTTCATGCTAATCGGGTTCCAGGATCATTAATTATAGCCATTCCATTTTAAGCGTTCACGGCTGGAAATCCGGTTTCAGAATCGGAAGTCCGTTTCGCAACGCATTTTAATCCCAGTTGGGATCAGATTTTAGCGACGCTACAGTTGGTTGAATTCTAGAGTTTTCAGTAAGGTTTTCAACGCAACATACGGTTTCTCAATCGCGTCTGTACTTTAGGAGTTATACACTATTCATTACCAATGTGTCAGTTCTGATTCAGCTGAGACTCTTATACGTTCCCATCTTTTAAATTACAGATTAATTAACAAACGATAACGAAATAGGATGAAACCACTTGCATTTTCTAGCTAACAGATTTACCTATAATAAACAGTGGAGTTACGCAACCTACAAGTTAAGGAAATCTTGTGGTACCCATTACGGAACAGCAAGCAACAATTGGAGTCGCTCTGGACTGCAGTCCAGAGTCGCACTCCGATCCGAATATCGTCACAGTTTAAGTACAGGAATATCTGGAAACTAGTATAGGGTTAAAGTTCGTCGAGTTGGCTTCGATTTGAGCCCTCGAGCGCATCATTCCAGTACGTATATAATTTATGGTGAATTTAACGGTTTTCAAGTACAATAAAATTCCAGTTTTACGAGTAAACTTGGGGATAGTCATTTTAGTCGTTAACAGTCATATTATCCAACGAAATTCACACACTAGATTCACGGACATACGGGCCAGCTTATACCATTTGGTTCCATCAAATTAGAAAAGTATTCTCATTGGGAACACACGTCGAACGGGTATGGCACATAATTAATCTAAACTTGTAACTTTATGATCTATGTAATTATAGATTGTAACTTAAGTAAATAGCATGTAAGCAAGTAAAATACTTGCCTGAACACGGTGAACTGATGGCGCGACAGTTAAGGCAGTAGTGACGCGTCCCGGCACGGAGTAGCAAACGCACGACGAGTCTCGGCTAAGATTGGGCTTGGCTCGAGCTTGAGGAGAGGTTGTTGCGAGCTCAGGCGGTGTCGGGGCTGGGGATCGCTGATGCTGTCGAGGCCGATGGAGAGATTGCAGAGGGAGAGAGGGAGAATTTAGAGAGAGAAAGAATTAGAGATTTAGAGAGAGAAAGATTGAGAAAGAGAAACAGTTAGAGGGAGAGAGGGAACTGAGAGAGAGAGAGAAAGTACTGAGAGAGGGGGGAAGAGAGTGTACTGAGAGAGAGAGAGAAATGAGATGCAGGGAGAGAGAGACAGTGAGGAGGAGAGAGAGCCAGAGAGAGAGAGGGGAGGCACACAGAGAGAGAGGGTTTAGAGAGAGAGAGAGAGAGTGAAGGAGAGACAATGAGAAAGAGAGGGGGAGATCGGGAGTGAGGGAGAGGGAGAGTTGTAGAGAGAGAGTGTGAGATGATGGCGACGATGATGCGGGAAGTCGACGGGATGCAGGTGTGTCGACGACGAGACGAGAAGCTCACCGGTCGTCGGCGCAGGGGAGGTCGAGCTCGGGTGCAGGGGTTCGAGCTTGGCTGTGGGTTTAGGGGTACTGGGTGATGGTGGCAGGGAAGAGTGAGGGAAGGTGGTAAGGAGATGAGGGCGGTGATGATGGAAGGAGGTGGCCGGAGGTGACGGCGGCGACGTGCTTGCGAGGTCGGGATGTGGGTTTGAGAGGGGAGAGACGTCGGGAAAGGAGAAAAGGAATTATGAGGGGAAGAGAAAGAGGCGTGTCAACGAGGAGGGGTCGAAGGCGTGCGTCGTGGGTAACGCTCGCGAGCGTGAGCGTCGGCGGAGGCGAGGAGCGCGGCGGAGGAAGTGGATCGCGCGCGTGAATGGGGAGAGAGCCGTTGGGGAGATGCACAGGAGCGGGCCAAAGAAATGGGCTTGGGGTTTAAAAATAATTCCTTATTTAAAATTTTTGGGCTGAGGGGAGAATGGGCTGGGGAAATAGATTAGGGATTTATTTATAAAAAAATGTGTGGGCTGAGTGGGGAACGGGCTGGGGATATAGATTAAGGATTTATTTAAAAAGTGTGTGGGCTGAGTGGGGAGCGGGCCAAATAAAATAAAAAGGAAAAAGGAAATTGATTTAAATGGGAAATGGAAGAAACGGGCCGGGGCGAGTTGGGCCAGGGTATTTAAAGGAAATTGGATGAAACTAAAAAAGGAGTAGGCCGGCTGAGATGGGCTGAGGAAATTATAATAAATCAATTGGAAAAATAGGCGGGCCGGGGGACTTAGAAAAAGAATTGAGTTTATGAAAATAAAGATAAAGGAATGGGCTTGGGATTTTTGGTTTAGGATAAATAATTTTTATAAATAAGATAAATAAAATTATAAATAAAATAAATAGAATTATAAAGTAACAAATTACAGATCTTGGTATAAAAGGGGCTGGGTATTACATGAACCCTGCACGTATCCAATACAGCTACTATATCATTTCGCCAGAACCAGGGAAACCCTCTGTGTGGGACTCTAAAGACTCGTCAATACGCTGGCAGTGGGTTTAACCACAAGCACGTCAACGGCACTAGCTGTACATAACGGCTACCCAGATATTGAGCGAAAGGGAGGCCGACGAGCAAACTCATGCAGAATCCCTTCTGAGCCTGACAGTGATAATATCCGTACAGTCCGGTCTGTTCGTCTGAGAGTATCGCATATCGAGTCTAGGGGGTGGATAAAGTCAGACCCCAAACAACGCGGCATTTAGTGTCGGTATGAAACCCCATCACCACCTGAGAAACTATCGATCCTGGATCGATAGTTCTCATCCACCGTGGCCACGGATTTTTGGTGATGGTCATCCGTACACAACGCGACATCAACCCCCAATACCGGGAGAAACGAATCCCCGACGATCCAGTCACTGCCTTAATGTGGCTTGGGACTGTACCCAACTAAAACTTGTTTGCATGACTCTTTTGAGCCGTGGTAGGGTAGTAATCAAAGCACAGTGTGTAACAACCCTAATTTTCTGATACACTTTTTCCTATAAAAAAATTTCAAATATTTTTTAAAAAATCCATAAAGGGTATTTATTGTCTGAGCATAAGATTTAAGTAATTAATTAACAATTTAATTACAAAAAGGAGCTTGTAGCTCATTAGTAATACCTTGCATTGCTGAACCAAGCCCCCAAATTTCAAATCTCATGCCCCACATTATTTTTAATATTTATTTTGTTTTAAATTCTTCTTCAATACTGTGTCTCTTCATCTTCTAAACCCCCATGTACACTTCAAATTCCTAGATCGGTTTCAGAGACCTTTGAAATCCCCATTTACTCCATTTTAATGATTTTTAATACATTTTTACATTAAAACCTTTCATATACCCTATTTACTCCAATTTTTAATGATTTTATACATTTTTACATTAAAACCTTTCATATACCCTATTTACTCCAACTTTTAATGATTTTATATATTTTTACATTTTTTATTTAAAAACCCTTCATCTACCCTACCCCTAGCCTACCCTATAAATACACCCCATCCCCTCTTCCCTCTCATCCCAAAAATCCTAAGCTCACTCTCTCAAAATTTTCCAAGAGTTATGTACTTTGAAAACAAGCTCGCGGCGAAGCTCCGACGAAATTCCGGCGGAAATTCCGGCGACGTTTTTAGGAACTACCGGCAACGGAACGCATCGGCAACCCCTTTAATCCCCCTCACTCCTTAGTATAGATCGAAACCCGTAAGTCCCATTCTATCTCCTTTTCTAATTCTCAAAAATACGAAATTACGAAACCCGACGGAATCGGAACAAATCCGATTTCCGATTCGGTTTTCTATCGAATCTCACTTATCACTAATTTCATAATGCTTAAATATATTCATGTTGACTGCTAATCACTTAAAAATTAATTTGAATAAGTTTTCACACATGAAATGATAACATTTTCAACTTACCGTATTTTTTCACCTTAATACCCTCATATTTCAATTTCACATTTAACCCTTTAACATTGCTATACCTTAAAATAGATCACGAGGTAATGACCTACCTCCTCATACACACATATGAAACCATAATACGCTATCTTGAAAACTACTAATACGATAAAAGAAGATTTTACATTAAAATACCATTTCCTTAATAAAACCTTTTATAAAAGTTTATGTTTGATACATTTGTTTAAACAATATCTTCAATAGGAAAAATACGATAAGTTATGGACATCGATCGTTTATCTAAAGCTGACTTTATGGTGTCTAGGCAAGTGTGTCTAAGGCAAGTGGTTACTTAATTAGGGCCACTACTTGTAGTGGAGAGCCTCCCACTTATCCGGCACTTACCTGGCCGTAATTGGCAGTGAAGAGGCGATTTGAGGTTTCTAACGACTTGTTGTTTAGACCTTTTAGAATAGGCTAGTTGGCTTAGAAAACCCTAGAATCTAAAATACGGAAAAATTACACTTTGCAAATAAATACCTTTTACTTTATAAAACCGTTTTCTAAAGGATTAGTATTTTACAATTTTTGCAAAGCGCCGCTACAACCCATCTTTGGGGAACCCGTTCAGGATCGTGCGGTTTATCACGCACCCTCGGGCTAGTAGTGCGAGATTCAGACCTCCGCAAGGAGCATTCGATGTCGAAAGGTTTAAAATACGACATCTTAAGAAAATGAGATTTTTGGAATATAAATTATTTATAAAAACTATTTTTGTATAAATATATGTATATTTATCATTTAAATATCTATTTTATTATAATATAAATATTCCACCTTTTTCTAAAAATCACAAGAATAAATTTTACACTAAAATACAATGAACTTCAAATAAGTCAATATTACAGATAAATACCCTTATTTATAAAACAAGGATATTTTCACTAGAAATGTCACAACATAAAATCCACTCTCATTACAACCCTAAAGACGAATAATAAATACTTGAGGCGTATTTTGAAAAGTATATAAAAGTATTTTTACATAAAACCCCTCAAGTTTTATAAGTTACCCTAAAGACCCTAGCAATTGTAAGACCTCGATTCACATTTCTGATTGTCTGACTCGGGTTTGAGTCTGATTAATCTGACTTGAATATGATTCAAGTCAATCTATAAACTACAAGATTCCAATTCAATATGAACACATGAATCCATGAATACAATCATCAATTTACATAACTTGACTGAACCGAACCATGGATATATATTCCTTTTACATGATTCACAGTATTCCATTTATATGACTCTACGGTTATAATCGTTTCCTGATATCATGGTTTCGGTCAGTCAGTCAGTCAATCATACAACCAACACAATTTACAAGATAACAATACAAACAAGACATCGCGGGGTTTAAGGGGTAGATTGGTACGGAAGGTGTTAAAGGTGGCACGAGACGGTAAGATTAAGACACCTAACATGAATCCAATTGCCATTGTTCCGGGTTGTATAACGGAGCCGTGTACTTCCATTTGTCCTGGTCTCTAGCATACTGAGACCCCTCTCGTATACACTGGCATCCTTCTGTACCAAGCTACAACAACAGCGTTAACACCATACTACAATAATATAACAATATAATACAACTGTAAAAGCCACCCTCTTCTTCTCTCTCTTACTCTCTGTCTATTCTATTTCTCCTCTTACCTTTGGGACTTACCGAGCGACCTGTTCGCTGACGACATTCTATTTTTTTCTTCTTTGAATGTCGTCAGGTGATTCGGACCCGGCAGAGATCGAGCCATCTGCAGAAGACTTGGAGCAGTTTGCCGAAAATCCAGCATTTTAGTTTCATTGTACACTTTTCCTTTCTGTACTTTTCATTTCCTGTTATGCCACGGTTTATGCATCTTTTTATTTCAGTTGTATTTCCTTTCATGTATTGTACAAAGAATGTTAATAAATAAAAGTTGCTGTTCTTTTTATTTCTTGTCTCTTGTGTATTTATTTTATATTGCTTAGATACGCTTAGCGTATGTACTTCTGAGTATATACGTAGCGGATCTCGTCGCGTCTCCTTCGTCGTACACTGGGAAGCGGGTCGTGACACAGTGGGAACTCACACGAGACAAATGATGATCTCGGGTCGACAAACTAACCTGTACACATGTCACCTGGGAACTGCTATCTGACAATAGGTATAATACCAACTAACAGGTTCCCGGCGAGTCCGTCCAGTGTACTCATAACCCAATGAGCACCTGTATACTATCTTAGGTGAACAAACTAACACCAATTGCTTGTGAGACCTGGCCACCGCCCCTCGTCGGGGTCTCGATCAGTATACACTAGTCTACACTGGAGTATCGATGCCCGGTCTCGATACTCCTACGACTAGGGACATTTAAGGATGTGCTTATAAACCCCAGCTCCCACATATATGATCGCCATCATAATGCCGGCAGTCAAGCAAAAATCCTATGGGCTCTATCAACACGTATATGATGATAAAGACAAACCAGATAGCATACTATCATCGTGAGTAAGACTGTTTTATCGGTATAGATTCTCACTCAATCATCATAATCACAAGTCCGCGACTATGATAATTGCCTTGAGGGCACTATAGCCAACAACAAAATTCAAAGAAAACCATCAAAACCACCAGAAAAGCATAATAATACAAGCGCGGCTCTAAGGTCAAATGAATAAGCAACCGGTCTTCTAAATTTATCAAGTAATACAAGTCTGGTTGATGGAGCTTACTAGATACAACTGAAATAATAAAAGTACAACGACGGTCCCGATACAATGAACCAACCTACCAAGCAAATCACCCTGAGTGAAACGATGTGCCAGCAAGCTGACAAGAAAACCTGTACATCGAAACCTGTAAGAAAATTTGGCACAACGGCGGTGAGTTGCCAACTCGTGAGTAGAAGATATCTGCGAGTAGAAATCGCATGCACGACGATCTCCTAGGTCATAAAAATATACTTAACATGACGCTAGTCATCTAGTAGTGGCAGGGTAACAATCTATGCGTAAGTGCAATAGTCAGTGCTCGTGTCAGTGCCTCAAGTAATAACATGTCATATGTATGAGTATGCATACATCATGAATGTAAAACAATCAATCATGAAATCTGGACATATCTGTATAAGAAAATCTTAACTTTTATCATAGTAAAATTTGTATGGTAATCTGAACATCATCAATAAAATCCCTGGAAATCCGTGTCAAGTATCGATACAAAACATATACATCTCAATGTCTTAATATCTCAAAGTCTCAATATCTCGGGCCCCGTCAGTCCGGATCGGCCCATATCATCAAATCTCACGACAACGGTCGGTATCCTCCGGATATCCGCCGTGCCAGAAATCACCGGTAGGTAGTCTTCCCCAGTCAGGCTCATCGTCATCCCCACAAAAACACTATCGCCCCGGGGTACCGTACCGGGCCCACCATGTACCCGAGACGGTTCCTCCACTCCTCGAATCGGGTCTCGAAATCCAACAGAAAACATGAAAGCTCATGGTAGACGACACATACATCACGAGAAAACCGCAACTTACATTTTAGAAATGATAATAATAAGCTTTTATTAAATTCTTGCGGTTTTCCCCCAAAATCCAGAAATCTCATAAAAATCCAAATTTCTAGTTTGCAAAAATATCCAATTCAAACACTTTTTAAAGCAAAATTCACAATTCAACAACTAAGCTTGGTTTTGCATGAACTAAAATATTAAACTACAATTTATAATATTAAAAATGTCATGAAATCCTAATTAGATTTTTATCTCAATTGTTTAATCAATTTACAAAAACCTAGTTTGCAAAAATTCTAATTAGGATAATTATAATACAACAATTTACAAATTAGCAACTAGATTAAGTTTTCTATGTCTTAGCATATTTAATTACACATGTAATCATGAACACTTTATAAAAAGCCTAACTTGATTTAGAAATCCCTTCTCTTGAAAATTTAAATCTTGAAATTAAAACCATAATTAAACACCTAATTATCTTAAATTAAGGTAATTATCCAACAATTAAGCTATAGGTTAAGATTTATAACTCACAACATGATGTCTGGCATGCTTACATATCCTCCCAAATGGCTTTCTTGCCTCAAGAATCCAAACTAGAATGAGCAAAGAATAATGGTTATATGTTAATTGAGGAATTAATAGGATTTTGTGTTGATTTTTAAATGGACTTTGTATGAATTTTGAGATGGAATGAGATAGGAATGAGAGAGGTAGCAGCAGCAGCAGCAGGAAGAGGGCGGCTCGGAATTTTGAGGAGAGGGAAAGAGTGGGGGGGTGTGTAGGTGTGTAGATACTTCCACATTAATTACCCTTTTCGTTAATTTTCTTTTCTATTTCATTTTGGAAATGAAACAAGTGGAGAATTTGGGCAGCCAAAATGGTGGGCTCGGCCAATGTAAGGTGGACAGAAAAAGAGAGAGGGAAATGTGTGGAGTGGTGTAGAAACATCTATAATTGATATATCTTTTAATCTTTTTTCAATAATTACTTATTTTCTTTTCTATTTTAACTCTTTCCTGATTTTCTAGAACCCTCTTAGCAAACTGTCACGCCCCGCTTCCCAGTGTACGGCGAAGGGGATGCGACGAGGTCCGCTATGTATATACTCAGAAGTACATACGCTAAGCGTATCTAAGCAATATAAAATAAGTACACAAGAGACAAGAAATAAAAAGAACTGCAACTTTTATTTATTAACATTCTTTGTACAATGCATGAAGGAAATACAACTGAAATAAAAAGATGCCTAAACAGTGGCATAACAGAAAATGTAAAATACTGAATGGAAAAGTGTACAATGAACTAAAGTGCTGGATCTTCGGTAAACTGCTCCAAGTCTTCTGCAGATGGCTCGATCTCCGCCGAGTCCAAACCATCTGACGACATTCAAAGAAGAAAGAAATAGAATGTCGTCAGCGAACAGGTCGCTCGGTAAGTCCCAAAGATAGGGGAGAAATAGACAAAGAGTTGGAAAGAGATGGTAGCTTCTAATGTTGTATTGTATTGTTGTAATGTTGTATTAACGCTGTTATTTATAGCTTGGTACAGAAGAATGCCAGTGTATACGAGAGGGGTCTCTATATGCTAGAGACCAGGGCAAACGGAATATAGAGTACAAGGCTCCGTTAGAAGGCCCGGAACAACGGCAATTGGATTCATGTTAGGTGTCTTAAGTCTGACCGTCTCGTGCCACTTTTAACACCTTCCGTACCAATCTACCCCTTAAACCCTGCGATGTCTTGTTTTTATTGTTATCTTGTAATTTGTATTGATTGTAAGATTGATTGACTGACTGACCGAAACCATGATATCAGGAAACAGTTGTAACCGTAGAGTCATGTAAATGGAATACTGAGAATCATGTAAAAGGAATATATCCATGGTTCGGTTCGGTCAAGTTGTATAAATTGATAATTATATTCATGAATTCATATGTTCACATTGAATTGGAATCTTGTAGATTATAGATTGACTTGAATCATATTCAAGTCAGATTGATTAGACTCAAACCCGAGTCAGACAATCAGAAATGTGAATCGAAGTCTTATAATTGCTAGGGTTCTTAGGGTAATTTATAAAACTTGAGGGGGTTTTATGTAAAAATACTTTTATATACTTTTCAAAATACAGCTCAAGTATTTATTGTTCGCCTTTAGAGTTGTAATGAGGGTGGATTTTATGTTGTGACATTTCTAGTGAAAATATCCTAGTTATAGGTATTTATCTGTAATATTGATTATTTGAAGTTCATGGTATTTTAGTGTAAAATTTATTATTGTGATTTTTTTAGAAAAAGATGGAATATTTATATTATAATAAAATAGATATTTAAATGATAAATATACATATGTTTATACAAAAATAATTTTAATAAATATTTTATATTCCAAAAATCTCATTTTCTTAAGATGTCGTATTTTAAACCTTTCGAGACCGAATGCTCCTTGCGGAGGTCTGAATCTCGCACTACTAGTCCGAGGGTGCGCGATAAACCGCACGATCGCGAACGGGTTCCCTAAAGATGGGTTGTAGCGGCGCTTTGCAAAGATTGTAAAATACTAATCGTTTAGAAAACGGATTTATAAAGTAAAAGGTATTTATTTGCAAAGTGTAATTTTCCGTATATTAGATTCTACGGTTTCCTAAGCCAACTAGCCTATTTCTAAATGGTCTAAACGACAAGTCGTTAGAAGCCTCAAATCACCTCTTCACCGCCAATTGTGGCTAAGTAAGTACAAGTGAGGAAGGAGGGATCCGCTCACGAATCGTGAGACGGGCCTTTTAAAGTTACCTAAGCTCACTTGCCTAGCCTAGACACCACAAAGTCAGGTTTAGATAAACGATCGATATCCATAACTTATCGTGTTTTCCTAATAAGAGGTATTTATTTAAAAGTGTGTCAAATCTAAAACATTTAAGAATGGTTTTATTAAGAATATGGTATTTAAATGAAAGATTCGTTTTATCGTATTCTAACTTTTGATGATATAGTTTTGGGGTTGTATTTGCGTGTGTGTGGAGGTAGGTCGATACATCGTGCTCTACTTTGAATGTATAGCAAAGTTAAGGGGTTAAATATGAAATCGAAACATGATGATATTAAAGTGAAAAATACGATAAATTGAAAAGGTTATCATTTCATGTGACGAAACTTGTTCAAATTGATTTTTACAAGTTTAATAGTCAAGATAAAGATGTTTAGACATGAATGTATTGATTAGAAGTGAATTTTTATAGAAAACCGAATCGGAAATCGGATTTGTTCCGATTCCGTCGGGTTTCGTAATTTCGTATTTTAAAGAAATAGAAAGGGAGTTAGAATGGGACTTACGGCTTTCGATCTATACTAAGGAGTGAAGGGGGACTAAAGGAGTTGCCGAGGCGCTGCTTCGTCGCCGGTTATTCCTAAAAACGTCGCCGGAATTCCCGCCGAAAATTCGTCGGAGCTTCGTCGTGCACTCGTTTTCAAATTACACACTTCTTGGAAAATTTTGAGAGAGTGAGCTTAGGGTTTTAGGATGAGAGGGTAGAGAGTAGGGGGTGTATTTATAGGGTAGGTTAGGGTAGGGTGGGTGAAAAGCTAAAAATAAAAATGTGATAAAATGTAATAAAAATGTATTAAAAGTGGAGTAATTGGGGTTTTTAAAGAGCCCTGGAAGTGGTCTGAGGCTGAAATTTTGCAGGTGCATAGGGAATATGAAAAGACACAACTTTCATGTTGTGGCCGTCGCCGGAATCGGCCGACTCGGGGGTGACTCGGCCGTGACTCGGTCGGAGCACTGAGTCGGCCGAGTCAAGGCCGAGTTGGCCCATTCCCGGCTGAGTCCGGCGGCCAGGATCCCCCCCGACGATTCATCTAACTCCTGAAAGTGTTACATCTTTGGATGTAGTAGGGTTTTTGTGAGATATGCACGTGTAAACTCTTGGTATTCTAAAGGTTTTAAAAAAAATCAATATTAAAAATAATGTGGAGTATGGGATATGAACTCTGGTGGCTTGGTTCAGCAGTGCAGGGTATTACCAATGAGCTACAAGCTCCTTCTTGAAATTATGGTGTGAAATAATTACTTAAAGTGGTAACAGCAATATTAAATACCCCAAGTATACTTTAATTTTAAATCAATTTTATGTACACTAAAAATGGAGTTATTTAAAATCAAAATAATTACTTATATATTGTGCTCAGGTTAAAAATACTGCTTTATGGATTTTGAAAAAATTTGTATAGAAAAGTGTAAAGAAAAATTAGGGTTGTTGCATTCTACCCTCCTTATAAAAATTTCGTCCTCGAAATTTGTAAAAGGAAAGTGTAACAGTGCAAAGAAGTTTGGTGACTGTAGTATAGATAGTGTATAACAAAGTGATACAAGGGTGAAAAAGGCTTACCGGTGTTACCTTGACCTACAATCTTGGCTTCTACTGCTTCTAATGTGAATGTCTGTTGCCGTGGTACGTTCCTTCTAGCTGGAGGCACATTCTGCCTTTGGGGCCTGTTTCTCTGCCCTCTAGGCATACCCCTCATTGCTTGTTGGAATTGGCGAGTAGGCTGTGCAGGTGGTGGTGCAGGTGGCAGCAGGACGAGTTGCAGGAGCCTGGATAGCTGGCCGCTGCGGGTAGTTGGTGTATGTGTGAGCTGAGTTGTATCTATATGGACAGGTCTCAATTCTGTAATTGGACGCGCCACAAACTAGGCACAGGCCTTTTGCGCGCCTACAGTCCTTCCACAAGTGTCCCTTTCTTCTGCAGTAGTAGCAGAAATCTGGACTTGACTGGTTATTGGTTTCTTCTGATCTCCTGGGTTTAAACGATGGCGTTGGAGAGGCTCCTCCTGCTATTTGAGTGGCAGGGCATTTCAAACCGGCATATTGGGGTCTGCCCCTCGCCTTTATTACTGCCTCATAACTGCGGGCAGCTTCAAAAGCATCTTCATGTGTCAGAAATTTCCCCGTGGCTAGAGCTGCCTGAATCTCTGTGTCCAAACCCTATTAAAAGCGACGGGCTCTGATCTCATCCGTCGGTATCAGGTGTGCCGCAAATCGGATTAACATGGTGAATTCAGCGTCGTATTCATCTACTGATTTGTCCCACATCGATCCTTGTTGTAGATGAATGAACTGCTGCTCCATGGAAAACCTGGCAGTCACAGGGAAGTATTTCGCGTCGAACTTCTTGCGAAAAGTCTTCCATTCAATAGATTGTACAAGACGGCTTTCTTCCGCCTTCCACCAGTTGCGAGCATTGTCCGTGAGCTGTAGTTTCGCCACACGGACCCAAGCTATGTCTAGCACTTGTGCTGCTGCCAGATCATCTTCTATGCTTTGTGCCCATTCTTCAGCTTCCAGTGGGCTTCCCTTTCCTGAGAACTGTTTGGGATGTAAGGCTCTGAATTGCTTCATCCCAGGTGCTTCAGCCTTGGGACGGTTTAAGAGCTGCTGCTGTCCCTCTAGGAGGCTGCGGATTGCCTCAAGCAGAACCGTTTGCTCGTTGAGTGGAACAGGAACGGCAGGTGTGAGCGGTAGTGGTGGAGGTGTGTTGTTGACATTGGTGCTGGTGTTGTTTGGTGAATCCATAACCTAGAATGAAAAATTTAGGTTAGGACAGATTCAAGATATATGATTCAAGGAATATGAAATTGATAAGATTCAAGGAACGTGAATTGCAAACAATGTTTTAGTTGCTGGTTCTTGTGTTTTATATTGCTTAGGATTCCATACAGCTCTGACCTGTATGGGCCATCAAAAAAACCTGTCACGCCCCGCTTCCCAGTGTACGGCGAAGGGGACGCGACGAGGTCCTGTTTCCTGATTTAAAATCAGGAAAAACCTACGGAAGAGGCATCACGTGCTAGCACGTGACCAGCGGTTACGTGTTGACACGTGATGACCAAGCAGCAGCAAAGAACAGAGCGCAGAAGGAAGGGAAGCCCATTCCAGGGGGGTCACGTGCCTATACGTAACCAGGGGTCACGTGCGCACACGTGACCAACGATCACGTGGCCACACGTGACCAGCTTCAAGAGCCTTATTTTTATGACGGGATTAAATTCTGTGAAAAGATCTCTCAAGTCTTTCCAAAGTGGAAAAGAATTATTTGGAACAGTTGGATTAAAAATCTAAAGGTGATTAAATATCACCAATTTATGGAAAAATCTTAGACTTGGAAATATTTCTCCCTTAAATCTAACCGAAATAACAAAGAGATATCTTTGGATTTAAAATCCAATGGTGAATAAAATTCACCTAATAATCCAAAGGCCCAGATGAATGATAAATATAAATCAAATCTCTCAATAAACAAATCAAATCTTTCAATGAAAGATTCACTAAAACTGATTGATTATTTTCCTTCTCCTATAAATAGGAGCCAAAGAAGAGAGTTTGAGATAGATACAGGGAGACATACAGAGAGAGAGATAGAGCCTTGGGATCTTGAAAATTCAGAAGGAAGATGTAATACCCAGCCCCTTATATACCAAAATCTGTATTTTGTTGCTTTATAATTTTATTTATTTTATTTTATAATTTTAACTATTTTATTTTATAATTTTATTTACTTAAAATTTTACATACCCTAAACCTAACTAAAATTTCCTTTCCCCAATAATTATATTATTCAGCCCACATCCTTCACAAATTTCCCTTTTTCTTTTGGCCCGGCCCTCTTCTTTTCCCCACAATTCTTTTATTTATCCTCTGGCCCAACTCCCCGAGCCCATCCCTTTTTATAATTCTTATTTTATACCTTGGCCGGCCTGATTTCTTTTTCCCTTTAATTTTTATTCTTATTTTAAGCCCGAGCCCACTTAATTTTTCCTTTAATAAACTTCTATTTCCCCGGCCCGGCCCTCCTTCTCTCTAATTCTTTTATTTAAAATTTTTCGGCCCATTTTCCCCGGCCCGCTCTCGCGTTCCCTCTCCAAGCTCACGCCCGCTTCATACCCGACCCGCTTCCACAGTGCCGCCTCCTACCTCCAACGGCTACCTCCCCATTTTCCCGCTCCCCTGTTTCCCTCGATCCACCATCGCCGCCACTCCTCGCGCCAACGTTCGCGAACGTTACCCACGCGACGCGCGTCTCTCTCTCTCCTCTCATAACTACCTCCCTCTCCTTCCTTCCCCGTTTCTCCTCAACCCAAAACCCACAGCACCCCCGAGCTCGCCATCGCTCTCCTCTCATTCTCCCATTCTCTCTCAAACTCACGCCCACCGCCGTCTCCTCTCCCTCACCTCCACCGTCGACCACCATTAAACCCGAGCTACCCACTCCCTCCTTCATCCTCCACGAGACCCATGCTCGCACCTCGAGCTGACCCCGGCCGATCTCCCTGTACACCCGCTCCTCTCGTCGCCGCCGACAACCACACTACCTCGCTCACTCCTCCTCCTCTTCCTCCACTGCCCCCGAGCGCCTTCGCCTGCACCCACTCCCCTGCACCCACTCACCTGCACACCGAGTCCCCTGCCCCGACGCCGGTGATCTTCTCATCGTCGTCGTCGTCGTCGTCATCTCTTTCTCTATACTCTCTCTCTCTCTATCTCCCTCTATTCTCCCCCTCACACTCTCTACATCTCACTCTCTGCCTCTCTGTTCCTCTCTCTCTCTCTGCATCTCTCTCTCACTCTGCCCCCTCTCCTTCTCTCTCTCAATCTCTCTCTTTCAGTACTCTCTCCCTCTCTCCTACTCACTGTCTCTCTCTCACTGCATCTCAGATCTCTCTCTCTCTCAGTCTCTTTCTCACTCTGCCTCTCTCTCTCAATCCCTCTATCTCTCTCACTCCATTTCTCTCTCTCTCACTCATCTCTCTGCTGCCGACACATACTCTCTCCCTCTGCAAATCTCTCATCCTCGGTCTCGACAACACCAGCAAACCCCCAGCCCAGGCACCACCTCACTACACCCCTTGCCGTCGCGGTCGAGCCCCGGCAATACGTCGAGCACCTACAGAAACCGCCGTTGCCGCGTGTGTCGTGCCCGTGCTTACCGTTCCATCAATTCATCGTCTTCAGGCAAGTTTTTACTTGCTTACATGCTATTTACTTATGGTACAATCACTAAATACATAGATTATTAAAGTTACAAGTTTAACCAATTATATGCCGTACCTGTTCGACGCGTGTTCCCAAAGAAAATACTTTTCTAAATTGACGGAACTTGATTTATTACTTGGGCCCTTGCTGTGATGAACAACGTGTGCAAGTTTCGTTGGATAATTTGATCGTTTATGACCAAAACGACTACCCCCAAGTTTAATCGTAAAACTGTAATTTTATTGTACCTGAAAACCGTTAAATTCACCATAAATCATATACATACTAGAATGGTGCGTTTGAGGGCTCAAATCGAAGCCGACGTGACAAACTTTAACCCTGTACTAGTTTCCAGACATTCCTGTACTTAAACCGTGATAAAAATTGGATCGGAGTGCGACTCTGGACTGCAGTCCAGAGCGACTCCAGTTGTTACTTGCTGTTCCGTAATGGGTACCACAGGATTTCCTTAACTCGTAGGTTGCGGAACTCTGCTGTTTATATTAGATAAAACTGTTATCTAGACAACACAATTGATTTCATACCGTTTCGTTACCATTTGTTATTTATTCTGTAATTTAAAAGATCGGGACGCATAACAGTCCCAACAGATTCAGAATTGACATACTAGTATTAGAAAGTGTATAACTCCTGACGTGCAGATGCGATTGAAGATCCGTCTATTGCGTTGAAAACCTTACTGAAAACCCTAGAATTCATCCAACTGTAGCGTCGCTAAAATCTGATCCCAACTGGGATTAAAATGCGTTGCGAAATGGATTTCTGATTCTGAAACTGGATTTCCAGCCGCGAGCGCTTAAAATGAAATGGTTATAACTAGCTATCCTGGAACCCGATTGGCTTGAAACTAAATTCTATGGATGGACAACTGAACATACTAATTACTACCTGTTCATCGTTTCGCTAAATTATATACGTACGTTTCATGATAAATCGTGCAAGTGTTAGAATACTATTTTTTTGTGACACCTTAATCGTGCTATATATACTGTTCACGCAGTATATCATAACCATATCATTGTAGTGATAACCTAGTGATATCGTGCATTTACCCAGTGTTAGATTTTAGTGATGATTATGGCAAGTACGTCAGTGTTCGTGTATCCGTGATTAAGTGAGAGTGATACGTACTTGTACACAATCAGTGACCCTATTATTCTATTGCATTGTCGACGTCTGTGGGATGCGTGTACGTATGACTATAAGTGGTATGGGACACTTATGGAAGCGCTTGCACGGATGTTACAGATAAGGCATCCGACACTGCCATTTATCTTAGATATTAGTCGGGACGTGCTTGATGAAGGCCCTGCCTCCAGTTCTCGCGCAGACATGTCACGGATCGATTAGTATTTAGGGTTATGGTTAGCGTTTGATGTAGACCACGGGGTGTGGGGTAGTTTAAGTGTGAATTCAACAGAATCTCGGGAGTTCCATGCCGGCTTATATATTTAGGGAGATATATGGAGATTTACAGGGTATGTGATATACACCGTGATATACATGTTACATGTTGGGCCCGTGGTCCCTTGCCCTTGGGTTCTACCCTTGGGTGGAGGACACTCGCGAGTGGTTGACTCTCACACTTGGACTGACGATAGGCTTAGTGACCCGTGTAGTGAGACTTAGAGACTGATAGGGACACTGGCATTTATATTCCTTATATACTGTGTTGACATATCGTTCTACTGCTTTACTGTACCGCTGCATTGATTACTGCACATTCATATTCATGATGTCATTGATTTACTACTTCACATATCTATTATTACTGTTAGAACTGTCACTTGATTTTATACATATTACATTTTTATTGTGTCGCTCTGACGACCTGAGTATGCATGTTCAGTGTGAGAAGAAGATTTAGCCTGGACCAGGACTAGACGCACTTCACGGATATCTTGTTTAGCTATTCAGAGTTATATCTTTTGTTTCCTATCAGGTCAGTTCATTTTACTGTTTTATTCCAGTTACTGCATTTCTCATTACCTGCGCATTATTTACTGTTTACCATGATAAACTTGAAGCCGAAGTGTGACTACGGTGGGACATTTCCTTGACCGTAGGAGCATGGCTGGCCTTGTCTACCCCTCGTATTCCGTATTTTGGGAAGCGGGGCGTGACAGAAGAACTTAATCCTCTGCAAAGAAAAACCCTAGGTGAGAAAGGGGAGGCTTAAAAAGAGAATTTAATTCTCAAAAGAGTTTAACTCTTATATAAAAATAAGAACTTAGTTCTTTCTCTAGTTGAGCATCTGCAAAGTGCACATCTCCCCATGAATTGAGAATTTAATTCTCATTGGGTTGAGATCCTGCCATGCAGATCTAAAACATAGAGGAGGAATTGAGTTTTGAGAATTTAATTCTGACAGAATTATGGGAATTTAATTCCTTTGGGATAAAGTTAGGGTTTAACCCTACATCATAGGAATTTAATTCCTTCAAAATGAACAGAACTAGAGTTTAACCCTAATTGAGAACTTAATTATCTCAAACTCACAAGAATATAATTCCCTTAAGAAAAGAAATTAGGGTTTTACCCTACCTGAGAATTTAATTCTTAATCCTACAGAGAATTTAATTCTCAAAATAAAATGAAGAGACTTAAAAGATCTCCATGCATGTAGAGAACCAGAATCACGTGTTACCACGTGACCCGTGTAAAAATCCACAGAAAATGTTGCGCCACGGCAGCGCCCTGGCCGTCTATCCGAGGCCAAAATGCGGAATCAAAAATTTTCCTTACTTGGAAACTGGCGCTACCGCGGACAATATACCCGGATCGTTAACCATTAACCTATACTAGCAAACAAGAGATGGGAAGAGAAGTATACCGAATGATCCGAGTCCTCCGGTCTTCTCCTCGCCGTCCCGATCTCCTGCGGAAACTCCGGTCGTCGCCTCCTCGCCGGAAGGGCACCACATCGCCTGTATCTTTTACGGGCTCCCACCTCAATACCGAGGCAACTCTGGCGCGAAGTAGGCTAGCCGACGCGTCCAAGATTTGCTGTAGAATGTGTAGGGTTGAAGCTATGTCTCATTTGGGGTTTTGTTGCCTTTGAAGATGATGGAGGAATCAAGATAAGAAAAATGGTGCTTGCATTTTTCTAGCATGAAAATGAGATCAAGAATGCCACACTCTCAAGAATGAAACTCTCATCTCTTTTTCTTCTCTCCAAAAATGAAAACCTTCTCTCCTTAGAATGGTGGAGGAAAGAATACATAAGCAAGAGGGAGGTGAGGGTAGGAAAAGAGAGAGGGTGACCATATCCAAACATCATCATCACAATCTCACATCAAAACACAAATCAATCCTAATCACCTTTTACAAGAAATGATGATAGAAAAGAAAGGAATAAAAAGATGTTTTCATAATCAAACCATTTGCATGAAAACCCTCCACAATGTGTTATTTGCAAACTTGCAAATAACACCCTCCATCAAAAGGTTCGGCCGGGAAAGAACAAAGGAAAACCGGCCGGAACGGAATGCAAACTGGCAACTCCAGAAAACTGGTCCCGTAATAAATTACAGGAAAACCCCGATACTGTGCATACACACCCGCATCTGTATTCCTACCGGATACAAATGCAATGAGACAAAATCTACACTGTACTATACTAGGATCCGGCTTAAACCAAAGCCGGCTAGTAATATCCGTTCGATCCTGATCCGTGCAATACCGCACGTATCTGATCGAACCCTGCCATATATCCATACGGCCACTAGTACAAACCGTCCGATCCTGATCCGTGCAATACCGCACGTATCTGATCAGACCCTGCCATATCTCCATACGGCCTCTACAGCGTTTCGCCCGAAAGCTTGAGTAACTGTAAGTGTGGTGGACTCTAAAGACTCGTCAATACTATGGCTGTGGATTTAACCACCAGCACGTCAGAGGTATTAGCCAATACGTGACGGGCCACCAGCTATTGACCAAAAGGGACGTCGATGAGCGAACTCATCCTGACACCCTACTGAGCCTGTTAGTGATAATATCCGTACAGTCCGGTCCGTTCGTCTATGAGTATCGCATGGCGGGCCTAGGGGGTTGGTAAAAGTCAGACCCCCAAAAGCGGTACAAGTCGTGTCGGAGCGTAGCCCAGAACGCCCTGAGATACTACTGGAATACCTACCAGTAAATCTCCTGCCTCGGCCGAGGGCTTTGCGTAATGGCTCTCCTAGACACAGCGCGACCTCACCCCCAATACCGGGAGAGACGAACCCCTGAAGATCCGCTCACTGCCTCCATGTGGCTCGGGACTGTACCCAACTAAAACCTGTTTGCACGACTCCTTTGAGCCGTGGTAGGGTAGTAATCAAAGCACAGTGGGAACTCACACGAGACAAATGACGATCTCAGGTCGATGAACTAACTTGTACACATGTCACCAGGGAACTGCTATCTGACATCTGGTATAAGACCAACTAGCAGGTTCCCGGCGAGTCCTGTCCGGTGTACTCATAACCCAATGAGCACCTGTATACATCTTAGGTGAACCAACTGACACCAGTGGCTTGCGAGACCGGCCACCGCCCCTCGTCGGGGTCTCGACTGTATACACTAGTCTACTAATAGAGTATCGATGCCCTGTCTCGAAACTCCTACGACTAGGGACCTTTTAAGGATGTGCTTATAGACTACCAGCTCCCACTTATATGATCGCCCTCATACTGCTGGCAGTCAAGCAAGAATCCTAGGGGCTCTATCAACGTGCAATAGCGACCTGTCAGGTCACCTAAAGCAGTACATGATGATAAAGGTAAACCAGATAGCATACTATCATCTCGAGTAAAACTGTTCTACCGGGATAGGTCCTCCCTCAATCATTGCAATCACGTGTCTGTGATCCAATAATTGACTATGAGGGCACTATCTCCAACAATCTCCCACTTGCACTCAAGGCTAATTATTGCGATGTCGCATACTCACAGCCCGTGTGATACCGAACACCCAACTCCTCTACTAGTCAGTCGCACAAAGCCTGTTTGCGAAACTATTGCGTTCGAGGAAAAGCCTCAGTGAGTGGATCCGCCTAGATGTTTCTTTCTATGTCTCTCTATATCTCAAGTTCGTGGAGAAAACCATCTCCCGAAATGAGCAATACCTGTCTTGGAATGTCTGGATATCTGATGGGACCTAGCTCATAAATGAACTCCAAATCCAAACTTCTTAGACTGTATCGATAACTGAACTTAGTCAGTACCTAGCGCCATGCCTCCCTCGGTATTGCCTTGGACCACCTGTCCAAAATACTGCCCCTCGTCAGAAGGAGAAACTATAACTCTGACAACCACTCTGCCATCCATGTCACCTTGGAAGCCTGGAGTGACAACCGTCTCCTAAAAGAGGCTGTCGTTATCACATTCCTAGAACACGCACTTATGTCCTAAAACTGCTTCCGATTGTTTCTCCAGGATTGGATTAATATTAACTTATTGTATCTACTGCAAGAACAACATCTGGTGTGGTACTTGACATCTCATGATTGACTCAATTGCCTAAGCAAGTGATCTGTCAATCATGCGTATCCCTCTCCCCTTTAGTCTGTAAGACACCTTTAGAGAGGGTGACTCTATTACCTGCAGGTACACTACCATGCCAGGAGTCGTCCATTCTAAATACTCATAGAATGTTGTCAAGGTACCCAGATTGGGAAACTACCCAAATCTAGATCTAAAACCATAGATCTAGTAACCAGTATGTCTGATATAATGTCCAAGTCCCATGTGGAGAAAACACTGTGTGACGACCAAAGTATAACCGATCGTAGTATAGGAATATCACTTCCTACTACCTTCTCAACAGATCCATCCCCTATTCTGATGACGTCAAACCTATGACTGTCACATCAGAAATAGATGATCTATCTCTGCTATATCTGCTTTAGTCTAAAAATAGACATAAGCCTGATGTCCACCAATGCTTCCGCTGCTCCCACTGACTATGACAACCCTCTGGCAGAGTCATATAGACGCGCACTTCTAAAGCTAGTTTAGAACGACGCTATACTCATCCTCCTGCCGGGTCTCGCAGCCTGGAACAACAACAATGGCAAGTGTGGGTAAACAAGAACTTCCCTGTCACCGTCCTTGAGGCTACCGGAGTACCTCTCGGGTGCCTGAAGTTACCCACCTTATCTGCGGAGTGGCCAATGGAATGTCAAATCAGATTGAATCTTTAGGTTCCTTATCAAATCTTCAGTAATCGTTTGCGGTTCTGGAATCACTTCCAGTTCTACCATACTCCCACTGCTGTTTTTGAAAAAATCCATTTTTAATAAAAATGTGGCGAGTCTAGAGCAATATTTCTATTGATCTGCCAGATGGTAGAAAGTCAACCCTCGTCATAGCCTGGGTCAACCCACAAACAGCCATTACAGAAACGTGCCTTGAGTTGTCCAGTGTCTGGTTTTAATCATAAGCCGGACAACTCCCCGTACCTTAACATCGTTAAGATATGAACTGTTCTATATCCAATATAGAACCAGAGGCACTGATTTAAATGAACCAGATTCAAATCATGCAGCTATCTCCAGTGCATGTCAACTTGGTCACTGAGTCATAGTCCAGGGTCGGGTCAATGGTCGCTGCCAAAGAGAGAGAGAAAAGAAACACTCAGCGTGCACTCTAACCTAGATCAGAAAGGTTATCACTTTATCTAATCTGGAAACCTCCCACTGTAACCTCAAATTCTTCCCCAAACCTGAAAGAAGAATTAGTCGGGGTCACCCGAAGAGTAAACCAACTCATCAGTGGGAATCGGGATCCAACTATCATCGCATGATAACATGACGGAATCCACTCACGTCACCACACTCCAGAAGGTATGCGCATGTCTGGCAAGTTTCAGTTCATTTGAAACTCCCGATGTGATTTTTACCCCAAGCGGTTTATGACCTTGACTAGGTCAATAAACCATAAACCGCCAGTCAAGTTCAACCCGTCATTTTTCTGGATTGCATTAAACCCATCCGTACGTGCCCTTGACTAGGTCAACAAGACCGCACGACTGTCTTAACCAATCCCACTTATGCAACAAACAAGTACCACTTAGCTACCGAACACTACGTCTTGACTAGGTCAACAAACGCAGCACGAATACCAAATAATACCTGTAGGAAATGACGGAGGGCTACGAATGGTTTTTGGCGAAAAACCTTTAACGTAATGAACTTGATATCGTTGAAGGAACTGCATAGCCTTTTATAAAAATATAGTGACGAAAACCTTCGCTAAAGAGGTCACTCCCGGTGAAGGGATCTCGGCTCTTTCCCCGTAGAATGAGGTGCAGGATATTCCAACTGAATACCACGATGCAAAGCAAAAGTAATCGGCTATAGTGAAGTTAATGCCCTGACGCAAACTTCTGTCCAAGGGGTCACTCCCGGTGAAGGGATCTCGGCCCTTGCCTCGTCGACTGAGGAGCAGGATATTCCAAATGAATACCACGATGCAAAACAAAAGTGAACGTCCTTGCAATAACAGCTTTTTGAAAAGTGTTCCAACAACATCAGAATAGGTTTGTTTATCTTGCATTGATCCGGATCAACGCAGTCCCATCAATTGATCACACCACAAAGAACGAAAATATACTGATGTACGTATATGCCATCCGCATTAGCCACTGGGTCCCGTCATTACCCGTTAGGTTAGCTAACTAACGACAGAGCGGGTACTGGACTAGCGCGGATGCAAAACATATACAACATCTACTAATATATATACCAATATATTATATTTCGCTCAAGGCGTGATAAAATGCAACATCACAGAAATATGCAGCATCACAGAACAATACAGATATCTGGAAGCCCCGGGATTCACAGAGCCGCTGCTGAAACCCGACGTTCCCCTGGTCGTGTGGATAGCCTGTGCAATGAAAACCTAGACCCCTACGGGCGCGGCAAGTCACCCGCCAAAACCTGAAGCGAGGCAGCCCCCTTCAGCAACGTGAATGGACCACCCAGCAGTTCACGGAATCCGGTAACTCGGGCACCCCTCCTGGGTCAACCTGTACCCCCTACGAGTGCGGCGAATAGCCCGCCAATCCTGGAGTGAAGCCCCCTCCGTCCCAATGCCATGAGATGCGGGCTTGTTGCCCTCCAGAACCCGGCTATCCGTGCACCCCACCGCGGGGCAATCCTAGTACAGAAAGTAAAATATACATACACCGGGTACATCGACCGCAACCAGGTCGTGCCCCAAAAGAATAATACAAACAGGCAGTGACGGCAGTCCACATGTCGGACGCTCGCCCCGCAATATCAAATGTACATATAAAACAAAACTGCACTAGCATTGCATCCAGGCTATCCCCCACGACCGATCCGCAACAACACAGCATAAACACAGAACATCAACGTGAAAATCACGTTCGCAAATCCGTCTAACCGGGCTATAGCAGTTAGACAGGATTTACCGATCGAGTGACATTCACGGTCGCAGATATAATGTAAATACTGTGAAATAATGTGTTTAAAATATCCAATCGATCAAAAATTAACAAGTGGGCCCCCAAGTAATACTGTAGCACTCACAGAAATTCTGGGCCCAATTTTAATATTCTAAAACCCCTATCTTAAGCCCACTGCAAAAAGTTGGCCAAATGAAGCAAACATACTGCGGCGGAACCGTGGCAAAAGAGGGGTCATTGCCGCGGTTCCGCGGTCGTACGGAATGATCAAGCTTCCAAATTCTTGCAGTGTTCTTAGAATTCTCTGTACATCATTCTGCAATCACCTGAAAAAAATTTCGAGCCCGGAAAAAATCGACAGAAAACTGATGCATGCAAAACGTGGTTTTTGGAATTTTGGTCGATCGGATAAGTAAAACACATCAGAACAAGCTAGACAAGGTTAATGGCGTGGCTCTGATACCATGTTGCGCCACGGCAGCGCCCCGGCCGTCTATCCGAGGCCAAAATGCGGAATCAAAAATTTTCCTTACTTGGAAACTGGCGCTACCGCGGACAATATACCCGGATCGTTAACCATTAACCTATACTAGCAAACAAGAGATGGGAAGAGAAGTATACCGAATGATCCGAGTCCTCCGGTCTTCTCCTCGCCGTCCCGATCTCCTACGGAAACTCCGGTCGTCGCCTCCTCGCTGGAAGGGCACCACATCGCCTGTATCTTTTACGGGCTCCCACCTCAATACCGTGGCAACTCTGGCGCGAAGTAGGCTAGCCGACGCGTCCAAGATTTGCTGTAGAATGTGTAGGGTTGAAACTATGTCTCATTTGGGGTTTTGTTGCCTTTGAAGATGATGGAGGAATCAAGATAAGAAAAATGGTGCTTGCATTTTTCTAGCATGAAAATGAGATCAAGAATGCCACACTCTCAAGAATGAAACTCTCATCTCTTTTTCTTCTCTCCAAAAATGAAAACCTTCTCTCCTTAGAATGGTGGAGGAAAGAATACATAAGCAAGAGGGAGGTGAGGGTAGGAAAAGAGAGAGGGTGACCATATCCAAACATCATCATCACAATCTCACATCAAAACACAAATCAATCCTAATCACCTTTTACAAGAAATGATGATAGAAAAGAAAGGAATAAAAAGATGCTTTCATAATCAAACCATTTGCATGAAAACCCTCCACAATGTGTTATTTGCAAACTTGCAAATAACACCCTCCATCAAAAGGTTCGGCCGGGAAAGAACAAAGGAAAACCGGCCGGAACGGAATGCAAACTGGCAACTCCAGAAAACTGGTCCCGTAATAAATTACAGGAAAACCCCGATACTGTGCATACACACCCGCATCTGTATTCCTACCGGATACAAATGCAATGAGACAAAATCTACACTGTACTATACTAGGATCCGGCTTAAACCAAAGCCGGCTAGTAATATCCGTTCGATCCTGATCCGTGCAATACCGCACGTATCTGATCGAACCCTGCCATATATCCATACGGCCACTAGTACAAACCGTCCGATCCTGATCCGTGCAATACCGCACGTATCTGATCAGACCCTGCCATATCTCCATACGGCCTCTACAGCGTTTCGCCCGAAAGCTTGAGTAACTGTAAGTGTGGTGGACTCTAAAGACTCGTCAATACTATGGCTGTGGATTTAACCACTAGCACGTCAGAGGTATTAGCCAATACGTGACGGGCCACCAGCTATTGACCAAAAGGGACGTCGATGAGCGAACTCATCCTGACACCCTACTGAGCCTGTCAGTGACAATATCCGTACAGTCCGGTCCGTTCGTCTATGAGTATCGCATGGCGGGCCTAGGGGGGTTGGTAAAAGTCAGACCCCCAAAAGCGGTACAAGTCGTGTCGGAGCGTAGCCCAGAACGCCCTGAGATACTACTGGAATACCTACCAGTAAATCTCCTGCCTCGGCCGAGGGCTTTGCGTAATGGCTCTCCTAGACACAGCGCGACCTCACCCCCAATACCGGGAGAGACGAACCCCTGAAGATCCGCTCACTGCCTCCATGTGGCTCGGGACTGTACCCAACTAAAACCTGTTTGCACGACTCCTTTGAGCCGTGGTAGGGTAGTAATCAAAGCACAGTGGGAACTCACACGAGACAAATGACGATCTCAGGTCGATGAACTAACTTGTACACATGTCACCAGGGAACTGCTATCTGACATCTGGTATAAGACCAACTAGCAGGTTCCCGGCGAGTCCTGTCCGGTGTACTCATAACCCAATGAGCACCTGTATACATCTTAGGTGAACCAACTGACACCAGTGGCTTGCGAGACCGGCCACCGCCCCTCGTCGGGGTCTCGACTGTATACACTAGTCTACTAATGGAGTATCGATGCCCTGTCTCGAAACTCCTATGACTAGGGACCTTTTAAGGATGTGCTTATAGACTACCAGCTCCCACTTATATGATCGCCCTCATACTGCTGGCAGTCAAGCAAGAATCCTAGGGGCTCTATCAACGTGCAATAGCGACCTGTCAGGTCACCTAAAGCAGTACACGATGATAAAGGTAAACCAGATAGCATACTATCATCTCGAGTAAGACTGTTCTACCGGGATAGGTCCTCCCTCAATCATTGCAATCACGTGCCTGTGATCCAATAATTGACTCTGAGGGCACTATCTCCAACAGAAAAGAGTTTTGAGGCAACGCCTCACGTGCCCCACGTGACTTCTGAGAAAGAGGCAAAAGAAACAGCTCTAGGGCGCTCTCACGTGCTACCACGTGACCCCTTGGCTGAAACTCTTATAAATAAACACCCAAATTCCCATCACGTGACAGCACGTGATGCTCCAAAGTATTCAATGCTTTTGACAGAACGAAATAAAGAGAAGCAGGGCGCTCTCACGTGCTACCACGTGACCCCTCTTGTCTTAGTGTTTAACACTAAATTGAAATCTCTGCATCCAGTGTTTAACACTGATTTGTCTTAGTGATAAACACTAAGTTGGAATCTCTATTCCTAGTGTTTAACACTGATTCGCTTTAGTGTTTAACACTAATTTGAAAGCCCCTTCGCCAGTGTCTAACACTGATTATTTTTAGTATTAAACACTAACTTGCTAATCTTAATCCCGGTGTTCAACACTGTTGGTCTTTAGTGTTTAACACTAGCTTCAGCCCAATTGGCTAAGTTTCTGGAGGCGAAGCCTTTCCTTTAATGGACCAACAGAGTGCCAATATTCTAAACATGATTGGACTTAGCCCAAAATGGCCATAAGTCCTCAATTCAAATTTAACTGGGCTAAATGGCTCATAACATAATTAATTGGTCTTGACTCCAAATTGGAGCAAATATCGTTTAATCTACCTTGGTTTAAGGGTACATCTTATCACTCCTTTGATACTTGGCGTTGTAATTCCTCAACGTCTTCAAAGAGGTGACGGGTCCCGATGACTACACATTGATACGGACCGTGGGGTCCTTAGACTCATGGACTATGAGGTCCTTAACCTTGACCGGGATATCTTAAAACTAACAACGGACTATGATGTCCTTAACCTTGACCGGGATGTCTTAAAACTAACAACGGACTATGACGTCCTTAACCTTGACCGTGATGTCTTAAAACCAACGTCGGATTGTGGAGTCCTCAAATCCACGGACTATGAGGTCCTTAACTTTGACCGCAACGTCTTAAAACTAACAATGGACCGCAGTATCCTTAAACTACCTATTGACCGCAATGTCACTAAACTAAACAACAGGGCTCCCCTAATTGCTCTCTTGTTGGATCTAAACGATCCCGTTAAGTTGATTTTAGTCTAAAATTAGACTAACGTATCCTTAACAAACGTTTAAGTTGATCTTAGTCTCAAATGAGGCTAACGTATCCTTAAACCCAACCCCTAAACCCAAATCTAAGAAAGATACGGATTTGGACTAGTCCACGCCCTACGGGCGACAACATAACTTAGTCTCCGTATACAATCCACGGGCAACCAAATATAAAATAAACACACACGACACGAAGTGATCATCTGGAGAAGGAGAAAGTTGTTACCGCAATGCGGTAGCATAATTAACTGGCGCCTGCAGGGAAGAGCATCCCCACAATCAAAAACCCTTCAAGCGAGGGGGAATCTGATGAAGTCTGCTACATCGGACGCATCCGTTTAAACCTTCGATGCACGGTGCCATAAATCAACTTGGCATCTTCGGAGAGGTGGACGGATAGCACCAATTAGCATCTGCCCCGAATTTCAGGCGAGACGTCCGCGTCGCGCTGTCATTCGGAGGGGAACAGATTCTGGCACGCCCGGTGGGACCTTTTCCTCTTTCCACTCCACATTTCGTGTGTCGTCTTCGCGAACGAATCGCGGTTTGTTAATGGTTGCCCTAGGGTTTCAAGTTACTAAGATTTGGTCTTTTGCCTGGCGCAGAAATCAAGCATCAATGGCCTCCAACTACTCGAGCTGCTCGAAGTGCCAATGCAGCCGACGCTCCACCTCACCTGGAGGTGTAGCATATGGGCCTCAAGCGGCCTCCGTCCTCACTATGCCTGTAGAAAAAGTGACTCAGGCCACCACCGGCCTGTTTTTTGGAACCATGATCCCTCCTGCAAGCTTCACCCTGCCAATGCCCGTGCCGGAAGCTTCAAAGAAGTCGGTTTTTGATCGGCTCACTACTACAACGGCCCCTTTCAACGAGTCGTCCAATATCAAATCAACAGCCTCTGTCTTTGCCAGGCTGAGTCAGAACCCTGATGGGCCCGCTAAGAAGCCCATGGACCCGGAAATGGCCGTCCCGAGGAAGACAGCCATCCCTGCTCCAGAAGTCGTCAAGGCGGCTTCTCCTGTCAAAGAGTCAGTCTTTTCAAGGCTGACTATTCCCGCTCCTGCCCCTGCTCGAGTATCTGTCTTTGACAGATTGAATATTGCCACTCAGAGGACGACCTCCGTCTTTAAGAGGCTAGCACCAGCAGCGCCTCATTCGGACAAGAGGCAAGATGAAGCTGTCCCTATCGCCAAGCCAGTCCCAACGGCTCGTCATGCTCGATGTCGCCACTGGCGCCGAGTAAGAAAGGCTGGGGGCAACTCCCCCTCGGGGCTAACTCCATCCGTTCCAATGTTGGAAATTGATGCTGCTGTTCTAACTGGGAACAGTTTTGAACCACTTAGGAGGGTACGTAAGAACTCTGCAACTGCTACGCTAAAAAGATCTCCTCCACCTGCGGAGAGGGTTCCGGAAACAAAGCTGGAGCAGCCCCCTCAACGGTTGTCCTCCAGGATTTATAAGGTCTGGCGGAGAATTCAGGACTCGGTAATTGACCAAAATCACTTTCGCCAACAGAAAAGGGCAAAAGAGCAAGAAGAAAAGAACCGTCCAAACAAACAACAAAGGACGACCACCACCAGGGTGCCTGCTGCAACGGCCCCCTCAACTTAAACGGCCCATAAGAGAAGGAGGCCAGAGAAAATTCCCACGCCCGCGGCAAATGCCAAGGACAGCGAGCCCAAACGCCCTAGGTCTGGGGGCATGGTGGTTCATACCGTGTACATGGCGTTTGGTAAAGAGGATAGCCGTGCATCTACAGGTCATCGGCCGCTTACACGGTCACTAACCAAAGCTCAGGAGCAACAGCAAAAGCTCCAGGAGATGATGAACGCAATGGCCGCACTCACTGGGCCAAAAGAAAGCCCCGAAGCGTACTCGGATGAACGCCAGGAGCAAGAAACTGATGCTGAATTCCTTCGTCGGGTATTGGAGAAGAAGGATAAAGAGGCTGCTGAACAAGCAGCCAACATAAAGTGTATGGCCCTCCTGTTCCAAGACATGGTGGGGATGATGATCCAACAAGATCCTCCAGCTGAAGATCCCCCAATCGTCCTTGAAGACGACAGGGGAGAAACGTCAAATCCTCCACCGGCTCTGTCAACAGCCAAGGAGGATACAATCTCCAAAGCTGACTTGGACGAGTATATAGCCCAAAAAATACGGGTCCATCAGGCAACTGAGGCAGCTGGTTAGGTCGTAAAAACGGGGCGACCATATCCGAGCTGGTACGATCAGATAAAGTACCCACCGGGCTATACAATACCCAAATTCCACGTCTATAAGGGGACGGGCAATCCCCACCAGCATGTTGCCCAGTTCAGGGCACTCTGCGGCCACACCGGCGGTGATGATAAATTGTTGCTTCGCCAGTTTGTTGGTAGTTTATCGGAGACAGCATTCGAGTGGTACTCCGAGCTTCCAAACGACTCTATTAAGACATTTGCGGAGATGGAGCTGCTGTTTACCCAGCGTTTCGCAAGCGCCAGCGAATGCACTCCGATAACGGCGTTGATTAATGCCAGGGTGAAACCAGGCGAGACGTGGGTCCAGTACGCTATACGCTGGCGAAACTTGTGGTCGAAATGCGAACAACGCATTGAGGAAGCGCCCGCGGTGGGCATGTTAGTGGGTACCCTAGATCCCCATGCAACTATCTCCCAGTTCATGATGTTCTTTAAGCCGACCACGTTCCAGGCTTTGATCGACAAGTTGGCCCAGATGGACCAGATGGGTCACAGACCGTCTCCCCCGAAGCCAGAACCTCGGAATGACAAGGGTAAAGGGAAGGCAACCTTCGTCGCGAACGCTCAGCAGCAACCCAGTGCCCCAAAGACGGCGGATCAACTGGAAGAAAGAAGGCGGTATTATAACGAGAAAATGAAGTGCCCCTACTCGTTTCCGCGGGACAAGACGAAACGGTTATTCGAGCTGGCGGTACGCTACAGGCTTATCAACTTGCCAAACCCAAGGCGACCGCCGCAACCCAATGAGGTGAATAACCCCAACTACTGCCCTTACCACCAAACGGTAAGCCATCCGATTGAAGATTGCTTCGTCTTCAAAGGATGGATTGAAGATCAATACCTACAGGGCAAGTTTGCGCTGTCCGAAAAATGGAAGGTGAACCCGCCACAGCCGCATACTCCTCAGAAGGCGGATACACCGGGGGCAACCTGTTCTTTTATTGAAGAAGCGCCATGGGAGGTCGTGCTATCAGCTAAAACCAAAAGGATGCTGAGTGATCTTCACACATTCCCGGCGGTCGAATGGAAGAACCCGCTCGAACCTCAAATCATCGAAGGGATGTTGAAGCCGCGTCCAACTACAAAGATCGGTGGTGATGGCCCAAGTACTCACACCCAACCGTCAAAATCTTCGAAGAAAAAGAAGAAGAAGTCCAAGAAGCCCGTGAAGCCTGGAGACAAGCGCACGGATTTGCAGAAACAGATTGACGCGCTGGAGGAGTACAATCAAAAGGCGCGGACTCCTATCACATTCCAAGAGTTCCTCAACCACGTCTTTCAGGAGGAAGATAATGGAGAAAGCTCGTCGGATGAATCCAAGGGGTATGTGGCGAGTTGTCATGTGATTTCCCACTCGTTTACGGACGATGAGAAAACTCCTGGCACTGAGAAACTGGGAGCACAGCCTGAGCCAGAACTTGTATGGCCGACAGATGAAATGATCGACGCCTTTCTAGACGAGATTCGTTTGAAAAGTAAAGCCGATCGAGAGCGTGAGATGGCCGCATTAGAAGGAGCCAAACGCAGGCGACCAAACGAAAGAGTCGAGGCATTCCCGCCAGGTCACGAGACACCCGACGCAGATAAAAGACAAGGAAAAGGTTTGCCAAAGCCTTGTCAATGGGAATGAAGCTACCATCCTCGGAAGAAAACACGCTCAATGGGGCAGAGAGACACCCTAATTACTGCTTGTATCATCGGAGGGTTTCACACCCTATTAAGGAATGCGGTGACTTTAAGACATGGTGGCAGGGTATCACGCCCCGCTTCCCAAAATACGGAATACGAGGGGTTGACAAGGCCAGCCATGCTCCTACGGTCAAGGAAAAGTCCTGCCGTAGTCACACTTCGGCTTCTAGCTTTACGTGGTAATCAGTAAACAATGCGCAGGTAATGAGAAATGCAGTAACTGAAACAAATCAAATACAAAGAACTGACCTGATGGAGGTAAAAAGAGTATAACTCTGGATAGCTGATCAAGATGTCCGCGATGTACGTCTAGTCCTGGTCCAGGCTAGATCCACTTCTCACTCTGAGCATGCATACTCAGGTCGTCAGAGCGACACAATAGCAATATAAACATATAGATGCAAGTAGCAAATCAGATAGTGATAATAGATATATAAAATAGTAATCAAGACGGTAACGATATGAACATGCAGTAATCAATGAAGTGTCCAATAGATCAGGTGAACGGTAAAACAGTAATATAGTATGCCAGGTATGTCAACACAGTAAGTAATGCATATCAATGCCATTATCCCTATCAGTCTCTAAGTCTCACTGTACAGGTCACTAAGCCTATCGTCAGTCCAAGTGTGAGAGTCAACCACTCGCGAGTGTCCTCCACCCAAGGGTAGGACCCAAGGGCAAGGGACCACGGGCCCAAAATGTAACTCACGGTAATAATCATGTACCCTGTAAATCTCCATATATCTCCATATATATAAGCCGGCATGGGACTCCCGAGATTCTGTTGAACTCATACTCAAACTACCCCACACCCCGTGGTCTACATCAAATGCTAACCATAACCTCAAATACCAGTCGGTCTGTGACAAGTCTGCACGAGAACTGGAGACAGGATCTCCATCAAGCACGTCCCGACTAATACCTAAGATAAATGGCAGTGTCTGGTGCCTTATCTGTGACACCCATGCAAGAGCCTCCATAAGTGTCCCATACCACTTATAGTCACACTTACACGCGTCCCACAGACGTCGACAATACAATAGAATAATAGGGTTCACTGATTGTGTACAAGTACGTGTCACTTTCATTTATTCACTCATGCACGAACATTAACGTACTTGCCATAATCATCACTAATACCTAACACTGGGTAATGCACATGATCACTAGGTTATCAATGCAGTGACATATGTATGATATGATGAGTAACAGTAAGTAAAACATGATTAGGATGTCATAAATCAGTATTCTACCACCTGCATAATTTATTATAAATCATACGTGTTCAGTTTAGCGAAACGATGAACGGGGATTAAATAGTATGTTTGAATATCTATCCAGCGAGTTTGGTTTCACGTCAATCGGGTTTCAGGATCACTAGTTATGGCCATCTCATTTTAAGCGTTCACGGCTGGAAATCCGGTTTCAGAATCGAAAGTCCGTTTCGCAACGCATTTAAATCCCAGTTGAGATTAGGGTTTAGCGACGCTACAGTTGAATGAAATCTAGGGTTTTCAGTAGGGTATTCAACGCAACAGACGGATTCTCAATCGTGTCTGTACGTCGAAAGTTATACCCTGTTCAATACTAGTATGTCAATTCTGATTCTGTTGGGACTGTTATACGTCCCGATCTTTTAAATTACAGATTAAATAGCAAACGATGATGAAACAGAATGAAACTACTTGTGTTATCTAGCTAACAGATTCACCTTTAATAAACCATGGAGTTCCACAACATAAGAGTTCAGGAAATAAGGTGGCACGCATTATGGGACAGTAAATAATAATTAGAGTCGCTCTAGACTGTAATCCAGAGTCGCACTCCGATCTAAATATTGTCACAATTTAAGTACAGAAACCATGAGAAACTTGCATAGGGTTATAGTTCGTCGAGTTGGCTAAAATTTAATCCCTCGAATGCATCATTCCAGTATGTACATAATTTACGGTGATTTTAACCATTTTCAGATACGAGAAATTTCTAGTTTTACGGGTATACTTGGGGTTATTCGTTATAGTCACTAACAGTCGTATTATCCAGTGAATTTTATACATAGTATTTAAAATCACATGGGCCAGCAAATGCCCTCATGTTCCGTCAATATAAATGAAGGTTTCCATTGAGATCATGCATCGAACGGTTACGCCATATAGTTTATCGGAAATAGTAAATAAGGAATCCATACGATTGTAGTTTGTAACTAACATAAAGTAGCATGTAGCAAGTAGGGAACTTGCCTGACGATGAATTGATGGCACGGCAGCGAGGGCAGTAGTGACACGGCACATGCATGGAGTAGCAAGCACACGACGAGTCTCGGCTAGGTTTGGGCTTGGCTCGAGCTTGGTGACGGCTGTTGCGGCTCAGATGATGTTGTAGCTCCGTCGATGGTTGGTTAATAGAAGAGGGAGAGAGAAGGATTTAGAGAGAGAGAGAGAGAGAGAGAGTTAGACAGACAGAGAGAGAGAGAGTTAGAGTTAGACAGACAGAGAAAGTTAGGCAGAGAGAGGGAGAGTGAGATTTAGAGAGAGAGAGAATTAGAGAAATTGAGAGAGAGTGAGAAAGAGATAGAGACAGAGAGATTAAGAGAGAGAACAGAGAGTGTGAGAGAGGGAAACAGAGAGAGTGAGAGAGAGAGATTGCAGGGGGCGTCGAGATGGGTGCAGGGGAGTCGAGCTCGGAGCTCCGGTGATGGAGAGGGGAGAGCGGGGGAGGATGGTGAGGAGATGAGGGTGGTGACGAGGGGGCCCGATGAGGTGGCCGGCGGCATGGGGTGATAGCGACAGAGGAGGCTGGGCGATGGTGATGAGGGGTGTAGGTCCTCGGGTTCGTTGCGTAGTCGGCGACGTGGAGGAGGGAGAGGGGAGTGAGGTGATGGTCGAGGAGGGGAGGTGAAGGTGGAAGTGCGCTCGGGGAGGACGTCGGCGGTGGTGGCGACGGCGGGCGTAGGCGTGGGCTCGAGAGAGGGAGAATATGTGTTTGTGAGTGAGAGACGAGTGAGCGAGATAGGGGAGGAGATTGGGGGATCGCGAGGAGGTAACGATAAGGCGAGCGTGGGCGTCGTGGCTGCGAGCGTTAGCGACGGAAGCGGCGGAGATTACTGATCGCGTGGGCGGGAAAGAGGGAGAGACGTTGGGGAGGGGATGAAGAGTGGGCCGGGTCGGGTTTGTTGGGGGGAAAACGGGCTGACGGGCTTGGGCCAGAGAAAGGATTAATTGTTTAAATCCTTGGGAAAAATGAGTGTTGGGCTCGGGCTTGGATGAGACGGGCTGGCTGGGTTTAATTTAAATAATTTCTATTATATTTATTTGTTAGTGGGCTTGGAGGCTGAGTAAAAGAATTGATTTAATTAATTCAAAAGAAAAGTGCTGGGCCGGAGTATTTATTAATAAAAGGAAAATGGGTGTTGGCTGAGGGAATTTATTTGAATGGGAAAAGTGGGCTGGGGATTTTAGGAAATAATCAAAATGAATTGGAAAGTCCGGGCCGGACTTGGGATTAAGAAAAAGAAAGGGAAGGATTTGGGTTTGGTGTTTAATGGGGTTTTAAAAATAAATAAATAATTATAAGTAAAAATAAATAAATTTTATAAGTGAAATAGAAATACAGATATTGGTATAGAAAGGGGCTGGGTATTACACAGGGATATGTTGCTTACCGGCAACATTTTAAGCGCATGAAACGCAGAACTCGTCGGGAACAAAGAAGTACAACCGACAGACACGAAGGAACTACCGGCAACTGTTACACGGTCAACGCCGGAGGATCGCAGGTTCTCACCTTTGGGAGCGACTCTGATGAGAAAATGGCTCTGGGCCCTCTCTTTAAAGAATCCGTTTTAGGTAAAGAGGAAGAACCAGAAGCCTGTGAAAACATTCAGCTGCGCAATCGCACGCTCCCGGAAAAGAATATTGGACCCGCAACTAGGAAAGATAAGGGAAAGGAAAAGGTCGCTGAGGATATCGCATTAGATGACCAAGTCATGAAAGAGCTGACTGCCAAGGATCCGCCCAAGAGGAGTAGGGTAGACTACAACATCCTAGCGCACCTGAGGAAGCTACCCTCTCAGCTCAGCATTCTCGACGCCCTTCTATTATCAAAAGAAGCGAGAGATTCATTAATCAAGGCGCTACAGGAACCCGAGCAATTCCAAGCCTTTCTCGCCGAAGAAAGGATGAAGGACGAACTGGAAGAAGTACACACGGCCGACATCATTTTCGGTGATGAAGACCTGCTCCTTGGGACGTGCGACCACAACCGTCCCCTATACGTCTTCGGATATTGCCACGACATCAAGATAGGCAAAATCTTAGTTGATAATGGATCCTCCGTCAATCTCCTTAATGTTCGGGTATTGAAGGAAATCTGCATGAGCGTTCAGCACCTCGCTCGTGATAAAATGACCATCTCCGGTTTTGATTCCCAGTCATCACGAACTCTTGGATCTGTGATATTGACGCTACGCTTTGGGTTACTCGTCACGGACATTAAGTTTCACGTCATAGACGCTAAGACATGCTACAATGCTCTGCTCGGCCGACCATGGTTACACGAGTACAATATCATCCCCTCTACACAGCATCAGTGTATGAAATATTGTAAGGATGGTCTCGAGTATACCGTAACAGGTGACCTGAACCCATTCTTCGTGAACGAAGTCCGCAAGTACGAAGATGCAGAGTACTTTCTGCCAGATTTCGAGGATACAGAAAGGTGTCGCAAACCAGAGAACAAAGCCGCCGCCACCATTCCTGTTTTCGGGAGTGATACCGAAGACGAAGAAGAGATAGTTTACGCTGGGCCGTCTCGACGCAACAACTCAGGACCGTCTGCCCCCATGTTGATCTTCGGAAGCGACTCGGAAGATGAGGTGAATGCTGTGTTCTCCAGTCGACCGTCAATACGAGAATTCCCTGGTGGTGATCAGAGTTTGCAAATTATTATGATTTCATGGGAGCAATACAAAGATCTTGATGCACTTGAAGCTCACAGCGTGCAGGAGATGGGAACATTTTACGTCCCTCCCAGGCGAAAAGACGAAAAGGTGATCCTATTCTATCAGTCCACAGAAACAAGAGTGGAGAAAGAGATCTAGCACGGGGCGGATTCTACACTTGACAGGCTCCAACCCATCCGTTTGCCCAGATATTATACGAACGGACTAAAAAGACTATTGAAGCGCCAAGGGGTACCCTTAAAACAGACTATTCGACAAGCTCGATTCTATAACAGGATTTGGGATGTCCCTGAGACCCAGCGCAAACTGCCCAACGGGAGAATGGAAACGCTTGGGCTTGGATACGTGAGATCCGGGAAACGGGAACGAGTCCACAGTAGCTACGCCATATATAACTTCGATGAAGAAGAGGACGACCTGTCAGAAAGCGCCGACTCCGTGTCAAAACTAGATCTCGCAATCAAAATGTCGAGTCCGTCATTTGAAGAAAGAATAGACAAGCTTATCAGGAAAGCGGGTCAAAAAGCTCGGGACGACCATAATCGCGAAATGGCCATCTACGAGAAAGCCAGGACGCGGCGTCTTCTTCAACAGGCTGCAAAAGACGAAGATGCTCCTCCCTGTCAACCTGCCGTGCAAAAGGCCCGACGCAGAGGCAGAAATAAGTCAAGAAGCGGAAAAGGAGGTCGACAACAACAACGCAAGATCAAAGAGTCATGTGATCGGGTATTGCGCGGTCCGGATTTGTCCCTCATGAAGAAGATGAATCGAGCGTATTCTTTCCCTCAAGACAAGATGAAGAAGATACTTGATCTCGCTTTAAAACATCGAATGATCACATTGCCGGAGTCTAAGCACCCTGAGCAAGCTAACGAGGTCTCTCATCCGGGCTACTGCTCTTATCACCGAGCCATAGGACACCCTATCGAAGACTGCTTCACCTTCAAGAACTGGGTCGAAGACCAGTACCAGTAAGGCAAGTTTGCTCTATCCAGCAGCTGGAGGGTAACGCCGCCACAAAAGCACGAACCCAAAGCCACAAGGGCAGAACCAGATCCACGTCGGTCTTGGAAGCGAGCTCGTACCTGTCATATGATAACAGTATCAAAAGAAGAGCCCGAGAATATGGACGACCTTTCCTGGTGCTTCGAAAACAGTAACGATGAGGTCATTTCGGAATTTCCACCAGCACCGAAAGAGCTGGAGGATGGAATACATACTACTGCAGATAACCTTAAGAAAATTGAGTTGGGGACAACGAACGACCCGCGGCCGACATTTGTCAGCGAATTGCTATCTGAAGAAAGGGTAGCTGCGCTAAAAGACGTGCTTATGCAGTACAGAGATTGCTTCGCGTGGAACTATTCCGAAATGCCAGGACTAGATCCAGAAATAGCTGTCCATAAATTGACAATATCCCCGGACATCAAGCCAGTTAAACAAGCGCCGAGAAGAATGTGGCTCGAGCTTGAGATGAGCATCAACGCCAAAGTCAAGAAGCTGATCGACTCTGGGTTTATCCAAGAAGTTCAGTACCCGGATTGGATCGCCAACATCGTCCCAGTAATGAAGAAAAATGGGACAGTGCGCATCTGCGTAGACTTTCGAGATCTCAATAAAGCTTGCCCGAAGGACGACTTCCCAGTACCAGTCACCGAGCTGATGATAGATAACACGTCCACTCACGAGGTTTTCTCTTTCATAGACGGCTCATCAGGGTATAATCAGATAAAGATGTATCCCGAGGACCAGAAGCACACCGCTTTCCGGACCCCTCTGGAAATATTCTGCTACAAGGTGATGCCCTTCGGTCTAAAGAACGCCGGTGCCACCTATCAAAGGGCCATGACGAAGAACTTCGATGATCTCATACATGAAATCGTCGAATGCTATATCGACGACCTCGTGGTGAAAAGCAAGTCGTACGAGGAGCATTTAGAGCGTCTGAAGACCGTATTTCAACGCCTTCGGCAATACAACTTGAAGATGAACCCCCTCAAATGCGCGTTCGGAGTTTCCTCGGGCAAAGTCATAGGATTCATCGTCCGACACCGAGGTATCGAGATAGATCCGTCAAAGATCAAGGCGATCATGGAAATGCCACCGCCAAGGACTCTCAAATAATTGCGGTCTCTCTAAGGGAAGCTCTCGTACATCCGGCGATTTATAGCCAACCTTTCAGGCAAGTGCCGCCCTTACAACCACCTGATGAAGAAGGGAACCCCGTTCGTCTGGGACCACAAATGCCAAGGCGCACTGGACGAGATCAAGCAGTACCTGCAGAACCCGCCGGTGTTAGCTGCGCCAGTCAAGGGAAAGCCTCTTATTTTTTATACGACAGCCCTCGAAGGTTCCTTAGACGCATTATGGGCACAAGAGAACGACCAAGGGAAAGAGAGAGCGCTCTACTATTAAGTCGAGTTCTTCTGGGGGCAGAAAGCAATTACTCCCCCATCGAAAAACACTGTCTGGCGTTGATCTTCGCGATAACAAAACTCAGGCACTATGCATTGGCGCATGAAGTCCGTCTTATATCAAAGGTGGACCCCCTCAAATATCTGATGTCAAAGGCCATATTGACAGGGAGACTCGCTAAATGGGCCTTGCTCTTGATGGAGTTTTCAATAACCTATCAGCCTCTTAAGGCAGTCAAAGGCCAAGCCATCGCCGACTTCCTCGCTGAACATCCGATACCAGCCGATTCCCCTTTGAATTGCGAACTGCCAGATGAACACGCGTTTGATGCGATCGACGGTGGTGGTAACCGGTGGGAACTTTATTTTGATGGAGCGTCTTCCATGAAGAAACGCAAACAAATCACCCCTATAATCAAATCAGGAGTAGGCCTTATCTTCGTAACCCCGCAAGGAGGGATGATGCGATTCGCCTTCTCCTTGACAGAGCCAAGGAAGAACAATGAAACCGAATACGAAGCTTTGATAGCAGGCCTCGAGATCGCCGTCGACATGGGAATTGAGAACCTCGTCATAGACGGAGACTCCCAACTGGTCGTTAGTCAAGTGAATGGCGACTACCAGACATGCAAGCCAGAGCTGGTGAAGTATGGCGAGAGAGTGCAGCAATTGCTGACTCAAATCCCCTCCTACATGATGGAAAGCATACCGCGCGTGGAAAATAGCAAAGCAGATGCACTAGCTAAGCTCGCTAAAGAACTGGCTGACGAGAATCTCGATGACATCAGGATTGTGGTACAAAGCCGTCGGGTGCTTGCCCCAGTAGAAATACCTCCGGAAACATCTGAAGAAAAGGGAGCAACTGAGCAGACGACCCTGCAAGTAAAAGACCGGGAAAAGGCCGAAGATTGGAGAGAAGTCTTTATAGACTACTTCAAGCGCCGCCGAACGCCCGAAGATGCATCCTCAAGACATCAGCTCATGAAACGGGCTCTATCCTTCGCCTTCGTCAATGATACTCTGTACAAGAGGTCGTTTGATTCTCTGTGGTTGAGATGTCTGGGACCTGACGAGGCGGAAAGAGTCATTCAGGAAGTTCATGACGGACTTTGCGGTTCTCACCAAGCGGGGCCGAAGATGAAGTTGAAGATTAAACGGATGGGCTACTATTGGCCCGCGATGATTCAGGACTGCCTCGAATATGCGAAGCAATGCCACTCGTGCCAGATTCATGGGGACTTCATCCATCAGCATCCAAATCCACTACATACGACGATGGCTAGCTGGCCATTCGAGATGTGGGGAACTGACATAGTCGGCCCTATCGAACCAGCATCGTCCAGGGGACATCGCTTCATCCTAGCGACGACTGACTACTTGTCCAAATGGGCAGAAGCAGTACCATTGAGGGAAGTGAAGACGGAGAATATCCTCCATTTCTTTAAGGCGCACGTCATATATCGGTTTGGAACCCCGCGAAGGATCATCTCCGATAACGGGCCGGCCTACAGGAGCCACAAGATTAGTCACTTCGTGCAGCAACACAACATAGACTGGAGATATTCCTCAGTTTATAATCCGCGAGCTAACGGTCTAGCTGAGGCTTTCAACAAAACCTTGACAAAGATCGTGAAGAAGACGGTGTCCCGAAACAAAAAGGACTGGCACGAGAGGCTGCAAGAAACTCTCTGGGCATATCGAACTACGTTCAAGACGGCCACGAACACTACGCCATACGCGTTAGTGTTCGGTACAGAAGCAGTACTCCCCCTCGAGATAGAGTTACCCTCTCTACGAGTGGCAGTCCACTACGAGTTGACGGACGAAGAAAATGCTCACCTTCGGCTTGAGGAGCTTGATGCCCTTGACGAAACACGGCTCATAGCGCAACAAAATCTGGAGGCTTATAAAGCAAAGATGACGCGCTCATATGAAAGATTAACCCGGCCGAGGACATTCCGCCAAGGCGAACTCGTGCTAGTGGTCAAAAGGCCTATGATTCCCAATCGCGCCAAGCGGGGAAAATTCGAGCCAAACTATGAAGGCCCGTACATCATAGACAAGGTCTACCAGGGTGGAGCCTATCTGCTCATGGATATGCACGGTGAAAGGCCTTTCAGGCCAATAAATTGTCGCTTCTTGAAGAAATACTACGCCTAACGAGTCACAGCCTAGGTCAATGATAGATGACGACGACTATGTCCGCTCGCTATCTTCCTAAGCCCAAACTCTATAAGTAGTAGCCGGCCTTCTTCGCCACGGACCGAAACGTCCTTAAACTAATGACGGACCGAAACGTCCTTAAACTAATGGCGGACCGAAACGTCCTTAAACTAATGACAGACCACTACGTCCTAAAACTAGTTGTTGACCGAGAGGTTAATAAACTACGGCGGATTGAAACATCACAAAGTCGATATTAAAAAAAAATTTAAAAAATAAAAAAAAATATAATAAACGGTATGTCCATAAGCAAAATGGGCACGGATGAAAACCCGAAAGGGCTCCATGAGTAAAAACAGCAGGGCTATCGGCGAGTGTTCGTGAAAATCCGAAAGGGCACGACCTCGTAAAAAAAAGAAGATAAAATAAAAACGGTACGTCCATAAACAAAATGGGCACGGAAGAAAACCCGAAAGGGCTCCGTGAGTAAAAACTGCAGGGCTACCGGCGAGTGTTTGTGAAAACCCGAAAGGGCGCAACCTCGTTAAAAGACACTTACAGGATCCTCTCGACCTTGTGAGGAGAAACCACCCGCGTGGGATCCTTACGACTCACAAGGGAGCAACACACTTAGGAGTCCTCACGATTCCTAAGGAGAAATTACACTTGCGAGATCCTCACGACTCGTAAGGAGAACTCTCTTATGGGACCCTCGCGGCTCATAAGATTTGAAAGTCTTAAGTTACAGAGACATAAACCTGTACTTAAGCAATTCCCCCACAAACTTCGATATTGCCCTACAAGTGTCTCAATACTGACCCTTGTATACAATCCACGGGCGTGAATAAACATTTCCCTAACCAAGTCCCATCTGTGACTAGGGATATGTTCATATGGTGAACAACCCTTGTAAGTCATGTTCCCCTCCGAACGGCGGCGCACAGGACCGCTAGGTCCTGGCACTGAGATTCGGGGCAGATGCTATTTGGTTTTATCTGTCTACCTCTCCGAAGATGCCAAGTTGATTTATGGCACCGTGTATCGGAGGTATAGACGGATGCGGCCGATGTAGCAGACTTCGTCAGATTCCCCCTCGATTGAGGGTTTTTTTTTTATTGTGGGGACGCTCTTCCCTGCAGGCGCAAGCCCCTGCAGTTAATTACGCTACCGCATCGCGGTAAGCACTTTCTCCTTCTCCAGAATTTCACTTCGTGTCATGTGTGTTTGTTTTGTTTGTGGTTACCCGTGGATTGTATACGGAGACTGAGTAATGCCGTCGCCCGTAGGACGTGGACTAGTCCAAATCCGTATTTACTTAGATTTGGGTTCGGTGTTTTTTAGTTTAAGGATACGTTAGTCGCGTTGCGGCTAAGATCAACTTAAACGTTCGTTAAGGATACGTTAGTCTGATTTGAGACTAAGATCAACTTAACGGGATCGTCTAGATCCATTTCCAGTTTAAGGACGTAGTGGTCCATTTAATATATGGCCGTCGGGACCCGTCACCTCTCTGACGACGTTGAAGAATTACAACGACATGTGTCAGAGGAGTTCGGAGATGTACCCTTGAACCAAAGTTGATTTGGGGTTTTACCATTCATTTAAATGTCTAAGGATGCGTTAGCCGTATTTGGGGCTAAGATCAACTTAAACGGGACCGTTTAGATCCGGCAAAAGAGCATTTGGAGGCTCTATTGTTCCAGTTTAGGGACGTAGTGGTCCATTTTCCAGTTTAGGGACGTGGTGGTCCGATATTAGTTTAGGGACGTTTCAGTCCGATATTAGTTTAGGGACGTCTCGGTCCGATATGTGGTCGTCGGGACCCGTCACCTCTCTGACGTCGTTGAAGGATTACAACGATAAGTGTCAGAGGAGCTCGGAGATGTACCCTCGAACCGGATATAAATTAATTTAAAAGAGCAGTCGTGCTCAGTCAATTTAATTTAAGGACTTATGGCCGAAATTGGGCTAAGTCCAGCTTCAATATTTTTTTTTTTTGTCTTCGGCCTGTTCTAGGGCTTTACCCCTTTTTAATAATGCACTGCATTATTCTTGTTTTGATTGGGCTCTGCCCTTTATAAATGATGCAGAGCATCTATTTTGTTTGGGCTCTGCCCTTTTTAAAATGCATAGCATATTTGATTGAGCCTGTTAGGCCTTTTAATTGGGCTCTGTCCCTTTTCTTTATGATGCAGCGCATCTGTTTTAGTTTGGGCTCTGCCCCCTTTTTTTTAAAAGTAATGCGTTACATTTTATTAGGCCCGTTAGGCCTTCTTTAATTGGGCTTGGCCCTTTTGTAAGCAATACAGTGCATTTGTTTGGCGCTTTGCGCTAAGTAATGAGCGCAAGCTCATATGATGATGACACATGTCATGCTCTGGTGAGCGCAAGCGCAACAGCGCAGTGCGCTGCGCTAGTGCGCTGAGCTGTTGCGCTGCTAACACGTGGCGCGCTCTGGTGAGTTGCGCCAATTCCAGAGAGCGAAGCTCTATTTCAAGAGCGCAAGTTGTTTTACAGCTGACACATGGCGCTCTCTCAAGAGCGCAACAGCGCAGTTTGAAAGTGCAAAGCATTAAGAATCTTTTAGATTCAAGAACAGGAGTGCAGAGCACTATTTAATTTCTTGATCTAATTTAGATCAAAGAAAATAAATTTTTCTTTTTTGTTTCAGGAACCAGAGGTTCATAAAAAAGTGCAAAGCACTATTATTACTTATTTTTCTTTTTATTTAAAAATTATTGATCTTGTTCTTAGATCCATAATCTGTCCATAAGAGAATTTTCTCTTTTTCCTAAAGGTTTTTTACCTTTTGTTGTTCTTGAGGAATTCTTCAAGAGTTCTCTTCTCTTTTTCTTTTAGCAAGATCTTCATCCCTTTTTATTGAGGCCTAGGGTCCTTTTTATAGTGCCCATAAATTAGTTAAATTTGTTAAAGAGATCTTTCTCTGAGTGATTTGGGGAATTTTCCCCACCGTTGGATCTTTGATCCAAGGGCTTCTGCATTGCAGAAAAAAATCTTCTTGTTTTAACAAGAACAGAGAAGATTTCTTGGAAATTTAATTCTGCGCGCAAATGCCCCAGCGCGTGACACGTGTCGCGCAGCGCAGAGCGCAGCGCAACTGCGCTGACACGTGTCGCGCAGCGCAGAGTGCAGCGCAACTGAAGCGTTACTTCATAAAAATAGAGGTTTGCTCTGATTGGGCGCGCCTTCTTGGACGCTGCGCTGACATATCAGCGCTTGACATGTGGCGCGTTGCGCCCGAGATTTGAAGCGTTGCTTCAAAATTTTGAATTTTGAATTTCAACAGAGTTTTGCTCTGATTGGGCGAAACAAATGCCCCCCCACCGTTGCGCTCACGTGGCGCACACGTGAGTGCAGCGGTGGCAAACTCTTGATCGTTGGATCAAGGGGTGAGCTCAAGGGGCGCAAGCGCCTTATAAATAGGACCTCTGGCCCTTAGAAAAATCTTACCGTTTTAAGATTTTTATTTTCCAGAGCTTTGCTCTCACTCAAGAACTTCAGAGCTTTGCTCATTTCTAAAATCAGAAACTTTAGGTAAAAATTAATTTAAATCAAATTAATTTGACTTAATCTTAACCAAAGAGCTTTGCACTCACAGATCTTTCGATCCAAAGGGATCCCCATTGGGGTTTCATGAACAGAGCTTTGCTCTCAAAACTCATAGATCTACAGGGATCTTATTCATGGGTTTTAACCCGTGAACAGAGCTTTGCTCATAGATCAAGTGTGGAACTTTTAGATCTGCCAAATGAAGAACTTATCATAAGTTTTCATGGGTTTTTTTTTCAAGGTCCCAAAAATTTTTAAAAGAAAATTTTTAAATATTAAGATCTTCTGATGGATCTTTTCCATTATTATCACAGAGCTATGCTCTTTTTAAGGAATTTTATTCCTTTGAGACCAGAATTTGACAAGTGTCATTCTGTGACAGAGCTTTGCTCTGAAAGAGGAGATTTTCTCCTTATCTCTAGGGATTCTCCCCCCCTTTTTTTAAAAGCAATGTTTTCCTGGGGCCAACTGACAATCTCATCCAATGATGAGATTGTCTTATTAATTGACGTATTGTCATTTAGATTTTGTGGGTCCCTCTTTGGTCTCCTACTCACTGCACTGTGGTGCGGTGTAATTAATTAATTTTAATTTGACTAATGCATTTTCTCTTCTTTTTTTTTTAGACGCCAAATGTTGGAATTACAATACTAATGGCTAAATTGTTCTTTTTGCAGCGATCATGTCTCTAGACACTTCATTCCCGTTCGTCCGCTCGGAGGGGGGATTTCCTGAGGCACCCTTGGACCGTGAAGTCCTGACCATGATTAGAGAATATGACCCGGAGTACAAGAAACTCCACCTTTGGGGGTCTTGGTATAACCAGATCATTATGGGCCGACGGAGCTTCACCTGCGCGGTACCGTCAGAACCCATCACGGCAATTCACTACGCTACCCCACCTTCAGTGCAGTATGCTGTGGAGATGATAGACTGGACCGCGAACAGCTTTCTTCATCCGGCTATGGATGCGGTTCCGGTTCAGCGTCCTATGGTCTTGGATATTCTAGGACGCCGTATTTGTCAGGGAGAAGCACGACCCTGGGGGCAATCATATAACCTTGGTTTGATTCCCCGTCACCCGATTGGCTATCTGCCGTGGGCCCGGTACATCCTGTCGACGAAAAAGTCGCAGTTGATAAGACTAGGACTGTACACCGTGGTCTACGTCTCTCTCTTCCAATATCCTACGCTCCCCACCTGGTGGTTCAAGGCTTTCTTGGAGCAATGGAATATTCCCACCCACACTTTCCTTGCCATGGATCGGGAAGTGTCCATTTCTTTGGAGGAATTCGCGGAGGTATCCGGCCTACCGGTCATGGGGGAACACTATGAAGAGCTGCTCCTGACAGATGAGTACGTCTTCGGTGCTAAGCCGATGGTAAGGGGGATTACGCCGGAAAATGCCGTTCAACACCAATTCCCGAGCCTGATCAAGGTGTTGAACATCTACGAGTCCCTCTTCATCGAACACGGGAGCCGAGGAGTTAATTTTGAGGACTTCATTGCTCGCTTCCTCCGTCCGAGCGTCATTTCGCCAGGAGCCGTCAAATCTGCTATCCTGGATGATCCTTTTGGTCTAGGTTTGGATAACCTGCCGACGAAGGAGATAGACCAAAAGGCTTTCTTCCTCCCAGACTTCCCTACCATATCTTTCGCGGAAATTGCAGCCCCTGGGATGGACGAGAAGGCCTTTTTCTTAGGATTTCTCGGGCTGTGGCTGAGTTGGTTCGCGATCCCAATGCATTCTCATCGCATGCGGCCCTCTGTCTTTTATCCAGCCCACCGCATGGTCATCAGGGTAAAGGTGGCCGTGGGGATTGCCGGCCTGGTGCACCTATATCATGGCCTCTGCCGAGCAGCGGATGCCAACGAGCCCGGGGTACTGCACGTGGTCTTCCTGATGCACTACTTTGCATCGTGGCTCGAGCTACACACGGCGGATGTCTTCGGTATGCATAAAAGGCCTTCATTCTTTGACAAGTGCGGTTTTCCTCGCATTTTACAGCTGATTGGCTCATCAATCGTGACCCCTTCACCACGGGACACCAGGGGTTTACTGCTTCGCCCTCACACCATTGGAGTCGGGATGTCCTTTATTGATAAGGTATTAACCATTGGGAAAGCGTCCACCACTGCGGTGCGACCATTACAGGACTCCTTCAAGGATGGAGCTTCAGTGTTAACGGCCCGGGAAATCCTCCATTTGTATTCTATTAGACCGGGTTTCCTAGTCTTCAGGCAGGACGGTGCAGCAATCTTTATAAGATACATCGTTTTGCCCAACAACTGGGTTACGATCAAGGAGTACCCTTGGAAGCTTTCTTACTGGAACCTGTTGTCAATGAAGAAGGGATGGAGAACGCGTTACATCACTTCATGCACCTGAACACGGGTTCTCGTTTTTTTTATCAGCACGCCGGCCTGCACTCCACGACTCCTTAATGTATATAAAGAGTGGTACAATCATGCGACGGGGGCTGTTATAAAGGAAGAGAGGCGAGTGTTGATCGACCGTAAAGAAGTACCCCCCGGCACCAACCGTAACGCTCCCTTAGTGCCAAGGATCCCGGTGGCTCCTCCTCTAAAAGATGCCGGGGGCAGACCATCACGTGCACAAAGTTCTCCACGTGAGCTGCCACTCCCTGATATCACAGATGCACCTCCTGCACCCAGTGCTCCAGTGGAGACAGTGGTTGTACCCTCACCGGAGTCTAGCATGGGTGCGGACATCGGGACCCGTCGTCCCAAAGTGGCTGCTAAGCGGAAGTCGATCCCCCATGAGCCTAGGGTCGGAGGGCAAAAGAAAAAGAAGTCGCTCTTCGCTGCGGACGTCGTGTTCGGTCATGAACCCCATGCTCCTTATGCCGAGGGTCTGCTCGAATATGGGACTAACGCAGGATTAGTGATGCCGCCGCCGGACGATACAGACTTGGAGGCTGCTCTCAAAGCTTCAGCATGGTTGGCGAGGCGTGACGCGTGGTTAGCTAAGCTTGCGTAGTCAGGTAACTACTAATCGCCTTTCTTTATTGCAATATGTATTCTCCATTGCCTTTGACTAACGCTTTTCTTTCCTTTCTTTTAATAGGCATCACTGATGAAGAAGCCATTGCCGCTTCTCTGAAGACTTTCCAGGAGGAGGAACGTCTCAGAGCGTCTATGGGACTTAGTAAGTTTTAATCCATCAAGTTTCCATCTTCCTCATGTTATGGTCGATCTAACCTTTCTCTTTTTATTGCAGAAACCTCAATGCCGTTCCCACCAAGCGACGCAGATGTTTTACCAGCTGCCGATGTTCCCGCTTCCTCTGGGCCACCGCAGGAGGTTCGTCTTGAAGAGCCGATGAAGGATGCCTTAAAGGCTCTTGAGGCATCCCTGAACGAGGATGACGACGCCTTGAAGGAGGCGTCACTAAGGTCCATCGCGACAGCCCGGGAAGAGAGGAAGCGGCAAAGGCGTGAGGTGAAGGAGCGCCGGGCTGCCTTGGCTGCGGGAGCGGGCCCCAGCACCGTCCCTCGCGCTGATACTCCATCCGAAGAGGCCCCTGTCGCCCTATCCACTGCCCGCAGAGAGGTGGCGCGCGCAGTTCGGAGCGCAAACGGTAAATCCGCTTCAGGTAATATTTCTCTCAGAGTTTTTATTATAAGGGTTTTTAATGTCATTGGTCCTTATATCCCTTATCTTGCAGGGCCGAGTCCGATCGAGGGGGAGGCGGAAACCGTTGATCCCAAAGAAGCAGAGGAGGCGGTACCTGCCGAACTCGAGCCGACGGTGGGTAATGTCGCTGTGGCTTTGGAGCCTGAAGTGGAGGTCGAGGGGCCTACCGCCGAGAAGGTCATTGATGCCGAACCTCAAGTGGTGGCAGATGATATGATCATTATAACCGAACTGAGGCTGGTGGTGAACGAGGCGCTTGAGGCCGGCGACCTCGTGGTGATAGTGGATGAGCCGATGGAGACGGCGGAGCTCGAAAAAGTTGCGGGCGAGATGGGTACGACTCTTGGGGAAGAGTCAACCGCTTCCTTCCAAGAATCCGGCAACGCTCCAATTATTGCCCTCCCTGCTTACGATCTCCTGCCGTCTCCTGGTCGCGGTAGCACGACGACGGTCCCCATCGAGTCGGGTGATGAGGCTACGGGCGGTAGCCTTATGTCGATAGAGGAGGGAGTCGCTTCTGTTTCGGCCGGGAGCTCCTCAGGTAAACCTTAGGTTACTGTCTTTCTTATTTTACAATCTTTTCTGACAAGTTCACTTTTCTTGTAACGCAGGTGCAGCCAGCGCCGATGCCCCACTGCTTGAAGGAGCGCCTTCAACGACTGCCTTGGCGGTGGTTGCCTCCCAACCCTCTCTCATACCGTCTAAGATGTTGGAAGGTATGGGTTTGCAACTTATTAGTCTTATCTTTCAGATGTATAGTGCATGTACTAAAGTCGTGCTGTTGTGTCTTTTCAGGAGTACTTTTTGATCATGTATATCAGATGTTGCTCCCACACTTTTCTTTCCCATCCGAGCTTGCTTCTTCGTCTGGTGGCGTTGGTGAGTATGATTTCCGTTGACATCCTTCCTCCTTTTTTTTATTGATGGAATTACCTCTAACCTCTTTTTCTCATCTCAACTGCAGTGCTACAGATTGAAGGAGGGGATAAGAGATCAGCTGCGTTGCCGACTCTTCCGGCTCTGCCACCTGCCTCAGCTGGTACAGCGACTATCACATTGATAAAGTCTTCCTTTTTTATTTTCAGAACTGTTATCTGATCACATCCTGTTTCTCTTCAGCTGTCTTTCCGGTCTCGGTGCCCTTTGAATCTCGCATCATAATGCCAGCAGGTCCTTACCTGAGACGTCCATCTTCGAAAGGCGCCGCAAACAGCTTACGTATGCTGAGCGATTATATTGAGGAGCTTGACGTCGAGACCCTTACCCCTGCTGCGGATTTTGCTATAGCGGTTAACCCGATGCTGGTGATACTCGTGAACTTTCACGACGAGGGTATCATCGCATCTTGGGTTAACCATTGCAGGGAGATCGAGGCCCGCCTGCGTCGGTTGGAGTCGCTGCGTCCCGCTCCCGAGGCCTTGGCTGCCAGTAATCAAAGAACAGCGTGGATCGAGCAGAGTGCTCCTTACTTCCATCACCTCGAACAAGAAGTCATTTCAAGACGTAAGGAGCGAGGTGAGACTTCGAGCAGGTCTGCCCAACTTCATGCTCGGGTGGAGGCCAACGCCGCACGGCTGAAGGTTGTCTTTGAGGGCCTTCTGCAATGTCTTTCTGAAGGGTTATCATTGAGGCAACACCTTGATGTTGTCGAGCGAGCTGTACCCAGCCAGGAAGCAGCCCAGAAGGCGGCGGAGGAGCAACTTTCATCTTTCTTGCAGCAGCGAGCCCGGGTGGAAGCGGAGGTAGCCGCGGCAGCCGCTCAGGAGGAGGCGCTGAAGGAAGTGCGAGAGCAACTTGTGGATTTACTAAAGACACTTCCTCCTCAGCTATCCCCCTTTGTATCGTTTATAATTGTAGATAAAAGAATGTATATATACACTTTTTCATTCCTTGACATAATGTATCCTGTACCCAATCAAGTTTATGAATAAAAGATACACTCCCCTTTTTTTTGTAATGTGTCATTTTCTCCGTCTTTTCTTTCTTTCATTACCAGCATGACATCTTTAATGCAGCTTATTGGCAGATAACTTCATTTCTCCCAGAGATAACGATGGCTTAGACTGCGGTTTTAGATCGCTGCCTAAGACTTTTCAACTCTATGAGCCGTGAGGGTCTCATAGAGACTTTTCTCCCTGCGGATCGAGAGGATCTCGTAGGCGGATTTTCTCCTTAGGAATCGTGAGAATTTCTAAGTGTGGTTTTCTCTTACAAGTCGTAAGGATCCTGCAAGAGAATTTTTCCCTCTCACGAGTCGAGAGGATTCGTAAGCGGTTGTTTCCCTCCTCGTCGCAATTCGACTTCGGAGAGTGAGACCCGTGAATAGTATGCAAGAGACCATTTTGGATTGACTTGCAGGGCCCCATTGCTCAAGAAGCAAGCTTTTCAATCCTTACTGCCTGAGACCTCATCTTGCAAATTGAGAAGTAAGTTCAATTTGTTGAAGAAATCCCTTTTCTGAAAGATTTGGCGGGATTTCCCCCACCGTCGGATCTTTGATCCAAGGGCTTCTGTTTTACAGAAGATAATCTTTTTGTTTTAACAATAACAGAAAAGATTTCTTCGGAACCTTAATTTTTGTTTAGCGCAAATGCTCCAGGGTATGACACGTGTCGCACAGCGTACAGTGCAGCGCAACTGCGCTAGCGCATCTGCGCCGACACGTGTCACGCAGCGCACGGCGCATACGCCGCTGAAGCGTTGCCTCTTTTAGTTTTGCTTGAAATAGAGCTTTGCTTTGATTGGGTGCGCTGTTTTGGGCGTTGCGCTGATGCGTCTGCGTCAGACACGTGGCGTATTGCGCAGCGCAAATAATCTGAAGCGTCGCTTCATTAAATTAATTTTCAAGACAGAGCTTTGCTCTGATTGGGGGAAGACGAAGCGTTGCTTCATCTCCCGCCTCGGAATTTGAACAGAAGTTCGCTCCGATTAGGGTAAACTGCCGTGACAACTCTTGGAAGTCGAAGAGGCACTTGATGCCTATAAATAGGACCTTTGGTCCCCTCTAGATACTTATCATCTTTCCGATTTCTATTTTCGAAGACTTCAGAGCTTTGTTCTTGCCTTCAAGAAATCCGGTGCCTTGCTCCTCCCTTTTTTTTTTAAAAGTTTTTAGGAAAACTTTAGGTAAAATCGATTCTTAGATTAATCTTAACCAGCAGAGCTTTCATCCAGGGGAATTTATCCTTGAACATAGTTTCGCTCTCTAGGAATTTAGTCCTCTATGTATATTATTGCTTTTCTATTGCTGATCTTCCTGTAATATTTCCTCCAGGAATAATGGCGGCGGTGCATCTATACAGTTTGCACGAGTTTATTACCTACGACGATATCCGCGCTCAGGGTCGTCAACAAAACCAGGAGTTTACAGACGCTGAATGTGCAGAAGTCATGGGTCGTTTGAACGCAAGCGGTGGTTAGCTGTTGCCTCGTCGTTCGGCCCTTTTGAAAGTCGTGTTGGGAGCCATATGGAGAGCACTTCCGGGTCTTCATGAGGCCTTACCGCTCAACGCGCTGGATGATGCCGAAGACAAGGTGCATTCAGTGTACCTGACAGGGCTGATTTCAAAGAAACGACGGAACAGCCTTATTGACATCCTACACCAAGTCTTCCAGCAGACGACGATAGTTGCTGCTTATCAAAGGCCAGGAGGGCTCGCCGATGATCTCGATACAGAGGAGCGAGAAAGACTGCGCAAAAGAATAATTAGAAAGGCCAGAAGAACTCTGGATGGCCTTACTTTTGATTTTCTCAATCCGTGCCCCCGATCTGAGGTTATACCATTGTAATAATTTGAATAATGTTTCTTATGCTTGTAAAAGAAATTTTTTTAGCAGTATGAATGGAAACCCTTCCCTTTTCTATTTCAGCTTGTCTTATTTCTCGTCCTGAGTCTTCTGCCCATGCATAAATGAATGCGTCACGCACGCCAGATCAAATGTAGACCGGATATTCTTTCTGTCATCTTTCTCTTTTCTTTTTTTTTATTGTCAGCGGGCTGTCTTAATAACCATGGTTGATGGATGTCCAAAACGAGTATTCCGACTTTCTTAGGAAACAGCGATGGCTTAGGCCGCAGGTTCTGGTCTGCTGCCTAAGATTTTTCAACTTTATGAGCCGTGAGGGTCTCATAGAGGCTTTTCTCCCTACGGATCGAGAGGATCTCATAGGCGGATTTTCTCCTTAGGAATCGTGAGGATTCCTAAGTGTGGTTTTCTCTTATAAGTCGTAAGGATCCTATAAGAGAATTTTCCCTCTTACGAGTCGAGAGGATTCGTAAGCGATTGTTTCCCTCCTCGTCGAAATTCGACTTCAGAGAGTGAGACCCGTGAATAGTATGCAAGAGACCAGTTTGGATTGACTTGCAGGGCCCCATTGCTCAAAAAGCAAGCTTTTCAATCCTTGTTGTCTGAGACTTCTTCTTACAAATTGAGACGAATCGGGAATTTGCTCGCGGAGAGGGTAATGGTTCTGCGAGTTGACATGAGTCAAGAGGCTCTCGTCACGGAGTGTTTGTATCCGTGAGTCGAGGAGTTTGCTAGGGATTATTTGTTTCCCAAGCGCCAAGGATTATTTGTTTCCTTGGGGTTTGAAACGAGTCGAGAGTTCCCACGGGGGCACTGGTGGCTCTGCGGGTCGACGCGGATCAGGAGGCTCTCGTCAAGGAGTGTTTGTATCCGTGAGTCGAGGAGTTTGCTAGGGATTATTTGTTTCCCAAGCGCCAAGGATTATTTGTTTCCTTGGGGTTTGAAACGAGTCGAGGGTTCCCACGGGGGCACTGGTGGCTCTGCGGGTCGACGCGGATCAGGAAGCTCTCGTCAAGGAGTGTTTGTATCCGTGAGTCGAGGAGTTTGCTAGGGATTATTTGTTTCCCAAGCGCCAAGGATTATTTGTTTCCTTGGGGTTTGAAACGAGTCGAGGGTTCCCACGGGGGCTCTGGTGGCTCTGCGGATCGACGCGGATCAGGAGGCTCTCGTCAAGGAGTGTTTGTATCCGTGAGTCGAGGAGTTTGCTAGGGATTATTTGTTTCCCAAGCCCTAAGGATTATTTGTTTCCTTGGGGTTTGAAACGAGTCGAGGGTTCCCACGGGGGCTCTGGTGGCTCTGCGGATCGACACGGATCAGGAGGCTCTCGTCAAGGAGTGTTTGTATCCGTGAGTCGAGGAATTTGCTGGGAGGGTATGGTTCCCTCTTTGTTTATGCCCTTGGATTGTATACAGGGATCGATGTGATCTTAACTGTAGGGCAAAAAGTTTCATTCTTTCATTTTTTTTATTCTTTCCGCGATGCTCTATCATTTCAGCTTTTATATCGCGAAGGTCGCGATTGCCCAATCATTTCGGCTATTTTTCGCGGTGCCCAATCATTTCGGCTGTTTATTTTATTTTTACTCGCTGCTTTTTATTGCGAGTTGCCCAATCATTTCGGCTATTTCGCATGCATACATTTTACTTGCTGCTTTTTATTGCAAGTTGCCCTATCATTTCGGCTATTTCGTATGCATGTGCGGCTTACTGGCTTTTCGCCGTAAACCTGAACTTGGACACTGATTTTGGCATCAGCACCGCTACAACTGGGATGTTGCCAGGAGCGAATCATCATTTGCCTCTGTCATTGTCGAACAAAGGAGGCTTAGTGACCAGGGTTAGGGTCCTGTCGACTAAGGCTTTTGACTTTATGAGCCGTAAGGGTCTCACAAAGCTATTTCTCCCTACAAGTCGTGAGGATCTTATAGGTGTATTTTCTTCTTAGGAATCGTGAGGGTTCCTAAGTGTTTTGTTCCTCTGTAAGTCGTAAGGATCCTACAGGAGGGTTTTCTCTTTGTAAATCGAGAGGATTTACAAGGGTTATGCGAACATATCCCCAGTCACGGATGGACCTTGGTTAGGGAAATGTTTATTCGCGTCCGTGGATTGTATACAAGGGTCAGTATTGAGCCACTTGTAGGGCAATATCGAAAGTTGTGGGGGTTGCTTAAGCACAGGTTTAGATCTCTGTAACTTAAGACTTTCAAATCTTACGAGCCGTGAGGGTCCCATAAGAGCGTTCTCCTTACGAGTCGTGAGGATCTCGCAAGTGTATTTTCTCCTTAGGAATCGTGGGGATTCCTAAGTGTGTTGTTCCCTTGTGAATCGTAAGGATCTCATGCGGGTGGTTTCTCCTTATAGGGTCGAGAGGACCCTACAAGTGTTTCTTAACGAGGTTGCGCACTTTCGGGTTTTCACAAACACTCGCCGGTAGTCCTGCTGTTTTTACTCACGGAGCCCTTTCGGGTTTTCATCCGTGCCCATTTTGCTTATGGACGTACCGCTTTTATTTTCTTTTTTTTTATTTTCTTTTTCCCTCTTTTTTTTTTACGAGTTTGCGCCCTTTCGGGTTTTCACGAACACTCGCCGGTAGCCCTGCTGTTTTTACTCACGGAGCCCTTTCGGGTTTTCATCCGTGCCCCTTTTTGCTTATGGACATACCGTTTTTATTTTATTTTATTTTTATATGTTTCTTTTTTATATCTCGACAGCCTAAAGATGCTGCGGTAGTAGTTTAAAGACGTTTCGGTCTGCTATTATTTTAAGGACACTTCGGTCCGCTGTTAGTTTAAGGACATTTCGGTCCGCTGTTAGTTTAAGGACATTTCGGTCCGCTATTGAGAAGCTGGCTACTGCTTATAAAGTTTGAGCTTAGGAAGATAGCGAGCGGACATAGTCGTCGTCATTTATCGTTGACCTAGGCTGTGGCTCATTAAGCGTAGTATTTCTTTAGGAAGCGACCGTTTATTGGTCTGAAAGGCCTTTCACCGTGCATGTCCATAAGTAGATAGGCCCCACCCTGGTAAACTTTATCTATGATGTACGGGCCTTCATAGTTCGGCTCGAATTTTCCCCGCTTGGCGCGATTGGGGATCATAGGCCTTTTGACCACTAGAACGAGTTCGCCTTGGTGGAATGTCCTCGGTCGGGTCAATCTTTCGTATGAGCGCATCATCTTTGCTTTATAAGCTTCCAGATTTTGTTGCGCTATGAGCCTAGTTTCATTAAGGGCGTCAAGCTCCTCAAGCCGAAGGTGAGCATTTTCTTCGTCCGTTAGCTCGTGGTGAACTGCCACTCGTAGAGAGGGTAACTCTATCTCGAGAGGGAGTACTGCTTCCGTACCGAACACCAACGCGTATGGCGTTGTGTTTGTGGCTGTCTTGAACGTGGTTCGATACGCCCAAAGAGCTTCTTGCAGTCTCTCATGCCAGTCTTTCTTATTTCGGGACACTGTTTTCTTTATAATTTTCGTCAAGGTCTTGTTGAAGGCCTCGGCGAGACCGTTAGCTCGTGGATTATAGACTGAGGAATATCTCCAGTCTATGTTATGCTGCTGTGCGAAGCGGCTGATTTTATGACTTCGGTAGGCTGGCCCGTTATCGGAGATGATCCGTCTCGGAGTTCCAAACCGATATATGACGTGCGTTTTGAAGAAATGGAGGATATTCTCCGTCTTCACTTCTCTCAATGGTACTGCTTCTGCCCACTTAGAGAAGTAGTCAGTCGTCGCTAGGATGAAACGATGTCCTTTAGACGATGCTGGTTCGATGGGGCCGACTATATCAGTCCCCCACATTTCGAATGGCCAGCTAGCTACCGTTGGATGCAACGGATTTGGGTGCTGGTGGATGAAGTCCCAATGAATCTGGCATGAGTGACATTGCTTCGCATATTCGATGCAGTCTTGAATCATCGTGGGCCAGTAATAGCCCATCCGTTTGATCTTCAACTTCATCTTTGGACCTGCTTGGTGAGAACCGCAGATTCCGTCATGAACCACCTGAACGACTCTTTCCGATTCGTCCGGTCCTAAGCATCTCAGCCACAGAGAATCGAATGACCTCTTGTATAGAGTATCATTGACGAAGGCGAAAGACAGAGCTCGTTTTATGAGTTGATGTCTTGCGGACGCATCTTCGGGCATTTGGTGGGACTTGAAGTAGTCTATAAAGACTTCCCTCCAATCCTCAACCTTCTCATGATCTTTTATTTGCAAGGTCGCTTGTTCAGTCACTCCCTTCTCTTCGGGTGATTCCGAAGGTATTTCTGCGGGGGCGAGCACCCGACGACTTTGTACCATGATTCTAACGTCATCGAGGTTCTCGTCAGCCATTTCTTTAGCAAGTTTGGCCAATGCGTCCGCTTTGCTGTTATCCGCGCGTGGTATGCTCTCCAAAGTATAGGAGGGAATTTGGGTTAGCAGTTGTTGCACCTTTTCACCGTATTTTACCAATTCCGGTTTGCATGTTTGGTAATCGCCGTTTACTTGACTAACGACCAGTTGCGAATCTCCGTATATGAGGAGGTTTTTAATTCCCATGTCAATGGCGATCTCGAGGCCTGCTATCAGAGCTTCGTATTCGGCTTCGTTGTTTGTCCTCGGTTCCGTCAGGGAGAACGCGTAGCGCATTATCCCTCCTTGTGGAGTTATAAAGATGAGTCCTACCCCCGATTTGATTATAGGGGTACTTTGTTTGCGCTTCTTCACGGAAGATGCTCCGTTAAAATAAAGCTCCCATCGGGTATTATCACCATCGATCGCATCAAACGCATGTTCGTCTGGAAGATCGCAGTTTAAAGGAGAGTCGGCCGGTATCGGGTGCTCAGCAAGGAAGTCGGCGATGGCCTGGCCTTTTACTGCTTTGAGTGGTCGATATGCTATCGAGAACTCCATTAAGAGCAGGGCCCATTTAGCGAGTCGTCCCGTCAATATGGCCTTTGACATTAGATATTTGAGAGGGTCCACCTTTGAAATGAGATGGACTTCATGCGCTAATGCGTAATGTCTAAGCTTTGTTATTGCGAAGATCAACGCCAGGCAGTGTTTTTCAATGGGGGAGTAATTGCTTTCTGCCCCCAGCAGCACTCGACTTAAGTAGTAAAGTGCTCTTTCTTTCCCCTGGCCATTCTCTTGTGCCCATAATGCGCCCAAAGAACCTTCAAGGGCGGCCGTATAAAGAATGAGAGGCTTTCCCTTAACCGGAGCGGCCAACACTGGAGGGTTTTGCAGGTACTGTTTGATCTCGTCTAGTGCGCTTTGGCACTTTTGATCCCAGACGAACGGGGTTCCCTTCTTCATCAGGTGGCTGTAAGGACGGCACTTTCCTGAGAGGTTGGCTATAAATCGTCGTATGTACGCGAGCTTCCCTTGGAGAGACCGCAGCTGTTTGAGAGTTCTCGGCGGAGGCATTTCCATGATTGCCTTGATCTTGGACGGATCTATTTCGATACCCCGGTGTTGAACAATGAATCCCAGGAATTTTCCTGAGGAAACTCCGAATGCACACTTGAGCGGATTCATCTTCAAGTTGTATTGCCGAAGACGTTGAAATACGGTCTTCAGATGCTCGAGATGTTCCTCATATGATTTGCTTTTAACAACGAGGTCGTCAATATAGCATTCAACGATTTCGTGTATAAGATCATCGAAAATCTTTGTCATGGCCATTTGGTAGGTTGCACCGGCGTTCTTTAAACCGAAGGGCATCACCTTGTAACAGAATATTCCCAAAGGAGTCCGGAAAGCCGTATGTTTCTGGTCTTCAGGGTGCATTTTTATTTGATTATATCCTGATGAGCCGTCCATGAATGAGAAAATCTCATGCGTGGACGTATTGTCTATCATCAGTTCGGTGACTGGTACTGGGAAATCATCCTTCGGGCAGGCTTTGTTGAGATCCCGAAAGTCCACGCATATGCGCACCGTTCCATTTTTCTTCATCACCGGGACGATATTAGCAATCCATTCAGGGTATTGGACCTCTTGGATAAAGCCGGAGTCTATCAGCTTTTTGACTTCAGCGTTGATGCTCATCTCGAGCTCAAGCCGCATTCTTCTCGGCGCTTGTTTGACTGGCTTGACACTCGGGGATATTGCCAGTCTATGTAAAGCAACTTCTGGATCAAGTCCCGGCATCTCGGAATAGTTCCATGCGAAGCAATCTTTATGCTGTACAAGGACGTCTTTTAACGCAGCCACCTTTTCTTCAGACAGCAGCTCGCTGACGAATGTCGGTCGCGGATCGTTTATCGTCCCCAACTCAATTTTCTTGAGGTCATCTGCAGTGGTATGTATTCCGTCCTCCGGTTCTTTCGGAGCTGGGGGAAATTCTGAGATCACCTCATCATTGCTGTTTTCGAGGCACCAAGGAAGGCTGTCCATGTTCTCGGATTCTTCTTATAGTATTGTTATCATGTGACAAGTACGAATTCGCTTCCAATCCCAATGTGGAACTGGTTTTTCTTTCGTGGCCTTGGGCTCGTGCTTCTGTGGCGGCGCCACCCTCCAGTTGTCAGACAGAGTGAATTTGCCAAGCTGATACTGATCTTCGACCCAATTCTTGAAGGTGAAGCAATCTTCAAGCGGATGACCTACTACTCGATGGTAAGAGCAAAAGTCCGGGTGTGAGGCTTCGCCTGCTTGTTCAGGGTGTTTAGACTCCGGCAATGTAAGCATCTGATGTTTCAGGGCGAGATCAAGTATTTTCTTCGTCTTTTCCCGAGGAAACGAGTATGCTCGACCCATTTTCTTCATGAGGGATAGGTCAATAACGCTCGATTCCCGTTTGTGTGGCTTCTTAGCCCTGCTTTGCTGCTGTTGAGCGCCTTTTTAGCCTTTCGGCTTATTTCTGCTTTTGCGTCGAGCCTTCTTTATATCAGGTTGACAAGGAGCGGCATTTTCATCCTTTACAGCCTGTTGGAGAAGGCGTTGCGTCTTGGCTTTCTCGTAGATGGTCGTCTCACGGTTGTGATCATCTCGGACTTTTTGACCAGCTTTCTTTATAAGTCTGTCCATTTGTTCTTCGAACAGCGGACCGGGTTCTTTTGCATCTGGAACTTTCACTGGCTTAGGATTAGCGTCCTCCCATTGAGCATCTGCTTCTTCATCAAGGTCATATACGACGTAGCAGCCGGGTAGTAACTCTCGTTTCTTTGAACGGATGTATCCAAGCCCTCTTGTTTCCATTCTCCCGTTAGGCAGTTTGCGTTGGATCCCGGGAATGTTCCAGACCCTGTCATAGAATTTGGCCTCTCTAACGGTCTGTTTGAAGGATATCCCCTGGCGTTTCAGCAGCTTCTTCAAACCTTCTGTATAATATCTGGGAAGACGGATAGGCTGAAGCCTGTCGAGCGTGGGATCCGCGCCATGCCAGACTTCTTTTTCCACCTTGTTTTCTTCAGAACGGTAAAATAGGATTGCCTTCTCGTTTTCTCGCCTGGGAGGGATATAGAATGTCCGCAGCTCTTCTACACTGTAGATATTAAGTGCGTCCAGTTCTTTATGATGTTTAGGCGGCACCATGGCGACATGCAGACTTTGCTCTTCGTCAGCGGAAGCTTGTATTGAAGGTCGAGCAGAGAATACGACATGGACCTCATCCTCCGAGTCATTACCAAAGACCAATGTAGGAGTGGACGGTCCTGGCTTGTTATGTTGGGGCGGACCCGAATAAACGATCTCCTCTTCCTCCTTGGTATCACTGCCGAAGACAGGGATGGTGGCGTTAGTTTTATTTTCCGGCTTGTGACACTTCTCCGTGTCTTCGAAATCCGGCAAGAAGTATTTGGCATCTTCGTATTTGCGGACCTCGTTCACAGAGAACGGGTTCAGTTCTCCCGTCACGGTATACTCGAAACCATCCTTAAAATACTTCATACACTGATGTTGTGTAGAAGGGATGATGTTGTACTCGTGTAACCATGGTCGGCCGAGCAAAGCGTTGTAGCATGTCTTGGCGTCTATGACGTGGAACTTAATGTCCGTGACGAGTAGTCCGAAGCGTAGCGTCAGTATCACAGATCCAAGAGTCTTTGACGATTGGGAGTCGAACCCGGATATGGTGATCTTGTCCCGAGCAAGGTGCTGGACGCTCATGCAGATTTCCTTCAACACCCGCACGTTGAGTAGGTTAACAGACGACCCGTTATCGATCAGGATTTTGCCCATCTTTATATCATGGCAATATCCCGAAACATAGAGAGGGCGATTGTGTTCGCAAGTCCCAAGTAGAAGGTCTTCATCGCCAAAAGTAACATCAGCCGTGTGTACTTCCTCTAACTCATCCTTCATCTTTTCCTCGGCCAGGCATGCTTGGAATTGTTCCGGGTCTTGGAGTGCCTTAATCAACGAATCTCTCGCCTCTTTTGATAGCAAAAGGGCGTCAAGAATGCTGAGCTGTGAGGGCAGCTTCCTCAGATGTGCTAAGACGTTGTAATCCACCTTATTCTTCTTTGGTGGGTTCTTAGCGGTTAACTCTTCCGCAACTTGGTCATCGAGAGTAATATCCTCAGAGACCTTTTCTTTCCCTTTATCTTTTCTGTTCAAGGGTCCGAGGTTCTTTTCAGGCAGCGTCCGATTCCGCAGCCGGATATTTTCGCAGACCTTCGGTTCTTCTTCTTTTCCTGAAGCGGACTCTTTAAAGAGAGGGGCAAGTTCTAGCTCTTCATCAGAATCACTCCCGAATGTAGGCACTTGTGATCCACCGGTGTTAACCATGCGACAATCGCCAGCAGTTCTTTTAAGCCCTTCGGTCGTATTTCTATGCTCCCGATGAGTTTTACGTTTTTCCCGCTTAAAGCGTTGTCGATGAGCAACGTATCCTTGCCACCATCTATCGAAAGCTTTGCACTCTTGAGTGGGGTGCGAAATCCTCTGATGATATAAGCAATACGAGGGGTGCGTTTCCACTTCACCGGCGATGTTTCCTTCAGAGGATGGTAGCTTCATGCCCATTGATATGGCTTTAGCGAACTTTTTCCTCATCCTGAGTTGGCTTTTGTCGGTAGCGGAGGCGTTTTGCTCCAGCGGGATTGTCTCAGCTCCTTCATCAAGTCGCTGGCGCTTGGCCCTTTCAAATATAGCCGCCTCGTGCTCCCGATCAGCTTTACTTTTCAACCGAGCTTCATTAAGGAGTGCGTCAATTACTTCATCTGATGGCCCCAGAACTTTTGGTTCAGGATCTGCCCCCAGCTTTTCGGTGCAAGGAATCTCCTCATCATTCGTGATCGAATGGGAAATCATATGACAGTTCGCCACATATTCCTCGGATTCATCTGATGAACTTTCTCCCTCATCCTCTTCTTGAAAGACATGGCTGAGGAACTCTTGGAATGTAATGGGGGTTCGTGCCCTCTGATTGTATTCCTCCAGCGCGTCAATTTGCTTCTGTAAGTCCGTGCGCTTGTCGCCAGGCTTCACGGGCTTCTTAGATTTCTTCTTCTTCTTTTTCGAGGATTTTGACGGCTGGTTATGAGTGTTTGGGCCACTTCCACCAATCTTTTGAATCGGACGAGGTTTTAGCATTCCCTCCATAATTTGTGGCTCCAATGGGTTCTTCCACTTGACCGCTGGACATGTCTGAAGATCGTTTAGCATCTTCTTTGTCTTGGCTGATAATACGACCTCCCAAGGAGCTTCTTCGATGACGGAGCATGTTGCCCCTAACGTATTCGTCCCCTTAGAGGTGTGGGGCTGCGGGGGATTCACCTTCCATTTGTCAGATAATGCGAACTTGCCCTGTCGATATTGGTTTTCAAGCCAATTCTTGAAAACGTAGCAATCTTCGATCGGGTGGCCTAGTACTCGATGATAAGGACAGTAGTTGGGCTCGTTGACGTCACTTGGTTGCAACGGATGTTTTGGATCCGGCAGATTTATGAGTCTGTTGCGCAACGCCAGCTCGAATAACCTCCTCGTTTTATCGCGGGGGAAGGAATAAGGACGTCCCATCCTATCCTCAAAGGGTACGTACGGGCGCGTATTGTTTGGACGAGCAACCGGCTTCGAGTCGTTCGATTGTTGTTGAGCATTAGCGACAACGATCGCTTTTCCCTTTCCTTTGTCATTTCGGGAATCCGGCTTTGGGAGAGGGGGTTTATGGCCCATCTGGTCCATCTGCGCTAGTTTGTCAATCAAAGCCTGGAAGGTAGTCGGCTTGAAGAACATCATAAACTGTGAGATGGTTGCTTGTGGATCAAGGGTTCCAACAAACATTCCCACCGCAGGGGCTTCTTCTATGCGCTGCTCACACTTCGACCATAGATTACGCCGCCGTATAGCGTACTGAACCCATGTCTCGCCGGGTTTTACCCTAGCGTTAATCAGTGCCGTCATCGGGGTACGTTCACTGGCACTTGCAAAGCGTTGGGTAAACAGCAGCTCCATTTCCGTGAAGGTTTTAATAGAATCATTAGGGAGTTCAGAGTACCGCTCGAACGCCGTATCTGATAGACTTCCAACGAACTGGCGGAGCAAAAGCTTGTCATCGCCGCCGGTGTTACTGCAAAGCGCCCTGAACTGGGCAACATGCTGATGGGGATTGCCGGTCCCCTTGTAGACATGGAACTTGGGAATTGTGTAACCCGGCAGGTACTTGATTTGGTCATACCAGCCTGGATATGGTCGCCCCGTTTTTACGACGTGGCCGGCTGCTTCGGCCGCATGATGAACCCTTATTTGCTGGGCTATGTATTCGTCCAGATCAGTTTTAGAGATTGTATCCTCTTTAGCCGTTGATAGAATGGGCTGAGGATTCGATGTCTCTCCCCTATCGTCTCCAAGGACGATCGGAGGTTCTTCATTCGGGGGATCTTATTGTATCATCATCCCTATCATGTCCTGGAAGAGGAGGCCCATACGCTGTATGTTGGCCGCTTGTTCAGCAGCCTCTTTGTCCTTCTTTTCCAATATTCGGCGAAGGAACTCGGCGTCGGTCTCTTCGTCTCGGCGCTCATCTAAGGATGCTTCAGGGTTTTCTTTTGGCTCTGTAAGCACGGCCATAGCATTCATCATCTCCTGGAGCTTTTGTTGCTGCTCCTGAGCCTTGGTCACTGATCGGGTGAGCGGTCGGTGACCCGTAGAAGTGCGGCTTTCCTCCTTTCCAGAAGCCATATAAACCGTATGAACTGTTATGCCCCCTGACTTGGGGCGTTTAGGTTCACCGCTTTTAGACTTTGCCATTGACGCGGGGGTTTTCTCTGGCCTCCTCCTTTTGTGGGCCGTTGAGGTTGAAGGAACCATTGTAGGGGGCACCCTAGCATCTGCTGTCCCCTGCTGTTTAATGGGACAATCCTTGTCTTTTTCCACCTTCGCCTTTTTCTGGCGACGAAAGTGGTCCGGGTCAATCACGGAGTCTTGAACCCTACGCCAAACCTTGTATATTTTTGACGACAGCCGTTGAGGGGGCTGTTCCTGCTTTGTCTCTGGAGCTTTGTCTATAGGCGGAGGAGATCTTTTCAATGTAGCGGTTGGAGAGTTCTTCCGTACCCTTCTCAGCAGCTCAAAGCTGTTCCCAGTTGGAACAGCAGCGTTGACTTCCACCACTGGAGCCGGTGGAGTTAGCCCTGAGGGAGAGTTGCCCCCTGCCTTCCTCACTCGTTGCCAATGGCGACGTCGTGCACGACGAGCCATCGGGATTGGTTCGGAATTTGAGATAGTTTCTTTTTGCCCCCTGTTTGAATGTGGGGTGACTGCCAATGTCAGCCTATTGAAGACTGATGTCCTTTGACCAATAGGGGCAGGAGTGGGAATCGTCAATCTCGCGAAGACCGATTCTTTGATGGGAGAAACCGCTTTAACGTCTTTCGGGGCAGCGGCCGTTGCCCTCTTTGGGACGGCCACTCTATGGTTCTGATCTAGCCTGGCGAAAACGGAGGCTGTTAGTTTGGTAACGGGCGACCCGTTGACAGGGGCCGTCGTAGCAGTGAGCCGGTCGAAGACCGACTTTTAGCTTACTTCCGGTGCAGGTATTGGTGCAGAGAAGCTTGTAGGTGGGATCATGGTCCCGAAGAACAAGCCGGTGGTGGCTTGGGCCACCTGGTCTACCGGCAGAGCGAGGAAGGAAGCTGCTTGGGATCCATATGCTACACCTCCTGGTGAGGGAGAGCGTCCGTTGCAGTGGCATTTCGAGCAGTTGGTGCAGTTAGAGGCCATTGAATCTTGAATTCTACGCCAAGTAAAAGACCAAATCTTAGTAGCTTGAAATCCGAAGACAACCATTTAACAAACCGCAATTGGTTCACGAAGACGACACACGAAGTGTGGAGTGGAAAGAGGAAGAGGTCCCACCGGGCGTGCCAGAATCTGTTCCCCTCCGAACGGCGGTGCACAGGACCGCTAGGTCCTGGCACTAAGATTCGGGGCAGATGCTATTTGGTTTTATCCGTCTACCTCTCCGAAGATGCCAAGTTGATTTATGGCACTGTGTATCGGAGGTATAGACGGATGCGGCCGATGTAGCAGACTTCGTCAGATTCCCCCTCGATTGATGGTTTTTTTTTTATTGTGGGGACGCTCTTCCCTGCAGGCGCAAGCCCCTGCAGTTAATTACGCTACCGCATCACGGTAACCACTTTCTCCTTCTCCAGAATTTCACTTCGTGTCATGTGTATTTGTTTTGTTTGTGGTTGCCCGTGGATTGTATACGGAGACTGAGTAATGCCGTCGCCCGTAGGACGTGGACTAGTCCAAATCCGTATTTACTTAGATTTGGGTTCGGTGTTTTTTAGTTTAAGAATACGTTAGTCGCGTTGCGGCTAAGATCAACTTAAACGTTCGTTAAGGATACGTTAGTCTGATTTGAGACTAAGATCAACTTAACGGGATCGTCTAGATCCATTTCCAATTTAAGGACGTAGTGGTCCATTTAATATATGGCCGTCGGGACCCGTCACCTCTCTGACGACGTTGAAGAATTACAACGACATGTGTCAGAGGAGTTCGGAGATGTACCCTTGAACCAAAGTTGATTTGGGGTTTTACCATTCATTTAAATGTCTAAGGATGCGTTAGCCGTATTTGGGGCTAAGATCAACTTAAACGGGACCGTTTAGATCCGGCAAAAGAGCATTTGGAGGCTCTATCGTTCCAGTTTAGGGACGTAGTGGTCCATTTTCCAGTTTAGGGACGTGGTGGTCCGATATTAGTTTAGGGACGTCTCGGTCCGATATGTGGTCGTCGGGACCCGTCACCTCTCTGACGTCGTTGAAGGATTACAACGATAAGTGTCAGAGGAGCTCGGAGATGTACCCTCGAACCGGATATAAATTAATTTAAAAGAGCAGTCGTGCTCAGTCAATTTAATTTAAGGACTTATGGCCGAAATTGGGCTAAGTCCAGCTTCAATATTTTTTTTTTGTCTTCGGCCTGTTCTAGGGCTTTACCCCTTTTTAGTAATGCACTGCATTATTCTTGTTTTGATTGGGCTCTGCCCTTTATAAATGATGCAGAGCATCTATTTTGTTTGGGCTCTGCCCTTTTTAAAATGCATAGCATATTTGATTGAGCCTGTTAGGCCTTTTAATTGGGCTCTGTCCCTTTTCTTTATGATGCAGCGCATCTGTTTTAGTTTGGGCTCTGCCCCCTTTTTTTTAAAAGTAATGCGTTACATTTTATTAGGCCCGTTAGGCCTTCTTTAATTGGGCTTGGCCCTTTTGTAAGCAATACAGTGCATTTGTTTGGCGTTTTGCGCTAAGTAATGAGCGCAAGCTCATATGATGATGACACATGTCATGCTCTGGTGAGCGCAAGCGCAACAGCGCAGTGCGCTGCGCTAGTGCGCTGCGTTGTTGCGCTGCTAACACGTGGCACGTTCTGGTGAGTTGCGCCAATTCCAGAGAGCGAAGCTCTATTTCAAGAGCGCAAGTTGTTTTACAGCTGACACATGGCGCTCTCTCAAGAGCGCAACAGCGCAGTTTGGAAGTGCAAAGCACTAAGAATCTTTTAGATTCAAGAACAGGAGTGCAGAGCACTATTTAATTTCTTGATCTAATTTAGATCAAAGAAAATAAATTTTTCTTTTTTGTTTCAGGAACCAGAGGTTCATAAAAAAGTGCAAAGAACTATTATTACTTATTTTCTTTTTATTTAAAAATTATTGATTTTGTTCTTAGATCCATAATCTGTCCATAAGAGAATTTTCTCTTTTTCCTAAAGGTTTTTTATTTTTTGTTGTTCTTGAGGAATTCTTCAAGAGTTCTCTTCTCTTTTTCTTTTAGCAAGATCTTCATCCCTTTTAATTGAGGCCTAGGGTCCTTTTTATAGTGCCCATAAATTAGTTAAATTTGTTAAAGAGATCTTTCTCTGAGTGATTTGGGAAATTTTCCCCACCGTTGGATCTTTGATCCAAGGGCTTCTGCTTTGCAGAAGAAAATCTTCTTGTTTTAACAAGAACAGAGAAGATTTCTTGGAAATTTAATTCTGTTTGGCGCAAATGCCCCAGCGCGTGACACGTGTCGCGCAGCGCAGAGCGCAACTGCGCTAGCGCAGTTGCGCTGACACGTGCTGACACGTGTCGCGCAGAGCGCAGCGCAACTGCGCTAGCGCATCTGCGCTGACACGTGCTGACACGTGCTGCGCTAACGCATCTGCGCTGACACGTGTCGCGCAGCGTAGAGCGCAGCGCAACTGAAGCGTTGCTTCATAAAAATAGAGCTTTGCTCTGATTGGGCGCGCCTTCTTGGGCGCTGCGCTGACATATCAGCGCTTGACATGTGGCGCGTTGCGCCCGAGATTTGAAGCGTTGCTTCAAAATTTTGAATTTTGAATTTCAACAGAGCTTTGCTCTGATTGGGCGAAACAAGTCCTCTCAACTTATAAGGAGAAAACCCTATTGTAAGATCCTTACAACTTACAGGGGAACACGCACTTAGGAACCCTCACGATTCCTAAGGAGAAAACACACCTACAAGATCCTCACGGCTTGTAGGGAGAAATACCTTTGTGAGACCCTTACGGCTCATGAAGTCAAAAGCCTTAGTCGACAGAACCCTTAACCCTGTTTACTAAGCCACCTTTGTTCAACATAGACAGAGGCAAATGATGATTCGCTCATGGCAATATCCCAGTTGTAGCGGTGCTAATGCTGAAATCGATGTCTAAATCCAAGTTCGCAGCAAAAAGCCAGCAAGCCACACAAGCATATGAAATAGCCGAAATGATGGGGCAACTTGCAATAAAAAGCAGCAAGTAAAAATGTATACATGAAAAATAAATAGCCGAAATGATGGGGCAGCTCGCAATAAAAAGCAGCGAGTAAAAATAAAATAAATAGCCGAAATGATTGGGCACCGCGAAAAATAGCCGAAATGATGGGGCAATCGCGACCTTCGCGATATAAAAGCTGAAATGATAGAGCATCGCGGGAAAAGAAATAAAATAAAATAAAATTTATGCCTTATAGATGATGTTACATCAATCCCTGTATACAATCCAAGAGCACAAACAAAAAAGGGATCATACTTCTCCCCCGGGTTTCATCATAAGAAGAAGCCAAATCTCGACGGGCCACAAAGATCGTCTCAACATTCGTCTCATTGTGGCAGACACAACATCAAACAAAGCGGAACAGCGGCAACTCCCAGTTCCATGACTCAACGGTATATAGATGACCGAGAGTCAAATCCCAACTCCGTGAAATGCGGATATAATCAGAAAATTCCTGGTCACGTGGAACGCGGATAATGTCATTCTTTGACCCCGTGGAAAACGTCCAGAGCGGATCCTGGTCCTCGCAGAGCACTGCAGTGAACCCGTGTGAAGTATCCAGAGCGGAACCTAGTCCTCGCCGAACGCGGCAGTGAACCCGTGTGAAGCATCTAGTGCAAAATTCCTGGTCACGTGGAACGCGGATAATGTCACTCTTTGACCCCGTGGAAAACGTCCAGAGCGGATCCTGGTCCTCGCAGAGCACGGCAGTGAACCCATGTGAAGCATCCAGAGCGGAGCCTAGTTCTCGCCGAATGCGGCAGTGAACCCGTGTGAAGCATCTAGTGCAAAATTCCTGGTCACGTGGAACGCGGATAATGTCACTCTTTGACCTCGTGGAAAACGTCCAGAGCGGATCCTGGTCCTCGCAGAGCACGGCAGTGAACCCGTGTGAAGCATCCAGAACGGAGCCTAGTCCTCGCCGAACGCGGCAGTGAACCCGTGTGAAGCATCTAGTGTAAAATTCCTGGTCACGTGGAACGCGGATAATGTCACTCTTTGACCCCGTGGAAAGCGTCCAGAGCGGATCCTGGTCCTCGCAAAGCACGGCAGTGAACCCGTATGAAGCATCCAGAGCGGAGCCTAGTCCTCGCCGAACGCGGCAGTGAACCCGTGTGAAGCATCTAGTGCAAAATTCCTGGTTACGTGGAACGCGGATAATGTCACTCTTTGACCCCGTGGAAAACGTCCAGAGCGGATCCTGGTCCTCGCAGAGCACGGCAGTGAACCCATGTGAAGCATCCAGAGCGGAGCCTAGTTCTCGTCGAATGCGGCAGTGAACCCGTGTGAAGCATCTAGTGCAAAATTCCTGGTCACGTGGAACGCGGATAATGTCACTCTTTGACCCCGTGGAAAACGTCCAGAGCGGATCCTGATCCTCGCAGAGCACGGCAGTGAACCCGTGTGAAGCATCCAGAGCGGAGCCTAGTCCTCGCCGAACGCGGCAGTGAACCCGTGTGAAGCATCTAGTGCAAAATTCATGGTCACGTGGAACGCAGATAATGTCACTCTTTGACCCCGTGGAAAACGTCCAGAGCGAATCCTGGTCCTCGCAGAGCACGGCAGTGAACCCGTGTGAAGCATCCAGAGCGGAGCCTAGTCCTTGCCGAACGCGGCAGTGAACCCGTGTGAAGCATCTAGTGCAAAATTCCTGGTCACGTGGAACACGGATAATGTCACTCTTTGACCCCGTGGAAAACGTCCAGAGCGGATCCTGGTCCTCGCAGAGCACGGCAGTGAACCCGTGTGAAGCATCCAGAGCGGAGCCTAGTCCTCGCCGAACGCGGCAGTGAACCCGTGTGAAGCATCTAGTGCAAAATTCCTGGTCACGTGGAACGCGGATAATGTCACTCTTTGACCCCGTGGAAAACGTCCAGAGCGGATCCTGGTCCTCGCAGAGCACGGCAGTGAACCCGTGCGAAGCATCCAGAGCGGAGCATGGTCCTCGCCGAACGCGGCAGTGAACCCGTGTGAAGCATCTAGTGCAAAATTCCTGGTCATGTGGAACACGGATAATGTCACTCTTTGACCCCGTGGAAAACGTCCAGAGCGGATCCCGGTCCTCGCAGAGCACGGCAGTGAACCCGTGCGAAGCATCCAGAGCGGAGCCTAGTCCTCGCCGAACGCGGCAGTGAACCCGTGTGAAGCATCTAGTGCAAAATTCCTGGTTACGTGGAACGTGGATAATGTCACTCTTTGACCCCGCGGAAAACGCCCAGAACGGAGCCTGGTCCTCGCTAAGCACGGCAGTGAACCCGTGTGAAGCATCCAGAGCAAACACCGGACTGTGGAGTCCTTAAAATCTACGGACTATGATGTCCTTAACCTCGATCGTAATGTCTTAAAACTAAACGATCAACCATGATGATTCTAGACTGATTTTACCTTGGTTAAAGGGTACATCTCTTCACTCCTTTGATATTTATCGTTGTAATTCCTCAACGTTTTCAAAGAGGTGACGGGTCCCGGCAACCAAACATCGGACTATGGAGTCCTTAAACCCACGGACTATGAGGTCCTTAACCTTGACCGTGATGTCTTAAAACTAACATCGGACTGTGGAGTCCTTAAACCCACGGACTATGAGGTCCTTAACCTTGACCGTGATGTCTTAAAACTAACATCGGACTGTGGAGTCCTTAAATCCACGGACCATGAGGTCCTTAACCTTGACTGTGATGTCTTAAAACTAACACCGGACTGTGGAGTCCTCAAATCCACGGACCATGAGATCCTTAACCTTGACTGTGATGTCTTAAAACTAACATCGGACTGTGGAGTCCTTAAATCCACGGACTATGAGGTCCTTAACCTTGACCGTGATGTCTTAAAACTAATATCGGACTGTGGAGTCTTTAAACCCACGGATTATGAGGTCCTTAACCTTGACTATGATGTCTTTAAACTACGATACCTTGAAAAACATCCCAAAGCAACCCCTGACGCCGTGAGACACGGATAAGGGCGACCGCACCCAGCACTTGCGGGTCCTCACGACCTGTAAGGAAGAAAACTCTCTTGTGAGATCCTTACGACTCTCAAGGGAAAACCCGCTTAAGAATCCTCATGATTCTTAAGAAGAACTTACACCTACGGGATCCTCTCGACCTGTAGGGAGAAAAACTCTTTATGAGACCCTCACGGCTCATAAAGCTCAGAAAGTCTTGGGAGGCAGACCTTAACCCTGAATCCTAAGCCATCGCTGCCCTGCAAAGAGACCAAGATAAATTGTCCGCAGAACACATTCAATAAAAAGGAGACACGCCATTGAGAAGAAAATGTGTCTTTATTCATAGACCAAAATAGATACAAAGTACAATTCATGAAAAAGAGAAAAGAATATGCTCTCATTCGGGAGTATGTACAAAAAGAAAGGAAAAGATACAAGTTTTCCAAGCCGACGGGCGATTTAGCAATTTTGCTAGTTCATCCTTCTTTTGCCGAGCCACGGCTTCATGATTCAGGATCGTCAGAAGACGGGCCTCGGCCTGAGCCTGCTGGGCCTGATACGAGGCGAGCCGGCCTTCGAGCTCTTTCTCAGTGACCTTGTGAACCTCAACCCCGTCGTGGGTGAAAACGACAGCCTTATCAAGAGCTACCACCTCTCTGATAGACTCTTAAAGCACTCGCCAGAGTTCATACGCTTTATTGGCTGTGGCGGTAAGATCGGCTTGAAACTCGTTCAACGCCTTAGAGGCCAGCTCCCTCTCTAAGAATTTGCGACCGAGCCTCTTCTCGCGTGATACCATGTTTGCCGCGCACCGCTTTATCAGCCTCCGCAAGTCCGCCCTCACAACCGCAGTCTTTGAAATAGGACATGAACGCTCAAGGCCGTGTGAACGAGCCTCCACTCGACGGCAATAGTTGATCTAAAGAGCACGCACATCACGTGGCATGGGAAGCAACAAGAAAGATTTCCAATGTATATCCTGTCAAGCATGCATTCGCAACTATATGAAAGTTCGAAAAGAAATAATACTCGAACCTCTGATGTGCATGCGACATGGTGATAATGTTCGTGATTAGAGAAAGTTCTCATAAGAAGAACACAAAGTTCATTTATGCAAGCAAAAACATACATGCGAGTACCCAGCGTACATGAAAGTTCAACATAAAGCATGCGAAAAACTAATTTGAACATACTACGCTAATGGGAAAAGGTCGCCAAACAAAGGATCGGTAGCGCAGGGGTTAGCAAAACAGAGAACAAGGTTCTCCATCTCTCTCCCTGCTCTCTCCAACACATCAAAGCGACGGTTTTCGCGAGGAGTCGTTCCCCATCGATTGGCGCTATGTTCGTTTGCAAAAGCAGACATAACAGCCCGCCTGGCTCTTATTTCGCTCAAAAGATGAACTGAGCGATCTTTCAAAGCCTGAGTAATCAAACAGGCCTCGTGAAAACCCTCAAGCTTCTCTTCAACCGCGTCAAGCATCGCCAGGGTCATCTCCGCCGAGTGAGGAGGGACGTCGGCAAGCACGGCAGCAAGAATCATCCGGAGCCAGAGGGAGCCCATTGGGAGGGGGGATCCCCTACGGATCGAGAGCTCATATGTCGCTGAGTCACATTCGTCGCCAGTAAGGAGAGGGTCCACCAATCGTGCAGCAAAGCGAGGAATCATCTCCTCGATAGGCACCTCCCATGGCTGTCGACGAGTATGAGGGCGGTTGCAGGCCATGACACTCAGTTGTCTCTCAAGGCAAATCACACCAAAGTGAGAATAGGTTTCTTTGTGAAGAGAAAATAGGCTATGGCCTCAAGACTATAAAGAGGAGCATTAAATGATACGTGCAGAAAGCATGGCATGATGAACTATTTCCAAGGCCCAAAAAAGGGAAGGCGTTGGAAATCAGGAAAGGCAACTATTTCCAAGGCTCCTTTTCTGCATCTAATGCCATGCACAGAAACATAGCATCGAAAATTGAACAGCCCCATCAAAAGGACCCCACGTGTGGAGTACGTGAGCATCAGCCTTGATGTGTACCAGAAAGTGAAATAATGCCTTGCACACTAGACACATCAACAGCAACAATAAAAAAATATACATATGACAAAATCGAAAAGAAAAAAAGGGGCATGCAAACACAGAAGGATACGATAAGATTTATCATTCATGCTTTAAAAGGTTCATACAAAATAAAAAAGCAATCGTTTACAACGGTAAGACCTCGGACGCAGGACATGGATTGAGAAACTCAAACTTGGCTTTGTCCAAGATCCTCCAAGCATTTCGAACCATCCGAGTATGTTTTCTCTCGCGGTCGCATGCGTCGGGGTCCTCACGAATGTCCTCCACCCTCCGATAGGCAGCAAGTATGGCTGATTGCTGAAAAGCCTGGTGCAAGAGATCAATGAGGTCGTCTCGCCTCCTCTTCGAAATTAGGCTCATCAGGTACACCGAATGTATCTTATCCTCGGCGGCATCCAATGCCCCGAGTGGCACGCCGGTGAGAAAAAGAGGGAGCGCTTCCCAGATCGCCAGCACGATGAGTCTCAGAAGAGAAGAGCGATGAGGGAGTAGCCGATGGTTGTACTCGTCGAAGCGGCCCATGATCTCAGCACACTGAGCATTGGTGAACTCCTGGTTCTGACTGCGGCCCAGTGCACGAATATTCCCGTAGGAAATGATTTCGTCAAGATCATACATATGGGCATCCATAATACCTGAAATAAAGGTCATGAGAATTGTTACAAGCTTCTTCTTCATTGATTACAGAAAGACAAACCCAGGGCAAGAAAACCCATGAAGTTCTCTAGGAAGAACTTAGCTCTTCAGAGGAATTAAGTTCCTTTTTGAAAAAGGGAATTAAATTCCCATAAATTTTTGTTCCAAGAGCCGGAGCTCCTCGGGTTGGAATTAAATTCCATGGACATCATCATCTCCCTAAAAGATCAGATGAACTCTAAAGAGATCTACAGCTTGAAAATTAGATGGGTCTCTGTTCTGGCTGATGAACTTGAAAAAATGGGTTCGTGTTAAAAAGGGCAAAACCCTTGATGTGGATTTAAAATCCAGAAAGTTTTTTATGAAGGTTCTTCGATCGTCCAACATTATTACCTGAAAGGAAGAGTCTTTCTTGAACAGAATTGAACTCTGGAAAATGTTTGAGACAGAGAACTAAGCTCTGGAAACGAGAATTAAATTCTCAAAGGAAAAAGTTCTCAAAGGAAGAAGATGAGCAAAGTGGAGGCTCTTCTGAAGGGACATGGGCATTTATAGGATGTGATGGAAACGCTTCATCTCCCCGATTCCCTAGATGGATCCAACGGTCACAAAAGTGACAGCGTTGCACTCACGTGCAGACATGTGAGAACAACGCTGTGGAGGCATTTGTTTCCTGATTTAAAATCAGGAAAAACCTACTGAAGAGGCATCACGTGCTAGCACGTGACCAGCGGTCATGTGTTGACACGTGATGACCAAGCAGCGGCAAAGAACAGAGCGCAGAAGGAAGGGAAGCCCATTCCAGGGGGGCATGTGCCTACACGTGACCAGGGGTCACGTACGCACACGTGACCAACGGTCACGTGGCCACACGTGACCAGCTTCAAGAGCCTTATTTTTATGACGGAATTAAATTCTGTGAAAAGATCTCTCAAGTCTTTCCAAAGCGGAAAAGAATTATTTGGAACCGTTGGATTAAAAATCTAAAAGTGATTAAATATCACCGATTTATGGAAAAATCTTAGACTTGGAAAGATTTCTCCCTTAAATCTAACCGAAATAACAAAGAGATATCTTTGGATTTAAAATCCAATGGTGAATAAAATTCACCTAATAATCCAAAGGCCCAGATGAATGATAAATATAAATCAAATCTCTCAATAAACAAATCAAATCTTTCGATGAAAGATTCACTAAAACTGATTGATTCTTTTCCTTCTCTTATAAATAGGAGCCAAAGGAGAGAGTTTGAGATAGATACAGGGAGACATACAGAGAGAGAGATAGAGCCTTGGGATCTTGAAAATTCAGAAGGAAGAACTTAATCCTCTGCAAAGAAAAACCCTAGGTGAGAAAATGGAGGCTTAAAAAGAGAATTTAATTCTCAAAAGAGTTTAACTCTTATATAAAAGTAAGAACTTAGTTCTTTCTCTAGTTGAGGATCTGCAAAGTGCACATCTTCACATGAATTGAGAATTTAATTCTCATTGGGTTGAGATCCTGCCATGCAGATCTAAAACATAGAGGAGGAATTGAGTTTTGAGAATTTAATTCTGACAGAATTATGGGAATTTAATTCCTTTGGGATAAAGTTAGGGTTTAACCCTACATCATAGGAATTTAATTCCTTCAAAATGAACAGAACTAGGGTTTAATCCTAATTGAGAACTTAATTATCTCAAACTCACAAGAATATAATTCCCTTAAGAAAAGAAATTAGGGTTTTACCCTGCCCGAGAATTTAATTCTTAATCCTACAGAGAATTTAATTCTCAAAATAAAATGAAGAGACTTAAAAGATCTCCATGCATGTAGAGAACCAGAATCACGTGTTACCACGTGACCCCTGTAAAAATCCACAGAAAAGTGTTTTGAGGCAACGCCTCACGTGCCCCACGTGACTTCTGAGAAAGAGGCAAAAGAAACAACTCTAGGGCGCTCTCACGTGCTACCACGTGACCCCTTGGCTGAAGCTCTAACAAATAAACACCCAAATTCCCATCACGTGACAGCACATGATGCTCCAAAGTATTCAATACTTTTGACAGAACGAAATAAAGAGAAGCAGGGCGCTCTCACGTGCTACCACGTGACCCCTCTTGTCTTAGTGTTTAACACTAAATTGAAACCTCTGCATCCAGTGTTTAACACTGATTTGTCTTAGTGATAAACACTAAGTTGGAATCTCTATTCCTAGTGTTTAACACTGATTCGCTTTAGTGTTTAACACTAATTTGAAAGCCCCTTCGCCAGTGTCTAACACTGATTATTTTTAGTGTTAAACACTAACTTGCTAATCTTAATCCCAGTGTTCAACACTGTTGGTTTTTAGTGTTTAACACTAGCTTCTGCCCAATTGGCTAAGTTTCTGGAGGCGAAGCCTCTCCTTTAATGGACCAATAGAGGGCCAATATTCTAAACATGATTGGACTTAGCCCAAAATGGCCATAAGTCCTCAATTCAAATTTAACTGGGCTAAATGGCTCATAACATAATTAATTGGTCTTGACTCCAAATTGGAGCAAATATCGTTTAATCTACCTTGGTTTAAGGGTACATCTCTTCACTCCTTTGATACTTGGCGTTGTAATTCCTCAACGTCTTCAAAGAGGTGACGGGTCCCGATGACTACACATTGATACGGACTGTGGGGTCCTTAAACTCATGGACTATGAGGTCCTTAACCTTGACCGGGATGTCTTAAAACTAACAACGGACTATGATATCCTTAACCTTAACCGGGATGTCTTAAAACTAACAACGGACTATGACGTTCTTAATCTTGACCGTGATGTCTTAAAACTAACGTCGGATTGTGGAGTCCTCAAATCCACGGACTATGAGGTCCTTAACCTTGACCGCAACGTCTTAAAACTAACAATGGACCGCAGTATCCTTAAACTACCTATTGACCGCAATGTCACTAAACTAAACAACAGGGCTCCCCTAATTGCTCTCTTGTTGGATCTAAACGATCCCGTTAAGTTGATTTTAGTCTAAAATTAGACTAACGTATCCTTAACAAACGTTTAAGTTGATCTTAGTCTCAAATGAGGCTAACGTATCCTTAAACCCAACCCCTAAACCCAAATCTAAGAAAGATACGGATTTAGACTAGTCCACGCCCTACGGGCGACAACATAACTTAGTCTCCGTATACAATCCACAAGCAGCCAAATATAAAATAAACACACACGATACGAAGTGATCATCTGGAGAAGGAGAAAGTTGTTACCGCAATGCGGTAGCGTAATTAATTGCAGGGGCTTGCGCCTGCAGGGAAGAGCGTCCCCACAATCAAAAACCCTTCAAGCGAGGGGGAATCTGACGAAGTCTGCTATATCGGACGCATTCGTTTAAACCTTCGATGCACGGTACCATAAATCAACTTGGCATCTTCGGAGAGGTGGACGGATAGCACCAATTAGCATCTGCCCCGAATTTCAGACGAGACGTCCGCGTCGCGCCGTCATTCGGAGGGGAACAGGTCCGCTACGTATATACTCATAAGTACATACGCTAAGCGTATCTAAGCAATATAAAATAAGTACACAAGAGACAAGAAATAAAAAGAACTGCAACTTTTATTTATTAACATTCTTTGTACAATGCATGAAGGAAATACAACTGAAATAAAAAGATGCCTAAACAGTGGCATAACAGGAAATGTAAAATACTGAATGGAAAAGTGTACAATGAACTAAAGTGCTGGATCTTCGGCAAACTACTCCAAGTCTTCTGCAGATGGCTCGATCTCCGCCGGGTCCAAACCACCAGACGACATTCAAAGAAGAAAGAAATAGAATGTCGTCAGCGAACATGTCGTTCGGTAAGTCCCAAAGATAGGGGAGAAATAGACAAAGAGTAGGAAAGAGATTGTGGCTTTTAATGTTGTATTGTATTGTTGTAATGTTGTATTAACACTGTTGTTTATAGCTTGGTACAGAAGAATGCCAGTGTATACGAGAGGGGTCTCTATATGCTAGAGACCAGGGCAAACGGAATATAGAGTACAAGGCTCCGTTAGAAGGCCCGGAACAATGGCAATTGGATTCATGTTAGGTGTCTTAAGTCTGACCGTCTCGTACCACTTTTAACACCTTTCGTACCGATCTACCCCTTAAACCCCGCGATGTCTTATTTGTATTGTTATCTTGTAAATTGTATTGATTGTAAGATTGATTGACTGACTGACCGAAACCATGATATCAGGAAACAGTTGTAACCGTAGAGTCATCTAAATGGAATACTGAGAATCATGTAAAAAGAATATATCCATGGTTCGGTTCAGTCAAGTTGTATAAATTGATAATTGTATTCATGGATTCATATGTTCATATTGAATTAGAATCTTGTAGATTATAGATTGACTTGAATCATATTCAAGTCAGATTGATTAGACTCAAACCCGAGTCAGACAATCAGAAATGTGAATCGAAGTCTTATAATTGCTAGGGTTCTTAGGGTAATTTATAAAACTTGAGGGGGTTTTATGTAAAAATACATTTATATGCTTTTTAAAATACAGCTCAAGTATTTATTGTTCGTCTTTAGAGTTGTAATGAGGGTGGATTTTATGTTGTGACATTTCTAGTGAAAATATCCTAGTTATAGGTATTTATCTGTAATATTGATTGTTTGAAGTTCATGGTATTTTAGTGTAAAATTTATTATTGTGATTTTTTAGAAAAATGTGAAATATTTATATTATAATAAAATAGATATTTAAATGATAAATATACATATGTTTATACAAAAATAATTTTAATAGATATTTTATATTCCAAAAATCTCATTTTCTTAATATGTCGTATTTTAAACCTTTCGAGACCGAATGCTCCTTGCGGGGGTCTGAATCTCGCACTGCTAGCACGAGGGTGCGCGATAAACTGCACGATCCAGAACAGGTTCCCCAAAGATGGGTTGTAGCGGCGCTTTGCAAAGATTGTAAAATACTAATTCTTTAGAAAACGGTTTTATAAAGTAAAAGATATTTATTTGCAAAGTGTAATTTTCCGTATATTAGATTCTAGGGTTTCCTGAGCCAACCAGCCTATTTCTAAATGGTCTAAACGACAAGTCGTTAGAAGCCTCAAATCAACTCTTCACCGCCAATTGTGGCCGGGTAAGTACAAGTGATGAAGGAGGGATCCGCTCACGAATCGTGAGACGGGCCTTTTCAAATTACCTAAGCTCACTTGCCTAGCCTAGACACCACAAAGCCAGGTTTAGATAAACGATCGATGTCCGCAACTTATCGTATTTTCCTAACAAGAGGTATTTATTTAAAAGTGTGTCAAATCTGGAACTTTTAAGTATGGTTTTATTAAGAATATGGTATTTAAATGAAAGATTCGTTTTATCGTATTCTAAGTTTTGATGATATAGTTTTGGGGTTGTATTTGCGTGTGTGTGGAGGTAGGTCGATACCTCGTGCTCTACTTTGAATATATAGTAAAGTTAAGGGGTTAAATGTGAAATCGAAATATGATGGTATTAAAGTGAAAAATACGATAAATTGAAAAGGTTATTATTTCATGTGACGAAACTTGTTCAAATTGATTTTTACAAGTTTAATAGTCAAGATAAAGATGTTTAGGCATGAATGTATTGGTTAGAAGTGAATTTTTATAGAAAACCGAATCGGAAATCGGATTTGTTCTGATTCCGTCGGGTTTCGTAATTTCGTATTTTAGAGAAATAGAAAGGGAGTTAGAATGGGGCTTACGGATTTCGATCTATACTAATGAGTGAGGGGGGACTAAATGAGTTGCCGAGGCGCTGCTTCGTCGCCGGTTGTTCCTAAAAACGCCGCCGGAATTCCCGCCGGAAATTCGTCGGAGCTTCGCTGTGCACTAGTTTTCAAATTACACATTTCTTGGAAAATTTTGAGAGAGTGAGCTTAGGGTTTTGGGATGAGAGGGTAGAGAGTAGGGGGTGTATTATAGGGTAGGCTAGGGTAGGGTAGGTGAAAAGTTAAAAATAAAAATGTGATAAAATGTAATAAAAATGTATTAAAAGTGGAGTAATTGGGGTTTTTAAAGAGCTCTGGAAGTGGTCTGAGGCTGAAATTTTGCAGGTGCATAGGGAATATGAAAAGACACAATTTTCATGTTGTGGCCGTCGCCGGAATCGGCCGACTCGGGGGTGACTCGGCCGTGGCTCGGTCGGAGCACTGAGTCGGTCGAGTCAAGGCCGAGTTGGCCGAGTCCGGCGGCCAGGATCCCCCCCGACGGTTCATCTAACTCCTGGAAGTGTTACATCTTTGGGTGTAATGGGTTTTTTGTGTGATATGCACGTGTAAACTCTTGGTATTCTAAAAGTTTTTTAAAAAATCAATATTAAAAATATTGTGGGGTATGAGATTTGAACTCTGGTGGCTTGGTTCAGCAGTGCAAGGTATTACCAATGAGCTACAATCTCCTTCTTGTAATTACGGTGTGAAATAATTACTTAAAGTGGTAACAACAATATTAAATACCCCAAGTATACTTTAATTCTAAAGCAATTTTATGTACACTAAAAATGGAGTTATTTAAAAACAAAATAATTACTTATATATTGTGCTCAGGTTAAAAATACTCCTTGCGGCACGGACGCTGACGGTGGTGGGTGAAGGAGGAAAGAGGAGGGTTATGAGTTAGTGAGGAAGAGATTAGAGGAAGAAGCGGTGTGCGTAATTTTTCTCGGATAGAATGACAACTTAAATGACGTGGTCGTTAGCGGTGGCATGACCAGTGACACGCTGACACAGTTAGTGATTATGGTTTTTGGCAATGACATGCTAATGGTAGTTTTTAAGCACTTAAAAACGTGTTTGGTAGTTTTCTACCAAAAGAGGAAAATCAATGGGTGTTTGGAAATACGCCTAAAATAACGGTGCCTACCACATAAGCACAAATTTTATCGTGGATTTAGAAACTCTTATATCTCTACTTTGTTAATGGCAAATAAGGGTGTACGGAGCACATGCAAAAGAAACTCTTATACTTTTCCGCCACCTAAGCAGTGATAACGTGTCAACTTATTATGGTACATGCAATGCACATAATTAAACTAATAAGATATTAAAAAAAAAGATTTGTTAGCCTTTTAATTTAAATCACTTTAATTTTTGTTTGAAAAACATTTTAAATACTTTTATTATAAAAAAATATTTAAGATAGGCAACTTATTCAATTTCTAAAAAATAAAAATCCAGTGAAAAAACTTTAAAATTTATATTATTTTAACTAATTCTTTTAAAAAATTCTCAAATCCTTGCCGTGTTAAAATATACAAACGTGCATCACACATGCTGAATACTAATACAACCATAACTTCATTGAAGTTGTACAACTTTTCCCTTTTTACCTAAATATGAAAATACTACACGTGCATGCATAAAGAAACGGAATACGAAAATAAGGAATCACCGATGCAGCGAAAGCTGCTTTTTGATAGAAAATTATTATTGGTATAAAAAGGAGAAGACACGGGATGGGATGCAATTAAAAAGGGCAGAGCGTTTGTTTTGTTAGAACAACAGTACAAACATAACCATCTTCAATTTTAAGCCATGTCGAACCAACCATGTTAAAGTGGAGCAACTCATAAAATCTTTTTTGCAACATCTGCGATCACAATGCTTAATGCATGAGACTAGACAACCTTCTTCGTTTACTAATTGATAAAATCACTTCAATTCGTTCATCAACTCAATCATACAAAGGGTTTTTTTGCCACGCGGTTTCGCCGGCAATGAAAATCATGGTAAAAGTATTATTTGAACTGAAAAGGCCCTTTTCATTTAGTTTAGCACGGCTTACTTTTAATTAAGCAAGCGGTCTAGGTTTTCGAATCGTCCTCGGCATCAGGTTATGGTTTTTTTCTGCAAGTAAAGAATTATTATTTACATTTCCCTCATTTAAGGCGCGCTCAAAACCTAAACCACAGAATCCTCCTCCTCTTGCCCTCGCACTATAAAACCCCTAAAAAACCTCAGGCACCATTTTCCCCTTTTCTCTCTTCCCCATTTCCGCTGCTTTCCCTCCAAAAAAACCAACACCCAAAACCCTAGATCGATTCAATCAATGGCGGCGATCGTGGATCAGGACCAGAAATGGCTGATCGACTGCCTCACGGCAACCCTAGACGTCAGCCACGACGTCCGCTCCTTCGCCGAGGCCTCCCTCCACCAAGCCTCGCTTCAACCAGGTGAAAAAGATTCCAACTTTGCGATTTTTTCCGCCATTCTAGCGTTGCTGACCTTTGATTTGATATATGCTGGGATCTACCGTGTTGTTGAAACGTCGACGACAGTTTCGTGTGCTGATTAATTGAGTGTTGAATTTTGTCATTATCGTTCTAATGAGAAGAAAATGCAAAAAAAGTATTTATTTATTTATTCTCTAAATTCCAAATTATATTCTCGTTGATGAAATATTTACATTTGTGGTGAAGGGTTTGGAACCGCGCTGGTGAAGGTCACCGTCAACAAGGAGATCCCTTTTGGGCTACGCCAGATATCCTGATCTTGCCATAACCTAATTTGATATCTTCTGTTTTTAATGTGATTTCGCGATGCCGAGAATATGTTGTATAGTCTTGATACTACTTAACTGTGATTACCTCGCAGCTGTTTTGCTAAAGCAGTTTATAAAGCAACATTGGCAGGAGGGAGAAGAAAATTTCGTACATCCTGTTGCGTCCGATGAAGAAAAGGCATGCTTTATATTCTCTATATTTTATATGAATTTTATTTTGCAAACATTCACTTCAGGCACTACTGTATTTTTAATGGCTTTTACTCTCATTATTTATGAAGTAGTAGTCTTCATGTATGATTACTTCGAGTGTGCATTACATACTGCTCTTCTTGAAAATTACCAGGGGATAATACGCCAACTACTGGTTCCATCACTGGATGACTCTCATGGTAAAATCCGCACTGCTGTTGGCATGGCAGTAGCATCCATTGCTCAATATGATTGGCCAGAGAACTGGCCTGAATTGTTGCCATTTCTTTTGAAGCTGATTAGTGATCAGAGCAATAAAGATGGAGGTATTGCTTGAACTCGGTCTCAACTCTGATTCGTCTTATATGTAATATGTGCAATTCATCATGAAAAATATTAAAGATGGAGGTCTTACTTGAACATTGCATCTGTCCCTTAGATTTGACTCTGTAAACTAAATATGTAAATATACAGTTTTCATGTTTTCATATGTTTACATATTCTTATGTTATCCTCTGCAGTACGTGGAGCGTTAAAATGTCTGGCTCTTCTCTCAGATGATTTGGATGATACTTTGGTGCCACAATTAGTTCCCACTCTGTTCCCATACTTGCACACAATTATATCGTCTCCTCGTGTGAGTTGTTAAATCCAATGGCTCGTCCCACTTCGAGCCTAACCGGATTCCTAATCTGTCTTCGGCTTGCTAGACATATTTGTTTTCCATTCTAGCTTCTGTCTCCCCTAACCTCCCACCCCCACCCCATGCTTGCGCTTGCTTAAGAAGCATACTCATTATTTTGCAACACTTGCTTATTAGTGTCTGTTTTCTTACAGCTCTATGAAAAAGCTCTTCGTGCAAAAGCTTTATCAATTGCTCACTCCTGCATTTCCATTCTTGGGTCAATGAGCGGTGTTTATAAGGTATCTCTTATGTGATTTATAAGCAGCATTGCAATGAGGCATAACCCTCTCATGAAATTAGGAGTTGATGAATATGGAACTGACCTCATAGATACACTACTTTAGACAGAAACTGTTGCATTAATGATGCCAATGGTAAATTCATTGATGGACCATTTCTCCACCATCTTACAACCTCGGGTGCAGCCAGGAGATCCTGATGACTGGACCATCAGAATGGAGGTATGATCTTTATTTGCTAAATTATTTAATGTAGTTAGCATACTTTTTGTTTGATATGCACTGTTCTTCAACATCAGGTATTGAAATGTTTACTCCAGCTCGTTCAGAACTTTCCAAGCCTCCTAGAAGCTCATTTTTCAGGTAAGCACAGTCAAGCTTACCGATAAAAATCCTCTTATGACCTTTTATGCGTCTTCTGATGCTTGTGTTTCCTTCCAAAATTTGGCACCGGATATGGTCCAGTCATTATGGCACCTTTGTGGCAGACGTTTGTTTCTTCCTTGGAAGTATATCAGCTATCATCAATTCAAGGTTGCGAGAATTCCTGTTCAGGGACATATGATTCTGATGGTGGTGAAAGAAGTCTTGATACCTTTGTTATCCAGGTAGTAGAATGCTATGTAAATCAAGGGTTTATTTTAATGATCTTTCTGCCACAAATTCTTCATCGACTTGAGCAGACTTAGGAGCATTGCTTCTTATAATTCTCTTTTAATCAAACCCAAACTTTTAAAGCACATTTTTGCCACCATGAGGTTTATTTTCTCGCCACTACTCTGAACTATCTGAGTCTCATTGTTATTGTGGATTGATGAACATTTAGATCTTCATAGGGTTAGTTACATTGTTGTTTGAAACAATGCGCACACATTTAGATTTGCTCTTCCCTTTGTTTTGAAGAAGAATATATCTTTGGATTGATGATAGATAGACATTTATTCTCCATTACAAATTAAATTTCCCCCCTCAATTTATTAACACCTAGCGCTTTCATTCCCTAAGCAGCATCTAAGCTTAATAGATGGACTGAAATTTTCCATTTCTCCATGTGGCTGTATATAATTGGGTTCCTCCTCTAATATTGTAAGCATTTTATGATGTGAGCGATTAACTGACAAAGAGGAATGTAATGTAAAACTATCTAGATCTTGACGTCATAGCTCAAAATGAGTGATCTACATGTTTAAAAGATCCATCGTATTGGAACTGGCCTTGCACTTTAGTTAGTCTCATTGGTATGTAATGTGCATGAGTTCAATTTTCCATAGACTGCATTTTCAACATTAACTATTATAGACAGAGTCCAGGGCTGCTGTGGCTTTATGGCTGTATGATCTTGAACTACGCGACGAGTAAGTTTTGGTGATGGGATTGCACCATCAACTATCCGTATTTAAGTTTTATGGGTCACTGATGCCCTTGACTAGCATCTAAATGCTTGTTTATACCGACCGATAATGGTTGGTCTATCATGGAGGTATCATCAACCTTCTCATGTGGCCTTCTTGAATTAGATCTGCACTTTGTAGCTGGCTCAATTACTACAATGAAAGAACTGTTAAATATTGATATAATATAATATAATATTTGCTAACATTCTCTGAAACTAATACGGATTGATAATTTGCATCTTTTGTTTGCGAATCATGGTGGTTTGTTATGTTCTACAAAGCTTATGAAAGCACATAAAATAATTCATATATATTGCTCATTGTATCTTATGCTTTAACAAGAATTGACGATTCATTGCTGACATGATTTCATTGATTCTAGTTATTCGAGTTCTTACTAACCATAGTGGGCAACTCCAGAATGGCAAAGGTATGGTGCTGGTGCTGTGTCCAGCCTTCTTTTTCGTTGTCGTCATGTAAGCACTCATGTTTGCAAGAAGAAATGATGTTTGGAAATTTATTGTTATAGGTGATTGGAGGGAGCATCACAGAATTAGTTTATTATACTATAGCTTTCTTGCAGATGACCGAGGAACAGGTGCGCTAACCTTTTTTTTTGGGATACATGTAATTTCTTCTAGGTTGCCTTCTAGATTGCGAAGGTTGACATATTAGGGATGCACCATTAACAAAATACAACTCTATGTTGTTTTATATATTCTAAGGTTCCCAAGGTTCCCAATTTTACCTTTGGTTTCTGTGCGTTTCCACACAAGCATGTGCGATGAAGGTAGTTCAAAAATTTCACCATCTGTTGTCTGATCTTACATGTGGTACATGTGCATTTTTGGAATAATGTTATATCAGTGAACCTGCCATATATCGTATATATTTATTCTATTGCTTTACCAGTAGTCTCTAATGTCAAGGTTGATGGCTTTTGGAGAAGGCTATTATATTTTGGTTTGTATATGAAGTTGATGAGAATGAGCTACAAGAAGAAAGTGTTGTAGATGTTGCATGTTGGATGTTGGTATTGGGTCATCAGGTCTAGAGTGGTATTGGGTCATCAGGTCTAGAGTGGTATTGGGTCATCAGGTCTAGAGTGGTTATTAAGACATACTGGAATCTGTCACAGTACTGATCATAGAAAATTGGTCATGGACTAGATCCATTCATGCACAAGTCGGATTCTGGTTTTGGTCTGCTTTGTGTCCATACTCCACAGGTTCTCATTGTATAAGGTCTGCTGCTTGGGGTCATAATATATTATATTTATTCCTTTCCTACACCCTAGCGGTCTCCACAGGTTTAGGCCAGGTTTCGTCGTTTCCAGGTTCTTTCAAGTAAGCTCAGTTACACACAAAAATGTCCTTGAAATGAATTGATATAATCCATGTTTCTTATGTAGTAAATTCAATTATCCACATGTTTGCAAAAGAATAAAAATTATTGAGGCACAAGCCCTCTTCGAAGAGATCCTTTCCTTGAAAGAAAGGATGGAGAAAGCTTCTAGAGAAAATTTCTATGAGAGCTTCTGCTTTGGAATTGATTTTCTCGAGTTCTATGGTCCAGAGGCCAGAATCTGCAATGAATAATCAGGGTTTTAGTTCACGTTTGGACATTTGTTAGATGGACTAAAACATTGCACATTTTTTTCCTGTGATTTGGGGTTCAAATGTGAGGGTGTATTGCTACAATGAAAATAACACAATGAATCACACATTCTAGAGTTTGAATTGCTATTATACTGCATACAATAGCTTCACAGACCAGTGCAAAAAGAATTTATCAAAGCCAAACTTCATTAACCTCCAAGACGCATCCAACATTGTGATTTTCTGTGGTGTTTTATGGCATGGAAACATAATCAACTGTGTGGATCTACAATTTTAGTACTTACCAGGGATTTTGTACATTGGTGAGATCTTCTTCAGAAGCACCTAGTTTAACTTTCTCCTATGAATTTTTGCGTAGTTTTGACTGGAAAACTACAAGCCTTATGGTTCTGTGATTCCAAACTATAACAGCTGCTGATGGCATTCATATTGATTTGTAGGATAAGATTTTTCCATAATATGCTGATGAAGTGATAGTAATGCATTTTTGAAGACATCATTGCCTTACCTTTTATGTTAGTGTAATTTGTAAACCATATTTCTAAAAGGCCTTGGATATCCTGGGATTTGATTTACACTCTTTCTTTTTTGATTATTAGCATCTATTGTTTTGCACTATATTTACGAACTTCTTTCTTACCGTTCTTCAGATTTACCATCCATATTCTAATCCTGACTTATCTAGGTGCACAATTGGTCAGTGGATGCAAATCAGTACGTTGCTGATGAAGAAGATACAACTTATAGCTGCCGTGTGTCAGGTATACAGTATTACAGCCATACAATTATACATTCCTGATGCATTAGTTCATTGCAACTACTGATTTAGGGTGGCAGCTAATTGCTTTCTGTGTTAATATGTTGGGAAGATTCTGAATTGATGTATGTTCAATAGTTATCATAAAGTCTACAACAGTTACTAGGCAAAGATGTTGGGAACTATTCCTATGAGCCTCATCCTCAATACATGATGGGTTTATCAAGCGTGCTAATTCATTTGAATTAACTTCTCATCTAGCATTGAGCTGATTGTAAAGGTTGCCATGAAAATCGATGGGGCTTACTCTTGCCCAAGTTCATTAATCACTGTGACCACAACTGCATACATATAGTCTGTTAAATTGTGATTGATGTATTTGGTTTGGTAGTGTAAAACTGTATGATAGTAATATTAAAGAATATAGCGTTAGATGCATAAACCTAGGAGAATATATAATAAATAAGTCCATGTTGTTATACCCTATGGGACATTATTGAAGAGCATATTCAGCAACTAGGATTATGCCCATTGCTATGGCTCTGGGTAAGTTGGTGGGGTGTGTGCCTTTGCGGCCAATGTCCTATATTTTGTTGAGCAAGGTCCTGTAAAGATTTAGTTGGCTTTGAAAAAGTTCACACGTAATAACCACAATTATAATGCTTTGAAGTCAATTAAGTGTTCATGGTATCCATATGAGGAAACATCTATCCATGTACAGGCAACATCTGATAATGTTCTGTCTCTGCTGTTCTTCTGATAATATTTATTCTCTGTTGCTCCTGAGTTGGTAAACTACCTGCCTTTGATTAAAGATTCTGTAAGGCACTCTGTAGGACTAGGATCTTTTGCCCAAGAGGAACATGACTTCCCTTGATTTTATTTACTTTCTTTATATATATGTTTTTTCAAGGGATATGAATAGTGGTAATCCACCTAGTTTCATGAATACTGTGAAACATAAAACCATACAACCCTACATAGATAGTCTCTTAACCAAAATAATACATATCCCTTGCATCATAGCAATGAAACATAAGCATCCCTACTGCATAAGCCCAACTAAGCAATTAAAGGCATCATAATATAGCTAGTACATCCCTGGATACTTCCACAAAATAAGACTCCAGGCTCCATATGGTTTGCGCTATGCAATGCAGTTTTCTCTACAGTTTGTTGGAACCTACACCTAATACAAAAATCACGTGAAATTTTGAAGAACGGATTGGAAAGGGAGATTTGCTTCATATTATTTTCAATTCGTGCCCTACCACGTAGCAACATTAGGAGGGGAAAAATGTTGCAAGATATGTTTCCTTTTCTTTTAGACCTTGAGGTTTTCTAATCTCTATGTCTTGACAAAATATCATACTTACAGCACTGCACATGTTTTTAATTACCTCTTTTATGATAGCTGTGTTAATTTTGCTATTAATTTTGAAGTTTGCAAAGCGAATATTTCAGCCGTATTGTTTTCTTTTGAACTGAAATGACTTGTATTTTAATCATTAACTTATACTCAACTATTCTTCTTCATCTTTCTTCCAATCGGATAAGTTTCTATATACTAGTATCATCTCTGCACAGTGGCAAGTTCATTCCTATCTTACTGGTAATGGTTGATGAAATTAGGCCATCACAGCTGCTCTACATGGGCTCGTGAGTTTGCCATGGGGCTAGAGTCAACTCTTTATTTCTCAATCATGTTTGTTTGTGACAAAGAAATCAGTTGTGATGTTTACATGCACAAAATAAGGTTGCCTCAGACGTGGTAACCACAATGTTCTTCAATGTTTTTATATATGATATCAGCTATGCTATCATAACATCTTTTTACTTGCAGCTTGAACTTCTACTTTTCTACATGCAAATAACTGCTGGAGATGGTTAATTCTTGATTTCTTACTTTTCTACATATAATTCCAGGATCTCTCCTGTTGGAGGAGATAATTAATGCTTATGGCGAGCAAGGAATTGATTCTATAATTGAAGGCGCTCAAAAGCATTTCAGTGAGTCTAGTCATGCAAAAACTGCTGGTTCTGCAGATTGGTGGAGAGTGAGTAGAACATATTTTGTTCATTTTGTTGTATTCTCTCTGTCCAACTCACTTTCCAACCAGTTTTAGTTTCCACATACTGATGTATATAAATGAACGCCATGTTTTAGAAGAAGAAAAGGAAATTATTTTCTGGATATAATGAAGGTTCTAACTAGAATGCTCTTGACTGTCTGAAGAGCGAGCAGTTGTCTTTGTAAACCATCCTTGTTTTTTTATACCTGTGAACCTGCATTAATCACTTAAAAGAGTTTTTCTTTTCTTCAATATTATTCTACTTCAGGTTACTGATAACCTTTCCTGTCTTATTGAAATGCCCAAACAATCTCAAACTAAGCTGACCCCTAAGTTATTATGGATGCATTGAATTTTGTAGCATCCTTTTGCATTTGCCACTCATTCTTCCCTCAACATTTTCATTTTAACCTTTATTTAGGCTAACTTTCATTTCAACTATAGACATGTTCATGACATGTTTCTAAATCACAGAAGGCCATCATTAATGCAGTTAATTATGTTATTGAAACTGTTTAAAAAATTCAATGAGGATGAGATCCAATTGTTGACATCATCAATCAGCTAAGCTTATAAAGTTCTTATGTGGCGGCGCATTGAAGTAGATGAATTAAATGTTAGTAGGGTTGGGTTGTTGTAGTCAACATAAAGTGTCATGCCATATCTTTATGAATCTCCACAATTAGCCAGGAAACCTAAGAAAATGTTAGAAGAGTTATATCGGTGAGAACTAAAAGAAGAAAATGATATCATACGCAGAGCTTCTCTAATCTCTTAGGGGGGTTAGCATATATACCCTATATTTTACAAAAAAATAACTACTCAGTTTCATCATGCGTTTTGAATACCCCTATATGACCTTTTAAAAATAAATTAATGCTACATGATGCAATCTACAGTATCATATCCATCTCAGCATCATGCAACAAGCACATACCCATGTTAATTATATTCGGGACTAGGATAAGCTGAGAGAAAAATGTTTTCTAATATGGCATTGAAATGGATTTGAGGGCTATTTATATCCAGCTTATGGCTTTTAATCTTTTATAACTCGTCAATGATTTAGTAACTTTAGTTTCCTCTAACCGCTAATAATCATAAAGCATATGGTCATTTGGGAAGGTACACAAAAAAAGGAGAAATATACAATTTCTCTAACATCAGGCTATCTATACTATAAGCCCCGTCTTTTTACACATGCAACATTATGGAAAACACACATGCCTAGCAATATAAGGTGAAAGGAGTATGCTTTCTGATTTTAACTCATATATATATATATATATATATAGAGAGAGAGAGAGAGAGAGAGAGAGAGAGAGGGAGAGAGAGAGAGAGGTCCTCCTATGGCGTCGAAAAAATGCACCCTCCATGATTTTTTTCAACGATCAGCACCCATCATCATCATATTTATTATGCAAGATGTGGATACACTAAATTTCATGTGATTGCATCAATTTTTCACCATTGATTTAGTGGGTGCATAATTACCGGTTTACTGACAATAGAACTTTTTACATTACTTATTCAACGGTGAAAATGTGGTGGAATCACATGAAATTTGGTGTATCTACATCTTATATGATAAAGATGATAATGATGGGTGTCGATCGTAAATTTTTTTTGTGGAGGATATAGATTTTTGACGCCACCTAACGAAATGGCCTTGTAGGGCCTCTTTTCTTCATTATATATATATATATATATATATATATATATATATATATATATATATATGGTGATCCTATGAGGTCCGGCCTCATTTTTTATTTTGAGGTTCACTTTTCAAACACAATCCGTTGTGTTTTTCACCGATCCGCACCGATCATCGTGATCTACACATGATAGATAGGTTATGTATCAAATTTTACGAGATCTGGAGACCTCTAACTAATCCATCAAATAGAGTAAAAAATCGATAGCTTTACGATGCATGAAGATCACTTGATGGATGTGTTCGAGGTCTCCAAATCTAATGAAACTTTATACATAATCTATTTAATACCAGTAGATCAAAGTGACCGGTACGGATCGGTCAAAAACACGGCGGATTGTGTGGTTAAAAGTTTGGCCTCAAAATAAGAAATGTGAACCGACCTCATAGGGGTATGTGTGTGTGTGTGTGTATAATTTTTAATTTTTGATAAGATGCACTCTTTAACTTGGTTGCTTTCAGCATCTGCCTATATGTCACTTTTTGTTTAAATTACTATGTATTTAAATCAAGAAGACACATTACATCTAATATGTTAGGATGGGTGCTGGGACAGTCTAAAAATTCAAGAGCCAAGTAGGCATGCCTCTCACATTTTGTTTAAATTACTATGTATTTAAATCAAGAAGACACACACATATATTACATCTAATATGTTAGGATGGGTGCTGGGACAGTCTAAAAATTCAAGAGCCAAGTAGGCATGCCTCTCTTGACGAGGAAGGATTCCACGATATATGTGAACCTTACCAATCAATTGTGGGAAACCCTCGGGGAAATGATTTTTATTTTATTTTTCCTTTTTCTTTTCATCTGTACACTTGCTGGACAGCCATCGTATTAAACTTTTGATATTTGCCTCTGAGACACTACTCCACTGCAGCAAGAGTCCTCATAGTTTCTTAAAGAAGTAAAATTCTACCAAATGACCCTAAACTCAATTGTAGTTGGTCAATGTTTTCTGGCTTGTTTTTACCTGTAAGATTCTTTTTTATTCCAGTTACATAGCCATTTTTAGAATAACATTTCAATTGTTTTTCATTATCACTATTTACTGGATAATGATTTTAGTTATTCTTCTTGATTGTCAATAGTCAGTTTCTCTATCCATATCCACATATGTAACATATTGTTTAATCTGGTTCTAGTCCTTGCCTGTATTTCCTTAGTCCCTTTTAATTTTTTTTTCTTCTACAAAATACATCTGTATGATGCTCTTGTTGATATAACATACGTCTTGGTGTAACTTGCAAAATTCGTCATTGCAGTTACGCGAAGCATCTCTTTTTGCTCTGGTTTCTATATCAGAACAGTTGCTTGAAGCACAGGTCAGTTTTCTTTTCGATTTGATGATAGAATTGCATTCTTAAGCATATAAAGATGCATGAATGCGCAATCTCACAATTGTAACCACATGTGACCTGTTATTTGTTTTGCTCTTATGCTTATAACTTTAATCATGCATTTCATTTACAATTTCCAGGATTCAGGATTGATAAAAACAAATCTAGGAAATTTTCTTGATCAAATGATCAGTGAAGACATGGGACTAGGTAGTATTATCCTTTTAACTATCGCTTAATGTGTTGTGTTACCCAATACTTAGTACCTCTTGTTATCCTGATTTATAGGGATACATGAATATCCATTTCTCCATGCACGAGCATTTTCAGCTGTATCCAAGTTTTCTCCTGTGGTAATTTTTCTCTCCTCATATGTGAACAAGACTTCTCTTCAACTTTGATGAATGACCAATATTCTGAGTAACTATGCAGATTAGTAAGAGAATTAGCCAACAATTTCTCTATGCTGCTATTCAAGCAATATCACTAAATGTGTAAGGAAGACTTCTTTATTGTGAATTCATTGCTTCTAATTGGTAAAGCTGACTGCTCGGTCATATGGCTTGTTGACAGCCCCCCTCCAGTTAAAGTTGGCGCTTGTCAGGCATTATCTCGATTACTACCTGAAGCAAATCAGGAGATTATTCAACCTCATGTTATTGGCTTATTTCAATCTCTAACAGATCTTCTTAAGCAGGTATTTTGGCTTGATCATAATTAGTATCTCATTTGGCTATTCTTGTAAAATATCACTATTCCAATCTCTTCTCAGGCATCCGAAGAAACACTACGTCTTGTGCTAGAAACACTTCAAGCGGCAGTTAAGGCAGGTTCGTACCCAGCAAGTAGCTTTGTCTCTAACATGTCTCTCATGCCGACCAAAGCTTAAATATTGAGAATTATATTAATGTGTTTTAATGTATTTCCTTGGACTTATGGCTGAGTTTCAATAGCAGGTCATGAACTATCAATGTCCATTGAGCCAATTCTATCTCCTGTTATCCTTGATGTGTGGGTGCAGCATGTATCAGATCCATTCCTCAGTATTGATGCAGTGGACGTTCTGGAGGTAAGTCATACTGTAATTTATATGTGAAGTCTAGGAGATTTTGATCTTTTAAATATTGAGTGATAGAACAATAGTAACGAACTATAGAAATAAACCATGATCTCATTTCTGTTGATATGATCCTTGTATCTTTTGGAACTGTATTAAAAATCTGCATTATTCCTATGACTGATTGTGTCAGTATGTCTTTACCTACTTGCAGTATGAGAGATCAATTTATGGTACCTGTGCAATGAATACATTTTACCAAATATTGGGTCGTTTTAGTTAATACTACGACACACCCTCTTTACTATACTGGAAGTATGTAGTGGTTTAAGAGAGAGTTTTGTGGTTGGAGAGTAAAGGAAGATACATATGACATTAAGGATATAGGATGTATGGGTGTCAACACTATTTTCATATTGTTTAGCTCTCCTCTTTAGGGAGCCTCTGCATATATTGATGAAGTATATGTTTACCGCCCTAACTACATGCTTAGTTACACACGTTGCAGAAAATGATACACATAGATGGGTGATTATTCATGAACTTGCAGAGAGGATAAAGGTCCCTCAGCTCATCAAAGTTTTCTTGAGTAATTGCTACCTAGGATAGGACTGCCAGACATTTTTACGTTTGACTGTCTGTTCGGTGTGTAACATTATAATACCTACCTCTCCGATGTCAAGTATGGTACCCCACATTAACAAGCTAGGTAATCCAGCAGTTTCGGTTTATAATTTTTTATTCACTTCATTTGTAAACGGTATTTTCTTGGAAAATAGCACATAAAACTTAAGATCAATGCGCTTTAATGTTACTGGACTTGGGTAGTGATTTGAGATCTGAATGAATCAGTATAATCACTTACTTTCTGTGAATTGCTTAATAACTGTATGGGACCTAGAATTCGATGTTGGAAGTTGATTGTATGCGTTCTTCTATATAACCCTTTTTTCTTTAGGTATTCTTTCATTTATATTATTAGATGCTTTCAACAATGCCGCTGGTGCTGGAGATAGCGAGTCTAGCAACCAGAATTCACTTCTTTAGAGGTAGCTAAAGTGTTGGGTCAACCAGGCCTACTGGGAATGTTTAAACTATAGACTAGTTCCATCAAAGGCGGTCCAAAAATATTTAAGAAGTTGGCAGGTGCAACTGGTTAAGTGCTAGTCAAGAGACACCAGCCATATATGAATTTGACCAAAGATACGGCTGGGCTCTCAATTTAACAACTGTATTAGCTGTCTGCACATGTTTATCAGCTCTTTCATGTGAGTTTGATTCAATGTTTAGTGCCTCTTCCTCTATTAAAAGAGTGGCTAATAAGGCTGGAGAAGGGTTTAGCTACAAGTTTGGATGGAGATGGGGAAGAAGCCGATCCTGATCAAATAATAGCACCTGCGGCAGGAAAAAAGCTCTGTCCAGTCTCTAGCTAGTTTAGAGTTTGCACTTGATAATCTAGGCACCACTTAGAGATGCTGTGCATAGGGGGGCGTGTGTGTGTGTGATGCCTCAAGAGAGCAGTAATCATTGAGAGTAGCTGCTCTATCCCAAATTCCTGGCCCAAACTTTCTTCAATATGGGAGAATCTTCAGATCCATTATTTTACTGATTTTGAGTTCTCATCGACCAATAGGTAAAGCATTTGATCAAACTGTATATGGGGAATGGATCCTTTCGTGAGACTGAAGTTTTTCTAGAGCAGAGGAGATCAGCAAGTACAACAACACTTTTTTCTTTTTTTTGGGGTAGGGGTGTGGGGGTGGCGTGGGTGGGGTGGGGGGATGTAGAGGCAAACTTGGGGTACACTAATATAAGTTGGGCTGGCAAGTGACACTATAGCATAGTGGTAAAATCTCTAGCAGTTTGGATCAGGTTATGGCCTATTATTCGGAAAATTGATAAAATAGAAAATATAACTTGGGTTTGGTTGATTCTGTCATTTGGTCCTATTATGACGAGTTCCTCATGACCGTAATGTTGTTGTCTGGCATTTTTTAGTTTGTTGTTAAAGATTAAGGCAAATGATTTTATTGATCAAGAATCTACCCTAAATTTAAGCAGTTACCATCTAAGTGTTTCCTATTTGAGCATTCTTATATCTAAATAGCTTTGACATAAAATCTTTCGAGAAGCGGGACTCTAATAGATGTTCCTAAGCAATTTTAATGAAGCTATGGTGATATGGTGTTAAGCTCAGTGTTTTAAAAAGCGGCCGCTTAACCAGCCGAGCGGGTTTCGTCGTTCCGCGTTAGCCCACTTAAGTAAGTGATATTGCATAACCTATTTTATTGATGTATACACCTCATAAGTGTTATAAAGGGTATATAACTATTGTTATTGGAGTATACACAAATACCAATTAATACAACATTTCGTCTTTTCTTTTTCTCTTTTTCTACGTTTCTATCCTTCGTCCTTGACTTGATAAAGCCCACGGTTTTCGAGCCGACTTTGAGACACTTCAAGATTTGGGTTTCAAAACTTCAAATTTTAGGTTTATCAACTTCAAGAAGTCGAGATCTAAATTGATTTCGAGCAATCCTTGAGTTTTCTATTTCGATTTCGAGTCGTTTTTGAATTTCGATCATGAAATTCTAATTCGATTTTGACTCCATCTAGTTTCGAGCTACAATCTTTTAGATATGTTTTTTAATAATTTGGTAAGTATTTTTACTGATTTGAGCTATGATGCTTGAAGTTGGGCATCGAAAAGATTATAAGCACCATGTAAGCTAATAAATTCTAAGAAAATTTCAATTTTGCATTGAATTATTTGAATATTTTTTTATCAAATAATATATTGTCTAAGCAAATTTGTTAAATTTTGGGTTAAATTTAGGCATTTGCCAGTACAAAAGCAACATAAAAATAGTTAGAATGTAATGAGAATCATTATTTATTGACAAGAAAATGAATATTGATGAAACACCACTGTTCTGATTTCTGAACCGCCTGAGAGTGGACACTTAAGCGGCGCTTAAGCGTTGGCTTCTCGACCGCTCCACTTTTCTTTTCAGCTTTTAAAACACTGGTTAAGCCTATGCTGCAGAGACAATTTTAAGTTGGCCAGTTAACTGGGTTAGTCACTAAATGACCAGCCTTTATGGTTAACTTCTTTTTTCAGGCGATCAAGAATGCTCCTGGGTGTATGAGGCCTCTGGTTTCTCGGATTTTGCCATCACTTGGAGCTATATTGGAAAAGGTTTGCTAATTGTAGTCACTTGGACAATTTTCTTACAACTAAAAGATTTTACTGATCCACACTGACATTTCATCTGCATATTTATCCGTTTCTTCCACCAGCCGCAACTGCAACCTACTGGATTAGTCGCTGGTTCATTAGATCTGTTGACCATGATATTGAAAGTATGTTTACAAATCATGAAATTGACTATCAGTCATAGTTATGCTCATTTCATAGTTAAAATATGTTTTATGATTGCATAAAATGTTGGCCATTGATGATGCTTTTCTTACATAACAGGGTGCTCCTGCTGATGTTATGAAAGCAGTCTTTGATGTTTGCTTCAACCCTGTCATCCGACTTATCCTTGAAAGTGATGATCATGGCGAGATGCAGGTATCTTTCTAATGCATTTCCTTTCCAGCATGCAGAGTATTTTATAAATTTAACATGATACTCAATTTTCATAACTACGCCTTTTGATATTCAGAATGCGACAGAATGTTTGGCTGCATTCTTATCAGGGGGAAGACAAGAATTACTTAACTGGAGCGGTAATTCAGAGCTCACAATGAAAATGCTTCTCGATGCAGCTTCTAGGTACATATCGATGAGTACCTTTATAATTTGCAATTTCGTCAAGAGCTATACCAGAACTGTATTTATGATTTGACAAAATTTCTGCAGGCTTCTGGATCCTTATCTGGAAAGTTCTGGATCTCTCTTTGTTGGTAGCTATATTTTGCAGCTCATCTTACATTTGCCATCACAAATGGCTCCTCACATGCGTGAGCTTGTTTCTGCTCTTGTGAGACGCATGCAGTCATCTGAAATAACAGGATTGAAAAGCTCGCTAGTTGTTGTTCTTGCTAGACTGGTATCTCCTTTGCTATGATTCCGTTTGTGCATGGTTCTTTTATACAACTTGAACTCAAAAAGGTTGTTTGTCGACTTTATACTTCAGTAGTATATCATTATTCATTTGACGGTATTCACTAAATTAAACAGTCTTGTGTGAGCAACTGAGCATGAGTTGTTTGAATTACATCTGGAGATTGTTTATCTCAAGTATTGCAGATGTAGTGAACTTAAAATAGGAATTCCAAGTTATTGAACAGTCATAGCTGCAAATCTTTGGCATACAGGTTATGATAAGGTACAAATGAGAAGTTCTAAGATGAGATGTCTATAAAAATTGCAGTTTTAGAACAACAATCTATCTATCTATACTATATACTAAAGTTGGGCACAAGGATAGATGGTGTAATTTTTTCGTCAAAAAAGGGTAGATAGTGTACTTTCACTTCTTTTGGGATAATTACTTGGTCGTCCTAGCCAGCCTCATTAACATGGGTAACGGGGCCCACCAAGTGAAGCAACCTGGATTGCCACATGACAGCGTTCGGGAAAAATCACAACTCAAGTGATGTCGGACCCACTTTTGAATTCCTTAGCTTACACACTCAAATTAATACTTTCAACAAATATATACCCAAATCTATTTCTCTGTCCTTTCCCGCAAACTGAAGTCTGAACCCATCTCCTCTCCTCACTCCCTTCCACTTCATAATCTCAAGATGCAAAAAATATAAAATATGAAGAGCATGTTTAGCTCTTTCTGTGTGTTGCAATTGGAGATATAAAGTCGAATCTTGGTTTTTTTTCAATGCTCTGATGCAGTAGTGCTAGTACCCCTTGAGTATCTTTAATTTGACGCCCCAATACCCCTTCTTCCAAATGATTAGACTCAATCCTCATGAATTATCGAGTAAATATTTCACAGATGAATGCAATCATGGAGTTTAAAGGAACAATGATGACGATAGAAATCTATTCATATTGCTAACATAGAGATTTGGCTAGGATAAGATGAGTAGAGTTATAGGAGAGTCAGTTCGTCTTGTGCCAATGAAGTGAAGTTGTTAATTTCGAAGATGAGTGTAACCTGAAGTAATCCCAGCCGTTCGGCTGGGTTTAATTACCGGCGTCGCCAGTGATTTTTAGCACTGGATGTGATCCAAATCCAAGACAAACTGTAGCCTTTTAATTAGCAGGTTCCACCTTCCACTTTTCATTACGTTCTCTTGACTGATTCTTTAATTGTCATGTATGTCGGTTTTTGTGCTAATTATAATTAAGTTGTCAATATTTTATATTTAAGGACGTTTTAAGATCTTCGCAATATGAAATACTCTTTATAAAATGTATTGTGTTGTCAATATTTTAGAAGCACAGGGCAATATAAAATGTATTGTGTTGTCAATATTTTAGTTGAATTTTTTATGAATAATTCTGTAGAACATCATAACATTTAGATCGCAAGTCTGAGATAGAAAAACATGAATATGGACACAGGAGCATTTCATCAACTATAGAATGCATTTTTTTAAATTGAATTCATTTGTGATGTAAACCGATAGTATTTTCAAAATAATGCATGTGTGACTTAAGATAACCACATGCGCAAGCATGTGGGCAAGTTATACAAGGTTCTGATGGATATGTTCATAAAATTATTAACGTAAGCTATTGCATGTTCTCCAATCTTCATTTCCAGCAGCCAAAACAACCAAAAATAAAAATCGAAAGCTGGACATACCATAAGCTATTGCATGCTGTCCATGTATGGTAACCAAAACAACAAAAAGTGAAAATAGAAGACAAATCTGTCTTGAGATTAGTAGGTTACTTAAGTTATAGTGAACCTACTGTGGATACAGAGAAATCTAAGCAAACATCTTCAGATACTACCTTTAACTTGTTTTCACCAATGTATAAATTTGCACAATTTGTTTACTTTGTTAGTATGTATACAGTAAGCTTTGACGTTATGCCAGTTCCATGGGGTCTCAGCTTCAGCAGTAAAGCATGTGAACCTTGATCCCCCCCCCTGCTGATAATAGTTGATTAACACCGTTCGTGTTGAGGGTTTGGGTTGGTCTATTTCAAGTTGGAATATGATCCAACTTCTATTAGTCCTTGGGTTGGTCAATTCCTTGTAGTTGGAATATGATTCAACTCCTATTATTGTTTGGCCTGGTCTGTTCCTAGTTAGAATAAGATTCAGCTTTACCATTGAGTAGATTAGCTTCTATATGCAGTGTTGTATGCCCTATAATATTTGATTATCAGTTAGAAACGTTTGAGCCTCCTTCTCTTCTTTCTCTTCTTCAATAAATGTTTATTTACTAAATAATTGTTTTGACAGGTTCATCTCAGCTCCCCAGATGTTGATCAATTCATTAATATGTTGCTTAGCGTGCCTGCTGAAGGTTATGCAAACTCATTGTCTTATGTGATGTCAGAATGGACAAAACTTCAGGGTAGGCATTTCTCTGCAGATGCTTGTATGATTCTATTTAACAATCAAGTGTCATATGAGAAATTTTGCAAACATTTTATGAATCTCACATTAGCTTATTCATCTCATGATTTTATATTTTGTATGCAAGTAATTTTGTGTTCTCAGTTATCTGCCATGTTTATTTTTGTACAAGATATATATGAGCATAGGGAAAAAGGTGCAACTTTCATTTGTCATATATCATGTATTTTAAATTTTCCTCAGAGTGCTCGCCATATCCCAGCGATGGAACACATATGTTAAATTCCAAACTCCCCATTGCTGACCCATTCATGAGTATTAAACTTGTAAGTTGTGACCATAAATTTTAATGAGCTGCTTTAGGTGTTTAGCAAAGTTTTATTGATCAGATGAACTTGAAGTATTTCCTGCAGATGAGTAAAACTGATTTTATTAAATAAAGATGCTGTCAAATAGAATATTTGCCTGTTATGTTCTTCATGGGTGCATTTATCATGTTTTTATGCATGGTTATCTGTTGAGGACCCTGCAATTGCTATTGACTTCAGGCTGGCTACATAGCTCAGTCTCCTTGCACATGTCCATACCATTTCACTTGGTTCCCCTCATTTTTTATCCCATACCAGAGATTCTGTGCTGGATGTTTCAAATTTATTTGTCTACCCATCAACTTTTGTAATAAATTACAGTAATTATAAAATTTATGCAATCCCTTCTTTTAAACTGGTTTCATTCTGGTTGCTGATGGTATACACTGAGTTCTCGACTTCCAGTACATTACAAAATGGATATAAAGACCATTTATATACAGGTACGGTTTTCACATGCATTTTCTGTCCGCCTTACAAACTGGACATACTGTGTAGGTGAAATTCAGGGAGCCTACCAGATCAAGGTCACAACAACTGCCCTGGCTATGTTGTTGTCCACACGCCATGTGGAATTGGCAAAAGTTAATGTACAAGGCCATCTCATAAAGGTTCATAGGCGGTTGTATAAATTTTGTTTTCTGTAGGAACTCCCTTCACAATCTTACATACTGTGGATAACCAGTCTGATGCAGGTATAACAACTCGTTCAAAAGCAAAACTGGCCCCTGAAAAGTGGACCGTGGTTCCACTTCCTGCAAAGGTATGATTTTCTGATAATTTGTGAACTGTTGAATGCTAATTCAAGATATGAATGCCATCATCAATTGTTATTATAAGGCCTTTAAAGGACTTAAGATTTCTTATTTTTGGATAAAAGCTTTGGAGTTATGGTGAGAGTTTAGGGAAATATTTGTGAATTCTAATGATCGTCTGGAGGTTGAGCACTCTCAAACGATCATCCGGAGGTTCAACAATATTTTTTTTCTGTCTGTTATCTAACATGCCACGGTGGGAGTTGAACTTGGGTGGCGTTTTTGGAAATAACTTGGGCGGCTTTGTTACCAACTTAAAGTCCATACCACTGCACCAAGATCTTGGAATTATTTTGAGAACTTATATTGTTTTAACATGGTGCTTAGCCAACTCTGTTTTAGATGTTCTTTTTTCTTTGCATTAGTATCAATCAATTTTGGGATGCATTTATAAAGCTGCTGGAAGCCAATATATCTCATGAGTAAAGCAGTCTTGTAACATTACCCATTTCGGCACTCAATGGGTGGGAAACTTGTCAGGGCATGAGAATTATGGGGAGGTCATGAGTTCAATGCATGCAACCAACAAAGGGTGGTAGAAACCAATCCTATATATTTCGGAGAGAACGAGTCCTATCAACCTTATAAACACCAAAAATGACCCACCACACGTTACATAGCCACCTGTTTAACTGCAAAGATAACTTTAAAGACGCTGAAGCATTTGAAAACTTGCACCGTGTGTATTATTCAGCTAGAATCATATTGATGCTATCCGTTCTCTAAAGAACAAATAAATCCTCCTCCATGACCAACCTTAAAGATACATATAGTTCCCCACCCAATATGAATATGAATTAAACTAAGGAACTTTCTATACCTCGCCGTCTCAGTAACTTCTCTGCTCTTGGCTCATTTATCAATTATTTCTTTGAAATTAAAACAGATAATGTTTTATTGCCCGTGCAGATATTTTCGTTGTTATCAGAAACATTGGTAGAGATCCAAGAGCAAGTTTTAGATGATGATGAAGAGGTAGCTTTAAATTATGACAGTTTGCCTTCCATATAGAACTGCTCAATAACTTCTGCTTAGCACTCTGGACTTTTTATTATGACAGGATAGTGACTGGGAAGAAATTTCAGAAAGTGGAATTCCTCAGGTATTGTATTCATCTATCATCCCATCAAATGTTAATCCTTCAACAGAACATCTTGATGCCATGGCTAAAGTCTTTAACGAGGTAGGTTGATAAATAAACTTTTTAGATATCTTTTATGCATAGGCTCTGAAGTGCAATGAGCTGTGTAGTGATTGATTTTTTTTTCTTCCCACTGCTACTAACTTCGTAGAGCGAGGATGATGATTTTGAAGATGAACTTGTAAAACTTGATCCACTAAATGAGGTTTGCCAAAAAATTCGTCTTTATTCTATTTGCATTGTGCCTTTCCATTGATAACATTATGCTCTTAAAACATTTGGCAGATCAAGCTGGCAGATTTTCTCAAGAACTTCTTTGTGAATTTGTACAATACGGATAAATTGCTTTTTGGTTATCTTTCCCAGGTTAGGATGCATGCATCTCGTATTTCGAGTTTCCTGGGCTTATAGTTCCATTGAAGATGACTCTTTTTCACTTGTTTTATATACAGAGTTTAACAGATGCGCACAGGAAAGCAGTGGAAAAAGTTCTGAGCTAATGAATTGGTCATCAAATTTATGATTGATTATTTGTTCTTGTGTGATTTATCAATTTCATTTTTCCTTGAACGGCGGCGTCAATAACATATGTGCTGTATTGTTTATCATTGATTATTTCTATGTGAAGATTTGGCGGTGAGGGATGAGTGAATTTCTGATGAGGTGCTTCTAATGGAGAACAAATCCAAAAGAAACACCTCTCGATTTTTGTAGGGTAAAACAAAAGAGGAAAGTTGTGCATTCTGAATTATTTGGAATTTGACAGTTGGAAGGATGCAGTTTTGATAATCATATAATGTTTTACAACTGCTTGTTGACTCGACAAAAAAATATGATTATGAGGGGGCTTCTTATAATTCTATGTTGTCATAATTCTGAATGACGATTTTGTTGTGCAAATTTCCTTAATCCTAAAGATGTCTACAGTAGTTGTAAACTATGTTCTCATAGAATGGAACGATCAAATTTTCGGTGCTTTGTCTTTTGATTCACAAGTTTCATTCTGAATATCCAGGATTCAGCTGCTGCGCCATCCAAGCATGGTTGTTGATATGACTTGTATTTTATACCTACTCCTATTTTGACTGGTGAATCATATTAATGCATCTATCACAGGTCTATCCACCTGGTGGATTGTAGCAGTAGAGGAACGATTCTTCTATGCATAGAATGCACCCCCAGTCATGAGAAAGAGAAATAGAAGTTCGGATTTCATAAAGCTGTCTATAGAGTGTCAGAAAAATTATTGTATTAGGCATACCGAATGTTTTCCCATAGTAGAGATTTTGTTTGTTTCGTGTTATCTCTTCTATATTTTGGCTGTGTAAAATTCCATTGATCTCTTTAGCCGGAAAAGTAACCGATTTTCAATTTTCCTCTCATATATCCCTCCTTTCTGAATTAAATTTTATTTACGATTTAGCCAAGTTTTAATAATTTTCTTTAAAATATTGTATCTATAAGGTTATACAAATGATAAAACTATTATCAAAATTAAAACAACATCATCAAAGAAGTTATATAATAATGATAGGATTGCCGCCATTATGAAATAAATAGTAGCAAAAATAGTATATTGACTATAATAAACACTAACATATTAATCTATGGTAATATATTAAGCAAAAAAAAATGTCTATCCTCTGGTTTTATCCAGGTGGGGGTTTATTAAGGGAATATTCAGATAGACACCAGTTTGCATCCAAATAAATAAGTGTCCCCTTAGAGACATATTAAACGATAAACACCATGCAAATTTGAAACATATTGAAAGTTTGGGGAGGGAAAAGGATTTTGGAATGCAAAAAAGGGGAAAAAAAAATGGAGGGGGAGCGATAAGGGGCTGTTTGGTTGTAGGATTATGGAATTTGGATTCCAAAAATAGTACGGTTGAAATTTCTGGATTTGGTAATTTGTTGTTTGGTTGTTTTTGGATTCCTTGTATTGGACTTGTAGATCCTTGTAATCTTTGTTTGGTTGGTGAAAAAATAGGATTTGGATTTGAGGATTTTAGAGAGAGATAGATAGATAGAGAGAGGATTGTTAAATAAATAAAGTACATGGGCCCCATCTAAAAGTACAATGAATAGTGCCAAATTCTTGAAAATCCTTGAAAAATTTTTGGATTCATGAATCTTGTTTTGTGGTGGCCTCCCATAAAAAACAAAGGAATCCCAGAAATCCTAATCCTGCAAAACCAAACACAAAATTGTGGAATCCCACAATCCAAAATCCAAATCCAAACTTATAATCCTGCAACCAAACAGGCCCTAAAGGACCAAATGGTCCGATAAAATCGTATAGGGTGGGCCCCTCTCTGAAAGGATCGTTACACAATTTTGTTGCGTAGTGCCTAACTTGGGCTCTGTCACTCTCATTCTCTCTCTCGCTTTGTTTCTCAACCAAAAAAAAAACCCCTAGGTTTTCTTCGATCTCGCTCGCTCGCTCTCATGGCAGCTGCTCCCAATTCGGGGGCGTCCAAGGTCGGTTTCCAATTCGAAACCCCCGAACCCTAATCCCATATGGCTTTCTTGTTTGTATGGAATCCCTAATTCAACTGCTGTCATTTCTCATTTGGATTTCGGAACCGATGATGTTGATCTTGATGGATGCGATCTTTAATCCTGTACAAATTATCCTGATTTTTTGAATTAGTTGTTGGTTTTTGTTTTTTTTTTTTGATTTTAAGCTTTCATATGATGCATGTCTGTTGCTTCTTTGATCCTATTGTAGAATCTGCTACATTTGGGGGTTAGGTTATTTTAGATCTGGTTTTGTTTTTGTATGATGTTAATTTGTTTGGTGTTTTGTATAACGACAACCAAATTCTTTTGCACAAGAGGGGTTTGAGGGTGCATTCATCGCAACACCGATCCTTACGAAATTGGTTGATTCAAAATTTGCATCTTATCTGTACATTGAGTTTCTTGTCGTGTTCATATATCCTGTTTTTTTTTCCAGTTACATATACAGTGAACATGAAAAAAATACTAAGAGCAAAAGGATGGATTAGATAATGGTATTAGAGGAATGGCTTAGATGGTCATGTTAGAAAGACCGTGGGTATGAGAGAGTGCATGAAAGTCATGGATATAAGTAAAGATTGAAATGAGATGTGATTTTGATTTTCTTTTGGAAAAATGATAACAATTGGTATCTGTAAAAAGAGTGTCAAACAATAGTCAAATAGATATTGTCTTCCTTAATATAGGGCTAGTTGGCTAGATGAACTAACATCCAAAGATGATAAATACAAGTAGCTTGATCGACAGATTGATGAGATTAGACATTTGTATTAAGTAAAAGAGAAAAACTAGAATTGGAAGCAGATTGGGGGCTAATGAAATTTAAGAGATCTTGATGCTTAGGTATTGAATGATAAAAAAGTTGGTAGTCTAAATATTCGAGAATAGATTCATGTCTAGTTGTATCAAAAAAGTTGCAGGGGAAATAAAATTTAAAGATAAAGGATTGCCTACCTACGAGAGTTGTTTGTGGTAGGGAGAATCCCATGAGGTAATTGATGCCAAATGAGCAATTTATAAGATTGGTATAGTGTATAAATGAGAAAACCTCAAAAAATACGGTAATATAGTAGCATTGAAGATTGCTAAAAACTCTTCTAATAGACCTAAAATCAAAGGTTATGAGAATTTATAAGAGAAGTTAGGAACAAGAAGATGGTAAAGAATTGCTAAGATGCAAGAATTAAAGAGTACAGACTAAGTTAATAACATATTAAGAGTAGAGATAATTTGAAAGTGGCTAAAAGAAAGATATATTAGTTGTCAGTATAATGTAAGAGATGGTTAAGAGTGACTTCATCGTTTTTTTTGGGAAATTAAGTTGGTACATAAAAATTGGATTTAAACAATCAGATATCAATATAATATTGAATATAGGGTTATGATCTATTGAGGCTAGACCTCATTTTAAAAAATGAGGCCAACTCCTCATACACTCAACCCACCGTGTTTTCACTGATTCGACCGGGTAGCATGATCTATATGTAATAGATATGTTATGTATCAAATTTCATAGGATTCAGAGACCTCCAACACAACATCAAGATGACTAGAAACTAACGGTTTTTCGGTACATGAAAAATATCGAAAAATGCGAACACTTGATAGTTGTGTTAGAGGCCTCTGAATCCAGTGAAATTTGATATATAACCTTTCTAAGACATGCGGATCATTATATACGGTTGGATCGGTGATAAACATGGCAAGTAGGGTGTTGGAGGAATTGGCTTCATTTTTTTAATATGAGGGCTGACCTTAATGGATTGGCTCCCTAATGTTGATAATATATATTAGCATAATCTAAGTTACACCATATTAAATGCCAATCAATTATCCTTTTAATTGTTTTTTGAAATCATTAATTATCTGATATAAATGGAGACAACAAATTCAAGCAACATCAAATAGGAAGCAACACCACAAAGAAAATGGAACCTACATTTTAAACTCTCCAAGTTTGAAGATTTATGGTATATAAATCATTGAATTAGCATTATTAACTTGTAACTATAGCTTGAAAGCTCATTGAAGGTTGATCAATTTCTAATTAAACTCACCCAATCCACTATATATTATCTACAAACAGAGTTAAAAATTAATCCAAAACTTGCTTACTCTTTCTTCTTAATCAAAATAAATTAACTTTACAATCACTAAAATGCTTATCCTCAAGATCTTCAAATCCAAAAAAAACCAAGCTTTGAAAATGAACCTTAATCAAAATAAAAATTGTTACTTCATTTTCAATGCAGAAATATTTTTCATTAACAACTTGATTTAGGATTTGTTGGGATTTCATGTTCTTGGGATTTGCTGATATTTTTCTATGTATTCGAGTGCGTCCCAACTATGACACCGGTCGAAATCTTCTCCATAGATTGGAGCAGTAACAATTAAATATCAATTTTTTTGATTTATAATCCTTTTCTATCGCAATATACTCCCTCTATCTGATTTTAATTGGCTTTTCTTAGTCTTTATTTTGTTTCAAATTACTTGTCCCTTCACAATATCAAGAAAAAGGTTGTAGAAAATGCCTATGTATCACTGCATTTTAGATGTTGAATACCAAAAGAAACCCTATAAGTTTTGAAGCAACAAAATTCTTTACTCATTCCCAAATCCCCATATGAGGGTAATTGAGAATACATTCCTATCATTATTTCTATATAAAATTTACACTTTTCGTAATTAGTGTGCAAGAGGCCTAAAAACATTTAAAATGAAATTGCAGGAGTGTCAATTTCTATCAACATTCTTGTGCACAAATTACAATATATATTTTATAAATTACTTAGTTTGCTTGCTGTTTGCATGATTCGATTTACTTTTATCTTATTACAGGCGCAACCAGAATCGGATGAGCCACAAAGCACCGCCGATATGACTGCATTTGTGAGTTCTATCACTCAGCAGTCATTTATAATTTAAAGTGTCAAAATCCATTCATATACATTTCTTTATCTTGATAAATGCGGGTCCTTCAGAGTCTGGCCTGTTTCTAGTTTTTACTAGTAATGATTTATTCATTGGAAAGAAAGGCTTAAGACTACCATACATATATGTTGTGGCTTCATATTCTGAAAACTTCGTCACTAAACATCATTTTCAGTTCTCCCAGTACATACTATTTTCACTAACCCTAAAAAGTGTGGTTTTGTTGTTGTTCTTTATAGCATTTCCCCCCCTTTCATCTTAAAAATATTATGTTATGCCTCCTACTCATGTAACTTACCTCCTCTTTGCATGAATTCCAGGTCCAAAATCTCCTTGTTCAGATGGTGAGTCCATGTTTCCACGTGAAATGGTTAAGTATAGCTGGTACATTTTAATACTGAAATTTTGATTTATTTGCAGCAAACCAGGTTCCAGACTATGTCTGATGGTATTGTTACGAAGAATATCCTTTCTACCTTTCAATAGATTCCTTCAGTGCTGCTGCCCCTACTTTCTTTTCCGGTTTTCCATTGAGTAAATGCATAGTGGAAGGTTGACTTGTTTCCCACTTTCAAGTAACTCAGTTAGAACTTAATCCTGCATGCATAGTGGAAAGTTGTGTTGTCTCCCACTTATTTTCGGTGACATTTGATGTAGAACCATTTGTCTATATCCAGGCTGATCCTGTTTTTACTCTGATGTCTTCTTCTCTCTGTTTCATGTAGTTTATTGATTCTTCTTAGCAACTTTCCATTATGTATGCAGTATCAACTATTAAGTTAATCCGGGTAGTTGGTAATGTCTTTGCATCAATGGATTCATGTTTTAAATTTTTTAACTAAATTGCTGGAAACCTTTTTCTCGCCCTCTTTTTGAAAGCCACACCTTCCCCACCCTACTTCAACATTTGTTAATTTTTTTCTCCCTTTTTTGTCAACTTATTTTTTCACCCCAAAACACATCTGGTTTTTACCTTTTTGCCGAAATGGTGTATTTACTCCTTTCTGTGAGGACAGTGAAGAGTTGGGAATAAAAAGCAAAGAGCATTTTCAGACATGGGTTGCTTAAACTCGTCTAATTCCCCTTGGCAAAGTCTTCTAATCTGAGTATAATCATCTTTACATCTCCATGTTTTCATATCTTTGTGCGTCGTTGATTTCATATTAGAATTTATTTTTTCCTTGACTACAATCCACTAGACGAGATGGGGAGCAGAATCGACGAGCTGGAAAGGAGCATCAATGACCTCAAATCTGAGATGGGAGCAGATTCTCCTTCAGGTAAAGCAAATCCCGATGAGTCTGCTGAGTGATTCCTCTTTTAGAATTCAATTTGAGTTTACATGAGGTACAAGACACTTTCAATCAAACTTGTTATGTGAGTTCTTTCCCTGTTAGCTTGTGATCGATCCTTCCACTGTTCTTATCCAAAGTTGATTTCATTTCTGTACTCTATATAGTTTCTTACTTTTATTTTGCATGAATTAGACTCCCATGGTTTGTGCTCACTGCAATTTAAGTGATAATTATTCAAATTCTGTATTTCACAGTTACACAGTTCATCTCTTTTTTTGCCATTTTTAGCCCAATTCTAATAAAGAAATAAGAAGGGTATAATTTAACTCTAGTACTTGTTTTGTGCAATCAAGCCAAATTAGAGAGCAGGCAGACAAATGAGTTACTTAGAAGGTAATATCAATGACAACCTTTAAGATTCCCAGGCTTTTATGCCTGCAATTACAGACTCAACTTAGCTATGGAAAACTCTCCTACTCAAATCTCCAGAGAAAATATGTATAAGATCACAGTCTTATGTGATGTTCCTAGATAATTTCGCCCCTCACCTCAGCACCATATAAAATCATAGTGATGGATGCAAACATATTTCTATAAATATACACGATGCGTTTAGACGAAACTCTTGTGACCAGGAGAGTCAGCGAGCTTGAGTGTGTCGGCGATGAGCTTCTTGGTTTTGTTGCTCTTGATCTCGACCCTCATGCTCTCCGTCTTGTCCACCTTATCGTAGTAATCAGGCTTCTTCGTCTTCAACCATTTGAACTTCGACTTTAAGCTGCTAACAACCACCTTGATCACCATTCTGAATAGAAGACGAAGAAGAAGAAGAGCATATGTTTGGTTGTGTTTGGGGGGCTCTTTATATAGTAGTTGTGATGGCAGTGGAGAGCCCACTGGTGGGAATCAAAAATTTGTTTTGATAGTGGAAAGTCCAATTTGCATCCACCAAATTAATGAGGGTCACCCCATAAAAGGACATGTGGTTGGAAAATTACTTTAAGGCTGCTATCATACATTGTGATGTATTATTGCTATAATTATCATCACTAGTGATGGCTAGGTTCTTGTCCTCAGCTTATGCTAACCCACCTGCTCATTTATTGAGTTTTGGACTAATAAAGCTTAAGGTTAGGACTAAGCTATCGCCCGTTCACATGGCTTCACATTATTCATTCATGCATGTGCTTGTTTAACATGTAGGTATAAGAATCCTTGAAATTAGAATGGAATAAGGTAAAGAGACGTGGATTAATGAATAGGTTGATGGCATGTATCCCGCAGCCATTGTAAGGGAAATTCCTGCTCTGCGTCCTTTATTTTATATTACTGAATATCATAAAATATATTTAGTATTATATTAATATTTTAGCACCACTATTTAATTTTAGTTATATTTTGTTTTTTGACTAGTTTCAGACCCACCTGTCTCGAACTTAATAGAAAAATGGAATTCTTGGGTTTTGGTATCGTTAATGGTTTTGATTGGTATCGAGTCATTCCCTACAATGAATTTTATTAGCATATAAATTAACTATTTGGTGGCAGCATTCTTTGGATTTTCTCATCTTGAGCCAACTAAATAACTATGTTGTTGTTATATGATCATGTCATAATTGCTTATTTGTTTCAATGTTAAAGTTGCTTTATTTATTTATTTTTTAGTATTGGTTGAATAGCAAGATCATGACATAATTGCTTATTTGTTTCAATGTTAAAGTTGCTTTATTTATTTATTTTTTGCTATTGGTTGAATTGCAAGATCATGACATAATTGCTTCTCTGTTTCAATGTTAAAGATGATTAATCAATTTTCCTGTTGCTAGTGGTTGGATTGCAGTGGTCTGTCAAACTGTTAAGTTCACATCTTTTTCTACTTGCTTTTTATTCTTCTTAAAGAATTGTATGCAAGCTCTTTAAATCCCGGGGAAAACGCGAATATCCCAAAATGCACATGAAGTGAAATTTTCAGGGATATTCATTATATATGTAAATCATTGGTAATATCTGATTAATTATTTTAGTTATTATCAATGGATCGCAAAAATTTAAACAAATATATGCAGAAGATGAACATGTTTCAGGCTGTTATATATTATAAGAAATATACGCTGGTCTTGACCACAACAAAAGCCATTATTTTCTAAGTTTATTAATCTTTCCTATTATTTAACATGTTTATATATATATATATATACAGAGAGAGAGAGAAAGAGAGAGAAAGAGTAATGGAGTAAAGATGCCATAAAAGGGAATTTTTTTCTATGGCGTCAAAAAAACTCACCCTCCATCGTGTTTTCCGACGATCGGAATGCATCATCTTCATCGTTATCATCTAAGATATGGGTACGTCAAATTTCATATGATTCTACAACTTTTTCACCGTTGAATTAGTGGTTCAAAATTAACGGTTTACTGACAATAGACCTTTTTACATTGTTAAAAAAGTTCTATTGTCGGTAAACCGTTAATTTTGAACCACTAATTCAACGGTGAAAAAGTTGTAGAATCATATGAAATTTGGTGTACCCACATCTTAGATGATAACGATGAAGATGATGCATTCCGATCGTCGGAAAACACAATGGAAGGTGTGTTTTTTCGACGCCATAGGAGGAAATTCCCTTCCATGGCCTTTTTCCTCCATTATTCTATATATATATATATATAACACATCTTATAAGGTGGGTTCGTGTTTTAAAAAACGCGAACATGAATGAGGGCCGTTGGATCTTGTGTTTTTAATCAACGGTTAAAACTAATTCAGCTTAATAAATACTCTTCAGGAAAGTTGCAATAGGATGGTTACTTCCATAGCATCGGAAAAATACACACTTCACGATTTGTTTCGGCATCTATCATCTCAATCTTTATCATCTAAGATGTGGATACACCAAATTTCATATGTTTCTATCACTTTTTCATCGTTGATTTAGTGGGTGCAAAATTAATGGTTTACCGACTATAGAACTTTGTACACTGCTAATTCAACAGTGAAAATGTGGTAGAATCACATGAAACTTGGAGTATCTAATGATGGGTGCCGATCGTCACAAAATATCGTGGAGGATATAGTTTTTGACGTCTTCTAACGAAGAAGCCTCCTAAGAATCCCCTTCCCTCTTTCTATATATATAGGGGAGTGATTCATTGCAAAAGGGTCCGCGTTTTTTCAGAAACGGAAACTCTCGGTATATGATATACTTGAACGATCCGATCCGTTCAAGTTGATCATCCTATCTTCAAATATACATGTATGAGAAATCAATGGATTTAAAGATTTCTAACATATTCATCGATGGGTGCAAAAATGAATGTCTTTCGATAATGCAACATAAACTTCATCTGATGCCTATGTTAGAGGTCTTTAAATCCTTTGATTTTTCATACACGTATATAGGGTGATCAACATGAATGAACCAGATCGTTCAAATATGTCGTAGATCGAGAGTTCCTGTTTTTAAAAAACGCGGACCGGTTTGCAATGGATCACTTTCCTACACACACCACCACCACCATTATAATGCTAAACGGAGGGATTCCAAAATTGGGAATCTAATTTTAATGACAGCGTCATAAGCTATAAAATTTTCTTCTTTTTTCTCGCACAAGTTAGAAGAAATAAATTAGTAAAATTTGCTAACCACTCAATCTTTCTTCAAAATACTCCCCCATTCTCTTTCCATAACCAATTTCACAAATCTCTTTTAATAATTAACGTGCATCACACATGTAAAATACTAGTTATTATAACTAGAACGTGTAGGCGTATCCAAAAAAGTTTCTTATTTTTTTGAATTAGATAATATAAAAAGTGAGAAAATCCCCTTGTCTAACTCTAGCTCCGAAGCATGCCAACTTAAACCCTCAAGCTCATGTATTTACATTTTTACCTTTTCACAATTCAAATCAATAATGGTTGGTCAAAGTGTACCAATTATATTTCAAAAATAACCCTAATAATTAACATTTTTATGAGAACCAGTTTAAACAAGTAAAGACACAAAACGCACTTGTAAAATTTTTAGGGATATATAATGTGCACTACACATGCCTTAAAATAAATAAATGAGAAAATTTATATATGTATATATTTTATATAAGAGTGACGATAACAAAGGTCGACTATAAGAGATATCTTGAAATAAAAAATATAAATAATAATAAGGTCAATATCATTTAAATAAAGAGTTATATGTTGCTGGGCGGAGCGCAGCTAATTAGTTACGGTCGGTTCCAATTTTTTGGGTAACAGGGGGTGTGCCTCTTGAAGTTTAAGTTTAAGTTGGTGGGACCTGCCCTGCCTCAAGGTTATGAGCACCCTTGCCTTACTAAACGCTAAGCTAAAATACGTGGTCTACATCTCAAATATCGTTCATCTTTTCTTATGGTATTCAATTTTGTTGTCATATTCCCCTTAACAGCTATAAATCTAAAATAGATAATTCATGTTTGTAGGATGCTATCAAACCAATTTGTTTAAAAATAGAAATAAAAATATAGGGTTATTTTTATATCCCTTCATAACTTCTCTATTATTTTTAAAAAAAAAAACTCCCTCTAATCTTAATGTTTTCCAACTTCTTTTTTAAATTTCTTATGTTATTTCATATTTCTCCTTTTTAGATATACCATCCAAAAATTAACCATCCCTTCTGCAGTATGATAAAAGAAGTAACCTTTTTTTTTTGAACTTCAATGATGATCTCTCTATATAAATTTGTGGATTGTTGATGACAGTATGATAAAAGAAGTAACCTTTTTTTTTTGTTTTGCCAAAGATACAGTAGTAACCTTGGTTAGCATAATATTAGGGTAAATTCTGGATGAATTTTTTAAAAAGGAGCAATGTAGAATATTCTATGAGATTTAAGAAGGGAGGAATATAAAAATATCAAGATCAAAAGGGAGATTTTTTAAATTAAGAGATTTTGAAAAGGGATATTTATAAAATAAAACCCAAAATTTAAATAAGAAAGCCTTATATTGTGGAATAGGGAACTTGGGGGCAGGGAACCCATCTTTAAAATTGAGAAGTCAATAGAAAGATCGAACCATTTTCAAATCGGTCATAAAAGACTGCTATCGGTTTTAAATTTTTACAAGCATTGATGATCGGAGATTAACTAACCTATTTGAAAATTTTCAACTAGGAAAATATGCTGGAGAACGAAAAGAAACTTGGAAAATAAGTTGGAAAGTGGAATGGAAAGAAAATGAAGAAAATATATTGATCTTTATTTGGTTTTTTAGAAAGAAAAAAAGGAAACAAGCTAATACAGCACTTGTGCAGGAATATAGACTGAGCTTGGGAGCTTGGGTTGTTTGGCAAAAATGGCAAGAGCCATGAAACTACGAAAAGAAAAATAGAACATAACACAGAATTAAAATATTTATAAAATGCATCATTTGCCTCTTTTAAAATGATGTATTTTATTAGTTTTGTAGGGTAAAAAGTAAATACCAAGTTTTGGAGGGCTAAAAAGTAATTAGCTATGTTGAGGGGCGTGTGTGTTATATTTGGGGGGGAGGCTAGAAGTAAACCCCCACCCCCCCTCCAAAAAAAATACATCTGCTTTCCATTTTGGTTTTCATAAATCGATCCAAATCATCTTTACTTTATGGGTACTAGACAGGCCCTGAAAGGAGAGCTTGAGCATACCATAGCCTATCAAATTATATTACATTATTTCTTGCAAGTTCGACACGAAGTTGTGAACATATCAATGCCCGTTCGGTGAATTTTAGTCCAAAATCTAAAATGTTTCAGATGAACGATGTGTGATGTGTGCTAAATGCAGGAGCAATTTATGGTGTTTTGCGAGTGCAATGCATGTGTGTATATATTAGAAATTTGTGCATAAGAAATAAATACAAATTTAGACCGTGTTTTCCCTAGATTATTACTTGTTAAAAAAGTTTCGAGTGCTCTCTATTTTTTTTCCGCATTCTTTTCTACTAATCTTCTGCCCTTTCCGGATATACCTTGCAATCATTGCAATTATCACCATGCATACTGCTATCTCCACCTCCACGATCACTACCGATGCCGTGGCTACCGTTTCTATCATCTTTGCCACGACCATATTTGCCAACAGCCACTCTATGACCCCTATGAACATCGATGACTTTTTTCGCCTAAATTGTGACTTACCATATTCGTTGTCATCATCCTCGTTGATCCCATTCTTTTTCCATCAAACCACCATCGTTGTGTTCTCGATCACGGGTATCATTGCTATCTACACTTGTTTTTGTACCTTTTCACTGTTGCTTGCTGCACAATTGCTATCTCCACCGTCGTTTCTAGCTCTGCCATCACAACCTTTCATACCATTACCAATGAGTCTTTTTATGCAATACGAAAACGTCGAACTTGTCGAATTTGTCGGATGCATAGATCATCTCAACACAATAAAACTTTTATTTTAATTAACTTGACATCTTGAGTTCATTTTTTGAAAATTTGATGGTCGATAAAGTGTTCTTTCTCGCAAGTCATCCAACTGTATCTTACCAAAAGTCTGACATTCATTTTGGTTCTTTCTATCAAGTGCACAGTGTAACCTATTACTCTTTTTTGGAGAATACAAGGTGCTTATTAGATGGAAAAATTCTTATTTATACATGCCATATGTATCGAGTTATGAAATAGAAATACATAATATCATAAATTCTTTTAAACGGGCAGTGATCCATTGCAAATCGGTCCGTGTTTTTTAAAAACGAGAACTCTCGGTCTACGACATATTTGAACGATCCTGTCCGTTCAAGTTGATCACCATACTCTCAAATGTGCATGTATGAAAAATCAAAGGGTTTAAAGACCTCTAACATATGCCTTGATGGGTGCAAAAATGAACGTCTTTCGATAATGCAACATAAACTTCATCCGATGCATATGTTAGAGCTCTTTAATTCCATTGATTTTTCATACATGTATATTTAAGGGTAGGATGATCAACATGAACGGATCGAATCGTTCAAATATGTTGCAGACCAAGAGTTTCCATTTTTAAAAAACACGGATCGGTTTGCAATGGATCACTCCCCTCTTTTAAACTTTTCAAATATTACCATGTCTCGTTGATAACATTGCATCGGCTACACCAAATAGTTTACAACTTCATATCATCTTAAATTTTTCTTAATCATTAATTAATCAATGGGCAACGTGCAGGCCTCAATATTAATATGAACTAGAAAGCATAGAGAAGATTGGCAGTGCTTGTCACATCTCATGAACAAATACCTAATCCCAACAACTCTTGACATGATCGAGATGCCTTTTGGTCACTAATTTGTGCTCCCAAATCATGCATGATCAAAATATATAGTTTCACACTGACATGTACTACCAAATCTTTTTCATGTCGAATGTCAAAGCAAACATAAATAAGACAATACAAAGGTTTTCTTGATATTGGACCCCAAAACATCATATTTTTTTTTAAAAGCCTCCTAAAACTTCATATTTGTAAACATAAATGGATTAAACCGCAGCTTGCACGATGCCCTTTCTATGACCCTAATTTCGTTTATTTGGAACTGGTCCGTAAGTCTCATTCAAGCACACTTCACATCCACGCATGCTTCGCACACAAGCACACAACACGCATTTAAGGGATTCATGAATTTGTCTCGAAAACGTTAATTTATGGTCACTTTTTTCTTAGGGTTCAAACCCGGCATTTTTTTTAGGAGGGGAAGCGCCATACCAACTGAGCTACTGCTCATTGGTTCTATGACTCTAACCGAATCCTAAAACATTAACACTTGAAACCATTGGTCAGATTTGATCTCTAAGATGCATATTTTATTCATTAAGTATTTGTCTTAATTTAACTGCCCTCATTAAACTAAGGTAATTACTTGAAAACAACATGGCCAGCTAGTATCAAACCAACTAATACATAACCTTATAAAATAAATAAAACAAAACAAATCAATAACAAAAACATCCAACAACCCTTTCTCAATATCCCCACACAAACCAATCCCCTCCTCTTAGTCCAAAACTTCATCAATGAGTCCTTGTATCCTCAACTTAAAAACCATTAATCCCAAGATTATACTTCTCTTGTCAACTCCATTCCTTCTCTCAATCATCATAATCTCCCTCTACAATGTCAATAACAACTTGAGGTTTAGAGATTTCGAGAGCGAAAAAGCGAAAGATGAGTGCGATGTCTCGAAAGGCGAATGGATTCGCGACTTTGATGCACCGTATTACACCAACAACACATGTTGGATGATCCAAGAGCACCAAAATTGCATGAAGTATGGGAGGCCAAACATGGATTTTTTAAAATGGAGGTGGAAGCCCAAGGGTTGCGAGTTGGTTCGGTTCGATCCGGTTCGGTTCTTGGAGTTGGTTAAGGGGAAGGCATTAGCATTTGTAGGTGATTCTTTGGCAAGAAATCAGATGCAGTCTTTGATGTGCCTTTTGTCCGAGGTAACTTGTTCATTTAAATATTTCTTATTTTTTGATTAATTTATATAGCTTTTTCATTTTTATTACAAAGTATTTTCCAAATATTAGTGATGTTCCCTTTATTCTAAAGGTTATTTTACTAAATGGTCCTTCAATACTTGGCTAATTACTAAATAAAAAACCAATACTAGAAAATTACTATTTACTCCCACAAAACTTTGAATAATTACTAAAAGGTCTTCTGAGTTGCTAAAAAGACTGTCTTTCTTTCATTCTGTTAGACATCTAATGGAGGGATATCAAGACTAGGATTTTAAAGCCTCTAAACCACTCTTCTACATCTAAAATCCCTAAGTTCGGCCTTAAATCTAAATTGATTAGGGCCGAACTTAGGGATTTTAGATGTAGTAGAGTGGTATGGAGGCTTTAAAACCCTAGTCATGACATCCCTCCGTTAGATGTTTAACGGAATAAAAGAAAGACAATCGTTTTAGCAAGTTGGGAGACCTTTTAGTAATTATTCAAAGTTTTGGGGGAGTAAATAGTAACTATCAAGTATGGGTTTTTTAGTAATTAGCCAAGTATTGAGGTACCATTTAGTAAAAAACCCTATTCTAAAATGATATATAACAATAATAACTATGTATCACACAGGTTGAATATCCGAAAGACATTTCACTAAACTCGGATGAAAACTTCAAACACATGTTCTATGCCAGCTACAACTTCAACATTTCAATCTTTTGGTCCCCATTTTTAATAAAATCCAACAATCCTGACGAGCAAAGAAATTTTTGGAATTTATACCTAGACGAACCAGATGACGCATGGTTGACCAAAATTGACAAGTTCGACTATGTAATAATCTCCGGAGGCAACTGGTTCACTAGACCATCGTTGTTCTATGAAAATAGAAAGCTCGTAGGATGCCACTATTGTCAAGTTAGCAACTTAACCGATTTAAGTTTATATTACTCTCATAAAATGGCTTTTCGGACAACGTTTCGGACAATTATAAACAGATTGACGAACTTTACAGGGGAGGTCATCTTAAGGACCGTGTCACCAGATCATTTTGAGAACGGAGAATGGAACAAAGGAGGGAATTGTGTGAGGCAAAGGCCTTTTCGAAACGATGAGGTTAAGTTGGAGGGTATGAGTTTAAAGTTCTATAAAGATCAGATTGAGGAGTTTAGGGCTGCCGAGGTTGAGGGGAGGAAGAAGGGGTTAGGGTTTAGGCTGTTAGATACGACTGAAGCGATGTTGTTGAGGCCGGACGGGCACCCGAGCAGGTATGGGCATTGGGCTCAGGAGAATGTGACGCTGTATAATGACTGCGTGCATTGGTGTCTTCCTGGTCCGGTTGATGTATGGAACGATTTCTTGTTGCATGGGTTATTAGGATTTGAAAAATGAGAATGAACTCTTATGTGATGGTCATGATAATTGTATTTTGATTCTTTTTGAGAATATCTAATGTAGGTTTTCATTTAATTGTACAATGATATCAGTCGAGAAACAAAAATCTCTATGCATTATTTGGTGAAGTCTTACAATAGATGTAGGGTCCGAGATAGCTAAGAATGAGGTACTTATGTGATAATCATAATAAAAAAAGAAAAAAAACAAATGTGGTGTCATCTGAATATTATATCAGTTCTACAATAAAAAGTTGCAATCAAATTTGGGGCACCTATTCCCAAAAAGAAAATCGTGTCACAAATCATTGGAGTTTTGGATAAATTAATTTATTAAACAAATCTGAATCGTTTATTTTAACCGTCCCAACAGTTTCATCGGTTCAGGGTTTTGAGATCGAAATTGGACGATTTTTGGTATGATTTGAACTGCAATTCTTCTGGGTATTCTCTTAATTCTTGGATCGATTTCCGAAGGTAAATTAATTACTTTAATTACTATAGGTTTTGTTATTTATTTAGGGTTTTTTGTTAAGGTTTTCAGATGTAAATTGGAAGTTTTTTTCATGATTTGAATTGCGATTGTTGCAAAGTATTCTATTGTTTCTTGGATTGATTTTATAACATAAATCAATTAGCCCCGTTGTTTCTTTGTTTGTTTCCACTACTATCCCTTCTTATTCTTCTAATTCAGGGATATTCCGCTCATAGTCTAGATTAATAGACATGATAGCGTATGGAAACGTAGAAATAAAAAATATGCAATAACCACTTCGAAAAATCTCGTTGAGGAAGGTGTAGGCAGAAGATAGAATCGAATGTCGAGGGATGATATATTCTGTAACCGCTTGAAATTTTTTTTTACTTAAGTAACGGTTAACTTTTGATTTTAACAACTACTTTAAGTAGAGGTTAAATAACAACCGTTAGATTTGACCGCTATCTTAAGTAGCGGTTAACTTTGAACGGTTCTGATTTGTTGGATAAATTAACTTTTGATTTTAACCGCTGCTTTAAGTATATGTTAAATAAAAACCGTTAGATTTAACCACTACTTTAACCATAAACGGTTCTGATTTGTTGTATAATTTTTACTACTATCTTTACATGGTAATTAGATAGTAATTGTTGCTCATTTATGAATTTAACCCACCGATATCAATTCTTGCTCATTTACTATTGTTAAGTTACTTTCGATTATTATACTTAATTTTAAGAAGACTATTGGTTATTGTTTTTCTTGGGATCTTTATGAAGAAGTTGTCTACTTTATGGAGACAAATAGTTTCATTTCCACCTTAAATATTTAAGACAATTAAATAAATGTTTAAGCTTCTAATCTACTTTTAACTAACATATTATCGCGAGTATAGAATAAAGTTATTGAAATGCATTGTTGTTAAAAATCACATCGAAGGAAGGTTAAGATTACCAAATAATTTGGGGTTTCAAGTTTTATATATTGCAATATTTGTTCCAAATGCATATCTATTATAACTCGGGTAATTTACACTTTCTTTATATGATACAATTTTTATATAATGCTATAGAATGCAACGGTTAAGTGAATAAAAATATCTAAATTAATTTAGATATATAAGTATATTGGTTTGATATTTACCTGATCTAGCATTTTAGATGTGGACAATGGATGCAAATTAACTTACTTCTTAATTTTTTGGGTGTTTTACTAGATGGTTCCTCAATACTTGGATAATTATTAAACAAACCCTGATACTTGATAATTATTATTTACTCTCCCAAAACTTTGAATAATTACTAAAAGGTCTCTCGACTTGTTAAAACGACTGTCTTTCTTTTATTCCGTTGGACATTTAACGGAGGGATGTTGGGATTAGGGTTTTGAAGCCTCCAAATTACTATCCTACTTCTAAAATTCTTAAGTTCGGCCTCGGTCAATGGAAAACCTAATTTTGATTTGAGGCTGAACTTAGAGATTCTAGATGTAGGAAAGTGATTTGGAGTCTTTAAAACCGTAGTCCTGATATCCCTCCGTTAGATATCTAACTGAATGAAAGAAAAACAATCTTTTTAACAGCTCGCAAGACCTTTTAATAATTATTCAAAGTTTTAGGTGGGTAAATAGTAATTATTAAGTATTGGGTTTTTAAAATTTTTTTTAAATGCCTTTTTCTTCTTCTTTTTTAAATTTTTTTGGTGCACGATGATGTAACATTGGCATCATCACCAAAGAAGTTTAGATTATAATAGTAAAGATTTATAAAGTTTCTTTCATATGAAGTGAGATCTACACGAGATGCTTGTGGTCGTTCGCTGGTTTATATAGGTAGATATATGTAGATCTCCAATGAGTTTTGCATAAGCTACAAGATTTGATACTTTAACGGTCAATGTGTGTAGTGATTAGTATCCATTTTTCGTATCCTAAGTCACTTAATGTTGGCACTATTAGCTTTATAAATAGAAAGAAGATTGTATTTGATTATTTGATTTTTAGTGTATAAAAAGTCATAGCTTAATGTTATTCCTTATTTATAAGATATATTAATAATTAATACAAATTTTGGGTATAATTTGAAATTTTTTTTATGTATCATAATTTAAGCATAATAAATTTTACTCATTCGAACTCATTATAATTTTTTATAGCAAAAATATTTGAAGCAGTTGTAAAAAAAAATTATGAGTTAATTATACATTTTTTACATGACATTTTAATTCTTTTATGGATCTTCGGAAATTAAGGATCCTGTAGAATCCATATTTTGTGGAGTATTATTTGATAGAAACTGATTATCAACCATCCATGATGCATTACACGTACAATTAAGAATTTACAAGAGAGAAATAATATCTTTAAAAACATGATTTCTTTTTTGTTCCAATCTTAATTGTCCAAGAATCACATCAAGAACGATGGATAATCCTTTCATACAAAATGTCAAATATCGATTGTACAATATCCTTACCCAAAATGATATTCTCTCTTTTGAAGAGAGAGAGAGAGAGGGAAGGTAGGAGGGGTAGGATTTTTTCTTAAATTGAGAGAGAGAGAGAGAGAGAGAGAGAGAGAGAGAGATTTTGAGATTGTTCTAGTAATAAATTACCATTTGAAAATTTAAATTTAAATGGGAAGGGATAAAATGGATAACCTAGAATGGAAAGATTTTCTTTTCTTTTTGGGATAAATGGTTATAGGTCCTTCCAAAAAAAAGTTGTATAACCTCCATTTTGACCAAAAACCATTAATTTTAGGTGCCTAGCATAAGCTAGGCTTTTTGTAGTTTTCAATATCCCTACTCTGCCTTTGTATAGGCCTTCTGGTTAAAAAAGTTGGGTTCAACTAAACTATTACATTTAGCGAAGTGAAGCACCATATCTAAAGCACTATATGTATTTGAAGATTGATACAAGTAACTAGATAACTACTACATTTAAATTACTTACGTTTTATTGAATTAATCTAGAGAAAAAAAAATTGAGCACTAAAAAATAGTTTGTTCCTATGATAATTCTTCTCTTCAAATTACATCCAATCATAAATATTTTACTCCAAAAAATCTCATCTATCCTCCATACGCTTTTCATTACTCTTTTTCATTCTTTGTCGACCTTTATTACTTCCGATGTTGTAATATTGATATATAAATGTAGTAGTTTGAAAAGCATAATTTGACAAAAAGTTATAAAAGAAATGAGGTGAACACATGTGGGGCACATGACAGGACATAGATGAACATTATGAGTATTTAATAAATCAGTCATAGACTTGAAATTTCACAGAGATCCCAATAAATGGAAAGTATTAATTAGGGATTTTTGCCCGTAAGCTCAGGGGTTAGACCTATATTTTTTTTTAAGCCTAGAGCCCTAAATCTAATGTTTTCCTTTTATTAAAATTATTTTTTTGTCTCAAAATTTGGGGTGTATGCAAAAGGACAAAATCAATTTGTACCTCTATAGTTTGCATTACAAGAGGAGAGATTTGTATCTCATTCTTTAGGGTGAGAGATATGAGGGCTTGAGAGATATAGTGAATGTAAAGGTTGTGGCTCCCCTCGTATGGTTTGGTTTGAGAGCAAAAGAGAGATGAGATGAGATGAGGGATGACGGAGTTATGGGTTGTGTGAGAGCTTAGAATTTGTAATGGGTCCCATCTTTTTAAATGTTTAAATTATTTGTATGTGATAGAATGGAGCATAAACTATAAAGTGACACGGAGTAGAAAATTTTCCCTATTGGCATCTTGAAAAGTCTCTGGCGATTTTTTTCGACAATCGACCGGGCATCTTGATCATCATGTCCTCATACGCCAATTTTCATATGAATTACAAATTATTGGTAATTGCAAAGTTAACTGTTATTCGACAATACAACAATTTACAATGCTGTAACGACCCTAGTATTACTATACCTTAGTGTTTTCTTTCTTTAGTAAAATATTATATTTATTTATTCGTAGGGTTTTTCCGTAAATTTTGTTTTATATTAAATATATTATTTTATTATTTTATCTATTTTTCCCAAACCCATTTCTTTATAATAAATCTTAACCTATTTCAAATTAAACGCAATACCTAATCCAACCCATAACCAAAATCCAATTTCATTTTCATTTTCCAAGGGGAAGGGCATTACAGCTTCGATTCGATCCTCATTTAGCGTAGTTGAGATTGAACTATGAGCCAAAATACCCATTTTTTTTCAAGCAACAACATATATTTAATTTTTATTAAATATGTGCATGAACAACTTTATAGTTCATTGGTTAAGTCCTTACATTGTTATTCCATAGGTCACATGTTCAAATTCTCATTCTTGCAATTATTTTTTTATCAATTTTTATCCTTCTCATAACCTACAAATAAGACCTTTCATTTCATCTTCTTTTTAACTCCCAAAATAATTAGAATGGTTATGAGCCATAATTTATTTTAATTATGCTGTGCATAATTAAACTTTTTTATATCTCACTCCTCTTTCTTTTCATTATCACACATTTCTATCATTTCACATATTCTTTTTCATCTAAATTCTCCGAAGAAGAACATGAATAAATTCTCAAGAAAGTCTCGCTAGAAACGCGAGGCTATCGGCGGATAGACAAGTCCGGTAACAACATCGGCTTGTGTATGTAAGTCTCTTCTCTCTTTTGCTCCCTCCATCTCTTTCTCTTTCACTTTCTCTTTCTCTTTTTATATTGTCATGAAAACTTCCATTGTCATACCATAGTCTCTAAATAACTAATTAAATGTATACATATATAAATAATGAACACACACAAACATACACATATATATAGTTTATATTAAAGTCTTTTTCATTACTCTCAATCCATATGTTAAGATTTCATAGTGGCTAATTAGGATTGCATTATTTTTTGTTGTATTTTAAATTAATTTATTTAAATTTTATATAAAAAAATGAAGTTACGAATAAATACCATAATTTCGTTATTCTCACATATGATATATCAATACCTTTACTTTTAAACTAATTTTTAGAAATTAATTTTTACTTCTGGAAATTTAAGGAAATTTACATATGATAGAATATATTATTTTGTACATGCTTTAAAAATTTCAAATCGAATCGCTTAACGATTTAAGAATTATATCGTTTTTATTCACTGTTCGTAAAACAGAAAACTGCATTTATCGGTCAACTTCTACGACACATAACTTGGTCTGCCGATATCCAAATTGAGCAAACTCAGGTGTTTTATATATTTAAATCGAATAATCTAGATTTTATTAGTTTTAAGTTTTTACTGAAAATTGACGTAAAATATAGAAAATTGCGTTACAATATTAAGCGACGGATCTGGACAGAATCTGTCCTGATTCACACACTGTTTTTAAATTGGATATAACTCGAACACCCGATGTCCGTTTGTGACAAAATTTAGATGTGTAGATACACAATTGATAGAACTATAATTTTCTGTATATTAGATTACTTAGAAATGCATGAAACAACCCGATATAGGATTTGCAATACAATATATAGTTGCTGTCCAGAAATCCGAATTTTTATTTTAAACGCTGATATTAAAACGATTATAACTAGAGCTTCAGAAATCCAAATCGTGCTAATCTTGGTGTTTTGGATAAGTACATCAAAAGACCTACAATTTTCTAATAATTTTTGTAAAAACACGATAGAAATTAACTCAAACCGCGTCTTAAAAATATGTGACGGTGCTGAACAGATTCTGATCTGTTTTGCGCGACGATACGAAAACATGTATATCTCCCAAACCGATAATCATATTTAGACGAGACTGGAACTCACGTGTATATAACACTTAAGGATATATTTTCGTTTATATTATTATTTCAAATGACTTGATTAACTAGTCGAACATATCACATATTTACAATATTATTTTGGACGTTACTTGTATATTTATCTCATATCATGTTCTGTAATTACTTATTTATTTTTATTTATATAACTTGTGTTTAAATTATTACATATTAGAATTGACTTGATCTTGACACGACTCAATCATTAATACTTGAACCTAATATGTACACTTGAACCAACTTGACTCGAACCATGAATACAATTGGCTTGACTTGCACTTAACATGACTACATGAACTCAATCTTGAAAACTTGATATCATACATCACCTTTTGTATTCATGAATTCGATCAAGACTCATAATATTAACCATAGACTAATAAATACGGGGTGTTGGGTTAGTTTGAGTATGAATCCAACGGAATCTCATGAGTCCCATTAATAGAAATTATGTTGCTGTGGTAACAGGCTGAATTGGTACAAATTATGTTGCTGTGGTACCGGGCTGAAACGGTACAAATCACGAATTCATGAATAAGGGCTCGCGTTTCCGAGCCCCTGGATGATAGCCTGTTGGGTTTGGAATACTTCAATAACAATTGAAGTCCCGCTATTTTGGGCCCGTGATTCCTTACCCCTGGACGACAGCCTTGGGTTCGAGAATATTCTTGAGATTGGTTGATATTTACACTTGAACTCACGTTGGTTAATTTTACCCTTTTAGGATACTTACATGCACTTCATGTTCACTATAGCTACACTCTACGGCCATGCTATACTTATTTGCTATGCTCATGTTACATTTTCATGCTGATATAGTTGACATACACATTATCATGTACGCTACTATACTTGTTTACATGTTCATGATTTATGTCCATGCTATACCATATATCATATTACACCATGCATTTCATTTATATACATCGCACCATCCTTTTGGGGACTTATCGAGCGTTAGTTCGCTGACGGGCATTCCACCAACTTTTTTCTATTCTTGGAATGTTCGTCATGTGATATTTAGACAGAGAAGATAGAAGCGGTCGTAAAGGAGTACAACCAGTTCGCATCACAAACAGACGTATAGTTTCATTCAGCTTTTCATTTTATTTCAGCTTATTTATGTATGCCTCCTTATTAAGGCCTGTCATATTAAATATCATTTTATTTTTTTATTTCAGCTTTTCATATTATTTCAGCTTATTTATGTATGCCTCCTTATTAAGGCTTATCATATTAAATATCTTGTATTCAGATATTTTGTCTGCTATGAATTATGAATGTAATAAATCAGAGTCGGATTTTATTTTTTTGTTTGTTCTTGTTATTTTATGTTGCTTATAGACGCTTAGCGTATTTATTTTGAGAAACGGTCTTCTCATAATAAATACGTTGCGGGTTTGCCACGTCATCGTTTCCATTTACTGGGAAGCAGGGCGTGACAAATGCTAAATGAAAAGGCAAAGAACATCCAAATTCTATGAAAACTGGTGTACCATTTGGGAAATTGAGGTTATTACTGCTGGTGCCAATTTCGAATAAATCGACGGACGGTTGTCTTTTCAAGCTGCCGATATGAAAAAAGATTTCCTACGGTGCCGCTCTATACTCCACATCCCTTTTTGATATGTTTTATCTATGAAACATGTCCAATATACACACGTGCGCATCGCTCGTGCTTAAGCCTTAGCATGGTAAGAAGCGACCTGGATCACGAGTTATGCTTTTTACAAAGAGCATCCATCAATCATCATGCAAAGAAGAAGCTATGCTTTAAATCCCATACAAGAGCACCCCTAACTAATTAATTATAATTAATGTCTTCCACTAATAATTATCTTCCTCACATTGTCATCTTCCCCTTCATGGCCAAAGGACCACACCATCCCCCTCTTCCATCTCGCCCATCTCCTCCACGTCCAACGTCTCGCCACCACCACCTTCATCACCACCCCTCTCAATGCCCCCTTCATCCGCGACTCGCTTCTCGAAACAATAGACATCATCGAGCTCCCTTTTTCGGAAAACATCCTTAACCTCCCTCCCTCTGTCGAGAGCACAGACCGCCTCCTGTCCTTCTTGTTGGGGAGGAGGGAGAAGGTACACACGAAATCATGCTGAGCGGCCAAACACGCAAGACACGATAAAACAATGCAAGAATAAGAGAATCGAACCAGAGAGTGGCCCGGTATTTGTTAACGGGGTTCACCCATCGTATGACTAGTGTCACGCCCCGCTTCCCGGTGTACGGCAAAGGAACGCAACGAGACCGCTACGTATTTACTCAGAAGTAAATACGCTAAGCGTAACTAAGCAATATAAAAGAAATATACACAAGAGACAAATGTAATGAAACAGCAACTTTATTTATTAACATTCTTTTTACAATGCATGGAAAAGTAAATACATCTGAATGAAAGCAATGCCTAAACATTGGCATAACATAAATGGGAAGTACTGAAATGAAATAGGTACAAGTGGCTATAGCTCTGGGTCTTCGGTGTACTGCTCAAGGGCCTGCTCCGAATGCTCCTGAATGGTCTCGTGCTCTAGTGCGTCCGATCCACCTGACAACATTCCAAAGAAGAAAGAGAATGAATGTCGTCAGCGAACAATTGCTCGGTAAGTCCCAAAGATAAGGGAGAAGTAGAATAGACAGAGAGAGAGAGTGTGTGTAGCTTTTTAAGTTGTATTATATTGTTATAATATTGTATTTAGTGTTAACGCTGTTGTTTGTAGTTTGGTACAGAAGATGCCAGTGTATACGAGAGGAGTCTCAGTATGCCAGAGACTAAGGCAACGGAATATAGAGTACAAGACTCCATTAGAATGCCCGGAACAACGGCGATTGAATTAAGGTTAGGTGTCTTAAATTTTGCAGTCTCATGCCACTTCTAACACCTTCCGTACCAATCTACCACTTAAACCCCGCGATATCTTGATTGTATTGTTTGAATTGTATTGTAAATTGTAATGTCTTGTATTATAATTTGTACAGATGGATGACTTACCGAAATCATGATATCAGTAAATGGATGTAACTGGAGAATCATGTAGATATATGAATCATGTAGATGGATGCATATCCATGGTTCGGTTCAGTCAATACAGATTGAATAGATGGATTCATGGATTCATATTGAATTGTAGTTTGTACTTGAATCATATTCAAGTCAGCTTATTTAATGAGACTCAGTCTGTGTCAGAGTAATTAGAAAAGAAATTGAAGTTCTGAATTAGGTTTTGATGTTATCGGTAACCGCTGCATATGGGCGGCTGTATTTATGTCTTTTTCAAAGACGATTACCGTGTTGATAACACCGTTTGTTAAGTTATCTACCTTAAATAGGCAAGTACCCATATCTCCGGCTCCCTGAGGCTCAAGAGACTGGTCCCGCTTAAACCTATATTTACCAGGGTCCTTAGGGTAATTTATAGAACTTGAGGAGGTTTTATGTAAAAATAATTTTATATACTTTTCAAAATATACCTCAAGTAATTAATTATAGTCTTTAAAGTTTTTATAGATGTAAATTTTATATATGTGACATCTCTAGTGAATAAGACCTAATTTTCATAATATAGGGTATTTATTTGCAATATTGAACTTGTATGGAATTTCATGGCATTATCATGTAAAGTGATTTTTTCGATTTAGGAAGGTTGGAATATTTATATTATATCAAAATTAGATATTTTGATGATATATATATATATATATATATATATATTTATAAAAATAATTTAATTTATTATTTTTTCTAGAAATCTTATTTTCTTAAGATATTTGTATTTTTAAATCTCTCGAGACCGAATGCTCCTTGTGGAGGTATGCATCTCGTACTACTAAGCCCAAGGATGTGCGATAATCCGCACCATCCCAAACGGATTTCCCAAAATGGGTTGTAGCGGCGCTTTGCAAAGATTTGTAAAAATACGTGATCTTGTAGAAAATGGTTTTAATAGTAAAGGTATTTAAGTGTAAATTCGTATTCTCGTATTCTATGTTCCCGAAAGGTATCGTGCTATGTTGCATATGAGTGTTGTAAAGAGATAGGTCATTATCTCGTGATCTATTTAAAGGTATAGCAATGAAATATGATGTTTAATTTCAAAACTAAACTACATGGTATTTTACTGAAAAAGTACGATAAAAATTACAATATAAAATATTTTGCTATGAAACTTATTCAACATGTTTTGTTAATGATTAATAGTCAAGACGTAAGAGTTTGATATGTTGTATTTAAGAAAGATGGAGTTTTTAAGAAAACCGAATCGGAAGTCGGATTAACTCCGCTTCCGTCGGGTTTTAGTTTTTCAAACTTTTAGAATAAAATAGAGCAGAGGGAGGTGGGACTTACGGGATTTCGGATTAGAGGAGAGGGAAAGGGATTGGTAGTAGGTTTTGGTGTGTCGTTTCGTCGCCGGGAGCTCCTACGATCGTCGTCGGAAGTTCGTCGGAGCTTCGCCCTTCGCTAACTCCACTTGTACACGAAATTTCTAGAGAGTTTTCTTGAGAGTTTTGGACAGAGTTTGTGAGTGAGAGGGGTGTGTTTAGGTATGATATTTATAGGATAATCTTGGGTTTAGGGTAGATGAAAAGTCGTATTGAAAAACGGTATGAAAATTGTATTAAAAATTGGTTTAATTGGAGTTTTAAAGAGTTCTGTTAGTGTGCAGAAAATTTAAAGTGTACAGGAGTTATAAGAAACCAAAAAGTCACAGATGTCATGAAGGGAATCGACCGATCCGACTCAGTTCGGCCGGCCTCGCTGGCCGATCCAGCCGCGCTGCCGGCTGAGTCACTGCGAGTCGGGCCGGGGATCGTCGCCGTGGGTCGCTCATCGGTTGGTTTGCACAGTGGAGTAGTTTGTTTTATATGTGACTCTTGGTTTTTACAAGTTATGCACGTGTAAGCTCTTTGGCTTCAAAATTTTTAAAAGAAATCAATATTAAAAATAATGTGGGTGATGGGATTTGAACTCTGGTGCTATGGTTTAACAGTGCAAGGTCTTACCAGTGAGGTACAAGCTCCTTCTTGCTATTAAAAAGCAAAACAATTACTTATTGCTTGTGCTCAGGCAAAAGTACCTCTTTCTATATTTTTTGAAAATTTTTTTACAGAAAGTTGTACAGAAAGTTTAAGGTTGTTACAGCTAGTTCCCGGCAGAGTGGAATCTGCAAAACTTTCACAAATTTTTTAGTCAAAACACACTAAGAGCAAACCCTAGGAGATTTCTTTCAAATCTATCTAATTTTTCTTAACCTGTTAGAAAATTTATGCACTAAAATTATTTGTAAAACCATAGTTAAATGGAAATAAATACTGTTAAAGGAAAAATAGCAAGCCTGGATGGAAATGAAGAACGTACTTGAGTGCGCTGCCGTAAGAATATAATTGCCTTCCTTTTGTACAGGTTTGCAGCGACACTACGTTATCAAGGTACGATATTCCTCCGATCAAACCCTAGGAGATTTCTTTCAAATCTATCTAATTTTTCTTAACCTGTTAGAAAATTTATGCACTAAAATTATTTGTAAAACCATAGTTAAATGAAAATAAATACTGTTAAAGGAAAAATAGCAAGCCTGAATGGAAATGAAGCACGTACTTGAGTGCGCTGCCGTAAGAACATAATTACCTTCCTTTTGTACAAGTTTGCAGCGGCGCTACGTTATCAAGTTACGATATTTCCTCCGATCCATGCGGTGTCCCCGAGCCGTACAAGTCACAGGGACAGTATGTATCCTTCCTTGTCTCGTGGATGCTCAGAACAAAAAACAACAGAAAAAGAGAGAGACTGTCAATTGTATATTGAAAAAAAGAAAAAGAATCGAGTAATTATAGACCTGAATCACTGTCTCAAAAAATGGCTAACTGTTCACAATGGTCATTTGAATTTTAAATTTGAAAACAACAACTGGGTTGACTTATGAGCTCTAACTAGCCGAACACTGGTGTCTACACACAGGACGCGTGCATACAAGTCACAAGGACAGTATGTATCCTGCCTTGTCTCATGGATGCTCAGAACAAAAAACAACAGAGAAAGAGTGAGAGAGAGAGAGAGAGACTGTCAATTGTATATTGAAAAAAAGGAAGAGAATCGGGTAATTATAGAATGTCGAGACCGGTTCTTGTTCACGGAGCAAAGCGCCACACAGAATAAAGTGCCACGCCAATTGCCATACCAAGAGGGCAGGGGCCACCACTTGAATTTGTGGGGGCTACCTCTAGAGTCCGTGGGACCCACTGTAGAACGATGGGGAATCTTCGGAACACATTCTGAAAGAGGACCGGACTGCATTATAAATATAATGATACCACCCTCAATTACAGAGACGCCTTTTAAGTGAACCGGAAATGGGAGGAGCTTGAGAACTCCGTAGTTAAGCGTGCTCGGGCCAAGGAAGTCTTGGGATGGGTGACCTCCTTGGAAAGTGGCCCCTGGCCGAGTCTGGTTCGCTCTAAAGGGACAATACCATCTGTACTGGGGCGTTAAATTTATGGTGGCCCATGCAGGTCCCTCAGTAGTAAGTCTGTGGTTCGAGGAAGAACCATTGTTCAAAGGTGGGGAGAATGTCGGGACCCGGTTCTTGTTCACGGAGCAAAGTGCTACACAGAACAAAGTGCCACAGCTCTTCGGAACACATTCTGAAAGAGGACCGGACTGCATTATAAATATAATGATACCACCCTCAATTACAGAGACGCCTTTTAAGTGAACCGGAAATGGGAGGAGCTTGAGAACTCCGTAGTTAAGCGTGCTCGGGCCAAGGAAGTCTTGGGATGGGTGACCTCCTTGGAAAGTGGCCCCTGGCCGAGTCTGGTTCGCTCTAAAGGGACAATACCATCTGTACTGGGGCGTTAAATTTATGGTGGCCCATGCAGGTCCCTCAGTAGTAAGTCTGTGGTTCGAGGAAGAACCATTGTTCAAAGGTGGGGAGAATGTCGGGACCCGGTTCTTGTTCACGGAGCAAAGTGCTACACAGAACAAAGTGCCACGCCAATTGTCATACCAAGAGGGCGGGGGCCACCTCTTGAATCTGTAGGGGCCCCCCTCTAGAGTCCATGGGACCCAGTGTAGAACAATAGTGAATCTTCGGAACACATTCCAAAAAAGGACCGGACTGCATTATAAATATAATGATACCACCCTCAATTACAGAGGCGCATTTTAAGTGAATCGGAACTACAGGAGCAGAATCGGATAATTATCGACCCGAATATAACTGTTCACCAATGGTCATTTACATTTCAAAATTGGACATCAGCCCTAAACTGGTCATTTACATTTCAAAATTGGACATCAGCCCTAAACTACTAGGCTGAACACTGGTATCTACACACAGAACGTGTGCATACACCCACAGGGCTCCAGCCTTACGCATGCGCGTTTCAACAAAACCCAATACAAATATTACTAACAATCCATATGGAGATATCATATATAAACACATCCAAAAACTTTAGTTCTCCCGATGTGGAACTAAAGTTTGAATACTAATGGTTTGAGCTTTTCACTTCAACTTCCAACAATTCCCCTACAAAGATTCAAACTTTAACTAATATAAAACACAATAAACAAATAAGTAAATAAAGTATCTGAGTATCGGTTTATATTGTATATCAATATAGGTGGCATATCGACTTGAACCTATATCTTGTGTAATAACTCCCGACCACAATAATATAGTAGTCATAATGACTTTACAAAACTATATTTTGTTTATCGATCGTTTATTAAAAACATATACAATATGAGACATGCTTTAGGACAATCAAAAACGGGTTGCGCATTTAAGGCCATGTGCAGTACTTTGATTCTCATGAGAATTATAAGGTTACAGCCCAATTACCTATAGCCATGGCTTCATGACAGTCTCACTTAGGTGATGTCTCCAGAGGATACTTGTCGTTGGAGTACTGCGCAAATAATATGCATTTGACACCATTAAGAGTCAGTGACTCATTCTTAATTTTACAACTGAAGCACAACAATATCATAGGAATATGACTGGAGTTTAACTCCTTAAGTAACATGCTCTTAAGTTCACGTCAATTGCTTCGTTCTTCCCATTACAAAACCTATATGAGGTTAGGTATCCACTATTGATGATTACATTATGGGCCTAAGCCCTATTCTCTCTGATGCTTTAAGGATCTTAGACTTTGGTAGACCATTAGTTAGATTGTCTTCCTTTAAATTCTTTATTGTCTCATATCTTAATTGTAGGAAGTTATTCATTTTTCTATTACAATTTTCTTGTTCTAATAAATCAAGTAAGGATTTATTATCACAATGTATTGTTGTAGCCGTAATTGGTTTAAGAACAAAAGAAATTTCCGTTATCAAACTCCTTAACCCATCTGCCTCGGTACACGTGGTATCTAATGCTATCATTTTAGCATCCATGGTGCTACGAGCAATTATTGTTTGCTTGCAAGAATCCCAGTTAATCACTCCACCACCAAGTACAAAAACAAATCCAGTGGTAGTCTTAATATCTAAGGTATCTGTGACCCAATTTGAATCACCATACCCTTCAATTTGGTTTGAGAAGTTCGAGTATACTAAACAATAACCCATTGTACGCTCTAAGTATTTGAACAATCGTTCCAAATATTTCCAATGTTCTTCACTAGGGTTACTCGCGCTTTATTATCTTATTAGTTGTGCTACGCTCATACTACCGTTACACTATATTTATTTTACTCGCTTGTGCTCTTATTTGTTACCTGTCTGTGCTATACATATTTCACACAGACTAAAAGGATATGAGTTTGACTATATTTATATTACTTTGGATATGATGTGATATGATATCGATCGTAAGAGATTGAATATATATAAAGGCATATAAGAAGATAAAGATGATTCGGACATGGTGAATATAACAGGGGATCTATGATGTGTGTGTGTGTGTGTGGAGAAGAAAATCTTTCTCCAAGCAGTCATGTTTCCGAACAAGAGAACAATGTGATTAATCCATGAGAGATTGAGGCAGGGAGAGACAAGATATCGCCCGGTGATATATGTGTGATCAATCCATGAGTGATTGAGGGTAGTTGACACATGATGTCTTTACGGATATATATGTGAGGGATCGATATAGATGCCCTGCACCGAGATGGATATTATATATATGTGAGTGATTGATATAGATGCGCTGCACCGAGATGGATATTATATATATGAGGGATCGATATAGATGCTCTGCACTGATGATATATTATACTATATATAGTAGCCGGACAGGACTAGTCCACGAGACAGTACCTGAATATTATTTTCATATATCGATGTATTCTAAAGAGATTTTCAAAGGAGGTACAGTCTCACTATTTTTCACGTGTCTAGGATTGACACAAACTTTTACTAAAGAAAACCCTTTTAAAAATAAATCATTTTCAAAAGGCGGGACGTATACTTTAAACAAAATGCATGTCTTTCTTCATAAAATAACGTCCGCTACATGTGCCGCGATATATATATCATACGGCTATTTTGAAAGGATTTCACATACATACATTTTCCGGCTACTTTTGTATGGTTGCATATGGATACGTGCTATATATGTATTATAACCTTGATCGTGCTTATGTTGGTCGTGCTTATGTTGGTCGTGTGCTATAGATATTGCATTACGGCTACGACGATCGTGATTTGACACCATTGTATATATACTTATATGCGGTGGGTTATTAACAATTAATGATTGTTAGCGTTTCATTTTGCAGTATTGTATTTACTTTCGGAACTCACATGCTTTTAGATATTTGTGATTATGTTGTGCCCCTACCGAACCAGATACTGATTACTTGATGTTAACATGATAGCCACACAGATTCATATTTTACAGGCTAGGATAGCGGTACACGAGTTGTACATGAGGGCTTACTATCATTGTTATTCTATTGTTCGAACTCTAGTTTCGACGCGTGCTTATTTACCTTTCTTAATATATACATTTATCATGCTCAGTTGTTTCTCTGCTTATTCATGCGACTTCTAACTTATTATATAATTTTACTCACGAGTTGGCAACTCACACTGTTGTGCCATAGTTCTTTGCAGGTTTGACCGTTTGGATCCGTAGTGGTTTATTTTGGCACGTTTGCTATCTTTTGGGCGTGGTTGCACATATTTCGAGTTGATAAGCTATTTTGTATTAGCATTTGTCTTGTATCTATTGTTATAGAAGTACCCTATCAAAGACCAAGTCTAGTATTGTCAAGACCTTAGAGTTGTATATTTTGTTGTTGTCGGACTCGTATGGAGTTGACTTGATATATATTTAAATTATTTACTTTTCGTTTTATTGATCTTTCGCCTTTTGAAGTCGTATATTACTGTGTGGTTGTGATTCTACCGTTTGGGCGTTGATATAGCTCCCATATATGAGAATACTTGTTATATACTTATCATTGTACCTGTCTTGTTCAAAATTTACAAAGGAGGCGTTTTCCGTTTTTCAAACAATCTTACGAGCCGGTTTTACTTTTTCATAAAAACTTTTCAAAAACTTCAACTCTACCTATTATTATCTATTTTCATTATATATATATATATATATATATATATATATATATATATATATATATATATATATATATATATATATTAGATTCTTGGTTTTGGCTTAGTTGGATTACGATGGGGCCCACTTGACTTCACGTAATTCTTGTGCTGGTCATGTGGCATTTTCGGGCCGTGACACTATCTCTCTTTCTCTATATTTTTCCTTCCAAAAGCTCTCCGAAGCACTCAAAACACTCCCCTGGAAAAAAATTCCTATTAGGATACTGTCCTGAGCCTCTTGACCCCTAGCCTGCTGACTCGGCAGCGCCCCTATGTGATGGCCCCCATAATGTTCAAAGCATCTTTAAAATTGTTTTCAAACGCAGCTCCACACACAAACGCACATATTTCAGTGTGAATTCGCATGAGATGCATGACTGTTGATTTGAGCTGCTCTCGTATCAAATCGAGAGATAATTAACAGCAGTTTTGTCCGCAGCTGCTTGAGATTAGAATCTATCAATAAACCCCTGCCCGTAATGGCCAGGGAGAATCTGTACAAACCTGAATACACATCCATCTCGATGCGACGAGGAAAAACACTATACAATAACATGCTTAATTTTTCACCATCCTCAAATTTAATCATGAAAATATTTCTTTGAAACAGCAGAACATTCCATTGTTGACATGATCAGAATTTCTTTAGAACCAAAGGGTGCTTGTCCGCCCTTCACAATACCGGATACCACCAAAATGAACCCGGAAAGCAGAGGATTAGCAAACGGATGAAATCCTCTAATAATGCGTAGGAGCAGGTGAATGGACGTCGAGATCTAAGATGAGAAGAACTACCTCCACATTGATAGCATGCAAAAATCATTTGTGTCTAAAGAGAATGATTCACATAATCTTGGTGAATTTTGTTTGGGTTAAAACCAAATCCGTAAGCTTTATAAATAATTAGCTATTTTACGGTCAGTTATATATTTAAGTCGGAAATTATGAGCTTACAAATATCAGAAAACAAATCAAGGTCATTTGAATACTCCAATATATGCTTTTATAGTTTCATGCAATAATAAATTGATTAATCGGATTCCATCTTTATTTCCACCGATCTTTTTCCTATGAGGAAACCCCTATGAGGAAACGGCGATATAGTTTGAATCCATGTAAGCCCGTTTTCTTTTTGCACATTGTAACAACCGCAAATTTGATGTGTGGACTCTCGCTCTTCGTCTTTTGAAAAGCGGGGCATGACACTCGTACCAAACAAACAAAGTAAAATTAAATTATTGTTTTCTTATATCATAAAACATTACTTTTCCTATCAAACAAACAAAGAATTTCCAAAGTAAAAATAGAAAAAAGATTTTCTTCTCATTTCAATTTTATTTTCCTCCAACCCAACAACCTCTAACGCTACATAAAGTAAAGCCAAAAGTCATACAAAACACTTGCCGCCTCCATCTATAAACTTCAACAGGGCGTCATCTTTTTAGTTGTGAAAATGAGGGTGGCATTAAGTGTTTTTCTCATTATTAGCCCCTTCCATTTCATTTCATTCAATACCAAATGAAGCAACCCTCTGAGATATAACTATCTCAAGGGGAAGTATTCTCTTGTCATACCCTTGCAAACTAAGCAAAACAAAATCATTCTATTCTTGAATTGGCCATGTTCCCATTCCTTTTCCTTGCCTCCAGACAACCTTAGTTCTTTGGCAACCTCTTCAAATGCTCACATTGCGAACGGGTTCCTTTATGACCCTAAATGGGGCGGCATTGTGACGGAGCAAGGCTCGTTAGACTCCGGAGCTGATTTCGGGTTCGGTATCTACAACGATCACCATTACCATTTGTGTTACTTCTTATATGCGATTGCGGTTCTAGCGAAATTCGACCCTGCATGGGGAAGAGAATATAGGCCCCAGGCCTATTCGATGATGGCGGATATAATGACATTGTCTCGTAGGAAAGAATCCAGTTACACTCGACTGAGATGCTTCGATTTGTGGAAATTGCATTCGTGGGCAGGCGGTTTGACCGAATTCGGAGACGGACGGAATCAGGAAAGCACGAGCGAGGCGGTGAACGCCTACTACTCTGCGGCTCTGATGGGGTTGAGCTACGGCGACACTCATCTTGTTTCAATCGGATCTACATTGGCCGCACTCGAGATCCAAGGGGCGGAGACCTGGTGGCATGTGAAAGAAGGGAATGGAATGTATGAAGACGATTTCAGTAGAGACAATAGAGTCGTCGGTGTTCTCTGGAACAACAAAAGAGACAGCGGGCTGTGGTTCGCTCCTGCGGAGTGGAAAGAGTGCAGGCTCGGGATACAAGTCTTGCCGTTGCTCCCGATAACGGAGGTTTTGTTTAGGGACACCGAGTTCGTGAGAGATTTGGTGAATTGGGCGATGCCCGCATTGTCAAGACAAGGGGTTGGTGTAGGGTGGAAAGGGTTCGTGTATGCGATGGAAGGGGTTTCCGATAAGGAGACGGCGTTGACGAAGATAAGAGGATTGGATGGGTTTGACGACGGAAACTCGCTTTCGAATTTGTTGTGGTGGATTCACAGCAGAGGAGAAGATGAAGGAGGGTTTGGATATGTGAAGAGTTGCTGGTTCAGTCACTATTGTCATTAAAGGATGGAGATGTTTGAAATGGAGCTAGCAAGATTTGAAGCATATGTTTCATATAAGTGCAATTGTCGTGATTGTACTTGTGCCCATATTTACAGAACATTCTCGCTGGTATGTTATCTAGTTTGCTTTATCTTTAATGTGTATATGTTTTACTTGATATTACGTATCGCTAATATATGTTGATAAATCCTTCAGGATCCTTACTTGACTATCTAGATTATGATGAGATCATACTAGTGAGGTTTGGATGGTCTATAAATACATACTTAAATGTTCCTGTTAGCTTATGATATTTCATGTGTTAGTATTATCCATTTTCGTTTTGTTTTGATGATAACTAAAATATGAATAATTGTTTGATGTCACATGCCTATCTTGTTTACATTATCAACACCAAATTTGTATGCACTTGATATTTAGCCTGCATATCTTGCATATTATGTATATGGAGTAATATATTAATACCGGCATACATTTCTTTGTTATATTCATTAATATCGATATATTACTCTCATTCATTATTTTGATATTTCACAATATGAAAATATGTATATATATGTGTACTCATCTATCTTGGTTTTCACATAATAATAATAATAATAATAATAATAATGGAGGAAAGATGCCATAGGAGGGAATTTCCTCCTATGGTGTCGAAAAAATACACTCTTCCTCATTTTTTCCGCCGATCGGCATCCACCATCTACATCGTTATCATCTAAGATGTGGATACACCAAATTTCATGTTATTCTACAACCATTTCACCGTTGATTTAGCAATGTAAAAAGTTCTATTGTTGGTAAACCGTTAATTTTGAACCCACTAAATCATTGGTGAAAAAGTTGTAAAATCACATGAAATTTGGTGTACCCACATCTTAGATGATAACGATAAAGATAGTTGATGCCGATCGTCGGAAAAAATAAGGAAGGGTGTATTTTTACGACGCCATAGGAGGAAATTCCCTCGCCTCTTTTCTCCATTAACCTCATATATATATATATATATATATATAAAGAGAGAGATAGAGAGAGAATAATGGAGAAAAGGGTTCATAGGAGAGAATTTCTTCCCATGCTATCGGAAAAATACACCCTTCCTTATTTTTTCCGACGATCGACACTCATCATCTTCATCGTTGTCATCTAAGATATGTGTACACCAAATTTCATGTGATTCTACAACATGTTCATCGTTGATTTAATGGGTTCAAAATTAACGGTTTACCGACAACACCACTTTTTACATTGCTAAATCAACAGTGAAAAAGTTATAGAATCACATGAAATTTGGTGTACCTATATATAACGATGAAGATGATGGGTACCCGATCGTCGGGAAAAAATGAGGGAGGGTGTACTTTTTCGACGCCATAGAAGGCCTATGGCCTGTTTTCTCCATTATATATATATATATATATATATATATATATGAGAATAATGGAGGAAAGAGACCATAAGAGAGAATTTCCTCCTATGCGAAGGAAGGGGTTTACGATAAGGAGACGGCGTTGACGAAGATAAGAGGAATGGATGGGTTTGACGACGAAAACTCGCTTTCGAATTTGTTGTGGTGGATTCATAGCAAAGGAGAAGATGAAGGAGGGTTTGGATATGTGAAGAGTTGCTGGTTCAGTCACTATTGTCATTAAAAGGATGGAGATGTTTGAAATGGAGCTAGCAAGATTTGAAGCATATGTTTCATATAAGTGCAATTGTTGTGATTGTACTTGTGCCCATATTTACAGAACATTCTTGCTGGTATGTTATCTGGTTTGTTTTATCTTTAATGTGTATATGTTTTACTTGATATTACGTATCGCTAATACATGTTGATAAACCCTCAGGATCCTTACTTGACTATCTAGATTATGATGAGATCATACTAGTGAGGTCTGGATGGTCTATAAATACATACTTAAATGTTCCCGTTAGCTTATGATTTTTCATGTGTTAGTATTATCCATTTTCGTTTTGTTTTGATTATAGCTAAAATATGAATAATTGTTTGGTGTCACATGTCTATCTTGTTTACATCATCGACACTAAATTTGTATGCACTTGATATTTAGCTTGCATATTATGTATATCGAGTAATATATTAATATCGGCATACATTACTTGTGTTATATTTCTTAATATCGATATATTACTCTTATTCATTGTTTTGATATTTCACAATATGAAAATATATATATGTGTACTCATCTATCTTGGTTTTCATATATATATATATATATATATATATATATATATATATATATATATATATATATATATATATATAATAATGGAGGAAAGATGCCATAGGAGGGAATTTCCTCCTATGGCGTCGAAAAAATACACCCTCCCTCGTTTTTTCCGCCGATCGGCATCCACCATCTACATCGTTATCATCTAAGATGTGGGTACACCAAATTTCATGTTATTCTACAACTATTTCACCGTTGATTTAGCAATGTAAAAAGTTCTATTGTCGGTAAACCGTTAATTTTGAAGCCACTAAATCAATGATGAAAAAGTTGTAAAATCATATGAAATTTGGTGTATCCACATCTTAGATGATAACGATGAAGATGGTGGGTGCCGATCGTCGGAAAAAATGAGAGGGTGTAATTTTCCGACGCCATAGGAGGAAATTCCTTCCTATGGCCTCTTTTCTCCATTAACCGCCATGGGAGGGAATTTCCGCCTATGCTGTCGGAAAAATACATCCTCTCTCATTTTTCCGACGATCGGCACTCATCATCTTCATCGTTATCATCTAAGATGTGTGTACACCAAATTTCATGTGATTCTACAACATTTTCACCGTTGATTTAATGGGTTTAAAATTAACGGTTTACTGACAACAACACTTTTTACATTGTTAAATCAATGGTGAAAAAGTTATAGAATCACATGAAATTTGGCGTACCTATTTCTTAGATGATAACGATGAAGATGATGGGTGCCAATCGTCGGGAAAATATGAGGGAGGGTGTACATTTTCGACGTCATAGGAGGAAATTCCCTCCAATGTCTTTCCTCCATTATTCTCATATATATATTGTATTGAGTTTGATTATTGAGTTTGATTTATATCTTGATATTAATATACTATTCATAATTTGTGATATCGAAACAATGAATGTTCATATACTTGTGTTTACAAACTTTATTATTTCATCACACTGTATATGATGAGCTCGGTCATTTTGAAATTGCATATCAGGATATCGGATATCTCACGACACAAGCGTACGGAGGAGGATGGAGGAAATCGAGCATAAACAATATATCTAATGGAGGTTGGAGGATACAGATGAGTGCTTCTCAATTTGCATATACAAGCTTCGTGATGCTAAGTAGTAGAGGTTAAGAGCTCAAGCTACGAATAACTAAGAAGTTAGGAACCAAATCCAAGTTGAAGCGTTAAAGTCGATTCCAAGATTTGAAGATCGACTTCAAAACGCTTGTGAGCGGCGAAGATCAATTGAAGTCCAATTGAAGATCAAGTGTCAAAGTTTCAAGAGCTCGAGGCTTCAAAGATTCAAGAATCGAAGATTTGCGACAACTGACATAAAAATCTTTGTAAGTGCTCTATAGATTATGGTATAATCATTTTGTAGCTATTGAACACTCACACTTACATGCACAAAATTTTTACATTGCATAAATATCGGGGTTTTCGAGTTTAAAGTTTTTGTTTTCATAAAACACTAAATATCTGTTTTCTGTGCATAGCAGATGTCTGCCTTTTGAGGTTTAGACGTCCGCCCTTTGGACATTTTCAAATGTTAGAAATTTCCGAAAAACAGAGATGAGACAGATGTCTGCTGGTCATTTAGGCAGACGTCTGATGAAGGTTTTTGGAAAATATTTCTTGTCCATCAAACACCTGGTAACTGGTCAGATGTCTGGGTCTTAGTCTCTAGTTTGATATATTTTGTTCGACAGACGTCTAGACAATTATGCTGTAGACGTTTGCCTTCGATCTGTATTTTAAATTGTTTTCTTCAAAATTATTAACAGACGTCTGATGCTTACATCGTCATACGTCTGTTGTTGAAAATGTTTGAAAAATATAACCGTTTTTAGCTGTTGGGGTCTTTCAAGTTGAACCGCAAACGTCCGCCGACACTTTATGCAGACGTATGCCTTTGTTAAAAATCTGATGCCCCCACTTTTATTTACTTGTTTTTATTGGTTGCTATAAATAGATTTTCCTTGGGTTTTTTCTTGTGAATTAATGTAAATTGTTAAACTCTTATGTTCAGGAGATATCGGCAACTGCTGCACATGGACGGCAGCATTTGTGTTTTTTTCCAAGATAATTGCCATTGATAACTCCGTTAAATTGTCTAACCTGAATAAGCATGCACTCAATTTCTCCAGTTCCCTGGGGCTCAAGAGAATTGACCCCGCTTAAACCTATATTTATCTAAGGTCCTTAAAATATTGTTTGCATATCTCGAGAGGTTTTATAAAAATATTTTAATATAGTTTCAAAATAAATCGCGAGGATGATTTATAACATTTAAGGTTTTCATGGACATGTATTTTAATTATTGGGGTATTTTAATGATACAACCTGGCTTTTTTTTTTAAATTTATGGTATTTTTATGAAAACTACTACTTTTGGAAACTTGGTGGAATTTTATTAACAATTTTTTTAAAAACATAGTTTCATAATATGCTTTTATTGAAAATATGGGTTTATAATTTTATATAACTTTTCCAAAAATTAGTTTTTATTAGAAAAGGTCGCATTTCTTAAAAACCGTATTTTTATTCCTTTTGAGACCGAATACTCCGTGAGGAGTTCTGCATCTCGCTCTACTGTCCTAAGAATGTGCGACAATACGCACCATCCATTAGCAGGTCCCCTAACAAGGGTTGTAGAGGCGTAATTGCCAAGGATTCGAAATACTGATTTAAAGAAACCCGTTTTGAAACGGTGTGGTATTTTAATGAAAAACTTATTTTTTTAACTTAGCCATAGATCTAGAATACTGTGCTATGGAACCATGGTGTGCGTGTACGGTAGGTCGTTACCCCGTGAAGTTTTTCTAAAGGTATTTAAACTAATTATCGATGTGAGAGTGATACTAAAGTTCATAGTATTTTACTGAAAAAGTTTGGTATATGTTCGATACATATAAAAATTTTGCTAAAACTAAAAACTAAAAGATGTGAAATAAGATTAGGATTATTGTAGCATGCTAATTTGGTCTTGTTTGCTTATCACATGGCTTGCAAAAGTTAAAAAGAAAGCGATATCAAAGATAATTCTTCTTTTGTCGGTTTGTTTTAAAAAGTGTTTTGAGATAGAAAGAGAGAGATGAAGGGATTTACTGTTTTTATATGACTAAGAAGAGGTTGTAGAAACTCCTAGGGGCCGTGTTTTCGTCAGAGATGCTCCGGTCGCCAATTTTGGCTCGCTACTCCACTTAAGGGGCTTAACTCCACTTAGCACTTAGAAGTTTTTAGAGAATTTTTGCTTGAATTTCATAATAAGGGAGAGCTATGGTATGGGGTGGTATTTATAATGGAGAATTAGAATTTGGGAATTAAAATTGTGGATTAAAAAACATTAAAAGATATTAAATGCTGAATTGAAGGGTCTCTGTTTGATTGCAGGGAAATCAAACAGTGCAGAGGAGTTAAGAGGAGCTGAAAAGACGAGTATGCAAAGCACGGAGCCCATTGGAGCTCATCCGACCGTCGGCGCCAGCCCCAGAAACATTTTGGCCGGTCGGATCTCGAGCTCTGGTCTCGAGATTCGTGACACGTGGGTTTTTATGTGTTTACTCCATTTTGCGCATGTTTGATTTTTCTGAACTTTTCATTTTCCCGTATATTGCACGTGCAATTCTTGGGCTTCCAAAAATTAAAAAGAAAAATCAGAAAAAAAATAATTATGTCTGATGGGAATCAAACACACGGGTTACGTCACAGTAAATACAAGGGCTTTACCAATAAGCTACAAGTTGCTTCTTACCTTTATTAAACAAATCTAACTTATAACTCTTACACAGGTTGTAATACTCTTTTCTATACAATAATAAGAATTTTTTTTGTACAGTGTTTTCAGAGTCGTTACATCCCCTCTTTACGTTTTTTTTATTATTTCTCATACGTTTTTAGCTCATTTTCCTTACTTATACAAGTGGAGTGGCTCCTCTTTTGTGTTTTTATGTTTTTTTATCGGTTGGTTTTCTTACTATTTCCTTAAGATTGGGGTCTATTCAGTAAAGAGAGGAGCATCCATCCTAGGACTCTCTTCGCAGATCGAAATCTCTCTAAAATCCACAAAAAAAGATTTCAAAAGGTAAAAAAATGATTTAGTTTTTTTATTGATCTCTCGTTCCGATCCTTTTGTGAACTTTGATCAAGAAAAGTAAATAGAATATGATTATATCCGAGAATCCTCTATCGTGAACCTCTTTTTGACTAAGGCCCGAGCAGAAACAGAAAGAAAATCTCAAAGTTTAGCTCCCGGAGTACCTAGGAACCTTCTCAGAAGGCGTCCACATACCGTGTTTTGTAGACAGAGCCGGTCTTTGTCTGTAGGGGTTCTCCAGCGTCGACTTCGCCTTTTCTTGATCTTTTTCACCGCTCCCATGCCTCACATACCTCCATACATGCATACTTGCGTTGTGTGGGTGTATTTCGACGCCAACCTTTCAAAAAAAAAAAAACTCCTCAAAACAAAGTCGAATCGTGTCCAATTGGGGTATCTTCTTGGGTAGCCAACTCTCGTCGGGTTTCCATCGAGGTACCGTGATTCCTTATCCTTTTTTCTCTGGTTTTCACTTCCCACTCCGTTTTTTTCCTCCCCTCTTCTCTTTCTTTCCCGCATTTAGATGCGGGTGGCGACTCCGGTTAGCTAACTCGGATTTCGCCTCATTTGTGGCTTTTTTGTCTTTTCCTGTTCACAGGTTGGTGGCTACAGATAGAAAATTTAATTCATGAAGATTATTTTGAGCTAAAAGAAGCTGGATTTAAACCATTTTTTAATCCCATATTACTTACATGTTAAATTGTAACGACTATGTGTAATATACAGATTCGGGTATAAATATTTTAGATCATGTTTGGTCCCACAAGTTACGCGTGGGATCAAAATATAGTTTGAATTATAAGAAAAGGCGCTATTTTTACTTTGCTATATTTATTTTTGATAATTCTCTTTCTTCCATAGCCATCTTATTTATCTTTACATTTCGCCATTTAATATATCAAATTGGAAAAAAATTACATTTCTCCTCTTAAATTTTAATTTTTTTTGTATAAAAAACGTAATCCGACTATTCTAACTCACAAAAGGAAGCATGTGCTTTCTTTCTTCTCATGTTTTTTTTACCAAAACGAAGGCCGTCTGCGCTTTTTCTTCTCAATTTTGCTAATGAAAATTTCATAAAAAATAAGAGAATTTCTCCACCCGGTCCATATCTTTAAAATATTTCACACTTGCCAACTAGGTTTGGCTTAGTTGATACCAATTCATCTCCATTGTGAGAGGTCACACGGTTTGATCCCAATGGGGTTAATTTCAAAAGTAAAATTAAAAATAAAAAAATATTTCACACTTTACCATTTTTTTCCGTCTTTCTCTTTCTTTTCTTCCCCCCTCTCTCTCTCTCTCTCAAAATGTGAGCAAGGGCCTCCACTTTCTGTCCGCTTTTCCGAAGCAACTTCACTTCCATTTGGCAGCTTGTCGCACTCTTAGCTTAGAGAAAGCGTCCAACTCAACATGCCGATGCGTGTATTCTTGAAAGAAAAAATTAACAATTTAATGAGTCCATTGTACTTTTATTTTCTTTACGAAATATTTGTTATATATACATAGATAAATGACACAAAAATACCTTCAACCATCTCTGTTTTTCACGGAAAATACCTTAAACCAATTTAATTACAGTTAAATACCTTGAACCAATTTAATTAAAGTTAAATACCTTAAAGCACCATTGCATTTTCACCAATTTACCATACTTCTGCATTCAGTCTACTAAGCTAATTTTCTGGTGGCCTTAAAATGGAAAAAAAAAAATCCTTTTCAAATCTTTGATTTGGCATCTCTTCTTTCATCCCCTCTATGTTCCACTCCGCCGCTCCTTTCCTCTCTTCTATCCATTCTTTTGCCTTCATATTCTCCACCGTTTTTGCGTTGTCTATCTCTTCTTAACAGCCATCGCATCCTCTTCCGCCACCTATGCTGTCTTACCCTTTCCTTTTCAAATTCCTCAATACCGTAATTTTTTTCCCACAGTCAATCCCTGCCGTCCTAGCTCTCCTTATTGTCCCACCTTATGTAAAAGATATCTAATGTGGTAGGGCAAAAAGGGAAAACATAATCCTCCCGTTAACACCATTAGGATATTTTAGTGTACCATAATTAATTTAAGGTACTCTAATGCAATTAGAACTATTTAAGGTATTTTAGAGAAAGAGAGCGATGGTTGAGGGATCTGGAGGTATTCGGATCTGCTGCTCTGATGGGATTCAGAGGATTCGTTCGCTGAATCCAATCCGGCCGTCCATTGAAGATTTTGTTAATCTAGACCGTAGAGCCATTAAACTTGTTAGACCCATTATATCTCACCCCCGACTCGTGAGACTTACAATTTCTCGCGACCACTTTTATTTTATCATCTCCGTTTTTTCCCTCCCCCTCTCTGTTGAGGATGCCTATTTTGATTATTGAAGCTCATAACATTATTGCATATAGTGGGAAAAAAAAAATTGCACCAGTTGGTTCTTTTCAAATTTTTTTTAACAATATACTTGATTTTAATTGCATGCCTAAGCATGTAACTGATGAAAAATGTCCCAAACAAAGAGTTCATGTTATAGTGTTGAAAATAAAGAGAGATGGAGTTAGGAAAATAGTATTGGTTTTAACCAATCATTTATTAAAAAACACAACAACTTACCCGAGAGAGTTGCAAATCCGGAATGGAATGCCGTATTCTTCACTTTTGATCGCAAGATGAATTTTTTCATTGAAAATCAACGATGAATAGAGCCCTAATTTTTATTATTAAAAAAAAGCAATTATATCGCAGAAAATAAAAATGATTGAAAAAATAAAGATTAAATATCAGAAGTATCGGAATTGCATCGATACTAGCCATTGTGAAATTAAAGCTCGTTAAAACAACGAACAATAATCGATGCTGCCTTCTGTTACAGTGGGTAAACAAAGAAGAAGATGGATTAAATTTAGAAGAAAATATAGGTTTTTGGGATATTCTCATTCTTGATCATGGAATGATAGTTGGAAAAAGGCACGCAAGAATTTCTAATTTCCATCCAAGAGAGACGTAAAAAATAAAGGGAAATAAAAGAAGACTCAAAAGAAATTGTAAATCTCACGAGTCGGGGAACGAGATATAATAGACCAAGCAGTTTATTGGCTCTACGGTCTGGATTAACAAAATCTCTACTGGACGGCTGGATTGGATACAGTGAACGGATCCTCTGAATCCCATCATAGAAGTATATCCGAATCTGGATGTGAAATGCCAGCTATTATATGTCCATGCTATTAAAAACAAGTAGGATCCTGCGAAAAATAAGGTAAAACATGGGGCACAAGATTGTGTTTTTATTCTAAAGATGATGTGCGGCTAGTATTTACACAGCATGAAAAAATAGTATAGAGTAATAGTTCTGGTCCGTAGTTGAGGTATTTTAGGGTATTTTATACGGCAAACTCGTACCAAAGATTTTGTTCGCATCTAGGGTTTCGAGAGCTTTCGCCGTTGATCTCCTTCCTTCAATTGATCGGTTCCGATTCAAAGTAAGCTCCGATCCCTTTTTGCCTCGACAGAATCACGTATTACTCCTTGTCTACTCTCTCAGTTCACTCTAAATCCCTTTTCTTGCTCGTGCCTAGGGCTAGGGTTACATTTGATGATCATTGTTCTTCGATTAAATCGTTCAAAATTGAATTTTCCGTTGCATGGTTGTTTATAGTATTATGTAATTTATTAAAAACAAAGCTTGAATCTTGTGCTTGGCTCTGAATGCAAACGCTGTTTTTGGAGCGGTAAGATTTTTGGTGGATGGAAATTGAGCGAATTTGTTTTGGAAAATTGTTTTTTTAATCAAACATGTCATCTTGCAATATCTTTGTTAATTATGAAGGGTTCGATTCCAAAATAAGCTCTTCTGTTGGATGTATATGTGAATTCTGGATTGCAGCTTACAACATGTTGAAGATCAATAAGTGTAAAATGGTAATACTACTAAGATTAAACAAATTGACCTCTGTGATTCATTTTTGTGTTCATTATTTGGTTACTTAAGAACCTCTCCTAACTTGAACTAGTTTACTCGACCACAGGTTTTTCTTATCATGTTGCGATCACCAAAGGTTTTTTCCCACTCGAATTGCTTGGCTAAATTATTTGTTTTACTGTGGCGAGGAGCAACTGTTGTGCATTTTTAATTCACTTCCATGTTTCATTACGTTACATGTTTCTTGATTGTTCCTTTTCAATTACCATTGCAGAAATTATCAGTTGGTATCTGAGGTATCTTGAACCTTTATTAGTGAAATTTCATGTCGGCTATCCAACACAAGCCAAGCAATTGTCCTCCATAAACTTGATGTTGGAAATTGGATTACGGTTTTCTCATACTGTAGTGGTTTTGGGTAAATGGAAAAAAGAAATATAGGAAATTCTAACCTCACAAGTCGCAAGTGCTACTGGACTTGTTTTCTTCGCCTAATCATGGACTCGGGAAGTTTATTTTTATTCAGGTGTTGAATTGGATAAGATGCATGTTTTCTCCTTGGATATTTATCCTCTGAAATTTGAATTTCGACTATTTAAGTTTCTAACTGCTAGGCTATTTGTTTTCTTCTCCCAATTGTGGACTTTGGAAATAATTTATTTGTTCTAGAGGCTGTTTTGGATATGGTGATCACCTAGATATCTATCCTATGTAACTTTTCATCTATCCTGTCCATGCTTAGTTTGATTTTTTCAATAAGCTTTGTTGTATTTTCAAAATGATGAAAGGGTCACTTCATATGTTGTAAACTTTTTTAAGTGGCTCTTCAAATCTAGCAAATGCTTTGCCTCAGTACAGCTCAATGTTGTCACCATAAAGTGTAACCCATGATTCTTTCGTATATAGATTAGATGCGATTTGTTATGGTTACTCTTATCTTCTTAAATGTTGCAAAATACAAATTGTAACCATTGATTAATTTTTGACAGTATTTCCTTTCTTCATATTTCCTATTAATTTTCTCACGTTTGATTAGGTTAAGTGGTAGGATGGCTCGGGTCTATGTTGGTAATCTGGATCCACGTGTCACAGAAAGGAACCTTGAAGATGAATTCCGAGTATTCGGTGTAATTCGAAGGTTATGTTTTAGACTCAGGTGTATATAATTCGTATCATAACTTTGTGGCACAGTATTTTTATACAGTTTAACTTTCAAGATGACTTTTCTCCACCTGATCATTCCTTTTCCATTGTACTTGCCAGTAAATGAAATGAGTTGTATATATTATTATTGGACTGAATGAGCAACTCTACGCATTATTTATGTTAAAAAACTGAAGAATGCCAAAAGATATTTTTGGTTTTTGAGCTAAGTATTTTGGGTCTTCAAGTACTGTATACTGACGCCACAAGAATTATCTTGATATGGGAATGCTGGTACTATTTCAGTTTGATTATAGATGTTAAAAGTTGTGCAGATGTGTGTGCCCTAATATAGATAACCATATTGTCATGCACCCAATAAGGTACTTATTAACTTTCAATGTTTCCGGTAGTTATTGTCTAACCATTCTGGTAGTGGTGTAGACACTTGAAATGTTAGGTCTAGCCATACCTAGACGTCAAGTTGGCTCTCGCTATGGCTTTACCGTTGGACTAGCAGTGTTACGCAATGGTTTGAGGACCAATAGTGATTTCATTTTGTTAAGATTACTTGTAATTGAAATAAATTGCTGAAGCTCCGGGTGCGGTTGTCCTCTTTCTCTTATAGGAACATCTCCCGGTGGGAGATTTAAATCAGGGAGGGAAGGTTGAAAAATTCCTAGAATTAGAAGAACTATTCTTGTCTTGAAACTTCTTATTGGTATTTTCCGCTGAAACTGTATTTGGGTTTTTCCAGTTTCATTAATTAAACTGCTCTTGAGGCCTTATCTTACCAAATTGGTTTTGCCAGTGGAAACAGCTTCAAGTTGAGAAGGGCCTGCTGGCCTAGGGAAGGATTTAATTAAACATATAATTAAATTTATGTCAATCATAGTGGCACACCTGAATAATTTATGCTCGCTAGATATTCCTTCACATTTTTTATCAACCTTGTACTGAAGCGGGTATCAACACTGAATAAGTATCAGGACTATTGATGCTGGAGCATGAATAAAGAAAGGAATCATATTCCTATTAGGAGTTCAATTTTTTTATTTGTAATATCATATGGTAGTTTGGAGTTATTTATTGCTGATGAAAAGATGAGGGTTTTTTTGGCAACAGCCTGTAAGAATTAAAGATGAGGCTTTTGGTTGGAGGCAATCATACCTCTGCGTGCGTCTGTACCTTTGTGTGAGATCTGTTTTTTTTCAAGGTTCGAGAACTCGGTGTCGGATTCGGTCTTTCAAAATTTTATTAGTTTCAGCGAGTTTCGGTTAGTTTCACTAATCTCGGTTTGGGTATCGTTTCGGTTTTGGGTCTGCACTTATTCCAAAAAAAAAGTTAGGCAGCCTGAAAGCTGTTTCGAGTTGATTAAACCAGATGTTTCTCAACCCATGCTCTCTTTCATACATCTCTTCCTCCATTTCTATCAACCTGATGGGTTTCTTTATTCTTTTATCTTTCTCAATGTTGAGATATGTGGATAACGTAGTCCCATATTAGAAAAACTGTGAAAGGTGCATGGATATAAGATATAAGATAGGACAAATCCCAACAAGGCTCGAGTCTTATTGATGGAACCCGCTTATATTAAAAGCTCGTGTGTGCCCTCATATATATAAATATGTCAACGCCCCCTCGTTCGTGAACATTTAAATCTAATAGGGTATCGGAGCTAGGTTGATGACATCCATGGATTTGTACTTTAATAACACCGGAGAGAGAGCTGTCTACATGCCCTTGATAGACCCACCTTTCCCTGTGCCGTTGTTGCACCTTTCCTTCTCCTTGTGCTGTTCTTGCACCTTCCTTGTGCCGTCTACTTGCCTCTACTAAAATTGTCCCGCCCCCTCATTCGTGAATATATATAAATTTAATATGGTATCAGAACTAGGTTGAACACTTGTGTGAACTCGTACTTTATAATAACACCTCTGAGAGATCCGTCTCTGTGTCTTTGAGAAACTAGCTTCAACATGTATTGTACGATCCACGTGCAACGTAACCACGTTGTACGTGAGGGGGGGTGTTGAGATATGTGGACTAAAATAGTCCCACATTGGAAAAGGTATGAGAAGTGCATGAGTATAAAACATAAGATCAGCCAAACCTCCATAAGGCTTGAGTCTTATTGGATGGAGCCCGTCTATGTTAAAAGCCCGTGCACACTCATATAAATATAAATATATAACCACTCCCTCCCCCGTTCGTGTATAATTAAATTTAATACTCAATAGTCAGGATTCATCGTCTTCGATGACCTAGCAGTAATTACTCACCATGAAAACATCTTTAGATCTAACGATGAAGACCTATAGTGATCGGAATGACAACAAAAACGGTAAAAAAATAGCTATAGTGATCGGAATGACAACAAAAACGGTAAAAAAATAGTTATTTCATGTTTCGGCCAAAATGATATTGTATGGTTAGTTTCGTGTCTGTCTCCACCGAAACTGACACGAAACAACCACGTATCGGTGGTTTCGACCGAATCCTCGTGTCGTTTTTTTAATCTTGTGAGTTCTATTAGATCTCGAGCAATCGAGTAGCATGATTGATATCTCATATCATTTCCTCGTCAACAATAGTTTTGAATTGAATTATTTGGTAGATTTCCAAGTCAGTTCGTAAGAGAGCTAAAACCTTAAAACTAGTGTTCAGGCCACATAGGTGTTTACATCATTACTTTCTGATGGGTGGTAACATAGCAGCTAGGCAGATTGTTATTGCACTAATAATTGGTGAAAGGAATGCAAAGTCATCATTAACTAGGGCCATCTACTCAATTTAGCAACTTTTGTGTGCCGGTTGGCAGTTGCAAGCATCAGTGTAGCCATATAATATTTGTTGATGTGTTTTCCAAGTTTCGTTATCATAACCTCTATAATTGAAGGTTTATATGCGGATGCATGCTTTGTGAATTCTTACACTAATAAAAGGGTTCAAATGTTTGATATTTTATATTAGTATGATTGTACAATCCATCATACATAATACATATGGCACAATCACCAGTAGACAAAACTCTTGTACAAACCCTTATATTAGCACATGGCTTTATAAGATCCCTGTAGGAGCAGTGGCATTCATGTCAGTCTAACAACACTTGGCCATCTTAGATTGATAAACTAGGTCTCTTAATATTACATATATCTAAGCAAGTGGGCACGAGTCACATCTGTGTGCTTCCGATTTCTCTGCTTCCCATTTCTTTGGGTGTTTGGAATATGTTCTGTACCGAAGCCATGCATCTCATGTGATACCATAATCGCCCTTATCTTGGAATTCTGATCTTTAAATATATTTTTTTATCCCCAAGAGGAAATGGTATATAGGTTCTTTCAACAAGGTTTGTAGGATTATCATGTTTTGCTTTAATAGCATGTATTGGTGCTGGCATGATGATGAGGTACTTTTGTGATCTTTGTAGGCTTTATCATTCGAATTGGTGTCTTATTTTTCCCTGAAAAACTTTGTTTGCATGAAAGAAATGTCAGTGAGTATGCTAACAAGTGCATTACGATGGTGCTTCTTTTGAGTCTTTTGCGTTTATGAATGACTGCAGTGTTTGGGTTGCCCGAAGACCTCCTGGTTATGCGTTTATTGAATTTGATGACAAAAGAGATGCCTTGGATGCTATTCAAGCACTAGATGGTATGGGAATTGTACCTTTTATCTATGTAATTTACTGTTTTCACCTTGTTGCTTAATTTCTGAAGGGTAATAATGTTCCTCTCTTTGTAAAAGTATTTTCATGCTTCTTGTTAACGTCAGGTTCGTCTACTCCACTTTATTGTTAGATTCAATATTTTTTCGCTTCACAAGAAGTCATTGTATCAGTATAATATGTTCTCTTCCAAAACATCAGAGTTCAGGTTTAAATTTAATTTTCTGAATTCTGATATACTGCTGGCTATCTCTGAGGCTGTTTGTTATATCAAAACAGCATCGTCCTTGTTTGACATTTTTCTGTCCTTCAATGTCAATCATGACACTTGTGTTCATCCACGACTGACGCGTGATTTTTTTGTAATGAAGTGAAATTTGCACTTCCTTTTTGGCAAAGGTTGAGTGCAATGAATGCAAACATATTTAGTAAGAAATAAAAAATATTTGCATGTTACATTAGAGTACACCAAGTACCACAGCTATTTATCATTATTAAAGCTTAGCTAATGAAAGTGTACATTGGAGAAAAGTTTAGAATTTCAGATGTATGGTGGCCATGGCCTACTGTCTCACCGTGACAAAATTTTACCTTTTCTCCTTGCAGCTACATCCAAAAAATTGTAGTCTCTAACAAAATGCTGCTGCATCTGGAATCATTACTTAGATACCTTACATGAGTGCAACCACTGCTCTGATGAAAGCTCTAATGATATATGTTGTCTGGTAAATGCTCATGAGCCTATTTGGCTATGAGGTTCAAATTTCTATGGGCGACGAATAGGAGTCTATTCCAAAATCATTTGACCTTGTTGACAAAAAAAAAAACTATCTACTAGGATATGATACTTTCAGTCTTAAGACACAATTTCAGAGTTTGGTTCAGCATTTAAATCAAGGTTTAAAATCTTGATATCGCTATTGGTATCGGACGGTCATATTTTTATTGGAATTGGTCATCTTGGCAGTAGTGGGCACCTTGGATCGGAATATTGGATTTCTCAGCGTTTGACTAAATAAACTTTTAACAGTTAGTAATGAATAAAAAGTAAAAACCTAACTATAAACGATGTGACGTATTTTTTGTAACTAATGATGTCGAGAATGATTTTTGAAACATGTTGTCAAGATAATTGTAAACTTTTTCATACTTTTTAAACAATTAATGATGTCAATTAAACTAAACCCCATTAATGAACCCACAAACCAGTTACTAAATTTAATAAGCGGGAAAACCCCAATAAGCAATTTGTGAACCTACAACCAAAGCTTAAAATCTCGATATAGAAACTAGGACAGTCATTTTTGGGATCGAAATCTACCGTCTCAGATTGGGATCGGTTGAGATATAAACCATGGTTTAATTCAGTAATATAAACTATATTTTTTATATGCTCTATTAGGGAAGAATGGTTGGCGAGTAGAGCTCTCTCACAACTCGAAGGATGGGGGTAGGGATGGCCGTGGTGGACGATCACGTGGTGGTGGTGGGGACAAGAATTGTTATGAGTGTGGTGAACCTGGTCATTTTGCTCGAGAGTGTCGCCACCGAGTTGGCTCCAGTGGATTTGATAGCGGTAGGCGCCGAAGCCCTAGTCCTCGATATCGCAGAAGCCCAAGTCCTTATTATCGTAGAAGCCCAAGCTATGGACGCAGGTACAATTTTTCGATCGGCCAATATCCTTTCGTAGGTTATATCTTTTGGTCAACCTTGAAACAATATTCTTTTATGTAGATATGTCTCCTTTTTTTATAATAAGGAACATGAATAGAGTCAATATACCCAAGCAAATAAACCGTTATGTTAAAAGTATGAAATGACAGAAATTAGAATAAATAGCTAAAGAGAATACACAATAAGTATCTCACAATGATTCAGTGATTCGCCCTTTGATAAAGGTAGATAACAATTGGCTAGATTGAAGATTCAACACTAATTTTCTATCATCCATTGTCAGCTATAATTCAATGTCATAATGAAGAAACCTCTTCTTTTTGAGCACTTGTCTAAAACTCCATAAATCGTTCCATCAACCCAAATACATCAACAAAATGCCATGACAAACATATCCCAAGTTTATTACGAAGTGATTTCTTATGTTAGTCCTTTTTCTGTTGGAAATTATGTTGTGCAGGAGCTACAGCCCTCGTCGTCGTGGTCGGAGCTATAGTCGATCACCTCCATATCGGCGTGGTTCACCTTATTATGCTAATGGGTATGTGCATAATAATGTAAAGGAAGTTTTTTTCCCCCTATAATGTTGTCGTTTAATTTTTTTTTCTAAATTTTCTTTTTCTTGAATTTGTATTTCCCTGGATTTCCTCAGGGCTAGGCGTCGGAGCTGAATTATTGCAATACCTGTCTCTGATGTTATATATAAGTACTGCGTGAACTTTGGCTTGTTAGACCCGTCAAACTTTGAATTTTCTTTTGGATAAAGTTGTAGGCTTCAACCATAGGAGTGGGTTCGGGTGCATAATGGAGATCTCGACTCCGCAGAACACTCTCCCCCCTGCTTTCTTGCACTTGGAGAGGTTATTTTCCAACTTAACCACTATGCCTTTGTCTTTAAATCTATTTCTGTATCCTATATATAGTGGTGCTTGTCTTGGAATACCTGACCTTATTGATGCTTTTATGTTGATACAATTGGAATGTCTTACAGAAATATGTGTGTTTGTGTGTTTTATTTTTTCTGAGGTGCGGTTCTGCTATGAGCCCTAATAACGGCAGGCTTCTTCTGAGTTCACCGTCTTCCTCCTTAAAATGAACGAAATGAATTTCTGCGTCTGAGCTTCATAGTCGTCTCTTTGTTTTAAGCTGCATCATATACAGCCAAAATTAAAGCACACTGAAGCGTCGGAATATTAGTTGTGTTTTAGTTCTCCAGCTAACTGTTCTCATTGAAAAAGCTGATTCAGGCTCGCCATGCATCATCGTCGTCATCTGTTGCTCTTCCTTGCGGATTTCTGTTAGTAGAAAGTTAAGGTAAGTAAAAGGAAATTACAGAAGGTTCATCATACTTGGTCCATATCATTCTGGTGACCAGATTCAGGTAAGATGCTTGCTTTTATAGTCCAAAGTTTCTATTTTAGTCGTTGGCAGAGATATATCTGTGTATGGCCCTTTTGTGCCTCTTTTAGAAATCTTGGAGAGTTCTTTGACGAACACTCTGGTGAATATAATTATGGATGAATAATATGAGTTTATAGAATGATAATGCTTATTACATTTCCTATAGAATTTGTGCAGTTTTAGTTATCAGAATCATTTGTTTGTGTTTTCTACTGTTTCGGATTGAAACTGTCTAATTTCTGATATTCTTTACCTGACATAGAATAAGTGGATGACTTGAAAGATGTTGCATTTTGGAGTTTCAGTGTGGTCTTCAAATCCTTCATTGAGGCCTAGTTTGACAACCAGGCATCTGAAACCATGATTTCATTCAAGTTATAACGAAGCCATGGTTTGCAAGCGTGCAAACCGCGGTTTCTTGAATTCAGGGTTTCACAAAGTTTGGGTATGTTTGGCAACATGGTTTATGAAACTGAGGTTTCATGTTACCCACTTATTCTTTTTTAAACACGGGAGAGAGAGAGTCAAGACACTGACAGGAAACATGTATGAAAATCTATCCTTTTTGGATTTCTCAAGTGTGAGGCTTTGAGCTTCCATAACCAATTGAAACAGCGGTTTGGAAAGCTATTTTGCTTACCGAATGAGCTATGGTTTCAATTGTTACAGTTTTGCACCGAAACCGAACGAAACTGAGGTTTTCGAAACTGTAATCCGGCTCCGAATGGGGGCCAAATCGTTTCAAGTCTTGCTAAGATATCCATTGAATATTACTGCATATTGACTCTTCATAGTTAATTTTTGGGTTTTGTATATGATGTTTGTGTTTGAATTAGGTTCTTATCTAAAAATTGGAACAAGACATGAGATATGAATACAAAGTCAAATGTAGAGCTATCAACAATATACTCCATGTGGCATTGTCATAAGTGCATTATCTATGATTTGTTCATAGGTGCTTTTTGACAGGCATATGTGCCCATATTTCGTTAGACGTCAAAGTCGATAACCCTACCCGTTGGATTTTTGTTCCAATTTGAATAAAAAACTGTGGGTTCAATTTCTTTATTTGGGATGACGCTGGGTTTTGTAGTTTTCTCTTCTTTCAATGGTTCTTTCTTTGACAATGGTTTTCTATCTGGATGGTACAATTTTTATTTTTTGGCCCAAATTTCCCATCCTGTATATCGGGAGTTGCATGCCACTTACACCGAGAATTTATTTTTCATAAAATTAGGTTTAAAATTTGTTCCCTTCCAAATATGAATACAATCTCATATGAGTTGGTATCGATTCTGGGGAAAAAAGGGTGATGCTTAAGCTGATCGATTGTTGATGGGGTATTAAGTAGGGGTTATACGGCATTGTGATTGACTGAAGCGTGAGAAAGAAATAACATGAGGGCAGGGATGGGATCCACTCCTGCGCTGGATCTTGCAACGCATCCCCATTCATGAATGGATATGGTTATGTTTGAATAAGCGATATTATTCTTGTTAAACCCCTTTATTGTAGGAAAAGATCCAATAGGGATCCAACTCCACATATATGGTTGAAAGATCGTAAAGCGACGTGATTTGAAACTTGGACCTGTCATTGTAGGTTAATATAACCACAAGCAACTTATCAAACTTCCCTGATATTTTATTCAAATCATTGTGCGTTCCTCCCACCACCACTAAATTAGTGTTCTAAAGCGAGGGCCACTGACAACACAGCGGTAAAACATCTTTGCGGTTGAGCAAGAAGCTTAGGATTTAAATCATGTTTACATCTGGTTGTGCTTTATTGATTTAAGAAAACATCTAGTGTACTGAAAAACATAAAATCATATTGATGGTGTCACATCATGGATGTGGAACCTCACCAACAACCAATTATGTAGGTTGAAATAAGAAGTTGCATCCATATATTGCATTTATTTTCCTCCGTATGCTAGATTTTAGTGTATGCTTGTTTTGCGGAAAATGGGGATGAAACAATGGAAGGAAATGTATGTGATAAGCAACACACATATGCATATGTATGTATGTATGTTTGTGAACTTTAAATTAATTACAACAAAATATTCTAGCTACTATACATAGTCAGCTTAAATATTTTTCTTTTGATGAGGACAGAGATCCTACTCACAATTGACAAACAGTGGTTATTTGTAAGACACTTGGCTTTTCACTGGCGAAGGGAAAATTAACAATATTGTCTTTGTAAATTACACAATAATAATTTACAACAAACAATTCATCATCCAAAATTATTACATTATAATAGAACTATAATAAGTGCAATACCATTTTTAAATGGTAAATCCAAACCCATAAATAGGGAGCTCATATTTGTTGACATAAAATATGTGTAAAATTTGTGGTGTTCATGTAAGATTAAATGATAATCTTATATATTTGAGATTAAACCTAGCTATAAAATGGTTGGATAATATGGAGGGGAATTGGACTTAAACCCAATAATAATGTGCTAACTATGAGGATACCAATCCGCAGACCAGAGATCCTGAGAACCGGGTTCAATGGGAAAACGAATCATAGAGTAAGTCGGAATTAGGATGCATCAATTTCGAGTTTACACTCGCAGTCCATCTCTATGGTGTAGGTTTATCTATCCTGTAATGAGTACAGGATTGAGTTTATTGTTAAGGTCAAAAATTACACCCCACGATCGAGGACAACAAATCAAAATCAACGTCCAAATGGACTCGGGTTTGGCTAACCCGGATCCGACTCCAAGCAACTGGGCTCATGCCCAAACCGTCTCAAGTCCGAGTGAAAGCCGACCGGTCATGAAGATAAAGAAGCAGAAGAAAACAAAAGGAAATTTGTAATAAATAGGTTCTATGTGTAAATTAGTGAGAAAATATAATACAAATGGATAAAAAGTCAAATTGTTGTATAGCCCATGGCTCATGTTAAAAAAGATGTGCATATGGGGCATGGAAAATGCAAGAATCCAAATTTATAATGCCTAAGGGGCTACGTGTAAAATTGTAAGCTCATATAAGACAAACATATGAAGAAATCAAGAACAACTTTGATCCCATTTTTTATTGCTAGGGTTTTTGCCTCCTCTCTCTCCTATCAAGGTTCATCTTCTCCAAATTAATCTAAAAGAAAAACCTCTCATTTTCTAAGATAAATTAGATAAACCCACACATCCATTAAAAGAAAGCATTTTTCTTCTACCAAATCTCATAAATAAAAAGCTCTTGGGTCTTTTTCTTCTTCCTCCTCCTCTCTCTTGTCTTCTTGAAGAGGAAGAAAGAGAACCAATCTCCTAAAACCCATTTTTGAGAGGATCCAAACCCTAAAAGGGAGAAAGGGGACTCCTTTTTCATTATTCAATATTCAAATCCCAAATTATAGAGAATCAAGAGAGCTTCTTGACATTAACCTGAAGAACAAGAGAGGATAAGGATTCTTAGGGTGAAAGCCCATGATTTTCAGCCCGGATATGCATATTTCAACGAATGAACGAACAAACTCGATGAAAGCCTCATCCGATCGGATCTTCCTCCCCCAAAAGAGAGTTCCCACTCGAAGGGAGTTCTACTCTCGGAAGGGGGATCCTGTTTGTCAGGACCTCTCCTATAAGGGGGTCCCGCCGTCGGGAGTTCTACTCTCGGAAGGGGGATCCTGTTGTCAGGACCTCTCCTATAAGGGGGTCCCACCGTCTGAATCCCTCCTTTGGGGGATCCCGACGGCGGGACCCTGTCATGCTCCACTCTCAATACAGAGAGTATTGTCCGCTCTGGCCGAAGCCACGGTTTTGTCCTTCAAAGCGAATTGGACCCGACTAGGGGCCACTTCCCAGGAGGTCACCCATCCCAGGACTTTCGTGGCCCGAGCATGCTTAACTACGGAGTTCTCAAACTCCTGTAGCGCCAGTTCACTTAAAAGGCGTCTCTGTATTGAAGATTGGTATCATTCCATTTATAGTACAGATCTGTCCTCTTTCGGAATGTAATCCGAAGATTCCTCATTGTTTTACAGTGGGTCTCCATACTTATCTGGTATATATCGGTATACCGGATAATACATGAGGCATTACATTCTCCCTCACTTAGAACAATGGTTCGTCCTCGAACCACAGACCTACTATTGAGGAACCGGCTCTAATACCATTCTGTCACGCTCCACCCCCAATACAGAGAGTATTGTCTGCTCTGGCCGAAGCCACGGTTTTGTCCTTCGGAGCGAACTGAACCCGACCAGGGGCCACTTCCCAGGACTTCCCTGGCCCGAGCATGCTTAACTACGGAGTTCTCAAACTCCTGTAGTGCCAGTTCACTTAAAAAGCGCCTCTGTGTTGAAGAGTGGTATCATTCCATTTATAGTACAGATCTGTCCTCTTTCGGAATATATTCCGAAAATTCCCCATTGTTTTACAGTGGATCCCCATGCTTATCTGGTATATATGGGTATACCGAAGTGTGACCCTTCCCTCATGGGGGCTCCCGGGACCCCCTTCTAAGGTCCCTCTCCCGAGACCCCTAAAAGGGTCCCAATCTCTCCTAGAGGCCGCTAAAGTCTCTTCCTCCTCCTCGTTTCCCATCTTAGGAGTCCCCGACGCACTAAAAACACTTCTCGTCAAAAAAATTCTAACGGGGCGCTACCTCTAATTTGTTCAAGGCATCCTCAGAATTGTTTTCAAACACAACGCATGCATATTGCACACTGAGTTCGCATGATACGTTTGACCCATTAATTGGAGATTCTTTCGCGTTAAAGCGAGGGATAATTTAAAACAGATTTGTCTACGGCTGTCGGAGATTAGAATTTCCACAATCAATAACCCCTGCTTACCATCAGGCAAAGACGATCTGTACACGCTTGACGTATGCGCGCTTCCATTTCAACAGGGTGACGAAAAACATTATATATTTATCTCTTAATGAAATTCTGTATCTTTTATAAGCGGAGTGCAAAATATTACAGAAGCACTCTTAATGAATTTCACATATATGAGTTTGAGAGCGGGACTACTCTCTTAAGAGAATATGGGCTTATTCTTATAAGCAACTCATGAAAATCAGGATCAAGCACAAGGTCTAAACGTGCTGGTTTAAGGGCTCGATTAGACACCTGGATTATTATATGCAAGATACAATCTTTTATTTCCTGCAAGCAATCATAGTTCAAGATCAGGTCCACTAAAAATTGTAAAGTGCCAAGTGAAAGGTTCAATGCACGACACAGCTTCACGATGCATAATAATCCATCCCTACCCATTGTTATATGAATTTGATTATTGTATTTTTATCGTATTTTGATTTTATTAAAATTAGTGGGGGACTCTGGGAAATATTTAATAAAATATTTCAATATTTATGATATTTTGTTTTAGTCACAGTGATATTTGGCATGCCGTATTATTTTGTGATTAAATTGTCATAAATTGATTTGATTAGTTAATATTTTGGCATGTACTTTTGACCAAGTCAAGACCATGAATATATGCATTGAAAGTGTGTTTTATAGGCAATGATATTGGATTAACAAGAGCATTATTGGGTCATTCATATTGATAATATTGTCATGTTATTATTATCCTTCCACTACTTGACCATGACCATGAGGTAAATGACATTTAATCTTGCTCTTGATGATAAAATTCTTAAGTTATTTTCTTACTCATGATATATAACTATATTTTGCTAGTATTTGGATACGACAATTTTCTTATATACTACATTGATATAACGGGTAAAGAAAAGGTTCTGTTCTTGCTCATTATTCTGTGCGGGAATGAAGAGTGAAACGATGATGATTCGTTAGATGTTGTATCCCGTGGGCAACACATCGAGACTCGCTGTATCGGTGAAAACCCATTGGTTTCTCACCATGGTAGCACATATTGTTTTAAAGAAAGCGGGATATCCGTATCTCAGCTATCGACTTCACCATCTACTTTTAGTGTTTCATTTTATTATGTAATTTTATTGTAATTTATTAAATTATATTTAACTTTTGGTTCCATTGTAACCGCCTAGGAACAACACTTGCCTTCTTTCATATTTATTAGTCTTTTGAATGAGCAAATAAAACAAGGAAAGATATATTAGAGCATATAAAATAACGTTCAAATAAAATGTGGTTGATTGCCTATAATAACCATCATCATCTATACTTTATGTGGCGTCCAAAATTCTTTTTCTTATATTTTTTTAATGAACGAACTGGAAACAAGTATTCAGATGATATGGCGTAACGGCAGCGTGGATAGGGCAAAATTTTTTCTGTACCAGATGCATGTGTCTAATCATGAAAGAGAAATAAATAAAGATACGAGTCCCGGAAAGCAGCTTGAAGGTGTCCAAAAAATCCTAAATCTTTCTCTCTCCCCTCTGTATGCTATTGGATAGAAATATAAATTCTAGATAAGTGAGGAAAACTCCAATATTCATTAAAAATAGGAGAACTTGCTCAAAATATTACAATAGGGCTTCTTTTATAGCCATTCCATAAGATCTACTCGAATCTTTAAATATTTAAAACTTTGAAATATAAAATCCTTCTAGCGAAATCTTTAGCCAATACAAATCTCATAAAGATTCTAACCAATATTAATCTCCCCAAATTCTAGAATACATATTTGTTAAAACTATTCCTAAAATAGGAAATAAAAATTAGGTTTCAATATGAATCTTCTCCTGCATCATGATGCTCTTTTATGATATATCTCAAGGTGTCTAACGGGTCGGCCGCCAGCAAGCCTGGCCAGGCCGGTCCGAAAATTGTCCCGGGCCGGTCCGACCAACTCCGAGGCCCGGCCCTGCACCAGGCTGGGCCACCCGTTGGCGGCCCGACAGCCCGGTCCGGCCAAATTCAAATTTAAATTTGGCTGTTTGTCCTTGGGAGGGGGAGGGGGGTGGGGGCCGATCAATTTCTTCGGATGGTTTTTTTTTAATGGGGTTTGGTTTTTTAATAAAGAGGGAAATTTGAAGTAAAGCGGGGTTGTAAAATTATCTAAAACCCTTCACTCAAAATTATACATTTCTATATCTCTAATCCAAAACTCTATAAATGCTTATCTACACTTCTCATTCTTCTCACAATCCACAATAACAAAATTTTCAATCTCCCAATCGCTCTCTTTAATTTTCAAGAAGTTTACTGTTAAAATTGGATTCACGCAATCTTTATTTTTGCAGTCTCGATTTTCACTTCATTTTCACTAATTTGATTATGCTATTTGGAATCAGGTTATTTTCGTATTGATTATATATTTTTTTCGTATATTTTTTATCATCTCTCTTCCTCTGTTGCTAATATTTTTAATTAAAAATGTCAGGTTCATCTTCATAAGGTAGCATTGGTGCTTCAACATTGGTGCTTCATCTTTACGGAGCGTTCATTTCAAATCGATATGAATTCACAAGAGAGACATAGATCAACTAATATGCTGCAAACTAAGTTTGATTCTTATTCTCCTAATTATGAGATCTCTGCTACATCATAAAGTAATGCCTCAGAAGAAATTTCTGTTCCTACCGTTCCTGAAATAAGAGCTTCTGCCCCTAAAGGTAAAAGAGCTAAAACTTCTGATATTTGGAAATATTTTGTAATACAAACAGTTGCAGGTAAAGGCGAGCAGGCAGTTTGTACTCATTACCAAGCAGATTTTACTTGTGCCACTTCAGGTGGAACTACCCACCTAAAAAGACATTTAATCAAACACGAAAAAGTAGATTCTCGGCAGACGGCTCTAAATCTGTCGTCTAACTCTTTAACTAGTTTTTCTTATTCGCAAGATACTAATAGAAGTGAACTTGCAAGATATGTCATACATGCTGAACAACCATTTGGTTTTGCAGAAAACAAAAAATTTGATAGATTGGTAAAAAATGCATATAATCCAGAATTTCAAAAAGTACCCAGAACAACACTTAGAAGTGATGTTTTAAAAAAAAATTCATGACGGTAAAGCCAATTTGATTGATATTTTTGCAAATTTTAAGAGTAAAATTGTATTAACTTCTGATCTTTGGACTACAAAATGGGGTACGAGTTATATTTGTGTTACTGCACATTTCATTGATAATAATTGGTTTTTACATAAAAGAATTATTGGTTTTTCAAAAATGGAGCATCCACACAGTGGAAATAATATAAGTAATTGTATTTTGACTATTGTACGTGAATATAATATTTAAAATAAAATATTTTATGTTAGTTTTGATAATACTGCTAATAATAATTCCGCTATACCAATTTTAAAAAATAATTTAAATCTTGTTTTGAATTGAGAATTATTTCATTAAAGATGTGTATGCCATATTTTAAATTTAATTGTGCATAATGGTCTTAGTATAATTGATACTCATTTAGCGAAACTTAAAGACGCAGTGATATTTATTGAAACCTCTGGACTCCGAAAATAAATTTTTAAGCAAACTTGTATTCAGATAAATTTAAAATTTAGATCTGTCACGCCCCGCTTCCCAAAATACGGAATACGAGGGGTAGACAAGGCCAGCCATGCTCCTACGGTCAAGGAAAAGTCCTGCCGTAGTCACACTTCGGCTTCTAGTTTCTCATGGTAAACAGTAATTAGTGCACAGGTAATGAGAAATGCAGTAACTGGAAGAGACGATGTAAAGACTGACCTGAAGTGGAACAAAATAATGTAACTCGGGAAGGCGAGTCAAGAAGTCTGTGATGCACGTCTAGTTCTGGTCCAGGCTAAATCTTCTCCTCACACTGAGCATGCATACTCAGGTCGTCAGAGCGACACAATAGCAATATAATATATATAACCAAGTAACAGTTCTAACAGTGGTGAAGGATATGAATAACAGTAAATCAATAACAGCATGAATATAAATGAGCAGAGATAAATGCATCGGAGCAGTAAAGCAGTATACGATATGTCATATATGTCAACACAGTATATAAGGAATGTAAATGACAGTAACCCTATCAGTCTCTAAGTCTCACTGCACAGGTCAATAAGCCTATCGTCAGTCCAAGTGTGAGAGTCAACCACTCGCGAGTGTCCTCCACCCAAGGGTAGGACCCAAGGGCAAGGGACCACGGGCCCAACATGTAACAAGAATATCACGGTGTATATATCACGTACCCTGTAAATCTCCATATAACTCCCTAAATATATAAGCCGGCATGGGACTCCCGAGATTCTGTTGAACTCACACTTAAACTACCCCACACCCCGTGGTCTACATCAAACGCTAACCATCACCCTAAATACTAATCGATCCGTGACAAGTCTGCGCGAGAACTGGAGGCAAGACCTCCATCAAGCACGTCCCGACTAATACCTAAGATAACTGGCAGTGTCAGATGCCTTATCTGTGACACCCGTGCAAGCGCTCCCATAAGTGTCCCATACCACTTATAGTCACACGTACACGCATCCCACAGACGTCGACAATGCAATAGAATAATAAGGTCACTGATTGTGTACAAGTACGTATCACTTTCACTTAATCACGGATACACGAACACTGACGTACTTGTCACAATCATCACTAAAATCTAACACTGGGTGAATGCACGATATCACAAGGTTATCACTACAATGATATGGGTATGATGTGATGCATGAACAGTATAAGAAGCACAAATAAGGTGTCATAAAACAATAGTCTGTCACTTGCACGATTTATCATGAAACGTACATTTATAATTTAGCGAAACGATAAACAGGTAGTAATTAGTATGTTCAGTTATCCATCCATAGAATTTTGTTTCAAGCCAATCGGGTTTCAGGATCATTAGTTATAACTGTTTCATTTTAAGCGCACGCGGCTGGAAATTCGATTTCAGAATCAGAAGTCCATTTCGCAACGCATTTTAATCCCAGTTGGGATCATATTTTAGCGACGCTACAGTTGGATGAATTCTAGGGTTTTCAGTAAAGTTTTAAACGCAACAAACGGATCTTCAATCGCGTCTGTACGTTAGGAGTTATACTCTGTTTAATATTAACATGTCAATTCTGAATCTGCTGGGACTGTTATGTGTCCCGATGTTCTAAATTACAGTTTAAATATAAAACGGTAACGAAACAGAATGAGACCAATTGTGTTGTCTAGCTAACAGAGTTACCTACAATAAGCAGCGGAGTTCCGCAACCTACGAGTTAAGGAACACCTGAGGTATCCAATACGGAACAGCAAGCCATGACTGGAGTCGCTCTGGACTGCAGTCCAGAGTCGCACTCCGATCCGAATATCATCACAGTTTAAATACAGAAATGTCTGGAAACTAGCACAGGGTTAAAGTTCGTCAAGTTAGCTTCGATTTGAGCCCTCGAACGCATCATTCTAATACGTATATGATTTATGGTGAATTTAACTATTTTCAGATACGACAGGATTACGGTTTAGCAATTATACTAGGGGGTAGTTGTTTTAGTCATGAACGGTCATATTTTCTAGTAAAATTTGGGCAGGGTATTCATCATAGCAAGGGCCACAATAATTACTCCAGTTCCGTCAAATTTGATAATGATTTTCTATAAGAACAAACATCGAACAGTTTTGTGGCAATATTTACATAAGGCAAAACATGTAATATATTTACGATTTTAATTTGTAAACTAATGATAAATAGCATGTAGCAAGTAAAAACTTGCCTGGAATTGTCTCGGGGTTGCACAGCAGCAGTGGCGTCATGAACGCGCGACATACGCGCGGCACGGCGCAGCACAACGGCCCTTTGGGATCAGACACTCGTATCCATTCCGGTTACTCTCCGTGCGACTGGTATTACCACCGCCCGAGTTGCTTTTGGTGTTGACTTGCGAGAGGAAGAGAGAGTAATTTCTGAGAGCAGATGAGAATTTCAGGGAACTAGAGAGTTAGAGAGAGAATAAGATGGAGAGAGAGAGAGAGAGAGTTGTAGAGTGAGAGAGAGAGACAGAGATCAGAGAGTTGTAGAGTGAGAGAGAGAGACAGAGATCAGAGAGAGAGACAGTGAGAAAGAGGGGGAAAGGAACTGAGCGAGGGAGATGGGAATGAGAGAGGCAGTTAGAGAGGGAAGAAGCAGTGAGCGAGAGAGATCGCAGAGGGGGTGGCCGGATGACGACGAGGATGTGGGGTGCTCGGATGACGACGAAGAGGTGGGGTGCTCGGATGACGACGACGTAGGAGACGTGGGTGTGGCTCGAGAGGGAGAGAACAGAGGTGTAGGGAAAGGAGAGAGGGAGAAAAGGAAGAGGGTGTGATGGAAGAGAGGTGCGAAGAGAGAGAGGGGTGCCATGATGGAGCGGGCGCGAGTCGTGGGTGTAACGTAGCGAGAGCGGGGGCGACGGCGGAGGCGAGAAACGCGCGAGAATGGGGAGAGAGCCGTTGGGGAATTTAAACGGAAGATGAACAGTGATGGAGTCGGGTCGGGTGAGGAAACGTGGGAGCGGGCGCAAAGAAGGGGACTGGGCCGGGCCTTAAAGTAAGAATTTGGGGAAATAAGGAGATGGGCCTCAGCAAAAAATATAATTAAGGAAGTAGAGATAAGAGATGTGGGCTGGAATTGAGCGGGCCGGGAAAATTGTTTAAAAGGTTTTAAAATAAACTGTGTGGGCTGATCTCGGGGTTGGGCTAGAAAGATAACAAGAATTAAATAGAAGAATTAAAGAAGAGAGCTGGGCCTAGGGACTGAGTGGCTAAAGAAAACAGGAAATATTATTGGATGAGGGGGCTGGGCTGAAGGATTTGTTTGGGATTTCCCTTTAAAATAAAATATAATTTGGACTGAAAAAGGGAGTTGGGCCAAAGGATTTAATTGTAAAAGGATTTATATAATCCAAGTGGGCTGGAAAAAGGGGCGGCCCAGATGATTTATAAGGATATTTATTTGAAGGAAAAATGGGTGGGTTTGGTAATTGAAACGGCTGAGGAAAGAAATTTAAATTCTAAATTTATAAATGGGGATTTCCAATTGGGCAAGGGTTTAAGGTTAATCAAGGATAAACAACAGAAGGGGCCGGCTTAATGAAAATAGTTAGGGAAAATAAATAGAAACGGGCCAGAATAATTTTGAACAAAATATTGGGAAAAATATAGGAGCGGGCTTGACTGTTGGGTCGGGTTTTGGGGTTTTGAATTCATTAACAGAAAACGGCTGAGGCAGAGGAAAGAAAGATAAGATCTAGGATTAATATTTTTTTTTTTTTTTGAAAATAAATAAATAATTATAAATAAATCTTATAGGTAAAAGAAATACGGATTTAGACGTATAAGAAAATTGGGTATTACATCATACCACCCTTATAAAAATTTCGTCCTCGAAATTTAAATAAACTATAAGTTATGAAAACATAAGCGAAAGCTATCATAATCGCAACTAACATATAAGGATTTACTAGGAAATCCGGGGACGAAGAAACTTGAAGGTATAAACATGTAAGAACAGCATACAGAAGATAAGTCTAAAATAGGTATAAGGTAGGAATAACCATAAGAGCAATCTACAAGTACACGAGAATATGGATAACGATGATGGACAAAAATAATCAAGGCGTATTCAATAAGAACGAAATCCAAACAGGTATACATACAAGTGTATTAAAGGTAACACGACAGAAAAATAAATATAAGGTGCAATCATTTATAATAGTAATCATAGGCACAAAACTCGAAAATAAAATAGCAAAAATAAAGTAGTGGAAATCTAGTCGGTAGGTTAAAACATTTTAGGGTAATGCATCGGTCAAATAGTTTCAAAATAGCTTAGAAAACTCATATAGTGAAAATAAGAATTATGGAACAAAATGTGCGCGGTTTAAGGTTGCGCTACTAAAATAATGAATATAATGCACTTAAAATACGTAAAACGGGATAATCAATATCACGTACTCTTTGACAAATGCAAAATACTAAAACTACACTTTAAAATAATAGTGTCCCTAAATCTAGTTGGGGTAACACGGAAAAGCATAAGTGTGTCGAGGCTTAGGTAGGGTAGATTACAATGGGATGTGGCAGATACAAAAGGTCGAAGGATGACGGCTTTAGGCTGAAGATCAATGAAATTGGGATCGGGTCAGCACAGAAAATAAGGGTGAATAGCAAGTGACTACAAGAGAAGAAATATGGGCGGGATGACGGTCGGTACGACACATAAATCAAAATTTGAGGAATTAGTGATCTCGGAAGTTTCACAAGAATTGTTCTCCGCCCAGAAAGACCTCAATGGGCACCGGCGAGGGATGGAGGGTGGCTCATTCCCAGGGATTAGGGTGCGGTACTTTCTAATCGAACGGGTGAAAATTATATATTGAGTAGGGTGGGCAGTCAGGAATCTCAGCAGAAAGATAAATGGATAAGGGCAATAAACAAGTATTAGACTAACCAATAATCCAAAGGTTTACGAATCTAGAAGATTTATTTCATTCAAGAAAATTTAAAACAAGGCATTCTCAAAGATGGAAAGCGGCCCTAAACTATACACATTTATTTGGCCAGAAAACAACATCAAAAGGAATTCCGTCAGTCGCGGTGGTGGAGATTCAGCAAGTTACGGTAGGCTCGCGCACTCAAGTAGGGACGTCCATTTCCATAGCGTCTCGCGGGCATCGCCATAGGAAATTCTTCCACAGTAGGGTCTTGATCTTCTGGTCGTTCATCCTCGGATAGAACTTCTTCATCGAGGTCCGATCCCATGTGGTTTTCTTCTTCTGCATTTTCTTCCATGGGATTTTCCTCCACTGGATTTTCTTCCATCGGTTCTTCCTCGGGGTCTTCCTCTAACAGGTTCTCTTCAGGATTTACTTCTTCTCCGTCAGAATCAGCTATCATGCCAAACTCTGGGGCGGCTGCTCCTTCGTCCTCTGAATCATTGTTTTCAAAGTTTACCTGGGGACCATTGACCTCATCATCGGAACTCGTCAACTTGTGGTCTAAAGAGACGTATGATTGTGCATCCTCGTCTAAATGCGGCGCTGCTCCGAGGTGAGCCATGGTCTGAAAAGAGAAGTCATGATTAGACAGTGGAATACATCAAGGAAAGCTCAGGGTACGAAATATAGGAAAATATGCGGTTGTAGGAACTGAAAGATCAGAATGAAAATACTGTGAATTTGACATAGAGAAAGCATGAGAATGATACACATATTATGATCCAAATTTTATTTCATTCAACTAAAGTTCGACAGATACAAAGGTTCAAATGGAAGGAAATGTTTATAAGGGTATGACAACATAATACTAAAATTGGAAAGAAACATAAAATTCTTCTTTGACTGCCAGAACGCTGCATCATCGTTACGCGAGTCGAATCCTGTGTCGGGTCCGCTTTTATTCTCGAAATCCGAACTACGCAATAATCCTCACTTGGCCGAAGTGGAGAGTGTGGACGAGTCTCCTCCTTTTAGCTCTTTCCTTTCCGGTCAACCGTTGATGAGATGTTTGTCAGAACCGCATATCAGACATTTCCCTTGGGCACGGCGACAATCCTTCTGAATATGTCCTGGCCTCTTACAATATCCACAGCAAAGGTTCTTCTGATGCTTCTGTTGACGCTTCGTCTTCTTCTTCTTTCCTCGTCCAATAGGAATCCCTTTATGATAGGAGACTCCCGCTGGTGCCTGATTCTCCTGTCTTCTCAGTCCTTCAGCCAACAAGTTGTTTGTTCGCTCCTGGGCTTCCTTTAAACCTTGTAGTACACTAAGGATCTCAACAGTCTGATTCTGGGGAGCGGATAAAGATGAAGAGTCGTTAGAAGACATGATCCTGAAACAACAATTTCGAGAATGATATGAGTCACACGCTAAATGAATCAAAATATGATATGGGTAGGACACGGATTCAAGAATATCAGAGATGATGAATTTTATTACAAGTGGAGAATCAACCGTATGACTTTAAGTCACCTAAACCGAATACGGTAGTGCGATTTGCAACTACGTAATCTTGTCAGGTCACTCGAAACCATAGCGAATGGATAGCTGAACACACGATGTGAATATGGATCAAGAGTGACAAGTTTACATCCTAGACTGAGGGACGTCTTAGATTGCCAACTGTACACGGAAAACTGCAATCCCAATCGATGCAAAACCTGGCTCTGATACCAACTAAACCATGTCACGCCCCGCTTCCCAAAATACGGAATACGAGGGGTAGACAAGGCCAGCCATGCTCCTGCGGTCAAGAAAAAGTCCTGCCGTAGTCACACTTCGGCTTCTAGTTTCTCATGGTAAACAGTAATTAGTGCACAGGTAATGAGAAATGCAGTAACTGGAAGAGACGATGTAAAGACTGACCTGAAGTGGAACAAAATAATGTAACTCGGGAAGGCGAGTCAAGAAGTCTGTGATGCACGTCTAGTTCTGGTCCAGGCTAAATCTTCTCCTCACACTGAGCATGCATACTCAGGTCGTCAGAGCGACACAATAGCAATATAATATATATAACCAAGTAACAGTTCTAACAGTGGTGAAGGATATGAATAACAGTAAATCAATAACAGCATGAATATAAATGAGCAGAGATAAATGCATCGGAGCAGTAAAGCAGTATACGATATGTCATATATGTCAACACAGTATATAAGGAATGTAAATGACAGTAACCCTATCAGTCTCTAAGTCTCACTGCACAGGTCAATAAGCCTATCGTCAGTCCAAGTGTGAGAGTCAACCACTCGCGAGTGTCCTCCACCCAAGGGTAGGACCCAAGGGCAAGGGACCACGGGCCCAACATGTAACAAGAATATCACGGTGTATATATCACGTACCCTGTAAATCTCCATATAACTCCCTAAATATATAAGCCGGCATGGGACTCCCGAGATTCTGTTGAACTCACACTTAAACTACCCCACACCCCGTGGTCTACATCAAACGCTAACCATCACCCTAAATACTAATCGATCCGTGACAAGTCTGCGCGAGAACTGGAGGCAAGACCTCCATCAAGCACGTCCCGACTAATACCTAAGATAACTGGCAGTGTCAGATGCCTTATCTGTGACACCCGTGCAAGCGCTCCCATAAGTGTCCCATACCACTTATAGTCACACGTACACGCATCCCACAGACGTCGACAATGCAATAGAATAATAAGGTCACTGATTGTGTACAAGTACGTATCACTTTCACTTAATCACGGATACACGAACACTGACGTACTTGTCACAATCATCACTAAAATCTAACACTGGGTGAATGCACGATATCACAAGGTTATCACTACAATGATATGGGTATGATGTGATGCATGAACAGTATAAGAAGCACAAATAAGGTGTCATAAAACAATAGTCTGTCACTTGCACGATTTATCATGAAACGTACATTTATAATTTAGCGAAACGATAAACAGGTAGTAATTAGTATGTTCAGTTATCCATCCATAGAATTTTGTTTCAAGCCAATCGGGTTTCAGGATCATTAGTTATAACTGTTTCATTTTAAGCGCACGCGGCTGGAAATTCGATTTCAGAATCAGAAGTCCATTTCGCAACGCATTTTAATCCCAGTTGGGATCATATTTTAGCGACGCTACAGTTGGATGAATTCTAGGGTTTTCAGTAAAGTTTTAAACGCAACAAACGGATCTTCAATCGCGTCTGTACGTTAGGAGTTATACTCTGTTTAATATTAACATGTCAATTCTGAATCTGCTGGGACTGTTATGTGTCCCGATGTTCTAAATTACAGTTTAAATATAAAACGGTAACGAAACAGAATGAGACCAATTGTGTTGTCTAGCTAACAGAGTTACCTACAATAAGCAGCGGAGTTCCGCAACCTACGAGTTAAGGAACACCTGAGGTATCCAATACGGAACAGCAAGCCATGACTGGAGTCGCTCTGGACTGCAGTCCAGAGTCGCACTCCGATCCGAATATCATCACAGTTTAAATACAGAAATGTCTGGAAACTAGCACATGGTTAAAGTTCGTCAAGTTAGCTTCGATTTGAGCCCTCGAACGCATCATTCTAATACGTATATGATTTATGGTGAATTTAACTATTTTCAGATACGACAGGATTACGGTTTAGCAATTATACTAGGGGGTAGTTGTTTTAGTCATGAACGGTCATATTTTCTAGTAAAATTTGGGCAGGGTATTCATCATAGCAAGGGCCACAATAATTACTCCAGTTCCGTCAAATTTGATAATGATTTTCTATAAGAACAAACATCGAACAGTTTTGTGGCAATATTTACATAAGGCAAAACATGTAATATATTTACGATTTTAATTTGTAAACTAATGATAAATAGCATGTAGCAAGTAAAAACTTGCCTGGAATTGTCTCGGGGTTGCACAGCAGCAGTGGCGTCATGAACGCGCGACATACGCGCGGCACGGCGCAGCACAACGGCCCTTTGGGATCAGACACTCGTATCCATTCCGGTTACTCTCCGTGCGACTGGTATTACCACCGCCCGAGTTGCTTTTGGTGTTGACTTGCGAGAGGAAGAGAGAGTAATTTCTGAGAGCAGATGAGAATTTCAGGGAACTAGAGAGTTAGAGAGAGAATAAGATGGAGAGAGAGAGAGAGAGAGTTGTAGAGTGAGAGAGAGAGACAGAGATCAGAGAGTTGTAGAGTGAGAGAGAGAGACAGAGATCAGAGAGAGAGACAGTGAGAAAGAGGGGGAAAGGAACTGAGCGAGGGAGATGGGAATGAGAGAGGCAGTTAGAGAGGGAAGAAGCAGTGAGCGAGAGAGATCGCAGAGGGGGTGGCCGGATGACGACGAGGATGTGGGGTGCTCGGATGACGACGAAGAGGTGGGGTGCTCGGATGACGACGACGTAGGAGACGTGGGTGTGGCTCGAGAGGGAGAGAACAGAGGTGTAGGGAAAGGAGAGAGGGAGAAAAGGAAGAGGGTGTGATGGAAGAGAGGTGCGAAGAGAGAGAGGGGTGCCATGATGGAGCGGGCGCGAGTCGTGGGTGTAACGTAGCGAGAGCGGGGGCGACGGCGGAGGCGAGAAACGCGCGAGAATGGGGAGAGAGCCGTTGGGGAATTTAAACGGAAGATGAACAGTGATGGAGTCGGGTCGGGTGAGGAAACGTGGGAGCGGGCGCAAAGAAGGGGACTGGGCCGGGCCTTAAAGTAAGAATTTGGGGAAATAAGGAGATGGGCCTCAGCAAAAAATATAATTAAGGAAGTAGAGATAAGAGATGTGGGCTGGAATTGAGCGGGCCGGGAAAATTGTTTAAAAGGTTTTAAAATAAACTGTGTGGGCTGATCTCGGGGTTGGGCTAGAAAGATAACAAGAATTAAATAGAAGAATTAAAGAAGAGAGCTGGGCCTAGGGACTGAGTGGCTAAAGAAAACAGGAAATATTATTGGATGAGGGGGCTGGGCTGAAGGATTTGTTTGGGATTTCCCTTTAAAATAAAATATAATTTGGACTGAAAAAGGGAGTTGGGCCAAAGGATTTAATTGTAAAAGGATTTATATAATCCAAGTGGGCTGGAAAAAGGGGCGGCCCAGATGATTTATAAGGATATTTATTTGAAGGAAAAATGGGTGGGTTTGGTAATTGAAACGGCTGAGGAAAGAAATTTAAATTCTAAATTTATAAATGGGGATTTCCAATTGGGCAAGGGTTTAAGGTTAATCAAGGATAAACAACAGAAGGGGCCGGCTTAATGAAAATAGTTAGGGAAAATAAATAGAAACGGGCCAGAATAATTTTGAACAAAATATTGGGAAAAATATAGGAGCGGGCCTGACTGTTGGGTCGGGTTTTGGGGTTTTGAATTCATTAACAGAAAACGGCTGAGGCAGAGGAAAGAAAGATAAGATCTAGGATTAATATTTTTTTTTTTTTTTGAAAATAAATAAATAATTATAAATAAATCTTATAGGTAAAAGAAATACGGATTTAGACGTATAAGAAAATTGGGTATTACAAGATCTATCAAATTCAACATTCAAACTAGGTGGAATTTCACTTCTGAGATGTTGAAATGTGTTTTAAAATATCGGGAGTCCATTATTTTATTTTATGAGAAACAAATGCCCAATAATAAATTAGAGAATTGTGATTGGTTTGTTTGTGAATATGTTTTGAAATTTTTAGAAATATTTTACCATGCAGCTAAATGTTTATCTGGTGTTTATTATCCTACCACATGTTTAGCAGTAGAACGGTTATTTTATATTAATAAGATTATTAATGAGCATGTAATTGATCTTGAAAGTGCATTTGCTGGAATGTTACATAGCATACTTACGAAATTGAATAAATATTGGTTAAAATTTCCTGCATTGTTTTGTTTAGATTATGTTTTTGATCCTAGGCTTAAAAAAGATAATTTATTTATTTTATTAGATTGATACCATGAAAAAACCTATGAAAACTTAGATACTGAAATAGGAGATTATAAAAATGTTTTAGATTCTTATTTGTATGAATTGTATGCCATATATGATGCACAATATGGTCAAAACACAACTTTTTTCTTTATCTTCCTCTTCACTGCAAATTTCACAAAAAAAAAGAATATTTCGGTTTTTATGAAAAAACAAAGAACAACCGTTTCTACTTATTCCGCTTATAATGGGCATACAATGTATTTGCAAACTGTTTTTACTAATTTTCTCACTATGGATCAAATAGATAATCTTGATATTTTGAATTGGTGGAAAACACATGGACACATGTATGTGCTTTCTGCCACGGCTCGTGATTTACCAACAATTTCGATGTTCATAGTAGCTTCGGGGTCTGCTTTTAATGTAGGTAATAGGGTTCTGAGCAATAAATGAGCGAGGTTGTTGGATGACGCATTGATCGTAGTGTGCCAAAAATATTGATTCGATGCAGAAGCTAGACAACGACACGTTAAGAGTATTGAAGACTTCGACACCAAAGAAGAGTAAAGACCGATAGGAGCTCACCAGCTAGGTTTTTTTTATTGAATTGTATCTTTAATTTTTTGGCAGTTGTATGAGAGATAAGATTTGCCAACTCATATCTCCCTCGAATTTTTTTTAAATTATTAAAATATCTAAATCTGTCTCGGGATCCACACGAAGTTCGGGTTAAAAAAATTCCCAAAAATAAATTCATAAAAGTAAAGATTTAATTTAAAAATATTTATATTTTTTATTTAAAAAATCAGCTTTTAAAAACGGGCAGGCCGTTTTGGCTAGCCCTACGGCTTGAGCCTGGCCCGACCCAAGTCGGGCCATGAGCCGGGCTGGGTTCGGATTTGGGGGCTTTGGGCCGGACCTAAACCCGGACCGGCACGATGGATACCCAGAGACATACCTAGTATAAGGATAATGATCATTAATTTTGATAGTGAACTTAAAAACACAGTTATTCCTTGTATATATTACCATATATTACCTAACATAACGGTTATTTTGGTACACCCGTGTATCACATAAAAAAGAGATAATAAAATTTTAGAGAATTTTAGTTAAAGCAACAAAGATATCATCATTGAGCCTTTATTTTGGTACATATGCAAAAATATTACCTTTACGGTTACAACTGGAATAACTAACGGTCCAAGCCATCAACCTTTTTATGAAGAAAATCCTTTAGAATCTATAACTTAACAAAAAGAAGAGATTATTATAGTTAATAGAGAGTTCTAACTAATTTAACCAATCTTCTTAGAAAACTAAAAGATATCTAATACATAATAAATTGAAGTAATAAATCATAAAGAATTTTGAAGACTTTTAGATGAGATACTACATATTTTAGAGCCCTTAGTTATGATGACTAAGTTATCGACATCAAAACTTTACCGCACATGCAAAATACTATATATCTTTACTATGTTAATGCCGAAAAAGAGGTACATGTGCAAAAGAAATCTCTCTAATTTTCTGCCATATTGGCAATGCTGATGTGTCAAAAATTGATAATTTTGACTTATGTTTAACATGAAATAAAAGAAATAAAATATGAAGATTTTGAGGTTGCTACCGTTCATCCGTAACAAACTTCCCCAAAACTGAAAGATTTCATGTTCTCATCATACTCTTCTCTTTCAGATTTTTTTGATGTCAAAATATACAAACGTGCATCGTATGTGAAACATACCAGTCTGTATCTCTATTATAGTTCTAAAGGGAGGGGTCTCCAATTTTGAAATTGACTTGAAGGTTTGGATATCTAATTCGCAAGATAAATGCATTGAAAAAACGTTAAAAATCCACTCTCAATTTGTAACCGCAACTAACCCCATACAACTCTTCCAAAAACTAACTCCATAAATTTCTCTCAGTAACAAATTTGACAAAGATCTTCTTTTAATTACACAAATTTTTACTTTTAATTACGTATCTCGCACGTGTAAAACACTAGTTATTATAACGGGAAAAATGGACGGGCCCTGCTGCACGCTCTGACGTCTAATTGTAATAAAAATATTTAAAAAAACGAAAATAATCTCATCTGAATTTAATCGGTGAAGTTTTGTTGCTAAGTGGTTTTCAGCTTTGTATGAAAACTCAAAAAAAAAAATAATAATAAAAAGGTGATGCTTATAGTGATCTATAGTAGACTGATGTGGATGTTCTTCTTCAATCCCTCCAAAATTAATCTTTCAATAATTGCATGACTCATTAATGATCCAAGTAAGTAGCATGGATGAATATTATGTAAGCGATGTGATTAAGACTTGATAGACTAAAATAATCATGATATGTGGACTAAAACAACCATGATTGTTATCATAATCCACATAATTTTCTGTTGAAACTATATATTGCAAGTGTTCAAAGAATCCTGGACGTTGAGCCTCACCAACAACAATTTACTGTGATTGAAAAAGAAGCTGCAGGGAAATTTAATATTATATCCCTGAGCATGTGCTCAAGCCATTTTTCTCAATAAGATAGGGATAAGAACAAGAGTAAACATGCAGATCATGAAGATAAATAATTTTTTTTCCCCACTAGAGATAAATATGTAATGATGATAAATATGTAATGAATTGAACTGTCAAGATCCTATTTGAATGGAACTAGTAGGGTCAAACATGCCCTCTCCAAGGGCAGGTGTGTGCTCCAACAACTCCTCAATTGTGTCACCATTATCCATTTTTCCACATTAATAATATTAATTAAAATCCTCCATTATTATTTTTGTCATCTTTTATAAAAAAAATTATCTCTTTTTAGGCTTTATATATAATAAAACCCCTGTTCATTTTTACTTGATCCCGATTAAGAGAAGTATTATTATTTTTTTAATATTAACAATTAATCTTCTGCCACATTATCACTAAAAATTCATATCATTTACGCCCGAAAGCGTTAATGATATAGAATCAACACTGTTAATTTTCGAGATTATTTTTGGTACTGTTTCGTTTATTGATATAGTTATCGTTAATGATTTACTGATTAATCCAAAAGATCAAGTAAAGTTGGACACTCTTTTATCTTCAAAACCTTGCGCAAAAAGGATGGAGCACCGTCGCCACCGAACAATAATCTCATTGCTTTCCTCATCTCCTCACCAAAAGAAAAAGTAAAAACGAGAGGGAAGAAAACAGAGTCTCAGAGGTTCAGAGGTACATACTCAGAGAGAGAGAGAGAGAGAGAGAGATTTGGGAATTAAAGGCGATGGCGGCTGCTCGTAGAATCGCTTCCACTGTTCTCTCGCGCTCATTTCTCATTAGAGGAGGTGAAGGTCTTTTTTCTTTTGATAAAAAGATGATTTTTTGGTGAATATTGATGATTTTTATGTTTATGTGTTGGTGTTTTGTGGTTTTTGCTTTCTGGGTCTCTTAAAAATTGGAATTTTCTTTCTGGGTCGATGTTGTTTTTGATTGAATCGGTATGAGTATTTGTGTTGATGGTGAGTATTTAGAAGGTTTTTTTTTCCTTTTCTTTTGAAAAGTTTATATCTTTTTTCATCACTATTTATAAAAAAAATTCCGTTTCTAATAAAAATATTTCCTTTTTCTTTCTTGTTCATTTTCGTTATTTTGAATCTGCTGGATATTTGAAGATTTGTGTAGGGTAAAGTGCTGGGATGATAATAAACTCAAATAATTTCAACCCTAATTTTTTTTGTTTTTAAGAAAACTTTTTATCAGAAAGAAAAAAAAATCCAACTTTAAATAATGTTGAGAAATTAGAGGCGGAGATCCAGCCTATTACTCCCAAATAATTCATCATCATCATCATCTGAAATGGCCAAAACATGGTAGTAATACTTGATTATTAACTAGCTAGATGTTCTTTCTACTTGTATGATAATTTATTAGTGCTTTTTATTCCTTCATAAGATCTATCTTTGAAAAATGGTTAGCACCATCAAATTTTCAGATAATGACATGAACCTCCTTGAGCTGGTGATGTTGTACGATAATGTTAGTTTAATCAACTCATTTTATGGCACGAGTGCACTGAGAAACCCCAAAATGACTTTGAATGTGTATTGAGTAGCCCTAAATGAATCGAATGTGGCATTCTTTGGTGAAAATACCTTTCGGAGGTTAATTACCGGCATTTCTTTGGTGAAAATACCTTTCGGAGGTTAATTACGGCATTTCTAAAGTTTAATGGTGCTATCTCAGAAACCTAAAAATTCGATGGCGCTTCGTAAAGCTCACCCCTGAATAACATGTTTATTAATTTTCTTTTTAATGCAGGTGCCGTGTCAGGGATTCAAAGGTTTGGCACTGCAGCTGCAGTTGAGGAGCAACCAATAACTCCACCAGTCAAAGCAGAATACACACAGCTTCTCATCAACGGGAAGTTTGTTGATGCAGCATCAGGTACATCAATCAATCAATCAATTAAAATGCAGCCTCTAGCTTCTAGTTCCTTGAGACATTCTCTTATCAGGGTGAGTTTAATTTTGTTACAGGAAAAACTTTTCCAACTTTGGATCCAAGAACTGGAGAAGTGATTGCTCATGTTGCGGAAGGAGATGCTGAAGACATCAACCTTGCCGTCATTGCTGCTCGCAAGGCATTTGATGAAGGACCGTGGCCAAGGATGACTGCCTATGTAACTATCCGACTTAATTGGTCGAATTATGCTAAAATACCCTCAACTATCGCCCTTTTCCAGTAAACTATCTTAAAAGTTTTTTTTCCCTCAAAAATTTACTGTAAACTCCTTTGAAGTGCTACAATTAGGGGTATTTTGTTGAAACCAAAAAAATTTGAGGTAGCTTACTGAAAATAAGTGCTTGTGAGTTATGAGTGTAATCTAACCTTCAAATTTCGGATCTCTTTCTTTTTCTCTCTCTAGAATATAGAAATTGTAAAATTGTTTAAGGAGGAATCCATTGAAGAAAGGCAGAACATAATAGTTCGATCAATGGTAGGAACACCTAGGTATTGGCGAGAGATCGGGCGTCGTTAAGTATGCCTAAAAAAGATGAAAGCGACATTTAGTACTCGATATTACTATTGAAGTTTGGAACCGTTTGGAAGATACAAACTTAGTGTGCCTAAGTAAATTATTCAACCGAATTATAGATATATATCAGATATGAAAATGATCAATGAATGGAGGATAAACTTGGCGTCTATTAATAAAAATAAATGGTGCATGCATAATTGTACAGCTGTGACCCATTAAAGCGGTCCTTTATATACCAATCAGCCTCTGAGGTTTTTTCGTAAGCCTTTTTAATGTCCAAATTGCCTAGGCCGGGAAAAAGGCTTTTATAGAGAGGGTCGATGTTTTGTGTTACAGCGAATGATACCATGATTTGAAAATCTTGGAAATTTTATTTAACTTGAATAGAATTTTCTTATAATGATCTTTATTTATTGTTAATCTGTTCAGGAAAGGTCTTGCATATTGTTAAGGTTTGCGGATTTGATTGAGAAGCACAACGATCACATTGCAGCACTCGAGACCTGGGACAATGGGAAGCCTTATGAGCAGGCAGCACAAGCAGAAGTTCCTGGGTTGGCACGTCTAATGCGATATTATGCTGGTAATATAAATATATCCCTCGATTAGACCATAACTTTGGGGTTCTGGTTCAGTGCAGTCAAATGTACTATGTTAGCTTGATAAAGATTGATATCTTACAACCCAAAAGCTTAAACTTTTGGATAAGGTCCTGGGTTCAAACCTCATTGTTATCAGTTTGAACACGCGCGCGCACACACACACACTTTTTATTAAACCTTTACAAGCAAGAGTTTCCGTTGGTGGCCTTTCCACATGGCCAAAGGCACCTAGTGTCATATTGGCTTAATATACATCGTTATCCCATAGCCCGACACGACAACTCAAGCTTTTGGGTAAAGTGGTTCTTGATAAGCAAATACTTTAAAATGGCAACCGAGCCTATAAGGTTTTAGTCCCACCCCATATTTAAATTATTTTTTTTCTATTAAAAAAATGGGCAAATTGTCGAAACACCCCAAGCACTTTTTCCCATTGTCAAAAAACCCCTAGCATTGAAACGTCGATAAAAAAAACCCACTGTAAATTTTTCCTGCAGTATCTACATGGTAGCCTGCTATATCTAAATAATTCATACAAACTATTTGGATATCGCAGGAAACGATTTAGACAGCACAAGCAACTGCTTAGATATTGTTGGCCACTGTTTAAATATCGCAGGAAACTAGATATAGCATGCAACCACTAGATATCACAGGTAAGGATTTTTTTGATAACCAAAAACTTTTTTAGAGGGGTTTTGACTACCTTTTCGAAGCCAGTTTTTTTTTGAAAATTTACCCAAAAAAAAAAATTTCTTTGTGCAAGAAACCCATGTCTTGTCTCACAAAAAGGGTCTCAAGCTGATGAGGGAGTTTAGCATATGAAGATCTTTTCATCAAACAACAAAACTTTGGATTTTTTTTGTGCAACTTTGACCCATTTATTCTGTATGCATTGTTTGCATATAAGTTAGTGATGGATGCTAATCTTCTGATCGAAAATCGACAGGTTGGTGCGACAAGATACACGGGCTTGTTGCCCCAGCTGATAGCGCACATCATGTGCAAGTTCTATATGAACCGATTGGTGTCGCAGGACAGATCATTCCTTGGAATTTCCCTCTTCTTATGTTTGCTTGGAAAGTTGGTCCAGCTCTTGCATGTGGAAATACCGTCGTGCTTAAGACCGCGGAGCAAACCCCACTGTCTGCTTTATATGTGGCAAAGCTAGCGCTTGAGGTACGAGCATTGATTGCATTTCTTTCTATGTTGTGACCCTTCTTTCTGATCTGAAGAATGAGAGTGTTGGTTCAACTTCAATTGGATTCTGTCCTGGGGTCCTTTAACTGACTTAATGCTGCAATATATGGCATGGAAAATTGATTGAAAGCAGTTGGTTTGGTTGATAACAGATTTATGTTTTTCCAATATAGTCTCAGTTTATGTAGAAATAATTATGAAACAACAAGGATATCAGCTAATACTGAACATAAAATATTTATGTTTTTTTTAATAAAGTCTCGTTTTATAAATATTACCATCTCAAATGGGACAATATCCTCTAAGTAGGGGCCTAGAGCATTAAAATATTCAATATCTGAATAAGTTCATCTAGTTATTAATCCAATTAATCTAGTCGATTTTCAGCTTTCAACCATATTAGGATTGAGAGCATTTAACTATTACAAATTATGGAAGCATTTTCACAGCCTCCTGCATATGTATTTGAGATATTTGATGAAAAGGAACTGCTCAAATATTTTTGCTGAACCTTAAGATAAGAGATTTCCTACTTGTGCTTTCATCGTGATGTGCTTCACAGTATGTTCTGTTTTAAATTCACAGGTTTTTTGAAAGGGGAAAAGAATATTCTTCTGCTTTCTTTTTTTGCAATGGTGCTTGAAATTGTCTTCTTATGCCATTTTCATAAATTTTTTTGAGTAGTTCACTGGAAAACAAAGCAAAATTTCAGTTTGGAATCGGTTGCTTGAAGAGATTAATTTCTTTTATTCCCCCATTTTTTGTTCCTTTACAATAGAGATTACTTTATTTTTTAAGTTTTAAATGAATAAATTGTTCATTACAGGCGGGGCTTCCAGAAGGCGTTCTGAATATTCTCTCTGGATTTGGTCCCACAGCTGGTGCCGCTCTTGCCAGTCACATGGACGTCGATAAGGTAATTTCTTGTACCTTTTTCTTAATATTATATTACATTCATTCGGCCTAACCATTTGGTAATGTACTATACTGGTGTGGTTCCAGTTCTCGGTTATGCCTTTAACAACCGTCTACTTTGGTTCAGCTTGCTTTTACTGGATCAACCGAGACAGGCAAAATTGTACTTGAAATGGCAACGAAGAGCAACCTGAAGCCGGTCACGTTGGAGCTTGGAGGCAAATCTCCAATGATCATATTGGATGATGCCGATGTTGATCAAGCTGTTGAGCTTGCCCATTTCGCTTTGTTCTTCAATCAGGTGTGTGAGATTCACTAAATATGATTTCTTGGAGAGAGAGGTTTATAATGTACTGAAAGATTCCACTTATCTTTCAGGGTCAATGCTGCTGTGCTGGATCTCGTACTTTTGTGCACGAAAAAATATACGACGAGTTCGTTGAGAAAGCAAAAGCACGTGCTCTGAAACGTGTTGTAGGCGACCCTTTTAAAAAGGGTGTTGAGCAGGGTCCTCAGGTACTTAAATTACACTCTCTTCAACAGCACGGTTTTTTAATCTGAAAATTGGGCGAATTTTATCTGAACCTTCAATGGTCACTATTATCCTTGACGCAAACTCAATCTCAGATTGACGACGAGCAATTTACCAAGATTCTTCGTTACATAAAATCTGGCGTCGACAGCGGTGCTTCACTCGTGACTGGAGGTGAGAGAATAGGCAACAAAGGTTTCTACATTCAGCCCACTATCTTCGCAGACGTGAAGGTACATAATTTTCATTGCAAACTTATTTTAAAAATTTAGAATCTTTGGCTGGATCATTTGACTTGAAAAATTCTTTCACAAAGGATGATATGGTTATTGCGAAGGAAGAGATCTTTGGACCAGTCCAATCCATCCTCAAGTTCAAGTGAGTTTCTACTAATCTCTACTACACAGTTACTTTCTATTGCAAATATATGAGGTCCCTGAGATTTTTATACTAATGTGATCAGATCCGTGATTTTTTATTCCGATGAAATAATTTCTTGTTGCCTTTGTTTTAATATCTTGTTCTTGTTTAGCATTCGCCTACCATTTTCATATCTCTAATGTTTATTTTGTGGTAATTTCACCGAAATTAGAATAAATTTGACTGCATTTATATTGAACTTGATTACAGCTATTAAATTTGATTATATACTTTTACCACTAGCAAGAAGTCCTAAGTTAAGAAAAATCATATTAATTTAAAAGTTTATTGTTATAATATTTATAAGTGAAATGTCTTATATTTATGAAGTTCATATGTAAAATATATGAAGGATTAACTTGTAAATACTTCGGTATTTTTCTTCAGCTTTTGAATATTATCCTTGCTATTCAAAAATCTCAGCAAAAAAAAATTCTCCGTTTTTCAATATTTTATTGGTATGTAGCACACGAGAATAACGGAATGTACAAAAATCCAATTTTTTATTTTCTTTAAATTTTCAACATTTTGTTTTCAAATTTTTTGTTTTCTTCAAATAGCACACGAATGTGAAGAAATTTTAAAAAATCTCAAAATATTGGTTTTCTCCGGTTTTCCAATATTTTGCTTACTATACAACATAAGGGTATAATGAAAGTTTCAAAAATAAATATTTTTATTTTTTTCGGTTTTGCAATATTTTATAGATCACGAAAATCTCAAAATTTTCCGTTCTCTTCTTCTTTGAATATTACGCAATGTCTCAAATTTTTCTATTTTCTTCGGGTTTTTAATATTTTACATGCTATATAGCACATGACAATAGCGAAGTTTACAAAATTCTAAAATATTGTTTTCTTCAAATTTACAATATTTTGCATCCTACCACACAAAAATTGCGTAGTTTTCAAAAATATCACTTTTATGTTTTCAATATGTTATAGCTAACAAAAATCATCAAATTTTCAACAATCTCAAAATTTTTCAGTTTTTTTTAATTTTCAGTATGTTAGCACACGAAAATTGCTTAATTTTAAAAAATCTCATATTTTTATGCGATCTTTAGTTTTTAATATTTTGCTTTCCTATACCACACGCAAATCGCAATATCTTCAAAAATCCTAACAATTATTTTTTCAAAAAAATTATAGTTTCTTCAAAATTTCAATATTTTGCATGCAATATCGCACGAAAATTGCAAAAAAATTAAAAATCTTAATATTTTTAGATTTATTCGGTTTTTCAATATTTTTCTTGCCACACAAAGATACTTTTTAAAAATATCAAAATTTTCTGTTTTCTACCGTTTTTCAATATTTTCCTTATTATATAAAACACGAAAATTGCTGAACTTTTAAAAATCTCAGGAATTTTTTGTTTTCTTTGGTTTTACAATTTATGTATGTTGTAGCACACGAAGATCGTGAAATTTTCAAAAAATTTCAGAAGTTTAAATTTCTTTTTGTTTTTCGGTTTTTATTATTTTGCTTCCTATATAGGGCATGAAAATTGCAATATTTTCCAAAATCTCTGAATTTTTTTGGGTGTTCAAATATTTTTCTTGCTTATAATTATGGAGACAAAAAGCTATTTGAAGTAGAATATGAAAAGGTCGTTGATTACTTATAAAATCCTAACGAAACAAAGAAATCTAGTCTGGGCGACCATGAATCCCTGGCAGCACACGAAAATCAAGGAATTTTAAAGATCCCTAAATTTTTTGTTTTCTTCAAGTTTTCAATATTTTACACGCGCTAACACAAGAAAATAAAATCTAACCTTTTTTGTTTTCTTTGATTTTTTAATATTTTGCCTTTTATAACATATACAAAACACATCATCTTAAAAAATCTCAAGAATATTCTGTTTTTTCGGTTTCACTATTTTTTGTTTTCTATAGTCCACGAAAATTGCTATAGGACACAAAAATTACGAAATTTTCAAAAATCTCAATTTTTCTGTTTTCTTCCATTTTTCTTTATTTTACATGCCTATATAGTTGGAGAAAATTTTAAAACTCAAAAATTCTATTTTCTTCCATTTTTTAGTATTATATATGCTATATTAGCACATGAAAATTTCCTTCAATTTTTTTTATATTTTACGTGCTCACATGAAAATAATGAATTTTTCAAAAATGTCAAAATTTTCTGTTTTATTTGATTTTTCTTTAAAAATTTTTGTAATACCAAACGAAAATCGTAAAATCTTTAACTCAAAACTTGTCTTTTCTTCTTCTTTATTTCAATTTTTTTTTAATTCTAAACACAAATCACGAAATATTTTAATATTTTGTTGGTAAAACCTAAGTAGTGATAGAAAAGAAGGAAGATTTTAAAGAAGGGGGTTGATCCTAATTTTTCCACCTTTTAAGTCTAGTTATATGAAATAAATGACTGATAAGCATCGAGTAGGGAGGCAAAAAAAAAATGTCCATGACCCAAATGAGGTAATAAAATTGAATTTGGCTAGATAGCAATTTTACCAATGAAGTCTCAAGCTGGATAAGAAAATATCCAAAGGAATATTCTCTCATATAGCTTTATATATTATATAGATAGATATATAGATACGCTTGACTACAGGTAGCAAGGCTGCCACCCGCAGAGTAGAGTAAAATAAGAACTTAATATTAATGTAAAATTATTTTACGCAGGCGTCTAGTTGAAGAAAAAAGATATTAATTTGGAAAAGTAAAGTAAGCCTAGTCACCTATCATTTAATCTCAGAGTAACGTCGACATTTTCTCGTAATTGTTTTTCATGCTAGCTATACAAACTGTTGCTACTGTTTTTTTTTCCTGGCAGTGATCTCAACGAAGTGATTAGGAGAGCGAATAACACAAGATATGGCCTAGCTGCTGGGGTGTTCACGAGCAACATTGATAAAGCGAACACTTTGACTCGGGCATTGAGGGTCGGAACTGTGTGGGTGAACTGCTTTGATATTTTCGATGCAGCCATACCTTTTGGGGGATTCAAGATGAGCGGCCAAGGGAGGGAGAAGGGCATTGATAGCCTAAAGGGCTACCTGCAGACCAAGGCGGTTGTTACGCCTCTAAAGAATCCTGCATGGTTGTAATATATGCAAGACATAAAATTAAAATAAATGTTGGCTTACGACGACGACGATGATTTATGACAAGAATAAGATAGCGATGCTGAGGTTGTTTATGATTGGATACAATTTTCCCATCTTTAATCTCCAGCATAGAGGTTTATACATTATTATGAACTGCTATGTCTATAAACTTGATGCTGATCTCTTGAAATATAAGTAGCAGATTAATCTGCTCAAAACTTGCAAATTTCCAAATGGGGAATGAAACAACCTGCCAACTCATGGCTTATTTGCTTAGCATATATGCATTGGCATTTGGCATGCAAATGGATCAAAATACTTTACAGCTTCTACACCATAAGAAGAAAAAGAAAAATAAATACTACTGCATTTCAATCACATGGATGATGAGAAAGCTACACATAACAGTGCATTGTTGAGACTCCAAAAGTAAAAAGAAAATTGGTCATAATATGGATGCTATCAAGTCAAAATTGTTTTAACATGCTACAGACTCAACATCAGCTCAAAATCATTCTTGAATACTGTGGAGAAAACATTGGAATTAGAAGAGCTGCCTCAGAATTTGAAGTATATCTATGTTTCGTCGATGTAATAGTATATTCTTGAAATTTTCTATGCTGATGTGCCGGGTAAGTCATCCTTTGTCGGGGTAGTATCAGTTGCTGGTTTCGGAGAAGGTTTGGTCACGACAGGTGGGAGCGGCCGGGCCGGTTGAACCTCTTCAACTTTTTCCCGAGGAATATAAAACTGTGTAATTGCTTAGATAGTTAGAAAGAAAAAAAAGTACATCGCAGCTTTAAATATATCAAGCATTGATAAAAGGGAATAAAAAAACACGAGCATGAGAAAAGAGCAAGTGTGAAGCAAGAGCCGGAGAAGAAATCAATGCTCAAAGCAACACCTAAATTGAAATCTTAAAAAAAAATCATAATTGTCAATTAATCATTTGGTTTTTTTGTTGCTCATCTTGAATTTGATGTTCTCATAGACGTGAACAAGACTTGCAAGGCTAAGGTCCCAAGGAAGAAGAATGCAATGAATGGAATGTTCTGTTAAGAACTCAAAATATGTTATTGATTCCGAAATTCACAAATAAATATATTTGGTCGGGGTGGCAAAGTTGAGCAGGGTTCTGACAATTTTTTACCCGGCCTGAAATTTAAATCTTAACCCCAAAACAGTCCGAATCCAACAAGGTTTACAATGCGTTAAACCTACAACAACAGCGGCAGGCCTTCATCCCAAATATTTAGGGTCAGCTATATGAATCATTCTCTTCCATTCTACTCTACAATGCGTAAAATCTAAACATGCAAATTCGGGTTTATGAAGGCAGAATCGGTTTATAAGGGCTTTTTGGGCACTGCACATTATAATTATTAGAAAAATATGAAGGCAGAATCGGTATACAATAGATTTATAGATCACACATAAAATTGCACTTGCTAAATATAATACAATACAATATGTATATTACAATAAGTAGAATTAAATATTTATGGAATATCGAGTAGGAACGAATTAAGATGCGGTTTAATTCGAGCGAGGTCTAAGGGTCAGGCGGGTGGGTTGTTGTAAGGATTATGTATCTATATGCAGCGGAAATCCAAGACCTTTGTTTTAGAGTAGATTGAAAAAGACTATCCGACGAATATTAAATCACACGAAAAGAATACACCAACACACAAGATTTACCCAGATTCGGCGCAACTGGCACCTAATCCTGCAAACCGCAACGAAAATTTCCACTATGAAAATGAATTACAGGAGATTACACCGACTTTTCACCCCTCCTTTACAAAGAAACACCCTCTCACAAAACCACTCTCTATCCATGACCGTGCTTGGCCGCCTCTCACACTCTAATCAAAGCTTAGGTTATTAAAAAATTATCGATACATAAAAAACCTTAGAGAAAGCTTTCTATTTATAGGATAAATATATGCTTGGAGATAATCCATATTTAAATTAAAAATAAATATGAATTTAAACTAGAGATTAGATTTAAATCTAAACTAAATATTAGATTTAAATCCTAACTAATCCCGAATTTAAATCATATTTCAATAATCTCCACCTTAATTCAAATTCGTCATAACCTCTTCAGTTTCTTAACACCTTAGAACTTTGTTCTCGTTGCCTTATGCCCGAAGGCAGCTCAACAATCTACAAGGCAAAACTTGAATTTGGACCGGAACCATCTTAGAAATACATCCACCGGATTCTCTGGGATACCAATCTTCGTAAGAGACATCACTTTCTTCTCGGCCTCAAAGAAGAACACTCTCACCTCCTCTGGTTCATTCAACCCTAACAATCTTTGCAAGTCGATAGTCTCTCTAACCGCCTCAAAGACGGCTATCAACCCCGTCTCTGTTGTTGAAAACCGTGATACCAGCCAAAAGCGTCGATCTACCCGGCACTGCATCCGTGTCCAACATGTAACTCGTCGTCAACATCCTCCTGCCTCTATCAACAACGAAATTGGTAACTGATGATAACATCGTCAGAAAACTGAAGTTCGACTCTAAATGAGAAGACACAGGCCGAGTCTTCTTCATCCCATACCAAGTTAGAACTTGCTCGATACTCTGCTGCAACCAACGCAACTCTCTATCCATGACACAATCTATGCCACGAATCAAACGTGCAAACTTTCAGCCTAACTCCCGATCCTCTTGCCTTGGAGACTTGTTCCTAACCACTCCTATGCGCCGCACTGTCGACATCTGCACTACTGGCTCTACTGGACTCTCCACCTGAATTGGAGTACCGACCACAACATCTGTACTTGTAGCATGGACTGGAACTTCGAACTCCACCTCGTTCGGTGGCATCATTGTTCTATGTTCACCATCTGACCGAGTCTCTTTTCTTTGAAGCATCACAGACTCCATGAATGTCACTCGGCTGATTACTCCACTATGGATCCCAGAACACCATGACCTGTACCATTTCCTCTGCCTCCAAAGCCGACAAGAGAACATCTCTCGACCCTCGGCTCCTTGGTGCACCCAACAAAATGAATCCCTGAGTAATCTCCAGCCCCTCCAATCCACAACTCCTTGGGGATTCTCATATCTATCGTCGTCGATGATGACCGATCGATGAGGTACTCGACAGTAGATAGGGCTCCAGCCAGAAACTCCCTCGGAAACCCAGCCGTAAGTCGTAAAGTTTTGTTCTTCCCAACTGTCTGAACCATCCGCCCTGCAATGCCCTCTGAACGAATCTCCCAACATGGTGTATTGATGCATGATCCTTTCCGGCCTGCACATTTCTGCGAACTCCTGCGAAGCGAACCCTCCACCTAAATCGGACCGAAAAATCTCTACGTGCTTCCCGGACCGCTTTAAATAGAATCGGCCAATAAGAGATTACTTCATGTAAACGGTACCCAACTTGTTCCACAATTCTGTCGCTGCCGTCTCTGCGCCACTTTGTAAAGAATCTTATCGGCCATTGAAAGCTGGATCGAACTGAGCTTTGTTCTCTATCTCTACATTTTTTGCTCCGTGATCGTCGCCGGGATCCTGTCTTTCACAAAGACAATCTTATGCACACCTTATTGTTTCAGTAGCGCTATCATCTTAAATTTATTTAGACTGAAATTCTTAGCCCATCGAACTTTTCAATCTTGTAATTTGTAGACGAACTCTTGCGCCCATCGAATTTTTCGATGTTGTAATTTGTAGACGCCTTCTGCCTAATCAACCCCAAAATGCGAACTTGACGCTCTGATACCACCTGTAAGAATTATGTATATATGCGCAACGGAAATCCAAGATCTTTGTTTTAGAGCAGATTGAAAAAGATTATCCGATGGATACTAAATCACACGAAAACAATACAACAAATACAAAAGATTTATCCAGATTTGGCGCAAATAGTACCTAATCCTGCAAGCTGCGACGAAAACTTCCACTACGAAAAAGAAATACAAGAGATTACACCAACTTCTCACCGCTCCTATACAAAGAAACACCCCTCTTACAAAACCTCTATCCGCGACCGCACTTGGACGCCTCCCTCACTCTAGTCAAACCTTAGGTTATTAGAGAATTATGGATACATAAAAAACCTTAGAGAAATCCTTCTATTTATAGAGTTCAACACAGGTTTTATACTTGACCATATCCAAGCTGAAATTATTCTCTAATCTTGAACCCGCTTAATTAGGTTCGGACGGGTATAGAATATCCAAGAAGCCTAGAAATATCGGGTTGTAAGGTCAAGTTCGGGTCTAACCCAACCCGACTCTCATCCTAATATTTAGAAGCAAATTAGGCATTTAACCAATCTATTTACATCTACCTTTCGTAATTCACGTGATGAATGTTTTTGTTAAGGATTTAAATAAAGAGCATCGATTCCGAAAGTCACAAATAAGTTTCCGTCATAAGAAATTTGAGCATTTAGCTAATCTAGTGAAAATAATTCTTAGAAAACTAAAATCCAATACTTCTAATGACAAATAGTGAAGTCGAACGGAGATTCAAGACTGTGCTATAGGATGCAAAATATGAAAAAACGAAAGAAAACAGAAAAATTTGAAAATTTGATGATTTCATGTGCTATAGAATGTATGACATTGCAAAAACAAGAATTCTTTATGTTGAGATTTTTGAAAATTTCGAAATTTTTGTGTACTAAATAAAGAATATAGGTTGAAAAACCAAAAGAACCGAGAACTTTTTAGATTTTTTGAAAATTTCACGATTTTCGTGTGTTATAGCAGGCACAATATAGACCATAAAATTAAATGAGCATAGGTTGAGATTGCCAGAGAAAATTCATTTTTAGTATGTAGACACTAAAATTAGCTAAGTTATTTTTAGCCTAAAAGCCGGTTCATCTGCACAGCAGTCACATTTCATCCCGTTACTTAAAGGAATTGGAAATATGTTGTTTGCAAATTTGTTGGATACATTTAAATTTCCAACACAAATCAACATCTAATTTGAATTTTAAATATATTTAAAATTTATAAGTTATAACCAACAAATCAATAACATATAAAATTAAAAGATCATGATATTGATTTAAACAAATATATAACTGTTAAATCAACTTATCTAAAATATAATCACCACAACATAAAATTAAACTAGTATGTTAGATTATTAATCTCTTTTATAATCTAATATTATACATGCTTTGCACGTGCATGAATACCGATATGCTATGTTGATTGAGAGAACATATTCTTAAATACCTTTTCATCAAAAATCAATATGAGGATAAAGCACACATATTTAACATGTTAAAATAAACAACATGGGTAACACATACTTACCCTTTACAATAAAAGCACAATCACTTTTATATATCTTTGGTGTCTCTGGACCAAGGTTCGAGGTTTCGGCCGAAACTACCGATACGTATCGGTTTCGCTGGAGACCGATACGAAACCCGAAACCGATACAAAACCCGAAACGAATACGAAACCAATTATACAATATCATTTCGGCTGCAATTTTTAAAAACTTATTTTTCGGTATACCAATTTCCCTATCGTAGTGATCATTGTAGGCCTTCGTTGTTAGAAAACCGCAAAAAAAACGAACCCAAACCATATATTAATACTTATCTAAATACACTTTTCAATATATTTTGCATCAGGGTTGAATTTTTAAACACTAGAATCATTGACTTGTAATATAGAACCATAAATTTAAGTAATTAATATATATACACTTATGTATGTTGTATTACCGTCAAAGCCGAAATCCGAACCGAGGTTAGCGAAGCTAGCCGAAACCCAACAAAACTAATAAAATTATGAGATCGAAACCGAGTTCTTGAACCTTGCTCTGGACACATAATATAATAGAGATGTATACATAAAGGTAATACATCCGCTTACTCTTTCCACATTTAACATAAATATTTCAGTCTAAACCTCCATAGACTTTTGATAGTTTATGATATCAAACACACTAGTTTAAGGAGAGCCACACATCCTTAGACTATCTTGAAAGTTAGTTACATTTTTTGCATATAAAAATTTGCAGCTCAATATTAAGGCTATTCAAGCCTTCAAAACTCATAATATATATTTGACATCAACATCTATATGAAGATGTCCGCATATTCATTTTAATACCCTTGAATATTGATCTAAGGATACAAAATCCTTACACATATAAACTCGATAGACTTTATGTTTGTCGATCAATTTTGAGGAAATTTGACAGCTTCAAAACTCATAATAATTATTTGACATCAACATCAATATGAAGTTGTCCACATATCTATTTTTATAACTTATGAATATTGATCTAAGGCTACAAAATCCTTACATATATGAATTCGACAGACTTTATGTTTGTCGATCAACTTTGAGCAACTTGACAGACTTTACGTTTGTCTATCTTCGAATCAACTCGACAAACCTAAAACTTCATGTTTTTGTTGTTTGACTTCACAAATTAATATCTTTAACATTAAACATATTTAATTAAGGGTACAATACCTTTACATATACTGATTTATTTTGTTTATGATAGATGACATACACATATATAATAAGCAGAAATTACATTTGTTCTCATACGTATGTTCTAGATAAACAGAAGGAGCGATAAGGAGTTATGATAAGCAAACATGATACGCTATCATCATAACTTTCTCACCAATCGCCTCTTACCACATGTCATTAACTGCTGTTTCTTTACCCTATAAATTGCACTACTCTATAGGCTTTTAAAAACAAAGGGAGAACAAAAGGAGAAAGAGAAAAACAATGCAAGGACAGAGACCAGGAGAAAATTATAAAGAGAGATTGAGAGAACGGTACAAGAGAATTCCGAAGAATTTGATTTGTGGAAAGGTGAGGGGCCTAGACAACGCTGAGAAACCCTATGCCCTTCTTAGATATTCTTTATCATTTTGCTCTCTTATGTATTTCTATTTATAAAAATATTTTGTTTAAATGTCTCTGTTATAATACAATGTATTGTTGTTCAATATGTCAGTTAAATAACATGTATTCTTTCAAATTTGGTTTTACTTCTATTTTCTTTTAATCGGGGGTATTCTATTAGATGTAATTAACAAAATAGCATAAATAGCCCTACTCATCGATCGGCGGTCTTTAGACTCTTTCCTTGTGAGATTGGTGTTCTACTTTTTTGGAAGTGTGGATCCCGTCATTTTATTTATTTTTGTTGATTATACTATGGTTTTGAGTTGTTTGAGTCATTGCTGGGTAATGAACCTTTTTTGTTTTGGTTTCTATACTTCGGATAATGATTTGATCATTTTCAAAATATATATCTCTATATGTTTCAACGGGGGTCATGAGTTGTTAGGGTCATTGCTGATGGGGAGAATATTGTTGCTGGAATTCTGTCTCAAGTAATGGGTATGACACATTCATGCCATTGTTTATTATATTATTTAATTGTAAACGCCAAATCGGTTTTGACCGATTTCGCGTGAACAATGTAAGAAAAACTTGCACTTAATTACAACGAAAAGAAGTGTCGAGAAGAAAATTTAACAGTGATTATAAGATGGTAAATGTTAATGACTCATGCGAACAGGTCATGAGATGATGAGTGAACTCCGAGTGGTAAGGGTGTAGCTGGCTAGACATGTGTAAGATGTGGTGTCGACCAAAGGCGTGTGGTGGTAGGAAGAAGCAATCGTAGAAAGGGAATTGCTCGACACGCGAGATGGGTGATGGTATGATATGACCAAGGAAGTTTGACGATGTAGCAAGTGGACACCGACAAGGGTTTTTTCTTCTCCTTTAAAGGAGGAAAGAAGAAAGATTACAGGAACTCTAGCAATTGAAATATATAATTTTGAGTGAAAGGATGAAATAAAATTATATCAAGAACTTCATTACTAACGCAAAGACGATCTCAGTTCGAGCTTTTATTGTTGGGATTTCGCGATTGTCGTATACTATAAAATGCAAAATATTAAAAAGCCGAAAGAAACAGAGAAGTATGAGAGTTTCGAAAGTTACGCAATTTTCGTGTGGTTGCGTGCAAAATAGTGTAAATTTGAAAGAAAAAAACAAATAATTTTGGGATTTTTATAGATTTCACGATTGTCATGTGTATAGCATGCGTAATATTTAAAAACGAAGAAAACAATAAATTTTGAGGGTTTTTAAAATTTGATGATTTTTGTGTGCAAATGATATTGAAAAAAGAAAAAAACAAATAATTTTGAGATTTTTGAAAACCTCATAATTTTCGTGTAGCATGCAAAATATTAAAGAATCGAAGAAAACCTAAATATTTGACATTTTTAAAAATTTCGCAATTTTCATATTTTATGTAGCAAGCAAAGTATAGAAAGGCCGAAGAAAAGAGAAAAGATAGGGTTTCGTGTGGTTACGTGCAAAATATTTTAAATTTAAAGAAAACAAAAAAATTTGAAATTTTTATAGATTTTGCGATTGTCGTCCTCTATAGCATGCACAATATTAAAAAACGAAGAAAACGTAAAAAAATTAGAATTTTGAAATTTGAATATTTTCGTGTGTATGCATGAAATTGAAAAAAAGAAGACAAATAAATTGAGACTTCTAAAATTTCGCAATTTGTGTAAGCAAGAACAATATTTGACCATATAATTAAATATGCATAGGTTGAGATTGCCAGAGACTTCGTTTTTATGTAACAAAGACTACTTAATTACCATGAAAAGAAGTGTCGAGACGATCACTTGGACACATGGAAGTGAAGAGAGCTTGGTCGCATGACGAAGGAGGAAAGATTGAACGATGCCAATGAAATGGCGGTAAATCTTAATGAGTCATGCGAAAAGGTCATGAGATGATGAGAGAACTCGGAGTAGCTGGCTAAATACGTGTAAGATGTGGTGACGACCGAAGGCGTGTAGTGGTAGGAAGAAGAGATCGTAGAAAGGAATCTGCTCAATACGCAACGAACTCGGACGATGTGGAAAATCAACGACAAGGGTTTTTTCTTCTTCTTTGAAGGAGGAAAGAAAGATTATAGAAACTCTAGCCATTGAAAATATATATTTTTGGGTGAGAATAAAATAAAATTATATCAAGAACTTCACTCCAGTCGCAAAGATGATCTCAGTTCGAGATATTATTGTTGAGATTTCGCGATTTTCGTTGGCTAGAGTTCTTGATATAATTTTATTTAAAGGCTGAAGAAACTAGAAAAGTTCTAGAATTTTATAAATTACGCAAATTTCTTGTGGCTGTGTGCCAAATATTGAAAATTTAAAGAAAACAAATAATTTTAGGATTTTTGTACATTTCTTGATTGTCATGAGCTATGGATGCGAAATATTTTAAAACGAAGAAAACGGAAAAATTTGACAGTTCTGAAAATTTGATGATTTTTGTGTGCTCTATAGCATGCATGATATTGAGAAAATAAAAAAAAAATAAAATTTGAGATTTTTGAAAACTTCAGATTTTTCATTTGCAATAGCATGCAAACTATTGAAAACCGGAAGAAATCTGAAATATTTGATATTTTTGAAAATATTGCGATTTTCATGTTTTATATAACAAGCAAAATATTGAAAAGCCGAAGAAAAGAGAAGATTGAGAGTTCTGAGAATTTAGCAAATTTTCGCGTGGAAAATATTGTAAATTTGAAGATAACAAATAATTTTGGGATTTTTGATATTTCGCGATTGTCAAGTGCTATAGCATGCACAATATTAAAAAACGATGAAAATAGAAAAATTGAGTTCAGAAAATTTGATGATTTTCGTGTGCTATTCATGCATGATAATGGAAAAATGAAGTCAAATAAATTTTAAGATTTTTGAGAACTTGAATTTTCGCGTGCTTTTAGCTTGCAAAATTTTGAAAAATCGAAGACAACTGAAATATTTGACAATTTTGAAAATTTCGTGATTTTCATGTTCTGTATATAGCAACCAAAATATCAAAGAAAACATAAAAATTTGAGATTTTTAAAAATTACGTAATTTTCATGTGGATGCGTGCAAAATATTGTAAATTTGAAGAAAACAATTAATATTGGGTTTTTCTAGATTTCGCGATTGTCATGTACTATAGCATGCAAAATATTAAAAACAAAGAAAACAGAATAAATTTAGAATTTTGAAAAATTGATGATTTTCATGTTCTATAGTATGCATGATATTTGTTAGAAGAGATTAAGAGAAATGTAATGGATATATCGGCCTAAACTTAATCCTCCACTTTATAGGCAAAACCATTTTACTATTACACCTCTATTAAGCATTTAATTACATATAATAAACCTGTGTACACTATTGGTATTCTAAGACCCCCCTCAAGCTAGGGCATACATATCAAATATGCTCAACTTGTTACAAATAAACTGCACACTATTCCTCCCTAAGAGCTTTGTGAATAAATCTGCTAACTAATGAGCAGATTGAACATAGCAAGTATCGATGATCCCATTTTCAACCTTCTCCCTCACGAATGGCAATTCACCTCAATGCACTTCGTTCGCTCATGGAAAACAAGATTAACGTTGTGAGCCAATTCATGACCAATAATGCCAAGGAGTATTTTAGTACACTTTAGGACATATATGGAGCAACCTGGCCAGTAATTAGCAGTAAGGAATGCATCCCTCTGTTAGGGGTATAAGAACAAGAGCATTCATGAATAATGCCAGGTTGCTCTATATATGTCCTAAAGGGTGTACTAAAATACTCCTTGGTATTATCACTCCTCAAAGTACTCACAGTGACTCCAAATCGAGTCTTAACTTCAGAACAAAAAGTCGGAAATGAGAAAACACTTCATTCCTAAATTTCATCAAATATAATCACGACTTGAGAAAAATCATCAATAAAGATCACAAAGTAGCGAAAGCCTCCTTGGGCAACATCAGGACATGTCCCCCAAACATCAGAATGGACTAAATCAAAAGGATTTGCAGCTCTCTTATTAATATGAGATGGATAGTTAGAGCGATGATGCTTACCCAACTCACAAGACCCGCATTCTAAACTAGACAGATACCTAGAGGGAACAATCCTCTTCAAGGTATGTAGAGAAGGGTGACCAAACCTACAATGGGTATCAAAAGAAGACGTGGATAATGTTTGGCAGGCTATGGGGTGTGGATACTCATCGAGATGGTACAACCCATCAACCTCAGTTCCTGTGCCAATCGTCCGCCTCGTCTCAACCTCCTGAAAAACACATCCACCAGAAAAAAAGTTGTCACGATTCAAATCTCGAGTCAGCTGGCTTATAGAGAGTAAATTAAAAGGAAGGCCAGACAAATATAAGCCAGTAGAGAGAGATAACTGTGGCGTGGCACGAATAGACCCTCCACCCTTTATAGCAGATGTGGTGCCATTCGCTATAATGGAGGAGTGCAACAGGGATTTTGTGTGATCGTAACTTTCCGTTAAAATTGAAAGGGAAGTTTTATCGGAGCGCTATTCGGCCTGCCTTATTATATGGTACAGAATGCTGGGCTCCTAAGAAGCATCATACACAGAAGATGCACGTAGCGGAGATGCGCATGCTTCGTTGGATGTGCGGTAACACTAGAAAAGACAAGGTGCGAAATGAGGATATTCGTGCAAAAGTTGGTGTAGCACCCGTGGAGGAGAAGCTGCAGGAAAACCGGCTTAGATGGTTTGGTCATGTGCGACGCAGACCTATGGAAGCACCGGTTCGACGAATAGATACTCTCGATATGGGTAATGGCAAAAGGGCAAAAGGGAGACCGAAGAAAACATGGATGGAGGTGATACGAAACGATATGGTTGCCAAAGGACTCAATGAAAGTATATTGTTCGATAGAAGTGAGTGGAGACAGAGGATTCATGTGCTGGACCCGGCGTGATTCTCATGTTGGTTCATGTAGCCTACCCCATATGCTTGGGATAAAAGGCTCAGTTGTTGTTGTTGTTGTTGTTGTTGTGTGGTGCCATTCGCTAAGGTCACTGGGGTACATCCAGACCTTAGCCTATATGAAGACAATATCCCTTTCTCCTGTCATATGATCTGTCGCGTCTGTATCAATTACCCAAGAACGACATACAGAAGTTAAAGTAATAAAGGTCGTATGGTTACCTCTCGTAAGACCCAAGGTGGTCACAGCTGAAGCCCGAGGTGTAGCCGATCCAGCCTGGCTACTAGAAGCAGACAAGGTTATAAGAAATCTCAATCGAGCAATCTCCTCCTCCAAGGACTTGACGGGGCTCTCGGATAATGCTGAATCCGTCGAAGTGGTGGAGGATGCGGGAGATGCGGTCCTAACATATGCACGAGTAGCAGGACGAGAAGGCTGAGGAGGCCTCCCATTCAACTTTCAGCTGGTACTATGAATATGTCCCTTTCCCGACGGCAATAGTCGCAAAAAAGACTCCACGGCTTCTGCCTCCAGCTCTGCTGCCCAAATGACTTACTACTCCTTCGTGGAGAGTAATATATGGAAGAACCCTCTGGCCTAATAAGTGCATTGTGTTCGCTAGATGCCGGCTGCTGCTCATCAGTGATCTCCAACTAAAAAATCCGGTGAAACGTATGATAGGCGGTGGAAAGAGTAATATTTGTCTTCTCAAGTAAGGCCGGACGTGCTACCTGATATTCGGACGGTAGCCTACCAAGAAAAATGATCACCAGAAGAGCCTCGTGCCGCCTCCTCATCTCCATAATATCACTAGTGATCGGGAACTCCAATACAAGTTGCGCAAGACGCGAAAACTCTGAGTAGTACTGATGCAATGAATGAGTTCCCTACTGAATCTTGTACAACTGATGTACCAAATCATAAGCTTTCGAAAAGCTTTGCTGTGAAGAATAAAGCTCATGGAGCGGATCCTAAATCGTCTTCACAAATCCCAAGTGAGAACAAGGTAATCCATGATGCGTCGCTCCATCGAACTGAGCATGAGATGACTAAGTTGTGCATCATCCGACTCCCAATCAACAATCATCGAATCAGACGAAGACTACGTCAAGTGATCGCCCTTCTTCCCCCTTGATATACCTCTCCACCATCAGCTTCCAGCTATGGAAATTCTGATCATCATACTTGATGGCTAAACCATCAGTCCACCATCTTGGTGGCTAAACCATCAGTGGAAGAGATCGGTTTGCTCTCCATCTCCAAAAATCAACCACCACTCCAAGAAAGGGATCACACACGATCCCACCCAAACACCAAAGTGTCATGATAGATCTTCCAAGATCCGATCTACGACCAAATAACCTCAAATCCACTCAATCGGAGCCAGAACCGGGCTCCAACAAATCAAAAACTCTAACTTAAGCAATGCAGCATTCCATAACGACTACAAATATAATCGACACAACTCTTCTCGGATTACTGTAGCAATCAGAGAGAAATCGACGAAAAATGTCGAAAACAAGGAGGATATCCCCAAAAGAGTGAGAATCAACCTAAAATCAGCAAAAAATCTCCAAAATCAGCTAAATACACCAAGTGAATATACAACTCGAACTGACCAGGAACAATATGAAATTGACCAAAAACAGCCAGAAAGGAGATCAACAAAGAATCAATCAAGAACTGTTGATCTTGACCTCAAACCAAAAAATCTGCTAACCTGAAACAGGAATCACAAAGTTGACCTCATTTAGAGGGAAAATTCACCAAGTCAAAACCTTCTCAGGCGATTTCGAGTTCGACTCTCCTTAGATTTGAGATCGAAGATGCCAAACAAGCTCGGCCTGGTTTTTCTGGCATTGATCTTGCCTCGTTGAGGCTCACTGGAGGTCCAGCAACGGTCGGTAAGGGTACTGCGGCGGTGACGAGGTAGGTGACGGCTATGTTAGGGTTTTTTGTTGTGTTTTGATGGTGATGATTAGATGGATGGTGAGGATTAGATCTAGGAAATTGAGTGGCTCGGATGAGTTCTAATACCATATTAAAAGAGATTAAGAGAGTGATTTAGGGAAATGTAATGGATAGATCCTCCTCTTTATAGGCAAATCTATTTTGCTATTACACCCCTATTAAGTATCTAATTACATATAATAAACTCGTGTACACTACGAATATTCTAACGTTCCTCTCAAGCTGGAGCATGCATATCAAACATAAAAGAAACGAACAAATTTTGAAATTTTTGAAAACTTCAAAATTTTTGTGCAATGCAAAATTTTGAAAAAATCGAAGAAAACTGAAATATTTAACATTTTTGAAAATTTAGTGATTTCATGTTTTTATATAGCAAACAAAATACGGCAAAACCGAAGAAAACAAAAAATAAGATTTTTGAAAATTACACAATTTTTGTGTGGTTGCGTGCAAAATATTGTAAATTTGAAGAAAACAAATAATATTGGGATTTTTGTAGATTCCGCGATTGTCATGTGCTATATAGCATGCAAAATATTAAAAACGAAGAACAGAAAAATTTGAGAGCTTCGAAAATTTGATGATTTTCATGTGCTAAATCATGATATTGAAGGAAACAAAAAATTTTGAGATTTGAAAATTTCGGAAATTTTCATGTGTTAATAAAAGCATGCAAAATATTGAAAAACCAAAGAAAACTTTGATTTCTGAAAAGCCAAAGCACAATATTGACCATAAAATTAAATGAGCATAGGTTGAGTTTGCTGGAGAGAATTCATTTTTATGTAAAAAAAACTAGCACTTAATTACAGCGAATTCTCAAGAAGATCACATGGACACAGAAGTGAAGAGAGCTTGGTCGCATGACGGAGGAGGAAAGATTGAACACTGACTATGAGATAGCACTAAATCCTGACGAGTCATGCTGAAAGGTCATGAGATGATAAGAGAACTCAGTGTAGCTGACTAGACAAGTGTAAGATGTGACGACCGAAGGCGTGTAGTGGTAGGATGATGCAATCGTAGAAAGGTATGTGCTCGACACGCGAGAGGGATGATGGTATGACTATGATTGAAGAACTTTGACGATGTAACAAGTCGACGACAACATGGGTTTTTTTCTTCTTTGAAAGAGGTACGAAGGAAGATTATAGGAACTCAAGCCTTTGAAAATATATACTTTTGAGTGAAAGAATGAAGTAAAATTATATCAAGAACTTCACTCATGTCGCAAAGATAATCTCAGTTCGAGCTTTTATTGTTTAGATTTCGCGATTTTCGTATGCTAGCAATCAAAATATTGAAAGGTCGAAGAAACCAAAAAAGTTTGAGAGTTATATAAATTACGCAATTTTTCGTGTGATTGTGTGCAAAATATTGTAAATTTAAAGAAAACATAAATTTGGGGTTTTTGTAGGTTTCACGATTGTCATGTGCTAATGCATAATATTTAAAAACGAAGTAAACAAAAAAAAATTTAGAGTTTTAAAAATTTGATGATTTTCGTGTGCTATAAGCATGCATGATATTGAAAAAAGAAGAAAACAAATAAATTTTGAGATTTTTGAAAACTTCAGAATTTTCATGTGCTAATAATAGCATACAAAATATTGAAAAATCGAAGAAAACTGAAATATCTGATATTTTTGAAAATTTCGTGAATTTCATGTTTTATATAGAAAGCAAAATATTGAAAAGCCGAAAAAAGAGAAGATTAAGAGTTTTGAAAATTACGCAATTTTCGTATGGTTACATGCAAAATATTGTAAATTTGAAGAAAACAAATAATTTTGAGATTTTTTTAGATTTCACGATTGTCATGTACTACATAGCATGCAAAATATTAAAAACGAAGAAAATAGAAAAATATAAGAGTTGAAAATTTGATGATTTTCGTGTGCTATAGCATGCATGATGTTGAGAAAGATGAAAACAAACAAACTGAGATTTTTGAAAATTTCGGAATTTTCGTGTGCTAAATATTGAAAAATCGAAGAAAATTGAAATATTTGACATTTTTAAATATTTCGCAATTCTCATGTTTCTATATAGCAAGCAAAATATTGAAAAACCAAAGAAAACATTAAAATTTAATATTTTTGAAAATTACGCAATTTTCGTGTGGTTGCGTGCAAAATATTGTGAATTTGAAGAAAATAAATAATTTTGGAATTGTAAATTCCGCGATTGACATGTGTTATAGCATAGAAAATATTAAAAACCGAAAAAAACAATAAATTGAGATTTTTGAAAATTTCATGATTTTCATGTGTTATAGCGCATGCATAATATGGAAAAAAGGAAAAACAAATTTTTTATTATCGAAAATTTCACGATTTTCGTGCGTTGAGCATGCAAAAAATTGAAAAACCAAGGAAAAATAGGATTTGTTTACCCTTTTAAGAACTAACAAGTGAATGTTTAAAACAGGTAGAGTTTAAAAAAAACAAGAATTTTTGATTAAAAGTTTGACCAGAAGGTCCTGGGGTTTGAAATTTCCGATAAGTACAAGCACTTACCATCAATCGCCTCTTATTGTCTTAGGAAATACCTAGACCGGATACCTTGTTAGCTTGCTCAAATCACATCAAAGATCACATTTACAGATATAAAATACCTGCAAGACAAAATAATACAAGAAACCAAAGAAATTTTCGTTGTATTTCATCCATTTTGTGTACAATTTGAACAAATTACAATAATATTACAAAATGTACAAAATTGTAAGAAACCCCCATTTTTGGGGGCTCAGGGGTCCCGGCTGTGGGTAGCCTTAGGGCTTCCCAACAGCATTGTTTTGCCAAAGCGAGAAGCTCTTTTAAGAGCTTCCTGCTATAGGAAAGTCCAATTTATAAAGTTTATTTGGTTCAGCTTTTTGCACAAAAAGAAATGCAAAATAATGTATAGCATCATTTTCAATATTCTTGTTCAAGGTGAACATTTGGGTTGTGTTCAAAAAGATCGAACATAATTTAAGTCATCTCTACTATTATAGTACTAAAAGGAAAGGGTCTCAAAATTGAGAATCCAATTTCAACGAGAGCCTTCTAAATGGTTATAAAATTCACATTTTTTCTAGCACAAAAAAATAAAAAAATTTGCTAACTACTATCTCCCTCTCTCTTGACTAACCACTCTCCCACTATCTCTTCCAATAACCGGCTCTATACAACAACTGAGCCTTTTATCCCAAGCATATGGGGTAGGCTACATGAACCAACATAAGAACCACGCCGGGTCCAGCACATGAATCCTCCGTCTCCACTCACTCCTATCGAACAATATACTTTCATTGAGTCCTTTGGCAACCATATCGTTTCGTATCACCTCCATCCATGTTTTCTTCGGTCTTCCTTTTACCCTTTTGCCATTGCCCATATCGAGAGTATCTATTCGTCGAACCGGTGCTTCCATAGATCTGCGTCGCACATGACCAAACCATCTTAGCCGGTTTTCCCGCATCTCTCCTCCACAGGTGCTACACCAACTTTTGCACGAATATCCTCATTTCGCACCTTATCTTTTCTAGTGTTACTGCACATCCAACGAAGCATGCGCATCTCCGCTACGTGCATCTTCTGTGTATGATGCTTCTTAGGAGCCTAGCATTCTGTACCATATAATAAGACAGGCCGAATAGCACTCCGATAAAACTTCCTTTTCAATTTTAACGGAAATTTACGATCACACAAAATCGCTGTTGCACTCCTCCATTTCAACCAACCAGCTTGGATCCTTTGATTAACATCACTATCGATCTCCCCATTCTTTTGGATGATGGAACCTAGATATCTAAACTGGTCGCTCGGTGATATCTCTTGCCCTTCCAATGTTATACCAATATGGTTGACTTCTCTGGTTACTAAATTTGCAATGCATATATGCTGTTTTGGACCTGCTCAATCTGAATCGCCGAGATTCCAATGTTTGCCTCCATAATTCCAATTTGGCATTAACCCCTGCTTTCGTCTCATTTACTAGAACAATATCATCAGCGAATAGCATACACCAAGGTATCTCATCTTGGATAGTTTTAGTAAGCTCATCCATCACGATGGTAAACAGGAAAGGACTTAATGCAGATCTTTGATGTAAACTAATTGTAATCGGAAAATCACTCGTTAAGCCGCCGCAAGTTCTGACATTTGGCACTACTCCATTGTACATATCCTTGATTATATCAATATACTTGACGAGGACCCCCTTCTTCATCATTGTCCCCCATAGTACCTCTCTAGATACCTTGTCGTACACTTTTTCTAAATCAATAAATATCATAAGCAAATCTCTTCTCTCTCGAAAACGCTCGACAAGTTGACGAAGCAAATGAATAACCGGCTCTATAAATCTCTCAATTACTAACGTGCATCACACGTGTAAAATGCTAGTGTTCCATAGAAAGAATACAATGATTTAACACCATATTCCTAAAGCAAAGATATGATTTTCATATCTTAAAACAAATAGGATTTTTCTATTGCAATATTTCATTAGGTGATATAGGGGATTTGATCCATATCCCTATATTTTGAAGAAATACGGTATTATCCTACTTCCAATTTGTTCACGAGAAATATGATTGCCTATTTCATTTTTATGCGAAGAACATTGGGTAAGCCGTGTTCTAAATTGAGTTCAATTTGTGAAGAACATATGAATTTATGTTCGAAATATGAGGTTCTAAATTTGTCCTTAGAAATATGAGGTTCTAAATTTGTCCTTAGGAATACAAGGTTTTTTCATATTCCTAATCTTCATTTTGTTGAAAAAATAAGAGAAAACTCATGGCTATGACTGTCAAGCACCGTCTTGGAGATGAAAACTTGTAGAAGTTTTCATATCTGAGATTTCTCCTTCTTGTTCGGAGAGAGTGTAAAGAGCAATCAAGATAGGAATGGGGGCTCTATTCCCACATATATCTCTCACCTTCAAAAACTCAAAAGCACTTGAAAATTCTTTCTCAAATCTTTCCATCTCCATTTTCTTTTTGTAGAGGCATATATATTCCTCTTCATGGGCGGTAGTTATAAAACTACTCCCCTGCGTTCTCAGGGTGGGTGGGGGAAGATAACCCCTCACTTCCCTTTAAAAATATGCAAAACTGCAAATTAAAAAGGGGTCCCGACATCCCTTCATCAAGCGGGCCAGGATGCCACATTTGGTGACATCCCGACAGCAGGATACCTTGTTAAAGCAATTCATTTTGCATTGCAAATAAGGAACTGCCCAATAATTAGAGTCCCAGTTATGATAAACAAACTTCTAACTTGTTTCATTATGTGTTATGCACCACTTATGGATTTGATTTGATCATGCATTTGATCATTTTATTTTTATTTGACTATATACTAAGACAAGTACTTAGATTTCCTTAGGAGTTACTCTATATTTTCTAGATTTTTGAAAATTTCATGATTTTCGTATGCTATAGCAAGCACAATATCGACTATAAAATTAAATGAGCATAGATTGAGATTGTTGGAGAAAATTAATTTTATGTAAAAAAAACTAGCGCTTAATTACAGTGAAAAGAAGTGTCGAGAAGATCACTTGGAGACATGGAAGTGAAGATAGCTTGGTCGCGTGATGGAGGAAAGATTGAACAGTGACTATGAGATGGTGCTAAATCTTAACAAGTCATGTGAAAAAGGTCATGAGATGAGAGAACTCAGAGTAGCTATCTAGACAAGTGTAAGATGTGGTGAAGGTCGAAGGCGTGTAGTGGTTGGAAGAATCAACCGTAGAAAGGGATCGACTCGACACGCGAGAGGGGTGATTGGATAGCTATGATTGAGCAACTTTGATGATGAAGCGAGTTGATGACGAGAAGGGTTTTTTCGTTTTCTTTGGAGGGAAAGATTACAAGAACTTTAGCCATTGAAAATATATACTTCTGAGAGAAAGAATGAAAAAAAATTATATCAAGAACTTCAGTCCTGTCACAAAGATGATCTCAGTTAGAGCTTTATTGTTGAGATTTCGTGATTTTCGTATATTATCGCAAACAAAATATTGAAAAGCCGAAGAAAACAAAAAAGTTTGAGAGATTTGAAAATTATGTAATTTTAGTTTGGTTGTGTGCAAAATATTGTAAATTTGAAAACAAATATTTTTGGAATTTTTGTAAATTTCACGATTGTAATGTTCTATAGCATGCAAAATATTTAAAAACTTAAGAAAACAAAAAAAATCAAGATTTTTTAAAATTTCATGATTTTCGTTTGCTATAGCATGCATAAGGAAAGGAAAAAATAGAAAATTTTAATATTTTTAAATATTTCACAATTTTGTGTGCAGCAAGCAAATATTGAAAAATCGAAGATAACAGAAAAGTTGAGTATTTAAAATTACGCAACTTTCATGTGGTTGTGTATAAAATTTTGTAAATTTGAATAAAACAAACAATTTTGAGATTTTTGTAAATTTCGCGATTGTCATGTGTATTATGCAAAATATTAAAAATTGAAGAAAACAAAAGAGAATGAAATTTTCAATTTCATGATTTTCATGTGTCATGGCATGCATGAGAAAAAGAAAACAAAAGAATCTGAGATTTATGAAAATTCGCGATTTTGTGTCAAAATATATTCAAAAACCTACGAAAACGGAAAAATTCTTGAGTTCTTAAATTTACGCAATTTTCGTGTGATAGCATGCATAATATTGTAAATTTGAAGAAAAAAATAGTTTTGGGATTTTTTAACTTTCGTGATTGTCATGTGTTATAGCATGAAACCAAAGAAAACAAAAAAATTTGAAATTTTTATGTTTTCTTTGGTTTTCGTGTGCTATATAACATGCAAAATATTGGAAAATATTGAGAATTTTGACAATTTTGTGATTTTTGTGTTATATTTTAGTAAATATTGAAAAATCGAAGAGAACGGAAAATATTTTATTTTTGAAAATTTCTTGATTTTTTTGTGCTTTAGCGAGTTAAATATTAGAAAACGGAAATTTTGAGATCATTAAAATTCCATCATATTCGAAAACAAAAAAATTCCGTCATATTTTGAGATCATGCAAAATATCGAAAATTTGAAGAAAACAAAAAAAAATTGTGATTTTTCTACATTTCGAAATTCTCATGTTCTATAACAAGCAAAATATTGGAAAACCAAAGTAAAAAAGAAAATTTTAAGATTTTTACAAATTTCGCAATTTTCATAACAAGGAAAATATTGAAGAGCTGAAGAAATATGCCTAAGTATTTACAAGTTACTCTTTTATATATTTTACATATGAAGTTCATAAATATGATATATTACTATTTACAAATCATAAAACAATAAACTTCAAATTAATATGATTTTTCTTGGGTTTAGACTTCGTACCCACGCATTGCACGCAAGGACGGAGGGAGCGGTCCCCCCATCCCCTAAAATACATGCGTCCTTAAAAATCTCCTATAATCTCTACACTTAACAAATAGGAAACTAATTTATAAACACCTCCTATAATTGCTGCGTTCACGTTTTAAAAAAATTAGAAAAACAAATCCTAAGTAAATAACCACTTAAGTCTTCTTTGATTCTTTTTTGTTGTCGGTTTTTGACGAGTCATGATTCTATATCCTGTTTAGTTACTAAGATCTAATAACTATTTTATGATACTAAATCTAATTACTAGTTGAATACTTATCTTCATAGCATATCAAGATCATATCTAATTATAACTAATAAAACTAAAAAAAGAATAAATACTTTCAAAATCCTTATGAATAAAAATCCTATTTGCAAACCATTGATCATATATATATATATATATATATATATATATATATATATATATATATATATATATATATATATATATTAATGCATGCTGTTGTCTTTGGCAAAAAGGAAAAAAAATATTAATGCGTATGAGCAAAGGAACGAGAAACTCGAAGTATTCCTTTTCTTTAAATTACTTGTACTTTTGTTTTTAAATTTTATTTACTACGATAGTATTGTTGCTACTTAACAGTTTTACCTTAACTTTACAGGATGAAAACCATTCTTTTAAATAAAAGATACAAGTTTCTAGCCATGACAATTTATGTGACTTTTATAATTTTCATCAGGCATTTTCTTTACTTTTGGCCCGCCCCCGCAAGCTTAAAATCCTGGCTCCGTCCCTAATTGCACGGGGACCCTTGGTACTAAATAAAGAATACTTAAGAAACGCATCTTTAGTTCTCCCTTTCTGTCTAAAAGTTTTCTTCTAAACTCTTATCAGAGAGTCCTCCACGATATTAAACTTTCTACATTCTACTTTCTACTTATTATAAGATTGGGCGATTATAAGGCCTACAAAGGTTGATTAAAAGGCTACAAAGGTTGTAAGTTTTATCTTTCTTGACTTATACATACGAAAAATGATCAGTGGCGGGTTACGGTTGTATCTCGAAAGCAAGAGAGGAAAATCCCTGTGTATAGAAGAGAGGCTCAATCTACTTCAAGGACAGCGTCTTCGACGTACCACTATAACCAGGCCACAATCTAGCTTTACATGATATATGATTATTAGGTTTAATGAATCTTGCATATTTATACAAACTTGATAATTATTTTCTAACACATGACAGTTAGGATTTTTTTTTTTTTTTTTGCATTCATAATTAGGATTTTGGAGTTGAGTTATAAATAACTTGATGAAACTCCTCCAAAGCCAAACAGGCCCTAAAAAATATGATAAGGAACGGGTGTACCCTAAGAAGTTCTTGTGACTTCAATTCAGGTAAGAGTGCGGATATCTGTTGAAGGAGAGGGGGCAATAACTAATAAGTCATGGACAGAGGCAGGTAAGAAAGAACCATACTGTTAATTTCACTATAGAGGTGACGTGTAAGAAAACAAAATGGGGAAACGATTTATGTAGGATGTAGACAACCCCAAAGATTTGGAATAAAAGATTTATTTTTGTTTTTAGTAGTTTGTAGATTCAGTAAATACGCAGAATGATGTATCTCATGCACTCCTTATAAGACAAGCTTTCTAGTTACTATACATAATGTTGATAGTCAAAAAAATAGCCGAGTACTATGAAAACATGCTAACCTTGAAACCACAGCCAGAAACGCAAGCATGAAAACATTCCTGCATGCACAAAGCAAGTTATAATAATTGACAAGTGACCAAAAAAAATTAAAAGAAAGAAAAAAAAAGCTTCTTTTTTTGGGGTAGAAATAGAAGAAAGAAAGCTAGTCATTAAAAAAAAGCTTTTATAACCACGAGTAGGCACCAACAAGTCATACTCAGCTTTTTTAGTTCTAATATTAAAAGGTGTTTATTATACAAAGTGGACCGAGTAAGTCCATTATACATGACGCTGAGAAGAATCTGGGAATGTAATTCATTGGCTTTTTCTATGCTTTAGAGATTGAGTGGATCCTCAATGAAAAAGTGGCCCCGCTAGGTTATAAATCTTAGCGAAGCTTTTGTTCATATACCAAATTTCTATAGCAACACTTGTTATACATGACGATGACAAAGCTTCTTAAGCTAATATATAATGCAGACAAATATGGAAAGTGAATATAAGGCAAAGAATAATCACTAACATGAAAAATCTTCTGACTATTGAAATAGACTATGCATGCAAATCTTTATCAGCAGATCACCATGCAACGCATCAATTTTTAAAATGTCGTAAATAATAATTATGGATCCTATTCTATAAACGGAATGGAGAGTAACAGTCACAATCCATTAATAAACCACAGACTTCATTCGTTGTCTGATAACTATTTTTTCCCGGGAACATTTGTTGTATAAACTTACAAAGAGAATATGAACACTAAATGTGTATGAATCGTTTGGTTCAATTTTTATCTACGGCCATCTTTGTCATCCAAACAGAATGAACCAAATTTAAGGACATATTCGAATTTGAAATATAAAGGATTTTCCTTTTTTGGATATACAAGATCAACGAATAAAAAGTTGAGTAAATGTATAACAAGAATTTAAAGCTTGGGATCATAGAACATCAAATATTACAAATCAAATAAGTATGTTCCAAACGAGATAAATGGCAAGCAAAGAAGCAAGCCTACAGGTTGCTTTGTACGAGAAACGATGTTAGATTTGCAATTGGGTACTTGCATAAACAAGCCAAGTACCTATTGGGACAAATTTCCTAGATTCTAAATTATAAACATATGAAAATCATCTAAACTATACTTTATATGAAGTACGGTTCTGAATCATTACTGGATGCAAAAATGGAAAAAATGTATGGGCATACTTAGTAATATATTGAGGTATTACAAGTTCAATATGTGTAGTGCATATGTACATAACAACAGTCTGTACTTAATTAATACAAGTCCCGCTTCGAGAGAGTTATAAATTCAAATATGGCACATTACATAATCTAAATCCTAAGCTACAACAGAATCAACAGTTGAGGTAGTGAGACCAACCAAAGAGAAATTTTCATCGCCAGGAGATCTGTCTATGTAAGCGCTCCACTGCTGATCCTTGAAAACTGGATCCTTATAGCATATCTCATTACACTCTCCGATGCCTAAAATTTTGATGATGATGATGAAAGTAATAAGTTAACAAGAAACATATCTAGGAGAACTTTTTAGGGGGTTAATATTTACTAAACATCTCTAGCACACAACATGGGCGATGAGTTCAGATTATTTTTAGGTATTAATAGACAAGTGCGCATAAAATGACAATCCAAGCTGCAGAAGAGCCTAAGTTCTCTGTGAAGTGTTCAAATAAAGGTTTCTTGTCTTCATTGCACATACTGCTTATATTTGATACTTGCTGTCATTTCCTGCAGTTTTCTTTGTACCAATTTCCACATAAAGAAGCATGTTCTTTTAGTAGCACAAGCCTTTGAGGTGAGTTTGTTTTGAGCTCTTTTATTAAAATTCTTTGGTGTCGCCTTACTCCGCAGTCCTATTCAGTAATTACGACATCCTCGGCCATGTTCGTAATATGAAGTACCGGATAACAACTTTCTGAATTTGACCACATCTAAATGCCTTTATCTCACATTCTTAACTTTATTAATTGCCAACAATAGGCGGGAGTTAACTAGAATGGTTACGTACAACTGAGGTCAACCTAATGACGCTTCATGTGCCAATTCTACCAAACATTAGTTTCTTTAACGCTTTCTAGTAAACAATCATAATTCCATTCCTCATTCTCCAATTTCTCAAAAGTACTACCAATATATGGCACCAGCTTAATGTTATTTAACTACAAGAAACTATACCCGTTTTTCACGAAACCGCCAAAAACTTCGTAAACTAAAGCAAGTAGGAAAAACTTACATACCAACTTTACCCGTTCTTCACTAAACCACCATAACAGCGATTCCCAAATTCCGATAAAGCCGTTATGCTGATCTAGTAAATACACGTAAAATTCACTTCCAAAATTCACTACCTTGTTGCTTTTTATGTTTATGAAACAACAATATAACATTGGCATTAAAACAAACAAATGATATGCAAACGATGCAACATCATCAAACACAAATTCAAGAAAAGTAAAGAGAGAAGCTTACATTCATCCCAGGTCTCTCCATCAGCATCGCATCCCTTCTTGCAGAAAACTCTCCCTACAAACAACCATCAACTACAAAATTAAACCTACACTAATCATCAAAAATCAAGAAAAAATCAAGGAACCCAATTGTGGCAAACTCAATTGGGATGAGAATTAGAGAAACTCATTAAGAAATTGATGGTCAAAATCAATCAAAAAGTTGTAAACTTCTCATCTTTTTGCCAAAAAAAACCTAAAAATTTAGAGATACGAACAAGGAATCTGAATCAATGCGGCGTATTTCTTCGTGCAGCAGCTGCCACAAGGAGGAGTCCAATCCTTTGGAAACATTTCCTCTCTCTCTTCCTCTAATTTTCCCTTTAAAAAATTCCTTTTTTGGTGCCCTTTTCTTGCTCTTTTAAGAGATGAAGAGAGAGAAAATTAGGGAGAGGAGGGAGGAAAACCCCCCGAAATAAATGCATCAATTAATTCTTGAAATTGGATTAAATTTAGAAAGAAAGACAAAAAAAATAAATAAAAAAGAAAGGAACTTTGTAGGAGGACACTTGCAGCGCTGTTCTAGCCCATGCCATTTTTTAGATTTTTGGGAATATTTGTATTTACTTACCATGTTTAAGTATGATTTGATCATTTGTGAAAAAATAATATTCTCATATTTGGTATGCAAAAGGATACCTTAATATTATGGCATTTTCAGTATATTTTTTAAAAATTATATAACTACATCACGATGTTATATACAATTATGAAAGCGAAGAAGATGATGTCGATGGTCGTAAGCCATGGTTTTCATGGCAGAGAAGGTGTCAGTCATAGCGTTGATGGTAATCACGGAGGATGCTATAACGGTAGCAGCAAGATACATAGATTCCGGCTCACTTCAAACTTTCGTATGGGCTAAGTATAACGTACTAAACATCAAAAATAACTCTTATATGTCAAATTTTTGTTTGCCATCAGGTAGTTCAAATATCTTTCCAAACCTAATATGATCACATTTTGTTATGTGTGTATTCATTTAGGAAAGGTCAAAGCCCATCTATAAAAATACTTATCATTTGATATTTTTCTCTCCAGACTAGGATACATTTTCTCATTTCAATTTAAGGCCCGTTTGGTTGGGCGTTTTGAGCTCTTAAAAGCCCTTTTGGAGCTAAAAATATACTTTTGAAAAAAAAATACCAAAAAGGCCATATGTCCAAAAGCTCTTTTGGAGCTAAGAAAAAGAAGAAAATCTTCTTTTTTCAGAACCTAAAAAATGAAGTTTTCGGGAAAAAACTCTTCCTGAATTTTTTTATTCTTATCATCTACTCCTCATCATCATCTAGGCCTGACCTTTGCACTTGATTTATCTTCTCATCATCTCCCCAGTTTGAAGGCCTAGGTGATCGAGATCCCCAGATCGAAACCCTAAAAGTTGATGACAACGAAGAACCCTAGACGATCGAGGGCCCCGAGCTCGATGCGATCATCGAGAGGTTGATCGATGAAATCCAAGTTTTGAGCTTCATGTATTAGGCGATCGAAGCCTCTCAACTTCAACGAAAAATCCATAGATCGAGAGAATGGATCTCAATTTTTTTTCTGCAAATATTTTTGTGCAAATCATTTGATCTTTGTGAATCTTTGGAAGTAAATTATAAATTAAAAAAGATGATGTTTTATTTCACTGATTTCTCTCAAATATTAAGAAAAATGATGCCCCTTATGGTTATTTAAACCGTCAACGGCACTTCTGCAACTCCTAACAGTTTTTTGAAGCAAACAATTTTTCAAATCAAAAATCACATTTTACAACAGCACTTTTACCTAAAGAGCTTTATTCAACAGCATTTTTGCTAAAAACTCTTTTCGCAACAGCCCAACTAAACAGGCTCTTAATCGTCTTATTAAGACGTCCAGGTGCATATAGAAGAGCCAATTGCCATATAAGAAAAGAGAAATTTACTTTGATTATAAAATTGATCATTTATATTGAAAAAGGTGAGCATTAAAGTGAGAAAGGAACAAGCGACTGACTGCGCAACATGGCTTCAGTTCACATGTGAAAGTGAATTTCGAAGGGCGTCCACGGGTGCACAGGGCCGGAACCCAGTATGTTCGCCTGCTGGGCCGAGTGTCTGCCCACTTTAGAGCCTTCACCTTCAGAGGGGGAAAAGAAGAAGAAGAGCATCATGCTTCAAAACGAAAGGTCGTAGAAGAACCTCCATTTGTTGTTGCCAAAGACAATCCTATATGCTCTAATACATTTCTCCTCATAGAACTAAAACGGTGAAGGCATAAACCAAATAGGAGCATATCGAGACTCATAATCAAGGGCCAATACTTCAGGCGGAAAGTATATGGTTCAATGAGTCTTTTCGCAATGTTAAACACCCAATGAACCCGAACATTCCGTAATCTATAAAATATATACAGTTTGATTTTATCCCTCTAGCTATCTCTGTCACAGAAAAGAGTGAACATATGTGATAGAGGTTTGGATCTTCTTCAGATGTTGTCCTCCGTCGATCTGTCGCGAGCATTGGTGAACGGCTGAGATTGGTGTTGAGGGTTGCCTCCTTGAGCGTGTGGATCTCAGTAGGCTTGTTTCGAGGCGAAGCCGAGCTATCTGCAAAAGAAGTCTCGGGGTGGTTGTACCACCGTGGACCCTCCGACGATCGAGTTAGCCGAGGAATTTGGACAGAGTAGCGGCTTATTGGAATAAAAATGCGTTACCTGAGTCGTCTGAGAGAGGGATTTTTATAGTGGTCGCTTGGAGCGAGCTGGCGCGAGATCTTCGCCGTCGGTTACGCCCCTGACGTTACGCCTGCATGAATGACGGGATCCTCCCATTAACGACGAGAAACGCTCGTTAATGGGAGGATACGACGACGTAGAACGCGGGATGTTGGGTGGCGGATATCTCGCTTTTGGCGAGATGCGTGGAGCCGTAGCAGAGACGCTTGGGCTCTGCGTCCTTGGTTGCTCAGTAGAACTGAGGAGGCTTAGCTCGGCGGGAGGCACGAGGAGAGCGGGAAGCCGAGCAAGCTCGGTTCTGTGATAGCTCGGAGGCGAGTAGGGAGGGCTGAGGAAGCTCAGCGTGTATGAGGACTCGGAGACGAGCCGATGGTTATTTGTAAGGTGATCATAGGAGTGTTCAGGGATCCATCGAAGGTCGGATCATGCCTCGAGACGATAGCCCGGGGAAGACCTTCAATGCATCGTGTTTGCTCTTGTCCCGTGAACCCCGGGACACATCATCTACCACGTGTCATGACCTGGGGAGTTCCCACTTATGAGTATCAACATTAGTCCCCCACTCTCGTACTAACCTATTTATGGGTCAGGTCGATAGTGGTCTGGATCGGTTTCCCGGGCTTAGCCTGTTGTCAAGAATTTGTCAGCGCGGATTTCCACGGCCACTCGGCGTAGGGCAGTTGCGTCGTTCAGATCTTTGAGCACGCGTGTCATATCCCGGGCGCTTAGATCTCTGCGCGTATCTTGGATGACGTTAGAAGATCAGGGGAAAGGATCGTGCATTTAAAGAGGAGCACAGATTCGCTTGCACGTCTGTTAAGGCGCAGGCCACGCGTCCGACGCGGATTGGCGGACGTGATAGGCTGTCACTGTCGCCTACGCTCGAAGGGACGTCTCCAATGGTCGTTCGACACGTGGGGCTTCGACGGCTGGCAGACGCGAAGCTTCGTTTTGGCGGGAAACGATCTGAGCCGTTGGATACTTCCCCCAAGCAGTATAAATAGGAGTGGGATCTCCCTAGGGTTCATACTTTCGCCACTATTTTCCTTTGCTGCGAGAGATTGCTCGGCGCTTCGTCCGTCAGATCGGATCCTTCGCGCTCTTTCCTTGGAGAACTCCTTCCCTTGAATCAGGTTAAATGTCTTCTTCTGAGAAGTCTGTTGAAATAGTTAGGGTAGAGTCTAGGGTGTCTTTCACCTCTTCCCAAGAGGATTCCCTTGTTGCTTCCTCATCGTCGGGCCCGCCCCGTAGAGTCAGGGCTACCCGCGCCGCTAGCCGCCCGGCTGCGACGAGGGTCCCTAAGGTGCGCATCGGGAACGCCCGCGATGCGCCCTCTGTCTTGAGGGATCTGGACGAGCTTGCCGATATTCGGTCTCGTTTCCATATCCCCTCTGACTATTTGCTCCGTTTGGCAAAGAGGGGCGAACGGGCGGACCAAGTGCAGGGGAAGGAGATTGCCCTGTATTTGGAGGCGTTCCGTGCGGGAATGCGTCTGCCCTTTCCAACCGAGGTATACGGGATACTTCGTTGTTTCCAACTCTCGTTGGGCCAACTTGCGCCGAACTCATGGAGAATCCTCCTCTGGTTTCTTGTCCGGTTGAAGCTTGAAGAGATCCCCTTCAGCTTGACCCTTTTTACTTCCTTTCTCTGCTATAAAAATCACCCCGGCACCAGCAAGAACGAGCCGAGCTGGATGTATTTTTCCTTTAAAAATACAAAGGTAGGGTGGCCGGGTCGGGTGTGGTGGTCGTTCCTTCTTCCGTCCATGACCGGAAAGAGAAGTTTGTATTCGTCGGGCCATCTGAGGGTGAGGACTGGCATGTGCCTGTACAGTGGCACAGGGCCGACTGCTCATGGGAGAAGCAGTCGTCCTCTCCCGAGGCGAGGGCGGTGTCCACGTGGGAGCCGATCCAGTGGGCCGACGTCTTTCTTTCCGAGCAGGTCTTTAGCTGGACTGGGCTCAGCCCCACGCGCTTTGTGGGTAAGTTAGGAGATTGGACAACCTATTTAGACTTGAGCAATTTACTTTTTGCCCTTCTTGCATCACTAACTTCTCTGTGCTTTCTCCCTTTACAGGACACATAGACCGGTCCAAAATTCTGGCTGCCATATCCACCACGGCTCGGAAGAAGGCCGGGGGCGTGGTCTTGTCCCAAGCAGGCCCGAGCTCGGACCTGAAACCGTCCCCACCGGCGAAGTCCCCCGCAACGCCCCGGGCCCCCGATGACCGTCGCGGGGGCAGCCAGAAGCACGCTCGAGACCTGGAACCCCGGGCGAGGGAGGAGGTGACCGAGGTCCCCCTCAAAAGGAAAAGGGCGGTCTCCCGCACGCCGTCGACTGATATCCCCGAGGGGATTCCGTTGCAGGAGGGGGACGTCTGCTTCGTGGTCCCCTTCGGGGCTTTCCGTCGCTGACAGCTTACTCACGAACATGGAGCAGTCGGTCGGGGGAAAGATTCCGCGGGGGACCCTGAAGGACCAAGTGGCCGCCATCACTCAGGAGGCTGTTCAGGTCGGTATTTGTTTAATTGTTGTCTTGATTGCCCTTTCTTAGCCCGGACACCTCTAAATCCATCTGTTGCTTCCCTTAGGTCCTCCAACATTGTGCCCTCATCGTCAACATGGAAGCCGAGGAGATTGCCCCGGCCATGAGGAAGGTGGGGGAATCGTTTTCGGAGGCGGAGGATCCGCGCCTTCGGCTGCTGCAGGAGAAGGAGAAGACGGCCGCCTTTGAGACCCGGTTGGCCGCCGGGGATCTCATGCTCTCCAAGAGCCAGGAGTCCTACCGGCTCATGGGTGAGTCCCACCGAGCCATGGAGGGCAAATTGGAAAAGCTGGGTAAGCGTCGCGCCTTAATGAAGAAGGTGAGGGGCGCCAGCAAGAGGGAGACCGAGGCAATGCTTGAGGCGGCGAAGATCGCCGAGCTTCGGGCCCGCAAGTCAGTGGACGCGTACAAGGCGTCAGACCAGTTCTACACCGACCTCGGCGAAGCCTCCGCTATCGTTTGGCATGCATCCCTTGATGCTGTCAAGGAGTTGATGCTGGAGTTTGCCGACGGTGAGCTTCGTGCTCGGGTCCCTCTCTTGGTGGAAGCGCCACAGGCGGCTGGTGTCGGAGGCGGGGCGGCAGCGGAAGCAGAAATCCCGACCCCTGAGGGCGGTGCCGAACAAGGCGAGGTCCCGGCGGAGCCTGCTGCCTGAGCTCCTCTTTTTTTTCTTTTTCTTATTTTGTAAGCTTTTGGGCAATTTTTGTAAGGCTGAGGAGCCCCGAATACCCTGTAAAGGATTTTTAGAACATAAATAAAACTGGGTTTATCTTCCTCTGCGTGGCAATGTTTTTCTTGTGTAAGTACTTGAGTTTGTCGGTCTCTTCCTCGATGCAAATGTTAGGCCATAGGTCAATGACCGACCTTTTAAATGACGATCTCACGTCGAGTGTAAGCCAATTAGTTGTCAAGTACAGGAAGGCCGGTGTCCTCCTGCCCCAGAAGTCGAAGTGACGATCGTTCACTTAGGATACATCGGGAGACTTCTTCGAGTAGGAAGGAGTGTAAGCCATTCCTTAGAGTCGGTTCTTAGCGTTAGGAGAACAACAGCCAAGTCAGAGTTGGTTGGCGTCGGCAGGTTCTCCCTTTACGCGGTTCCCAAACCCCCGTCTTGGGATGGTAAGACTTCACCACTCGGAGATTAGCCGAGTAGGGATATGCGCGGTCGCCCTTTGGTGGGGTGTTGATCCTTGGCGTCGGTGGGTAGGAGTGTACCTGCCAAGAGTCGACCGAGCAGGGAGGCTGCTCGGTGGCCTCTTGATGAGGGCTTCGATCCTCAGTATCAGTGGGTAGGAATATGACTGCTAGGGATTGACCGAGCAGGGAAGCTGCTCGCTGGCCTCGTGAGGAGGGCTTCGATCCTTAGCGTGGGTGGGCAGGATGTGCCCGTTAAGGATTGACCGAGCAGGGAAGCTGCTCGATGGCCTCGTTAGGAGGGCTTTGATCCTTAGCGTAGGTGGGCACGATGTACCCGCTAAGGATTGACCGAGCAGGGAAGCTGCTCGGTGGCATTGTGAGGAGGGCTTCGATCCTTAGCATTAGTGGGCACGATGTGCCCGTTAAGGATTGACCGAGCAGGGAAGCCGCTCGGTGGCCTCGTGAGGAGGGCTTCAATCCTTAGCGTAGGTGGGCACGATGTGCCCGCTAAGGACTGACCGAGCAGGGAAGCTGCTCGATAGACTCGTGAGGAGGGCTTCAATCCTTAGCGTAGGTGGGCACGATGTGCCCGCTAAGGATTGATCGAGCAGGGAAGCTGCTCGGTGGCCTCGTGAGGAGGGCTTCGATCCTTAGCGTTAGGTAGGCAGGATGTGCCCGCTAAGGATTGACCGAGCAGGGAAGCTGCTCGGTGGCCTCGTGAGGAGGGCTTCAATCCTAAGAGTAAGTGGGCACGATGTGCCCGCTAAGGATTGACCGAGCAGGGAAGCTGCTCGGTGGCCTCGTGAGGAGGGCTTCGATCCTTAGCGTTAGGTGGGAAGGATGTGCCCGCTAAGGATTGACCGAGCAGGGAAGCTGCTCGGTGGCCTCGTGAGGAGGGCTTCGATCCTAAGCGTGGGTGGGCAGGATATGCTTGCTAAGGATTGGCCGAGCAGGGAAGCTTCTCGGTGGCCTCATGAGGAGGGCTTCGACCCTTAGCGTAGGGGGGCAGGATGTGACTGGTAAGGATTGACCGAGCAGGAAAGCCGCTCAGCGGCCTCATGGGGGCGTCGGTTAGTCTTCCTTGACCCGTAAACCCTGGAAGAGAGACTGTCGCGGACAACACGTGGCAGAAACGCACAGGCGAGACGCGACGCTCCAAGATCCGCGTCGTTCTGACTTCCATTGACCGCGTAGGGGCTCGTGAGGTACGGCATGGTCGCCACACGACAGCTCTATATTGGGAAATCTGAAAATATCCCGCGATTCACGCCGATGTGCGCGCAAATTTTGGCCTTTAGGGATTCTGTTGAAGCTATAAATAGTGAAGGCATGTTGGTTTCTTTCAGCGTTGCATTTCTGAAAATGGCCAGGCTCATCTACTCTATCGAAGAGATCATCTCCTGCGACGACATGTACCTTTATGATCAGAAGTGCATGGAAGAGACGTACCAAACGGTGGTCGAACGCATAGAGGGCCACTTCGGCCGCCTACTTCCTCGGCGGTCACCTTTCCTCCAATTGCTCATGTACGCAATTTGGAGGATGTCCCCAGGTTTGTTCAACGCCTTGTCTCCGCAGCTGCAGGACGAGGCGCTCGATAAGTTGCACACGCTCTACATCCGAGGCCTCATCTCGAAGAACAGACACGATTGATCGGCGGCCCTTCTTTTGGAGTGTTTCCAAAAGAGGCAGATCGCGGACTCTTGCTCGGCGAGCGGGAGCTCTGGTGCTTCCGTGGCGTCTCGGGTCCGTGGGCAACATCAGAGGGAGCGGGCTGAAGAGGCTAGGGCTCGGCTGGCGGAAATCTCCTTAGAGTACCATCAGCAGTGCTTTCTCGACCCCCTACCCCCCCTCTGTTGTAATTTTTGTAAGGCTGGGGAGCCCATAATACCTCTTAATGAATAAAATTCTTCTTTTCTGATGTGTCTTGTCTTCTCTTATCTCTTAGCATTTTGCATTTTCTCTCAGAAATGAATCTAGGGATCTCGAAACCGTGAAAGAGAATAAAATTTATGGAAGAAGTTTCTTATAACTTGGGAGATTTAATAAAAACTACATTGCTACGAAAAGAAGAAAATACATTCATTTGTATAGTTTGAGTTTTTCAGCGTTGTAGGGCCAAAGAAACTTTCGTCCCTCTGCGTCTAGTAAGCGGTAGGCGCTACCGGGCAATACTTCGGAGACGAGGAAAGTGCCGTCCCATTTCGGTGAGAACTTGTGCAGTCTTCCCTGATATATGAATTCGTTTCGCCTTAAGACCAAATCTCCTGTCTTGAAGGCGCGATACTTAACTCGGGCGTTGTAGTAGCGAGCAGTTTGTTGTTGATAAGCGGCGGCTTTGATTTGTGCTCGGTCCCGCTTCTCTAGCAAGATGTCCAAATTAGTCCGGAGCGCCGAGGTGTTTGCTTCGTCATCGAAGTGTTCGACTCTGTAACTGGGCAGTCCGATCTCCGCTAGGACCATTGCCTCGGTACTGTAGCAGAGGCTGAAGGGGGTCTTTCCCGTGGGCGTCTTCTTCGATGTGCGTAAGGCCCATAACACTCGTGGTAGTTCTTCGACCCAGCTGCCCTGTCTTCCTTCTAAACGAGTTCGAAGACCTTGTATGACGCCTCGGTTAGCAACCTCGGCCTGCCCGTTGTATTGAGGATGCGCGATCGCGGCAAACTTCATTAGTATGTGGTATTCGCTGCAGAACCCTTTGACTTTGTCGTTTTCGAAATTCGCTCCGTGGTCGGTAACGATGCACCTCGGGATCCCGAATCGGGAGATTACGTTGTTCTGCAGGAATTTGATGGTCGTGGTGGTGTCCGGTTTTCTGATGGGGACGGCCTCAATCCACTTCGTGAAATAGTCTACCAAGACGAGGATGTATTTTTGCCCGCCCGTACCTGTGGGGAGTTGGCCCACCATGTCCATCCCCTACTGGGCAAACGGCCAGGAGGAGGTGAGGGCCGTTAGCTCGGTAGCCGAAAGACAGGTTATGCTGCCATGGAGTTGACAGTTTTTGCATCTTTTGACGAGCTTTTGAGCGTCTTGGTGAATTGTCGGCCAATAGTACCCTTGGAGCAGCGTCTTTTGTACTAAGGTATGGGCCCCTTGATGCGCTCCACCGACCCCTTCGTGTATCTCACGCAAGATATAGTCGGCTTCGTGGGGGTCGACGCACCGGAGTAGAGGCTGTGTGTATGACTTCTTATAAAAGTTTCCATTGCTCTAGACGAAATGGCGGGCTTTAGCTCGAAGGCGATGGGCTTCCTTTCGGTCCTCTGGAAGTGTACCTTCCTTCAGGACTCTACGAGGGGCTTCCTCTAATCCCGGCCTTCCTCCTGAGTAGTATATACTTGAAGCGTCGCCTTTCTGTCTTCCATGTTGGGCCGCGGCAAGACTTCGTAGGGGATATTCCTCTTATTGTTAGCCGTATAGGAAGAGGCTAGCTTGCTCAGGGCGTCGGCCTGGGCGTTCAGGTGCCGAGGAATCTGCTTCACTTGGACTTCGTCGAAACTTTTTCGTAGTCTCTTTACCTCGGCTAAGTACTTCACCATGAGTGGCTATTGGGCCTCAAAGCGCTCGGTCACTTGGCTGACGACTAGGGCGGAGTCGCTGTGAATTCGGATCTTCAGCCCCACCCCGAAAGTGATTCGCAACCCGGCGAGCAAGGCTTCGTATTCCGCGGCGTTGTTTGATGCTCTAAACTCGAGCTTCAAAGAGTACTCCATTTCTGCCTTGTTCGGGCCTCGAATGATAAGGCCGGCTTCGCTCCCCTCCTCGGTAGAGGATCCATCGACGTAGAGGATCCAGTAAGGGATGGAGTCGGGCACTTTCTCGACCGAGGGTCGGGACCCAGGGACAGGCGCCGACGCTGCTTCCTTGTTGGGGATAGTACACTCGACAACAAAGTCTGCCAGGACTTGCGCTTTGATGGCTTGCCTGGGGCGGTATTTGATGTCAAACTGGGATAACTCCTACCTCCATTTCTCCGGACGACCAGACGATTTTAGGGAGACGAGAATAGCCCCTATGGGCCGCTCGGTGAGGACAAGAATGGTGTCTGTCTGGAAGTAGTGCCGTAGCTTCCTTGAAGCGACGATAAGCGCCAAGACGATCTTTTCTATGGCCGGGTACCTCATTTCCTCATCTTTAAAGACATGGATCACGTAGTAGACCGGCTTCTGCACTCTTTCGACTTCTCGGACGAGCATCGATCAAGCAGCATGATTGGATATCGTAAGGTACAACAATAGCCCGTCTCTTTCGATTGGCCAGGTGAGCAGTGGGGGAGTTGCCAGGTGTACTTTGAGTTGCTCAAAAGCGTTTTGACACCCTTCCGACCATTCGAACCTTGGGATCTTTCTCAAGGCTTTAAAGAATGGGAGACACTTTTCTCCGGATCTCCACATGAAGCGACTAAGAGCGACCACTCTCATCGTAAGTCGCATGATCTCCACGTTGCTCTTTGGCGTGGCCATGTTGAGAATGGCGCCGATCTTCTCCGGGTTAGCTTCGATTCCTCGATGGGTAACCATGAACCCGAGGAATTTCCCGCTAGTGACTCCGAACACGCACTTGGCTGGATTCAGCTTCATTTTGTCTTGCGGAGGATGTCGAATGTCTCGCCAAGATCCTTGGCGTGCTCGTCCGACGAGGTTGATTTCACGAGCATGTCGTCGACGTAAACCTCCATATTGCTTCCGATATGGGGTTTGAACATTTTGTTAACCAGGCGCTGGTATGTAGCCCCGGCGTTTTTGAGGCCGAAGGATATCACTTTGTAGCAATATACCCCTCGGTCCGTGGTGAACGCGGTTAGTTCTTCATCTGCCGGGTTTATATGGATCTGGTTGTAGCCGGAGAAAGCGTCCATGAAACTGAGCAATTCGTGGCCTGCCGAGCTGTCCACAAGCTGGTCTATCCGAGAGAGGGGATAGTTGTCTTTCGGGCAGGCCTTGTTCAAATCTGTGAAGTCGACGCACATGCGCCACTTCCCACTCGCCTTTTTAACTATGACCACATTCGCCAGCCATTCCGAGTAGGCCACATTTCGAATGAAGTTGGCTGCAAGCAACCTAATGACCTCGTCCTTGATCGCCTTTTGTTTGATCGGAGCGAAACTTCGCTTCTTTGTCTGACGGGTCGGGCCATCGGGTCGACCCCGATCTTGTGCGTGATTACCTTGGGGTCGATCCCGGGCATGTCATCAGGCGCCTAGGTGAACACGTCCGAGTTTCCTCCAAGAAATTGGATCAAGTCTTCACGCCGGGCTCCCGTTAAAAGGGATCCGATCTGGACAGTTCGTTCCTTGTTCCCCTCGACGAGGGGGACCTCTGTTAGCGCCTCCATCGGGGGCCCTTGGATTTCTTTTTGTTCGTCACGAGTATCCAAGGACCCCTGGAAATCATTTGCGCTTCCGAGGCCGTCGCTTTGCTCTTTAGTAGTGGATGTCGCCGTGAAGCATATCTTGGCAATTTGCTGGTTCCCGTAGGCCCGACCTATCCCACCTTGATCCAACGGAAACTTGATCGCGAGGTGGTAGGTCGAGATTTGAGCCTGAAGAGAGTTGATCATCGGGCATCCCAAGAGTATGTTGTAGGACGAGGGGATCCTGGCGACGATGAATTCCACCGGTACTGTCTTCGTATGGCCCGCTTCCCCAATGTTAAAGAGGAGGGTAACCACTCCCTCGGCCGGGATGGAGTGGTTGATAAACCCTGATAGGATGTGGGTGGTTGGCCGTAGGTCTGATGGGCCGAGCCCCACACGCTGGAAGCAGTCATAGAAAAGGATATCTGCCAAGCTTTCTGGGTCGACCAATATCCTTTGAACCTCGTAGCGGTGGACCCGTGCCGTAATCACGAGGGGGTCGTTGTGAGGCAAGGATATACCGTAGAGGTCTTCATCAGTGAAGATGATGGGCTTAGCGGCCTTGCATTTCTTCCGGGGCTGGTCGCTTGTTCCTTCGAAGGATAGGAGGCGACGAATCTCGCCAGCCCTATCTGCACACCCCGAAGAAACGACCATGATTTGGCCGATCGTTAATTCGCCGGGAAGGGGATGGTTGTCGTGCTCTCTGTCTTCCTGTCGTTTTCCCGCAGGTACTTCGCCAGGTGGCCCGAGCGGATCAAATCCTCGATATAGTCGCGGAATTGTTTGCGGTTCTCGGGCAGGAGTCCCTGCGGCCTATAGAAGGCGCAGTACGAGCCTTGGGTCCGTTTAGCCGCTCTATTGGTGTCCGGAGGGAGCTTGAAGAATCGCTCGCCCTTCGCCTTGTAACAACTCTAAACTTTCTGTACAATTTTTTCAAAAATACAGAAAGGGGTACTTGAACCTGAGCACAAGTTATAAATTTGATTTGCTTTTGAACAGCAAGAAGGAGCTTGTAGCTCATTGGTAATACCTTGCACTGCTGAACCAAAGCACCACAGTTCAAATCCCATCAGCCACACATTATTTTTAATTTGATTTCTTTTAATCTTTTTACAAGCCCAAGAGTCTACACGTGCATAACCCGTAAAACCAAGAGTCACACATAAAACAAACGGGTCCACGAGATAGACCAAGCGACAAGGGACACGTGGCATGGAGACTCGGGCCGGCGACTCGCCCGACTCGGCCGGCGACGCCGGCCCGACTCAGCCCGATCCCATTTTTTCTTCAGTTCCCAGAGACCTTTGGCCTACCCCACTCCCTCTGCACCATTTAAAATCTCTGAAATTAAACAGAGAATTAAAACACCCATTTTAATTTTTTAAATGCAAAAATTAAATACAATTTTTATCACACTCTTTCATTTACCCTAAACCCTAATTTTTCCTATAAATACCACACCTAAAATCACCCCTCCTCGCTTCCAAATCTCTGTCCAAACTCTCAAGAAAATTCCATAGACTTTTTGTGTGCAAGTGGAGTTAGCAAAAGGCGAACCTCCGACGAACTTCCGACGACGATCGGAGGAGTTTCCGGCGACGAAACGATGTACTCGTGTTTCCCCAATCTTCCTCTTCCTCTTCCTCTTCTCTTTACCCTAAACCTTTAAGTCCCCTTCTCTCTCTTTCACTATTCTCAAATTCTTAACTATTAAAATGTGTCGGAAGCGGAGTTATCCGGCTTCCGATTATCTTTTCTTTTAAAAATACAATATTTTCTTAATAACAAACCTACAACTTTTGATATATTGTTTAATACTCATTAACTAAGACAATAGAACAAGTTTGACATTAAAATAATAACCGTAGCAAGTTTTATTCCACTTTTACAGTAAAATACCTTTATATTTCATATCGACGTGTTTATATCTTTTAACCATGCTAGCTTTAGAAAACTCATGAGGTAATGACCTATCTCCTCATAACACTCATATGTAACATAACACGATGGAATTTGGGAACATAGTTTTGGGGAAAATACGATTTTACACATAACTGCCTCCGACTTATAAAAAACATTTTTCTACAAGATGTGTATTTTTAACAAATCTTTTCAATGTGCCGCTAAAACCTATTTCGGGGAACCCGTTCGGGATCGTGCGGATTATCGCACATCCTCGGGCTTAGTAGTGCGAGATGCAGACCTCCGCAAGGAGCATACGGTCTCGAAAGATTTAAAATACAATTTTCTTTAGAAAAATGTGATTTCTATTATAAATAAAACTTATATTTTTAATAAATAAATATATATGTAATTAATATCAAAATATCTATTTTTAATATTTATAATATTTTACATTTCCAAAAAATTCAAGAAAAACGTTCCATTTACAAGAAAATACCAAACAATTCTAATATTACAAATAAATACCATATATTATGAAATTATGTTTATTTCACTAGAAATGTCACATTGATAAAATATACATCAATAAAAACTCTAAAGACGATAATAAAATACGTGAAGTGTATTTTGAAAATTATACAAAATTATTTTTACATAAAACCCCCTCAAGTTATACTAAATTAAAATAAGGACCCTAGTAAACATAGGTTTAAGCGGAACCGGTCTCTTGAGCCTCAGGGAGCCGGAGATATGGGTGCTTGTCTATTTAAGGTATACAACTTAACAAACGGTGTTATCAACACGGTAATCGTCTTTGAAAAAGACCAAAATCCCGCTGTCCATGTGCAGCGGTTACCGATAGCACCATAACATAATTCAGGATTCAATTTCTTTTCTAATTGTCTGACTCAGACCGAGTCTCGATATAATTAATCTGATTTGAATATGATTCAAGTACAATTACAATTCAACATGAATCCATGAATCTATATATTCAATCTGTTCAATCTAATCAATCTAGATTGACTGAACCGAACCATGGATATACATCCATCTACATGATTCTCCAATTAAATCCATTTACTGATATCATGGTTTCGGCAAGTCATCCATCTATACAATTCAATTTACAAGAGAATACAATACAAGCAATACAAACAAGACATCGCGGGGTTAATAAGGGGTAGATTGGTACGGAAGGTGTTAGAAGTGGCACGAGATTGCAACCATTAAGACACCTAACCTGAATTCAATTGCCGTTGTTCCGGGTATTATCACGGAGCCTTGTACTCTTGATTCCGTCCACCTTAGTCTATGGTCTATCGAGACTCCTCTCGTATACACTGACCTCTTCTGTACCAAGCTACAAACAACAGCGTTAACACTAAATACAATATTATAACAATATAATACCACTTTAAAAGTTACGCACTCTCTCTCTCTATCTATTCTACTTCTCTCTTATCTTTGGGACTTACCGAGCAATTTGTTCGCTGACAACATTCTCTTTCTTCTTCTTTGGAATGTCGTCAGGTGATCCGGACTTTCTGGAGACAGAGCCCAGCAGCGAGGACTTGGATCAGATAGCCTTCGACCCAGAGCTGTAGCCACTTGTACTTATTCCATTTTCATTTTTGTTATGCCACTGTTTAGGCATTGCTTTCCATTCCATGAATTTACTTTTCATATGTATTGTAAAAAGAATGTTAATAAATAAAGTTGCTGTTCAATTATATCTATTGTCTCTGTCTCTTGTGCATTTTACTTATATTGCTTAGATACACTTAGCGTGTTTAATTCAGAGTAAATACGTAGCGGCTTCGTCGCGTCCTCTGCCCGTACACTGGGAGGCGGGGCGTGACAGGTTTTGTTGGTGGCCCATGCAGGTCAGTTCTGCATGAAACCCTCCCATGCAGGTCAGTTCTGCGTGGGACATACTAAGCAATATATACACAAGAAATAGCAACTGAAAACATTCTTTACATTACATATTCCTTGAATCTTATTCCTTGAGTCTATCCTAACCCAAATTTTTGATTCAAGGTTATGGATTCTCCAAACAACTCCAGCATCAATGTCAACAACACTCCTCCACCGCTACCACATACACCTGCCGTCACTGCTCCAATCAATGAGCAGACGGTACTGCTTGAGGCGATCCGCAGCCTCCTGGAAGGATAGCAGCAGCAGACTGCTATTCTTATGAACCGACCAGAAGCGGAAGTCCCTGGGGTAAAGAAATTCAGAGCTTTACACTCCAAGCAATTCTCGAGAAAAGAGAGCCCTCTGGAAGCGGAGGAATGGGCTCAGAGTATCGAGGATGACCTGGCAGCAGTACAAGTGCAAGAGTTAGCTTGGGTCCGAGTTGCGAAGCTGCAACTTACGGACAATGCACGGGCCTGGTGGAAAGCGGAAGAAAGCCGTCTTGACCAACCTATCGAATGGAAGACTTTCCGCGACATGTTCAATGCAAAGTACTTCTCTGAGACTGCCCGCTTTGATATGGAACAACAGTTCATCCATCTGCAACAAGGTTCGATGTGGACCAAATCTGTAGATGAGTATGATGCTGAATTCACCATGCTCAACAGGTAAGATATGTCTCAATGTTCGATTCAATATCACATACTACACAACTAACACAAGACCGTAACAGGTTTGCGGCCCATCTCATACCGACTGCTGAGATCATGGCTAGAAGATTTCGGCAAGGGTTGGACCCGGAAATCCAAGCTGCATTAGCTACAGGGGATTTCCCAACCCATGATTTGGTTTTGAAGGCTGGCCGAAGATACGAGGCAGTAGTGAAGAGGAAGGGCAGACCTCAATCTACCGGAGTGAAGCGCCCTGCCAATCAAATGGCAGGAGGAGCCTCTTCAAGGAAAACTGTTGAAACCAGGAGACCGGAAGAAGTCAATAACCAGCCAAGTCCCAGCTTTTGCGTCTATTGTAAGAGGGAAGGACACTTGTGGAAGGACTGTAGGCGCGCAAAAGGCCTATACTTAGTTTGTGGCGCATCCAATCACGGCATTGGAAACTGTCCTTATAGACGCAAGCCGGCTTACACACCCACCAACTACCCGCAGCGGCCAGCTGTCCAGACTCCTACATCTCGTCTTGCACCCCCTGCTCCATCTACTCGCCAATTCTAACAGGCACTGAGGAACATGCCTCGAGGACAGAGGAATATGCCCTCAGCTAGGAGAAACGTGTCCCGGCGACAGGCTTACACCTTAGCAGCCGTAGAAGCCGAGACAGTTGACCAAGGTAACACTAGTAGGTGTCTTTCACATTTTTAAAACCCTTGTATCACTTTGTTATTTTTCATACACTATCAGTACTTCAGTCACCAAACTTTCCTTGAATCTGTTACACTTTCCTTTTACAAATTTCGAGGACGAAATTTTTATAAAGAGGGTAGAATGTAACAACCCTAAACATTCTGTAGAAATTTTTTCAAAAATACAGAAATGGGTACTTGAGCCTGAGCACAAGTTATAAGTTTGATTTGCTTTTGAACAGTAAGAAGGAGCTTGTAGCTCATTGGTAATACCTTGCACTGCTGAACCAAAGCACCAGAGTTCAAATCCCATCAGCCATACATTATTTTTAATTTGATTTCTTTTAATATTTTTAGAAGCCCAAGAGTCTACACGTGCATAACCCGTAAAACCAAGAGTCACACATAAAACAAACAGGTCCACGAGATAGACCTAGCGACAAGGGACACGTGGCATGGAGACTCGGGCCGGCGACTCGCTCGACTCGGCCGGCGTCGCCGGCCCGACTCAGCCCGATCCTATTTTTTCTTCAATTCCCAGAGACCTTTGTCCTGCCCCACTCCCCCTGCACCATTTAAAATCTCTGAAATTAAACAGAGAATTAAAACACCCATTTTAATTTTTTAAATGCAAAAATTAAATACAATTTTTATCACACCCTTTCATTTATCCTAAACCCTAATTTTTCCTATAAATACCACGCCCAAAATCACCCCTCCTCACTTCCAAATCTCTGTCCAAACTCTCAAGAAAATTCCATAGACTTTTTGTGTGCAAGTGGAGTTAGTAAAAGGCGAACCTCCGACGAACTTCCGACGACGATCTGAGTAGTTTCAGGGGACGAAACGACGCACCGGTGTTTCCCCAATCTTCCCCTTCCTCTTCTCTTGAACCTAAACCTGTAAGTCCCCTTTCTCTCTCTTTCACTATTCTCAAATTCTTAACTATTAAAATGTGTCGGAAGCGGAGTTATCCGGCTTCCGATTATCTTTTCTTTTAAAAATACAATATTTTCTTAATAACAAACCTACAACTTTTGATATATTATTTAATACTCATTAACTAAGACAATAGAATAAGTTTGACATTAAAATGATAACCGTAGCAAGTTTTATTCCACTTTTACAGTAAAATACCTTTATATTTCATATCGACATGTTTATACCTTTTAACCATGCTAGCTTTAGAAAACCTATGAGGTAATGACCTACCTCCTCACAACACTCATATGTAACATAACACGATGGAATTTAGGAACATAGTTTTGGGAAAAATACGATTTTATACATAACTATCTCCGACTTATAAAAAAACATTTTTCTACAAGATGTGTATTTTTAACAAATCTTTGCAATGTGCCGCTACAACCTATTTCGGGAAACCCGTTCGGGATGGTACGGATTATCGCACATCCTCGGGTTTAGTAGTGCGAGATGCAGACCTCTACAAGGAGCATACGGTCTTGAAAGATTTAAAATACAATTTTCTTTAGAAAAATGTGATTTCTATTATAAATAAAACTTATATTTTTAATAAATATATATATATATATGTAATTAATATCAAAATATCTATTTTTAATATTTATAATATTTCACATTTCCAAAAAATTCAAGAAAAACATTCCATTTACAAGAAAATACCAAACAATTCTAATATTACAAATAAATACCATATATTATGAAATTATGTTTATTTCACTAGAAATGTCACATTGATAAAATATACATCAATGAAAACTCTAAAGACGATAATAAAATACGTGAGGTGTATTTTGAAAATTATACAAAATTATTTTTACATAAAACCCCCTCAAGTTATACTAAATTAAAATAAGGACCATAGTAAACATAGGTTTAAGCGGGACCGGTCTCTTGAGCCTCAGGGAGCCGGAGATATGGGTGCTTGTCTATTTAAGGTATACAACTTAACAAACGGTGTTATCAACACGGTAATCATCTTTGAAAAAGACACAAATCCCGTCGTCCATATGTAGCGGTTACCGATAGCACCATAGCATAATTCAGGATTCAATTTCTTTTCTAATTGTCTGACTCAGACTGAGTCTCGATATAATTAATCTGACTTAAATATGATTCAAGTACAATTACAATTCAACATGAATCCATGAATCTATATATTCAATCTATTCAATCTAATCAATCTATATTGACCGGACCGAACCATGGATATACATCCATCTACATGATTCTCCAGTTATATCCATTTACTGATATCATGGTTTCGGAAAGTCATCCATCTATACAATTCAATTTACAAGACAATACAATACAAGCAATACAAACAAGACATCGCGGGGTTAATAAGGGGTAGATTGGTACGGAAGGTGTTAGAAGTGGCACGAGACTGCAACCATTAAGACACCTAACCTGGATTCAATTGCCGTTGTTCCGGGTATTATCACGGAGCCTTGTACTCTTGATTCCGTCCACCTTAGTCTATGGTCTATTGAGACTCCTCTCGTATACACTGGCCTCTTCTGTACCAAGTTACAAACAACAGCGTTAACACTAAATACAACATTATAACAATATAATACCACTTTAAAAGTTACACATACTCTCTCTCTCTCTGTCTATTCTACTTCTCCTTTATCTTTGGGACTTACCGAGTGATTTGTTCGCTGACAACATTCTCTTTCTTCTTCTTTGGAATGTCGTCGGGTGATTCGGACCTTTTGGAGACAGAGCTCAGCAGCAAGGACTTGGATCAGATAGCCTTTGACCCAGAGTTGTAGCCACTTGTACTTATTCCATTTTCATTTCTGTTATGGTACTGTTTAGGCATTGTTTTCCATTCCATGTATTTACTTTTCAGATGTATTGTAAAAAGAATGTTAATAAATAAAGTTGTTGTTCAATTATATCTATTGTCTCTATCTCTTGTGCATTTTACTTATATTGCTTAGATACGCTTAGCGTGTTTACTTTAGAGTAAATACGTAGCGGCCTCGTCGCGTCCTCTTCCCATACACTGGGAAGCGGGGCGTGACCCTCCTCCTCTAACAGCTCGGTCTGAGAGATGTTGAGAGGAGTATACTCCTGGAACTTTCGGGAGTATGGCTTTGGCCGGTCGACCTTCTTCTTCTCTTCTCTGCCCCTCTTCTTTAGGTCAGCCTGGTCGCTCCGGGGTAGGTTTGCGTTTACCTCAGACTCAAGTTAGATTTCTCGCTCGGTCCAAGCTTTTACCTCGACCATGGTCTTAGCTTGCGCTAATGCAAAGGAGCGGAGCCACTCCTTATGCCTAAGACCCGTCCTTAGAGAGGTGATGACAGTTTCATCTCGGTGCTCAGGAACCTCAAGAAGAGCGTTATAGAAGCGAGTGACGTATCCTTTAAAGGATTCCTTGTCCTCGCTCTTTACGGTGAAGATGTAATCGACAGTCCGCTTCTGTTGTATGTTCCCGACGAAATGTCCGAGGAACTGGACGGCTAGCTCATCAAAGGTAGAGATAGAGCGTGGCATGAGTCCTCGGAACCAGTCTCGTCTAGCCCGGATGAGGGTGACGGGAAATGCTCGGTATTGGGCAGCGTCGGAGTTATCCTAGAAGTTCATGCCCACCGTGAATGCGTCTAGATGGTCTTTCGGGTTAGACTTCCCGTCAAAGAGGGCCACCTTGAGAGGTTTGTTTCTGGACGAGACGCGTGTAGCGAGCAGCTCTTCGGTAAAGGGCTTTGTAAGTGAGTCGGCGACATGCCTGGCCCCCTCGCTCGATGGACGACCCTCCCGATGTATACCCTCGATTTTCTTTTCGAGGGCGTCGAGATGGTTGTGGTACCCCGAGGAATCGGCGTGGTCGGAGTAGCGTCCCTTCCCGCTCGGGGCCTGCGCCTGGCTGCGACTCCGGTTCCGTTCTATCAAATTCCTCAGGTCCCCTGGCGAGGTCATTCTTGAGTCTTCATGGCGAGTGTCGTTCATGCGATCCCGTCGAAGGAGGGGGTGTTGGTCATGCCTGGGCATAGGCGAGCTGACCGATACCTCCTCGGGAGGAGCGGGAACGCGATGGGCCTCAGGGCGATAGGCTCTTTCGCGAGACCGCGGCGTGGGGCCATGTGGCGCCCAGCAGGTCATAGAATAGGTCGCCGCGGGGGACCTGTGGTCGCCGGAGTGAGCAAGACATTGTTCAGTGGTGCCAGCGTGGGTGGCGTCATCTCCCTCTCTGCGGAGGTCATGATCGCCGGGCGGAGGAACGGCGACCTGGGGGCTGGGCCCGCCGTTTGGACACGGACAAGGGCATCCGCTATGGACGCGAGCCTATCGATCCGTGTCGAGAGGGCGTGGATGGCATTCGGTAGGGGCATAGATCCGTCCGTGCCTCCGTTGTGGGGAGGGCGGCGACTTGTGCTGGGATCGCCACGGTCTTCGCTCGCCATATAGTCGAGAGCAAAAGATCAACTTTTGATTGGTGGAAAAATTTCTAGCTTTCCCACAGACGGCGCTAACTTATGGAGGTTTGGATCCCCTTCAGATGTTGTCCTTCGTCGATCTGTCGCGAGCGTTGGTGAACGGCTGAGATTGGTGTTGAGGGTTGCCTCCTTGAGCGTGTGGATCTCAGTAGGCTTGTTTCGAGGCGAAGCCGAGCTATCTGCAAAAGAAGTCCCGGAGTGGTTGTACCACCGTGGACCCTCCGACGATCAAGTTAGCCGAGGAATTTGGGCATAATAGAGACTTATTGGAATAAAAATGCATTACCTGAGTCGTCTGAGAGAGGGTTTTTTATAGTGGTTGCTTGGAGCAAGCTGGCGCGAGATCTTCGCCGTCGGTTATGCCCCTGACGTTACGCATGCGTGAATGACGGGATCCCCCCATTAATGACGAGATACGCTCGTTAATGGGGGGATATGACGGCGTGGAACGCGAGATGTTGGGTGGCGGATATCTCACTTCTGGCGAGATACGCGTAGGCGCTTGGGCTTTGCGTCCTTGGTTGCTTGGTAGAACCGAGGAGGCTTAGCTCGGCGAGAGGCACGAGGCGAGCGGGAAGCTGAGCAAGCTTGGTTCTGTGATAGCTCGGAGGCGAGCAGGGAGGGCTGAGGAAGCTCAGCGTGTAGGAGGGCTCGGAGGCGAGCTGATGGTTATTTGTAAGGTGAGCATAAGAGTGTTCAGGGATCCATCGAAGGTCGGGTCATGCCTCGGGACGATATCCCGGGAAAGGCCTTTAATGCATCGTGTTTGCTCTTGTCTCGTGAGCCCCAGGACACGTCATCTACCACGTGTCATGACCTGGGGAGTTCCCACTTATGAGTATCAACAATATGACTAACCTCGTCTAAAGACCGAGAAATTATTCAGTGTGCTGGGTGTAATATACCCGAGTGATAAAGAAAGAAGTATGGATTATTTTGGGAACCTTTTGGGTAGCTTGGTGGAGCCATGCTCTTATATTTTTCTCTCTCAAGACCGGGCATATATGGCCGGCACACCAAATGTTGCGTTATTTTTCCGGTCTCCTGAAGGCTTGCATTTAACCGAAGGGACCTAACTTAGCAGTTGTGTCTCCCTAAATGATTGATCTTCATTTTTTAGAGGAAGAGGAACGGTCTTCCTAAAATGAATGAAAAAAGGGTTTTTAACCCGGTAATATGAAAGTATAGTAAATTATTCATAACCATAAAAATAAGACGGGCCTTGACCCAGCTTCATTTCGGTACCGTCCTTAGGCATTTGTATATATCGAGTTCAAAATATCCGCCCATAAAGGCCTGACTTTCAATATCCTATTTATTACAAACAACCATCATGTTCATTGGCCCGGTAACAGCCCGCAATTATAAGCAGTCAACTCCTAAATAGGAGATGCGAGACATTATAGAAAATATATTGGCCAAACATGTTTCCACCCCATTACTTTAGGGACGTTTGGGTTCCACATAAAAGATCTGTGGCTATCGTGTCACATGTTCCTTCTTTGCTTCTCATGGACCGTTTGGTAGCCGGCCGAGGTATCTGTTACATACCGCATGCCTTTCCAGGACTGGACAAAAGACTTACGGGCAAAAACGAGTCGCGGCTGACAGCTCGGCCTCCGGCGTCTTGCTCGGCCTGACCTTGACAAGTTTGAGTGCAGGACTGGACCTCTGATCACTCGTTCGACCTCAAGAACTGAAATCCTGGGCCATTCGTGGATGCTCTAAGAAGCCGAGCGCGCGCCGCTTATCTAATCCGTGATGAGGTTCGAGCCATCTCCATCGACCTAAAGGCACATGGCTGGACATCTGGGTCACCCTTGATGATGGATATGCTCTGGTCCTTCTTACTGGACCTTTTGGCCAAATTCAAGCCAACATAATCGACTATTATGAATTGGTCGTACGTCGGTGCTGGGACCAAAGATCGTCCCATCTAGTGTTGCTGATAGTAGATCTAGGACGAAAGAGGCATTACCTGTAGGGGAGGACTGGACTTCTCGATCCCGAGCAAGGCCTCGATGGCGGCGGCGGTTGCGGATCAACTACTGGTTAATTCTACGGCCATAGCAGCCGGAGAAGAACTAGGTGTATGCTAGAAGCTAGGGCTAATTCTATGCTAGGGGTTTTGTGAGATTGATTGTTCCGGCCGGCCCCTGTTGCTCTTGAGTGCTCTTTTATAATCTCTGGCTTACTTGGGGTTCAAGTTTTGACCGAACGGGCCAAACCTATGGCCTCTATCCGACCCGCTCCGTTGAGGTCTAGGCATGACCAATGCTTGTTGGGCCGACCTATCTTTCCTTGGGCCTTTGGTTCAGGATATTTGATGACCCATGCAAACACCATAGAATTTTTCGGACCGAGAAATTCTGAAAACCTTCTTAAGAAAAAATCGATTCATCTCCTAAATCTTCTATACGAACCCAACAATACTCGTATTCATGATTAAATCTGAAAATGATAAGTTCCTTAATCCACTTTCTAACCACCATCACAAACAAATCATCGGAGCAAGAAGAAGAAACAAGATAAATCTCTTGAATGTCGTCACGATCATTTATATAGCTCCAGACTTTACGATGCACTTTTACAATGGCGGACGTAAATCGAAAGACACTAATCAGCATATCATCATCATGGACAATAAAGAACCTTCCCTTAAGGTACACGACATCTTCGAGTCTGTCCTTGCTTTCAATCATATGAGAAGGCATCAACTTCCATGCATCGTCTCCAGATCACGCAAACACCATGTCTATTGTACAATTCACCGATATCCCGATCGCGTCCGCATGGCCTCTAAACACACTAGATTAACATTTACAGCACCCCTACCATCTATATATAGTTCATGATCTCAAACAAAGAAGAGAATATAAATAAAATCAAAAACCATAATAAAAAAATGGTGATTTCCACATTTAAAAAACGATAATAAACAGTAAATTTACCATCTTCATGTATGAATGTGTGTAATATACACCAGCAAAAATATATCAATGAACAATGCCAGCTTTGAAGACTTAAATGAACAAATTAACAGTACAGGAACCAGGATATAACTCAATGTCACACTTCTTACTTCTCAACCAAACTATTACCAAAATTTTCACAGCAAACCCCTTTAATAACAGACATAAATTGGAGAAAAGCTTTGTTCATCTGATAAACAAAAATAGAAAATAGTATTTGTAACAAAAACCAAACCCTTACACACTATAAAATGTCCACTGATTTTGATACCGATCCATAATACATTATACGTGAGCCACAAAATTTACTGATTTACTTTAGATTCTTTAGTTAGTGATAACAAAATATCAAAAATACACTAATTAACATTAATCTAAAAGAGCAATGCTTTTCCTGTGAGCCTTCAAGGCTGGTAGCAAGTGCACAACAGCGATCTGCAATCACAAATTAGGCATCAAACATACTAGAGATTTGTTTTGCCCAGCGATGTAACCAAAATGTCTTGCATTAAATATATGCTAAATAATACTGTCATACCACGAACTTCACCGTTGTTGAAATGGAAACCATGGACTTCATAAATTGCATTCAAATACCATGAACTATCTCTAACGGTTGCAATAAATAGAAGTAGTTCATGGTACTTGCAATTTAATTTAGGGATATTTACCAAAACCCACCTCATGGTTTGACCCTTTTATGAGAAATCTTCATGTGGCTTTTTCTCCAATAAAAAACCATCCTAACGGGATGTTTGTTTCATGGAGTAAGGGGTTGAGCTAGGAGTCTGTCCCCTTAAGTTAGGAGTCACGTGTTTGTTTCATTAACTCAAAACACAAACTTAAAGTCAAAAACATCATCAAAAGGTAAGAGTTGAGCCCTACTCTTTTTTACCTCAACTCTTGGCTTCACTCTTGCCACATAAGCAATTTTATTGCTAAAATATTTAGAGAAAGTGTGGTCACATGCCTCAAGGATTTTTTAGTCTTGCTTCATAAGCAATTTTATTGCTAAAATATTTAATTAGGTCCAAAATTCATCCCAACAACAAAATAAACAATGAACTTCTCTTGTGTCTTGTACTCAAGCCGTTGATTCAAGAAAACAAACACTAGATTTCAAAATCAAGGGGAAAAAAATTTCTTGAGTCTTAAGACAATTTTAGACTCCAATTTTTGGCCAATGAACCAAATCGGCCAACAAATAATGAACTTCCCTTGTGTCTTGTACTCAAGTCTTTAACCAAGAAAACAAAAACTGGATTTCAAACTCAAGGGGAAAATTTTTCTTGAGTCTTAAAGACAATTTTAGACTCCAATTTTTGGCCAATGAACCAAAAAGGCCAAGAATATTGTTGAGTTGAATTTTGGACTTAAATATTTTAGCAATAAAATTGCTTATGTGGCAAGACTGAACAATCCTTGCGGAATGTGACCACACTTTCTCTAAATATTTTAGCAATAAAATTGTTAATGTGGCAAGAGTCAAGCCAAAAGTTGGGGCAAAAAAGAGTTGGCCTGAACTCGTAGCATTTGATAATGTATGATGATATTTTTGACTTCAAGTTGTGTTTTGAGTCAACGAAATAAACACTTAATTCCCAACTCAAAGGGACAATAAAAATTATTGTCCCCTTGAGTCCCAACTCAGCCCCATGCTCCATGAAACAAACACCCTTATGTCTTATACTCAAGTTCTTAACTAGAGAAAACAAATACTAGACTTTAAACTCGAGGGAACAAAAAATTCTTGAATCTTGACATAATTTTAGACTCAAATTTTTTGCTCAATGAAACAAACAGACCTTATGGAAAAAAGGAGAGTTGTATTGTAAGAATATTCATGAAAAAAGATGGCGGAAAAAGATTTGAAAAATCAATTAAGTAATATACCATTTTAAAAAATAGGGTAAATTGTCAAAAGCCCCTGTGCCACTTCAAACTTGTGTAACAACCCCTGGGTTTTTTTCTTCTGTTAAAAAAACCTTTGGGTCCAATCAAAACCCTTATATAAGGGTTGCCAGTAATACCCAAGCAGTTGCCTATAATACCCAAGCAGTTAATTAATGGAATACAAGACTTAATGAAATACAACCAAGGAGTTTTTTCACAAAGATTTTGAACATTATTTCTTGCCATTTCGCCTTTAATTTATTTTTCAAATACCAAATTAACTTGCATCATCATCTTCTCCATCACAACACAAAAAAACCTCACCTTCATCTTCTTTCTTCTCATCACTTGGTGTTATTCATTCTAATTCTCTTCTCTTACTCTTTATTCTCATAGCTCTTAGTTTTTCTTCTCTTCTCCTATATTTAGTTCCAAATTAAGAAACCCTAATATAAATAATTTATATTTTAGAAAATTTTGACCCAAAAGAAACCTTGAATTATGCAAATCCTAACATAAAATACCAAATCAATTAACATTTGCAAGTTAGAACAACTAAACAAATCAAATCTTATAAGAAAACCTTACTTGATCAAATAATTTTTGTTTTGGGAATTTGAAAGCATGTAACACTACATAAGAAGGGATTGTGAGTATATTTACATTTTTTTATATCGATTTCTATTAAAATTCACCATCATAATGATCTTGTTTTTAAAAAAAACTTAAAGAATTTTGGGAGGTGTAGATAATATCGAAGAATAATGATGTACATCAAATTTGCATAGAATTTTAAGGGTATTTTAAAACCCTTGATATAAATATTTTAATTAAATATTTAAATAAATGGTATTTTGGGAAGCAATTAAAGTTGTTTGTGATGAAGGGGGGAGTGTTGGTTTTAGAAAGTCAGGAGTATTTCCTTTTACTAGGTGAATATTAGGGGTATTTACTGTAATTTACCCAAACTAAAAATATCTTAAACATTAATTTTGACGACATAAGAAAATGCAACGGAAAAAAATTATAATTGACTTTTTTGAAATGATATATATAACTAACTTATTTATTTTGATTGAATTTTTAAAAATAAATTATAGTGATAATCTTATTGATTAATGTAATAAATAATTGGCAAAGTTTCAACTTGATAACATGAACTTTATAGACTTTCCCCCAAACTACCATGAACTTCTAAAATTATGCAAAGCTACCACAAAGTTCTAACTGTATCATAAAACTTCCAAACGGTGCTAATATAAGTTTACAAAAATATAAAATGACCACTAAAATTATTGACCCAAATTAAAATATATTATTAGAAAAAATAAAATGTTAAATTATGATAATATTAGCCTATGATATTATTACCTAAAGTTTTTGTTATTACTGTTAAAGTATGATAATATTAGTCTATACCTTAGTGTCACGACCCGAAATGGCACATGACTGGCACTTGAATCATGTGAAGCCTATAGGAGCCCGCCTAATTCAAGTAAGCTAAAAGCCCAGAAATCTAAACCATTTAAAAAAAAGAGAGTGAAGGAAAATTCATTTAAAAGTTAACATATAGAATCGCTTTTGAAAGTCGTAATAAGTATTTTCAAAAGCATCAAGTTTTTCCCAAAAATTTCGGTAGAGTTTCCTTTGTAAATACTGGCCCCAAACGGGTACAAACAGAAATATACATAAGTAATGAATAAAGGCATCCCCAAGCGGGAGCTATATTGTCTACCTTAGATAGGCAAGCACCCATATTCTCAGGCTCCCTGAGGCTCAAGAGACTGGTCTCGCTTAAACCTATGTTTACTAGAATCTTTATTGTAATTTAGTATAACTTGAGGGGGTTTTATGCAAAATAGTTTGGTATAATTTTCAAAATATACCTCAAGCATTTAATTATCGTCTTTAGGGTTTTCATAGATGTATATTTTATAAAAGTGAAATTTCTAGTGAGTAGAACCTAGTTTTCATAATATATGGTATTTTATTGAAATATTGGAATTGTTTTGTATTTGGATAGTATTTTCATGTAATGGTGATTCCTTTGATTTGGAAAAACTTAGAATATTTATATAATATAATTAAAATAGATATTTTGATAATAGTTATATATTTAATAAAAATAAATTTTATTTATTCTTGTAGAAATCTCATTTTCTAAAGAAAAATGCATTAAAAAATCCATCGAGATCGAATGCTCCTTTTGGAGGTCTGCATCTCGCTCTACTTGGCCCGAGGATGTGCAATAACCCACACCATCCCGAACGGGGTCCCCAAAATGGATTGTAGAAGCACAATTGTAAGGAATATTTTAACATGCTATTTTTAAAGAAATGGTTTTGCAAGTTGATAGTATTTATTTGTAAAGTTGTGTTATCCCATGAATATATTCCCAAAACTTCATCATGTTATGTCAAAAATGTGTGTTGTGATGAGGTAGGCCATTACCTCGTGAGTTATCTAAAGGTAATACAAGTTTTATGTTGTTTTATGTCGTAAATGAAGTATGTGGTATTTTACCGTAAAAATACAATAAAAATTGCATAAAAGAATATTTTGAGATGAAACTTGATTTAAAGTATTTGTTAATGTTCTTTAAATATTATGTAAGAGTATGGTATTTTTTTGATTAAGAAAATAGAGTTTTAAAGAAAAACCGAATCGGAAGTCAGATTAACTCCGCTTCTGTCGGTTTTAGAAATGAAAATTTTTAAGATAAAAGATGAGAGAGGGAGAGGGGAATTACTGGCTAGGGAACAAGAGAAGAGAGAGATGAAGCTAAGGAAGGTGTCGGGGTATCGTTTCGTGGCCGGAAACTCCTTAGAACGTCGTCGGAACTTCACCCTTCGCTAACTCTACTTGCATACTGAGAGGACTTGAGAATTCTTGAGAGTTTTGGCAGAAAATTTCTGAGTGAGGATGAGTGAAATGGAGTGTGGTATTTATAGAAAAAATTAGAGTTTAGAGAGTTAAAGAATGCATTGAATTTTACATTAAAAATGGGAATAAAGGACATTTTATTGTTCTCTGTATGAATGCAGAGAAAACAAACAGTCTAGGGTAGTGGGGGGGTCCAACAGGTATGGGGTCAAGTTTGGAGTCATTATCGTGGGGTTAAACAGGCGGTGCCAGTCTTTATGGAGGTCTCGCCGGTCTTGAACAGGTGGAATGGGCTCGGATTGTTTCCACGTGTCCCTATTGCTTGGTATACCCCAGTGTACGTGTTTGTTTATTTATGACCTTTCATTTTTACGTGTAGTGCACGTGTAGACTCCTAGGTTTCTAAAAGATTAAAATAAAATTAAATAAAAAGATAATATGGTTGAGAGGATTCGATCACAGGGGCTACATCATAGCAGTGTAAGGCTTTACCAATGTGCTACAAGTACTTTCTTGCTGTTCTAGAGTAAAACAAATACTTATAGTATACACAGGTTTGCAAATACCCCAATTGTACATTAACTTTTAAACAATTTTCTGTCATTAAAATTGGAGTTGTTACAGGTCCCGTCGTGCACCGTTAGGTTACTTAACTAACGGCAGAGCGGGGCAGGACTAGCGCGGATGCAAAACATAAGTAATGTTTATTATATATCATATATATATATAATAACATTCGTCTCACGCAGTTATATGATCTCTGTTAGTTATATGTATGCCCTAGAGGCCATTACTGTACATAGGATGTATATTGTAGTGGATGCTGGGACGTATATAGGAAGGACTTTCTTGCTCGACATGATAGTATGCTATCTGGTTGCTCTTTACCTTAATGTGTATACTGATTGTCTCTCTGTTACATGTTGGTAAAGCCCTTAGGATGTGTGCTTGACTACCTGGACTATGATGCGGATCATACTAGTGGGGATAGATAGTCTATAAGTACATCCTTCAAAGTCCCTAGTCAAGGGTGTATCGAGACGGGGCATCGATATACCAGAGTAGACTAGCGTATACCTTCTCGACCCATACAGATGGGCGATGGATGATCCCATATCCATTGGTGTTTGACATCAGAGATGATATACGGGTGCTCAGTAGAGACTGGGTACACTGGACGGACTCGCCGAGAACTCCCAGATGGTATTATACCTCACGTCAGATGGCAGTTCTCTGGTGACACTGGTACAGAGTAGTCTGTTGACCCGAGATCGTCATAGAGTCTTGTGTGGTTCCCACTGTGCTTTGATTTCCATCTTACCACGTCCAAGAGGGCGTGCAAAACGGTGGTTTTTGGGTACAGTCCCGAGTCACATGGAGGCAATGAGCGATAGGAGGGGATTCGTCTCTCCCGGTATAGGGGGTTAATGTTGCGCTGTGTTCGATTGGCTATAACAGGAAATCCCTGGCCAGGGTTGCTGAGATTTACTGGTAAGTGTTACCAGTAGTTTCTCGAACAGTTATAGACCTCATATCGACACGACTTATCGAGCTATTGGGGTCTGACGTTTACCACCCCTAGGCGAGATATGCGACATATCAGACGATCAGACCGGACTGTACGGTAGTGTTACTGGTCGGATTCACTGGAGTGTGAGCGGGCTTGCTCGTCGATCTTCAGATCGCTCAATACCCGGGTGGCCGTTACGTTTAGCAGACCGCTTGCGGCTTGTGGGTGTTTGATATGATCATCGCCTGCTGCCGGCGTATTGACGAGTCTTTAGAGTCCTACACAGAGGTTTCCTGGCTCAAGCGAAACGAAATAGGAGCGCATATGAGATATGTGCGGGACCGAGAATAATGCGTGTATGTGATACCGTATTCCATTCTCGCGATGAATGTATCGATTAGGTTATATGCGATATACCCTAGTTATCGAATCAAAGGTTGATTCGATAAGCCAATACATAGGATACTAGTCGGTTATATGCGATATGACCGGATCGTTAAATCAAGTGTTGATTTAATGATTTAATGTATAATTATATATTTGATATATTATTTTGCATTAACTAGTATTGGTTCACTTTAAGATGGATTTTCTCACTCGGTTGTGCGCATTATATATGTGATATGATTTTGTGCACTAGCTTGTATCATGTTTGATGATACATGCTTTTTGGTTAAGTGTAAAGTATTAAACCTTGGTTAATGAATAGGTTAGGGTTTATTATTTGTTATTCATTTATCTTATTTAATTATCCATTTATTTATGATAAATGAATAAAAGAAAATGAAATGAAATGGTTGCTAATTTTGGATTCTAGTTGAAGCTTCTTGATCTTTTGACTAAGTTACCATTTTGTCTCTAGCTTGACCTTAACCATTCCTTTAACCATGATTGATTCTCTACACATTACCATGGTTAAAGATTATGATAAGTATTCTTTTATTTTATATTTTCTAATAACTTATCATAACATTTACCATCTTCTTCTTCATTTCTTCACATGAAGAAAGCTTGCTCCATTAATGGCAAGTGATGGAAATGAGTGAGAAATCCAATTCTAAAGTCTACCCACTTCCTATTTCTTCATCCTCTACCTCTTGCCAAGTAGTAGAGTGTGTTTCCTTCACAAGTTATCATGGTTTGGTGAAGGTGGAGCTTGATCTAGCGATGCCTCGACGTAGATCATCTTCGGCACGAAGCCGACGACCTTGCCCGCTCGTTCTCCGATGAAGCCGACGCTAGAGCCCGGATTTGATTTGGACAGCGGAGAGGACCTCATCTCGGAGCCGTGGAGGTGGAGGACCGGATCTACAAAGGTTGTATTTCCGTTCCTTTAGTTTAGATGTAAACTAGTTTCATTTTCGCCTAGATTTCTAGCCAACGATCCGTAGTCGGGTTTCTCGGCACCTAGATTTTTTGAAATTGGCATGGTTGATGCCTTGTGAGACCTCATTAGGATGTCTAGGAACCCTACAATCTCATCACAGAACATTGCAGCAGAATCAGATATATGAATGTATAGGATATACTAGGAAGTCCGTATTTTAAATTAAGCCAATGATAAAAAATACGGATTTCACGGTCGTGATGAATAGCCAAGCCCACACCCCTAGACCCCTACGAGAGCGGCAAGAAATCCTGCCAATTCTAGAGTTAGGAGACCCGGTCTCAACTCCTCGAGGTGGTCTCCTACTGGACTCTAGAACCCGGTTACTTGTGCTCCCCACCTTGGGTCTATCATAATGCGGAAAGGTAAATAATATACATCAATGGCGACATCATCCTCAACCCAGAAGTGTCCCAATAAAAAAATATTACATACAATGAATTTTACATGAATGAAAAGAAAAACTCCCATCTCATATAAAAAAACCGTCTATTCAATCATGACGATCTTATACATCATATCAACACAGCAACAGAATAATCATCACAGATCATCAATGTAAGTAAATATGTGTATTCCCAACGTCGTCGACGTACAACAACGAAATTAGGGATACACATATTACACTTACGGTCGCAGAAAAGAAATGTAAAACTACAACATTTGAAATCCGCACTCTCCTTAGACATCAAAAACCCGAAATATCTCATATCCCGGATTTCATGCCTAACCATGTAAATCTTACATTTAAATCTCAAAATGAAAACAGCTTTTCAAAAGAAATCGGGTAATTCAACAAGATTCCCGATATCCAACGAGACTGAAATGTTAGAATTACAAACAACCAATTAATTTTCTCAAAACTAATTATTGTAGATTCCAAATATTGTATCACATTCAAAAAAGCTAGACGATATTAAACATTTCGATCGATTCATCAACCACCCACAAATCTCAGAGACCTCAATACTTGAGTCTGATTTAAAAATACCCAGAGAGTGCCACAAGTACCTACGGATCAGCACAAGAATGCACGGTCATTGCCTCACCAACGGCGCCACGGAACCGTGGCTAAACCCATAGTTTTTCCACAGTTGCGCAGTCGTTTAGTCGAGTTAGGCGCTCATTTTTCTTGGGGATCCATAGAAAACCCTGCACTATTTTCTGCATATTTTTAAACCCAAAAATTCCAAATTTTGAAAAATTTCCAGAGACTAGGCAAAGATACAGTTCGATATTCGATCGAACACTTTAACGTCGTCTAGGTCACACCTAATACTCTAGCCTGACTCTGATACCACTGTTAGAGTTTCTTAGCACCCTCACTAGGTTTTATCAAGTATCAAGTATGCAATTTTAAAAAATTTAAAGTGCTAAGCAACTCAAACCTAGAATCGAACTAGAGGATTAGGATTTAACTAAGCAAGTATCATATACTAAATAGAGTCTAACACTAAGAGAAAAGAACTACAGCCTTTGTAGACCTCTCCTTCTCTTCTATAGCTCCGTGTAGATATCCTTGGACTCCTTGGTTCCACTCGAAGCTTGAACACGTCCGCTTGTTGCCTTCGTTCTCCACGATGATCCACCACAGAATTTCTTGCACTCAAGCTCTTGCTTCACTTAACCTAAGTAAAGTGAGGCAAACAACTTATACAAGTGTTCTAGACTAATATAGATTGATGAAGTGGGTATTTTTCTCACTAAAAATCCTTTCCTTTTCTTTCTCTTTCACTCACTAGAAAAAGGTAGAGAGCTTGGAAGAAGAAGAAGATGAAAATGGCTAAGCATGAGCTTGTGATAAGAATAGAGTCACTCTCGCTAATAATAATGAGCATGGAAAATATCTAGATATTTTGAGAGAGTGAGTTAGTGGAGAATTAGATAATAAACCATGGTTAACTAGATATTTTGAGAGAAGAGTGTAGAAGAAAAATATCAACCATGAGATTATCATCTAATTTCCATTTACTCAAAATCAATAAAACATTTAAAATGTTTCCATGTGAGTCTAGCATAGCTATCTCCGATATATCATCCACCATGACACATGCACACATGTATATGTATAGATAAATCCATATAAACATACATACATACATACATGCACACATATAAAGAAAGGAATTAATAATGAGGTATTAGTCATTTTATATTAAATCAACACTTGATTTAATAATCCGATCACATCACATACAACCCAACCAATAGAAAATGCCAGATTAAAATACAGTATCATATACTCGTATTTAATCAAGCTCCCGCACATATCTCCATATGTGCCCCACTTCGTTTCGCCTGAGCTCGGAAACCCCTTTGTGGAACTCTAAGACTCGTCAATACGCTAGCAGTAGATAGTGATCATATCAGATACCCACAAACCGTCAGCGGTACTAGCTGCACGCAACGGTTCCCAGGTATTGAGCGAACAGAAGAACAACAAGCGAACTTGTCTAAACTCCCGTAGAGCCAACCAACAACACTTACCGTTCAGTAGGATGGTATCGTCGACCCCAATAACTCAATAAGTCATGCCGATGTGTGGCCTATAATAAGTCAAGAAACTGCTGATAACACTTATCAGTAAATCTCATCAGCCATGGTCAGGGACTTCTAGTTATAGCCAATCGTGCATAGTACAACATCAACTCCTAATACCGGGAGAGACGAAACCCCTCCTATCGCTCATTACCTCCATGTGTCTCGGGACTGTACCCAAAAGCCACATGTTTGCATGACTCAGTAGAGCCATGGTAGGGTAGAAATCAAAGCACAGTGGGAGAACATACAAGACTTTATGACGATCTCAGGTCTACAAACTAACATGTACAAGTGTCACCTGAGAACTGCTATCCGACGATAGATATAATACCATATAGGAGTTCTCGGCGAGTCCGTTCAATGTACCCAGTCTCCACTAAGCACCCGTATACAATTTTTGATGTTAAACACCAATGGATATGGGATCATCCATCGCCCCATCATACTGGGTCAAGAAACGTATATGCTAGTCTATCTGGAATATCGATGCCCCGTCTTGATACACCCATGACTAGGAACATTTAAGGATATGCTTATAGACTACACATGCCCCACTAGTATGATCTACATCATAATCATGGAAGTCAAGCTGATATCCTAAGGGCTTTATCAACATGTATCAAATGAACAGTATACATAATCAAGTGAACATGTTAAGATAAAGAGTAACCAGATAGCATACTATCATGTCGAGCAAGAAAGTCCTCTGTATATATATATGTCCAAACATCCACTATCAAATAATGACCTGTAGTGCATACATATATCCAACAATTGCTTGAAGAAACTAGATTAGCGGAAGCATGATGGACCCGATTTAGAAAGTAAGATAATCAAACATAGCTCTTCTCACAACGATTTCAGGTATAACTCTTGTCATAATTTCGTTCAGCGTTTTATTGAGTTTTTCTCTTGTTTTTAATGGTATCGGAGCTAGCCAGATTCTAAATTTTTTAGAGTACGTTAAAACTTATAATTTAGATCTGTCAAATAATAAAGCTGGACAAGGAACAGATAAAGAAACTCAAGAAAAACATTAGTGAGCAACTAAAGCAAAGAGAAATCAGACCAAGGACACCAAATCCTTTATAATATGCAACCTCCATACTAGGAAATTGAGCTAAACATCTTGAATCACTCTCAAATGATGCAGACAAGTTCGGATCGTGGATCTAACAAAACAAATTTTACGACAAATACATAACGATATAAGTTTAGATTAAAACTGATAGCAATAACATGTTATTCGAATAACTTACATGATCTATGACCCAATCGCAAAAATTATCCTGATGATATTTTTCCAATCGTTCATCGTTCCAATCAGGATGCCCCTCACGTACCTCGTTAAAATGAATTATGTTTTCGACAAATAAGAGTGACATTAATATTATATCATTCCATACACACACAAACACAAATATAACAATTAATCCAAAAAAACTTACTCTCTAATTTGTTCAAGATATGCGCAATTAAGCAAGATAAACCGGTATATCTTGTTGATAAACATAGTATCTACCCTCTTATAATCGGCTTTACCATATGGCCCGTCTTGAATTCTTCGAGGCCGGTTAAGTCTCGTCTCAATGTTCTCGTCCAGATAGCGGGAACAAAATGTGGTTGCTTCGTCAAGAAGATAACCTTGCATGATAGAACCCTCTGGTCGATTTCTATTGCGTATATACATTTTAAGAGTGTAGAGGTACCTAAAGAAAATATGTTGAATAAATAAATACGGGCATACATGACAACAATAATTTTAAAAATAGCGCGAAACGAAAAATTCCACGTACCTCTCAACGGGATACATCCATCGATATTGTACCGGTCCGGCTAACTTAGCCTCAGTTGCAAGATGAACCGTCAAGTGTATTATGATATCGAAGAATGACGGTGGGAAAATACGCTCAAACTTGCAAAGTATCAACGCAATAGAATTTTCTAGTTTATCCAGTGTCACAACCTCCAGTGTTTTAGCAAACAACTCTCTGAAAAAACAACATAGGTCGTTGATTACTAGACCAACCGATTCGGGGAGAGAAGTTCTGAGGGCTAATGGAAGAAGGTGCTCCATGATAACATGGTGATCATGACTTTTCAGCCTATCAATCTTGCCTTTCACAATTTTTATTTTCTTGCTGAATGATCCTGAGAAACCTGTGGGAACTTTCAAATCATGCAACACCTGCAGGAATCTTTTTTTCTCCAGTTATGACATATGATAAACGGCATTGGGAAGTACAAACTTGCCTGGTTTACCCGCTACCGGTCTAGGGTGCAATTCACTTCTTATTCCCCACTCCTGTAGATTCATCCGAGCATTCAGGTTGTCTTTCGATTTCCCGTCTTTACAAAGAAGCAAGTTGAGTATGTGCTCTGATACTCCCTTCTCTATATGCATGACGTTCAGACAATGACGCACTAAATTTTTTGACCAGTACGGAAGCTCGAAGAAAATGCTTAACTTGTTCCAAAATGGTGGTTTGACCTGTTTTGTCGGATCCATCCCGAAGGTCACATTATTATAACCATCCCACTGAGCAGTCACGTCCTCTCCTGACAATGGGGCTGGAGGTCTAAGAAGCTACTGATGACCATCAAAGTGAACAGTGTCTAACCTGTAGGGGTAGTCTAGAGGCAGGAAACGTCGATGGCCGCAATAACAAACATTCCTGCTAAAATTCAAGAATTTCGATGTTGTGTGTTGATGGCAATGAGGGCATGCTTTGCGACCATGTACGGACCAACCTGATAGCATTCCATACGCAGGAAAGTCATTAATTGTCCATATTAAAGCCGCACGCAGTATGAAGGTTGTATTTGTGTTTGCATCGTAAGTTTCTACACCATCAATGAACAAAGATTTTAACTCCTCGATCAGAGATCGGAGATAGACGTCGATATTGTTTCCCGGTGAGTTTGGTCCGTCGATAAGAAGAGGCATCATAAAGTATGATTGGTCCATAGCCAACCAAGACGACAGATTATAAATTATCATTACAACAGGCCATGTGCTGTGACTTCCAGCCATATAGTTGAATGGGCAGAAGCCATCACTAGCCAGTCCAAACCGGACATTGCGAGGATCGCTACTGAATATTGCGTGCCTCCTATCGAAATCCTTCCATGCCGGTGAATCTCTTGGATGGCTCATTTTTCCATCTTCACTTGGAGGAGCACGGTGATGCCAAATCATTGCCTCGGCTGTTTTCTTGCACCTGAATAGCCTCTGTAGCCTCTGTGTTATGGGAAAGTATCGTGCTATCTTGACAGGTATATCAGGCTTCTTATCAGAATCTTTCGGCTTATACCTGGCATCTCCGCATGTTGGACGCTCTTTCAAATCTGAATTCTTTTTCCGGTACAACACGCAATTTTTAGGACATACTTGAATTTTCTTGCACTTCAGACCCAAATCAGACATCATCTTCTGGGCTCCATACCGGCTGTCGGGCACGTTATTTTCCGGGGGTATAGAATCTTTCAAGAACAAAAGAAGCATTGTGAATGACTTGTTGCTCCATCCATTTAGGCACTTAATCTGGAAAAGTTGGACGAACCATGAGAGGGTGGAATACTTTGCATTCTCATAAATTGGTTTTATAGCATCATTCATGAAATTTTCATATTTATCCGCACGCGGTCCTTGACCGGAAGGAATGTCATATTCGGTACGAATAGATTCACCTAGGGCAGCCCCTACCATATCCTCCATTTCTTCTGATGGAAATAAATTACCGTCTTCTTCTTCTTCTTCTCCTGCCGCATTATCGTGTTCTTCTTCTTCTTCTGCCGCATTACTGTTTTCTTCTCATTCCCCGTGATATTTCCAAGTTGTATAAAGTCTAGTAAAACCATATTTTACGATATGAAGCTCTGCCAATTCTACCTTCTGCCAGTATTTATTGCCACATCTATCGCATGGGCAGAGAATCTTCTCTATCACGATCTTATTATGTGCGCGTGCAAATTCAATAAAAGCAGCAACTCCTGCGACAAACTTAGATTGCATACGTTGTTGCCAATCCACATACATCCAGTCCTTAACTCTGACGTACTCATGGGCCATGTTAGACTGTATACCATATAAATTGTAGGTTATGGTGACTATATTGAGAAATCTAAGAACGGGATATTTACCGACAAAGGAGAAAATCCGTGTATATGCTTTGTGTGTGCGTTTGTCGTTGAAAAGAATAAATTATCGAACGTATGTTAACCGATAGATGGGGACTGTTCCCCTCCGAAAGACGGCGCACAAGACTGCGATGTCCTGACGCTGAGATTCGGGGCAGATGCTATTTGGTTTTATCCGTCCACCTCTCCGAAGATGCCAAGTTGATTTATGGCACCGTGTATCGGAGGTTTAGACGGATGCGGCCGATATAGCAGACTTCGTCAGATTCCCCCTCGCTTGAGGGGTTTTTGATTGTGGGGACGCTCTTCCCTGCAGGCGCAAGCCCCTGCAGTTAATTACGCTACCGCATCGCGGTAGCAACTTTCTCCTTCTCCAGAATTTCACTTCGTGTCGTGTGTGTTTGTTTTGTTTGTGGTTGCCCGTGGATTGTATACGGAGACTGAGTAATGCCGTCGCCCGTAGGACGTGGATTAGTCCAAATCCGTATTTACTTAGATTTGGGTTTGGTGTTTTTAGTTTAAGAATACGTTAGCCGCGTTGCGGCTAAGATCAACTTAAACGTTCGTTAAGGATACGATAGTCCTGTTTGAGACTAAGATCAACTTAACGTGATAATCCATTTAATATCTGGCCATCGGGACTCGTCACCTCTCTAACGTCGTTGAAGGATTACAACGGCAGATGTTAGAGGAGTTCAGAGATGTACCCTTGAACCAAGGTTGATTTGGAGTTTTATAGTCCGTTTGAATGTTTAAGGATACGTTAGCCGTGTTTGGAGGCTAAGATCAACTTAAACGGGATCGTTTAGATCCGGCAAAAGAGCATTTGGAGGTTCTATTGTTCCAGTTTAGGGACGTAGTGGTCCATAGCTTGTTTAGGGACATTGCGGTCCATATTCCAGTTTAGGGACGTGGTGGTCCGCATTCCAGTTTAGGGACGTGGTGATCCGCACTCCAGTTTAGGGACGTGGTGGTCTATATTCCAGTTTAGGGACGTGGTGGTCCGCTATTAGTTTAAGGACGTTTCGGTCCAACATTAGTTTAAGAACGTTTCGGTCCATCGCCAGTTTAAGGACGTAGTGGTCCATCATTAGTTTAAGGACGTTTCGGTCCAATGTTAGTTTAAGGACTTTTCGGTCCACGAGTTTAAGGACCCCGCAGTCCGTATCGATGTGTGGTCGTCGGGACCCGTCACCTCTCTGACGTCGTTGAAGGATTACAACGATGGGTGTCAGAGGAGTTCAGAGATGTACCCTCGAACCGGAGGTAAATTGATTTGAGAGAGCATTTGTGCTCAGTTCAATTTAATTTAAGGACTTACGGCCAGAATTGGGCTAAGTCCAGTTGAAAATGTTCAACATTTTATTTGCATTTGGCCTGTTAGGCCTTTACTGGGGCTCTGCTCCTGTTTAATAATGCATAGCATTATTTATTTTGTCAGGGCTGTGCCCATTTATAGATGATGCAGAGCATCAGTCTTGTTTGGGCTCTGCCCTGTTTATTGCATTTTCAATTTTTGTTTGGGCTCTGCCTTTTTATAAATGATGCAGAGTATCAATATTGTTTAGGCTCTGCCCCTTTTCATTGTATTGCAATTTAATTTGGCCTACTAGGCCCCTCTAATTTGGGCCTGGCCCTTCAGTAAAAAAAATGCATTGCATTTGTCAGGCGCTTTGCGCCAATCACTGAGCGCAAGCGCTTGTGGTGAGGACACGTGTCATGCTCTGGTGAGCGCAAGCGCAACAGCGCAGTATGCTGCGCTGTTGCGCTGCTGACACATGGCGCGCTCTGGTGAGTTGCGCCAATTCCAGAGAGCAAAGCTCTATTTCAAGAGCGCGTAGCGCAAGTTGTTCTGTAGCTGACACGTGGCGCTTTCCCAAGAGCGCAACAGCGCAGTTTGGAAGTGCAAAGCACTAAGAATCTTTTAGATTCAAGAACAGGAGTGCAAAGCACTATTTGATTTCTTGATCTAATTTAGATCAAAGAAAAGATAAGTTTTTCTTGTTTTTCTTATCTCAAAGAACAAAAGGTTCATAAAAGTGCAAAGCACTATTTTATTATTATTATTTTTTATTAAAGATCATTGATCTTGTTTTCAGATCTATGATCTGTTCATGAGAGAACTTTCTCTTTTTTCTAAAGGTTTTTACCTTTTTGTTCTTGAGGAATTCTTCAGAGTTCTCTTTCCCTTCTTCTTTTTTTTAGAAAATGTTGATGCCTTTGAATTGAGGCCTAGGGTCCTTTTTATAGTGCCCATAAATTAGTTAAATTTATTAAAGAGATATTTTTCTGAGTGATTTGGGGAATTTTCCCCACCGTTGGATTTTTGATCCAAGGGCTTCTGTTTTACAGAAGAAAATCTTCTTGTTTTAACAAGAACAGAAAGATTTCTTAAAATCTTTATTCTGTTTGGCGCAAACGCATCTGCGCTGAAACGTGTCGCGCAGCGCACAGCGCAGCGCAACTGCGCTGACACGTGTCGCGCAGCGCATCTGCGCTAGCGCATCTGCGCTGACACGTGTCGCGCAGCGCAAAGCTTGCGCAACTGAAGCGTTGCTTCCTTTAATTTTGCTTAAAATAGAGTTTTGCTCTGATTGGCCGCGCCTTCTTGGGCGCTGCGCTGATGCGTCTGCGCCTGACACGTGGCGCGTTGCGCCCGGTATTTGAAACGTTGCTTCAAAATTTGAATTTTGAATTTCCAGCAGAGCTTTGCTCTGATTGGGGGAAACAAATGCCCCCCACCGTTGCGCTCACGTGGCGCACACGTGAGTGCAGCGGTGGCAAACTCCTGATCGTTGGATCAAGGGGTGAGCTGAAGGGGCGCAAGCGCCTTATAAATAGGACCTATAGCCCTTAGAAAAATCTTCACCATCTTCAAGATTTTAATTACCAGAGCTTTGCTCTTGCTTGAGAATTTCAGAGCTTTGCTTTTGCTTCTTTTCAAGAACTCCAGAGTTCAGATTTTAGATCATCTTAGGTAAAATTTAACTTAAATTAAATTAAATTAACTTTAATCAATAGAGCCTTGCTCTTATAGATCTTTGATCTAAAGAAAACCCCTTTGGAGTTTCACCAACAGAGCCTTGCTCTCAAGAGTTCATAGATCTACAGAGATCTTGTTTCATGGATTTTAACCCATGAACTGAACTTTGCTCTTGGATCAAATGTAGATCTTTTTGATCTGAAAATGAAGAACTCCTAAGAGTTTTAATGGATCTTTAAGATCCCAAAATTTTTAATCTTTAGGAGTTTAAAGAAAAAATTTCTTTAAATAGATTTTCTCATCATTATCACAGAGCTAGGCTCTTTTAAGGAATTTTATTCCCCTGAGACCAGAGTTTGACAAGTGTCACTCTGTGACAGAGCTTTGCTCTGAAAGAGGAGATTTTCTCCTTGTCTCTAGGGATTTCCCATCAATGAGGATATTCTTTTGGGGATCTTTTCATTAATTGACAGTCTCATCCAATGGTGGGGTTGTCTTATTAAATGATGTATTGTCGTCCAGATTTCGTGGGCCCCCTTTTGGTCCCCCTATCCACTGCATTGCGGTATGGTATAAAATTTTTAAAATGTTGAACGTTGGAATTATAATACTGACGGCTAATTTTTGTCTCTTTGCAGGAAACATGTCTGCCAATTTGTCTTTTCCGTTTGTTCGTTCGGAGGGAGGGTTTCCCCAGGCACCGGTGGACCGTGTGGTGTTCGCTCTCTTCAAGGTTCATGACCCCGAGCACAAGAATCTTCACTTGTGGGGTAGGTGGTACAATGAGATCATCCAGGGTCGCCGAAGTTTCTGTTTCGCCACGCCGTCTGAGCCAACATCTTCACTCCCTACGCAGATGAACCCCCGGTGAAGTATGTCGTGGAGGTCAAAAATTGGAATTCGGATGACCTCCTCCAGCCTGCGATTGGTGCTATCCCCGTGCAGCCGCCGCCAGCAATAGATATTTTAGGGAGGATAATTTGTCAGGGTGAAGCACGCCCTTGGGGACAGGCTTATAACATTGGATTGATCCCACGACCGCCTGCCGGATATTTGCAATGGGCCCGGTACATCCTATCAGCGAAGAGGACTCATCTGATGAGGATTGGTTTGTACTCGGCCATTTACGTCTCGCTCTTTGAGTATCCTTCTCCTCCAACGTGGTGGGTTAAGGCTTTTATCGAACAATGGAATATCCCCACACACACCTTCCTGATGACGGACCGGGAAGTCTCTATCTCCTTGGAGTAGTTTGCTGAAATCTCGGGTCTGCCGATGAGGGGAGAGCCTTACGAGAAGCTGCTTCCTCCCGATGAATACGTCTTTGCCACCAAGCCACTGGTGTTTGATCTGACGCCGGAGAACGCTATTCAGCACCAGTACCCGGGCTTGGTGAAGGTATTGGAAATTTATGAAGGACTCTATCTGGAATCGGGCGACCGGGGAGTCAGTTTTGCAGATTTCATTGCTCGCTTCATTCGACCGGAGTTCTTATCAGAGCGGAGCGAGAAGTTCGCCCGGCTCAATGACCCTTTTGGGTTCGGTTTTGATCGCCGACCCACATCGGAGGATGACCACAAAGACTTTTATCTTCCCGGTGCCGCCGTCGTCCCTTTTTCAGAAATTGCCGTCCCCGACATGGATGAAGAGACCTTCTTTGTAGGGTTCTTGGGTTTGTGGTTGTGCAGTTTTGCTCTTCCTATGCATCCACGCCATATGCGGCCGACTGTTTTCTACCCAGCGCATCGGATGGTGGCTGGTTTGCAGTTGTCAGTAGGAATCGCCGGGCTGGCTTATCTTTATAATGGACTTAGCGTAGCGGCGGACGCTAGTGAGCCTGGGGTGCAACCCGCCAACTTCCCGATGCACTACTTTACCTCTTGGATGGAAATGCACGTGCACGGGGTGTTCGGCGCCCATAAAATTCCTCCCTTTTTTGAGAGATGCAGGCTCCCAAGGGTCATACGGTTGGTCGGGGCTTTGATCGTAGTTGCACCTCCGCGGGAGGCTAAGGGGCTGCTCCTTCGACCACACCTGGTCGGGGCGAAGGTTTCCTTCTTGGATAAGGTCATAACAATAGGCTCGGAGACCACCAAGTCGGTAGTGTCGCTACGCGATGATTTTAAAGACGGGGCTTCCATACTGAAGGCTCAGGAAATCCTCCATCTCTACTCCATTCGGCCGGGCTACCTGGTGTTCAGGCAGAATGAGACAGCACTCTTCATGAGGTATAACCCCCACCGGTTTGGTCAGCAATCGAGCTACAACCAAGGGATCCCGATGGAAGCCTTCTTGGAAAAGCCCGTGGTTAGTCGAGAGGGGATAAAGAATGCAATGCACCACTTTATGGGGCTTAACACGGGTTCTTATTTCTTTATCAGCGAGCCGAGCTGCGTCCCCAAAGTCCTCAACGCGTACGTGGCTTGGTATGCACACGCTATGATTCCAGTTATCCAAATGGAAAAACGCATGCTGGTTGACCGCAAGGGTGCGCCTCCCGGCGGTGATCGTAAGGCTCCCTTGAAGCCGAGGACCCCGGTTATTTCTCCATTGAAAGGTGCTGGAGGTGGACCTCCGCGCGTGTTGAGTCCTCCGCGCGGATTGCCGCTTCGCGATACTGTGGATGCGCCACCAGCCCCCCGTGCTCCAGTGGAGATGGTAACTGTGGTATCGCTGGAGTCCGGTGTAGGCGCGGATATCGGGACCCGCCGCCCCAAGGCGTCCGCCAAGCGTAAATCAGTCCCGGGTGCATCCAGAGCTGGCGGGCAAAAGAAGAAGTCGCTCCTTTCCCTTGACACAATTCTTGGCTAAGAGCCTGAGGCCCCTCTTACCGAAGGAATAAGTGAATATGGCAGCAATAAGGGCTTCGCGGTAGACCCCGCAGACACCGACCTGGCGGCCGCCATTGCGGCTTCTGAGCAATCAGCGAGGCTTGAAGCGTGGTTGAGTAAACTCGCTGAGTCAGGTAATTATTAGCTGCTCTCTTCATCATTTCATCGCATTTTCCATCATTATTCTTGACTAATATTTTTCCCCATTTTCAACAGGTGTCTCTACCGAAGAAGCTATTGCCGCCTCTTTGAAAACCATCCAAAAGGAGGAGGAGAAACGCGCTTTAGCGGGCGCCGGTATGTCCCACCCCTTTTTTTTTAAAACAAATTTTGTTATCTTTTTCGATGGTTAACCTAACTTTCTTCCTTTGTTTCTTTATAGGGGTTATACCAGTCGATGAGGGGATCCTCTCTGAACCTGTTATTGGAGTTTCGGTCTCGTCAGGACTGCTGCAGGAGCCTCGACTTGACAAGTCAACGAGGGATGCCTTGAAGAATTTGGAGGCATCCCTGCATACAGACGAGGACGCCTCAATGAAAGAGGCTCTGGTAAGGTCCATTTCGACGGCCCGGGAGGAAAGGAAGCGGCTGAGGCGTGAGGCGAAGGCGCGCCGGGCTGCTTTGGCTACGGGAGCGGGCCCAAGCACCATCCCTCATGCCGACACTCCGTCAGAAGAGTCCCCGGTCGCTTTGTCTACCGCTCATAGACAGGCGATCCGCGCCAATAGAGAGGCTAACGGCAAGTCTACCTCAGGTAGCACTTCTTTCAGAATTTCATTATAAGACTCATAAAGCTATCGGTTCTTATATACTTTATCTTGCAGGGCCAAGTCCGACCGAGGGGGATGCGGAGACCGTTGAACCCAGGGAAACAGAGGAAGCGACGCCTGTCGAACCTGAGCCGGCGGTGGGCAACGTCGCTGAGGCTTCAGAGCCTGAGATGGAGGTTGGGGGGTCCGTAGCCGAGAAGGTCATTGATGCCGCGCCTGAAGTGGTGGCAGATGAAATGATCATTACAACTGAGCCCAGGGTGGTGGCAGATGAGGCGCTTGAGGCCAGCGACCTTGTGGTGGCGGCGGATAAGCCGATGGAGATTGCGGAGCCCAAGGAAGTAGCGGGTGAGATGGGCACCACTCTTGGGGAAGAGTCAGCCGCTCTCTCTCAAGAGTCCGGCAACACTCCAATCATTGTCCTCCCTGTGTACGATCCTCTGCCATCTCCTGGCCGCGCGAGCATGACGACGGTCCCCATCGAATCGGGTGATGAGGCCACGGGCGATGGCCTCATGTCGATAGAGGAGGGAGTCGCCTCTGTTTCAGCCGGGAGCTCCTCAGGTAAACCCCAAGTTGCTGTTTTTCTTTACTTTACAATCCTTTCTGACAAGTTCACCTTTCTTGTAACGCAGGTGCAGCCAGCGCCGATGCCCCACTGCTTGAGGGAGCGCCTTCAACGACTGCCTTGGCGGTGGTCACCTCTCAACCCTCTCTCATACCATCTAAGATGTTGGAAGGTATGGGTTCGCAACTTATTAATCTCACTTTTCAGACGTATAATTTGTGTACTAAAGTCATATTGTTGTGTCTTTTCAGGAGTGCTCTTTGATCATGTATATCAGATGTTGCTCCCACACTTCTCCTTTCCATCCGAACTCGCTTCTTCCTCTGGTGGCGCTGGTGAGTATGATTTCCATTCATATCTTTCTTTTTTTTATTGATGGAATTACTTCTAACCCTTTTTTTCCCGACTGCAGCGCTACAGATTGAAGGAGGGGATACAAGATCGGCTGCGCCACCGGTCCTTCCGGCCTTGCCACCTGTCTCGGCTGGTATGGCGACTATCACATTAATGACTTCTCCCTCTTTTATTTCCTGAACTGTTATCTGATCACATCTTGCTTCTTTTCGGCCGTCGTTCCGGTCTTGGCGCCTTTTGAGTCCCATATTACAATGCCGGCCGGCCCTTCTCAGAGACGTCTGTCCTCAAAAGGTGCGGTGAATAGCCTACGCATGTTGAGTGACTAAATCAAGAAACTCGACGTCGAGACTCCTACGTCTGCTGCGGACTTTGCTACGACGGTTAACCAAATTTTGGTAATATTTGCCAACTTTCATGACGAGGGCATCGTCGCCTCCTGGGTTAATCACTGTCGGGAGATTGAGCCTCGCCTTCATCAGCTGGAGTCGTTGCGTCCCGCTCCTGAGACCTTGGCTGCCAGCAATCAAAGAGCAGCGTGGATTGAGTGGAGCGCTTCTTACTTCCACCATCTCGAACAAGAAGTTATTTCAAGGCGTAAGGAGCGCGGCGAGACCTCGAGCAAGTCTGCCCAGCTGCGTGTTCGGGTAGAGGCCAATGTTGTACGGCTGAAGGCTGCCTTTGAGGGTCTTCTGCAATGTCTTTCTGAAGGGTTATCCTTGAGGCAACAGCTTGTCGTTGTTGAGCGGGATTTACCCAGCCAAGAAGCAGCCCAGAAGGCGGCCGAGGAGAAACTTTCATCCTTTTTACAGCAGCGGACCCAGGTGGAAGCGAAGGTGGCCGCGGCAGCCGCTCAGGAGGAGGCGCTGAAGGAAGTGCGAGAGCAACTTGTGGATTTACTAAAGACACTTCCTCCTCAGTAGCTATCCTTCTTTGTATCGTTTGTGCTTATAGATAAAAGAATGTGTATATATATATTTTTTTTTATTCTTTAACACAATGTATTCTGTACCCAATCAAGTTTATGAATAAAAGATACACATTTTCCGTAATGTCTTGTGTCATTTCTCCGCCTTTTCTTTCTTTTATTATCAGCACGCCACCTGAGTAAACATGGTCAACAGATAATAGAGCACGCATCTTGACTTTCTTAAGAAATAGCGATGGCTTAGACCGCAGGTTCAGATCTGCTGCCTAAGACTTTTCAACTCTATGAGCCGTGAGGGTCTTGTAGAGATTTTTCTCCCTACGGATCGAGAGGATCTCGTAGGTGGGTTTTTCTCCTTAGGAATCGTGAGGATTCCTAAGTGTGATTTTCTCTTATAAGTCGTAAGGATCCTATAAGAGAATTTTTCCCTCTTACGAGTCGAAAGGACTCGTAAGTGGTTGTTTCCCTCCTCGTCGAAATTCGACTTTGAAGAGTGAGACCCGTGAATAGTATGCAAGAGACCGTCTAGATCGATTTGCAGGGTCCCATTGTTCAGGAAGCAAGTTTTTTAATCCCTGCTGCCTGAGGCTTCATCTTGCAATTTGAGACGAATCGGGATTTTTCCCGCGGAGACACTGGTTTCTCTGCGAGCCGACGCGAATCAGGAGGCTCTCGTCAAGGAGTGTTTGTATCCGTGAGTCGAGGAATTTGCTAGGGATTATTTGTTTCCCTAGCGCCAAGTATTATTTGTTTCCTTGGGGTTTGAAACGAGTCGAGGATTTCCCATGGAGGCACTGGTGGCTCTGCGAGTCGACGCGGATCAGGAGGTTCTCGTCAAGGAGTGTTTGTATCCGTGAGTCGAGGAGTTTGCTAGGGATTATTTGTTTCCCAAGCGCCAAGGATTATTTGTTTCCTTGGGGTTTGAAACGAGTCGAGGATTTCCCACGGAGGCACTGGTGGCTCTGCGAGTCGACGCAGATCAGAAGACTCTCGTCAAGGAGTGTTTGTATCCGTGAGTCGAGAAGTTTGCTAGGGATTATTTGTTTCCCAAGCGCCAAGGATTATTTGTTTCCTTAGGGTTGAAACGAGTCGAGGATTTCCCACGGAGGCACCGGTGGCTCTGCAAGTCGACGCGGATCAGGAGGCTCTCGTCAAGGAGTGTTTGTATCCGTGAGTCGAGGAATTTGCTAAGAATTATTTGTTTCCCTAGCGCCAAGGATTATTTGTTTCCTTGGGGTTGAAACGAGTCGAGGATTTCCCACGGAGGCACTGGTGGCTCTGCGAGTCGACGCGGATCAGGAGACTCTCGTCAAGGAGTGTTTGTATCCATGAGTCGAGGAATTTGCTGAAGACACTGGTTTCTTTGAAGTTGGACTGAACCGTCGTGATTTGGCCTCGTCTTCTGGCGGAGCCTGTTGGGAAAGTATGGTTCCCTCTTGTTTGTTTACGCCCTTGGATTGTATACAGGGATCGATGTGATCTTAACTGTAGGCCAAAGTTTATCATTTTCCTTTTTTTTTGTTTTATTTCCGCGATACTCTATCATTTCAGCTTTTATATCGCGAAGGTCGCGATTGCCCAATCATTTTGGCTATTTTTCGCGGTGCCCAATCATTTCGGCTGTTTATTTCATTTTTACTCGCTGCTTTTTATTGCGAGTTGCCCCATCATTTCGGCTATTTCGCATGCATACATTTTTACTTGCTGCTTTTATTGCAAGTTGCCCCATCATTTCGGCTATTTCATATGCACGAGCGACCTACTGGCTTTCGCCGTAAACCTGAAATTAAATACCGACTTCGGCATCAGCACCGTTACAACTGGAATATTGTCAGGAGCGAATCATCATCTGCCTCTGTCGATGTTGAACAAAGGTGGCTTAGCGACTAGGGTTAGGGTCCTGTCGTCTAAGGCTTTTAACTTCATGAGCCGTAAGGGTCTCACAAAGGTATTTCCCCCTACAAGTCGTGAGGATCTTGTAGGTGTATTTTCTCCTTAGGAATCATGAGGATTCCTAAGTGTATGTTCCGCTGTAAATCGTAAGGATCCTACAAGAGGGTTTTCTCCTTGTAAGTCGAGAGGACTTATAAGGGTTGTTCATCATGCGAACATATCCCCAGTCTCGGATGAGACTTGATTAAGGAAATGTTTATTCGCGCCCGTGGATTGTATACAAGGGTCAGTATTAAACCACTTGTAGGGCAATATCGGAAATTGTGGGGATTGCTTAAGCACAGGTTTAGGTCTCTGTAACTTAAGACTTTCAAATCTTATAAGCCGTGAGGGTCCCATAAGAGAGTTTTCCTTACGAGTCGTGAGGATCTCGTAAGTGTATTTTCTCCTTAGGAATCGTGGGGATCCCTAAGTGTGTTGCTCCTTTGTGAGTCGTAAGGATCTCACGTGGGTGGTTTCTCCTTACAAGGTCGAGAGGACCATGTAAGTGTCTTTTAACGAGGTTGCGCCCTTTCGGGTTTTCACAAACACTCGCCGGTAGTCCTGCTGTTTTTACTCACGGAGCCCTTTCGGGTTTTCATCCGTGCCCATTTTGCTTATGGACATACCATTTTTTTTTATTTACTTTTTTTTTACGAGGTCCCGCCCTTTCGGGTTTTCACGAACACTCGCCGGTAGCCCTGCTGTTTTTACTCACGGAGCCCTTTCGGGTTTTCATCCGTGCCCTTTTTGCTTATGGACATACTGTTTTTATTTATTTTATTTTTATATATTTTTTTTTATATCTCGTCAGCCTAAAAGATGCTGCGGTAGTAGTTTAAAGACGTTTCGGTCTGCTATTAGTTTAAGGACATTTCGGTCCGTCATGGAGAAGGCTGGCTACTGCTTATAAAGCTTGAGCTTAGGAAGATAGCGAGCGGACATAGTCGTCGTCATCTACCATTGAACTAGGCTGTGGCTCATTAAGCATAGTATTTCTTTAGGAAGCGACCGTTTATTGGCCTGAAAGGCCTTTCACCGTGCATGTCCATGAGTAGATAGGCCCCACCCTGGTAGACCTTATCTATGATATATGGGCCTTCATAGTTTGGCTCAAACTTTCCCCGCTTGGCGCGATTGGAGATCATAGGCCTTTTGATCATTAGCACAAGTTCGCCTTGGCGGAATGTCCTCGGTCGGGCCAATCTTTCATATGAGCGCGTCATCTTTGCTTTATAAGCTTCCAGATTTTGCTGTGATATGAGCCGGGTTTCATCAAGGGCGTCAGGCTCCTCAAACCGAAGGTGAGCATTTTCTTCGTCCGTTAGCTCGTAGTGGACAGCCACTCGTAGAGAGGGTAATTCTATCTCGAGAGGGAGTACTGCTTCTGTACCGAATACCAACGCGTACGGCGTTGTGTTCGTGGCCGTCTTGAACGTAGTTCGATACGCCCAAAGAGCCTCTTGCAGTCTCTCATGCCAGTCTTTCTTATTTCGGGACACCGTTTTCTTTATGATCTTCGTCAAGGTCTTGTTGAAGGCCTCAGCTAGACCGTTAGCTCGCGGATTATAAACCGAGGAATATCTCCAGTCTATATTGTGCTGCTGCGCAAAGCGACTGATCTTGTGGCTTCTGTAAGCTGGCCCGTTATCGGAGATGATCCGTCGCGGAGTTCCAAATCGATATATGACATGCGTCTTGAAGAAATAGAGGATATTCTCCGTCTTAACCTCTCTTAACGGTACTGCTTCTGCCCATTTAGAGAAGTAGTCAGTCGTCGCCAGGATGAAACGATGTCCCCTAGACGATGCTGGTTCGATAGGGCCGACTATGTCAGTTCCCCACATCTCGAATGGCCAGCTAGCCACCGTTGGATGTAATGGATTTGGATGCTGATGGATGAAGTCCCCATGAATTTGGCATGAGTGGCATTGCTTCGCATATTCGAGGCTGTCCTGGATCATCGTGGGCCAATAGTAGCCCATCCGTTTGATCTTCAACTTCATCTTTGGGCCCGCTTGGTGAGAACCACAGAGTCCGTCGTGAACTTTCTGGACGACTCTTTTCGCTTCGTCAGGTCCTAAGCATCTCAGCCACAGAGAATCAAACGACCTCTTGTACAGAGTATCATTGACGAAGGCGAAAGATAGAGCTCGTTTCATGAGCTGATGTCTTGTGGACGCTTCTTCAGGCAATCGGTGGGACTTAAAGTAGTCTACGAAGACTTCCCTCCAATCCTTAGCCTTTTCCCGGTCTTTTATTTGCAGAGCCATTTGCTCAGTCGCTATCTTTTCTTCGGATGATTCCGGAGGTATTTCTGCTGGGGCAAGCACCCGACGGCTTTGTACCACGATTCTTATGTCATCGAGGTTCTCATCAGCCAGTTCTTTAGCGAGCTTGGCCAATGCGTCCGCTTTGCTGTTTTCTCCACGCGGTATGTTTCCCAAAGTGTAGGAAGGGATTTGGGTCAACAGTTGCTGCACTTTTTCGCCGTACTTCACCAACTCTGCTTTGCACGTTTGGTAGTCGCCGTTTACTTGACTAACGACCAGTTGAGAATCTCCGTATATGAGGAGGTTTTCAATTCCCATGTCGATGGCGATCTCAAGACCTGCTATCAAGGCTTCATATTCGGCTTCGTTATTCGTCCTCGGCTCTGTTAAGGAGAAAGCGAAGCGCATTATCCCTCCTTGTGGAGTCATGAAGATGAGGCCTACCCCCGATTTGATTATAGGGGCACTTTGTTTGCGCTTCTTCATGGAAGACGCTCCATCGAAAAAGAGCTCCCATCGAGTATCACCACCGTCGATTGCGTCGAACGCATGCTCGTCTGGTAGATCGCAGCTCAGAGGAGAATCGGCGGGTATCGGATGCTCAGCGAGGAAGTCGGCGATGGCCTGGCCTTTCACTGCCTTGAGAGGTTGATACGTTATCGAGAACTCCATCAAGAGCAGAGCCCATTTAGCGAGTCGACCTGTCAGTATGGCCTTCGACATTAAATACTTAAGAGGGTCCACCTTCGAAATGAGACGGACCTCATGCGCCAACGCATAGTGCCTGAGCTTTGTTATCGCGAAGATCAACGCCAGGCAGTGTTTTTCAATGGGGGAGTAGTTGCTTTCTGCCTCCAGCAGAACTTGACTTAAGTAATAGAGTGCTCTTTCTTTCCCTTGATCGTTCTCTTGTGCCCATAATGCGCCTAAGGAACCTTCGAGGGCGGTTGTATAAAGAATGATGGGTTTTCCCTTGACCGGAGCAGCCAACACCGGCGGGTTCTGCAGGTACTGTTTAATTTCGTCCAGCGCGCCTTGGCATTTTTGATCCCAGATGAATGGAGTTCCCTTCTTCATCAGGTGACTGTAAGGGCGGCACTTTCCAGAGAGGTTGGCTATAAATCGCCGAATATATGCGAGCTTTTCTTGGAGAGACCGCAACTGTTTGAGAGTCCTTGGCGGAGGCATTTCCATGATCGCCTTGATCTTGGACGGATCTATTTCGATACCCCGGTGTCGGACGATGAATCCTAAGAATTTGCCCGAGGAAACTCCGAATGCACACTTAAGAGGGTTCATCTTCAAGCTGTATTGTCGAAGGCGTTGAAATACAGTCTTTAGATGCTCGAGATGTTCCTCGTATGATTTGCTCTTAACCACGAGGTCGTCAATATAGCACTCGACGATTTCATGTATAAAGTCATCGAAGATCTTCGTCATGGCCCTTTGGTAAGTGGCACCGGCGTTCTTTAATCCGAAAGGCATCACTTTATAACAGAATATTCCCAAGGGGGTCCTAAAGGCTGTGTGCTTCTGGTCTTCGGGATGCATTTTTATCTGATTATACCCTGACGAGCCATCCATGAAGGAGAAAACCTCGTGAGTAGACGTATTGTCTATCATCAGTTCGGTGACTGGCACTGGAAAATCATTCTTCGGGCAAGCTTTATTAAGATCCCGGAAGTCTACGCATATGCGCACTGTCCCATTTTTCTTCATCACCGGGACGATGTTGGCGATCCATTCAGGGTATTGAACTTCCTGGGTGAAGCCAGAGTCGATTAACTTTTTGACTTCGGCGTTGATGCTCATCTCAAGCTCGAGCCGCATTCTCCTCGGCGCCTGTTTGACTGGCTTGATGTCCGGGGATATCGCCAATCTGTGTACAGCAATTTCTGAATCTAGTCCCGGCATTTCGGAATAGTTCCACGCGAAGCAATCTCTATGCTGTAGAAGCACGTCCTTTAACGCAGCCACCCTTTCTTCAGATAGCAGCTCGCTGATGAATGTCGGTCGCGGATCGTCTGCCGATCCCAACTCAATCTTCTTGAGGTTATCTGCAGTAGTATGTATGCCATCCTCCAGTTCTTTTGGCGCTGGTGGAAATTCTGAGATTACCTTGTCGTTACTGTTTTCGAAGCACCAGGGAAGGTCATCCATGTCCTCGGGCTCTTCTTTTAATATTGTAATCATGTGACAGGTGCGAATTCGCTTCCAATCCTAATGTGGAACCGGTTCTTCTTTCGTGGCCTTGGGCTCGTGCTTTTATGGCGGTGCTACCCTCCAGTTGTCAGACAGAGCGAACTTGCCAAGCTGATACTGATCTTCAACCCAATTCTTGAAGGTGAAGCAGTCCTCGAGATGGTGCCCTATCACTCGGTGATAAGGGCAATAGTCCGGGTGAGAGACTTCGCCTGCTTGTTCGGGGTTTTTGGACTCCGGCAGTGTAAGCATTTGATGTTTTAGAGCAAGATCAAGTATCTTCTTCGTCTTGTCCCGAGGAAACAAGTACGCTCGACTCATTTTCTTCATGAGGGATAGATCAATAACGTTCGACTCCCGTTTGCGTGGGTTCTTAGCCCTGCTTTGTTGCTGTTGAGCGCCTTTTTGGCCTTTCGACTTATTTCTGCTTTTGCGCCAAGCCTTCTTTATAACGGGTTGACAAGGAGCGGCATTTTCATCTTTCACGGCCTGTTGAAGGAGGCGTTGCGTTCTGGCTTTCTCGTAGATGGCCATTTCGTGGTTATGGTCGTCCCGGACTTTTTGACCTGCTTCCCTTATAAGCTTGTCCATTTGTTCTTCAAACGACGGACTGGGCACTTTTGCATCAGGAACTTTTACTGTCTCAGGATCAGCGTTGTTCCATTGAGCATCTGCTTCTTCATTGAAGTCGTGCACGACGTAACAGTCGCGGAGCAGTTCTCGTTTCTTGGGGCGAATGTAGCCGAGCCCGATCGTCTCCATCCTCCCATTAGGCAGCTTGCGTTGAGTCCCAGGAACGTTCCAGAGCCTGTCATAGAATTTGGCCTTTCTAACGGTCTGTTTGAAGGGTATCCCTTGGCGCTTCAACAACTTCTTCAAGCCTTCTGTATAATATCTGGGAAGACGGATAGGCTGAATCCTGTCGAGCGTAGGATCCGCGCCATGCCAGATTTCTTTTTCCACCTTGGTTTCTTCAGAGCGGTAGAACAGAATTGCTTTCTCGTTTTCTCGTCTGGGAGGGATATAGAACGTTTGCAGCTCTTCTACATTGTAAATATTAAGTGCATCCAGTTCTTTATGGTGTTTAAGAGGCACCATGGCGACTTGTAGACTTTGCCCTTCGTCAGCGAACTTTCGTATTGAAGGTCGAGCAGAGAATACAGCATGGATCTCATCTTCCGAGTCGCTACCAAAGACCAACGTAGGAGTGGACGGTTCTGGCTTGTTGTGTTGGGATGGACCCGAGCAAACTATCTCCTCTTCCTCCTCGGTATCACTGCCGAAGACAGGGATGGTGGCATTAGCTTTATTCTCCGGCTTGTGACACTTCTCCGTGTCTTCGAAATCCGGTAAGAAGTATTTGGCATCTTCATATTTGCGGACCTCGTTCACAGAGAACGGGTTCAGTTCTCCCGTCACGGTATACTCGAAACCATCCTTAAAATACTTCATACACTGATGTTGTGTAGAAGGGATGATGTTGTACTCGTGTAACCATGGTCGGCCGAGCAGAGCATTGTAGCATGTCTTGGCGTCTATGACGTGGAACTTAATGTTCGTGACGAGTAGCCCGAAGCGTAGCGTCAGTATCACAGATCCAAGAGTCTTTGACGATTGGGAGTCGAACCCGGAGATGGTGATCTTATCCCGAGCAAGGTGCTGGACGCTCATGCAGATTTCTTTTAAGACCTGTACATTGAGTAGGTTAACGGACGACCCGTTATCGATCAGGATTTTGCCTATCTTTATATCATGGCAGTATCCCGAGACGTAGAGGGGGCGATTGTGCTCGCACGTCCCAAGAAGAAGGTCCTCGTCGCCGAAAGTGACATCGGCCGTGTGCACTTCCTCCAATTCATCCTTCATCTTTTCCTCGTCCAGGCATGCTTGGAATTGTTCCGGATCTTAGAGTGCCTTAATTAACGAATCTCTCGCCTCTTTTGATAGCAAAAGGGCGTCAAGAATGCTGAGCTGTGAGGGCAGCTTCCTCAGATGTGCTAAGACGTTGTAATCCACCTTATTCTTCTTTGGCGGGTCCTTAGCGGCTAGCTCTTCCACCACTTAGTCATCTAAGACGATATCTTCAGAGACCTTTTCTTTCCCTTTATCTTTTCTGTTTAAGGGTCCGAGGTTCTTTTCAGGCAGCGTCCGATTCCGCAGCCGGATATTCTCGCAGACCTTCGGTTCTTCTTCTTTTCCCGAAGCGGACTCTTTAAAGAGAGGGGCAAGTTCTAGCTCTTCATCAGAATCACTCCCGAATGTAGGCACTTGTGATCCACCGGTGTTAACCATGCAATAATCGCCAGCAGTTCTTTTAAACCCTTCGGTCGTATTTCTTTGCTCCCGACGAATTTTGCGTTTCTCTCGCTTAAAGTGTTGTTGATGAGCAACATATCCTTGCCACCATCTATCGAAAGCCTTGCACTCTTCAGTGGGGTGCGAAGTCTTCCGATGATACAAGCAATAGGAGGGGTGCATTTCCATTTCACCAGTAATTTTTCCTTCGGAGGATGGTAGCTTCATGCCCATTGATATGGCCTTAGCAAACCTTTTTCTCATCTTGAATTTGCTTTTGTCCGCAGTGGGTGTACTTCGCTCCAGCGGGAGTATCTCAATTCTTTCGTCAAGGCGCTGGCGTTTGGCCCTTTCGAATATAACCTCCTCGCGCTCTCGATCAGCTTTGCTTTTTAAGAGAGCTTCATTGAGGAATGCATCGATTACTTCATCCGATGGCTCTAGAATTTTTGGTTCGGGATCTGCCTCCAGCGTTTCAGTACAAGAAGTCTCCTCATCGTCTATGAACGAGTGGGAAATCACATGACAGCTCGCCACGCATTCCTCAGAATCATCAGATGAACTTTCTCCCTCATCTTCCTCTTGAAAGACGTGATTGAGGAATTCTTGGAATGTAATGGGAGTCCGTGCCTTCTGGTTGTATTCCTCCAGCGCGTCAATTTGTTTTTGCAATTCCGTACGCTTGTCGCCAGGCTTCACGGGCTTCTTTGACTTCTTTTTCTTCTTCTTCGAGGATTTTGACGGCTGGTTGCGAGTGCTTGAGCCACCACCATCGGTCTTTGGAGTTGGACGTGGCTTTAACATCCCCTCAATGACCTGCGGTTCCAACGGGTTCTTCCACCTAATCGCTGGACATGTCTGAAGGTCGTTCAGCATCCTCTTTGTCTTGGCTGATAATACAACCTCCCAAGGAGCTTCTTCAACGACGGAGCATGTTGCCCCCGGCGTATTCGTCCCCTTAAAGGTGTGGGGCTGTGGGGGATTCACCTTCCACTTGTCAGATAACGCGAACTTGCCCTGTCGGTACTGGTTTTCAAGCCAATTTTTTAAAACGTAGCAATCTTCGATCGGATGGCCTAGTACTCGATGATAAGGACAGTAGTTGGGCTCGTTGACGTCACTTGGTTGCAACGGACGTTTTGGATCCGGCAGATTTATGAGTCTGTTGCGTAATGCCAGCTCGAATAACCTTCTCGTTTTATCGTGGGGAAACGAGTAAGGACGCCCTAGTCTCTCCTCAAGGTCTACGTACGGGCGCATATTATTTTGACGCACGGCCGGCTTCGAGTTGCTCGGTTGTTGTTGAGCATTAGCGACGACGATCGCTTTTTCCTTCCCTTTAACATTTCGGGGGTCCGGATTTGGAAGAGGGGGTTTATGGCCCATCTGATCCATCTGTACTCGCTTGTCAATCAAGGCCTGGAAGGTAGTCGGCTTGAAAAACATCATAAATTGGGAGATGGTTGCTTGTGGATCAAGGGTTCCTACAAACATACCCACCGCGGGAGCTTCTTCAATGTGCTGCTCGCACTTCGACCATAAGTTCCGCCATCGTATAGCGTACTGAACCCACGTCTCGCCTGGTTTTACCCTGGCGTTAATCAGTGCCGTCATTGGGGTACGTTCACTGGTGCTTGTAAAACGCTGAGTAAACAACAGCTCCATTTCCGCGAAGGTTTTGATAGAGTCGTTCGGGAGCTCAGAGTACCACTCGAACGTCGTATCCAATAGACTTCCAACAAACTGGCGAAGTAAAAGCTTGTCATCACCACCGGTGTTGCTGCAGAGTGCCCTGAACTGGGCAACATGCTGGTGAGGATTGCCCGTCCCCTTGTAGACATGGAACTTGGGAATTGTATAACCGGGTGGGTACTTGATTTGATCGTACCAACTTTGATATGGCCGCCCCGTTTTTACGACCTGGCCAGCTGCTTCGGTCGCCTGATGAACCCGTATTTGTTGGGCAATGTACTCGTCCAAATCAGCTTTGGAGATTGCATCCCCTTTAACCGTCGACAGAGCTGGTGGAGGATTTGATGTCTCTCCCCTATCATCTCCAAGGACGATCGGGGGCTCTTCGGCCGGAGGATCTTGTTGGATCATCGTCCCTATCATGTCTTGGAAGAGGAGGCCCATACGCTGTATGTTGGCTGCTTGTTCAGCAGCCTCTTTGTCCTTCTTCTCCAATATCCGACGAAGGAATTCGGCGTCGGTTTCTTCTTCTTAGCATTCATCCGAGGACGTTTCAAGGTTTTCTTTTGGCCCTGTAAGTGCGGCCATAGCGTTCATCATTTCTTGGAGCTTCTGCTGCTGCTCCTGAGCCTTGGTCACTGACCTCGTGTGCGGTCTATGACCTGTTGATATGCGGCTATCCTCCTTTCCCGATGCCACATAAACTGTATGAACTATCATGCCCCCTGACTTAGGGCGTTTGGGTGCGCTACCTCTGATATTTGTCGTTGGCGCGGGGGTTTTCTCCGGCCTTCTTCTTTTGTGGGCCGTTGAAGTTGAAGGGGCCGTTGTAGTGGGCACCCTAGCGATTGTTGTCCCCTGCTGTTTAATAGGACGGTCTTTTTCTTTTTGCACTTTTGCCTTCTTTTGTTGACGAGAGTGATCTGGGTCGATCACGGAGTCTTGAACCCTTCGCCAAACCTTGTATATTTTTGAGGAGAGCCGTTGAGGGGGTTGTTCTTGCTTCGTTTCTAGAGCTCTCTCCGCAGGTGGAGGAGATCTTTTTAGTGTAACGGCTGGAGAGTTCTTACGTACCCTCCTCAGTAGTTCAAAGCTGTTCCCAGTTGGAACAGCAGCGTTGACTTCCACCTCTGGAGCTGGTGGAGTTAGCCCTGAGGGGGAGTTGCCCCTGCCTTCCTCACTCGTTACCAATGGCGACGTCGAGCATGACGAGCCGTTGGGACTGGCTCGGAGATAGAGATAGCTTCTTTTTTTCCCCTGTCTGAATGAGGCGCGGCTGGTGTTAACCTCTTAAAGAATGAGGTTGTCCTTTGAGGGATGATATTTAACCTGTCGAAGACAGATCCTCGGGCAGGGGCAGGAGCAGGAATCGTCAGTCTTGAAAAGACTGACTCTTTGACAGGGGAAGTTGCCTTGACGACTTCTGGAGCAGCAGTTATTGCCTTCCTTGGGACAGCCAATTTAGAGTTCTGATTTAGCCTGGTGATAACAGAGACTGTCGGTTTGGTAGTGGACGACCCGTTGACAGGGGTCGTCGTAGCAGTGAGCCGGTCGAAGACCGACTTCTTGTTCACTTCCGGTGCAGGTATTGGCGCAGAGAAGCTTGTAGGTGGGATCATGGTCCTGAAGAACAGGCCAGTGGTGGCTTGGGTCACCTGGTCTACCGGCAGAGCGAGGAAGGAAGCCGCTTGGGGCCCATATACTACACCTCCTGGTGAGGTGGAGCGTCCGTTGCAGTGGCATTTCGAGCAGTTGGTGCAGTTAAATGCCATTGAATCTTGAGTTCTGCGCCAGGCAAAAGACCAAATCTTAGTAACTTGAAATCCAAAGGCCCGTTAACAAACCGTGATTGGTTCGCGAAGACGACACACGAAGTGTGGAGTGGAAAGAGGAAAAGGTCCCACCGGGCGTGCCAGAATCTGTTCCCCTCCGAAAGACGGCGCACAAGACTGCGATGTCCTGACGCTGAGATTCGGGGCAGATGCTATTTGGTTTTATCCATCCACCTTTCCGAAGATGCCAAGTTGATTTATGGCACCCTGTATCGGAGGTTTAGATGGATGCGGCCGATATAGCAGACTTCGTCAGATTCCCCCTCGCTTGAGGGGTTTTTGATTGTGGGGACGCTCTTCCCTGCAGGCGTAAGCCCCTGCAGTTAATTACGCTACCGCATCGCGGTAGCAACTTTCTCCTTCTCCAGAATTTCACTTCGTGTCGTGTGTGTTTGTTTTGTTTGTGGTTGCCCGTGGATTGTATACGGAGACTGAGTAATGCCGTCGCCCGTAGGACGTGGATTAGTCCAAATCCGTATTTACTTAGATTTGGGTTTGGTGTTTTTAGTTTAAGGATACGTTAGCCGCGTTGCGGCTAAGATCAACTTAAACGTTCGTTAAGGATACGATAGTCCTGTTTGAGACTAAGATCAACTTAACGTGATAATCCATTTAATATCTGGCCATCGGGACTCGTCACCTCTCTAACGTCGTTGAAGGATTACAACGGCAGATGTCAGAGGAGTTCAGAGATGTACCCTTGAACCAAGGTTGATTTGGAGTTTTATAGTCCGTTTGAATGTTTAAGGATACGTTAGCCATGTTTGGGGGCTAAGATCAACTTAAACGGGACGTTTAGATCCGGCAAAAGAGCATTTGGAGGCTCTATTGTTCCAGTTTAGGGACGTAGTGGTCCATAGGTTGTTTAGGGACATTGCGGTCCATATTCCAGTTTAGGGACGTGGTGGTCCGCATTCCAGTTTAGGGACGTGGTGGTTTATATTCCAGTTTAGGGACGTGGTGGTCCGCTATTAGTTTAAGGACGTTTCGGTCCAACATTAGTTTAAGGACGTTTCGGTCCATCGCCAGTTTAAGGACGTAGTGGTCCATCATTAGTTTAAGGACGTTTCGGTCCAATGTTAGTTTAAGGACGTTTCGGTCCACAAGTTTAAGGACCCCGCAGTCCGTATCGATGTGTGGTCGTCGGGACCCGTCACCTCTCTGACGTCGTTGAAGGATTACAACGATGGGTGTCAGAGGAGTTCAGAGATGTACCCTCGAACCGGAGGTAAATTGATTTGAGAGAGCATTTGTGCTCGGTTCAATTTAATTTAAGAACTTACGGCCAGAATTGGGCTAAGTCCAGTTGAAAATGTTCAACATTTTATTTGCATTTGGCCTGTTAGGCCTTTACTGGGGCTCTGCTCCTGTTTAATAATGCATAGCATTATTTATTTTGTCAGGGCTGTGCCCATTTATAGATGATGCAGAGCATCAGTCTTGTTTGGGCTCTGCCCTGTTTATTGCATTTTCAATTTTTGTTTGGGCTCTGCCTTTTTATAAATGATGCAGAATATCAATATTGTTTGGGCTCTGCCCCTTTTCATTGTATTGCAATTTAATTTGGCCTACTAGGCCCCTCTGATTTGGGCCTGGCCCTTCAGTAAAAGAAATGCATTGCATTTGTCAGGCGCTTTGCGCCAATCACTGAGCGCAAGCGCTTGTGGTGAGGACATGTGTCATGCTCTGGTGAGCGCAAGCGCAACAGCGCAGTGCGCTGCGCTAGTGCACTGCGCTGTTGCGCTGCTGACACGTGGCGCGCTCTGGTGAGTTGCGCCAATTCCAGAGAGCAAAGCTCTATTTCAAGAGCGCGTAGCGCAAGTTGTTCTGTAGCTGACACGTGGCGCTTTCCCAAGAGCGCAACAGCGCAGTTTGGAAGTGCAAAGCACTAAGAATCTTTTAGATTCAAGAACAGAAGTGCAAAGCACTATTTGATTTCTTGATCTAATTTAGATCAAAGAAAAGATAAGTTTTTCTTGTTTTTCTTATCTCAAAGAACCAAAGGTTCATAAAAGTGCAAAGCACTATTTTATTATTATTTTTTTTATTAAAAATCATTGATCTTGTTTTCAGATCTATGATCTGTTCATGAGAGAACTTTCTCTTTTTTCTAAAGGTTTTTACCTTTTTGTTCTTGAGGAATTCTTCAGAGTTCTTTTTCCCTTCTTCTTTTTTTTAAGAAAATGTTGATGCCTTTGACTTGAGGCCTAGGGTCCTTTTTATAGTGCCCATAAATTAGTTAAATTTGTTAAAGAGATCTTTTTCTGAGTGATTTGGGGAATTTTCCCCACCGTTGGATCTTTGATCCAAGGGATTCTGTTTTACAGAAGAAAATCTTCTTGTTTTAACAAGAACAGAAAGATTTCTTAAAATCTTTATTCTGTTTGGCGCAAACGCATCTGCGCTGACACGTGTCGCGCAGCGCAACTGCGCTAGCGCATCTGCGCTGACAGGTGTTGCGCAGCGCAAAGCGCAGCGCAACTGCGCTGACACGTGTCGCGCAGCGCAGTGCTTGCGCAACTGAAGCGTTGCTTCCTTTAATTTTGCTTAAAATAGAGCTTTGCTCTGATTGGGCGCTGCGCTGATGCGTCTGCGCCTGACACGTGGCGCGTTGCGTCCGGGATTTGAAGCGTTGCTTCAAAATTTGAATTTTGAATTTCCAGCAGAGCATTGCTCTGATTGGGGGAAACAGGGACTAAGTGGCGCTTTTAGTTTCATATATGAGTATCGATGAGAATATGAAAGTTTCATATTATCATCGAGTATCATATATTGGTTTTAACTTGAACATCTTGAATCACTCTCTAATGATGCGTTTGTTGTGTATTCTTGTTGTATGTGTGTGTTTCGACTGTCGGGGGTAAGGCTTCTATCCCATTAAGAATGTATAGAGCGAACACCCATTCGCTTGTGCTTTCAACTGTTTCGAGTAAATTTCGGCAGCACCTCCCCGCTGTTCTCCGAGTACACTGTAATAGAATAGATAATCATTTCAAAGCTGTGAAACAACGTTGAAATGAATATCTAATCTATCTCTGTACACGGAGAACCAGCGGAAAGGTACCGACGAAATATCTCGAAACGGATGAAAATACAAGTGAATGAAGGTGTTTGCTTTATACATTCCTAACTTGTCCACACGGGACAAATCTATCGGTTATCATACGATTGAATCTTCTCGTCACATAGACTATACGACGGTTGTTAGTATCGAGCTATACCGTCCGATATTTAACAATCTTCGTATAGTTCTATGTCACAACGAACATCGAACGTATGTTAACCGATAAACGGGGACTAAGTGGCGCTTTTAGTTTCATATATGAGTATCGATGAGAATATGAAAGTTTCATATTATTATCGAGTATCATATATTGGTTTTAAGTTGAACATCTTGAATCACTCTCTAATGATGTGTTTGTTGTGTATTCTTGTTGTATGTGTGTGTTTCGGCTATCGGGGGTAAGGCTTCTATCACATTAAGAATGTACAAAGCGAACACCCATTCGCTTGTGCTTTCAACCGTTTCGAGTAAATTTCGGCAGCACCTCCTCGCTGTTCTCCGAGTACACTGTAATAGAATAGATAATCATTTCAAAGCTGTGAAACAACGTTGAAATGAACATCTAATCTATCTTTGTACACGGAGAACCAGCGGAAAGATACCGACGAAATATCTCGAAACGGATGAAAACACAAGTGAATGAAGGTGTTTGCTTTATACATTCCTGACTTGTCCACACGGGACAAATCTATCGGTTATCATACGATTGAATCTTCTTGTCACATAGACTATACGACGGTTGTTAGTATCGAGTTATACCATACGATATTTAACAACCTTCATATAGTTCTATGTCACGACGAACATCGAACGTATGTTAACCGATAGACGGGGACTAAGTGGCGCTTTTAGTTTCATATATGAGTATCGATGAGAATATGAAAGTTTCATATTATCATCGAGTATCATATATTGGTTTTAACTTGAACATTTTGAATCACTCTCTAATAATGTGTTTGTTGTGTATTCTTGTTGTGTGTGTGTGTGTTTCGGCTGTCGGGGTAAGGCTTCTATCGGTTATCATACGATTGAATTTTCTCGTCACATAGACTATACGAAGTATTTAAATAAAATATAAAGTAACTGATATAACATGATTTTAAACTTATGAAATAATACTTGCTTAGCTACTTGCAAGTTGCAACTTGAGAATAAGATATATGAAGAATTGAGCATTAAAGGACTAAAATGCATATTTTGGTAGTTACTTGCCGCAACCCCTAAGTTAAGTAGTTTTTGAGAATTAAGACCTTTTTAATCATACTTTGGATAGACTGTCACAAACAGTAAGGTATATTCAAAAAACCATATTAAAGGCAGGGTAATTTAGCCCTTTCTTTAAAAAATAAAATAAAAGGATATAATGATTAATCTTTGCCTCCATGAATGCGTACATATAGAAATACATATTCATTACCATGGAAAATGCTTTTAGATATATTATTGAATTGGCCATTAGATCCATTTGATAGATACTGACAGCTATATAGTTCAGTAGCCCCCATGCATTCTCAAGGAAAATGCTTTATTACAATAAGAATGATGATGAGTGTTTGTATACTTTATTGAGTCATTTGCATGATAGACCCTAGTAGTAAAATGGAGTAATGAAAATTTGAGGCCAATTTCAAATGAACATAGACAAGGACAGTTGAAATTATGTAATATTTGTTCAATTAATTGAACAAGATGCCTCTTTAACAACTGAATGGAAGAAAATAATCTATGTAGTTCACCCCTAATTTTTGTATAAAAGAAACTTTGTTGTCATTCTCGTCATCGTTGTTATATGCATTTGAGTGTCAAACTATAGGAAATCAGTAGCTTAAAAATAGTTTTAAAAATGCACGATTGTAGTTTCATGTAAATTCTGATTATTGGTTTCTTGTTCAATTAATTTTCAAGAACACCTTCCACAAAACACTCCCTTCCCAATCCCAACCCCAACCGCAACCCTAACCCTAACCCGGCCCTAACCCTAACCCCAGCCCTAGCCCCAGCCAAACCCCAACCCCAACCCCAACCCTAACCCCTGCCCCAGCCCCAGCCAAACCCTCCAACCCCAACCGCAACCCCTGCCGAACCCCAACCACAACCCCAGCCCAGCGCCAACCGCAACCCCAACCCTAACCCTAACGCTAACCCCAACCGATGCCTAACCCTAACCTTCATCGGTACCCAAATCATGAACCCTAACCCTAAAATAATCAAAATTTTGTTTAATTGAAGATTTACTAACCTGTGCGGTGGAGGAGACGATCGATCGGTGGAGACGACGAAAACGGCGACGAGGAAGAACCAGGACGGTGGCGACGACGAAACGGAGGGCGGTGGCGACGACGAGAACGGCGACGATAACGGCGATCGGCGGGAACGAGAGATTTGGGGATTCTGGGTTCGCGCACGAGAGATTATCGAGAGAGATAATCAGCGTAGGGGATCTGTGTCTTTTTAATTAAATCCCTATTTAGATACCCCTACGGACTAATCCATAGGTTTTTGGTTTGCGGCTCCGTAAGGGTAAACAACAATTTACGATTTAATATTTTTAAATTAATACGCCAGGACCGTAGGGGCAACCGTATGGCCTTACGGACTAATCCGTAGGGCCAAAAGAAATCTGCCCCTACGGATTTCATTATCCGTAGAGGCAACCCCTATTTTAGTAGTGAGTATGGCGTGAGGCTCGAAGACGAGCCGGGAGTCCGAGGAAGCTCGGCTCTGCAATAGCTCGGACATGAGCACAGGTAAATGGGCGCCAGTTCAGCGGCTAGGTCGCTCTTGGGTAAGGGGCGGAGTGTAAGCTAGAAGACGAACCAGGGAAGGTCATTAGTACTCCACATTGATTTTGCCTCGGTAGCTCTCCAGAAGTCTAGTGAGCTGTCGCGGATGATGCGTCATCCGTCACGTGTCGTGATCTGAGGAATTCTCACTTATGAGGATCATCAAATATCTTGTCGTCAAAAACAAATTGTTGGAGCACGAAGAAGAAACAAGATAGATGTCTTGACGGTACCCACGGTTAATAATTTCCCAGTCTTTGCGATGCCTTTTCACCACGGGAATCGGTCCGTGTAAATCTAAAGACGCTAGCCCCTGACCATCATCATAGACGATAAAGAACCTGCCCTTGTGGTACACGACATCTTTGATCTGGTCGTCACTCTCAATCATATGGTGGCATCGGTTTCCATACACCATCCCCGGACCGCGCAAACACCACGTGGCACCAATGGGGATATATTTAGGCTAGGTGCTGTGACATCTTGATGGGATGTCAATGGGGAGGTTTTTCCATTGGCTAAAGCTTCCATTGTTGCGAGATTGAGAAGGAGACGGGTTTGTAGGAGGAAGAAGAGGAGGGAAAGAAGAAGAGTAGGGTTCTTCAAGAAAAGGAGGAAGACATAACCAATCATGCACTCCAACAGGGACTGCTGGAGGTTTGTATGGTTTGTGTTGTTGTTGTGGAAGCCATGGATCAGAAGGAGAAGCCATCATACAGGCATTGAGATAAATGAAAAAGGGTTAGGGACTTAGGGTTAGGGTTTTATTTATCAAAGTTTTTAGAAACCCTAATTGTAACGAAGGTTGACTAGATATGCATATATTTAAGCGAAATTGAAGGGAAAAAATCTCCTTGGCCTGTTTCCATGAAATGATTTTTGCCTAGTTTGGCGACAACCGTTTCCAAATCCCCACTTCGGATTAAGTCTGTAAAAATAGGGTTTCATAATGTTTAAGATCATTTTGATAACATAGTTTTAAAAACCATGATTTTGTTTAAATTGCTTATTATAGTTTTTTTTATATTTATAATTTAAAAGTAAAATATAAGGAAAATCAAATCTGTAATGTTTACGATTCAAATTGTAAGGTATGCTAAGTGTACAAAACCAACTAGCAATGGTTTATTTAGTATGGACATTTTTCCTTTTGGGGAGACTGCAGAGTTCGAACTCTAGGAAGCCCAAGAGAGGAAGTGACCAGATATTAAACTTTCAGGGCAAATTCATAGGTACCCTGTGTGCGTGCAGGTGTTGTGCGGTGTGTTGTGTGTGTCGGTGTGCATGGGTTAGGGCAGCCAGTGCCAAAAAAAAGTTTATAAATAAATTAGATTAATAATCCTAATATAAATAGGATCACAATATCTATATGACTTAAATTTGGATTTTTTAATCATATAACAAAATGGGCCTGATGGTGAACAGCACTTCACAACACAATGGGCCGCATTGTCCAAATTTCGGGTAGATTTACCAAATCACATGATGAACCCAGTATTTTGGATACCTTCAAAATTGCTGAACTTTTGACTTATTTAGTAGAATAAATAAAGAATGGAAAATGCTTAACCTATCAGGCTTGAAATCCTACCATAGTCTACCCAAGAGACAAATATCATAGGCCCACTTGTTTAACACTGGTATCTAGGTGTTGTGCATCTCGCCATTTTGTCTCTTGGGTAAATTGTTGTAGGATTTCTAACCGGCAGGTAAAGTATTACTCATAAAGAATAGGGAAATTGTTTCCAAACCCAGTTTTGAGAAATACTTATTTTTAAACCCATATTTTTCAAAATTGTGACAAAAGGTCAATACTTAGAAATTAAGAATGGTAAATTGTTAAAAAAAAAACAGCCCAAAAAGAGAAACCTGGGCCTTTTCTTCTAGTTAAAAAGCCTTTTGGCCCACTAAAAACACTACTATAGTAATTTCGTATATTTCATCTATGTAAGTTGTCATCTTGTACGGCTAGAAAGATGGTTATTACAATACTAAAAACTTCCCAGTAATATCTGAAAACTTCGCTGTAATAACTGAAGACTTGCCTGTAATATCTATCATGTTTTCAGCCCACTTGTCTATAATATTTAACCGTTTGCTTATAATATCTAAGCAGTTGCCTGCAATATCTACAAACTTGTCTGTAATTAAGCACATGTCTGTAAATCTATGCCTATGCAACCTTTTTGAAGAAGGTTCCGTTGCTAACATGTTTACTTCCATTGAGGGTAATATATTTGGTTTGCCCGTGATATCTAAACGGTTGTTTACAATATCTAAGCACTTTCCTATGATATCTAAGCACTGAAACCAACTCGGAATGGTGGGAGAAAGTAGAGAAAGGAGGAGGAGCGGGGGAAGAGGAGGAGGAGCGGGGAGAAGCGGAGGAGGAGGGAGATGGGGAATAAAAAAGGAGCAGCAGAGGAAGGAGGAGCTCCCTCGGAACGATGGAGGAGCGGCGGAGGAAAGAGATGAGTGAGGAGGGGAGGATGGAGGAAAAATGAGTGGTATTTTTGGAACTCAAACACAAAAGAAATTGGTGGGAAGATGGAAATATGACACAAAGGTTTTTTGCCAAAGATTTTTTTTACTAGGGGCTTCCTAAACATTTTGAGACTTGCAGGAAATTTTTTTTTAACAGGCATGGAGCATGCTGGGTTTTTATTACAGTAAAACCTCCGTATAGGAATACTCTATATAGGAATAACCTCCCTATAGTGATAAAAAGTCCCGGTCCCGACTCGGGACCAGTTATAAATAAGAATAACCTCCACAGTGTGATATTCCATACTTTTTCCAAGTCCCGCCTGTACTAATTTACCTCTATATAGTAATAAATTGGCATTAAATTTTAAATAATTTTTTATATATATAAAAAATACATAAAATTACTTGGCTATTACAATTGAACTTAAGATGACATAAATTACTTAACTACACAATTGAACTTAAGATGACATAAAGTACTTTGACTTGTTAATAAGTTTGAAGGTCTATATGAATTTTGAAGGTCTAAGAATTTTGACTTGTTAATAAGTTTGAAGGTCTATATGAATTTTGAAGGTCTAAGAATTTTGACTACTATTTTTTCAAAAAAAAATCTAATTTTTATATATAAAACTCTACTTAAGAATAACCCCCCTATAGTAATATTTTTCCCCGGTCCCAAGGATATTACTGTATAGAGGTTTTACTGTATAACAACTCATTTCTATAAATAATTATGAAAAGAGACCTTATGAAAATTTATTTATCAAAATAGACCTTTTTTTGCCACATAAACAATTTGAATAAACATTTGCCTGCATGGCATATCTTATGTGGCAAAGAGATGTCTATTTCTCTAAATAAACTTTAATGAGGTCCCTTTTGAAAATTATTTATTAAAATAAGTTTTTTTGGAAAATAAATCCGCCTAATGACTTAAGTACTAAAATATTTTTGTTGAAAATAAATCCTCCTAAATAAATTCATGGAAATTTTATCAATTTTTTTTACTATTTCTCATCAAATATATTTACATCATCTATAAAAAAATTTACTATATCGTTTATTAAGAAAAACATACACATCCAATAGCATGTAAACTTCATAAAGAAAACATTAACCGGGTAACATAAATACATATATTTATAATATTTATAATTTAATTGAATTTAATTTATTATTGTTTTCTATTTTCAGCAAATAATTTTGATATATTTTTAGCAACACAAAATTACAGCACTGTAACTAGAATTTTTAGCGGAGAAGAATTTTGGTCAACAAAGTTTCATAATTAACAACAATATATTTGAAATTTTGTTTTAATTATAAATTTCTATATGAAAATAACAATTAATAAATGAAAAATTGCAACTCCATATTCTAATTAGCATTAACCAATTATAAATTAAAAGTATAAGAATCAATACAATATCTAATTCAGATTATTTAACTACAAAGAACGTAGTTTTTAAATATCTTTTTAGAAAAAATATTTGAAATTATTACTAATCAGAAATCAGAGCTGGTATCCACGCTGTCTGATTTACATTTAAAAAAGTTTAATGACGGTGCTCAAAATATCATGGTCAATCCTAAGCCGAATCTTAGAATTAAATTTCTAACATTTCGTGCATAAAATTAATATGTTTTTCTGCATAATGTTTCCATTTAATATGATGTACTCTTAAAATTTTGAAATTAGCAGCTTTAAAATTTCTATGGATTTATTTGACGAGAAATAAATTGTAAAGAATAATTGATTAAATTCACATAGGTTTATGCTGTCGGCTTTATTTTCAAAAGAATATTTTAATATTTAAGTGAATCTATTTTTCCAAATTTTTTTTTAATAAATGACTTTTAAAATGGACCATGTTGAATATTTATTTTAGAAGAGTATAATCGCTTATGTGGCAAAAGATGTGTATTTTGATAAATAAATTTCCATAAGATCTCTTTTCCAAATTATTTATTGAAACGAGACTTCTTATAAAAATTGTCCTTAACCAAAATAAGAATGTTTCAAACCTATTTGTATTCTAACTAAGATATTTTTTAGAAAAACCAGTTTTATATTCTCTCAAGCCTCCTAACTTTAATGCTTTGTTTATTCAACAATAACATTATTTACGAAATGATAACAATAATTTTCTAAACATAGCTTTTTCTATCAAATCATAAGATTGTTTATTAAAATATATAACTTTATTTATCAAACCATGACAAATATTATCTTGAAATCTCATAAGGTTGTTATCGGCAATACATATACATATACGTATGCAAATCAAGGTATGGTCTTAAAAGAAACTTAATAACATGTTTTGGGGGTTTCCACAATTTTAGCATTATTTGGATTTAAAAGTAAATCAAGTTAAGAAACGGGACACGGAAATAATTTAAAAATATTATACTATCTACTCATATTTTTGATGAAGTTGAAATAAGAGGATAGGACAAGTGGGAGCTGAACCCAAACCTCTCTCGAAGACCAGAGCTTAAAGCTAGTGCTTAAGACAATTAGGCCACCCTCATCTTTGTGTTTTTATTTATATCTATATAATGATATATGTAGATACCAAGCTGGTACTTTAAAGATGCAGGACACTTTAATCAGAGTTTTCCTGATTTGTGCTGGCTTTCATCGATAGGCTGAAGGGTCTTTATCTCCCAATGATGCTTCCACTCGTGAGCAATGTGGAGGAAAGAGTGCCACGTATGATTCTTGTGAAGGCGACCTCATTGGCCCTATGTCTTTCTTGGCTTGGGCGAGAATGACAAGGACTCGTTGATTTTACATATAAATAAATTTATTTTGATGCTACCTAGTTCAAGTTTGCATATATACAGAGAGAGAGAGAGAGAGGATCCCACTAGAACATTCCATCTTCAATCATTTTTCAATCATGATTATAAGATATTTATACAATACAGGATCATTCAATCATTTTTCAATCATGATTATAAGATATTTATACAATACAGGATCAAATACCTCTATTAACTTGATGAATATATATATATATATATATATATATATACATATATAAGTTCCAAATACACTTCATGCATTTTATTGTAGTATGGTACTTAGATTTCAACTTGACCTTGAAAGACTCTTACCTGACCGAATCACCATGCTATTTAACCGTCGTGGATGTCCGCTTACATTTGATGTTTAAATAAAGTCAAAACGTTTCCGAGACTTCGTTTTATATTCTTATCAATGTCCGTAATGGAAAATTTTGCATGAGTTTACATGGACAGATGGCCTGTTAGCGAAAGGTCGCACTCCCCTCTTCTATACCAACGGGTGGTATGTCCTGTCTACATTTGTTAATATAGAACCAATTCCAACAATGGGTTACACATCTATAATTCTATATATGTTGTTGTATGTGTGACAATAATTTCAAAAACTTATTTGACAGGATTTTATATTTTTCCCCTTGGAATAATTACCTCAGGTCTAACATAAAAGTATATACGAATTGTTGTTGACTCGTTAATAAAATTAATTATTTGTTCCCTTGTCAATGGATGGTCATTAAAAGTATCTCCATTAAGGTGTCATTATCAATCAATTATATAAGTTTTGTGGAAGATAAAGATGACATCACTGATTTACTTTGTCAAGATGATGTAGCTAAAATAAAGTTTCTTTTTTTCATTTTTGGTTATGGTTGACCTTTAGGTTATATATGCTCCTTTTAGTTTTACCAAATTTGATTATCTAATTATATATATAATAATTTGATAATTGAAAGCATTTGATTATCTAATTATATATATAATAATTTGATAATTGAAAGCAAGTGTGATGGTGCTCGATAACGGTAATTTCTTAGATCATGACACGTGGCAGATGATGTGTCCCAGAGCATATAAAGAAGGACCTACAGTGGCCGACCAGACCACTCCTATGCCCGTCCTACCGACCAACGCTGGCTCACTTCCGAGCCCCCTGCACAACTGGCCTCCTCGGCCTCACAGCTCGTCTCCGGTCTACTGCAGAACCAACATACCTTGGCTCTCCCGCTCGTCCGCGAGCTCTCCGAGATCATCTTCCTCGGTCTCATCGACCGACCAATGGCACTGCTCACAAGCGCAACCGCCATCCCGCGAATCTCGCCATGCGCGAGATATCCGCTGGCCACATCCCGCGTTCCACGCCATCACGATTCCCCATTAACGAGCCTGTCCCGCCATTAATGGGAGGCTCTGCTCATCACGCGGGCGTGACGTCGGGAGCTTAACTGCCGGCGTGATTCTCGCGCCTGCCCTGCTTGCTGCCACCGCTATATAAACCACTTCTTCAGACGGTTCAAGTAAGCCATTTTTACTCCACTAAATCGTTACTCTGCTCGGATCTCTAATCTAACTTGACCGTCAGAGGGTCCTCGGTGGTACAACCACCCCGGGACTTCCTTGCAGGTAGCTCGGCAACCATAACCTCAAACCCATTGAGATCCACACGCTTCAGGAGCGACATCCTCCAGATCCAATCTCAGCCACCCATCGCCGCCATCAGCAGATCAACGGAAGGTAACATCTTGGCGCGATCCAGGTCGCGTCAGCTGGCGTCGTCTGTAAGAAACCTTGATTCCACAAAAACAAAAGTTCATCTTCCAATCTTACTCTAATGGCGAGCGATCATCACGACGATCTGAGCACCAGCCGCCGCCTCCCCCTCAACGGAGGCGCGGAAGAACCTCCTCAGCCGAATGCCATCAACGCCCTTGCCGACCGGATAGACCGACCAGCATCTGTCGTGGAGGCCCTCATCCGTGTCCAAACGGCAGGGCAAGTTCCCCAGGTCACCGCTCCTCCGCCTCGAGACCGGGACCCCTACAGAGGGAGAGAAGACTCTATTCGTGTCGGTTCAGCCGACCACCGCCTCGTTACCTTCCACGGCCCCTCCGGCACTAGGGGTCAAAGCCCTCACCAAGAGGCAGCCGAGCGGCTACCCTGCTCGGCTATCCCTGGCTAGTAGCTCCCTACCTCATAACGCCAAGGATCAAAGCCCTCACCAAGAAGCAGCCGAGCGGCTACCCTGCTCGGCTATCCCTGGCTGGTAGCTCCCTACCTCGCAACGCCAGGGATCAAAGCCCTCGCCAAGAGGCAACTAAGCTGCTTCACTGCTCGGTCAATCCTTAGCAGGCCTCCCATGGCCCCTCCAGCGCTAAGGATCAAAGCCCTCACCAAGAGGCGGCCGAGCGGCTACCCTGCTCGGCTATCCCTGGATGGTAGCTCCCTATCCCACAACGCCAGGGATCAAAGCCCTCGCCAAGAGGCAACTGAGCAGCTTCACAGCTTGGTCAATCCTTAGCAGGTCTCCCATGGCCCCTCCAGCGCTAAGGATCAAAGCCCTCACCAAGAGGCGGCTGAGCGGCTACCCTGCTCGGCTATCCCTGACTAGTAGCTCCCTACCCCACAACGCCATGGATCAAAGCCTTCGCCAAGAGGCAACTGAGCAGCTTCACTACTCGGTCAATCCTTAGCAGGCCTCCTATGGCCCCTCCGGCGATAAGGATCTAAGCCCTCACCAAGAGGCAGCCGAGCGGCTACCCTGCTCGGTTATCCCTGGCTGGTAGCTCCCCTACTCCACAACACCAGGGATCAAAGCCCTCACCAAGAGGCAGCCCTGCAGCTACCCTGCTCGGCTATCCCTGGCCGGTAGCTCGCCTACCCCACAACGCCAGGGATCGAAACCCTCACTATGAGACAACCGAGCAGCTTCACTGCTTGGTTCATCCTTGGCAGGCCTCCCACGACCCCTCCAGCGCCAAGGACCTAAGCCCTCACCAAGAGGCAGCTGAGTGGCTACCCTGCTCGGCTATCCCTGGCTGGTAGCTCCCCTACTCCTCAACGCCAGGGATCAAAGCCCTCACCAAGAGGCGGCCTTGCAGCTACCCTGCTCGGCTATCCCTGGCCGGTAGCTCGCCTACCCCACAACGCCAGGGATCGAAGCCCTCACCAAGAGGCAGCCCTGCAGCCACCCTGCTCGGCTATCCCTGGCCGGTAGCTCGCCTACCCCACAACGCCAGGGATCTAAGCCCTCACCAAGAGGCAGCCGAGCGGCTACCCTGCTCGGCTATCCCTGGCTGGTAGCTCCCCTACTCCACAACGCCAGGGATCAAAGCCCTCACCAAGAGGCGGCCCTGCAGCTACCCTGCTCGGCTATCCCTAGCCGGTAGCTCGCCTACCCCACAACGTCAGGGATCGAAGCCCTCACCAAGAGGCAGCCCTGCAGCTACCCTGCTCGGCTATCCCTGGCCGGTAGCTCGCCTACCCCATAACGCCAGGGGTTTAAGCCCTCACTAAGAGGCAACCGAGCAGCTTCACTGCTTGGTTCATTCTTGGCAGGCCTCCCATGGCCCCTCCAGCGCCAAGGATCGAAGCCCTCACCAAGAGGTAGCCCTGCAGCTACCCTTATCGGCTATCCCTGGCTGGTAGCTTCCCTACCCCACAACGCCATGGATCGAAGCCCTCACCAAGAGGCAGCCCGGCAGCTATCCTGCTCGGCTATCTTTAAGGACAAAAATCCCTCGCCAAGAGGCACCGGGCAGTAACCCTGCTCGGCCATCCTTAGTAAGCCACTTACGGCCCTTCCCGTGCTAAGGATGAAAAGCCCTCGAAAGAGGCAACCGGGCCCGCCCTTACTCGGTTATCCCTGGCTGGTAGCTCCCTACCCCAACAAACCAGGGATCAAAGCCCTCGCCAAGAGGCAACCGGACCCGCCCTTGCTCGGTTATCCCTGGTCGGTAGCTTCCTACCCCAACAAACTAAGGATCAAAGCCCTCGCCAAGAGGCACCGGGCAATAACCCTGCTAGGCCCGTCCTTAAGGATCAAAGCTCTCGCAAGAGACAACCGGGCCCGCCCTTTCTCGGTTATCCCTGGCTGGTAGCTCGCTACCCCAACAAACCAAGGATCAAAGCCCTCGCCAAGAGGCACCGGGCAGCAACCCTGCTTGGCCCCGTCCTTAGTAGGCCCCTTACGGCCCCTCCCGCGCTAAGGATCGAAGCCCTCATCAAGAGGCAGCCGAGTGGCTACCTTGCTCGACTATCCCCGGCTGGTAGCTCCCTACCCCATAAGGCCAGGGATCAAAAGCCCTCGCTAAGAGGTACCGGGCAGTAACCCTGCTCGGCCCGTCCTTAGTAGGCATCTTACAGCCCCTTCCGCGCTAAGGATCAATGCCCTCGCCAGGAGGCCACCGAGCAGCTACCCTGCTCGGCGCATTCCCAGCGGGCAACCTCCTGCCCATCCGACGCTGAGGATCTGAAGCCCTCATCGTGAGGCCGCCGAGTTCCTTCCTGCTCGGCGCATCCCCAGTGGGCATCCTCCTACCCATCAGACGCTGAGGATCTGAAGCCCTCATCGTGAGGCCGCCGAGTCCCTTCCTGCTCGGTGCATCCCCAGCGGGTATCCTCCTGCCCATCAGACGCTGAGGATCTGAAGCCCTCATCGTGAGGCCGCCGAGTCCCTTCCTGCTCGGCCCATCCCCAGCGGGCATTCTTATGCCCATCAGACGCTGAGGATCTGAAGCCCTCATTGCGAGGCCACCGAGCAGCTACCCTGCTCGGCACATCCCCAATGGGCAACCTCCTGCCCATCCGACGCTGAGGATCTGAAGCCCTCATCGTGAGACCGCCGAGTCCCTTCCTGCTCGGCGCATCCCCAGCGGGCATCCTCCTGCCCATCAGACGCTGAGGATCCGAAGCCCTCATCGCGAGGCCGTCGAGTCCCTTCCTGCTCGGCGCATCCCCAGTGGGCATACTCCTGCCCATTAGATGCCGAGGATCTGAAGCCCTCATCGTGAGGCCGCCGAGTTCCTTCCTGCTCGACGCATCCCCAGCGGGCATCCTCCTGCCCATCAACGCGGTGGGTCCAAATGTTGGAGATAGTGCCCTCAGAGTCAATTATTGGATCACAAGCACGCGATTGCAATGATTGAGAGAGGATCTATGCCGGTAGAACAGTCTTACTCAAGATGATAGTATGCTATCTGGTTTATCTTTATCATCGTGTACTGCTTTAGGTGACCTTACATGTCACTATTGCGCGTTGATAGAGCCCTTAGGATTCTTGCTTGACGGCCAGCAGTATGATGGCAATCATATACGTGGGAGTTGGGGTCTATAAGCACATCCTTAAAAGGTCCCTAGTCGTGGGAGTTTTCGAGACAGGGCATCGGTATTCCAGAGTAGACTAGTGTATACAGTCGAGACCCCAACGAGGGGCGGTGGCCGGTCTCACAAGCCACTGGTGTCAGTTGGTTCACCTAAGATGTATACAGGTGCTCATTGGGTTATGAGTACACCGGACAGGACTTGCCGGGAATATGCTAGTTGGTTTTATACCTGACGTCAGATAGCAGTTCCCTGGTGACATGTGTACAGGTTAGTTCATCGACCTGAGATCGTCATTTGTCTTGTGTGAGTTCCCACTGTACTTTGATTACTACCCTACCACGGCTCAAAGGAGTCGTGCAAACAGGTTTTAGTTGGGTACAGTCCCGAGCCACATAGAGGCAGTGAGCGGATCTGCAGGGGTTCGTCTCTCCCGGTATTGGGGGTGAGGTCGCACTGTGTCTAGGAGAGCCATTACACGAAGTCCTTGGCCAAGGCAGGAGATTTACTGGTAGGTATTCCAGTAGTATCTCAGGGTGTTCTGGGCTACACTTCGACACGACTTGTACCGCTTTTGGGGGTCTGACTTTTACCAACCCCCTAGGCCCGACATGCGATGCTCATAGACGAATGGACCAGACTGTACGGATATTGTCACTGACAGGCTCAGTAGGGTGTCAGGATGAGTTCGCTCATCGACGTCCCTGTTCCCCTCCGAACGGCGGCCTGCGACGTTAGGACGTCACGTGCCTGAGGTTCGGGGCAGATGCTATTTGGTTTTTATCCGTCCACCTCTTCGAAGATGCCAAGTTGATTTATGGCACCGTGTATCGAAGGTTTAGACGGATGCGGCCGATGTAGCAGACTTTGTCAGATTCCCCCTCGCTTGAGGGGTTTTTGATTGTGGGGACGCTCTTCCCTGCAGGCGCAAGCCCCTGCAGTTAATTACGCTACCGCTTTGCGGTAACAACTTTCTCCTTCTCCAGAATTTCACTTCGTGTCGTGTGTGTTTGTTTTGTTTGTGGCTGCCCGCGGATTGTATACGGAGACTGAGTAATGCCGTCGCCCGTAGGGCGTGGATTAGTCCAAATCCGTATTTACTTAGATTTGGGTTTGGTGTTTTTGGTTTAAGGATACATTAGTCGCGTTGCGACTAAGATCAACTTAAACATTCGTCAAGAATACTTTAGTCCTGTTTTGGACTAAGATCAACTTAACGCAGTGATCGATTTAATTATCTGGCTGTCGGGACTCGTCATCTCTCTGACGTCGTTGAGGGATTACAACGACAAGCGTCTGAGGAGTTCAGAGATGTACCCTTGAACCAAAGTTGATTTGAGGTTTTATTGTTTATTTAAAGATCTAAGGACACATTAACCGTATTTGGGGCTAAGATCAACTTAGACGGGACCGTTTAGATCCGGCAAAAGAGCATTCGGGCTCTATTGCGCCAGTTTAAGGACGTGGTGGTCCCTTGTTAGTTTTAGGGACGTTTCGGTCCGTCGCCAGTTTAAGGACGTAGTAGTCCATCATTAGTTTAAAGACGTTTCGGTCCGTCGCCAGTTTAAGGACGTAGTGGTCCATCATTAGTTTAAGGACGTTTCGGTCCACCGCTAGTTTAAGGACGTAGTGGTCCATCATTAGTTTAGGGACGTTTCGGTCCGACATTAGTTTAGGGACGTTTCGGTCCGATGTTAATTTAAGGACGTTTCGGTCCGATGTTAGTTTAAGGACGTTTCGGTCCGATGTTAGTTTAAGGACGTTTCGGTCCGATATTAGTTTAAGGACGTTTCGGTCCGATATTAGTTTAAGGACATCTCGGTCCAATATTAGTTTAAGGACATCTCGGTCCACGAGTTTAAGGACCCCGCAGTCCATATCGATGTGTGGTCGTTGGGACCCGTCACCTCTTTGACGTCGTTGAGGAATTACAACGACGGATGTCAAAGAAGTTCGGAGATGTACCCTCGAACCGGATGTAGATTGATTTAGGAGAGCCATTTTGCTCAGTCAATTTAATTTAAGGACTTATGGCCACGATTGGGCTAAGTCCATTTCAACATTGCATTTTTTTATTTAGGTTCTACCCACAGAAGATATAGAGTATCGGTTTATTTTGGGTCCTGCCCATTTGCAAAGTATCTACTTCGTTTGGGCTTTGCCCCTTTTTTTTAAAATGCATAGCATTCTGAATATTTTTGTTTGGGCTCTGCCCATTTATAAATGATGCAAAGCATTTGTTCTTGTTTGGGCTCTGCCCCCTTAAAATAATGCATTTGCGCTTTGTTGAGCCTGTTAGGCCTTCTCTTAATTGGGCTTGGCCCTTTTTAATGCATCTACGTTTTGCGCTAAGTAACGAGCGCAAGTCCATATGGTGATGACACATGTCGTGCTTTGATGAGCGCAAGCGCACTAGCGCAGTGCAATGCGCTGTTGCGCTGCTGACACGTGACGCGCTCTCAGCGAGTTGCGCCAATTCCGGAGAGCAAAGCTCTATCTCAAGGGCGCTTAGCGCAAGTGTTTTATGGCCGACACGTGGCGCTCTCTCAAGAGCGCAGCGGCGCAACTTGGAAGTGCAAAGCACTAAGAATCTTCTTAGATTCCAGAAAGGAAGTGCAAAGCTCTGTTCAAGTTCTTGGTCTAAATTAGATCAAAGAAAAAAATAAATTTCTTCTTTATTCGAAGAACCAGAGGTTCGCAGAAGTGCAAAGCACTATTCTTTTATTGTTTACATCGTTTTTAAAGAACCGAAGGTTCACAAGAAGTGCAAAGCACTGTTTTCTTCTTTTTTATAAAGATCATTGATCTTATTTTTTTGTTTTAGACTAATGGTCTTTTAGAAGGAATTTCTTCTAATCCATGAAGGTTCTTTACCTCTTTCTTGAAATTTTCTCGGAGTTCTTTCTGTTTAGGGTTCTTGAATTCTCAAAAAAAAAAAAACTCGATGCCTTTGAATTGAGGCCTAAGGTCCTTTTTATAGTGCTCACAAATTAGTTAAATTTGTTAAAGAGATCATCCTCTGAGTGATTTGGGGAATTTTCCCTACCGTTGGATCTTTGATCCAAGGGCTTCTGCCTTGCAGAAGAAAATCTTCTTGTTTCAACAAGAACAGAAAAGATTTCTTAAAAATCTTAATTTAATTTGGCGCAGATGCCCCAGCGCATGACACGTGTCGCGCAGCGCAGAGCGTAGCGCAACTGCGCTAGTGCATCTGCGCTGACACGTGTCGTGCAGCGCAGAGCGCAGCGCAACTGAAGCGTTGCTTCAGGCAAATAGAGCTCTGCTCTGATTGGGCGCGTCTTCTTGGGCGCAGCGCTGATACATCTGCGCCTGACACGTGGCGCGTTGCGCTCAGCGCAAAGGATCTGAAGCGTTGCTTCATTTATTAAATTTTTGAGAATCAGAAGCGCCGCTTCATCTCCTCTTTTCAAGTCAAACTTGTATTCCCAAAATTCTGATTTCCCGGGCCTTGGCAATGATTTCATTGTGCACAGAATTTTCTGTGCTTGGGTCTATATATATAACTCAAGGCTGAGCCTTTTCTTCTCTCATTTTCAGAGAACTTCTTCGATCATGGCTTGCAACCGCCCTCATGCCTGCCGACAACCATGGGAGGTGCCGATCCGGGACATCGTTCCTCGTTTTGCTGCACGTCTGGTGGACCCTTCTCTCTCGGACGAGCAATGCGACGCTGCAATGCACGAGCTTTTGACTCGTGTGGGGTCTCCTCTCCCTCCGAATTCCATTTGGCTTCGGATGATCCTTGTCTCGGCGCTTGCCGACATTCCCCCTCCTCCAGCAGAGATGTCCTCAGCAATGCTGGATGCCGCCGAAGATAAGATTGAGTGCTTTCTCGAAGCGCACTTGATCACCAAACCCTTGAGGGACTGCTCTTTCCACTTGCTGAGCCAGATACGGGCTCGTCGAGTCGTCATCGCCACTTTCTCCCAGGAATGCGGCGTCGACCGTTGGATGGCTACCCCTCGGGAAGATCGCCGCTTCGACGCGATGGAGAAGGCGGAGAGGGAGCTGAATAATTTTCTTTTCCTTTTTGTGAACCCTTGTCTCTCTGATCCCGTATTCGGTGATCTTTTTTAAATTTAATAATAAATAAATGTTTTGATTAAGTATTTTATTATCTGTTAAGTGTTCTTTTTATTTGAACTCTTTGTTGTGCTTGTGCATCGTATTTTAATTTGTTGTTATCAAGTGCATGTAATTTTGCATGGCTAAATTGCCTTTGGCACTTAGCCCCTTTTTCTGCACTAGCGCATCTGCGCTGACACGTGTCACGCAGCGCAACTGTGTTGCCACGTGTCGCACGGCGCAGAGCGCAGCGCGGCGCTTCCTTTAACAGAGCCTTGCTTTAATTGGACGCGCTGCGCTAATGTATCTGCGCTGGACACGTGGCGCAGAGCGCTAGCGCAAAGGATCTGAAGCGTTGCTTGCTTTAAACAGAGCTTTGCTCTGATTGGGTGCGCTGCGCTAATGTATCTGCGCTGGACACGTGGCGCGGAGCGCTAGCGCAAAGGATCTGAAGCGTTGCTTCCTTTGAACAGAGCTTTGCTCTGATTGGGTGCGCTGCGCTTGAGACTTGAAGCGTTGCTTCGAAAATTTAAATTTTGAATTCAAACAGAGCTTTGCTCTGATTGGGCGAAACAAATGCCCCCCCAACGTTGCGCTCACGTGGCGCACACGTGAGTGCAACGGTGGCAACCCCTTCTGACCGTTGGATTGAGGGGGAATTCCAAGAGGCGCAAGCGCCTTATAAATAGGGCCTTTTAACCCTTAGAAAATCTCACCATTTTCTTGGATTTAGATTTTCAGAGCTCTGCTCTTTGCTTAAGAATTTCAGAGCTTTGCTCTTGTTTTCAGAACTCTAGAGCTTTGCTCTTATCTCCCAAAGTTTAGAAAACTTTTAGGTAATAATTAATTTTAAAATTAAGTTAAGTTAATTTAAATCAATTTTAACCAATAGAGCTCTGCTCTCATGGATCTTTTGATCTGAAGAAATTCCTTTTAGGGTTTCATTAACAGAGCTTTGCTCTCACAAATCCATAGATCTACAGAGATCTTATTCATGGGTTCTAACCCATGAACAGAGCTTTGCTCTTTGAATCAAATGTAGATCTTTTAGATCTGAAACAAATGAAGAATTTTTCTATAAGCTTTCGTGGATCTTCTTTTTTTTCTTTTTTTTTTTATTTCAGAAATTTTAATTTTAAATTTCTTTTCAAAAACTTGCTTTTTGATGGAGTATTATAGAGCTAAGCTCTTTCTTAAGGAATTTTAATTCTTTTGAGACCAGAATTTGACAAGTGTCACTCTGTGACAGAGCTTTGCTCTGAAAGAGGAGATTCTCTCCTTGTCTCTAGGGATTCTCTCCCCCTTTTTTATTATGGGAATGTTCCCCCTAAGGACCAACTGACAATCTCATCCAATGATGAGTTTGTCTCTTTAGTTGACGTATTGTCATTTAGATTTTGTGGGTCCCTCTTTGGTCCCCTACTCACTGCACTGGGGTGCGGTGTAATTAATTAATTTTGATTTTAATTAATGCATTTTCTTCTTTCAATGTCAAACGTTGGGATTACAACACTGACGGCTACATTGCTCTTTTTGCAGCGATCATGTCTGAAGACACTTCATTCCCGTTTGTCCGCTCGGAGGAAGGATTCCCAGAGGCGCCTTTGGACCGTGAGGTCCTGACCATGATCAAGGCATACGACCCTGAGCATAAGAGTCTCCACCTCTGGGGGTCGTGGTACAATCAGATCATTATGGGCCGACGGAGCTTTACATGCGCGGTGCCGTCGGAACCCATAACGGCGATTCATTATGCTACCCCACCCTCGGTGCAGTATGCCGTGGAGCTGGCAGACTGGACATCAAAAGGTTTTCTACATCCCGCTATAGATGCGATACCGGTCCAGCGTCCTATGGTTTTGGACATCCTAGGACGTCGTATCTGTCAAGGTGAAGCGCGGCCTTGGGGGCAATCGTATAACCTTGGTTTGATTCCCCGCCACCCGATTGGCTATCTGCCATGGGCCCGGTATATCCTGTCGACGAAGAAGTCACAGTTGATAAGACTAGGATTGTACACCGCAGTCTACGTCTCTCTCTTCCAATATCCTACGCTCCCCACCTGGTGGCTCAAGGCCTTCTTGGAGCAATGGAATATTCCCACCCACACTTTCCTTGCCATGGATCGGGAAGTGTCAATTTCTCTGGAGGAATTTGCGGAGGTATCCGGCTTACCGGTGATGGGGGAACATTATGAGGAGCTGCTCCCAACAGACGTGTACGTTTTCGGAGCTAGGCCAATGGTAAGGGGGGTCACTCCGGATACTGCTGTTCAACACCAGTTCCCAAGCTTAATTAACGTGTTGAACATATATGAGTCTCTCTTCGTTGAACATGGGAGTCGAGGAGTTAACTTTGAGGATTTCATTGCTCGGTTCCTTCACCCCAACGCCCTCTCTACGGCCACTGCCAAGTCTGCCACCCTCGAGGACCCTTTCGGTTTAGGTTTGGATAACCTGCCGGCGAACGAAATAGGTCAAAAGGATTTCTTTCTTCCTAACTTTCCAACCGTGTCTCTTGCAGAAGTAGCGGCCCCTGGGATGGATGAGGAGACCTTTTTCTTGGGGTTTCTCGGGTTATGGTTGAGTTGGTTCGCTATCCCAATGCACTCTCATCGAATGCGACCCTCTGTCTTTTATCCAGCACATCGGATGGTCATCGGGGTGAAGGTAGCTGTTGGGATCGCCGGCCTGGCACACTTATACCACGGTCTCAGTCGAGCGGCGAATGCCAGTGAGCCCGGGGTTTTGCATGTGGTCTTCCCGATGCATTACTTCGCGTCGTGGCTCGAGTTACACACGGCGGGTGTCTTCGGGATGCACAAGAGGCCCTCGTTCTTTGACAAGAGCGGTTTTCCTCGCATTATACAACTGATCGGTGCATCAATTGTAAACCCTTCACAACGGAACGCTAGGGGCTTGCTCCTTCGCCCCCATACCGTCGAAGCCGGGATGTCCTTTGTCGATAAGGTGTTGACCGTTGGAAAGGTGTCTACCACCGTGACGCGGCCATTACAGGATATCTTTAAGGATGGAGCTTCTGTTTTAACGGCCCGGGAGACCCTCCACTTATATTCCATTAGACCGGGCTTTTTAGTTTTTAGGCAGAATGATGTGGCAATTTTTATGAGGTATAACCCACATCGTTTTGCTCAACAACTGGGCTACGATCAAGGGGTCCCCTTGGAAGCCTTTTTGGTGGAACCAGCTGCCACTGAAGAGGGGATGGAGAACGCCTTGCACCATTTCATGCGCGTGAATACGACCTCTCGTTTTTTTATTAATGCGCCGACTTACGCTCCGAGACTCCTCAATGTGTACAAAGACTGGTACAATCATGCGACAGGGGCAGTCATAAAGGAGGAAAGGCGACTGTTGGTCGATCGTAAGGGTGCACCTCCAGGTACCGATCGCACCGTTCCCTTGGTTCCTAGGACCCCAGTAATCGCTCCCTTAAAAGATGCCGGGGGCAGACCATCACGTGCGCAAAGTCCTCCACGTGAATTATCACTTCCTGATATCGCGGAAGTACCTCCTGCACCCTGTGCTCAGGTGGAAGCAATGGTTGTACCCTCGCCGGAGTCTGGCGTGGGTGCGGACATCGGGACTCGTCGTCCCAGAGTAGCTGCTAAACGGAAGTCGATCCCTCAGGGTCGGAGGGCAAAAGAAAAAGAAGTCGCTCTTTGCAGCGGACGTTGCGTTCGGCCAGGAACCCCACGCTCCTTATTCCGAGGGTCTGCTCGAATATGGGACTAACGCGGGATTAGTGATGCCGCCGCCGGACGATACAGACTTGGAAGCTGCTCTCAGAGCTTCAGCATGGCTGGTGAAGCGTGATGCGTGGCTGGCTAAGCTTGCGCAATCAGGTAACTAGTAGTCACTTTTTCTTTATTGCAACGTATTTTCTTCGTCATTTCATTATATATATATATATATATTTTTAACTAACGCTTTTCTTTTTTTTTTTTTTTTTTTTTTTTTTTTTTTTTTTTTCAACAGGCATCACCGATGAAGAAGCCATTGCCGCTTCTCTGAAGACTTTCCAGGAGGAGGAACGTCTCAGAGAATCTATGGGTCTGAGTAAGTTTCGATTCATCGAATTTTTCATTTTCCTTGCGTTATGGTCGACCTAACCTTTCCATCTTAATTGCAGGGACTTCAATGCCGCTCCCTCCTAGCGACGCAGATGTTCTACCAGCGGCCGATGTTCCTGTTTCCTCTAGGACACCGCAGGAGGCTCATCTCGGAGAGCCGATGAGAGATGCCTTGAAGGCTCTGGAGGCATCCCTGAATGAAGATGATGATGCCTTGAAGGAGGCATCACGGAGGTCCCTCATGACCGCTCGGGAGGAGAGGAAACGGTTGAGGCGTGAGGCGAAGGCGCGTAGGGCTGCCTTGGCTATGGGAGCGGGCCCTAGCACCGTTCCTCGAGCTGATACTCCCTCTGAAGAGGCCCCTGTCGCCCTGTCCACTGCCCGCAGAGGGGTGGCACGTGCAGCTCGGAGCGCGAACGGTAAATCCGCCTCAGGTAATGTTTCTCTTGGAGTTTTTGTTATAAGTATCTTAATGTCGTTTGTCCTTACGTCTCTCATCTTGCAGGACCAAGTCCGATCGAGGGGGAGGCGGAAACCGTCAATCTCGAAGGGACAGAGAGGGCAGTACCTGCCGAACTCGAGCCAACGGTGGGCAACGTCGTTGTGGCTTTGGAGCTTGGGGTAGAGGTTGAGGGGCCTGCAGCCGATAAGGTCACGGATGCTGAACCCGAAGTGGTGGCAGATGACGTGATCATTATAACTGAGCCCAGAGTGGCGGCGAATGAGGCGCTCGAGACCGGTGATCCCCCGGCGATGGTGGACGATACAACCGCCACTATTGAGCCTGAGATGGTAGTGGGCGAGGTGGCCACGATTCCTGAAGACGGGCCAACCGCTCCTTCTCTGGAATCTGGCAATACTCCAGTCATAGCTCTTCCCGTCTACGGTCCTCCGCCGTCTCCCGGGCTTGCGAGCACGACGACAGTCCCTATTGAATCGGGCGATGAGGCCACAGGCGGTGGTCTCATGTCGATAGAGGAGGGAGTCGTCTCTGTTTCCGCCGGGAGCTCCTCAGGTACACCTTAAGTTGTTGTTTTTTTTTATTTGCTTTACAATCTTTTCTGACAAGTTCATTTTTCGTAATGCAGGTGCAGCTAGTGTTGATGTCCCACTACTTGAGGGAGCTCCCTCCACGACTGCCTTGGCGATGGTTACCCCTCGGCCCTCTCTTACACCGTCAAAGATGTTGGAAGGTATGGGTTTATAACTTATTAATCCTATGTTTGAGATATACAGTTTATGTACTGAACTCACACCGTTGTATCTTTCAGGAGTGCTTTTTGATCATCTCTATCAAGTGTTGCTCCCACACTTCTCCTTCCCATCTGAATTCGCCTCCCCGTCTGGTGGCGCTGGTGAGTACTTGTTCCCGATTGGTAGCTTTGTCTTTTTAGCGGTAGAATTATTTCCAACTCTCTCTTGTTGTGACTGCAGCGTTGCAAATCGAAGGGGGAGCAGGAAGATCGGCTGTGCCACCAGTCCTTCCGGACTTGCCACCTGTCTCCACTGGTATAGTAAACCATTTTATCAATGACTTCCTTCATATCTATTGAATCATCATCTAATCGCATTTCGTCTTTTTCCAGCCGTCGTTCCAGTCTCGGTGCCTTTCGAGTCTCGCATTACAATACCAGGCGGCCCTTCCCAGCGACGGCCGTCCTCAAAAGGTGCCGCGAATAGTTTGCGCATGTTGAGCGACTACATTGAGGAACTCGACATCGAGGCTCCTGTATCTGCTGAGGACTTCGCCATGACGGTTAACCCAATGTTGGCGATATTTGCCACCTTCCATGACGAGGGTATTGTTGCCTCCTGGGTTAACTATTGTCGGGAGGTCGAGGCTCGCCTTCATCAGTTGGAGTCAATGCGCCCGTCCCCCGAGACTTTGGCCTTGAGCACTCAACGGGGAGCATGGCTCGAGCAAAGCGCTTCTCGTTTCCGTCATCTGGAACAAGAAGTGGCTTTGAGGCTGAAGGAGTGCCAAGATTCTTCGAGCAGAACTGCTCGCTTGCGTGCCGAAGTTGAGGCGAACGCTGCTGAGGTAAAGACCGTGTTCGAGGGTCTTCTGGAGCGCATGTCGAATGGGCTGAGATTAAAGCGGGCACTTGATGTCGCCGAGCATGACATTCCAGGCCGTGAAGCTGCTTATCAAGCCGTCAGGGATCAGCTTGCCTCCGTCGCACAGCAACGGGCCCAGGTGGAGGCGGAGTTGGCAGTCGCATCCAATCAGGAAAAGGCATGGAAGGAGGTGTACGAACAACTGATAGAGCTATTTAAGACGCTTCCTTCCCAATAGCTGCCTTTGTATCAGTGTATTTGTAAAAAATTTCTTTTCTGAGTAACGTGTACCCTTTCTTCGCTCTTTTGTATGATTCACCATGTATTTGATTGAGGTCAATGAATAAAGATACACACTTTCTTTTGCAATATCTTGTATGTTCTTTTGTTTTCTGCCTTTACACCATGATGTTGTCGATGAGCTTGATTGGCATACAACTTAATTTCTCCAAGAGGCGGCGATGGCTTAGGCCGCAGGTTCAGATCTGCCGCCTAAGACTTTTCAATTCTATGAGCCGTGAGGGTCTCATAGAGATTTTTCTCCCTACGGATCGAGAGGATCTCATAGGTGGATTTTCTCCTTAGGAATCGTGAGGATTCCTAAGTGTGGTTTTCTCTTATAAGTCGTAAGGATCCTATAAGAGCATTTCTCCCTCTTACGAGTCGAGAGGACTCGTAAGCGGTTGTTTCCCTCTTTGTCGAGAATCGACTTCAGAGAGTGAGACCCGTGAATAGTATGCAAGAGACCATTTAGGATTGACTTGCAGGGTCCCATTGTTCAGGAAGCAAGTTTTTGAATCCTTACTGCCCGAGATGTGAGTCAAAGAAGCTCTCGTCACGGAGTGTTTGTATCCGTGAGTTGAGAAGTTTGCTGGGATTATTTGTTTCCTCAGCGCCAAGGATTATTTGTGTCCTTGGGGTTTGAAACGAGTCGATGGTTCCTACGGAGGCACTGGTGGCTCTGCGGGTCGACGCGGATCAGAAGGCTCTCGTCAAGGAGTGTTTGTATCCGTGAGTCGAGGAATTTGCTAGGGATTATTTGTGTCCCAAGCGCCAAGGATTATTTGTGTCCTTAGGGTTTGAAACGAGTCGATGATTCCCACGGAGGCTCTGGTGGCTCTACAGGTCGACGCGGATCAGAAGGCTCTCGTCAAGGAGTGTTTGTATCCGTGAGTCGAGGAATTTTGCTAGGGATTATTTGTGTCCCAAGCGCCAAGGATTATTTGTGTCCTTAGGGTTTGAAACGAGTCGATGATTCCCACGGAGGCTCTGGTGGCTCTACAGGTCGACGCGGATCAGAAGGCTCTCGTCAAGGAGTGTTTGTATCCGTGAGTCGAGAAATTTTGCTAGGGATTATTTGTGTCCCAAGCGCCAAGGATTATTTGTGTCCTTAGGGTTTGAAACGAGTCGATGATTCCCACGGAGGCTCTGGTGGCTCTACAGGTCGACGCGGATCAGAAGGCTCTCGTCAAGGAGTGTTTGTATCCGTGAGTCGAGAAATTTTGCTAGGGATTATTTGTGTCCCAAGCGCCAAGGATTATTTGTGTCCTTAGGGTTTGAAACGAGTCGATGATTCCCACGGAGGCTCTGGTGGCTCTATAGGTCGACGCGGATCAAAAGGCTCTCGTCAAGGAGTGTTTGTATCCGTGAGTCAAGGATTTTGTTAAAGTCACTGGCTTCTTCGGTTGAAATGAGCCGTTGAGGTTTGGCTTCGTCGTTTGACAGAATCCGCTGGGGAAGTATGGTTTCTTCTTTGTTTACGCCCTTGGATTGTATACAGGGATCGATGTGACCTCTACTGTAGGGCCAAAGTTTTATCATTTCTTCTTTTATTTTATTTTATTTCCGCGATGCTCTATCATTTCAGCTTTTATATCGCGAAGGTCGCGATTGCCCAAACATTTCGGCAATTTTTCGCGGTGCCCAATCATTTCGGCTATTTTTTCATGCATACACCCTTTTTTTTTTTTTTTTTTTTTTTTTTTTTTTTTTGCAAGTCGTCCCATCATTTCGGCTATTTCGTATGCATGTGCGGCCTACTGGCTTTTCGCTGTAAACCTGAATTTGGACACCGATTTCGGCATCAGCACCGCTACAACTGGGATATTGCCAGGAGCGGATCATCATTTGCCTCTGTCGTTGTCAAACAAAGGAGGCTTAGCGACCAGGGTTAAGGTCCCGTCGACTAAGGCTTTTGACTTCATGAGCCGTAAGGGTCTCACAAAGTTATTTCTCCCTACAAGTCGTGAGGATCTTATAGGTGCATTTTCTCCTTAGGGATCGTGAGGATTCCTAAGTGTATTGTTCCGCTGCAAGTCGTAAGGATCCTACAGGAAGGTTTTCTCCTTATAAGTCGAGAGGACTTACAAGTGTTGTTTGCTGTACAAGCACATCCCTAGTCATGGATGGGACTTTGTTAGGGAAATATTTATTTGTGCCCGTGGATTGTATACAAGGGTCAACATGAGCCGCTTGTAGGGCAGCATTGGAAGTTTGTGGGGGTTTGCTTAAGCACAGGTTGAGGTCTCTGTGACTTAAGACTTTCAAATCTTATGAGCCGTGAGGGTCCCATAAGAGAGTTCTCCTTACGAGTCGTGAGGATCTCGCAAGTGTATTTTCTCCTTAGGAGTCGTGGGGATTCCTAAGTGTGTTGCTCCCTTGTGAGTCGTAAGGATCTCACGCGGGTGGTTTCTCCTTATAAGGTCGTGAGGACCCTATAAGTGTCTTCAACGAGGTTGCGCCCTTTCAGGTTTTCACAAACACTCGCCGGTAGTCCTGTTGTTTTTACTCACGGAGCCCTTTCGGGTTTTCATCCGTGCCCATTTTGCTTATGGACTTACCGCTTTTTTTTTTTTGCTTTTTTTTTTTTTTTTTTTTTTTTTTTATCGTCAGCCTAAAGATGCTGTGGTAGTAGTTTAGAGACGTTTCGGTCTGTTATTAGTTTAAGGACATCTCGGTCCGCTATTAGTTTAAGGACATTTCGGTCCAATGTGGAGAGGGCTGACTACTGCTTATAAAGCTTGGGCTTAGGAAGACAGCGAGCGGACATAGTCGTCGTCATCTGCTATTGACCTAGGCTGTGGCCCATTAAGCGTAGTATTTCTTTAAGAAGCGACCGTTTATTGGTCTGAAGGGTCTTTCACCGTGCATGTCCATGAGTAGATAGGCCCCGCCCTGGTAGACCTTATCGATGATGTAGGGTCCTTCATAGTTTGGCTCAAACTTTCCCCGCTTGGCGCGATTGGGGATCATGGGCCTTTTGACCACTAGCACTAGTTCGCCTTGATGGAACGTTCTCGGTCGGGTCAATCTTTCGTATGAGCGCGTCATCTTTGCTTTATAAGCCTCTAGATTTTGTTGCGCTATGAGCCGTGTTCCTTCAAGGGCGTCAAGCTCCTCAAGCCGAAGGTGAGCATTTTCTACGTTCGTCAGCTCGTGGTGGACTGCTACTCGTAGAGAGGGTAACTCTATCTCGAGGGGGAGTATTGCTTCCGTCCCAAATACCAACGCGTATGGCGTTGTTTTTGTGGCTGTCTTGAACGTAGTTCGATACGCCCAAAGAGCTTCTTGCAGCCTCTCGTGCCAGTCTTTTTTATTTCGGGATACTGTTTTCTTTATGATCTTCGTCAAGGTCTTGTTGAAGGCCTCAGCTAGACCGTTAGCTCGCGGATTATAAACTGATGAATATCTCCAGTCTATATTGTGCTGCTGTGCGAAACGGCTAATCTTATGACTTCGGTAGGCTGGCCCATTGTCAGAGATGATCCTTCTCGGGGTTCCGAACCGGTATATGACGTGCGTTTTGAAGAAATGGAGAATGTTCTCCGTCTTCACTTCCCTCAACGGTACCGCCTCCGCCCATTTGGAGAAGTAATCAGTCGTCGCCAAGATGAAACGATGTCCTTTTGACGATGCTGGTTCGATGGGACCGACTATGTCAGTTCCCCACATTTCGAACGGCCAACTAGCCACTGTTGGGTGCAGTGGATTAGGATGCTGATGGATAAAGTCCCCATGAATTTGGCACGAGTGACATTGTCCGGCGTATTCCAGGCAATCCTGCATCATCGTAGGCCAGTAGTAGCCCATCCGCTTTATCTTTAATTTCATTTTAGGGCCTGCTTGGTGGGAACCACAGAGTCCGTCGTGAACCTCTTGGACGACCCTTCTCGCCTCGTCAGGTCCTAAGCATCTTAGCCACAGAGAGTCGAATGACCTTTTATACAAAGTATCATTGACGAAGGCGAAAGACAGAGCCCGTTTCGTGAGCTGATGTCTTGTGGACGCTTCTTCAGGTATTCGGTGGAACTTGAAGTAATCTATGAAGACTTCTCTCCAGTCCTCGGTATTTTCCCTGTCTTTTGTTTGCAGGGTTGTCTCCTCTTCCGCTTCTTTTTCTTCAGACGATTTTGGAGATATTTCTGTTGGGGCGAGCACTCGACGGCTTTGTACTATGATTTTAACGTCGTCGAAGTTCTCGTCAGCCAGTTCTTTAGCAAGTTTGGCTAGTGCGTCTGCTTTGCTGTTTTCCGCACGCGGTATGCTTTCCAACGTGTAGGAGGGAATTTGGGTTAGCAGTTGCTGCACTTTTTCACCGTATTTTATTAATTCCGGTTTACATGTTTGGTAATCGCCGTTCACTTGACTGACGACCAATTGGGAGTCCCCGTATATGAGGAGGTTCTCAATTCCCATATCGATGGCGATCTCGAGGCCTGCTATCAGAGCCTCATATTCAGCTTCATTATTCGTTCTCGGTTCTGTCAAGGAGAAGGCGAAGCGCATTATCCCTCCTTGTGGAGTCACGAAGATGAGTCCCACCCCCGATTTGATCATTGGCGTACTTTGTTTGTGCTTTTTCATGGAAGATGCTCCGTCGAAATAAAGTTCCCAACGGGTATCACCACTGTCGATTGTGTCAAACGCATGTCTGTCTGGCAAATCGCAGTTTAAAGGAGAATCGGCAGGTATGGGATGCTCAGCAAGGAAGTCGGCGATGGCCTGGCCTTTTACTGCCCTGAGAGGTTGATATGTTATCGAAAATTCCATCAAGAGTAGGGCCCATTTAGCGAGACGCCCTGTCAATATGGCTTTTGACATTAAATATTTGAGAGGGTCCACTTTTGAAATCAGACGGACCTCGTGCGCTAACGCATAGTGCCTAAGCTTTGTTAGTGCGAAGATCAACGCCAGGCAGTGTTTTTCAATGGGAGAGTAATTGCTTTCTGCCCCCAGCAGAACTCGACTTAGGTAGTAGAGTGCTCTTTCTTTCCCTTGGTCGTTCTCTTGTGCCCATAATGCGCCCAAGGAACCTTCGAGGGCGGTTGTATAAAGAATGAGAGGCTTCCCCTTAACCGGAGCAGCCAGCACCGGCGGGTTTTGCAGGTATTGCTTGATCTCATCTAGCGCGCCTTGGCATTTTTGATCCCAAACGAATGGGGTTCCCTTCTTCATCAGGTGACTATAAGGACGGCACTTTCCTGAAAGGTTAGCTATAAATCGCCTTATATACGCGAGCTTCCCTTGGAGAGACCGCAGCTGTTTGAGAGTCCTCGGTGGAGGCATTTCCATGATCGCTTTAATCTTCGACGGATCTATTTCAATACCCCGGTGTCGAACGACGAATCCTAGGAATTTGCCCGAGGAAACCCCAAACGCACATTTAAGAGGGTTCATCTTCAAGTTGTATTGCCGAAGGCGTTGAAACACGATCTTTAAGTGCTCGAGATGTTCTTCGTATGATTTGCTTTTAACCACAAGATCGTCGATATAGCATTCAACGATTTCATGTATGAGGTCGTCGAAGATCTTTGTCATGGCCCTCTGATAAGTAGCACCGGCGTTCTTCAAACCGAAGGGCATCACTTTGTAACAAAATATACCAAGAGGAGTCCTGAAGGCTGTGTGCTTCTGGTCTTCGGGATGCATTTTTATCTGGTTATACCCCGACGAGCCGTCCATGAAGGAGAAAACCTCATGAGTGGATGTGTTGTCTATCATAAGTTCAGTGACTGGCACTGGGAAATCATCTTTTGGGCAGGCTTTATTAAGATCCCGAAAGTCTACGCATATGCGTACTGTCCCATTTTTCTTCATTACTGGGACGATGTTGGCAATCCATTCAGGGTACTGAACTTCCTGAATGAAGCCAGAGTCGATTAACTTTTTGACTTCGGTGTTTATGCTCATCTCAAGCTCGAGTCGCATTCTTCTCGGCGCCTGTTTGATTGGCTTGACGTCTGGGGATATTGCTAGTCTATGTACAGCAACTTCTGGATCTAATCCCGGCATCTCGGAATAGTTCCATGCGAAGCAATCTTTATGCTGCACAAGGACGTCTTTTAACGCAGCCACCCTCTCTTCAGACAGCAGCTCGCTGACGAATGTCGGTCGCGGATCATCTACTGTCCCCAACTCAATTTTCTTAAGATTGTCTGCGGTGGTATGGATTCCGTCCTCCAGTTCTTTCGGAGCTGGGGGAAATTCTGAGATCACCTCGTCGCTGCCGCTTTCAAAGCACCAAGGGAGGTTGTTCATATCCTCGGACCCTTCTTTTAATATTGTTATCACATGGCAGGTGCGAGTTTCCTGCTGATCCCAATGCGAGGTTGGTCTTGTTCTTGTGTTTTTGGGTTCGTGCTTTTGCGGCGGCGCTACCTTCCAACTGTCAGACAATGCGAACTTGCCAAGCTGATATTGATCCTCCGCCCAATTCTTAAAGGTGAAGCAATCTTCGAGTGGATGCCCTATTACTCGATGGTAAAAGCAATATTTTGGGTTGGAGACTTCGCCCGCCTGCTCAGGATGTTTAGACTCTGGCAGAGTAAGCATTTGATGTTTCAGAGCAAGCTCAAGTATTTTCCTTGTTTTGTTCTGAGGAAATGAGTATGCTCGACCCATTTTCTTCATGATGGCTTGGTCAACAACGCTTGACTCTCGGATGCGTGGCTTCTTAGCTTTGCTTTGCGGTTGTCGAGCGCTTCTCTTGCCTTTCAACTTATTTCCGCCTTCGAGTCGAACTTTCTTCATAGTAGGTTGACAAGGGGCGGCGTTTTCGTCTTTCATCGCCCGCTGAAGGAGGCGCCGTGTCTTGGCCTTCTCATAGATTGCCATTTCACGATCATGATCATCTCGGGATTCTCGACTGGCATCCCTTGTAGGTTTGCTCATTTGGCCTTCAGACGATGGGTTAGGAGGTCTTGCATAGGGAATTTTCACTGATTCCGGATTAGTTTCTTCCCAGTGAGCGTCTGCTTCTTCATCAAAGTCATACATGACATAACAGCTGTTTATTAGCTCACGTTTCTTTGAGCGAATATACCCGAGCCCTTTCGTTTCCGTTCTCCCGTTAGGCAGTTTGCATTGAGTTCCGGGAACGTTCCAGACCTTGTCATAGAATTTGGCCTTTCTGACGGTCTGTGTGAAGGACATCCCTTGGCGTTTCAGCAGCTTCTTCAAACCTTCGGTATAATACCTGGGAAGACGGATAGGCTGGAGCCTGTCGAGCGTGGGATCCGCGCCGTGCCAAATTTCCTTTTCCACCTTGTTTTCTTCAGAACGGTAGAATAGGATTGCTTTCTCGCCTTTTCGTCCAGGAGGGATATAGAATGTCTGCAATTCTTCTATGCTGTTGGTGTCGAGTGCATCCAGTTCTTTGTAATGCTCGAGCGGCACCAAGGTTATCTGTAGACTTCGCTCTTCCTCGGCAGAAGCCCGTATCGAAGGCCGAGCAGGGAATACAGCATGAACTTCATCCTCTGAGTCACTACCGAAGATCAATGAAGGACCAGATGGTCCTGGCCTGGTGGACCGGGACGGACCTGAATAAATTATATCCTCCTCCTCCTCGGTGTCACTGCCGAAGATAGGGATGGTTGCGTTAGTTTTGTTCTCCGGTTTGTGACACCTTTCCGCGTCTTCGAAATTCGGTAAGAAGTATTTGGCATCTTCATACTTGCGAACTTCGTTCACGGAAAATGGATTCAACTCTCCTGCCACTGTGTACTCGAGGCCGTCCCTAGAATACTTCATGCACTGATGCTGTGTAGAAGGGATGATATTGTATTCGTGTAGCCATGGTCGGCCGAGCAGAGCATTGTAGCACGTCTTGGCGTCTATAACATGGAATTTGATGTCTGTGACGAGCACCCCGAAGCGTAGCGTCAATATCACAGATCCGAGAGTCTTTGAGGATTGAGAGTCGAAACCGGAGATGGTGATTTTGTCCCGGGCGAGGTGTTGGACACTCATGCAAATCTCCTTTAACACTCGCACATTGAGTAAATTGACAGACGATCCGTTATCGACCAAGATTTTTCCTATCTTTATGTCATGGCAGTATCCTGAAACATAAAGTGGGCGATTGTGCTCACATGTTCCGAGGAGAAGGTCTTCATCACCAAAAGCAACGTCGGCTGTGTGCACCTCTTCCAATTCATCCTTCATCTTTTGTTCGGCTAGGAAAGCCTGGAACTGGTCCGGATCTTGTAGGGCCTTAATCAGAGAATCCCTCGCTTCTTTCGATAGCAATAGGGCATCGAGAATGCTGAGTTGTGAGGGTAGCTTTCTCAGATGCGCCAAGACATTGTAATCTACTTTATTCCTTTTTGGGGGATTCTTGGCGGTTAACTCTTCCGCAACTTGGCCATCCAAAGCGATGTCTTCAGAGATCTTCTCTTTCCCTTTGTTTTTCTTATTCAAGGGTCCGAGGTTCTTTTCGGGTAATGTTCGATTGCGCAGCTGTATATTCTCGCAGGCCTTTAGTTCTTTTTCTTTTCCTGAAGTGGATTCTTCGAAGAGAGGGCCAAGCTCTAGCTCTTCATCGGAGTCGCTCCCAAATGTAGGCACTTGTGACCCGGTAGTGTTAACCATGTGACAATTGCCGGCAGTTCTTTCAAGTTCTTTAGTCGTATTTCTTTGGCCTCAGCGAATTTTACGTTTTTCCCGTTTAAATCGTTGTCGATCAGCGACGTATCCTTGCCACCATCCATTGAAAGCTTTGCAATCTTGGGTGGAATGCGAGACCTTCTGATGGTATAAGCAATAAAAGGGGTGCATTTCTACCGCGCCGGTAACTTTTTCTTCAGAGGGTGGTAGCTTCATGCCCATCGATATGGCCTTAGCAAATTTCTTTTTTATCTTGAATTGGCTTTTGTCAGTGGTGGAGGCATTTTGCTCCAACGGGATCATTTCAGCTCCTTCCTCAAGTCGCTGACGCTTAGCCCTTTCGAATATAGCCATCTCGCGTTCTCGATCAGCCTTGCTTTTCAACCGAGCTTCATTAAGAAACGCATTAATCATTTCAACCGGTAACCCTGGGGTTCCTGATTCGGCATTTGCCCCCAGCGTTTCAGTGCCAGAAGTTCCTTCATCGTTCGTGGTCGAATGGGAGATCATATGACAGCTTGCCACATATTCGTCAGATCCATCCGATGAACTTTCTCCTTCATCTTCTTTTTGGAAGACGTGATCAAGGAAATCTTGGAGCGTGATGGGAGTTCGCGCCTTTTGGTTATATTCATCCAGCGCATCGATTTGCTTTTGTAAGTCCGTGCGCTTGTCGCCAGGCTTCACGGGCTTCTTAGATTTCTTCTTCTTCTTTTTCGAAGATTTTGACGGTTGGCTATGAACGCTTGAACTACCACCATCGGTCTTCGGGGTCGGTCGTGGCTTCAACATTCCCTCAATAACCTGCGGTTCCAAGGGGTTCTTCCACTTGACCGCTGGGCAGGTTTGAAGATCATTTAGCATTCTTTTCGTTTTGGCCGATAATACAACCTCCCAGGGAGCCTCTTCAATAACGGAGCATGTTGCCCCCGGCGTATTCGTCCCCTTATAGGTGTGGGGCTGCGGAGGGTTCACCTTCCATTTGTCAGACAGCGCAAATTTGCCCTGACGGTATTGATTCTCAAGCCAATTTTTGAAAACGTAACAGTCTTCGATTGGATGTCCCAACACTCTGTGATAAGGGCAGTAACTAGGATCGTTGACGTCATTCGGTTGTGACGGACGTTTTGGATCTGGCAGATTTATAAGCCTGTTGCGCAACGCCAGCTCGAATAGCCTCCTTGTTTTATCACGGGGGAAGGAGTAAGCACGTCCCATCCTGTCCTCAAGGGGTACGTATGGGCGTGTATTGTTTGGACGAGCAGCCGGCTTCGAGTCGCTCGGTTGTTGTTGGGCATTGGCGACGATGATCGCTTTTCCCTTTCCTTTATCGTTTCGGGGGTCCGGCTTCGGGAGAGGGGGTTTATGGCCCATCTGGTCCATCTGCGCTAATTTGTCGATCAAAGCCTGGAAGGAAGTCGGTTTGAAGAACATCATGAACTGCGAGATGGTTGCCTGCGGATCAAGCGTTCCAACAAACATCCCCACTGCCGGCGCTTCTTCTATGCGTTGTTCACACTTAGACCATAGATTACGCCACCGTATAGCGTATTGAACCCACGTCTCGCCGGGCTTTACCCTGGCGTTAATCAGCGCCGTCATCGGAGTACGCTCGCTGGCGCTTGCAAAACGTTGGGTGAAGAGCAGCTCCATCTCCGCAAAGGTTTTAATAGAGTCGTTGGGGAGCTCGGAATACCACTCGAAAGCCGTGTCTGATAAGCTTCCAACGAATTGGCGCAGCAAAAGTTTGTCGTCGCCTCCAGTGTTACCACACAGTGCCCTGAACTGGGCAACATGTTGATGGGGGTTGCCGGTCCCCTTGTAGACATGAAACTTAGGAATTGTGTAACCTGGCGGGTACTTGATTTGGTCGTACCAGCCCGGATATGGCCGCCCCGTTTTCACGATCTGACCGGCTGCTTCAACCGCTTGATGCACCCGTATTTGTTGAGCAATATATTCATCCAAATCAGCTTTTGATATGGTATCCTCTTTAGCTGCGGATAGAGCCGGTGGAGGATTCGATGTCTCTCCCCTATCATCTTCAAGAATGATTGGGGAATCTCCAGCAGGTGGATCTGGTTGAATCATCATACCCACCACGTCCTGGAACAGGAGGGCCATTTTCTTTATGTTGGCCGCCTGTTCTGCAGCCTCTTTGTCTCTTTTTTCCAGTATTCGGCGGAGGAACTCAGCGTCGGTCTCCTCCTCTTGACGTTCATCTAAGGACGTCTCAGGATTCTCTTTTGGCCCCGTGAGTGCAGCCATTGTAGTCATCATCTCCTGGAGCTTTTGTTGCTGCTCCTGAGACCTGGTCACTGACCGGGTAAGCGGTCGGTGACCTGTAGAAGTACGGCTTTCTTCTTTTCCTGAGGCCATATAGATTGTATGAACTGTTATGCCCCCTGACTTGGGGCGTTTAGGTTCACCATTGTTAACTCTTGCTGCCGTTGCGGGAGCTTTCTCTGGCCTCCTTCTTTTGTAGACCTTTGAGGTTGAAGGAGCCGTCGAAGCGGGCATTCTAGCATTTGTTGCCCCCTGCTGTTTAATGGGGCAGCTTTTGTTATTCTCCACCTTCGCCTTCTTCTGGTGACGCAGGTGGTCCGGATCGATCACAGAGTTTTGAACCCTGCGCCATACTTTATAAACTTTTGATGACAGCCGTTGAGGGGGCTGTTCCTGTTTCGTCTCCGGAGCTTTTTCCATGGGTGGAGGAGACCTTTTCAATGTAGCAACCGGGGAGTTCTTTCTCACCTTCCTTAGCAATTCAAAGCTGTTCCCAGTTGGAACAGCAGCGTTGACCTCCGCCACTGGAGCAGGCGGGGTTAACCCTGAAGGGGAGTTGCCTCCTGCTTTCCTTAATCGCTGCCAATGGCGACGTCGCGCACGACGAGCCATTGGGACTGGCTCAGATATCGGGACAGTTTCTTGTTGCCCCTTGTTTGGGAGTGGGGCAACTGCCGGTGTCAGCCTATCAAAGACTGATGCTTTTTGATCAGCTGAAGGAGGAGTAGGAACCGTCAATCTTGTGAAGACTGACTTCCTGATAGGAGAAACTGCTTCAACGACTTCCGAAGCTGTGGCCGTTGCCCTCTTTGGGACAGCCACTTTATGATCCTGACCTAGCCTGGTGAAAACAGAGGCTGTCAGCTTAGTAGCGGGCGACCCGTTGACAGGGGTCGTAGCAGCAGCGAGCCGGTCGAATACCGACTTCTTGTTCGCTTCTGGTGCGGATATCGGCATAGAGAAGCTTGCAGGGGGGACCATGGTCCCGAAAAATAGGCCGGTGGTGGCCTGGGTCACCTGCTCTACCGGCAGAGTAAGGAAAGAGGACGCTTGGGGCCCATATGTTACACCTCTCGGTGAGGTGGAGCGTCCGTTGCAGTGGTGCTTCGCGCATTTGGTGCAGTGGGAATCCATGGATGCTTGAGTTCTCTCTGCGCCAGATAAAAGACCAAATCTTAGCAACTTGAAATCCGAAGACAACCATTTAATAAACCGCGATTGATTCGCGAAGACGACACACGAAGTGTGGAGTGGAAAGAGGAAAAGGTCCCACCGGGCGTGCCAGAATCTGTTCCCCTCCGAACGGCGGCCTGCGACGTTAGGACGTCACGTGCCTGAGGTTCGGGGCAGATGCTATTTGGTTTTTATCCGTCCACCTCTTCGAAGATGCCAAGTTGATTTATGGCACCGTGTATCGAAGGTTTAGACGGATGCGGCCGATGTAGCAGACTTTGTCAGATTCCCCCTCGCTTGAGGGGTTTTTGATTGTGGGGACGCTCTTCCCTGCAGGCGCAAGTCCCTGCAGTTAATTACGCTACCGCTTTGCGGTAACAACTTTCTCCTTCTCCAGAATTTCACTTCGTGTCGTGTGTGTTTGTTTTGTTTGTGGCTGCCCGCGGATTGTATACGGAGACTGAGTAATGCCGTCGCCCGTAGGGCGTGGATTAGTCCAAATCCGTATTTACTTAGATTTGGGTTTGGTGTTTTTGGTTTAAGGATACATTAGTCGCGTTGCGACTAAGATCAACTTAAACATTCGTCAAGAATACTTTAGTCCTGTTTTGGACTAAGATCAACTTAACGCAGTGATCGATTTAATTATCTGGCTGTCGGGACTCGTCATCTCTCTGACGTCGTTGAGGGATTACAACGACAAGCGTCTGAGGAGTTCAGAGATGTACCCTTGAACCAAAGTTGATTTGAGGTTTTATTGTTTATTTAAAGATCTAAGGACACATTAACCGTATTTGGGGCTAAGATCAACTTAGACGGGACCGTTTAGATCCGGCAAAAGAGCATTCGGGCTCTATTGCGCCAGTTTAAGGACGTGGTGGTCCCTTGTTAGTTTTAGGGACGTTTCGGTCCGTCGCCAGTTTAAGGACGTAGTGGTCCATCATTAGTTTAAAGACGTTTCGGTCCGTCGCCAGTTTAAGGACGTAGTGATCCATCATTAGTTTAAGGACGTTTCGGTCCACCGCTAGTTTAAGGACGTAGTGGTCCATCATTAGTTTAGGGACGTTTCGGTCCGACATTAGTTTAGGGACGTTTCGGTCCGATGTTAATTTAAGGACGTTTCGGTCCGATGTTAGTTTAAGGACGTTTCGGTCCGATGTTAGTTTAAGGACGTTTCGGTCCGATATTAGTTTAAGGACGTTTCGGTCCGATATTAGTTTAAGGACATCTCGGTCCAATATTAGTTTAAGGACATCTCGGTCCACGAGTTTAAGGACCCCGCAGTCCATATCGATGTGTGGTCGTTGGGACCCGTCACCTCTTTGACGTCGTTGAGGAATTACAACGACGGATGTCAAAGAAGTTCGGAGATGTACCCTCGAACCGGATGTAGATTGATTTAGGAGAGCCATTTTGCTCAGTCAATTTAATTTAAGGACTTATGGCCACGATTGGGCTAAGTCCATTTCAACATTGCATTTTTTTATTTAGGTTCTACCCACAGAAGATATAGAGTATCGGTTTATTTTGGGTCCTGCCCATTTGCAAAGTATCTACTTCGTTTGGGCTTTGCCCCTTTTTTTTAAAATGCATAGCATTCTGAATATTTTTGTTTGGGCTCTGCCCATTTATAAATGATGCAAAGCATTTGTTCTTGTTTGGGCTCTGCCCCCTTAAAATAATGCATTTGCGCTTTGTTGAGCCTGTTAGGCCTTCTCTTAATTGGGCTTGGCCCTTTTTAATGCATCTACGTTTTGCGCTAAGTAACGAGCGCAAGTCCATATGGTGATGACACATGTCGTGCTTTGATGAGCGCAAGCGCACTAGCGCAGTGCAATGCGCTGTTGCGCTGCTGACACGTGACGCGCTCTCAGCGAGTTGCGCCAATTCCGGAGAGCAAAGCTCTATCTCAAGGGCGCTTAGCGCAAGTGTTTTATGGCCGACACGTGGCGCTCTCTCAAGAGCGCAGCGGCGCAACTTGGAAGTGCAAAGCACTAAGAATCTTCTTAGATTCCAGAAAGGAAGTGCAAAGCTCTGTTCAAGTTCTTGGTCTAAATTAGATCAAAGAAAAAAATAAATTTCTTCTTTATTCGAAGAACCAGAGGTTCGCAGAAGTGCAAAGCACTATTCTTTTATTGTTTACATCGTTTTTAAAGAACCGAAGGTTCACAAGAAGTGCAAAGCACTGTTTTCTTCTTTTTTATAAAGATCATTGATCTTATTTTTTTGTTTTAGACTAATGGTCTTTTAGAAGGAATTTCTTCTAATCCATGAAGGTTCTTTACCTCTTTCTTGAAATTTTCTCGGAGTTCTTTCTGTTTAGGGTTCTTGAATTCTCAAAAAAAAAAAAACTCGATGCCTTTGAATTGAGGCCTAAGGTCCTTTTTATAGTGCTCACAAATTAGTTAAATTTGTTAAAGAGATCATCCTCTGAGTGATTTGGGGAATTTTCCCTACCGTTGGATCTTTGATCCAAGGGCTTCTGCCTTGCAGAAGAAAATCTTCTTGTTTCAACAAGAACGGAAAAGATTTCTTAAAAATCTTAATTTAATTTGGCGCAGATGCCCCAGCGCATGACACGTGTCGCGCAGCGCAGAGCGTAGCGCAACTGCGCTAGTGCATCTGCGCTGACACGTGTCGTGCAGCGCAGAGCGCAGCGCAACTGAAGCGTTGCTTCAGGCAAATAGAGCTCTGCTCTGATTGGGCGCGTCTTCTTGGGCGCAGCGCTGATACATCTGCGCCTGACACGTGGCGCGTTGCGCTCAGCGCAAAGGATCTGAAGCGTTGCTTCATTTATTAAATTTTTGAGAATCAGAAGCGCCGCTTCATCTCCTCTTTTCAAGTCAAACTTGTATTCCCAAAATTCTGATTTCCCGGGCCTTGGCAATGATTTCATTGTGCACAGAATTTTCTGTGCTTGGGTCTATATATATAACTCAAGGCTGAGCCTTTTCTTCTCTCATTTTCAGAGAACTTCTTCGATCATGGCTTGCAACCGCCCTCATGCCTGCCGACAACCATGGGAGGTGCCGATCCGGGACATCGTTCCTCGTTTTGCTGCACGTCTGGTGGACCCTTCTCTCTCGGACGAGCAATGCGACGCTGCAATGCACGAGCTTTTGACTCGTGTGGGGTCTCCTCTCCCTCCGAATTCCATTTGGCTTCGGATGATCCTTGTCTCGGCGCTTGCCGACATTCCCCCTCCTCCAGCAGAGATGTCCTCAGCAATGCTGGATGCCGCCGAAGATAAGATTGAGTGCTTTCTCGAAGCGCACTTGATCACCAAACCCTTGAGGGACTGCTCTTTCCACTTGCTGAGCCAGATACGGGCTCGTCGAGTCGTCATCGCCACTTTCTCCCAGGAATGCGGCGTCGACCGTTGGATGGCTACCCCTCGGGAAGATCGCCGCTTCGACGCGATGGAGAAGGCGGAGAGGGAGCTGAATAATTTTCTTTTCCTTTTTGTGAACCCTTGTCTCTCTGATCCCGTATTCGGTGATCTTTTTTAAATTTAATAATAAATAAATGTTTTGATTAAGTATTTTATTATCTGTTAAGTGTTCTTTTTATTTGAACTCTTTGTTGTGCTTGTGCATCGTATTTTAATTTGTTGTTATCAAGTGCATGTAATTTTGCATGGCTAAATTGCCTTTGGCACTTAGCCCCTTTTTCTGCACTAGCGCATCTGCGCTGACACGTGTTGCGCAGCGCAACTGTGTTGCCACGTGTCGCACGGCGCAGAGCGCAGCGCGGCGCTTCCTTTAACAGAGCCTTGCTTTAATTGGACGCGCTGCGCTAATGTATCTGCGCTGGACACGTGGCGCAGAGCGCTAGCGCAAAGGATCTGAAGCGTTGCTTGCTTTAAACAGAGCTTTGCTCTGATTGGGTGCGCTGCGCTAATGTATCTGCGCTGGACACGTGGCGCGGAGCGCTAGCGCAAAGGATCTGAAGCGTTGCTTCCTTTGAACAGAGCTTTGCTCTGATTGGGTGCGCTGCGCTTGAGACTTGAAGCGTTGCTTCGAAAATTTAAATTTTGAATTCAAACAGAGCTTTGCTCTGATTGGGCGAAACAGTCCCTTTTAGTCAATACCTGGTAGCCCGTTACGTATGGTTAATACCTCTGATGTGCTAGTGGTTAAATCCACAGCCAAAATATTGACGAGTCTTTAGAGTCCCCCACAGACAGCTTCTCAAGTTTCGGGCGAAACGTTGTAGAGGCCGTATGATATATGGCAGGGTTCGATCTTATACGTGCGGTATTGCACGGATCATGATCGGACGGATCATACTAGTGGGTTTTGGTTTAAGCCGGATCCTAGTATTAGATTTGTTGGATTACTTTAGTCTCATCGCATTCGCATTCAGTCGGAATGCGGATGCAGGTATGTATATACAGATGAGGGGTATCCTTGTGATCCGTCACGAGTTTACTTTAGATGTTGCCGGATCTTTTTATTGTTGCAAACATTTAGATTAATATTTGTTAATGGAAATAATGAGCTAGAAATTCATCATGCATTGCATTAAATGTGACATGGACATTTAGATGACTCATGGTCTCTTTTTTAGCAAAGATGTCACATTAGTGTTTTGTTTAATGTGTTGAAATGGGATGGAGAGAGAGAGGGGCTGCCATGGTTGGTATTATTGGTCTTGTATTTTCATAATCTCACTCTCTCACTCTCATTCCAACAAAAGAAAAGAAAAGAAAAAGAAAAGCTCTTGTTCTTCTTTTTCTTCCTCTAGCTCATTGCTTCCATCAATGGCAACACTTTAACCTCCATCCAAAGCCATGGATGCAAGAGACAAAGTGATCACAACATTCTTTACTTCACCTTGGGCATGTCGGCTAGCACACTTCGTGCCCGAGTTGCTTCGGACGAAGCGGGAGCCCGTAAAAAGAATCGGCGATGTGGTGCCCTTTCCGACGAGGAGATGAAGACCGGAGATTCCGCGAGGAGATCGGGATGGAGGCCGAAGACCGAAGGACACGGATCACTCGGTATAGCTTTCTACCCTTTCTCTAGTTTGCTAGTATTAGGTTAATGGCCCGATCCGGGTTTTAGTACGCGGTAGCGCCGTTTTACAAGTTTAAAGAAAAAGTATCGTTTTCGCATTTTGGCCTCGGAATGACGGCCGGAGCGCTGCCGCGCACTTACACTGGTATCAGAGCCACGCCATTAATCTAGTCTAGCTTGCTCTAACGTGTTTACAATTTCGATCGAACGAAAATTCCAAAAACCGCATTTTCAAATCACAGTTTCTGTCGAAATTTTTCTGTGGTCAAAAAATTATTTGGTGTATTGCAGAAAATCAGGCAGGGTTTTTGGTGAACACTGCAGAAAAATGGTCAAGTTATGCCACTGTAGCGCCGCGGAACCGCGGCCGTAACCCCCTTTTGGCCGCGGTTCCGCCGCGGAACAGTAACTTCTCTGCACCTATTTTCCTGCAGTGATTCCTGACTTGAAATTGGGGGGTTTTGGTATATTCTGTTTGGGCCCAGATTTATTTTGAGTGCTGCAGTTGTACTTGGGGACCCACTTCGGAAATTTAGTCGATTGAAAATTTTAAACATGTTAGTTCACAGTATTTATATTATATCTGCGACCGTGAATGTCACTTGATCGGTAAATCCTGTCTAACTGTTATAGCTCTTTTAGACGGATTTGCGAACGTGACATTCACGTTGATGTTCTGTGTTGTGCTGTGATATTGCGGATTTGTCGTGGTGGATAGCCTGGATGCAATGGTAGTACAGTTTGGTTGTATTTGTATATTTGATATCGCGGGACGAGCGTCCGACATGTGGACTGCCGTTACTGCCTGTTTGTATATTATTCTTTTGGAGCACGACCGGGCTGAAGTCGATGTACCCGTTGTATTTTTTACTTTCTGTACTAGGATTACCCCGCGGAGGAGTGCACGGGTAGCCGGGTTCTAGAGGGCAACGGGCTTGCATCTCATGGCGTTGAGATGGAGGGGGCTTTACTCTAGAATTGACGGGCTATTCGCCGCACTCGTAGGGGGTACAGGTTGACCCAAAGAGGGATGCTCAAGTTACCGGATTCCGTGAAGAGCTGGGTGGTCCATTCACGTTATTGAAGGGGGCTGCCTCGCTTTAGGTTTTGGCGGGTAGCTTGCCGCGTCCGTAGGGGTCTAGGATTTCATTGCACATGCTATCCACACGACTAGGGGAACGTCGGGTTTTCAGCAGCGGCTCTATGAAACCCGGGGATCCCAGATATCTGTATTGTTCTGTGATACTTATTACATTTCTGTGATGTTGCATTTTATCACGCCTTGAGCGATTATTATATATTGATATATATACTGGTAGATGTTGTATATATTTTGCACCCGCGCTAGTCCAGTCCCCGCTCTGTCGTTAGTTAAGTAACCTAACAGGTGATGACGGGACCCAGTGGCGAATGCGGGTGGCATATACGTACATCGTATTTTCGTTCTTTATTGGTGTGATCAATTGGTGGGACTGCATTGATTCGGATCAATGTAAGCTAAACAAACCTATTCTGATGTTGTTGGAACATTTTTCAAAAAGCTGTTATTACAAGGGCGTTCTCTTTTGTTTTGCACAGTGGTATTCGGTTATGAATATCCAGCACCTCAGTCGACGAGGCAAGGGCCGAGATCCCTTCACCGGGAGTGACCCCTTGGACAGAAGTTTGCGTCAGGGTAATAACTTCACTATAGCCGATTGCCTTTTGCTTTGCATCGTGGTATTCAGTTGGAATATCTTGCACCTCATTCTACGGGGAAAGAGCCGAGATCCCTTCACCGGGAGTGACCTCTTTAGCAAAGGTTTTCGCTACTATATTTTTATAAAAAGCTATCTGGTTCCTTCAACGATATCAAGTTCATTACGTTAAAGGTTTTTCGCCAAAAACCATTCGTAGCCCTCCGTCATTTCAGACGGGTAGCACTTAGTATTCATGCTATGTTTGTTGGCCAAAATCAAGGAATAGTGTATGGTAGCTATTTGTTACTTTTCTGTTGCATAGATAGATGCGTTGGTTTGGGACAGTCGTACTGCATTATTGGCCAAAGTCAAGGGTAGGTACGGGTGTGTTCAAATTAACCTGGATAATAATGGGTAGAACTTGACATGTGACTTATGATTTGTTGGCCAAAGTCAAGGTCATAAGAGCATGGGGTAAAAATCACATCGGGAGTTTCTAAAGAAACTGAAACTTGACAGATATGCGCATACCTTCTGGAGTGTGATAACGTGAGTGGATTCCATCACGTTATCATGCGATGATAGTTGGATCCCGATTCCCACTGATGAGTTGGTTTACTCCTCGGGTGATCCCGACTAATTCTTCTTTCAGGTTTGGAGGAGAATTTGACGGTACAGTGGGAAGTTTCCTGATTAGATAAATTGATAACCATTCTGATCTAGGTTAGAGTGCACGCTGAGTGTTTCTTTTCTCTCTCTCTTTGGCAGCGACCACAGCCCGACCCTTGACTATGACTCAGTGACCAAGCTGACCGAACCTTCTTATAAGACTAGCTTTTGGATTGTCAGAGTTGCATACCTCATTGCCACTCCTACTTTTACCCTTTTCTCCAGAACACCCCGTATTACTACGAATGTCCACTTCCATTGGATAAAACCATCATATGGTTATATACGAACTCGAAGGGATTTATTCGAGGATGGTTTCCGGTTCTGGAGAAAAAAAAATAGGACTATTCAGTTGTCTTTTCCTTTTACCTTCTCTCAGGTTGCGAGTGCTCATTGGATTAGGACGGTACACCTGTTACGCTAATTGGATAGTCTTCTTTCAAACCATAGGCAGGTGCCGAACGGTGGGGAATGAAGAAAACCAATTAGCCTAACGATGGTGTGCAGAAGGTATTAAGTAAAGACAAATAAAGGGATTAGTAAGAGGGCAAAGTAAACTGCGACTGCTATTCACGACCAAACCGAGTATTTCATCGCCACTCCTATATCACCTTTGTATTTCTTCAGAACACTCCATATCACTACGAAGATCCACAGTTTATTCGATACTCCATCGTATGGTTATATACGAACTCGAAGGAACTTATTCCAGTTCGGGGATGGATTCTGGTTCAGGAGAAATAGGAATAAGATTTATTCGGTTGTCTTTTATCTTCACCTTCTCTCGCATTGCGAGTGCTCCTAGGATTAGGACAGTACACCCATTATTCTTTTTGGATAGTCTTCTTCCAAACCATAGGCTGGTGCCGAAAGGTAGGGAAGGAAGAAAACCATTTAGCCTAAAGGGGTGTACAGAAGGTAATGACTAAAGACATATAAAGGGATTTGGAGAGATGGCAAAGAAATATACGGTTACAGTTGTGAATCTGATAATGGAAGAGGCATTACTAGGAATACCCGGATACCCCTACGAAACATTTCAATGTTTCAGTTTCACTGTGTACTGTTAAAAGAAAACTGATTTCCCAATTAGCCCTTACTCCAGGGTATGTATTTACCAGGTATGATTCTCACATCTGTATGGTTTTGCAGATGATGAGTGGGAGTACGTTATTGGGAATTAGGTGATCATCCTCATTATATCGGAATTCGTTGTAATTGGTGATATTTGAGGAAATCACCTGGGTTGTTTACCGGACGGCAAATATTTGGTTTTGAATATCCGTTGCTATGCACCAATTTCAAATTGATATATCTGTACGTCTATTTTTATAGAGTGAGATATACCTTTTTGAAATTATGTCTATGACATTTACCTATATCAGCAGATGGTTAGGTAAGGAGCATTAAACAGTGGTGTAATTCTTCATAACCATAGTACAGTTTTCAACCTACGACACACAGAGATTGAGTTGTTAGATTCAAGGGACTTATACAGAGTATTGTATGTTGTCCAGTGTCCATTAGGACAGAGGGGTTGGTCCTCGTACTATATTCGGTTTACTTATGACTTCTCTAGTTTTTAGACAAGTATTTCGTAAAAACCCAAGGTCCAAGTTTTGAGAAGTTATATGTATATGAATAAATTAGAGAACCAGATGTTGCAAGTATCGGGATTCTTCAAGGAGATCGAAGATGTAGATACTTATGTATGGTATTCAGTTAATAGTAATGATTAAGAGAACTTGCTTCTCTTTCAGGTTACTCATAATTGGAAGCATTCCTAAGGTGAGTAACGCCGATCAGCCTCCTTCCATTTAGTTGACATGCACTGGAGGCAGCTGCATGATTTGAATCTGGTTTCAATTAAATCAGTGCCTCTGTTTCTGTATTGGATATAGAACAGTTCATATTTTAACATTCTTAAGGTATGGGGAGTTGTCCGGCTTATGCTTAAAACCAGATTCTGGATAACTCAAGGCACGTTTAATGGCTGTTTGTGGGTTGACCCAGACTATGACGAGGGATGACTTTCTACCATCTGGAAGATCAATAGTGATATTGTTCTTGACTCACCACAGTTTTAAGTAAAATTGATTTTTTCAGAAAACAGAAGTGGGAGTATGGTAGAACTGGAAGTGATTCCAGAACCGCAAACGATTACTGAAAATTTGATAAGAACCTAAAAATTCAATCTGGTTTGACATTCCATTGGCCACTCCGCAGATATGGTAGGTAACCTCAGGCACTTGAGAGGTACTTCGGTAGCCTCAAGGACGGTGGCAGGGAGGTTCTTGTTTACCCAAACTTGCCATTGCTGTTGTTCCAGACTGTGAGACCCGGCAGGAGGATGGGTATAGCGTTGTTCTAGACTAGCTTTAGAAGTGCACGTGTATATGACTCTGCCAGAGGGTTGTCGTAGTCAGTGGGAGCAGTGGAAGCATTGGTGGACAAGTGGCTTATGTCTATTTATAGACTAAAGCAGAAATAGCGGAGATAGATCATCTATTTCTGATGTGACAGTCATAGGTTTGACTCCATCAGAATAGGGGATGGATCTGTTAAGAAGGTAGTAGGGTGTGATGTCCTGATATCTGGATGACATACACAGAGTAGGAAGTGATATACATATACTACGATCGGTTATACTTTGGTTGTCACACAGTGGTTTCTCCACTTAGGATTTGGATATTATATCAGATATTCTGGTTACTAGATCTATGGTTTTAGATCTAGATTTGAGTAGTTTCCCAATCTGGGTACTTAGACAACATTCTAAAGGTGTTTTAGAATGGACGACTCCTGGCACGGTAGTGTACCTGCAGGTGATGGAGTCACCCTCTCTAAAGGTGTCTTACAGACTAAAGGGGAGAGGGATGTGCATGATTGGCAGATCACTTGCTTAGGCAATTGAGTCAGTCATGAGATGTCAAGTACCACACCAGATGTTTTTGCACTAGATGCAATAAGTTGATATTGATCCAATCCTGGAGAAGCATTCGAAAGCAGTTTTAAAACATAAGTTGGTGTTCTGGGGAAATGATAACGACATCCTCTTTCGGGAGACAGTTATCATTCCAGGCTTCCAAGGTGACCTGGATGACAGAATGACTGTCAGAGTTATAGTTTTCCCTCTGACGAGGGGCAGTATTTTGGACAGGTGGTCCAAGAGGATACTGAGGGAGGTATGGCGCAGGATGCTGATTGATTCAGTTGACGATACAGTCTAAGAAGTTTGGATTTGGAGTTCATTTATGAGCTAGGTCCCATCAGATATCCAAACATATTCTAAGACAGGTATTGCCCATTTCGGGAGATGGCTTTCTCCGCGAATTTGAGATAAAGAGAGACATAGAAAGAAACATCAGAGCTGATCCACTCACTGAGGCTATTCCTCGAACGCATTAGTTTCACAAACGGGTTTTTGTGAGACTGATTAGTAGAGGAGTTGGGTGTTCGGTATCACACGGGCCGTGAGTATGCGACATCACAATAATTAGCCTTGAGTGCAAGTGGGAGATTGTTGGAGATAGTGCCCTTAGAGTCAATTATTGGATCACAGGCACGTGATTGCAATGATTGAGGGAGGACCTATGCTGGTAGAACAGTCTTACTCAAGATGATAGTATGCTATCTGGTTTATCTTTATCATTGTGTACTGCTTTAGGCGACCTTACAGGTCACTATTGCGCGTTGATAGAGCCCTTAGGATTCTTGCTTGACGGCCAGCAGTATGATGGCGATCATATACGTGGGAGCTGGGGTCTATAAGCACATCCTTAAAAGGTCCCTAGTCGTGGGTGTTTTCGAGACAGGGCATCGGTACTCCAGAGTATACTAGTGTATACAGTCGAGACCCCGACGAGTGGCGGTGGCCGGTCTCACAAGCCACTGGTGTCAGTTGGTTCACCTAAAATGTATACAGGTGCTCATTGGGTTATGAGTACACCGGACAGGACTCGCCGGGAATATGCTAGTTGGTTTTATACCTGATGTCAGATAGCAGTTCCCTGGTGACATGTGTACAGGTTAGTTCATCGACCTGAGACCGTCATTTGTCTTGTGTGAGTTCCCACTGTACTTTGATTACTACCCTACCACGGCTCAAAGGAGTCGTGCAAACAGGTTTTAGTTGGGTACAGTCCCGAGTCACATGGAGGCAGTGAGCGGATTTGCAGGGGTTCGTCTCTCCCGGTATTGGGGGTGAGGTCGCACTGTGTCTAGGAGAGCCATTACACGAAGTCCTTGGCCAAGGCAGGAGATTTACTGGTAAGTATTCCAGTAGTATCTCAGGGTGTTCTGGGCTACACTCCGACATGACTTGTACCGCTTTTGGGGGTCTGACTTTTACCAACCCCCTAGGCCCGACATGCGATGCTTATAGACGAACGGACCGGATTGTACGGATATTGTCACTGACAGGCTCAGAAGGGTGTCAGGATGAGTTCGCTCATCGACGTCCCTTTTAGTCAATACTTGGTAGCACGTTACGTATGGCTAATACCTCTGACGTGCTAGTGGTTAAATCCACAGCCATAGTATTGACGAGTCTTTAGAGTCCCTCACAGACAGTTTCTCAAGTTTCGGGCGAAACGTTGTAGTGACCGTATGATATATGGCAGGGTTCGATCTTATACGTGCGGTATTGCACGGATCATGATCGTACGGATCATATTAGTGGGCTTTGGTTTAAGCCGGATCCTGGTATTAGATTTGTTGGATTATTTTAGTCTCACCGCATTCGCATTCAGTCGGAATGCAGATGCAGGTATGTATATACAGATGAGGGGTATCCTTGTGATCCGTCACGAGTTTACTTTAGATGTTGCCGGATCTTTTTATTGTTGCAAACATTTGGATTAATGTTTGTTAATAGAAATAATGAGCTAGAAATTCATCATACATTGCATTAAATGTGACATGGACATTTAGATGACTCATGGTCTCTTTTTTAGCAAAGATGTCACATTAGTGTTTTGTTTAATGTGTTGAAATGAGATGGAGAGAGAGAGCGGCTGCAATGGTTGGTATTATTGGTCTTGTATTTTTATAATCTCACTCTCTCACTCTCATTCCAACAAAAGAAAAGAAAAAAAAAAAGAAAAGCTCTTGTTCTTCTTCTTCTTTCTTTAGTTCATTGCTTCCATCAATGGCAACACTTTAACCTCCATCCAAAGCCATGGATGCAAGAGATAAAGTGATCACAACATTCTCTACTTCATCTTGGGCACGTCGGCTAGCACACTTCGTACCCGAGTTGCTTCGGACGAAGCGGGAGCCCGTAAAAAGAATCGGCGATGTGGTGCCCTTTCCGACGAGGAGATGAAGACCGGAGATTCCACGAGGAGATCGGGATGGAGGTCGAAGACCAAAGGACACGGATCGCTCGGTATAGCTTTCTACCCTTTCTTTAGTTTGCTAGCATCAGGTTAATGGCCCGATCCGGGTTTTAGTACGCGGTAGCGCCGGTTTACAAGTTTAAAGAAAAAGTATCGTTTCCGCATTTTGGCCTCGGAATGACGGCCGGGGCGCTGCCGTGAACTTACACCAAAGCCCTCCTCGCGAGGCCGCTGAGTAGCTTCCTGCTTGGCGCATCCGCAACGGGTAGCTTTCTACCCTACAAAGACACGGATCCAAGACCCGCCGAATAAACTCATACTCAACGCGCGATCAGCGCCTCAACTCCGGCAAAGGGGGGATACCGACCTTCCAACACTCGTCCTTCGTTCGACTTATACTCGATGCGCGACAACAAAAACGCTGTGTCATCCCCGAACAATCCACCACGAGGAATTACCAGCGCCAAACCGCACAGAAAGAACCAAGCAGTCCACTCTTGACCCGACCCACGAATAGATCAGAACGAGAGTAGAGGGCTAATGATGATACTCGATAACGGAAATTCCTTAGATCATGACACGTGGCAGATGACGTGTCCCAGAGCATGCAATGAAGGACCTACAGTTGCCGACCAGACCACTCCTATGCCCGTCCTACCGACCAACGCTGGCTCACTTCCGAGCCCCCTGCACAACTGGCCTCCTCGGTCTCACAGCTCGTCTCCGGGCTACCGCAGAACCAAGATATCTCGGCTCTCCCGCTCGTCCGTGAGCTCTCCTGCCGAGGTCATCTTCCTCGATCTCATCGACCGACCAACGGCACTGCTCACAGGCGCAACCGCCATTCCGCGAATCTCGCCATGCGCGAGATATCCGCCAGCCACATCCCACGTTCCACGCCATCACGATTCCCCATTAACGAGCATGTCTCGCCATTAATGGGAGGTCCCGCTCATCACGCGGGCGCGAAGTCGGGAGCGTAACTGCCGGCGTGATTCTCGCGCCTTCCCTGCCTGCTGCCACCGCTATATAAATCCCTTCTTCAGACAGTTCAAGTAAGCCATTTTTACTCCACTAAGCCGTTACTTTACTCGGATCTCTAGTCTAACTTGACCGTCGGAAGGTCCTCGGTGGTACAACCACCCCGGGACTTCCTTGCAGGTGGCTCGGCAACCACAACCTCAAACCCATTGAGATCCACCCGCTACAGGAGCGACAGCCTCCAGATCCAATCTCAGCCATCCATTGCCGCCATCAGCAGATCAACGGAAGGTAACATCTTGGTGCGATCCAGGTCGCGTCAAAGTGTATTATATGGTCAATAGATGTTTTTTTTTAAAGTAGTTGATATGTTTGATAATATTCCTACCATTAATTGAGATGATTGTATGTTTTATGAAGAAAGCCGGCCTATGTTTGATGATTTTGAGTTATATATAAGATTGGATCTATATGATAATGACAGACGACCGGTTCATCTTATAAATAAATATAATTAGTTTTATACCTTAACAAAACACATTGATATATCGTTTTTTGGATAAGAAGAAAATTACCGACATATGTTTGAAATTCTTTTGAGTTATAAGATTGGATCAACATGATACTCATAAATGATTCATTTTCTAAATAAACGCAATCAATTTTTATAGCTTAGTTAGCATGTGACGGTTGTCTCAATTACTCTGTCCTAGCAGCTCTATATACTTAATTATCATATATATTAGGTTTTAGAAATTATGTTATTTATATATGTATATAAAAATGGGTTAGGTTTATAAAAAAAATATGCTATTCCATCTATATCTGACACTTTAACTTTTGTTCATGTTTTATTCATCATCTTCATATTCAAAAATTCGGTAAACATGTCAAAAAAATGTTAATCGGTTGTTTGCAATTTAATTTTTATTGGCAATAACATTCTTGTTTTTGTTATATGGATTTTTTATTTGTGTAATTAAGAATTTAAAGATTAGAAAATATCTGATTAGTGTGTAAAAAAATTATTTTCCACAATGATGAAATTTTTTCTTATCACATCCTATGCTGATAATTAAATCAGGATTTCAATTTAAAGACCCCTCTTAATTTATGCAAAATATTAAGAAAATCGAGCAAAATAGATCTCAACTGAAGCAAGATTAAGGTCCTACAAACCTAGCCTGACCATCAATCTCCCCAATATCCCAACTCGAAATCAACACTTTTGCTGTTACTAAAATTTAGAAACAAGATCATTATTAAAAAAATTCTTTTGTTTTGAAAAATCATTAGTATAACTTAATGTTCAATATACAGTTTCGAAATTTTAGTTCATCAAAAATTTGCTCAGAACTAATTTTTAAAAACCAAGTTTTCTATGCATGCGCGTACTTTGGTATAACTTTAAAATTTGTTAAGTATTATTTAACTTTTTATAACCTTGCTTCAATTTTTCTAAACTTATTGAAGCTATAGATGAAAAAAAGAGGATCTTTGCAATGTGCTCCTGGTTGGCAGATTGATCTCTGATTATTAAGAAGCTATTACAAATTTGTTTTTTTTTTAGCCGCAACGAACACACACAAACACAAATAATAAAATTCAGATGACTTATAATCATAAAATGAACTGTACTTCTCAGGATCTTTAAATCATTCTTAAATATAAGAATGTCATGACTCATGTTGTGTCTGACGTAATTTATTTTATTGAGTACGGTGTCTTGTCCTGCTTTTTTCCTTCAAGAAAAAAATGTCCTTTGCAGAACAAGGTCATATTGCAACCATCCTATGTATCTGTTTATAATCATAAAAATATCTAATGCTGGTTTCTAAATAGACACATACAGATACATGAATGTACCAGATCTGAACGTGCATGCAACAAATATTGTATTTTCTCAATGTCAAATCAAAACAGTCCTTGCTTAGTTCAAATTGTGTGATACATTACAAAATGAGCATAAGGGAAACTTATTAGGTAGTTGGTTATATTCTCTCTTGTCTTGTGCTCTCCATCATTTTCATACCATCAAAATGTTGCCTTATTTGTGCTTATAAGGGAACCATATATTTCTAGGATCAAGTCAAATTAAGTTGGCTAATCAGGGGTTATATCAAAATTCAGGTTGATCAGTGCTCAAACTACAACTTGGAGTTCTAAATGGCCATCTTAGATAATAGATTAGATAAACATGTTGTGAGTGACTTTGTAACCAAGTGGTCAGCCCTTCTTGCATTTGAGCGGATGGTCTGGGTTTAAACCTTATTTGCATCAGATTACGGCCTATTGATAAAAGAAAATTAGATAAACACATGTTTTTATGCTGTATATTTAGATTGAAAATAGGAAAAACAATCATCAATGAAAAACTAGGGAAATTAAAAAAGAATATGACCCATGCATAGGCTTTCTTTTCTCTTTAAACTATTTTTTCATAATCACAATTACTGATAGCAATTAGTTGAATATCGACCTGGTTACCTTCCTTTCTAAAACTAAACAATAAAATATAGAGGAAATTGCTTTTAAACCTGCTTATCCTAACGCATTTATTTTTAAACTCACAAACTTCCATAAAAGTCAAAACGCCCGATAACTTATACTTAATTTATTTTACACCCAAAAGTTCATATATTGAATTTTATACGGTCTACCATACACCAATGTTTTTAAAATACCCTTGTTACCCTTGTCTCAACCTAGTTCTATTAAAATCCATTATAACCCCAACCAAGTTGATGATGCTCGATACTGAGCACTCCCCATGATCATGACACGTGGCAGATGACGTGTCCCTAGACTTACGGAAAAGGAGCAGGAACGGTACACTGGAAGCATGTCCCGGGCCTTCAACCCGAAGATGTTCCTGACCTTCAGTGGCTTTCCCGACCACTCCTTTGCCCGCCTTACAAACAACCATTGGCTCGCCTCCGAGCCCCCCTCCCCGCGCACGCTGAGTTCCCTCATTCCCTCTAGCTCGCCCCCGAGCTATCTCATGAACCAAGCCTGCTCGGCCTCCCGCCGGTCTCCGAGCCTCCCGCCGAGCTTATCTTCCTCGGTCTCATCGACCGACCCACAGCATAAGCCACAGGCGTCTCCGCTACGGCTCCGCGAATCTCGCCTGACGCGAGATATCCGCCGCCCATGATCCCGCGTTCCCCGCCATCGCGTTCCCCCATTAATGAGCATATCTCGTCATTAATGGGAAATCCCGCCTTTCACACAGGCGTAACGTCAGGGGAGTACAGCCGGCGTGAATCTCGCACCCGCCAGCCCACGGCTGCCACTATATAAACCCCTCTCTTAGACGACTTAGGTAACGCAGCTTTACCCCAATTGGCCGTTATTCTGCCCAAATACTTCGACTAACTTAATCGTCGGAGGGTCCACGGTGGTACAACCATCCCGGGACATCCTTGCAGGTAGCTCGGCTTCATTCTTAAATCAAGCCCATTGAGATCCACACACATCAAGAGGCAACCCTCAGATTCAATCTCAGCCACTCATCATCACTTGCTGCGGATCAACGGAAGACAACATCTGAAGGAGATCTAGAGCTCCATCAATTGGCGCCGTCTGTGGGAACAATCGAAAATTCCACTCAACGAAAGTTGATCTTCTGATCTCGAACTAATGGCGAATGATCATCACGACGATCCAAGCACTAGCCACCGCCTTCCCCATAATGGAGGCGCGGATGGATCCCCTCTTCCCCCGAACACCATCCACGCACTGTCAGCTCGATTAGATCGGCTCGCGTCCGTCGTGGATATCCTAGTCCGTGTCCAAACGGCGGGACAAGCTCTCCAAGTCGCCGCTCCCCCACCTCGGAAGCGACACATAGGGAGAGAAGACACCGCCTATGCTGGCACATCCGAGCGCCGCCTCGCTGTCTCCGGCGGCCACAAATCCCCCGGGCCAACCAATTCGATGACCCGGTGGGCAACTCACATCTCGACGCCGAGGTCTTATGAAAAAGCGCCCCGTCCTGAGGCCCATCACGCTCCTGTCCCTCCTGAGGAGGTGTCGGTCAGCTCGCCTGCTCCCAGGCATGACCGGCGCCCCCTCCCTCGACAGGGTCGCGCGGACTGGACTCACCACGGTAGCTCGAAAACGACCTCGCCAGGGGACCTAAGGAACCTCATCGAACGGAACCGGAGCCGCGGTCAGGCACAGGTCGCCAGCAGCAAAGGCCATAAATCAGAGTATGCCGAATCGTCGGCATACCACGGCCGACTCGACGCCCTCGAAAAGAATATCGAAGGCATGCATCGGAAAAATCGTCTTTCGAGCGACGGGGCTAAATATGCCGCCGACTTGCTCACGAAGCCCTTCACCAAAGAGCTACTCGCCGTCCACGTCTCCTCCCAGAACAAGCCCCCTAAAGTCTCCCTCTTCGACGGGAAGTCCGACCCGAAAGACCATTTGGACGCATTCACAGCCGAGATGAGTTTCCAGGACAATTCCGACGCCGCGCAATGCCGCGCTTTCCCACCACTCTCATCCGCTCTGGACGAGACTGGTTCCGAGGACTCATGCCATGCTCAATCTCTACCTTCGATGAGCTGGCCATCCAGTTCCTCGGTCATTTCGTCGGGAACAGACGGCAGAAGCGGACCGTTGATCATCTCTTCACCATAAAGAGAGGGGACAAAGAATCCTTCAAAGGATACATCACCTACTTCTATAATACCCTCCTTGAGGTCCCAAAACACCGGGATGAGACGGTCATTACGGCCCTTAGGTCGGGTCTTAGGCACAATGAGTGGCTATGCTCCTTTGCATTAGCGCAACCTAAGACCATGGCTGAGGTAAAGGCCTGGAACAAACGTGAGATCTAGCTTAAGTCCGAGGTGAACGCCAACCTGCCCCGGACAGAGCAAGCCGATCAGAAGAAAAGGGTCAGGGAGGAGACAAAGAAGATTGAGCGGCCAAAGCCCTACTCCCTGAAGTTTCAGGAGTACACCCCGCTCAACGTCTCCCAGACGGAACTGTTGGAGGAGGCAATGGGTGAGAGATTCTTCAAACTCCCCCCAGTCTCGAAAAGGATGGCAAAGCGTACCTGGGGCCCCTACTGCGCTTTCCACAAGTCGCAGGGCCACCCCACCGAGAACTGCAAGCAGCTCTGAGACTACATCGAGGAGTTGATCCGCTCGGGGCACCTAGCAAGGTACTTGCGAGACAAGCGGAAAGCCGACCGTGAACAAGAGCACCATCCCCCTCCCGGCGAGTTGACAATCAGCCAAATCATGGTCGTGTCAGCGGGGGGTACTACGGGGACCGACAAAATACGGCGCCCTTTACCGGTCGAGGGGACTGGCAGCCACCCAAGGAAGAGGGCTAAAGCGGCCGAGCCGATCATATTTACCGACGAGGACCTCCACGGGATATCCCTGCCTCACGACCCGCTGGTGATCACAGCCCGGGTCCACCATTACGAAGTGCAGAGGATATTGGTCGACTCGGGAAGCTCGGGGGACATTCTCTTTTATGACCGCTTTCTGCGTATGGGACTCACCCCGTCGGACCTAAGATCGACCGTCCACATCCTGTCGGGGTTCACTAACCACTCCATCCTGGCGGAAGGGGTAATCACCCTCCAATTTAACATTGGGGAAGTGGGCCGTACGCGCACCGTGCCTGTGGAGTTTATCGTCGCGAGAATTCCATCGGCCTACAACGTCCTCCTAGGTCGCCCGACACTGAACTCCCTCCGCGCCCAGATATCGACCTGCCACCTAGCGAAAAAGTTCCCGCTCGACCAAGGCGGGATAGGTCGGGCCTACGGGGACCAACAAACCGCAAAGGTTTGCTTCACCGCAACATCTACGTCTGAGCGGCCAAACAATGACCTCGAGTGCGAGGATGATATCAAGGGTTCCCTGGATACTTGAGACGAGCAAAAAGAGGTTCGAGGAACCCCAGTGGAACCACTGACTGAGATCCCCTTTGCGGAAGGGGACAATGAGCGAACCGTCCAGATCGGGTCACTCTTGACGGGGAATCGCCGAGATGACCTGATCCACTTCCTCAGGAATAACTCAGACGTATTCGCCTGGGCGCCTGCCGACATGCTGGGGATTGACCCCAAAATCATATCACATAAGCTCGGGGTGGACCCTGCGGTTCGGCCTGTCAGGCAGAAAAAGCGAACCTTTGCCCCGATCAAACAAAAGCAATCGAGGACGAGGTAGACAGGCTCCTCGCCGCCAACTTCATTCGGAACGTGCCTTACTCGGAATGGTTTGCAAATGTAGTCATGGTTAAAAAGTCTAGCGGGAAGTGGCGCATGTGCGTCGACTTCACTGACCTCAACAAGGCCTGCCCGAAAGACAACTATCCCTTCCCTCGGATAGATCAGGTCGTCAATAGTTCGACAGGCCACGAGCTACTTAGCTTCATGGATGCTTTCTCCGGCTACAACCAGATCCGTATGAATCCGGCGGACGAGGATCTCACCGCATTCACAACAGACCGGAGGGTATACTGCTATAAGGTGATGCCCTTCGGCCTCAAAAACGCCGGGGCTACATACCAACGCTTGGTTAATCGGATGTTCAAGCCACAGATCGACAGGAATATGGAGGTTTACTTCGACGACATTCTCGTCAAATCAACCTCGTCGGATGAATACGCCAAGGATCTGGGCGAGGCCTTCGACGTCCTCCGCAGATACAAGATGAAACTGAACCCCGCCAAGTGCGCATTCGAGGTCACTAGTGGAAAGTTCCTCGGCTTCATGGTCACCCACCGTGGAATCGAGGCTAACCCGGAGAAAATCAGCGCCATCCTCAACATGGCCGCGCCCAAGACTAACGTCGAAATCATGCGGCTAACAGGACGGGTAACCGCTCTGAGTCATTTCATGTCAAGGTCTGGGGAGAAGTGCCTCCCACTCTTCAAAGCTCGAAGGAAGATACCAAGGTTCAAATGGTCAGAGGAGTGCCATACCATTTTTGAGCTATTAAAGAGGCACCTTGCGACTCCCCCGCTGCTCACCTGGCCAGTTGAAGGGGATGAGCTATCGCTATATCTAGCGGTGTCCAACCAAGCTGCAGGTTCGGTGCTCGTCCGAGAGGTCGAGGGAGTTCAGAAGCCGGTATATTATGTGAGCCACGTCTTTAAGGACGCGGAAACGAGGTACCCGGCCATAGAGAAAATCGTCTTAGTACTTATCGTGGCCTCAAAGAAACTACGGCACTATTTCCAGGCGCACACTATCCTCATTCTTACCGAGCGGCCTTTAGGGGCTATCCTCGCCTCCCCCAAGTCCTCTGGTCGCTTAGAGAAATGGAGGTGGGAGTTGTTCCAGTTCGACATAAAATACCGTCCGAGGCAGGCTATTAAGGCATAAGTCTTGGACGATTTTATCGTTGAATGCACCATCCCCAGTAAAGAAGCGGAATCCACGCCGGCCCCCGGAACTCAACCCTCAACCAATGAGACGCCCGACTCCGTTCCTGATTGGGTCCTTTACATCGACGGGTCCTCAACCGAGAAAGGCTGTAGTGTCGGCCTCATCATCCGGGGCCCGAACGAGACAGAGATGGAGTATTCTCTGAAGCTCGGGTTCAAAATCTCGAACAACGCAGCGGAATACGAGGCCTTGCTGGCCAGACTACGGATAGCCTCCAGAGTGGGGCTGAAAACGATCCGGATCCGCAGCGATTCCGCCCTAGTCGTTGGCCAAGTGACCGGCCGATTCAAGGCACGGGAGGCTCTGATGGTGAAGTATCTGGTCAAGGTGAGAAGGTTACTGTTCCCGCCCAAAAAAAAATTCCGCGCAAAAGAGCCCAAGGTATCAAATGGCAGCGATACGTTTAAGAAAATACGAAGCAGTATTTTCCGGGCTGTATTTTGACAAACTCCTGAATGAGAAACAGCTAAATTCTGATGGTATCGAAAGTTTCTCAAAAAATCCTTCGATTTGATATATTATGGGTCTCATAATTCATCCGGGATCAAAAGTTATGAGGCATCACGTGCCCACATGTGACCGGGCATCACGTGCAGACACGTGACCATTTACAGGCAAAGCCTGTAGGCACTGAATAAAATAAATAATTGGAAATAATTAATCAGTGGGGTCACGTGCCAACACGTGATAGGCTCTTAAACCCTCTGAAACAATAGAATTAAATTCTAATTAAAGAATTAATCAGTGGAGTCACGTGTCAACACGTGATGGGTTCCTGAGCCCTCTAAAACAATAGAATTAAATTATAATTAATTACTTAATCAGTGGGGTCACATGCCAACACGCGATAGACTTTTAAACCTTCTGAACTAATAGAATTAAATTCTAATTAAGAAAAATCAAAATCCCTAATATTTCCCTAGATCTTTCCAAACAAAAGGATTGTGCTCTGATTAAAAATCCAATGGTGATTAAAAATCACCAATTTATAGAAAGATTGTATATAAGGAAAGATTTCCCTGAAATTCACCAAGAATAAAAAACAAAATATCTTTTGGGTTAAAAATCCAATGGTGAATAAAATTCACTGAGTGATCTAAAAGATCATGTTGGTTACAAAATCAATTAAAATCTTTCAATGAAAGATTGACTAAACAAACTGATTCTTTTTCTTCTCCTATAAATAAGAGCCAAGAAGAGGAAAGGAGGGACAACAAAAATAAAGAGAAAAAAGAAGAGAATTTAATTCTCCAGAAAGAAAAGAAGATTTCCTCAAAAGAGAAGGAAACCCTAGGTGAGAAAGGGAAAGAGATCATAGGCTCCACAAAATAAAAAGAGAATTTAATTCTCAAACTAAGAGTTTAACTCTTCTGAATAAGAACTTAGTTCTTCCTTTGGTTGAAGATCTCCAGAAGCAGATCTCCCCACAAGTTGAGAATTTAATTCTCATCGGGGAGATTCTGCCATGCAGATCCAAAACTTAGAGGGAGAATTGAGTTTAGGGAATATAATTCCTCCAAATACTAAGAAATTTAATTCCTCCAACAGAAACAGGGTTTAACCCTTAAAACAAGATCTTAGTTCTTCTTCATGGTTGAAGATCTGCAGAAGCAGATCTCCCCATAAGTTGAGAATTTAATTCACATCGGGGAGATTCTGCCATGCAGATCCAAAACTTAGAGGGAGAGTTGGGTTTAAAGAATTTAATTCTTCCATATACATAGGAATTTAATCCCTCTAAATAAAATTAGGGTTTAACCCTACAAAAGAATTTAATTCTTAAATAAGGGATTTAACTCTCCATACACGTAAAGAGATCAGTACCCAACCTGAGCACGTGGTAGCACGTGACCCTCATCCTCAATGAGTAGAACAGAATGATCTACCCAACCTGAGCACGTGGTAGCACGTGACCCTCATCCTCAATGAGTAGAACAGAATGATCAAGACTAGGTCACGTGCCCCCACGTGACCCTTAAACAGACTCCTCAAAATAAGAAATAAAAAGCTTGGAGGCAATGCCTCACGTGCTCATACGTGACCCTCAAAACTAAAGGGAATAAAGCCAAAGGCAATACTGATTTAGGGCGTCTCACGTGACCCCTGACTAACACCTTTTTAAAAGGGCAAATGAGGAAAAACAGAGGAATTAATACCCAATACATGGGCACTATCACGTGCCCACACGTGATGATTACAAAGATTAAGTATTTAACACTTATTGGCAGATTTTGAGAGTCAAATAAAAGGAAGTCTGGCCCAATTCTCTGGCGCCTCACGTGACTCCACGTGACCGTCTCATTTTTAGTGTTTAACACTATTTTGAGTGTTCTGTCCCTAGTGTTTAACACTATTTTAAGTGCATCACGTGGGAACACGTGATCGTCAAATATGTGTTAGTGTTTAACACTATTTTCAAACCAGTGTTAGTCTAAATTGGCTAAGTTTTCCAGAGGCAAGACTCCTTTTTTGACTGAGCCTCAAACACACCCTTGTCTTCTAAGATTGATCATCTCATATGATATATGAGTGCTCAGCACTCGATAAAGACAAAGTGTTGTCAGAACCCCAAACCTCTGTTTAGTAATTCTAAATAATGGGGGGCTGAACCCAGACAAATGTTCAACAGTCCAACAAAAGGCCAACATTTCAAACTTAATTGGACTTAGCCCAAGTTGGCCATAAGTCCTCAATTCAGTTTCAACTGAGCCCATGTGCTCATAATCCAATTAATTGATCTTAGTCCCAAATTGTACTACAGATTTCCCAATCAACATTGGTTCAAGGGTACATCTCTTCACTCCTTTGATATTTGTCGTTGTAATCCTTCAACGTCTTCAAAGAGGTGACGGGTCCCGATAACCAATCATTCTATGGACTATGGGATCATTAAACTCATGGACTATGATGTCCTTAAACTTTATAGACTATGACGTCTTTAAACTACGGACTGTGGGGTCCTTAAGCCCATGGACTATGATGTCCTTAACCTCGGACTGTGGGGTCCTTAAGCCCATGGACTATGATGTCCTTAACCTTGGACGGTGGGGTCCTTAAACCCATGGACTATGATGTCCTTAACCTTGGACTGTGGGGTCCTTAAACCCATGAACTATGATGTCCTTAACCTTGGACTGTGGGGTCCTTAAGCCCATGGACTATGATGTCCTTAACCTTGGACTGTGGGGTCCTTAACCCCATGAACTATGATGTCCTTAACCTTGGACTGTGGGGTCCTTAAGCCCATGGACTATGATGTCCTTAACCTTGGACTGCGGGGTCCTTAAACCCATGGACTATGATGTTCATAACCTTGGACCGTAATGTCCTTAAACTAATTATGGACCGCAAAGTCCCTAAACTAAAACAATAGAGTCCAAATGCTCTTTTGTTGGATCTAAACGATCTCATTAAGTTGATCTTAGTCTGAAATTAGACTAACGTATCCTTAACAAACGTTTAAGTTGATCTTAGTCTCAAATGAGACTAACGTATCCTTAAACCCAACCCCAAACCCAAATCTAAGAAAATACTGATTTGGACTAATCCACGCCCTACGGGCGACAACATAAATTAGTCTCCGTATACAATCCACGGGCAACCAAAAACAAAACAAACACCCACGACACGAAGTGACCATCTGGAGAATGAGAAAATGGTTACCGCGATGCGGTAGCGTAATTAACTGCAGGGTCTTGCGCCTGCAGGGAAGAGCGTCCCCACAATCAAAAACCCTCAACGAGGGTGAATCTGACGAAGTCTGCTACATCGGCCGCATCCGTCTGACCTTCGATATACGGTGCCATAAATCAACTTGGTATCTTCGGAGAGGTGGACGGATAGCACCAAATAGCATCTGCCACCAAATTCAGGTAAGACGGACCTACGCGGTTCCGTCTCTGTATTTCGGCGGAGAACAGATTCTGGCACGCCCGGTGGGACCTTTTCCTCTTTCCACTCCACACTTCGCGTGTCATGTTTCGCGAACAAATCGTGGTTTGACATGGTTGCCCTGGATTCGAGGTACTAAGATTTGGTGTCTTGCACCGTGCAGAAAACAGAAGATCAATGGTTTCAAACTGCACTAACTGCAACTGCAACTCTCACTCCATCCTGTCCGGATGAGTGACTTATGGGCCTCAAGCGGCCTCCCTTTTCACAATACCGGTGGAACAAGTGACCCAAGCCACCACTGGGCTATTCTTCGGGACCATGCTCCCGCCAACGAGCTTCAGCGCTCCTGTACCATTGTAAGAAGCTCCGAAGAAGTTGGTCTTTGATCGGCCTGTAACTATTGCGACCCCTCTCAACGGGTCGCCCAAATCCAGTGCCTCGGTTTCCAGCAGACTGGGCTAAAGCTCCAACGGGCCTGTGAAGAAGCCCGCAATACCAAAAGATGTTATCCCGAAGCAGACAGCTATTCCTACTCCTGAAGTCACCAAGGCGGCTTCTCCGGCTAAGGGGTCGGTCTTCACAAGACTGGCCGTTTCAGCCCCACTCCGGGTGAAGTAACCAAGGCCGTTTCCCCTGCACAAAAATAGGCCTTTTCAAGCAGCGAGCATCTGTCTTTGACAGGCTGGCACCAACAACAGACTCTCATCAGAATAGGGGGCATGAAGAAGCTCATCCAACAGCGGAGGTGATCCCGGCCGCACGACATGCTCGACGTCGCCACTGGCACCGAGTGAAGAAAGCTGGGGGCAATTCCCCTTCCGGATTGACTCCGCCAGTCCCAATGGTAGAAGTCGATGCTGCTGTTCCAACTGGGAACAGCTTTGAACTACTTAACAGGGTACGCAGGAACTCTCCGACCGCTGTTCTGAAAAGATCTCCTCCACCAATGAAGAATGCTATAAAGGCGAAGCTCGAACAACCCCCTCAGCGGCTGTCCTCTAAAATTTACAAAGTTTGGCGACAGGTTCAGGACTCGGTGATTGATCAAGATTACTCTCGCCGACAGAAAAAAGTGAAAGTTCAGCGAGAAGAGGACCATCCTGTCAAGCCACAAAAGGCGATAGCTACTTGGGTGCCCACTGCAACGGCCCCCTCAACTTCGACCGCTCACAAGAGGAGAAGGCCGGAGAAGATCCCTGAGTCTGCGATGAATCGCAAGACCACTGAACCTAAACGCTCTAAGTCTGGGGGCATGGTGGTGCATACCGTCTATATAGCATCCAGAAAAGAGGATAGCCGTTTCTCTACATGTCATCGACCGCTTACGCGATTAGTGACTAAGGCTCAGGAGCAATAACAACAAAAGCTCCAAGAGATGCTAACAACTATGGCCGCACTCACGGGACCAAAAGCAAGCCCGGAGACATCCTCGGAGCAATGTCATGAGCAGGAAACAGATGCTGAATTCTTTCGGAGAATGCTTGAGAAGAAGGACAAAGAGGCTGCGGAACAAGCGGCCAATATAAAACAAATGGCCCTTCTGTTCCAAGATATGGTGGGCATGATGATCCAGCCGGACCCTCCAGCCGAAGATCCTCCAGTAATAATTGAAGATGAAAGAGGAGTGACATCAAATCCTCTGCCGGCTCTGTTAGCAGCCAAGAAGGAGACCATCTCTAAAGCCACACTCGATGATTACATCGCTCAGCAGATACGAGTTCACCAGGAGAATGAAGCGGCTGGGCAAATTGTTAAGAATGGACGACCCTATCCGGGTTGGTACGACCAAATAAAGTACCCGCCGGGATACACGATCCCCAAATTCCACGTATATAAGGGGACGGGGAATCCACACCAGCACGTTGCTCAATTTAGGGCTTTGTGTGGCAACACTGGAGGAGATGACAAACTATTGCTTCACCAGTTTGTTGGCAGTTTATCGGAAACGGCGTTTGAATGGTACTCCGAGCTCCCGAACGACTCCGTTAAGACATTTTTAGAAATGGAGTTACTGTTCACGCAGAGGTTCGCAAGCGCTAGCGAGCGCACCCCGATCACCGCATTAATTAACGCCAGAGTAAAACCAGGCGAAACATGGGTGCAATACGCAATACGGTGGCGGAATCTATGGTCGAAGTGCGAGCAGCGCATCGAAGAAGCGCCTGCGGTAGGCATGTTCATGGGTACTCTTGACCCTCAAGCGACCATATCCCAATTCATGATGTTCTTCAAGCCGACCACCTTCCAGGCCTTGATTGACAAGCTAGCCCAAATGGACCAGATGGGCCATAGGCCTTCCTCTTCAAAGACGGAGCCTTGGAATGAAAAGGGCAAAGGGAAAGCAACCTTCGTCGCCAACGCTCAACAACAACCGAGTGGCCCGAGACCGGTTGTTCGCCAAAGAAACAAGCGGCAATCCCTCGATGAGAAGTTGAGACGTCTTTACTCGTTTCCCCGGGATAAAACAAGGAAACTGTTTCAATTGGCAGTGCATAATGGGCTCATCACTTTATCGGAGTCGAGACACCCAACGCGACCGAACGACGTCAACGATCCTAATTACTGCCCCTACCACCAAGTATTGAGCCATCCGATCGAAGACTGCTACGTCTTCAAAAACTGGGTTGAAGACCAATACCAACAGGGCAAGTTCGCGCTGTCCGAAAACTGGAAGGTGAATCTGCCACAATAGCACACTCCTAAAAGGGTGGACACACCGGGGGCATCGTGCTCTTTTATAGAAGAAACTCCATGGGAGGTCGCTCTTTCAGCCAAGAAGAAAAGAATGCTGAAGGATCTTCACACATGCCCGGCAATCAGGTGGAAAAGCATGCTAGAGCCTGAGATCATTGAGGGAATGCTAAAACCGCGCCCGATGCCGAGAATTGGTAGCGATGGTTAAAATGCTCAGGCCCAGCCGTCAAAGTCTTCAAAGAAGAAGAAAAAGCCCGTGAAGTCTGATAACAAGCGCACGGATCTGCAAAAGCATATTGACGCACTGGAGGAATATAACCAGAAGGCGCGAACCCCGGTCAAACTCCAAGAATTTCTCAACAATATCCTTGAGAGCGGAGATAACGGCAATAACGACGGGGATGACTCGTCAGAAGAATCTGAGGACTATATGGCAAGTTGCCACATGGTCTCTCATTCGACATTAACTAACGAAGAAGCTCACTCGGCGATAGAAGACAGCATAAAAGAACTGGGGGCAGGATCGAAGCCAAAACCCTTGGAACCGTCTGACGAGATGATCGACTTGCTACTGAACGAAGCCCGTCAGAAAATCAAAGCCAATCGAGAGCGTGAACTGGCTATATTTGAAAAAGCCAAACGCCGACGACTGAATGAAAAGGTCGAGGCACCCCAACCGGATCGAAGCATCCCTATCGTCAGCAAAAGCAATCTTAAAGTAAGAAAATGATTCGCTAGAACCCTGTCAATAGGAATGAAGTTGCCCTCTTTCAAAGGAAATTCTCCTGGCAGTATACATCTTGATGAAGCGAACATACATCTTAACTTCTGCTCATACCATCAGAGGATTGCACACCCTACCGAAGAGTGCATAGCCTTTAAAAACTGGTGGCAGGGATATGTTGTCCACCGACAATGCGTTCAACGAGTGAAGCGCAAGGCTCGTCGGGAACAGAAAAGCACGACAGATGAGCGCAAAAGAGCTGCTGGCAACTGTCACATAGTCGACACCAAGGAATTGCAAGTTATCATCTTTGGAAGCGATTTTGACAAAGAAATCGCCCTCAGCCCTCTCTTCAAGGAATCCACCTCCGACTCAAAAGATGCGAAGATTTGCGAGAAAATCTAGCTGCGTAATCGTACGTTACCCAAAAATCTCGGACCTATGAACAAATGACTGAAACGTCGTTAAACTAATACAAACCCGCGGCGTTCCCAGGCTGATGTGGTAAAAAACAAAAAAACGGTATGTCCATAAGCGAGATGGGCACGGATGAAAACCCGAAAGGGCTCCGTGAGTAAGAACAGCAGGGCTACCGGCGAGTTTTGTGAAAACTTGAAAGGGCGCAATCTCGTTAAAAGACACTTGCAAGGTCCTCTCGACCTTATGAGGAGAAACTACCTGCGTGAGATCCGTACGACTCACAAGGGAGCAACACACTTAGGTATCCCCACGATTCCTAAGGAGAAATTACACTTACGAGATCCTCACGACTCGTAAGGAGAATTCCCCTTTGAAACCCTCATGGCTCATAGGATTCAAAAGCCTTAAGCTATAGGGATCTGAACCTGTTTTTAAGCCATTACAATCTCCAATGCTGCCCTACAAGCGGTTCAATGCTGACCCTTGTATACAATCCACGGGCACGAATAAACATTTCCCTAACAAAGTCCTACCAGCGACTGGGGATATACTCATACGGTGAACGACCCTTGTAAGTTTTCTCGACTTATAAGGAGAAAACACTCTTGTAAGATCCTTACGACTTACAAGAGACCATACACTTAAGACTCCTCACGATTCTTAAGGAGAAAACGCACTTACGAGATTCTCATGACTCGTAGGGAGAAATACGTTTATGGGACCCTTACGGCCCATGAAATCAAAAAGCCTTAGTCAACAGGATTCTAACCCAGTTTGCTAAGCCACCTTTGTTCGACATCAACAGAGGAAAATGATGATTCGCTCCTGACAATATCCCAGTTGTAGCGATGCTGATGCCTAAATCGGTATCAAATCCCAAACTCGCAGCGAAAATTCAGCGAGCTACAAATGCATATGAAATAGCCGAAATGATGGGGCAACTTGCAACAAAATTAGAAAGTAAAATCATATGCATATAAAATAGCTGAAATGATTGGGCAACTCGTAATAAAAAATAGCGAGTAAATAAAATAAATAGCCGAAATGATTGGGCACCGCGAAAAATAGCCGAAATGATTGGGCAATCGCGACCTTCGCGATATAAAAGCTGAAATGATAGAGTATCGTGGAAAGAAATAAAAAAATGAAAGAATGAAACTTTTTGTCCTACAGGTGAGATCACATCGATCCCTGTATACAATCCAGGGGCATAAACATAGAGGGAACCATACCATCCCACCAGGCTCCATCAGAAAGCGAAGCCAAATCTCGACGTTCATAGACAAACTAGAGACAATCTCGACATTGTCACAATATTGCGGACACAATGTCAACAAACGAACCAAAGGAAGATCCCTACCTTCAGGGTCTCGACATCAAGATCGACAACTTAGAGATCCCCAACGGCGTTTCTCCTCATTCCAACCAAATGCAGACGTGACGTCAACAACCGACCTCAGAGTCGCAACGAAATGGAGCCATGGAAAAATCCCTAGTTCCAAATCTCAATGGCCACATCTACAGCCTGGAGACCAACAACGGTGTGCCTCCTCATTCCAGCAGGACACAGATGTTACACCATCAATCGGAACCATGGCAAAGTCCCCAGTTCCAAGACTTTACGGTTCACAGACAACCCAGCGTCATCAAATGACCTCGTCTCGGATACACGTCAGCAAATGACCCCATCGCGGAAACACGTCATCAAATGACCCCGCCGCGGAAACACGTCATCAAATGACCCCGTCTTGGATACACGTCATCAAATGACCCCATCGCGGAAACACGTCATCAAATGACCCTGTCTCGGAAATACGTTATCCAATGACTCTGTCTCGGAAACAAGTCAACCAACCCCAGGGAAATCAGTGTCCTTGGTAACCTCCTCGGTTCAGGGAAATCAGCGCCCTTGACGAGAGCATTTTGATTCGCGTCGACTCGCAGAGAAATCAACGTCTTTGCAGGAATACCTCGATTCGTCTCAACCCTAAAGAAATCAGTGTCCTTGGAAACCTCCTCGATTCAGGAAAATCAGCGTCCTTGACAAGAGCATCTCGATTCACGTCGACCCGCAGAGAAATCAGCGTCTTTGCAGGAATACCTCGATTCGTCTCAACCCCAGGAAAATCAGTGTCCTTGGCAACCTCCTCGATTCAGCGAAATCAGCATCCTTGACGAGAGCATCTCGATTCGCGTCGACCCATAGAGAAATCTGCGTATTTGCAGGAATACCTCGATTCGTCTCAACCCCAGGGAAATCAGTGTCCTTGGCAACCTCTTCGATTCAGGGAAATCAGCGTCCTTGACGAGAGCATCTCGATTCGCGTCGAACCGCAGAGAAATCAGCGTCTTTGCAGAAATACCTCGATTCGTCTCAACCCCAGGGAAATCAGTGTCCTTGGCAACATCCTCGATTCAGGGAAATCAGCGTCCTTGACGAGAGCATCTCGATTCGCGTCGACCCGCAGAGAAATCAACGTCTTTGCAAGAATACCTCGATTCGTCTCAACCCCAGAGAAATTAATGTCCTTGGCAACCTCCTCGATTCAGGGAAATCAGCGTCCTTGACGAGAGTATCTCGATTCGCGTTGACCCGCAAAGAAATCAGCGTCTTTGCAGGAATACCTCGATTCGTCTCAACCCCAGGTAAATCAGTGTCCTTGGCAACCTCCTCGATTCAGGAAAATCAGCGTCCTTGACGAGAGCATCTCGATTGACGTCGACCCACAAAGAAATCAGCGTCTTTGCAGGAATACCTCGATTCGTCTCAACTCCAGGGAAATCAGTGTCCTTGGCAAAAACCTTGATTCAGGGAAATCAGCGTCCTTGACGAGAGCATCTCGATTCGCGTCGACCTACAGAGAAATCAGTGTCTCTGCAGGAATATACGACGTCAGTAAAAAGGAGCCACGGCAAAGTCCCTTGTTCCAAGTCTCGACGGCCGCATCTACAGCCTAGAGATCACCAACAGCGTTCTTCCTCATTCCAGCAGGGTTCAGACGCGACAATCAACCTTGGAGCCATGGCAAAGTCCCTGTTCCAAATATCGACGGTTCACAGATAGCCTGGCGATCATCTCAACATTCGTCTCATTATAACAGACGCAACATCAGCAAATCGGAGCCGTGACAAAGTTCCCAGTTCTATGACTCGGCGATGCACAGACAACCAAGAGTCAACCAATTCTGATCTCGAGGAACATGGCTAATGTCAATCCTGACCCCGTGGGAAGCATCCAGAGCGGATCCTGGTCTCATGGAACATGGCTAATGTCAATCTTGACCCCGTGGGAAGCGTCCAAAGGGGATCCTGGTCCTGTGGAACACGGCTAATGTCAATCCTGACCCCGTAGGAAGCGCCCAGAGTAAATCCCGGTCCCGTGGAACATGACTAATGTTAATCCTGACCCCGTGGGAAGCGCCCAGAGCAAATCCTGGTCCCGTGGAACACGGCTAATGTCAATCCTGACCACGTGGGAAGCATCCAGAGCGGATCCTGGTCCTGTGGAACATGGCTAATATCAATCCTGACCCCGTGGGAAGCGCCCAGAGAAAATCCTGGTCTTGTGGAACACGGCTAATGTCAATCCTGACCCCGTGGGAAGCGCCCAGAGCGGATCTTGGTCCTGTGGAACACGGCTAATGTCAATCCTGACCCCGTGAGAAACGTCTAGAAAAACTCCTGACTCCGTGAAATGTGGATAAAGTCAACCCGCTGACCCCGTGAAATGCAGATAAGGTCAACACTTGACTCCGTGAAATGCGGATAAAGTCAACCCCTGACTCCGTGAAATGTGGATAAGGTCAATCCCTGACTCCGTGAAATACGGATAAAGTCAACCCTTGACTTCCCCGCTAAAGCAATTCTTTGATTCAGGAGCAAGTCAACTCATCAATCACTTGCGTGTCCTCTCGACTCGTAAGGGAGAAAACCCTTTTGTGAGATCCTTATGACTCTCAAGAGAAAACGCACTTAGGAATCCTCACGATTCCTAAGGAGAAAATACACCTACGAGATCCTATCGACTCATAGGGAGAAAAGTCTTTGTGAGACCCTCACGGCTCATAAAGTTGAAAAGTCTTGGGTGGCAGATCCTAACCCTGTCCCTCAAGCCATCACTGCCCTGCAAGGATGTCAACATGGACTATCCACGGGCCACACTCTCCGAAGTCGAACATCGACGAGGAGGGAAGCAACCACTTATGAGTCCTCTCGACTTATAAGCGGGAAAATTCTCTTGTGAGATCCTTACGACTCTCAAGAGAAAGCACACCTAGGAATCCTCACGATTTCTAAGGAGAAAATACATCTACGAGATCCTCTCGACTCGTAGGGAGAAAAGTCTTTATGAGACCCTCTCGGCTTATAAAGTTGAAAAGTCTTAGGCAACAGATCCTAACCCTGTTTCCTAAGCCATCGCTACCTCATAAAGAGTTCAAGATGAACTGTTATCTACCATCTATGGGCCACAATTGCCAGAGATACAAGCCACTGAAATGGAGAAGTTACTCATGAGCATATAAACTACTTCACGCCAGAGTAAAACATAAAGAAATAGAAGGGTGCGGCTCATGGAGCTGAGGGTTTGGAACTATATCCCTTAAGAGTCGAGATTTGAGTTAATGATAAATGACGACGATTGTGTCCGCTCGTTATCTTCTCAGATCAAGATTCTGAAAATTATATACCAACCCGAAACTGGTCATAGGATATGAATTACTTTGCACTACTTCACCGACGTATATACTTACGTAGGCAAACTAGTGGGGGGCATTTGTTTCCGCCCAAAAAAAATGCTGCGCAAAAGATCCCAAGGTATCAAATGGCAGCGATACGTTTAAGAAAATGCGAACTAGTATTTTTCGAGCTGTATTTTGACAAACTCCCGAATGAGAAACAACTAAATTCTGATGGTATCGAAAGTGTCTCGAAAAATCCTTCGATTTGATATATTATGAGCCTCATAATTCATCCGGGATCAAAAGGTATGAGGTATCACGTGCCCACACGTGACTGGGCATCACGTGCAGACACGTGACCATTTACAGGCAAAACCTGTAGGCACTGAATAAAATAAATAATTGGAAATAATTAATCAGTGGGGTCACGTGCCAACACGTGATAGGCTCTTAAACCCTCTGAAACAATAGAATTAAATTCTAATTAAAGAATTAATCAGTGGGGTCACGTGCCAACACGTGATGGGTTGCTGAGCCCTCTAAACCAATAGAATTAAATTCTAATTAATTGCTTAATCAGTGGGGTCACGTGCCAACACGTGATAGGCTCTTAAACCTTCTGAACTAATAGAATTAAATTCTAGTTAAGGAAAATCAAAATCCCTAATATTTCCCTAAATCTTTCCAAACAAAAAGATTGTGCTCCGTAAAGTGGAGCACCGTTGGATTAAAAATCCAATGGTGATTAAAAATCACCAATTTATAGAAATATTCTATACAAGGAAAGATTTCCCTGAAATTCACCAAGAATAACAAACAAAATATCTTTTGGGTTAAAAATCCAATGGTGAGTAAAATTCACTGAGTGATCTAAAAGATCATGTTGGTTACAAAATCAATTAAAATCTTTCAATGAAAAATTAACTAAATAAACTGATTCTTTTCCTTCTTCTATAAATAGGAGCCAAGAAGAGGAAAGGAGGGACAACAACAACAGAGAGAAAAAAGAAGAGAATTTAATTCTCTAAAGAGAAAAGAAGATTTCCTCAAAAGAGAAGGAAACCCCTAGGTGAGAAAGTGTAACAACTCCATTTTTAATATACAAAGAATTGATTTAAATTCAATGTATACTTGGAGTATTTATTGCGACTGATATCTCTTTAAGTATTTATTTCACTCCATAATTACATGAAGGAGCTTGTAGCTCATTGGTAATACCTTGCACTGCTGAACCAAGCCACCGGAGTTCAAATCCCATGCCCCACATTATTTTTGTATTTATTTTATTTTAATTTCTTTTGGAAGTCAACAGTAAAAAGGCCATAACTCCCAAAATATGTACTAGACAACAAAAAGTAAATATACCACATTGTACCCCCAAAGAATCCCCGGCCATTGGACCCTTGACTCGGCCCGACTCGGCGCCGCCGGCCGGACTTGGCCGGACGGCCGAGTCACCAACAGAGAAAAGTTGGGTCTTGACCTGGTCCACCCTCCTGCATACTCTAAATGCTTGGATCGGTTATCATTTGGCCAATAAATCCTTTTTAATTCTAGGTTTAATGAGTTTTAATGAATTTATATATATTTTTTAAATTAAAACCCTAACCCTAGCCTAACCCTATATAAACCTCCATACCCTCTACCCTCTCACCCTACATTCCTAAATCCACTCTCTAAAAATTTCAAGAGAACTTGGTACGTTAGAAAACGAGCGAAAGGCGAAGCGCTGACGAAATCGACGTCGAAATTCCGACGATCACGCTAGGACCTCTCAACGACGATTCGACGCACCGGCAAACCCTCTACCTCTCTCTTACTCTCTAACGTTGTCCAAACCCGTAAGTCCCCCTTTTCTATCCTTCTTTTCTTTCATTAAAATACGAATTTATAAACCCGACGGAAATCGGAACAAACCGATTTCCGATTCGGTTTTCTATCAAAACTCACTTATCACTAATTCCATAATGCTTAAACATATTCATGTTGACTACTAATCACTTAAAAATCAATTTGAACAAGTTTTCACACATGAAATAATAGCTTTTGCAATATATCGTATTCTTTCACTTAAATAGCATAATGTTTAGTTTTTACATTTAGCCCCTAAACTTTACTATACATTAACATAGATCACGAGGTAATGACCTACCTCCTCACACACTCATATGAAATCATAACACGCTATCTTGAAAACTTAGAATACGATAAAACAAGATTTTTCATTAAAATACCCTTTTCTTAAAAAAACCTTTTCTAAAAGTTTTAAGTTTTATACAATTTTAAAACAATATCTTTTAATAGGAAATACGATAAGTTGGGACATCGATCGTTTATCTAAACCTGACTTTGTGGTGTCTAGGCAAGTGTGTCTAAGGCGAGTGATTACTTAATTAGGGCCACTACTTGTAGTGGAGAGCCTCCCACTCACCTGACACATACCTTGCCGCAATTGGCGGTGAAGAGGCGATTTGAGGCTTCTAATGACTTGTCGTTTAGACCAATTAGAAATAGGCTAGTTGGCTTAGGAAATCCTAGAATCTAAAGTACGGAAATTTACTCATCTTACAAATAAATATCTTATCTTTATAAAACCGTTTTCTAAATGACTAGTATTTATTAAATCTTTGCAAAGCGCCACTACAACCCACCTTTGAGGAACTCGTTAGGGATAGTACGGTTTATCGTGCACACTCGGGCTTAGTAGTGCGAGATTCAGACCTCCGTAAGGAGCATTCGGTCTCGAAAGGTTTAAAATATGACATTTAAGAAAAATGAGATTTTGGAAATTAAGATATTTATTGAAAATTATTCTTGTATAAACATATGTATATTTATCATTTAAACACCTATTTTATTATAAGATAATGTTTCCACCTTTTCCTAAAAATTACAAGATTAAAAGTTACATTAAAATACCATGAATTTCAATATTACAAATTAATACCTTTATTTATATAATTAGGATATTTTCACTAGAAATAAGACAAAATAAAATCACACTCATTATAACCATAAAGACGAATAATAAATACTTGAGGTGTATCTTGAAAACTATACAAAAGTACTTTTTACATAAAACCCCCTCAAGTTTTATAATTTACAATAAGGACCCTAACAATTATAGAACTTCAAATTAAATTTCTTTTAGTCTGACTCGGGTTTGAGTCCGATTATTTCTGACTTGAATATGATTCAAGTCAATCTATATTCTTTAATATTCCAACTCAATATGAACACATGAACCCCAGAATCCAGTTAATAATCTATATAACTTGACTGAATCAAACCATGGATATACATCCATTATCCCGTTATTCCATTTACCTGATTATGCAGTTACAATCTGTTTGCTGATATCATGGTTTTGGTCAGTCATCCAACTTACACAATACAATATAATAATACAATCAAAACACTACGGGTTTTAAGGGGTAGATTGGTACGGAAGGTGTTAAAGGTGGCACGGGATGGTCAGATTAAGATACCTAACCATATTCCGTTGCTGTTGTACGGTATGGCTTAACGGTTCCTTGTACATTCCGTTTGCCCTGATCTCTAGCATATAGAGACCCCTCTCGTATACACTGGCATCCTTCTGTACCAAGCTACAAACAACAGCGTTAACACAATATTCTACAATATTTTACAATCTCTTTAGAAAGTACCTCTTATTCTGTCTTTTTTAATTCTTCATTATCTTTGGGACTTACCGAGCGACCTGTTCGGTGACGACATTCTATTTCTTTCTTCTTTGAATGTCGTCAGGTGCTTTGGACTCAGCAGAGATCGAGCCCACCGGTGAAGACTTGGAGCAGTTTCACGAAGACCCCGAGCTCTAGACATTGTACCTTGTTCTATTCAGTATTTTCATTTCCTGTTATGCCATTGTTTAGGCACCGCTTTCATTTCAGTTGTATTTACTTTTCATGCATTGTACAAAAGAATGTTATTAATAAAGTTGCTGTTATTTCCATATCTCTTGTCTCTTCTGATTTACTTTATATTGCTTAGATACGCTTAGCGTATGTACTTCTAAGTATATACGTAGCGGACCTCGTCGCGTCCTTTTCGCCGTACACTGGGAAGCGGGGCGTTACAGAAAGGGAAAGAGATCATAGGCTCCACAAAACAAAAAGAGAATTTAATTCTCAAACTAAGAGTTTAACTCTTCTGAATAAGAACTTAGTTCTTCCTTTCGTTGAAGATCTGCAAAAGCAGATCTCCCCATAAGTTGAGAATTTAATTCTCATCGGGGAGATTCTGCCATGCAGATCCAAAACTTAGAGGAGAATTAAGTTTAGGGAATTTAATTCCTCCAAATACTTAGAAATTTAATTCTTCCAACATAAATAGGGTTTAACCCTTAAAACAAGAACTTAGTTCTTCTTCATGGTTGAAGATCTGCAGAAGCAGATCTCCCCATAAGTTGAGAATTTAATTCTCATCGGGAAGATTCTGCCATGTAGATCCAAAACTTAGAGGGAGAGTTGGGTTTAAAGAATTTAATTCTTCCATATACATAGGAATTTAATTCCTCTAAATAAAATTAGGTGTTTCCCTTAATCAGAGCAAAGCTCTGTTCAAATTCCAAGGCTGGAAATAAAGCGACGCTTCTGCTTCCCTCAATCAGAGCAAAACTCTGTTAAGAAATTTAAGAGTCAAAAATTGAAGCAACGCTTCAAATCCCGCGCTCTGCGTTGCGCGCCACGTGTCTAACACAGGCGCGCTGGCGCAGTTGCGCTGAGCGTTGCGCTGCTCGCCACGTGTCGAGCGCCAGTGCGCTAGCGCAAGGCGCGCTGCGCGCCACGTGTCAAAACACGAATGCGCTAGCGCTAGCGCAATTGCGCTGCGCACCCCAAATTAGAGCAAAGCTCTGTTTCCAAGATTGGAAAGCGAAACAACGCTTCATGATTATGCAGCGTATAAACATCTTACAAAGGAATAACAAAGAATTAAAAAAAAACAATAGAACACTTAACAGATAATAAAATACTAAATTAAAATATCTTTTTATTATTATTATTGTTATTACATTTAAAAAAGATCACCAAATATGGGATCAGAAGGACAGGGGTTCACAAAGCTAAAGAGAAGATTATCCAGTTCCCTCTCCGTCATCTCCACTATGTCGAAACGGCGATCCTCCCGAAAGGTAGCCATCCAACGGTCGACGCCACACTCCTCAGAGAAAGTGGTGATGACAACCCGACGAGCCCGTATCTGGCTCAGCAAGTGGATAGAGCAATCCCTTAGGGCTTGAGTGATTAAGTGCGCCTCCAAGAAGCACTCGATCTTGTCTTCGGCAGTATCCAGCATTACCGAGGACATCTCTGCTGGAGGAAGGGGAAGATCGGCGAGCACAGACGCAAGGATCATCCGAAACCAAATAGAGTGTGGGGGAAGAGGGGACCCCACACGAGTCAAAAGATCGTGTAGCACAGCGTCGCACTGCTCATCCATGAAAGAAGGATCCACCAAGCGCGCAGCAAAGCGAGGAACAAGGTCCTGAATGGGCACTTCCCACGGCTGTCTACGAGCATGAGGGCGGTTACAAGCCATAGTTGAGAAAGTTCTTTGGAGAAGAGAAAAGGAAGAAGCTTTGCTTCGAGTTATAAAGATGAAGCACATAAAATTTTGTGCACAATGGAACTATTTCCAAAATTGGGAAATGAAAGATTCTCGGGAATATAAGTTTGACTTAAAAAGGAAGGTGAAAAGACACCTCTGTTGAAGCAACGCTTCAGATCCAACGCTCTGCGCGCTGCGAGCCACGTGTCAAGCACGGGTGCGCTAGCGCAGTTGCGCTGCGCTCTGCGCTACACGCCACGTGTCCAATGTAGGTGCGTCAGCGCTGGAATTAAAATTCCCACCGTTAGATCAAAACATCTAATAATAATGATAAATCATTTATTAACCAGAATTAAATTTTGTTAAGGAAAGATTTCTCAATATCTTTCCAAACAACAAGATTGTGCTTTAAGCACTGTTGGATCAATGATCCAACGGTAAATAATGAATTACCAAAAACAAAACAAATTCTGCATGGAAAGATTTTTCGATCTTATTAAAACAAGAAGATTATCTTCTGTCAAACAGGAGCCTTAGGATCAAAGATCCAACGGTGGGAAATATTCCCCAATCAATCAAGAGAAAGATCTCTTACACCGATTTAACAAATCGATTGGCCCTATATAAAGGCTCCAAAACTTCAAGTCTCATATAGAAAAAACCCCTGCAAACTTTGAGAAAAACTCGAAGAAAAAGAAGAGGTAAAGAATTGATTCTTGAAAAACAGAGATGAAAACATCTCGTAAAAAGAAGAAATGTCTTTTGAAAAGATCTTAGATCTATAAAAAAAAGACCAAGGTCTTTGAGTAAAAAAAGAAAGAGAAGAGATCAAGATCTGATCATAAAAAGAAGTATTTTTACTTCACAGAATTTCTGATCTATAAAGGCAGAGCCTTTTATAAGAATAAGAACTTAGTTCTTGAATCTTGAGGCAAAGCCTTTTTTAAGAAGAACATAAACTTGTTCTTTAATCTTAAATTGATCAAAAGACGCTTTGCACTATTGGACAGTGCTTTGCACTCATGAACCGTGCCCTTGCGCTCCTTGGACTGGCGCTCGGCGCCATAACATGCCACGTGTCAACCATGGACACGATCCGCGCTTTGCGCTCCTGAAAACAGCGCAATGCGCTCTTGGGTCGGCGCTCAACACCAAGCGCGCCACGTGTCACTCACTGGCGCACCCATAAACTGGTGCAGCGCGCTCATAAATTAAAAGCGCAGTGCGCTAACGAACTAGCGCTTGGCGCTAAGCGCAACACGTGTCCTCCTCGTGTGCGCTAACCGACAGAAGCGCAATGCGCTCTTTGACTGGCGCAAAGCGCCTAGTGCGCCACTTGGTGCGCTTTCAGAACATACTTTGTTCTGATAAGTGCTATGCATTCAATATAAGACAAAAAAATGTCAGAGCCCAATGTTTAGCATTATTAAAAGGGCGGAGCCCAAACAAAGGCCTAACAGGCAGAACAAAAATAAATGTTCTTTAACTGGACTTAGCCCAATTCTGGCCATAAGTCCTCAAATTAAATTGAACTGAGCATATCTGCTCTTCCAATCAATTTACACCAGGTTCGAGGGTATATCTCTTCACCCCTCTGATATCTGTCGTTGTAATCCTTCAACGTCGTCAGAGAGGTGACGGGTCCCGACAACCACACACTGCTACGGACTGTGGGGTCCTTAAACTCATGGACTATGATGTCCTTAACCTCGACCGTGATGTCTTAAAACTAATATCGGACTTTGGAGTCCTTAAATCCATGGACTATGATGTCCTTAACCTCGACCGTGATATCTTAAAACTAATATCGAACTGTGGAGTCCTTAAATCCACGGACTATGATATCCTTAACCTCGACCGTGATGTCTTAAAACTAATATCGGACTGTGGAGTCCTTAAATCCACGGACTATGATGTCCTTAACCTCGACCGTGATGTCTTAAAACTAACAACATTGGACTGTGAGGTCCTTAAACTCACGGACTATGATGTCCTTAACCTCGACCGCGGTGTCTTAAAACTAACAATGGACCGTAATGTCCTTAAACTAATTATCGACCGCAATGTCATTAAACTAAACAATAGAGCTCAATTGCTCTCTTGTCGGATCTAAACGATCCCGTTAAGTTGATCTTAGTCTAAAATTAGACTAATGTGTCCTTAACAAACGTTTAAGTTGATCTTAGCCTCGAATAAGGCTAACGTATCCTTAAACACAACCCCCCCCACACCCAAATCTAAGAAAGATACGGATTTGGACTAATCCACGTCCTACGGGCGACAACATAACTTAGTCTCCGTATATAATCCACGGGAAACCGAACAAAAAACAAACACCTATGACACGAAGTGACCAATTGGAGAAGGAGAAAGTTGTTACCACGATGCGGTAGCGTAATTAACTGCAGGGGCTTGCGCCTGCAGGGAAGAGCGTCCCCACAATCAAAAACCCCTCAGATGAGGGGGAATCTGACGAAATCTGCTACATCGGCCGCATCCGTTTAAACCTTCGATACATGGTGCCATAAATCAACTTGGCATCTTCGGAGAGGTGGACGGATAGCACCAATTTGCATCTGCCCCCAGATTCAGGTAAGACGTCCAGTCTTCCTGGCTTCCGGCGGTGAACAGATTCTGGCACGCCCGGTGGGACCTTTTCCTCTTTCCACTCCACACTTCGTGTGTCGTGTTCGCAAACCAATCGCGGTTTGCCAATGGTTGCCCTTGGGTTTCGAGTTACTAAGATTTGGTTTCTTACTTGGCGCAGAAAGCAAAACAGAAATGGCATCTACTTGCGTAAAGTGCTCCAACCGCAGCTGCAACCCACGTCCTGCCTCAACTGGGGGCATAACCTACGGGCCCCAAGCAGCTTCCCTGTTCACGATGCCGGTGGAACAGGTCACCCAGGCTGCTACTGCATTGTTTTTTGGGACCATGCTCCCCCCGATGAGCTTCAGCACCCCTGTACCAGTACCGGAAGCTCCCAAGAAGTCGGTCTTCGATCGACTTGCTACTACCACGGCCCCTCTTAACGGGTCATCCAACTCCAGCTCCTCGGTCTTCGCAAGACTGGATCAAAGTTCCTATGGGCCTATGACGAATCCTGCAGTCCCAGAAAAGGTTGTTCCGAAGTGGATAGCCATCCCTGCTCCTGAAGTCGTCAAGATGGCCTCTCCTACCAAAGGGTCAGTTTTTACAAGACTGGCTGTTCCGGCTCCTATTACGGTTCCCGTCCTTGCTCAGAAGTCTATTTTTGATCGGTTGGATACCGCTTCTCAACGGACATCAGTCTTCAAGAGACTGACGCCAGCAACAGCCCCTCACCTGGATAGGGGACAAGACAAAGCCGTTCCCGTCACTGAACCAACCCCAACAGCTCGACACGCTCGACGTCGCCACTGGCGCCGAGTAAGGAAGGCCGGGGGTAACTTCCCTTCTGGGCTAACACCACCAGCTCCAACGGCGGAAATTAATGCTGTTGTTCCAACTGGGAACAGCTTCGAGCTGCTGAATAGGGTGCGCAGGAATTCTCCTACTGCCGTACTGAGAAGATCTCCTCCTCCGGTGGAGAATGTCGCAGAAGCAAAGCCAGAACAGTCCCCTCAGCGGCTGTCCTCCAGAATCTACAAAGTTTGGCGGCAGGCTCGGACCTCAGTAGTTGATCAAGATTACCCTCGCCGATAAAAAAAGGGCGAAGGTTCAACAAGAAGAAAGTCATCCTGCCAAGCTACGAAAAGCTATCTGGGTGCCTACCGCGACGGCCCCTTCAACTTCGACCGCTCATAAGAAGAGAAGGCCAGAGGAGATCCCCATGCCTGCGACAAATGTCAAAGGCACTGAACCCAAACGCCCTAAGTCTGGGGGCATGGTGGTGCATACCGTCTACATGGCATCCGGGAAGGAAGATAGTCGCGCTTCTACGGGCCACCGACCACTCACCCGATCCATCACAAGAGCTCAAGAACAGCAACAGCAGAAGCTTCAGGAGATGCTGACTGTCATGGCCGCACTCACCGAGCCAAAAGAAAGCCCAGAGGCGTCATCGGAACAACGTCACGAACACGAGACTGATGCTGAATTCCTTCGGAGAATGCTCGAAAAGAAGGACAAGGAGGCTGCGGAACAAGCGGCCAATATAAAGCAAATGGCTCTTATGTTCCAAGACATGGTGGGTATGATGATCCATCAGGACCCTCCAGCTGAAGATCCTCCGATTATCCTCGAAGATGATAGAGGAGAAACATCAAATCCGCCTCCGGTTCTTTCAACAGCCAAGGAGGAAACTATCTCCAAGGCCGCCCTAGATGACTATATTTCTCAAAAAATATGAGTTCACCAGGCAAATGAAGCGGCCGGCCAAGTCGTCAAAACTGGGCGACCATATCCGGGCTGGTATGACCGGGTAAAATACCCGCCGGGATACACAATCCCCAAATTCCATGTGTACAAGGGGACGGGCAATTCTCACCAGCACGTCGCCCAGTTCAGAGCTCTGTGCGGCAATACCGGGGGCGATGATAAGCTTTTGCTCCGCTAATTCGTCGGCAGCTTATCAGAAACGGCGTTTGAGTGGTACTTCGAACTTCCAAACGACTCTGTCAAAACTTTCGCAGAAATGGAGTTATTGTTCACCCAGCGATTCGCGAGCGCAAGTGAACGCACCCCGATAATAGCATTGATCAATGCGAGAGTAAAGACAGGCGAAACTTGGGTTCAATATGCAATCCGATGGCGAAATCTGTGGTCGAAGTGCGAACAGCGAATCGAAGAAGCACCAGCGGTGGGCATGTTCGTAGGCACCTTAGACCCTCATGCAACTATTTCACAGTTCATGATGTTCTTCAAACCGACCACGTTCTAGGCTTTAATCGATAAGTTGGCCCAGATGGATCAGATGGGTCATAGACCATCTCCCCCGAAGCCGGAACCGCGGAACGAAAAGGGTAAAGGGAAGGAGATCTTCGTTGCAAACACCCAACAGCAGCCCAGTGCCCCAAAGCTAGTGGATCAACTGGAGGAGAGACGGCGTTATTACAATGAGAAAATAAAGCGTCCTTACTCATTCCCACGGGATAAAATGAAGAGGCTGTTCGAGCTGGCGGTGCGCAACAGGCTTATCAATTTGCCAAATCCAAGGCGACCACCGCAATCCAACGAAGTGAATAATCCTAATTATTGCCCTTACCACCAAACAGTGAGCCATCCGATCGAGGATTGCTTCGTCTTTAAGGGATGGATCGAGGATCAGTACCTACAAGGCAAGTTTGCGCTGTCTGAAAAGTGGAAAGTAAACCCATCACAACCGCACACTCCTAAGAAGATGGACACACCGGGGGCAACGTGCTCTTTTGTTGAAGAAGCTTCATGGGAGGTGGCTCTTTCGGCCAAAACCAAAAGAATGCTGAATGATCTCCAGACATGCCCGGCGATCAGGTGGAAGAATCCGTTGGAACCCCAGATTATCGAAGGGATGCTGAAGCCGCGCCCAACTCCAAGGATTGGTGGTGATAGCCAAAGTGCTTACACCCAGCTGTCGAAATCTTCGAAAAAGAAGAAGAAATCCAAGAAACCCGTGAAGCCTGGCGATAAGCTCACGGATTTGCAGAAGTAGATTGACGCGCTGGAAGAATATAACCAGAAGGTGCGGACTCCAATCACGCTCCAAGAGTTCCTCAGCCACGTTCTTGAAGACGGAGAGGATGGAGAAGAATCGTCGGACGAATCTGAAGATTACGTAGCAAGTTGCCATATGATCTCTCATTCATTGCTAGACAATGAAGAGGCTCCTTGCACAGAGAGACTGGGAGCAGGTACCGAGCCAGAACTTTTATGGCCGTCAGACAAAATGATCGACGCCTTCCTGAATGTGATTCATCTGAAAAGTAAAACCGATCGGGAGCGTGAGATGGCCATATTTGAAAGAGCCCAACGCCGGCGACTAGACGAAAGAGTCGAGACACTCCCGCCGAATCAAGGAACATCCGTCGCGGATAAAAACAAGTTCAAGATGAGGAAAAGGTTTGCTAAAGCCATATCAATGGGAATGAAGTTACCACCCTCTGAAGGAAACACTCCCGGTGAAGCAGAATCACAGCCTAGCTACTGTTTATATCATCAGAAGATTTCGCACCCTACTGAAGAGTGCAACGCTTTTAAAAGATGGTGGCAGGGATATGTTGCTCACCGGCAACATTTTAAGCGGATGAAATGCAAAACTCGTCGGGAGCGAAGAAGTACGACCGAGGAACATAAAAGAATTACCGGCAACTGCCACACGGTCAACGCCGGGCCATCGCAAGTTCTCACCTTCGGAAGTGACTCCGACGAAGAGATGACTCTTGGCCCTCTCTTCAAAGAATCCATCTCGGGGAAAGAGGAAGAGTCGAAGACCTGTGAAAATATCCAGCTGCGCTATCGTACACTGCCCGAAAAGAATCTCGGACCCACAAATAGAAAAGATAAGGGAAAAGAAAAGGTCTCTGAGGATATCTCCCTAGATGACCAAGTCATGAAAGAGCTGACCGCCAAGGACCCGCCAAAGAAAAGTAAGGTGGACTACAACGTTCTAGCACACTTGAGGAAGTTACCCTCGCAGCTCAGCATTCTCGACGCCCTTTTACTATCCAAAGAAGCGAGAGATTCATTGATCAAGGCGCTACAAGAGCCAGAACAATTCCAAGCCTTTCTCGCCGAAGAAAAGATGAAGAACGAGCTGGAGGAAGTACACACAGTCGATATCACCTTCGGTGACGAAGACTTCCTCCTTGGGACGTGCGAGCACAACCGTCCCCTCTATATCTCAGGATACTGCCATGATATAAAGATAGGCAAAATCCTGGTCAACAATGGGTCTTCCATCAATATTCTCAAAGTGCGAGTGTTGAAGGAAATCTGCATGAGCGTCCAGCATCTTGCTCGTGATAAGATCACCATCTCTGGTTTTGACTCCCAGTCATCGCGGACTCTCGGGTCTGTGATATTGACATTACGATTCGGGCTACTTGTCACGGATATTAAATTTCATGTCATTGACGCCAAGACATGCTATAACGCTTTGCTCGGCCGGCCTTGGTTACACGAGTACAACATCATCCCTTCTACACAACATCAGTGTATGAAATACTTTAAAGATGGTCTTGAGTGTACCGTAACAGGAGAACTGAATCCATTTTCCGTGAACGAAGTCCGCAAGTACGAAGATACAAAATACTTTTTGCCAGATTTCGAGGACACGGAGAGATGTCGCAAACCGGAGAACAAAGCTATCACCACCATTCCTATCTTCGGGAGTGATACAGAGGAAGAGGAAGAGATAGTTTATCCAGGCCCACCCCAGTACAACGAGCCAGGACCGTCCATTCCTATGTTGATCTTTGGCAGCGACTCGGAAGATGAGGTCCATGCTATATTCTCCGCTCGGCCGCCAATACAAGCATTCGCTGGTGATAATCAGAGTTTGCAAATTACCATGATTCCGCGGGAGCACTACAAAGACCCCGACCCACTTGAAGCTTATTGCGTGCAAGAGCTACAAACATTTTACGTCCTTCCTAGGCGAAAAGGTGAACAGGCAATCCTATTCTACCGATCCACGAAAACAAGAGTGGAGAAAGAAGTTTGGCATGGCGCGGATTCTATACTTGACAGGATACAGCCCATCCGTCTGCCTAGATATTACACAGAAGGCTTGAAAAGGCTATTGAAACGCCAAGGGATACCCTTCAAACAGACTGCTCGAAAAGCTAAGTTCTATGACAGGATCAGGAACGTTCCAGGAACTCAGCGTAAGTTGCCCAACGGGAGACTGGAAGCTATCGGGCTTGGATATGTTCGGTCCAAGAAACGGGAGCTACTCCGCGACTGCTACGTCGTACATGACTTTGATGAAGAAGGGGATGATCAATGGGAGAAGGCTAACCCTGAACCAGAAAGAGCCCCCGACGTGAAAATGCCCAGTCCATCGTTCGAAGAGCAAATGGACAAGCTTATAAGGGAAGCTGGTCAAAAAGTTCGAGACGACCATAATCGCGAAATGGCTATCTACAAGAATGCCAGGACGCAACGCCTTCTTCAACAGGCTGCGAAAGATGAAAGTGCCCCTCCCTGTCAACCCGTCATACAAAAGGCCCGACGCAGAGGCAGAAACAAGTCAAAGAGTGGAAAAGGGGTTCGACAGCGACAAAGCGAGACCAAGAAGTCACGCGATCATGAATCGAGCAGCCCGGATTTGTCCCTTATGAAGAAAATGAGTCGAGCATACTCTTTTTCTCAAGACAAGACAAAGAAGATACTTGATCTTGCCATAAGACATCAGATGCTTATACTCCCGGAGTCCAAGCACCCCGAGCAAGCTAACGAGGTATCTCATCCAGACTATTGCTCTTATCACCGAGCAATAGGACACCCTCTCGAAGACTGCTTTACCTTCAAGAACTGGGTCGAAGATCAATATCAGCTCGGCAAGTTTGCTCTATCCGACAGTTGGAGGATAACTCCACCGTAGAAGCATGAACCCAAATCCGCGAGAGTAGAACCAGATCCACATCGGTCTGGGAAGCGAGCTCGTACCTGTCATATGATAACACTATCAAAAGAAGAGCCTGAGAATATGGATAACCTCCCCTGGTACTTCGAAAACAATGATGACGATGTGATCTCAGAGTTTCCACCAGCGCCAAAAGAGCTGGAAGATGGAATACATACCACTGCGGATAACCTCAAGAAATTAATTTGGGGACGACAAGTGACCCGCGACCGACATTCGTCAGTGAGTTGCTATCTGAGGAAAGGGTAGCTACTCTAAAAGACGTGCTTATGCAGCATAAGGATTGCTTCGCGTGGAACTATTCCGAAATACCAGGATTAGATCCAGAGATTGCTGTGCACAAACTGGCCATATCCCCGGACGTCAAGCCAATCAAACAAGCACCGAGAAGAATGCGGCTCTAGCTTGAGATGAGCATCAACGCCGAGGTCAAGAAGCTGATCGACTCCGGCTTCATCCAAGAAGTTCAGTATCCTGATTGGATCGCTAACATCGTCCCAGTAATGAAGAAAAATGGGACATTGCGCATATGTGTGGACTTTCGGGATCTCAATAAAGCTTGCCCGAAGGACGACTTCCCAGTACCGGTCACCGAGCTGATGATAGACAATACGTCCATTCACGAAGTCTTTTCCTTCATGGACGGCTCATCAGAGTATAATCAGATAAAGATGTATCCCGAAGACCAGAAGCACACCGCTTTCCGGACCCCTTTGGGTATATTTTGATACAAGGTGATGCCCTTCGGTCTAAAGAACGCCGGTGCCACCTATCAGAGGGCTATGACGAAGATCTTCGATGACCTCATACATGAAATCGTCGAATGCTATATCGACGACCTCGTGGTGAAAATCAAATCATACGAGGAACATCTCGAACATCTGAAGATCGTATTTCAACGCCTTCGACAATACAACTTGAAGATGAACACTCTCAAATGCGTGTTCGGGGTGTCCTCAGGCAAATTCCTGGGGTTCATCGTCCGACACCGGGGTATCGAGATAGATCCGTCAAAGATCAAGGCGATTATGGAAATGCCTCCGCCAAAGACTCTCAAGCAATTGTGGTCTCTCCAAGGGAAGCTCGCGTATATCCGGCGATTTATAGCCAATCTCTCTGGCAAGTGCCGTCCGTACAGTCACCTGATGAAGAAGGGAATCCCGTTCGCCTGGGATCACAAATGCCAGAGCGCGCTGGACGAAATCAAGCAATACCTGCAGAATCCGCCAGTACTGGCCGCTCCCGTTAAAGGAAAACCTCTCGTCCTGTATACAACAGTCCTCGAAGGTTCCTTAGACGCATTATGAGCACAAGAGAACGACCAAGGGAAGGAGAGAGCCCTCTACTATTTGAGTCGAGTTCTACTGGGGGCAGAAAGCATATATTCCCCCATCAAAAAACACTGCCTGGCGTTGATCTTCGTGATAACGAAACTCAGGCACTATGCATTGGTGCATGAAGTCCGTCTCATATCGAAGGTGGATCCTCTCAAATATTTGATGTCAAAGGCCATATTGACAGGTTGGCTCGCTAAATGGGCCTTGCTCCTGATGGAGTTCTCAATAACTTATCAACCTCTTAAGGCAGTGAAAGGCCAGGCCATCGCCGATTTCCTCGCTGAGCATCCGATACCGGCCGATTCTCCCTTGAATTGCGAACTGCCAGACGAACATGCGTTTGATGCGATTGACGATGGTGATGCCCGATGGGAACTTTATTTTGATGGAGCGTCTTCCATGAAGAAACGCAAACAGAACACGCCCATAATCAAATCGGGGGTAGGCCTCATCTTCGTGACCCCACAAGGAGGGATAATGCGCTTCGCTTTCTCCTTAACAGAGCCGAGGTCAAACAATGAAGCCGAGTATGAAGCTTTGGTAGCAGGCCTCGAGATCGCCATCGACATGGGAATTGAAAACCTTCTCATAGACGGAGACTCCCAACTGGTCGTTAGCCAAGTAATCGGCGACTATCAAACGTGCAAACCATAACTGGTAAAGTACGGCGAGAGGGTACAACAACTGCTGACCCAAATACCTTCCTACATCTTGGAAAGCATACCGCGTGTAGAAAATAGCAAAGCGGATGCACTAGCTAAGCTCGCTAAAGAACTGGCCGACGAGAACCTCGATGACTTGAGAATCGTTGTGCAAAGCAGTCGGGTTCTTGCGCCGGCGGAAATATCTCCGGAGTCGTCCGAAGAAAAAGGAGCGACTGAGAAAATGACTATGCAAATAAAAGACCAGGAAAAGGCTGAGGATTGGAGAGAAATCTTTATAGACTACTTCAAATCTTGTCGAACGCCTAAAGATGCGTCCTCAAAACATCAGCTCATGAAGCGAGCCCTATCTTTCGCCTTCGTCAACGATACTCTGTACAAGAGGTCATTTGATTCTCTGTGGTTGAGATGCCTGGGACCTGAAAAGGCAAAAAGAGTCGTCCAAGAAGTCCACGACGGACTTTGCGGTTCTCACCAAGCAGGCCCGAAGATGAAGTTGAAGATCAAACAGATGGGTTATTATTGGCCCACGATGATCCAGGACTGCCTCGAGTATGCGAAGCAATGCCACTCATGCCAGATTCATGGGGACTTTATCCATCCGCATCCAAATCCACTACATCGAACGATGGCTAGCTGGCCGTTCGAAATGTGTGGAACTGACATAATCGGCCCCATCAAACCAGTATCGTCCAGAGGACATCGATTCATTTTAGCGACAACTGATTACTTCTCTAAATGGGCAGAAGCAGTACCGCTGAGGGAAGTAAAGACGGAGAATATCCTCCACTTCTTCAAGACGCACGTTATTTATCGGTTTGGAACTCCGCGACGGATCATCTCCGATAACGGGCCAGCCTACAGAAGCCACAAGATCAGCCGCTTCGCACAACAACACAACATAGACTAGAGATACTCCTCAGTTTATAATCCCCGAGCTAACGGTCTAGCGGAGGCTTTCAACAAGACCTTGATGAAGATCGTGAAGAAGACGGTGTCCCGAAATAAGAAGGACTGGCGTGAGAGACTGCATGAAGCTCTCTGGGCATATCGAACCACGTTCAAGACGGCCACGAACACAACGCCGTACGCATTGGTATTCGGTACAGAAGCGGTACTCTCCCTCGAAATAGAGTTACCCTCTCTACGAGTGGCAGTCCACTGCGAGCTAACGGAAGAAGAAAATGCTCACCTTCGGCTTGAGGAGCTCGATGCCCTTGATGAAACTCGGCTCTTGGCGCAGCAAAATCTGGAAGCTTATAAAGCAAAGATGATGTGCTCTTATGAAAGATTGACTAGACCGAGGACATTCCGCCAAGGCGAACTCGTACTAGTGATCAAAAGACCTATGATCCCCAATCGCGCCAAGCGGGGAAAATTCGAGCCGAACTATGAAGGCCCGTACATCATAGACAAGGTCTACCAGAGTGGAGCCTATCTACTCATGGACATGCATGGTGAAAGAACTTTCAGGCCAATAAACGGTCGCTTCCTGAAGAAATACTACGCTTGATGAGTCATGGCCTAGGTCAATGATAGATGACGACGACTATGTCCGCTCGCTATCTTCCTAAACCCAAACTCTATCAGTAGTAACTGGCTTCCTTTACGGTGGACCGAAACGTCCTTAAACTAACAATGGACCAAAACGTCCTTAAACTAATAACGGACCGAAACGTCCTTAAAACTAACAACGGACTGAAACGTCCTTAAACTAACGACGGACCACTATGTCCTGAAACTAGCTATTGACCAAGATGTCGAAAAACTACGGTGGATTGCAGCATCCCAAAGCTGATACTAAAATAAAAAAAAGAATATAAAAAAAAGAAAACGGTATGTCCATAAGCAAAATGGGCACGGATGAAAACCCGAAAGGGCTCCGTGAGTAAAAACAACAGGGCTACCGGCGAGTGTTTGTGAAAACCCGAAAGGGCGCAACCTCGTTAGAAAAAAAAAGAATAAAAAAAAGAGAAAACGGTATGTCCATAAGCAAAATGGGCACGGATGAAAACCCGAAAGGGCTCCGTGAGTAAAAACAGCAGGGCTGCCGGCGAGTTTTGTGAAAACCCGAAAGGGCGCAATCTCGTTAAAAGACACTTGCAAGGTCCTCTCGACTTTGTAAGGAGAAACCACCTGCATGAGATCCTTACGACTCACAAGGGAGCAACACACTTGGGGATCCTCACGATTCCTGAGGAGAAATTACACTTGCGAGATCCTCACGACTCGTAAGGAGAACTTTCTTATGGGACCCTCACGGCTCATAAGATTTGAAAGTCTTAAGCTACAGGGATCTGAACCTGTTCTTAAGCAGCCCCCACCACCTCCAATACTGTCCTACAAGCGGCTCAATGCTGATCCTTGTATACAATCCATGGGCGCGAATAAACATTTCCCTAGCAAAGTCCCACCCGTGACTAGGGACATGTTCGCACGGTGAACAACCCTTGTGAGTCCCCTCGACTTATAAGGAGAAAACTCTCTTGTAAGATCCTTACGACTTACAAGAAGCCATACACTTAGGAGTCCTCACGATTCCTAAGGCGAAAACACACCTACGAGATCCTCATGACTTGTAGGGAGAAATACCTTTGTGAGACCCTTACGGCTCATGAAGTCAAAAGCCTTAGTCGACAGGATCCTAACCCTGTTTGCTAAGCCACCTTTGTTCGATATCGACAGAGGCAAATGATGATTCGCTCCTGGCAATATCCCAGTAGTAGCGGTGCTGATACCGAAATCGGTGTCTAATTCCGAGCTTGCAGCGCAAAGCCAGCAAGCCACACATGTATACGAAATAGCCGAAATGATGGGGCAACTTGCGACAAAATCAGTGAGTAAAAATGTATGCATGCAAAATAGCCGAAATGATTGGGCAACTCGCAATAAAAAGCAGCGAGTAAAAATAAAACAAATAGCCGAAATGATTGGGAAATCGCGACCTTCGCGATATAAGAGCTGAAATGATAGAGCATCGCGAAAGAAATAAAAAAAATGAATGAAATTTATGCCCTACAGGTGATATCATGTCAATCCCTGTATACAATCCAGGGGCACAAATAAAGACGGAATCACACCCGCCCTCCCCAAGCTTCGTCAGAAGGAGAGGCCAAATCTCAATAATTCATAGACAGCCTAGAGATCATCTCAACATTCGTCTTATTATAACGGACACAACATCGAGCAAAGCGGAACAGCGGCAACTCCCAGTTCCATGACTCGGCGGTGTACAGATGACCGAGAGTCAAACTCCGACTCCGTGAAATGCAGATAAAGAGCAAAATTCCTGGTCACGTGGAACGCGGATAACGTCACTTTTGACCCTGTGGAAAACGTCCAGAGCGGATCCTGGTCCTCGCAGAGCACGGCAGTGAACCCGTGTGAAGCATCCAGAGCGGAGCCTGGTCCTCGCTGAACACGGCAGTGAACCCGTGGGAAGCATCCAAAGCAAAATTCCTGGCTACGTGGAATGCGGATTATGTCACTTTTGACCCCGTGGAAAACGTCCAGAGCGGATCCTGATCCTCGGAGAGCACGACAGTGAACCCGTGTGAAGCATCCAGAGCGGAGCCTGGTCCTCGCAGAACACGGCAGTGAACCCGTGGGAAGCATCCAGAGCAAAATTCCTAGCTACGTGGAACGCGGATTATGTCATTTCTGACCCCGTGGAAAACATCCAGAGCGGAGCCTGGTCCTCACGGAGCACGGCAGTGAACCCGTGGGAAGCATCCAGAGCAAACAACGGACTGTGGGGTCCTTAAACCCATGGACTATGATGTCCTTAACCTTGACCGTGATGTCTTAAAACTAACAACAACGGACTGTGGGGTCCTTAAACCCATGGACTATGATGTCCTTAACCTTGACCGTGATGCCTTAAAACTAACAACATTGGACTGTGAGGTCCTTAAACTCACGGACTATGATGTCCTTAACCTTGACCGTGATGTCTTAAAACTAACAACATTGGATTGTGATGTCCTTCAACTCACGGACTATGATGTCCTTAACCTTGACCGTGATGTCTTAAAACTAACAACATTGGACTGTGAGGTCCCTAAACTCACGGACTATGATGTCCTTAACCTTGACCGTGATGTCTTAAAACTAACAACATTGGACTGTGAGGTCCTTAAAACTCACGGACTGTGATGTCCTTAATCTCGATCGTGATGTCTTAAAACTAACAATGGACCGTAATGTCCTTAAACTAATTTTACCTTGGTTCAAGGGTACATCTCTTCACTCCTTTGATATTTGTCGTTGTAATTCCTCAACGTCTTCAAAGAGGTGACGGGTCCCGAAAACCACACATTTCACGGACTGTGGGGTCCTTAAATCCACGGACTATGATGTCCTTAACCTCGACCGTGATGTCTTAAAAGTAATATCGGACTGTGAGGTCCTTAAACTCACGGACTATGACGTCCTTAACCTCGACCGTGATGTCTTAAAACTAACATCGGACTGTGAGGTCCTTAAACTCACGGACTATGATATCCTTAACCTCGACCGTGATGTCTTAAAACTAACATCGGACTGTGAGGTCCTTAAACTCACGGACTATGATGTCCTTAACCTTGACCGCGATATTTTTAAACTATGGTACCCTGGAAAACGTCCAGAGCGGAGCCTGGTCCTCGCCAAACACGGCAGTGAACCCGTGGGAAGCATCCAGAGCAACCCTTAACTCCGTGAAATGCGGATGAGGACAGTTTTACCCATCACTTGCGGGTCCTCATGACTCGCAAGGAAGTAAATTCTCTTGTGAGATCCTTACGACTTTCAAGAGAAAACGCATTTAGGAATCCTCACGATTCTTAAGGAGAAATTACACCTACGCGATCCTCTCGACCGGTAGGGAGAAAATTCTTTATGAGACCCTCACGGCTCATAAAGTTGAAAAGTCTTAAGTAACAGATCCTAACCCTGTTTTCTAAGCCATCACCACTCTACAAAGAATTCAAGACTGACAGTTATATACTATCTAAAATCACATGGCAACAACACAGCAAAGAGGAAAAGGCAACAAGGAGAACATCTGAGCTGCATTTAATTAAGCGTTCGAGGCACACCCCATCCATGCATTTGCAAAAGATTCAGAACATGAAATGAAACACACTAAAATGAGAAATTTTCCATTCATATTGAAAAAGGGTTCTTACAATTATGAAAGCATTAAACAAAGACATTACTAAAGTAATTACAATGGCAAAACCTCAAGTCCAAGACAGGGGTTGAGGAACTCAAAAGTGACCTTGTCCAGAATTTTCCAAGCCTGGCGAACCATCCTAGTGTGCTTTCTTTCGCGATCGCAAGCGTCGGGATCTCCACGGATGTCCTCCACCCTCCGATAGGCAGCAAGTATGGCAGACTGTTGAAAAGCCTGGTGCAGGAGATCGACAAGATTGTCTCACCGTCTCTTCGAGATTAGGTTCATCAGATACACCGAGTGCACCATATCCTCAGCGGCATCCAATGCTCTAAGCGGTACGCCGGTACAGAATAGAGGGAGCGCTTCCCAGATCGCTCCCACAATAAGCTTCAGAAGAGGGGAACGCCGAGAAAGCAGTTGACCATTGTATGCGTCAAAGCGACTCATAATTTCGGCACAGTCGGCGTTTGTGAATTCTCAATTCTGAGAACGGCCGAGTCGGCGGATATCTCCGTAAGAGATAATCTCTTCGAGATCATACATGTGAGCGTCCATTGCTCCTGGAAAAGAAAATCAGCAAAGATCAGCAGACAGACTGAATAAGCAATTTCTTATTCAAAATAGGCACATGGAGTTAAGATCCTCGAGAGCAATGCTCTGCGGACAAGAGTGACACCCGTCAAAATCAGTTATGAAGGGAAGTTAAAGAAAGCCCCGAGAACATTGAGAGCTTTGCTCTAAGAAGATAATATAATTCATCAAAAATAAAATTCCATCTTAAATCTTCAAGATCCATGAAAAACTCTCAAGAGTTCTTCTATATGATTTGAAAGGAGCAAAGCTCCATGAATTAAGAAATCACAAGAAAAATCCTTTTAGAGAGCAGAGCTCTATTAATGGGACCCTAATAGGGTTCTCTTTAGTTCTCTTTAGATCTCTTTAGATCTATGGAGCAAAACTCTGCTAGTGAAACCCTAAATGGGTTTTCTTTAGATCAAAGATCTATTAAGAGCAAGGCTCTGTTAATGGGTAAAAACCTTAATTTCTTAAAATTAATTTAATTTTACCTAAGAGTTTTAACTCTTAAAAGTTCTTGAACGGAAGAGCAGGGCTCTGAATAAAAATTCATAGGAAGAAGATGGTAATCATCTGAGGACCAAAAGTCCTATTTATAGGCGTTAAGAGCCGTTTTAACTCCCCAAAAGTTGATCCAACGATTGAGATGCTACCACCGCCGCACTCACGTCTGGGGCCACGTAAGCGCAACGGTGGGGGGGGGGCATTTGTTTCCCCCAATCAGAGCAAAACTCTGTTCAAATTCCAAGGCTGGAAATGAAGCGACGCTTCTGCTTCCCTCAATCAGAGAAAAGCTCTGTTTAGAAATTTAAGAGTCAAAAATTGAAGCAACGGTTCAAATCCTGCGCTCTGCGCTGCGCGCCGTGTGTCTAACACAGGCGCGCTGGCGCAGTTGCGCTGCTCGCCACGTGTCGAGCGCCAGTGCGCTTGCGCAAGGCGCGCTGCGCGCCACGTGTCAAAACACGAATGCGCTAGCGCTAGCGCAATTGCGCTGCGCACCCCAAATTAGAGCAAAGCTCTGTTTCCAAGATTGGAAAGCGAAGCAACGCTTCATGATTATGCAGCGTATAAACATCTTACAAAGGAATAACAAAGAATTAAAAAAACAATAGAACACTTAACAGATAATAAAATACTAAATTAAAACATCTTTTTATTATTATTATTGTTATTACATTTAAAAAAGATCACCAAATATGGGATCAGAAAGACAGGGGTTCACAAAGCTAAAGAGAAGATTATCCAGTTCCCTCTCCGTCTTCTCCACCATGTCGAAACGGCGATCCTCCTGAGGGGTAGCCAATAAACGGTCGACGCCGCGCTCCTCAGAGAAAGTGGTGATGATAACCCGACGAGCCCGTATCTGGCTCAGCAAGTGGATAGAGCAATCCCTCAGGGCTTGAGTGATTAAGTGCGCCTCCAAGAAGCACTCGATCTTGTTTTCGGCAGTATCCAGCATTACCGAGGACATCTCTGCTGGAGGAGGGGGAGGATTGCGAGCACAGACGCAAGGATCATCCGAAAAATAGAGTGTGGGGGAAGAGGGGACCCCACACGAGTCAAAAGATCGTGTAGCGCAGCGTCGCACTGCTCATCCGTGAAAGAAGGATCCACCAAGCGTGCAGTAAAACGAGGGACAAGGTCCTGAATGGGCACTTCCCACGGCTGTCTACGAGCATGAGGGCGGTTACAAGCCATAGTTGAGAAAGTTCTTTGGGGATGAGAAATGGAAGAAGCTTTGCTTCGAGTTATAAAGACGAAGCATATAAAATTTTGTGCACAATGGAACTATTTCCAAAATTGGGAAATGAAAGATTCTCGAGAATATAAGTTTGACTTAAAAAGGAAGGTGAAAAGACACCTCTGTTGAAGCAACGCTTCAGATCCAGCGCTCTGCTGAAGCAACGCTTCAGATCCAGCGCTCTGCGCGTTGCGTGCCACGTGTCAAGCACGGGTGCGCTAGCGCAGTTGCGCTGCACGCCACGTGTCCAACGTAGGTGCGCCAGCACTGGAATTAAAATTCCCACCGTTAGATCAAAGGATCTAATAATAATGATAAATCATTTATTAACCAGAATTAAATTCTGTTAAGGAAAGACTTCTCAAAATCTTTCCAAACAACAAGATTGTGCTTTAAGCACCGCTGGATCAATGATCCAACGGTAAATAATGAATTACCAAAAATAGAACAAATTCTGCATGGAAAGATTTTTCGATCTTATTAAAACAAGAAGATTATCTTCTGTCAAACAGGATTCTTAGGATCAAAGATCCAACGGTGGCAAATATTCCCCAATCAATCAAGAGAAAGATCTCTTAAACCGATTTAACAAATCGATTGGCCCTATATAAAGGCCCCAAAACTTCAAGTCTCATATAGAAAAAAACCCCTGCAAACTTTGAGAAAAACTCGAAGAAAAAGAAGAGGTAAAGAATTGATTCTTGAAAAACAGAGATGAAAACATCTCGTAAAAAGAAGAAATGTCTTCTAATCTATAAAAAAAGACCAAGGTCTTTGAGTAAAAAAAAAGAGAAGAGATCAAGATCTGATCATAAAAAGAAGTATTTTTACTTCACAGATCTTCTGATCTATAAAGGCAGAGCCTTTTATAAGAAAAAGAACTTAGTTCTTGAATCTTGAGGCAAAGTCTCTTTTAAGAAGAACATAAACTTGTTCTTTAATCTTAAATTGATCAAAAGACGCTTTGCGCTATTGGACAGTGCTTTGCACTCATGAACCGCGCCCTTGCGCTCCTTGGACTGGCGCTCAACGCCATAACATACCACGTGTCAACCATGGACACGATCTGCGCTTTGCGCTCCTGAAAACAGCGCACTGCGCTCTTGGGTCGGCGCTCAACGCCAAGCGCGCCACGTGTCACTCACTGGCGCACCCATAAACTGGCGCAGCACGCTCATAAATTAAAAGCGCAGTGCGCTAACGAACTAGCGCTTGGCGCTAAGCGCGACACGTGTCCTCCTCATATGCGCTAACCGACAAAAGCGCAATGCACTCTTTGACTGGCGCAAAGCGCCTAGTGCGCCACGTGGCACGCTGTCAGAACATACCTTGTTCTGATAAATGCTATGCATTCAATATAAGACAAAAAAACGTCAGAGCTCAATCCTTAGCATTATTAAAAGGGCGGAGCCCAAACAAAGGCCTAACAGGCAGAACAAAAATAAATGTTCTTTAACTGGACTTAGCCCAATTCTGGCCATAAGTCCTCAATTTAAATTGAACTGAGCATATCTGCTCTTCCAATCAATTTACACCCGGTTCGAGGGTACATCTCTTCACCCCTCTGATATCTGTCGTTGTAATCCTTCAACGTTGTCAGAGAGGTGACGGGTCCAGACAACCACACACTGCTATGGACTGTAGGGTCCTTAAACTCATGGACTATGGTGTCCTTAACCTCGACCGTGATGTCTTAAAACTAATATCGAACTGTGGAGTCCTTAAATCCACGGACTATGATGTCCTTAACCTCGACCGTGATGTATTAAAACTAATATCGAACTGTGGAGTCCTTAAATCCACGGACTATGATGTCCTTAACCTCGAACGTGATATCTTAAAACTAATATCGGACTGTGGAGTCCTTAAATCCATGGACTATGATGTCCTTAAGCTCGACCGTGATGTCTTAAAACTAACAACATTGGACTGTGAGGTCCTTAAACTCACGGACTATGATGTCCTTAAACTCACGGACTATGACGTCCTTAACCTCGACCGCGATGTCTTAAAACTAACAATGGACCGTAATGTCCTTAAACTAATTATCGACCGCAATGTCATTAAACTAAACAATAGAGCTCAATTGCTCTCTTGTCGGATCTAAACGATCCCGTTAAGTTGATCTTAGTCTAAAATTAGACTAACGTGTCCTTAACAAACGTTTAAGTTGATCTTAGCCTCAAATAAGGCTAACGTATCCTTAAACACAACCCTTCCAAACCCAAATCTAAGAAAGATACGGATTTGGACTAATCCACGTCCTACGGGCAACAACATAACTTAGTCTCCGGATACAATCCACAGGCAACCGAACACAAAACAAACACCCACGACACAAAGTGACCAATTGGAGAAGGAGAAAGTTGTTACCGTGATGCGGTAGCGTAATTAACTGCAGGGGCTTGCGCCTGCAGGGAAGAGCGTCCCCACAATAAAACCCCCCTCAGATGAGGGGGAATCTGACGAAGTCTGCTACATCGGTCGCATCCGTTTAAACCTTCGATACATGGTGCCATAAATCAACTTGGCATCTTCGGAGAGGTGGACGGATAGCACCAATTAGCATCTGCCCCCAGATTCAGGGAAGACGTCCAGTCTTCCTGGCTTCTGGCGGTGAACATTAGGGTTTAACCCTACAAAAGAATTTAATTCTTCAATAAGGGATTTAACTCTCCATGCACGTAAAGAGATCAATACCCAACATGATCACGTGGTAGCACGTGACCCTCATCCTCAATGAGTAGAATAGAACGATCAAGACAAGGTCACGTGCCCCCACGTGACCCTTAAACAGACTCCTCAAAATGAGAAAGAAAAAGCTTGGAGGCAATGCCTCACATGCTCACACATGACCCTCAAAAATAAAGGGAAAAAGCCAAAAGCAATATTGGTTTAGGGCGCCTCACGTGTCCCCATGTGACCCCTGACTAACACCTTTTTGAAAGGGCAAATGAGGGAAAACAGAGGAATTAATACCCAATACATGGGCACTATCACGTGCCCCTACGTGATGATTACAGAGATTAAGTGTTTAACACTTATTGGCAGATTTTGAGAGTAAAATAAAAGGAAGTCTGGCCCAATTCTCTGGCGCCTCACGTGACTCCACGTGACTGCCTCATTTTTAGTGTTTAACACTATTTTGAGTGTTCTATCCCTAGTGTTTAACACTATTTTAAGTGCATCACGGTGGAACACGTGATCGTCAAATATGTGTTAGTGTTTAACACTATTTTCAAACAAGACTTAGTCTAAATTGGCTAAGTTTTTCAGAGGCAAGACTCCACTTTTGACTGAGCCTCAAACACACTCTTGTCTTCTAAGATTGATCGTCTCATATGATATATGAGTGCTCAGCACTCGATAAAGACAAAGTGTTGTCAAAACCGTAAACCTCTGTTTAGCATTGCTAAATAATAGGGGGCTGAACCCAGACAAATGTTCAACAGTCCAATAAAGGGCCAACATTTCAAACCTAATTGGACTTAGCCCTAGTTGGCCATAAGTTCTCAATTCAATTTCAACTGAGCCCATGTGCTCATAATCTAATTAATTGATCTTAGTCCCAAATTGGACTACAGATTTCCCAATCAACATTGGTTCAAGGGTACATCTCTTCACTCCTTTGATATTTGTCGTTATAATCCTTCAACGTCTTCAAAGAGGTGACGGGTCCCGATAACTAATCATTCCATGGACTGTGGGGTCCTTAAACTCATGGACTATGATGTCCTTAAACTTTATAGACTATGACGTCTTTAAACTACGGACTGTGGGGTCCTTAAGCCCATGGACTATGATGTTCTTAATCTCGGACTGTGGGGTCCTTTAAACCCATGGACTATGATGTCCTTAACCTCAGACTGTGGAGTCATTAAACCCATGGACTATGATGTCCTTAACCTCGGATTGTGGGGTCCTTAAGCCCATGGACTATGATGTCCTTAATCTCGGACCGTGGGGTCCTTAAGCCCATGGACTATAATGTCCTTAACCTCGGACTGTGGGGTCCTTTAGCTCATGGACTATGATGTCCTTAACCTTGGACCGTAATGTCCTTAAACTAATTATGGACCGCAAAGTCCCTAAACTAAAACAATAGAGTCCAAATGCTCTTTTGTTGGATCTAAACGATCCCGTTAAGTTGATCTTAGTCTTAAATTAGACTAACGTATCCTTAACAAACGTTTAAGTTGATTTTAGTCTCAAATGAGATTAACGTATCCTTAAACCCAACCCCAAACCCAAATCTAAGAAAATACAGATTTAGACTAATCCACGCCCTACGGGCAACAACATAAATTAGTTTCCGTATACAATCCACGGGCAACCAAAAACAAAACAAACACACACGACATGAAGTGACCATCTGGAGAAGGAGAAAGTGGTTACCGCGACGCGGTAGCGTAATTAACTGCAGGGGCTTGCGCCTGCAGGGAAGAGCGTCCCCACAATCAAAACCCCCTCAACGAGGGTGAATCTGACGAAGTCTGCTACATCGGCCGCATCCGTCTAAACCTTCGATACACGGTGCCATAAATCAACTTGGTATCTTCGGAGAGGTGGACGGATAGCACCAAATAGTATCTGCTCCCAAATTCAGGCAAGACGGACCTACGCGGTTCCGTCTCTGTATTTCGGTGGAGAACAGTTACGGAAAGACTTCGACGAAGTCCAAGTGGAGCAGATCCCCAGATAGCTAAACACCTAGGCCTACGCCATGAGTAAGCTGGCTTCATCTTATACGGCCAACAAGAGGAACACCCTCTTTGAGGTCTTGCCACGGCCCAGCGTGGAAGACGGGGCGACGCCACTTCAAGTGTACACAGCCCGGCAAGAAGACCGGGATTGGAGGAAGCCCCTCGTGGAATTCATGAGAGAAGGTACACTCCCAGAAGATCAAGAGGAAGTCCGCCGTCTCCGAGCCAAAGCTCGCCATTTCGTCTGGAGGAATGGGAACCTCTACAAGAAATCCTTCACTCAGCCCCTGCTCTGGTGCATCGACCCCCACGAGGCCGACTACATCCTCCAAGAGATTCACGAAGGGGTTGGCGACGCGGACCAAGGGGCCCGCACCTTAATCCAGAAGATACTGCTCCAAGGGTACTATTGGCCGACGATTCATCAGGACGCCCAAAAGCTCGTCAGGAAGTGCAAAAGCTGCCAACTCTATGGAAACATACCTCGCCTTCCGGCCACCGAGCTAACAGCCCTAACCTCCCCCTGGCCATTTGCCTAGTGGGGAATGGACATGATAGGCCAGTTCCCTACCGGTACGGGCGGACACAAGTACGTTCTCGTCGCAGTGGTCTACTTCACGAAGTGGATCGAGATCGTCCCCATCAGGAAACCGGACGCCACCATGACTATCAAGTTCCTACAGAACAACGTAATATTCTGGTTCGGTAGTCTGAGGTGTATCATACCGACCGTGGGACAAATTTTGAGAATGAAAAAGTTAAGGAATTCTGCAGTGAATACCATATCCTTATGAAGTTTGCCGCGGTCGCGCATCCCCAGTGCAACGGGCAGGCCGAGGTCGCTAACCGGGATGTCCTACAAGGTCTTTGGACACGCCTAGAAGGACGCCAAGGCAGTTGGGTCGAGGAACTACCCCGGGTCTTATGGGCCTTGCACACGTCGAAGAAGACCCCCACCGAAGAGACCCTTTCAGCATCTGCTACGGCACTGAGGCAATGGTCCCAGCGGAGAACGGGCTCCCCAGCTACAGGGTCGAGCACTTCGACAATGAAGCAAACACCTCGGACCTCCAGACTAATCTAGACGTGTTGTTAGAGAAACGGGACCGGGATCAGATCAGAGCTACCGCTTATCAACAGCAAACCGTCCGCTACTACAACGCGCGAGTCAAGCATCGCTTCTTGAAAACCGGAGATTTAGTCCTAAGGCGGAACGAGTTCATCGATCAAGGCAAGCTGCATAAGTTTTCCCCAAAATGGGACAGTCCCTTCCTCGTCTCATAGGTCCTGCCTGACGGAGCCTATCGTTTACAAGATGCGAATGGTCGCAGATTTCCACGGCCTTACAACTCCGAAAAGCTTAAGCTGTACCTCTGAAAAGAATACCTATGAATATATATTTATTCTTTGACAAAAGCGATGTAAACTTTTCTAAGTTCTTTGTTTTATAATAAGAAGGAACTTCTCCTATATGTTTCACCCTTCCTCAGTTCATAGCTCACGAATTCCGTTTCGCTGAAATACTCAAATGAGCCCAGAAGACAAGGTGAAACAGTAAAACATCGCAAAAAGGAGAATTTTATTTATTCGAAAGGTATTGTAGGCTCCTCAGCCTTACATCAAAAAGAAAAAGAAAAATTCATACAACAGCGGGGGGAGGGGGAGCAGGAAGTATTCCTCGTGGTATTCCGAATAAATTGCCGCCAGCCATACCCTGACCGCCTCAAACCTCTGCCTCTGATGCTGCCTGCGAACCCTCGACGCCACGGATGGGTCTGAGGATTCCCCAGCCGGGCACCCATCAGCGAGATGCCTCAGTTGATAATGCTCGAGGACGAGTGCCACCGAGCGATCCCGCTGACTCTTCGAGATCAGGCCGAATTGGCATAGCGATCGCAGCTTGGCAACCATCTCGTCCTTCTGTCGCTCGGACAAGGGATTATACAGCCCCGGCAATGCCCTCCAAATCGAATACATCAACATCTGGAGTAAGGGTGATCGCCGGGGCAGCAGGCGGCCGAAGTGGTCCTCCACACACTGAACCACCGCCTGAAGCGTCTCCTCGGAGCTCAGCTGGTCGTATAAGTATACATCTTCGAAGGAAACGATCTCAGGGATAGAGAAAATGAATCCTTCCATTCCTATGTTTTTGGGGTGCGAACCTAAGTATGGACAACACACCCTTCTCTATTTATAACCCCAAACAGCATCCCTAAGGACCCAAATTCGCACGCGCATGGGCGCGAATCCTGGGATCCACCCAAATTACTCCAATACCGCAACGCCACATGGCGGAACTGACACGGCTCTTCGAAACGCTTTGCTTCCCCCATGTGTTCCTGACACGTGCCGTCCACGACGGTCACTCTTCCCGATGTTCACACACCAAGTAAGGTTAGACAGAACCTCACAAAGCCGAGCAGCAACCCTGCTCGGTCCATCCTTAGTAGGCAATTCCTTACCCTCCCGTGCTAAGGATCGAAGCCATCATCAAGAAGCAACCGAGTGGCTTCCCTGCTCGGTACATCCTTGGCTGGTAATCTCTTACCCAATGACGCCAAGGATCAAAGCCTTCATCAAGAGGCAACCGAGCAGCAACCCTGCTCGGTCCATCCTTAGCAGGCAACTCCTTGCCCTCCCGCGCTAAGGATCGAAGCCCTCATCAAGAGGCTACCGAGCAGCTTCCCTGCTCGGTCCACCCTTGGCTGGTAATTTCTTACCTAACGACGCCAAGGATTAAAGCCCTTATCAAGAGGCAACCGAGCATCAACCCTGCTCAGTCCATCCTTAGCAGAAAATTCCTTGCCCTCCCGCGCCAAGGATCGTAGCCCTCATCAAGATGCAACCGAGCAGCTTCCCTGCTCGGTCTATCCTTGGCTGATAATCTCTTACCCAACGACACCAAGGATCAAAGCCCTCATCAAGAGGCAACCGAGCAGCAACCCTGCTCGGTCCATCCTTCGCAGGAAACACCTTGCTCTCCCGCGCTAAGGATCGAAGCCCTCATCAAGAGGCCACCGAGCAGCTTCCCTGCTCGGTCCATCCTTGGCTGGTAATCTATTACCCAATGACGCCAAGGATCAAAACCCTCATCAAGAGTTAACCGAGCAGCAACCCTGCTCGGTTCATCCTTAGCAGGCAACTCCTTGCCCTCCTGCGCTAAGGATCGAAGCCCTCATCAAGAGGCCACCGAGCATCTTCCCTGCTCGGTCCATCCTTTGCTGGTAATCTCTTACCCAACGACGCCAAGTATCAAAGCCCTCGTCAAGAGGCAACCGAGCAGCAACCCTGCTCGGTCCATCCTTAGCAGGCAACTCCTTGCCCTCCCGCGCTAAGGATCGAAGCCCTTACCAAGAGGCAACCGAGCAGCAACCCTGCTCGATCCATCCTTAGCAGGCAACTCCTCGCCCTCCCGCGCTAAGGATCGAAGCCATCATCAAGAGGCCACCGAGCAGCTTCCTTACTCGGTCCATCCTTGGCCGGTAATCTCTTACCTAACGATGCAAAGAATCAAAGCCCTCATTAAGAAGCAACCAAGCAGCAACCCTGCTCGGTCCATTCGTAGCAGGCAACTCCTTGTCCTCCCGCGCTAAGGATCAAAGCCCTCATCAAGAGGCAACCGAGTAGCTTCCCTGCTCGGTCCATCCTTGGCTGGTAATCTCTTACCCAACGACGCCAAGGATCAAAGCCTTCATCAAGAGGCAACCGAGCAGCAACCTTGCTCGGTCCATCCTTAGCAAGCAACTCCTCGCCCTCTCGCGCTAAGGATCAAAGCCCTCATCAAGAGGCCACCGAGCAGCTTCCCTACTCGGTCCATCCTTGGCTGGTAATCTATTACCTAATGACACCAAGGATCAAAGCCTTCATCAAGAGGAAACCGAGCAGCAACCCTGCTCAGTCCATCCTTAGCAGGCAACCCCTTGCCCTCCCGCGCTAAGGATCGAAGCCCTTATCAAGAGGCCACCGAGTAGCTTCCCTGTTCGGTCCATCCTTGGCTGGTAATCTCTTACCCAACGATGCCAATGATCAAAGCCCTCATCAAGAGGCAACCGAGCAGCAACCCTGCTCGGTCCATCCTTAGCAGGCAACTCCTTGCCCTCCCGCGCTAAGGATCGAAGCCCTCACCAAGAGGCAACCGAGCAGCAACCCTACTCGGTCCATCCTTAGCAGGCAACTCCTTGCCCTCCCGCGCTAAGGATCGAAGCCCTCATCAAGAAGCCACCGAGCAGCTTCCTTACTCGGTCCATCCTTGGCTGGTAATCTCTTACCCAACGGCGCCAAGGATCAAAGCCCTCATCAAGAGGCAACCGAGCAGCAACCCTGCTCGGTCCATCCTTAGCAGGCAACTCCTTTCCCTCCCGCACTAAGGATCGAAGCACTCATCAAGAGGCCACCGAGCAGCTTCCCTGCTCGGTCCATCCTTGGCTGGTAATCTCTTACCCAACGACACCAAGGATCAAAGCCCTCATCAAGAGGCAACCGAGTAGCAACCCTACTCGGTCCATCCTTGACTGGTAATCTCCTACCCAGCGACGCCAAGGATCAAAGCCTTCATCAAGAGGCCATCTAGCAGCTTCCCTGCTCAATCCATCCTTAGAGGGTGACGTCCTAAATGTCTTTACTAAGCGATCCCTACCTCGACTTCGGGGCCATGGAGATACCGACCTTGCACCGATCTTTGCACACTTGACAAATGGTTGGGTTCAACTCGACGTGGATCTCCGAACTAACGCATCATGAAAGCAGTACCGTGTAAATAGAGATTTTACCACAAACAAAGGGAAAATATGTACGCAAAGAACACTATAAAATGATTTCATTCACAAAGGTCGGAAGTCTTTACAGAGGTATTATGGGCTCTCCAGCCTTACAAAACACCCGGAGGCTTACAAAATTTCAGCGCAAAAGAAAATAAGAAGGAGGCGAGGAGGTTCAGGCCTCGGGACCGGGGAGAACCTCGATGAGCTCCGCTTCCACCACGATTGCCGAGGTGGCAGTTTAAAGGTCGATGCCCACCACAGGTGCCTCAGCGTTGGGAGCCGGGGCGACCGACTTCTCCCCAACGCCGCCACCAGGGGCCTTTACCCCGACAGTGCTTCCGGGGGCATTCCCCTGTGCCTCACCCTCGAGGGGGTACTCACCCCGGAGCTCGCCGTCAGGAAACTCCAGCATCAGGGCCTTGACGGCGTCAAGGGCCTCATGCCAAACGAGGGCAGCGGCTTCAGCAAGGTCGACATAGTAGTGGTCCGACTTCTTGTTGTCACCATCCGAAGGTACAGAACGTGACTGGCACTTAAATTACGAAAAGTCTCAAAGCGTACATAATCTAAGTAAGCCAAAGCCCAGAAAATCTAAACCGTTTAAGAAATAGAGTGAAGGAAAACTTATTTAAAGAAAGCGATTTAAACAAAATAAGTCGCATTAAACATTTTTAAAATATCAAAATTTCCAAAAAAATTCGGCAGAGTCTCCTTTGTAAATACTGGCCCCGAAACGGGTACAAAATAAGAAAATGCATACAAATGAATAAAGACATCCCCAAGCGGGAGCTAGCTCTTCACCTAAGGCGGAATCACAACCACATGCAATGAATATATCATAATAATGCGAAATAAGCATAAAAGCATGAAAGTAAGAAAACAACTCGTCGGCTCAAGTGAGCATCAACACCAGAAATAGAATACATACAAATCTCACAAGCTCACCATCTAAGTCCAATGTACGAAGGGTAGATGGAGTATACTAGATACAAATAAAATACACGGTGGGAGCAAAGAAATCCTCCAAAAACCTACCTATGAGCAAGCTGCAAGCCGAAGCAAAGGAAGCAGAATAGGAGTACACCCACCGCTACTGTACTGACGGGTCAGACCTGTAAGATACTGTGGCACAACGGGGGTGAGTTGCCAACTCGTGAGTAGTAAGTAATATCTAATAAGGCTATCGTATATATGCACGCAACCACGTCACAACCTACATATACCAATATGATGCGATGCACCAGTATGTATGCAACATGAATACATAATCAATACGAGACCTGAATATATTTGGTACGAGAAAATCTGTATTCTTATCTTAGTAAAAGTCCTATGAAATAACTGAAGTATCATCCATGAAAACCACAGAAATCCGTGTCAATCATCGACATAAAATATGTATATCTCAATGTCTCAATATCTCAATATCTCAATGTCTCAATATCTCGGACTCCGTCAGCCCGGATCGGCCCATATCATCAATATCACGACCACGGTCGGTATCCTCCGGATATCCGCCGCGCCAGACATCACCGGTAGGTAGTCTGCCCCTGCCAGGCTCATCATCATCCCTACAAAAACACTCTTGCCTCAGGGTACCATACCGGGTCCACCATGTAACCGAAACGGTTCAACATACTCCTCAAATCGGGTTTCGAAAACCAACAGCAATCATGAAAACTCATAGTGGACGACACATACATCAGGAGAAAACCGCAACTTGCATTTTAAAATGATAATAAGTTTATAAAATTCTTGCGGTTTTTCCCAAAATCGAGAAATCTCATAAATACAGAAATTCTTGATAAGAATCACAATATATAAACATGCCGGTAATGATGGAAATCTATGATACAGTAGTATATACCATACGAAATACGGCCAGAAGCTATGCATGAATCATGATGCAATGAGATATGTATATATGACTAACAATCCTACGTATTCATTTTAAAGAAATGAATATACAAGTATAAATCTACGGATCATATATAATGCAAATGCACAGTTACCGATTTTAAACAAATTCTATAGTGTTCGTGACATAGCAATTACCAAAGACATGTGTGTTCGCATGAATAGTGCACTGTTTCCTCCAATCAGAGCAAAGCTCTGTTTAAAATTCAAGTTTTGAAATGAAGCAACGCTTCAGAGGCAGCGTCAAGTACGCTGCGCCCTAAGCAGCGCACCACGTGCAAAGCACGGGTGCGCTAGCGCTAAGTGCGCTGCCCTCTAAGCAGCGCACCACGTGCAAAGCACGGGTGCGCTAGCGCTGAAACCAAAAGCTCTCCACCGTCAGATCAAAGATCCAATAATAATGATAAATCATTAATTAATCAGAATTAAATTCTGTTAAGGAAAGATTCCTCAAAATCTTTCCAAACAAAAAGATTGTGCTCTGTAAATCAGAGCACCGTTGGATCAATGATCCAATGGTGATTAAAAATCACCAAAAGTACAAAATAAATTTTGAATGGAAAGATTTCCCAATATTGTTAAAAACAAGAATATTGCCTTCTGTAAATCAGAAGCCCTTGGATCAAAGATCCAACGGTAGGGAAATTCCCAAATCAATTAGAGAAAAGATCTTCTTAACTGATTGAACAAATCAGCTTTCCCTATAAAAAGGCTCCCAGACTTCAAGTCTAAAAAAAACAGAGAGAAGAGATACAGAAGAAAAATAGAGAGGAACCTCCCCAAAAGTTTTGAGAAAATCTCATAAAAAAGAGCCAAGCTCTCGATAGAAGAACTTCTTTTCTTCAAGGTAAAAGAACAGAGAGATGAAATCATCTCATAATTAAAAAGAATAATTCACTTCTTTCTTCAAGATCATATATCTGCAAGACCAAGGTCTTTTACAAAGAGATCAAAAGATCTCATCATAAAATAAAAAAAAGGATTTACTTCTTTCTCACAGATCATAGATCTATAAGACTAAAGTCTTTCTCAAAGAGATCATGAACATCTCATTATAAAAAAGGGGGGAGAATAATTTAATTCTCTTAAGGATCACAGATCCATAAAGGCAAAGCCTTTCATCAATATAAAAGATTGAAACATCTCCTACAAAATAAGAACTTTTGTTCTTAGGATCTTGAGACAAAGTCTCTTCTAAGGGAGAATTTATTTCCCAGATCATAAAATTGATCAAATGCGCTTCTGCGCTCTTGGACTGGCGCTCAGCGCCAAGCGCACCACGTGTCACTCACGTGTGCGCCGCTCAACAGCTAGCGCTTTGCGCTCATGGACTGGCACTCAGCGCCAAGCGCACCACGTGCTCCTCACGTGTGCGCCATTGAACAAATAGCGCTATGCGCTCATAAATCGGCGCAACGCGCTCACGGACTGACGCAAAGCGCCAAGCGCGCCACGTGTCCCTCACGTGTGCGCTACTCGGCAGAAGCGCACTGCGCTCTTTGATTGGCGTAAAGCACCAAGCGCACCATGTGCTGCGCTGATAGAACATAAATTGTTCTTTAATAAGTCCAGAGCTATGATGAATGCTCAGCATTCAAGAGAAGACAGAAACATTGTCAGAATCCAAATCAATGCTCAGTATTGTTAAAAGGGCCAAGCCCAAATAAATGCTCAACAGCCCAAAATAAATGTTAAACATTTTAACTTGACTGGACTTAGCCCAAGATTGGCCATAAGTTCTCAATTTAGATTAACTGAGCCCATACGCTCATAAATCTTTTGACAGATCTTAGCACCAAATTGGACTACAGATCTTTCAACCAAAATTGGTCCAAGGGTACATCTCTGAACCCCTTTGATATATGTTGTTGTAATCCTTCGACGTCTTCACAGAGGTGACGGATCCCGACAACTATACATTTCATAGACTATGACGTCTTTAAACTAGACTGTGGGGTCCTTAAACCCGCGGACTATGATGTCCTTAATCTCGGACTGTAGGGTCCCTTTAAACCCACGGACTATGATGTCCTTAACCTTGGACTGTGGGGTCCTTAAACCCATGGACTATGATGTTCTTAACCTCGGACTGTGGGGTCCTTAAGCCCATGGACTATGATGTCCTTAACATTGGACCACCATGTCCTTAAACTGGTAATCGATCGCAAAGTCTCTAAACTAGAACAATAGAGTCCAAATGCTCTTTTGTTGGATCTAAATGATCCTGTTAAGTAGATCTTAATCTAAAATTAGACTAACGTATCCTTAACAAATGGTTAAGTTGACCTTAGTCTAAAATCAGACTAACGTGTCCTTAACGATCCCGTTAAGTTGATCTTAGTCTAAAAATTAGACTAACGTATTCTTAACAAACGTTTAAGTTGATTTTAGTCTCAAATGAGACTAACGTATCCTTAAACCCAACCACAAACCCAAATCTAAGAAAATACGGATTTGGACTGATCCACGCCCTATGGGCGACAACATAAATTAGTCTCCGTATACAATCCACGGGCAACCAAAAACAAAACAAACACACACGACACGAAGTGACCATCTAGAGAAGGTGAAAGTAGTTACCGCGATACAGTAGCGTAATTAACTGCAGGGGCTTGCGCCTGCAGGGAAGAGCGTCCCCACAATCAAAAACCCCTCAACGAGGGGGAATCTGATAAAATCTGCTACATCGGCCGCATCCGTTCAAACCTTCGATACATAGTGTCATAAATCAACTTGGAATCTTCGGAGAGGTGGACGGATAGCACCAATTAGCATCTGCCCCCAAATTCAGGCAAAACGAACATACGCGGTCTCGTCTCCGTATTTCGGAGGGGAATATGCACATGCGGCATGAACCAATGGTAATGGTGCAAGTGTCCTATGATGACGTCACACACACATAAGATGGTGCAATGCAATGAGATGCATAACTAGAAAACTATGCATATAATGCAAGTACTATAAATAATACTAAACCATCGGACGCCTCGCACCATCCAGACGATCCCCCCATAGATGTGTACATCTACTCACCGGGACGCCTCGGCTAATCTAATCCGATCTCAGCCATGTCTTTTCCGCACCACATCCGACGGCTCTGCACCCGATCCTAGAATCGTATAAAAGCAATTAAGAGGATAAATAAATGATAGTCGGATACAAACAATACAAGTCAACCACGCGTCCTAACTAGACGCGCGCACACTTGGTGCACAAAACGCGCCCGCGACAACGCCACAAAGCATAACTAGGGTCGCTATACGTGACAACTACCAAGTCTAAAACCAAAATACACCAATCGCGCATCCACAACACACTAAATATTATATGAAATAGGTTATAAATCATCAAAACCTCAAACTCAATTAAAAACTATTTATTCCGAAAACTTAGTAAGCAACCCTTAGCCGTTTTAGCACAAATCTAGATGTTTTAATAATTCTAGTGGCCACAATGATCACTTAATAGCTTAATTAAACCACAAAAACCTTTATTAAAATTTTATCTCACAAATTTATATTAATCCTAAAAACCTAGTTTCCAAAATTATCTAATTTGAACAATTTTAATGTAACAATTTACAAATTAACAACTAGACTAGATTTTGCATGTCTTAGGATGCTAAACTATACATTGCAACCTTAATGATGTGATAAAAACCCTGACTTGAATTCAAATCCTATTCATGAAATTTCAAGTTTGCAATTTGAACCATAATTAAACACCAAATTTAATTAAATTGAAGTAATTAACCAATAATTAACCATTGGGTTATGATTATACCTAAAAAAACATGATATCAATCTTGAATTCTTGGCCTTCCAAATTGCTCTCTTGCTCCAAAATCCATGCTAGTTTTGAACAAAGAATAACGGGTAAAGGTTAAACTAGGGATTAATGATGTTTTGTGTGGATTTTTGATGCATTTTCTTGAAGATTTTTGAAGGGGAATGAAGTGGGGAAGTGGGGGAGCTGCTGTGGAAAAGGGCTCGGCCAAGTGGTAAGGGGGAGAAAGAGAGTGAGATGTGTGTGTGGATATGTGTAGAAGTCTCTCCATCATATCACATATTAATTCCTTTTTTAATTTTTCTTTTCTATTAACTTATTGAAGTGAGAAATGTGATGGAGAAATTGTGAAGAGAGAGGGGGGCTGCTCAAGGGGCTCGGCCAGGACATGTGTGAAAAGGGAGAGAGAAAAGTGTGTGGGTGAGTGTAGAAACTTCACTGATTAATACATCTTTTAACTCATTTAATAATTCATTTTCTTATTTTCTTTATTTTATATTTAAACTTCACTTAGAAAAGTCTAGAACCCTTGAGAAATTTTCCAAAAACAACATGTTACAATTTGAATATTAAGTTTTCATGGTGCACAAATTGTGTAATTAACCCATTCCAATTTGTAATTTACACTAATTTAATGTATAAATGAAAGCTTATAATAATATTAAAAATAATTAATTAAGGAAAAATATTTAAGTAAACCAATAATTTATAAGCGACTAATTAAGTACCAATACTAGCAATTACATAGTTAAAATGGGCGTAGTTAAGTCTATGTTGAAAAATAATTATAGTTAAGTTTTATGGAAAATATGATTTATATTATCGGTTATCGGAAATTTCACCTAAAGGATTTATTTATTTATTTTTAAAACGTTACAATTCTCGCCCCTTAAGAAAATTCGGTCCCCAAATTTAAAATCTAACTACGCGTACCCTCGAAGAGATGGGGATGTTTCTTCCGCATCTCACCCTCAACTTCTCACGTGTCCCTTTTATTTAATCGGGCTACGTAAAAAAAACCATTACTGTCAGTATGTCCTCGGACCTCAGTTTCTTCACCTGCCGATCTAGAATAACTATCGGCTGCTCTGTGAAAGAAAGATTGCGCTCCAGCTGGATTGTCGGATACTGTACCGCGTGAGCGGGGTCAGGAAGGTGCTTGCGGAGCATTGATACATGAAACACGGGGTGAACATCTAGAAAGTCAGGTGGAAGAGCCAAACGATAAACAACTGTGCCGATACGCTCGAGAATCTCGAAATAACTCACATATCTGGAACTAAGCTTCCCTTCCTTTCTGAATCTCAACACGCCTTTCATAGGAGAAACCCTCAAGAAAACATGTTCTATAACGACGAACTCAAGTCTGCGCCGACGTCGGTTTGCATAAGATTGCTGCTTGCTCTGGGCCGCTCTCATCCTATCCCGAATCAACTAAATCTTTTCGGTCGTCTCCTGCACAATCTGTGGCCCCAAATACTGCTCTCACTGAGCTTTGTCCAACAAACGGCGATCGGCATCTCCTCCCATATAACGTCTCGAAGGGTGCCATCTGAATCTCCTTCTATAAGCTGTTATTATAGGAAAACATTATCAAAGGTAAATGATGATCCCAACTGCCACTAAAAACTAGAACGCAAGCTCGGAGCATATCCTTAAGAATTTGAATGGTGCGCTCTGATTGACCGTCGGTCCGCGGATAGAAAACTTTACTGAAACTCAATTGGTGTCCAAAGTCTCCTGAAGTTTCTACAATAGTCGGCTGGTGAACTCGGTGCCTCTGTCGGACATAAAACAAGTCGGAACTCCATGTAGTCGCACCATCTTGTCAACATATATCTGAGCATACTAAACGAATACGAAAATGGTCTTGACTGGCAGAAAATGAGCTGCTTTCCATCAATCGGTCTACGATCTCCCAAATGGAGTCATACTCTTGACGGGTCCCAGGTAGACCCCTGATGCTTGGCCTTGACTTGCTGGCAAGTCAGCATCCCGAAACAAATCTATGATATCTCTCTTCATCCCTTCACACTAGTAGACATCTCTTAAGTCATGACACATCTTGGTGGAAACTGGATAAACACTATATATTGACTGGTATGCTACCTCTAAAATCTCGCGTCTCGGTCTCTCGGAATCTGGCACACACAGTCGAGTCCCAAATCGTAGTACTCCCTAATCATCAATCATGAACTGTGAATCTCCTCCCTGTAGAACTTTCTCCATGATCTCTGACCAACGAACGTCATCAGACCATGCTTCACGGATATGGTCAAATCACTGTGGATGTGTACGGACACGGGCAAGTTGTCCCCCGGTCGACGTAACTCAAACTTTACTCGGCCGTCACAAAGAATCTGCTAATCTGCCGTCGACTGTCTCTGAACCGTGCTCAAATAACAAAAGCTACCTCCGGGCCTCCAACTCAAAGCATCTGCCACAACATCCGTCTTGCCCGGACGATAAGGAATCTCACAGTCACAGTCTTTCACTAGCTCCATTCATCGGCGCTGTCTTAAATTTAGATCTCGATACTGAAAGATATACTTTAAGTTTCTTGTGGTCTATAAATATCTGGCATGACACGTCTCCAAATCTTAAGTGTAAAAAAATCACTGCAGCCATCTTTAAATCATGCGTGGAATAGTTCTACTCGTGCTTTTTCAACTACCGAGAAGTATCGAAATAACCAACAAAACCGTCTGATCCTGAAGGCAAAAATAATATTGGCGCCGTAGCCAAACGAGTCTTCGGCTACAGAAAGCTCTACTCGCATACCTCGGTCCAAAAAAAAAGAACTCCTTTCCGGTCAACCCGGTCAACGTTGTAGCTATATGAGAAAAATACTGTACGAAACATCGATAGAATTCGGCCAACCCAAAAATGCTGCGAACCTCCGTCCCTGATACAGGTCTGGGCCAGTGCTGAACGGCCTCGATCTTCTTTGGTTCCATACTTACCATCTCTCGTAACGTGATCTAAGAAATCAACACTATCCAACCCGAATACACACTTGGATAATGTAGCGAATAGCTGGTGCCCCCTCAAGGTCTACAACAAAATCCTCAAATGTTACCCAGGCTCCCCTCGGCTCCAAAAGTGTACTAAAATGTCATCAACGAACGTGATAACAACTGATCAAGAAACTGCCTGAATATAGGGTTCATCAAGTCCATAAACGCTGCTGGGGTATTGGTGAGCTCGGACGACATCACCAAGACTCATAACGCCCGTAACGTGTGCGAAAAACAGTCCTTGGAATATTATCCTTCCGAACCCGCAACTGATAGTAACCTGATCGCAAGTCAATTTTTGAGAAATTTCCCGCACTCTAGAGCTAATCAAATAAATCGTCGATTCGACGTAAAGGATATTTATTCCGCACAGTAACCCGATTCAACTGACGATAATCGATGCACCAACATAAACTGTCGTCTTTCTTCCTGATGCACAAGACAAGAGTTCCCCAAGGTGATGCACTCGGTCGAACAAGCTCTTTATTCAAAAAATCTTACGACTGATCCTTCAGTTCCTTAAGCTCCGCCGGGTCCATTCGATATGGTGGTATAGAAAAGGCTCCATGCCGGGAATCAAATCAAAGCAGAACTCAATATCGTGCTCTGGCGACAAACCAAGTAATTTGTCAGGAAAATCATCTTGAAATTCTCTCACAATCGGAACCTGCTCCAACAGAACCTCTGCGGCACTTAACATCATAAACATACACCAAGAATCCCTGACATCCTTTCCTCAGGAGCTGACTAACGTGAACAGAAGAAATCAAATCAAGAAGGATGGCGCTAAGGTCTCCCTGAATAACAAGAACTGGCTCACTTGGAAAGCTAAGTCTAACTGCCTTCTTACAGCAGTCCACGAATGCATAACGCGTGGCTAACCAATCCATGCTCAGAAGAACGTCAAGGTCTAACATATCGAGAATAATCAAATTGACATAAGAATCTCTATCTCCGATACGAACAACAAACATGAATGAAAACATTTCGAGCGACAAAAGATAAGCCTACGGAAGAAATCACAACAAGCGGCTGATTTAGTAAGGACCACTATCGGCTAAATTTCGATACAAAATATGTGGATACCATTTCAAACGACACCAGAAAGATTATCCGTCACAACGGCGTCTGTCTAACCGTCTCTGAGCTGACATACCGGTACAATTCCACTTCGATCCAGAAACGATTGAAATCTCAGAAATGGGCTCCTCCAACAGTAAGGTTGCGTTCATAGCAGCGGCGTAAGTGTCAAAATGCTGGGCACCAATAATCAGAAATAACCGCATGTCCAATCTCCACAAGAACCTCTTTATCTGTTTCTCTTCAGTGTCTACCAGATAAGGAGTATATCGAACCACTAAGTAAACTGAATGTCTTACTCGGACACGGTCATCCCTGAAGTCTTGCGCAAAGACTCAAGACTACGAGTTCGGGCATCTCAAACGCTCTCCGGAAGGAAACGAGCAATAATACAGTTGTGAACTCATCCCAAGTCATAGGAAGTAGACCTGTAGCTTGGCCTCTCTCAACCGACTCACATCACATCTGTGCAAGACCCTCTAGATGAAAACTCGCAAGCTCAACCCATATCTCGTCAGAACATCTCTGTGAACGACCAATCCTAACCATCCTGTCGACGAATGTCTGTGGATCCTCCGCTATATCTGTGCCTATAAAAACTAGAGGCTTCAGCCTAAAAAACTCCAGTAAGGATACGAAAAAATCTCGGTAACAACAGAAATAGCTTCCTGAGCAGCAGGTACGATCACAGTCCCCGCAGTAGGAGGGACATCATCGGCTCTCAGGGCTCGGCTAACCCCAACTAAAAATCCAACCATCTGATACAAGTCCTGAATACTCGACTCCAGCCTAGCCATCCGTCCTGGAAAAGGCGGACCACTCTGTCCCTGAGGAGTAGGCGTACCTCCCTAATCGGTCATTGTCTCAAACGAGCCTACTCTAATCTCGTCCCCGGTGGCAGCCCTCTGTCCCTCGTAGTCTCCGGCAGCATAGTGGCTGGAACAAGAAACAGGATTGATAGGAACATCGCGATCGAATCAAAGGATTTCCGGAATCAAGAAGGGAAATAAAAGCAAATATATATCCTGAGATCACTTAGGCGGAGTACCGTATCGTAAGTATGCCGCGGAACATACACACGCTACATCACTCTGCTTAAGTCACCTACTCCATCTACCAAGGGTCATCCTACACTCAAAAAGGTAAAACCCTACACTCTGATACCAACTTTGCCACCACCCAAAGGTACGGAACGTGACTGGCACTTAAATTACGAAACGTCTCAAAGCGTACGTAATCTAAGTAAGCCAAAACCCAGAAAATCTAAACCGTTTAAGAAATAGAGTGAAGGAAAACTTATTTAAAGAAAGCAACTTAAACAAAATAAGTCACATTAAACATTTTAAAAACATCAAAATTTCCTGAAAATTTCGGCAGAGTCTCCTTTGTAAATACAGGCCCCGAAACGGGTACAAAACAAGAAAATACATACAAATGAATAAAGGCATCCCCAAGCAGGAGCTAGCTCTTCGCCCAAGGCGGAATCACAACCACATGCAATGAATATATCATAATAATGCGAAATAAGTATAAAAGCATGAAAGTAAGAAAACAACTCGTCGGCTCAAGTGAGCATCAACACCAGAAATAGAATACATACAAATCTCACAAGCTCACCATTTAAGTCCAATGTACGAAGGGTAGATGGAGTATACTAGATACAAATAAAATACACGGTGGGAGCAAAGAAAATCCTCCAAAAACCCACCTATGAGCAAGCTGCAAGCCGAAGCAAAGGAAGCAGAATAAGAGCACACCCGCCGCTACTGTGCTGACGGGTCAGACCTGCAAGATACTGTGGCACAATGGGGGTGAGTTGCCAACTCGTGAGTAGTAAGTAATATCTAATAAGGCTATCGTACGTATGCACGCAACCACGTCACAACCTACATATACCGATATGATGCGATGCACCAGTATGTATGCAACATGAATGCATAATCAACACGAGACCTGAATATATTTGGTACGAGAAAATCTGTATTCTTATCTTAGTAAAAGTCCTGTGAAATAACTGAAGTATCATCCATGAAAACTACAGATATCCGTCTCAAGTATCGACACAAAATATGTATATCTCAATGTCTCAATATCTCAATGTCTCAATATCTCAATGTCTCGGGCTCCGTTAGTCCGGATAGGCCCATATCATCAATCTCACAACCACGATCGGTAACCTCCGGATATCCTCCGCGCCAGACATCACCAGTAGATAGTCTGCTCCTGCCAGGCTCATCGTCATCCCCACAAAAACACTCTCGCCCCGGGGTACCATACCGGGCCCACCATATACTCGAAACGGTTCATCCTACTCCTCGAATCGGATCTCAAAAAATAACAACAATTAAGAAAACTCATGGTGGACGACACATACATCATGAGAAAACCGCAACTTGCATTTTAAAATGATAATAAGTTTATAAAATTCTTGCGGTTTTCCCCAAAATCCATAAATCTCATAAATAATAAAATTCTCGAGAAGAATCACAATATATAAATATGCCGGTGATGATGGAAATCTATGATACGGTAGTATATACCATACGAAATACGGCCAAAAGATATGCATGAATCATGATGCAATGAGGTATGTATATATGACTAACAACTCTACATATCCATTTTAAAGAAATAAATATACAAGTATAAATCTACGGATCATGTATGATGCAAATGCACAGTTACCGATTTTAAACAAGTTCTATAGTGTTCGTGACATAGCAATTACCAAAGGCGTGTGTGTTCGCATGAATAGTGCACGTGCGGCATGAACCAATGGTAATGGTGTAAGTGTCCTATGATGATGTTACACACGCACGCACACGCACACACACACACACACATAAGATGGTACAATGCAATGAGATGCATAACTAGGAAACTACGCATATAATGCAAGTACTACAAAAAATACTAAACCATCGGGTGCCTCGCACCATCTAGACGATCCCCCCATAGATGTGTACATCTACTCACCTGAACGTCTCGGCTAATCTGATCCGATCTCAGCCATGTCTTTTCCGCGCCACATCCGATGTCTCTGCACCCGATCCTAGAATCGCACACAAGCAATTAAGAGGATAAATAAATGATAGTCGGATACAAACGATACAAGTCAACCACGCGCCCTAACTAGACACGCACACACTTGGTGCACAAAACGCGCTCGCGACAACGCCATAAACAATAACTAGGGTCGCTATACGTGACAACTACCAAGCCAAGAACCCAAATACACCAATCGCGCATCCACAACACACTAAATATTATATGAAATAGGTTATAAATTATCAAAACCTCAAACTCAATTAAAAGCTATTTATTTCGAAAACCTAGTAAGCAACCTTTAACCGTTTTAACACAAATCTAGATGTTTTAACAATTCTAGTTGCCACAATGATCACTTAATAGCTTAATTAAACTACACAAACCTTTACTAAAATTTTATGTCACCAATTTATATTAATCCTAAAAACCTAGTTTGCAAAATTATCTAATTTGAACAATTTTAAAGTAACAATTTACAAATGAACAACTAGACTAGATTTTGTATGTCTTAGGATGTTAAACTATACATTGCAACCTTAATGATGTGATAAAAACCCTGACTTGAATTCAAACCCTATTATTGAAATTTCAAGTTTGCAATTTGAACCATAATTAAACACCAAATTTAATTAAATTGAAGTAATTAACCAACAATTAACCATTGGGTTAGGATTATACCTCAACAAATATGAGATCAAACTTAAATTCTTGGCCTTTCAGATTACTCTCTTGCTCCAAAATCCATCCTAGTTTTGAACAAAGAATAATGGGTAAAAGTTAAACTAGAGATTAATGATGTTTTGTGTGGATTTTTGATGCATTTTCTTGATGATTTTTGATGGGGAATGAAGTAGGGAAGTGAGGGAGCTGCTGTGGAAAGGGGCTCGGCCAAGTGGTAAGGGGGAGAAAGAGAGTGAGGTGTGTGTGTGGATATGTTTAGAAGTCTCTCCATCATATCACATATTAATTCCTTTTTTAATTTTTCTTTTCTATTAACTTATTGAAGTGAGAAATGTGATGGAGAAATTGTGAAGAGAGAGGGGGGCTGCTCAAGGGGCTCGGCCAGGACATGTGGGAAAAGAGAGAGAGAGAGAGAGAGAGAAAAGTGTGTGGGTGAGTGTAGAAGCTTCACTAATTAATACATATTTTAACTCATTTGATAATTCCTTTTCTTATTTTCTAGTAAAACTTCACTTAGAAAAGTCTAGAACCCTTGAGAAATTTTTCAAAAACAACATGTTACAATTTGAATATTAAGTTGTCATGGTGCACATATTGTGTAATTAACCCATTCCAATTTGTAATTTACACTAATTTAATGTATAAATGAATGCTTATAATAATATTTAAAATAATTAATTAAAGAAAAATATTTAAGTAAACCAATAATTTATAAGCGACTAATTAAGTACCAATACTAGCAATTACATAGTTAAAATAGGCGTACTTAAGTTTATGTTGAAAAATAATTATAGTTAAGTTTTATGGAAAATATGATTTATATTACCGGTTATCGGAAATTTCACCTAAAGGATTTATTTATTTATTTTTAAAACGTTACACTTGTTGCTCCCCACCGCCTTCGACAACCGGAGGTCGGCACGCCTCGCTCATTCCTTCGCCACCTCGTTCTCCCTCCACAGGGTGTTCACCGTCTTCTTCAGGGTGGCAACAAGCACCCTGGAATCTTCCAATTTAGCCTCGGCGACTCAGACGGCCTCTCGGAAGCTGGCGATCTCCCGATCCCCGGCCGCCACCTGGTCTTCGAGGGCGGCGACCCTCTCCTTCGTCGCTTGGAGATCCAGCCTCGGGCTCTTCTCCCGCGAGGAGGACTCGCCCGCGATCTGCATCGCCGGGGAAATTTCCCCGTCCTCCATGTTGACAACGAGGGCGCAACGCTGGAGGACTTGAAGAAAACAAAGGAGGGGTTAAAAAGAAAAGGGGGCACCCAATCTTGCGAACAAAAAGTACTGAATAAAAACCCAAGTGAGGTGCGAACACTGACATGCATGGCCTCCTGGGCTATGGCCGCCATTTGGGCCCTGAGGGTCTCCCGAGGGATTCTGCCCCCGGCCGACCTTTTCATCTCCGAGAGCAGGCTATCAGCGACAGAAAGCCCCGAGGGAACCTTGAAGCAAAGCTCCCCTTCATCCACGATGATCGGAGAAGCTGGGGTACGGGGCACCGTCATATGGTACCTCTTGAGGAGAGACGCAGGAGAATCGGTCTCGCCTCCCACCTCCAAAACCCAGGGCTCCTACTCCCGAGCGCGTTTTCGGCTCGGCGCATGGCTGGACTCAGGGGCCCGAGGCGCGCTCGAGCACCTGGCCGGAGCGGCCGCAGGTGGAGCCGGACTTGACGACGGGCGGGAGGGGCCGGCACCTTCGTCCTCCCTCCCTTTCTTCTGTTCGACCACGGCTACCCGAAATTTAGCTCGGTCCATCGGTTCTGCAAGAAAGCGAGAATACAAAGAAGGAGTTAGCAATGCCAGAAAAAGCGGAAGAATACACAGGTCTAAACAGGCCGTCTGAAAACTCTTAATTTACCCACAAACTGAGTGGGGCTGAGCCCGGCCCAACTGAGGGCCTGCTCAAACAGCAACACATCAGCCCGGGAGACGGGCTCCCACTCCGACATCGCCAGCGCATCGCGATCATTCGACCGCCTGACCCGCGGGCAGTTGGCCATGTGCTACTGGATGGGCACATGCCAATCCTCACCCACTGGTGGCCTGACAAACAAAAACTTCTCCTTCCACTCGTGAATAGAAGAAGGGACTGCGACGACCCCCGACCCTGCCGCACCTCCCCGGTGCTTTCTAAAAGTAATATATACGCAACTCGGCTCGTCCTTGCGAGTGCCGGGATGGTTTTTGTAGCAGAGAGATGAGAGGAGAAGGTTCAGACTGAAAAGGATCTCCCGCAATTTCAACCGGACCAGGAACCCGAGGAGAATCCTCCAGGAGTTCGGCACTAACTGGCCCGAAGCTAACTGAAAACAATGCAACGCCGCACTCACCTCGGGAGAGAAGGGCATGCGCATTTCGGCCCAAAAAGCCTCTAAGTACAAGGCAATCTTCTTGCCCTGTACCTGATCTTCCCTCTCTCCCTCCCCGGCCAAACGAAGCGAGTAGCCAGGGGGAATATGGAAGCAAGCCCGAATTGTGGTGAGCTCATCCACATGCCTCACAAGGGAAGCTACGCCGCGGACACTCCTAGCACTCGCTTTGGGGACCGTCCCCGCCGCACGACCTCGGGAAGCGCGACTAACCCTAACCTCCCGGGAAGATTCCGACCCGGACGAAGAGGAGGAAGCAACAGAAGACTCCCTAGACTCTACCCGAACTATTTCTATGGACTCCTCAGAAGAACACATCTAACCTGATCAAGGAAAGGGGTCCACCGAAGAAAGAACGCAGGAAATCCGACCTAGAGGAAAGAGCGCCGAGCCAACACACGGAGGGAAGAGGAAGTTATAGTGAAGTGTGGAAACTCAGGGTATCCCATCTCTATTTATAGCAATCGGCGAACACATCCAGCGGCGCCGAGCGTCTCCCGCCAAAATGACATTTCGCACTCAACGGCCATCAACGCTCCACCTTTCCCACGCGCATTGGGCGCGTCCCATCGGGCGTGAGAACACCGGCGGCCCGTCACGTCAGCCAACCAGCGTCAGACACGTGACCTGGTGCTCCAACGAACGTACGCCCGAATCGGAGCTTCCTCTTTAATGCGAGATCTCTTCCTTGATCCCCTGACGTCATCAAATAAAAACTTAGCCCGGGTGACCGGTTATACCACTCTCGACCCGACCCATAAATAGGTTAGGATGAGAGTGGGGGGCTAATGATGATGCTCGATACTGAGCACTCCCCATGATCATGACACGTGGCAGATGATGTGTCTCAAGGATTATGGGAAAGGAGCAGGAACGGTACATTGGAAGCATGCCCCGGGCCTTCGACCCGAGGATGTTCCTGACCTTCAGTGGCCTTCCCGACCACTCCTGTGCCCGCCTTACAAACAACCATTGGCTCGCCTCCGAGCCCTCTCCACATGCTGAGTTCCCTCAGCCCCCCTAGCTCACCCCCGAGCTATCGCATGAACCAAGCCTGCTCGGCCTCCCGCTCGTCTCCGAGCCTCCCGCTGAGCTTATCTTCCTCGGTCTCGTCGACTGACCCACAGCACAGGCCACAGGCGTCTCCGCCACGGCTCTGCGAATCTCGCCTGATGCGAGATATCCGCCGCCCACGATCCTGCGTTCCACACCATAGCGTTCCCCCATTAACGAGCATATCACGTCATTAATGGGAAATCCTGCCTTTCACGCAGGCGTAACGTCAGAGGCGTAACGGCCAGCATGAATCTCGCACCCACCAGCCCACGACTGCCACTATATATACCCCTCTCTCAGACGACTCAGGTAACACAACCTTACCCCAATAGGCCGTTACTCTGCCCAAATACTTCGACTAACTTAATCGTCGGAGGGTCCACGGTGGTACAACCACCCCGAGACTTTCTTGCAGGTAGCTCGGCTTCATTCTTAAATCAAGCCCATTGAGATCCACACATATCAAGAGACAACTCTCAGATCCAATCTCAGTCACTCATCATCACTCGTTGCGGATCAACGGTAGACAACATCTGAAGGAGATCCAGAGCGCCATCACAAGCTCTTTAATAATTCAATTTTTCTTTTACCGTCTCTTCATCCATCTCCTCTCTTCTTTTGCTCTATGTTTCTCCCTTTAATCGCTTCCTATGGAGAATAAAACTTTTCAAATTAAATTGATATAGTGTTCATAAGTCAACTGGGATATTCAATCCTATCTCAAAGCAAAACCATTAAATTGGGGTATGATGTTTCATTCCTTGTTTAACCAAACTTAAATATTTTTCTTAAGCCATATATTTAGACTTTAATATGGAATGCTGTTTGATCTTAGGGTTCCATAAATAGTAGAGAATATGATTAAATTTTCATCAAATCGTTGAAGGAAACATATGCACATCTATGGCGAAAATGCATGTATCAATTTCCTATAAATCGGATTTTTATTTAAAATTAAATACATACCTTTTCCGTAATTCGATCACATTGATGAAAAAATTTTAAGGTAGCCTCCACAAACGCAAAGGCCTCCAATTGAAATCCACCAAACCTTGTAGAAAATTAACATGCTCATGGATTGATAGGCATCCAAATACCAAGAGGAAAATTCATTATTAAAATTCTTAAGTTCATATCAAACCATTGTCTCTTTTATATAGGGTTGTGGTACGATACCTCATGCTAAATATCCGATGTGAGACTAAAAACCCACATGTTAATAGCATAACAATTATATTATTAATAATACTCCTCTTTAATTTTGTCACGCCCCGCTTCCCAAAATACGGAAAACGAGGGATGATTAGGCCAGCCATGTTCCTACGGTCAAGAAATAATCCCGCCGTAGTCACACTTCGGCTTCTAGGATTACATGGTGATCAGTAAACAAAGCACAGAAGTAAAGGAAATACATCACTAAATTATTACATCAACTTTCATGTTCACAATTTACAAATAAACAAGAAAAGAGCTACTAACCAAGTTCGAATACAAGGTCTCTTTAGGGAAAGCAGAAAAGAAGAAAGAGGTAATCTCAACTAGATCTCCGCAAGCTCGAAGGGTAAATCCGACTCCTGCGCTGGTTCTTCCTCGAGGTCTGAGCATGCATACTCAGGTCGTCAGAGCGACGTAATAGCAATATTATAATAATGACATGAAACAGGCAAATAAGGTAATAACAGTGGAAGTAAAATGCAGATAATCACTATGTCATTAAATGATGCAAAATATGATCTGTGTCCCTATCAGTCTCTAAGTCATGTTTGAAATCGAGTTGTGGAAAGGAGGATCATGTTTAACGGGAGTCTCGTACATACCCGAGACAACAGCCCACACACCCGGGACATAACCCTGTCAGCCGGATCGCTAGATCCTACCTAATATATATAAGAGTCGCTGTTCGAATGATCATCCTCTAAAACACGGTCCTAGCTGAATACGATACTCTTTCCACTTCGATTTTCTCTTTTTCCCTAGGTTTACAGTATTGATGATTATGATTTAGTCGTGTACAAGTATGCACCAATAACACAGTTTTGTCACTGTTCACTGTATTAATCACTGTCACGAATCATTCAATTTTCCATTGGCGTACTTGACACTCCTAAACCAATATCATTCACGCATGATAATACGTTGTACACTGAATAATAACACGCACTATCACTATGTGTATGGCAGTTGGGTAAGGTATGCACATTTATGCAGTTAACAAGTCATGTGTAATATGAACTAGTATGCATCTCATGACCTTATAAAAATTTCAGTAAATCATATGTTCTGAATTCAATGAAACAATACAAATACGGTAACAAGTATACTCTGTTGGAAATTCATCAAAATTTGTTTCAGTGCAATCGGATTTCGGGTTTTCAAGTTACAGCCGTTTCAAGTTAAGTGCTCGCTGCAGGAAATTCAGTTTCTGAACTGAACGTCCGTTTCGCGGCACAATTTTCACCCAGTTGGGACCAGAATTTAGCAACTCTACAGTTGGATGAAATTTAGGTTTTTCAATAAGGTTTCTAAATCACCATACGGATTCTCAATCGCGTCTCTACATCAGAAGTTATAAACTGCTCAACACTAGGGTATCAGTTCTGTTTCTGTTTGGGACTGCTATACGTCCCGTTCTTTTAAATTGCAGTTTAAATAGTAAACGACAATAAAAAGGGGTGAAATCACTTGAGTTATTTAGCTAACAGTTTCATATTCAATAAAGTATAGGGTTCCGCAACATACAAGTTCAGGCAGCAATGTAGTAAACATTACAAGATAGAAATCAACAGCCAGAGCTGCTCTGGACTGCAGTCCAGAGCCGCTCTCCGAATCAGTTCTTGTCATATTTTCAGTATAGAAACAATTAAAAACATTTATAGGGTTCCATGTCGTCGAGTCGTCTTCGATTTGAGCCCTCGAACTCATCATTTCAATGTGTACACAATTAATTAAGATTTTAACAAGTTTCAGACGCGGGAAATATTCAGTTTTAACGGGTGTAGTTGGGGGTGATCGTTCAAGCAAGTAACGATTTTATTTTCCAGTCAAATTTCACCACAATGTTCATTGCCACATGGGCCAGAATATAATTTCAAGTTCCGTCAGTTTAATGGAGAGTTTTCATTTGGGTTTTGCATCAAGCACTTGTGTCATATAGGTTTTCACGAATCGTAAACATGGAATTTCTAGTATTTTGATTTGTAACGGAAATAATCTAGCATGTAGCAAGTAGGGTACTTACCTGGAGACGCTTTGGCGATGCACAGCAGCGGCAATGGCATGAACGCGGGACGAACGGCACGGTTTGGATTCACGGTCTCGGCTCGCGTTTCGGGTTCGTCGTCGGAGTCGCCCGGGGTTGGCTCGCGATCACTAGAAGCGGAGTGTGGTCCAGTGGATCCCACGTGAGTGCGTTGGGGTCGACGGTGGTCGGTGGTGGTCTCTCCGGCGATGGGCACAGCGAGGAGTTTGGTGTGGGTTTGGAGAGAGAGAGGGAGCAATGGGGGCTCGGGTTTGGAAGAGGTGATGCTGAAGATGTAGGGGAGTCGACGAGGTGGTTCAGGGGCTCGTCGGCGGGGAGCTTAAGCCGTGGTGCGGTGGTGGCCGAGGTGGTGCGGTGAGGGTTGAGTTGGAGAATAGAGCTCGGTTGGTGGAGGAGGAGGGGAGGTGAAGTGGGGGTTCAAATTCCGAGGAGAAGAGAGCGAGGGAGGAAACAATGGTGGTCGTAATCGTCGTCGTCGGGGTTCAGGATGATGGGGTTCAAAGCTCGGTGAGGCAGGGGGTTTGAGAGAGAGACCGAGAGTGAGCAGAACGAGAGATCGACAGTGTGAGGAGAAGGGAGTTAGATACAAGGAGAGGTTGAGGAGCTCGAGGGGGTGCGCGGTCGTGGTCGGCGAGCGCGGGGACGTGGGGCGGTGAGGCGACGTGGGTGCGCGATGTGGGAAGTGAAGGAAAACGAGCGGGAAATATAAAACGAGTGGGGAAGAAGAGAAATGGAGTGGGTCGGGTCGAGTGTGGGAAGTTGGACTGGGCCGGCGGAGAAAGGAATTTGTTTAATTAATATTTTGGTTTGGTCCGGGGATTAAATATATATATAGTTTTGGTTTTAGGCTTTGATTCTAAAAATGGGTAGAAAAATAAATACGAAGTGTTTACCCCAATGAGAGCAAAGCTCTGTTCAAATTCCAAGGCGGGAAACGAAGCAACGCTTCTGTTTCCCCCAATCAGAGCAAAGCTCTGTATTGAAAATTAAAATTAAAATAAATGAAGCAACGCTTCAGATCCCCTGCGCTGCGCGCAGAACGCCACGTGTCAAAATTAGACACGCCAGTGCAGAGAGCGCAGCGCCCAAAGAAGCGCACTCAATCAAGAGCAAGGCTCTATTAAATGAAGCAACGCTTCAGCTGACTTGCGCTCTGCGCTGCGCGCCACGTGGCACCACAGCTGACTTGCGCTCTGCGCTGCGCGCCACGTGGCAGCGCAGTTGCGCTGCGCTCTGCGCTGCGCGCCACGTGTCAAGCGCAGTTGCGCTGCACTCTACGCTGCGCGACACGTGTCAAGCATAGGTGCGCTTGCACCAAACAGAAAAATTCTGGAAAAATCTTTCTCAATCTTGTTAAAAATAAGAAGATTGTCTTCTGTAAAACAGAAGCCCTTGGATCAAAGATCCAACGGTAGGGAAAAATCCCCAAATCACTCAGAGAAAGATCTATTTAACTAATTTAACAAACCAAATGGCACTATAAAAAGGCCCCTAGACCCCAACTCAAAAAAAAGAACACAGAGAGAACTCCTCTAAAGAAAATTTTTAGAAGAACTCAAACAGAGAAAAAGGTAAACCCTTTGAATAAAAAAGAAGAATTTCTTCTGAAAAGATCATTGATCTAAGAACAAGATCAAGGATCTTCAATAAAAAAATATAATAAACAACAAAGGCATTGCCTTTTGATGAACCACTGGTTCTTTGAAAACAAGAAAATTTGTTTTCTTTTATCTAAAATTGATCAAAATAAGAAAACGGTGCCCTGCACTTATAAATCTGCACTGTTGCGCTTCTGGGTTGGCGCGAGCCACCAGGGATCGCCATGTGTCAGCTCCAGAGTGATCTGCGCTATGCGCTGTTAAAATAGAGCACTGCTCTCATGAATTGGCGCAACCCACCAGAGCGCGCCACGTGTCACAAGCGCAACAGCGCAGCGCACTGACACAGCGCACTGCGCTTGCGCTCACCAGAGCGTGACACGTGTCACCTCCATATGGACTTGCGCCTTGCGCTCCTCAATCAGCGCAAAGCGCCTGACAAGCCATGTGGCACTCTGTCAGACTAATTAATGCAATGCATTATTAAGGGCAGAGCCCAATAAAGAAAGGTCTATCAGACCAAACAAAGTGCTATGCACTCTTAAAAGGGATAAAGCCCAAACAAAGGTCTGTCGGGCTCAAAATAGATGCTATGCATCATTTAAAAAGGGCATAGCCCAATAAAAAGGGGGGGCCTAATAGGCCAGACAAAATGTACTGCACTATTGAACAAAGGGATAAAGCCCAAGCCAAGGTCCAACAGGCCAACCACAAATAAAAACGTTGAACATTTTCAACTGGACTTAGCCCAATTAAGGCCGTAAGTCCTCAAATTAAATTGACTGAGCACGGCTGCTCTCTTAAACCAATTTACATCCGGTTCAAGGGTACATCTCTAAACTCCTCTGATATCTGTCGTTGTAATCCTTCAACGTTGTCAGAGAGGTGACGGGTCCCGAAGGCCATACATTCAATAGACCACTATATCCCTAAACTGGAACAATAGAGCTCCAAAGGCTCTTTTGTCGGATCTAAACGATCCCGTTTAAGTTGATCTTAGCTTCAAATATGGCTAACGTATCCTTAAACTTTCAAACAAACTTTAGTCCCAAATTGGACTATAGATCTCTTAACCAACTTTGGTTCAAGCGTACATCTCTGAACTCCTCTGATATCTGTCGTTGTAATCCTTCAACGTCGTCAGAGAGGTGACGGGTCCCAACGGCCATACATTCAATGGACCACCATGTCCCTAAACTGGAAATGGATCTAAATGATCCTTTTAAGTTGATCTTAGCCCGGAAATTAGGCTAACGTATTCTTAACAAACGTTTAAGTTGATCTTAGCCTCAAATATGGCTAACGTATCCTTAAACCAAAACCCCAAACCCAAATCTAAGATAATACGGATTTGGACTAATCCACGTCCTACGGGCGACGACATAAATTAGTCTCCGTATACAATCCACGGGCAACCACAAACAAAACAAACACCCACGACATGAAGTGAAATTCTGGAGAAGGAGAAAGTTGTTACCGCGATGCGGTAGCGTAATTAACTGCAGGGGCTTGCACCTGCAGGGAAGAGCGTCCCCAAAATCAAAAACCCCTCAAACGAGGGGGAATCTGACGAAGTCTGCTACATCGGCCGCATCCGTCTAAACCTCCGATACACGGTGCCATAAATCAACTTGGCATATTCGGAGAGGTGGACAGATAAAACCAAATAGCATCTGCCCTGAATCTCAGGCAAGACGTCCCCACGTAGTCTTGGCCGTCTTTCGGAGGGGAACAGATTCTGGCACGCCCGGTGGGACCTTTTCCTCTTTCCACTCCACACTTCGTGTGTCGTCTTCTCGAACGAATCGCAGTTTGTTAATGGTTGCCTTTGGGTTTCAAGTTACTCAGATTTGGTCTTTTGCCTAGCGCAGAAATCAAGCATCAATGGCCTCTAACTGCTCGAATTGCTCGAAGTGCCAATGCAACCGACGCTCTACCTCACCTGGAGGTGTAGCATATAGGCCTCAAGCGGCCTCCATCCTGGCCATGCCGGCAGAACAGATGACCCAGGCCACCACTGGCCTATTTTTCGGGACCATGATCCCGCCGGCAAGCTTCACCATGCCAATGCCCGCACCAGAAGCGAACAAGAAGTCGGTTTTCGATCGGCTCACTGCTATAACGGCCCCTGCCAATGGGTCGTCCAATATCAAATCAACAGCCTCTGTCTTTGCCAGGCTGGATCAGAACTCTGATCGGCCCGCCATGAAGCCCATGAACTCTAAAGTGGCCGTCCCGAGGAAGGCAACAACCGCTGCTCCAGAAGTCGTCAAGGCAGCTTCTCCTGTCAAAGAGTCAGTCTTTTCCAGGCTGTCTATTCCGGCTCCTGCCCCTGCTCGAGGATCTGTCTTTGACAGATTGAATATCGACACTCAAAAGACAACATCAGTCTTTAAGAGGCTGACACCGGCAGCACCTCATTCAGACAGGGGGCAAAAAGAAGCTGTCTCTATCGCTGAGCCAGTCCCAACGGCTCGTCATGCTCGACGTCGCCATTGGCGACGAGTAAGGAAGGCCGGGGGCAACTCCCCTTCAGGGCTAACTCCACCTGCTCCAGTGGTGGAAGTTAATGCCGCTGTTCTAACTGGGAACAGGTTTGAACCACTAAGGAGAGTGCGTAAGAACTCTCCGACCGCCACACTGAAAAGATCTCTTCCACCTGCAGAGAGAGTTACGGAAATTAAGCTGGAGCAGCCCCCTCAGCGGCTATCCTCCAAAATTTATAAAGTTTTGCGAAGGGTTCAAGACTCCGTAATTGACCCAGATCATTCTTGTCAACAGAAAAAGGCGAAGGTGCAAGAAGAAAAGGACCGTCCTATTAAACAGCAAAGGACAACAACCGCCAGGGTGCCCACTACAACGGCCCCTTCAACTTCAACGGCCCACAAAAGAAGAAGGCCGAAGAAAATCCCCGCGCCCGTGGCAAATGCCAAAGGCGGTGAACCTAAACGCCCTAAGTCCGGGGGCATAATAGTTCATACAGTATACATGGCGTCGGGAAAAGAGGACAGCCGTGCATCTACAGGTCATAGACCGCTTACACAGTCAGTGACCAAAGCTCAGGAGCAACAGCAAAAGCTCCAGAAAATGATGAACGCGATGGCTGCACTCACTGGGCCAAAAGAAAGTCCCGAAGCGTCCTCGGATGAACGCCAGGAGCAAGAAACTGACTCTAAATTCCTTCGCCGGCTATTGGAGAAGAAGGATAAAGAGGCTGCTGAACAAGCAGCCAACATAAAGCGAATGGCCCTCCTGTTCCAGGACATGGTGGGAATGATGATCCAACAAGATCCTCCGGCTGAAGATCCCCCGATCGTCCTTGAAGACAATAGGGGAGAAACGTCAAATCCTCCACTAGCTCTGTCAACAGCCAAGGAGGAGGCAATCTCCAAGGCTGACCTGGACGAATATATAGCTCAGCAGATCTGGGTTCATCAGGTGACTGAAGCAGCCGGTCAGGTCGTAAAAACGGGGCGACCGTACCCGGGCCGGTATGACCAAATCAGTTACCCGCCGGGATATACGATCCCTAAGTTCCACGTATATAAAGGGACAGGGAATCCGCATCAGCATGTCGCTCAATTCAGGGCCTTATGCGGCAATACTGGAGACGATGACAAATTGTTGCTTCGCCAATTCGTCGGCAGCTTAGCAGAAACAGCCTTTGAGTGGTATTCGGAGCTACCTAACGACTCTTTCAAAACATTTGCGGAGATGGAGCTACTATTTACACAAAGATTCGCGAGTGCTAGTGAACGCACCCCGATAACAGCACTGATAAATGCCAGGATAAGGCCCGGCGAAACGTGGGTCTAATACGCAACACGATGGCGGAACCTATGGTTGAAATGCGAACAACGCATAGAAGAGGCTCCTACAGTAGGCATTTTTGTAGGTACCCTTGATCCGCAAGCGACCATCTCGCAATTCATGATGTTCTTCAGGCCGACCACCTTCCAGGCCTTGATCGACAAGTTAGCCCAAATGGACCAGATGGGCCATGGACCTTCTCCTCCAAAACCAGATTCTCGAAATGAGAAAGGAAAAAAGAAAGCGATCGTCATCGCCAATGCTCAACAACGGCCGAGTAACTCAAAGCCAGTCGTTCGCCAAAATAGCGTGCGTCCACGCCCATCTCTCGAGGAGAGACTAGGACGTCCTTACTCATTTCCTCAGAATAAAACGAGAAGACTGTTCGAGCTGGCAGTGCGCAACAGACTCATCAATCTGCCGAGTCCAAAGCGTCTGTCGCAGCCAGGCGATCTTAATAATCCCAATTATTGCCCTTACTACCAAACGGTAAGTCACCCGATCGAGGATTGTTTCGTCTTTAAGGGATGGATCGAGGATCAGTACCTACAAGGCAAGTTCGCGCTGTCTGAAAGCTGGAAGGTGAACCCACCACAGCCGCACTCTCCAAAGAAGACGGACACGCCGGGGGCAACTTGTTCTTTTGTCCAAGACGAAAACGATGGAGAAGACTCATCAGATGAATCCGAAGACTGCATAATGACTTGTCATGTGATCTCTCACTCATTGGTGGATGATAAAGATGCTCCTTGCGCCGAGGAACCAAGGAAGAACCCTGAACCAGAAATTCAGCGGCCGTCAGACGAGTTGATCGATGCCTTCCTGAATGAGATCCGTCTAAAAGTTAAAACCAATCAAGAGCGTGAGATGGCCATACTGGAAGGAGCCAAACACCGCCAACTAGACCAAAGATTCGAGGCACTTTCATCAAATCAAAAGTCATCCGCTGCGAATAAAAACAAATTCAAGACGAGGAAAAGGTTCGCCAAAGCCCTATCAGTGGGAATGAAGCTACCACCCTCTGAAGAAAATACTCTTGGTGGGATAGAGATGCATCCTAACTTCTGCTTATATCATCAGAAGATCATACATCCTACCGAAGACTGCGACTCCTTTAAGTGTTGGTGGCAAGGATACGTCGTTCAAAAGCAACACTTCAACAAGACAAAGTGTGAAGCTCGTAGATATCAGAAAAATGTGATAGATGAGCGCAAAAGAGCCGCCGACGACTGTCATATAGCCGACTCCAAGGGATCATAAATTATCACCTTTGGAAGCGACTCTGACGAGGAAGCTGCCCTCAACCCTCTCCTCAAGGAATCCATTTCAAAAATGAAAGAATTGAGGAGTTGAGAGAACGTTCAGCCGTGCAATCGCACGCTACTCGGAAAAAATCTTAGCCCCGCAAACAATGGATCGAGCAGAAAGGATAAAGGGAAGGGAAAAACAGCCCCCGTAGCCAACACTCAACAGCAATTGAGTGACCCTAGACCGGTTGTTTACCGAAACAACAAGCGGCAACCCCTCCATGAAAAGTTGAAACGTCCTTACTCGTTTCCTCAAGATAAAACAAGAAGACCGTTCGAGTTGGCAGTGCACGACAGACTCATCAATTTGCCGAGTCCAAAACGCCCATTGCGGCCAGGCGATGTTAACGATCTCAATTATTTCCCTTACCACCAAACGGTATGTCACCTGATCGAGGATTGCTACGTCTTCAAAAACTGGGTTGAAGACCAATACCAACAGGGCAAGTTCTTCATCTCCGAAAACTGGAGGGTGAACCCGCCACAACCACACACTCCGAGAAAGATGGATACGCCGGGGTCATCATGCTCAGTCATATAGAAAACCCCATAGACCGGAAAGTCAGTAAACTAGAGATTCGCCTCGAATACAGCGACAGCGAACCGCAACGTCCTTAAACTAACGGCGGACCGAAACGTCCTTAAACTAATGAAGGACCGAAACGTCCTTAAACTAATGGCGGACCGAAACGTCCTTAAACTAATGATAGACCACAATGTCCTAAAACTTGCAAATGACCGAAACATCTTTAAACTACTACCGTGGCATCCTCAGACTGGCGTGATAAAAAAAATAAATAAATAAATATATATATATATATATATATATATATATATATATATATATATATAAAATGGTATGTCCATAAGCAAAATGGGCACGGGTGAAAACCCGAAAGGGCACCGTGAGTAAAAACAGCAGGGCTACCGGCGAGTGTTCGTGAAAACCCGAAAGGGCGCGACCTCGTTAAAAAAAAGAGACTGTATGTCCATAAGCGAAATGGGCACGGATGAAAACCCGAAAGGGCTCCGTGAGTAAAAAAAGCAGGGCTACCGGCGAGTGTTTGTGAAAACCCAAAAGGGCGCAACCTCGTTAAAGGACACCTACAGGATCCTCTCGACCCTGTAAGGAGAAATCACCCGCGTGAGATCCTTACGACTCACAAGGGAGCAACACACTTAGGTATCCTCACGATTCCTAAGGAGAAAATACACTTGCGGGATCCTCACGACTCGTAAGGAGAACTCTCTTATAGGACCCTCATGGCTCATAAGATTTGAAAGTCTTAAGTTACAGAGACCTGAACCTGTTCTTAAGCAACTCCCACAACCTTCCACTATTGCCCTACAAGTGGTTCAATACTGACCCTTGTATACAATCCAAGGGTGCGAACAAACATTTCCCTAACCAAGTCCCACCCGTGACTGGGGATATGTCCATATGGTGAACAACCCTTGTAAGTCCTCTCGACTTATAAGGAGAAAACCCTTTTGTAAGATCCTTACGACTTACAGAGGGACATGCACTTAGAAATCCTCACGATCCCTAAGGAGAAAACACACCTACGAGATCCTCACGACTTGTAGGGAGAAATACCTTTATGAGACCCTTACGGCTCATGAAGTCAAAAGCCTTAGTCGACGGGATCCTAACCCTGTCCGCTAAGCCACCTTTGTTCGACATCGACAGAGGCAAATGATGATTCGCTCCTGACAACATCCCAGTTGTAGCGATGCTGATGCCTAAAACGGTATCAAATTTCGAGTCCTTCCATGGCAAATGATGATTCGCTCCTGGTAATATTCCAGTTGTAGCGATGCTGATGCTGAGATTGGCACCAAGTTCCAAGTTCCACGCTCGTGATAAAAAATCAGCGAGCTAAAAATGCATATGAAATAGCCGAAATGATGGGGCAACTTGCAACAAAATCAGCAAGTAAAAATGTATGCATGCAAGATAGCCGAAATGATGGGGCAACTCGCAATAAAAAAAACAAAAAACACAAAAAAAAAACAAAAAACAAACATCGAGTAAATATAAAATAAACAGCCGAAATGATGGGGCAACTCGCAATAAAAAAAATACCGAGTAAATATAAAATAAACAGCCGAAATGATGGGGCAACTCGCAATAAAAAAAAATAGCGAGTAAATATAAAATAAACAGCCGAAATGATTGGGCAACTCGCAATAAAAAGTAGCGAGTAAAAATAAAACAAATAGCCGAAATGATTGGGCACCGCAAAAAAAGCTGAAATGATGGGGCAATCGCGATCTACGCGATATAAAAAGCTGAAATGATAGAGCATCGCGGAAAGAAATAAAATAAAAATAAAAATGAAATTTATGCCCTACAGGTGAGATCACATCGATCCCTGTATACAATCCAGGGGCAAAAATTAAGGGGGAACTATACCTTCCCGACAGGCTTCATCAGAAAGCGAAGCCAAATCTCGACGGTTCATAGACGACCTAGAGACCATCTCAGCATTCGTCTCATTACAGCAGGCGAGATGTCAACGACGGCGTTCCTTCGCAGTCCAGCAGGACACAGATGCAACGCCAACAAAAGACCTCACGGTCGAAACAAAGTGGAGCGACGGCAAAATCTCACCTACACCTCAGCATTCGTCTCATTACAGCAGGCGAGATGTCAACGACGGCGTTCTTTCGCAGTCCAGCAGGACACAGATGCAACGTCAACAAAAGACCTCACGGTCGAAACAAAGCGGAGCGACGGCAAAATCCCAGCTCCACCTCAGCATTCGTCTCGATACAGCAGACAAGATGTCAACAAAGGTGTTTCTTCGCAGTCCAGCAGAATGCAGATGCAACGTCAACAAAAGTCCTTACGGTCAGAACAAAGCGGAACCACGGCAAAATTCCGGCTCCACCTCAACATTCGTCTCGATACAGCAGACGAGTTGTCACCTCAGCGTTCTTCCTCCAGCAGGGATCAGACGCGACAATCAAACAAACGGAGCCACGGAAAAATCCCGGCTCCACCTCAACATTCGTCTCGATACAGCAGACGAGTTGTCACCTCAGCGTTCTTCCTCCAGCAGGGATCAGACGCGACAATCAAACAAACGAAGCCACGGCAAAATCCCGGCTCCACCTCAACATTCGTCTCGATACAGCAGATGAGTCGTCACCTCAGCGTTCTTCCTCCAGCAGGGATCAGACGCGACAATCGAACAAACGGAGCCACGGCAAAATCCCGGCTCCACCTCAACATTCGTCTCGATACAGCAGACGAGATGTCACCCCAGCGTTCTTCCTCCAGCAGGGATCAAACGTGACAATCAAACTAACGGAGCCACGGCAAAATCCCTAGTTCCAAACCTCGACGGTTCACCAGCAACCTAGAGACAACCGCGACATTCGTCTCGATACAGCAGACGCGATGCCAGCAAACGAAGAAAATGCCAAATTCCTAGCTTCAGGGTCTTGACGGCAACTCACATAAAACCTGAAAGACTATCGGAGATCATCCCACACCAGCGCGGAGTGGTTATGACTCATCGGGGCTCTCCAAAATGAGCCTAACCTCAAGTAAAAAGTGGCATGGCAAATTCCTACGCTTGCTCTTCCGACGGTCAAACTGCCTAGGAAGATTGCTTGAAGACGTCTTGTCCAGCCCCCGAAGGGATCAGAGACACGGCAGTCGCAGGGCTACTCGAACAGCACAATTGCATATCGAGGAATATATCAGCTGATGCGACGATACGACGGCCAAAACCCTAAGTACCACAGACCCTAACGGACTTCTATCGTAAAGAGCAGAGGTTAACTATGACGTTAGGATATTCTTGCGAGAATTGTTCGATTCGTCTCGACTTGTGAAGAAATTGATGTCTTTGCAAGAACTTCTCGATGCGACTCGACTCGTAAGAAAAAGCCTTAGACAGTAAGGATTAAAAAACTTGTTCCCTAAGCACTGGGACCCTGCAAGTTGGCCCAAAACGGTCTCTTGCATACGATTCACGGGTCTCACTCTCCAAACTCGAATCTCGACAAGGAGGGAAACAACCGCTTACAGGTCCTCTCGACTCGTAAGAGGAAAAATTCTCTTATAAGATCCTTACGACTTATAAGAGAAAACGCACTTAGGAATCCTCACGATTCCTAAGGAGAAAATCCACCTACGAGATCTTTTCGATCTGTAGGGAGAAAAGTCTCTATGAGACCCTCACGGCTCATAGAGTTGAAAAGTCTTAGGCAGCAGATTTGAACCTGCGGCCTAAGCCATCGCTGCCTTTTGAAGAAACCAATACAGGATGCTCGCTATATCACCTATCAACCATGTTTACTAAAGCAGTATACTGATAATAAAAGAAAGAGGGAAGCGACAGAAAGGACATTCGATTTGCATTTGATCAAGCGTTCGAGACACATCCATTCATGTGTGTGCAAAAGACTCAGAATGAGAAATAAGACAAGCTGAAATAAAAAATTTCCATTCATATTTCAAAGGGCTTTTACAATCATAAAGAAATAAATAACAACATTATTGAAATGTTTATAACGATATAACCTCGGACCCAGGACATGGATTAAGGAACTCGAAAGTAACCTTATCTAAGATTTTCCAAGCCTGGCGAATCATCCTAGTGTGCTTTCTTTCGCGAACAGAAGCGTCGGGGTCCCCACGGATGTCCTCCTCCCTCCAATAAGCAGCAAGTATGGCGGACTATTGGAAGGCCTCGTGCAGGAGATCGACAAGATTGTCTCGCCGTCTCTTCGAGATTAAGTTCATCAGGTACACCGAGTGCACCTTATCCTCGGCGGCATCCAACGCCCCAAGCGGCACGCCAGAACAAAATAGGGGAAGCGCTTCCCAGATGGCTCCCACGATAAGCTTCAGGAGAGAGGAACGGCGGGGAAGCAGTTGACCGTTATATGCGTCGAGGCGGCTCATGATTTCAGCACACTCCGCATTCGTGAACTCTCGATTTTGAGAACGGCCGAGTCGGCGGATGTCCCCGTAAGAGATGATCTCGTCAAGATCGTACATGTGGGCGTCCATTGTTTCTGTGAAAGAGAACCAACAAAATTATCAGAAAGACTGATTAAGCAAAGCGATATAATGCACCGAGGACTAAAATGCCATCTTTAAACTCCAAGATCAATGAAAAACTCCTAAGAGTTCTTTTATATGATTTGGAAGGAGCAAACCTCTATTAATGAAATGAGAAAACACAAGGAAAATCTTTTAGAGAGCAAAACTCTATTAATGGAACCCTAATAGGGTTCTCCTTAGTTCTCCTTAGACCCCTTTAGTGCAAAACTCTGCTAAGTGAAACCCTAAATGGGTCTTCTTTAGATCAGGGATCTATTGAGATAAAATTGATTTAATTTAATCCAAATTAAGTTTTACCTAAAGTTCGAACTTTTAAAAGTGCTTAAACAAAAGAGCAGGGCTCTGAATAAAATTCCTATGAAGAGATGAAAATCATCTAAGGGACCAAAGGTCCTATTTATAGGCATCAAATGCCCTTTCAACTTCCAAAAGTTGCCGCGACGGTTGGAATTCTGCCACCGCTGCGCTCACGTTTGGGGGCCACGTAAGCACAACGGTGGGGGGCATTTGTTTACCCCAATCAGAGCAAAGCTTTGTTCAAATTTCAAGGCGGGAAACGAAGCAGCGCTTCTGTTTCCCCCAATCAGAGCAAAGCTCTGTTTTGAAAATTAAAATTAAAATAAATGAAGCAACGCTTCAGATCCCCTGCGTTGCGCGCAGAGCGCCACGTGTCAAAATTAGACACGCCAGCGCAGGAAGCGCAGCGCCCAAGGCAGCGCACTCAATCAAGAGCATGGCTCTATTAAGAGTGTGCTGAAATCATAAGCCGTCTCGACGCATATAACGGTCAACTGCTTCCCCGCCGTTCCTCTCTCCTGAAGCTTATCGTGGGAGCCATCTGGGAAGCGCTTCCCCTATTTTGTTCTGGCGTGCCGCTTGGGGCGTTGGATGCCGCCGAGGATAAGGTGCACTCGGTGTACCTGATGAACTTAATCTCGAAGAGACGGCGAGACAATCTTGTCGATCTCCTGCACGAGGCCTTCCAATAGTCCGCCATACTTGCTGCTTATTGGAGGGAGGAGGACATCCGTGGGGACCCCGACGCTTCTGTTCGCGAAAGAAAGCACACTAGGATGATTCCCCAGGCTTGGAAAATCTTAGATAAGGTTACTTTCGAGTTCCTTAATCCATGTCCTGGGTCCGAGGTTATATCGTTATAAACATTCAATAATGTTGTTATTTATTTCTTTATGATTGTAAAAGCCCTTTGAAATATGAATGGAAATTTTTTATTTCAGCTTGTCTTATTTCTCATTCTGAGTCTTTTGCACACACATGAATGGATGTGTCTCGAACGCTTGATCAAATGCAAATCGAATGTCCTTTCTGTCGCTTCCCTCTTTCTTTTATTATCAGTATACTGCTTTAGTAAACATGGTTGATAGGTGATATAGCGAGCATCCTGTATTGGTTTCTTCAAAAGGCAGCGATGGCTTAGGCCGCAGGTTCAAATCTGCTGCCTAAGATTTATAAGTGCAGGGCAACGCTTCAGTTGACTTGCGCTCTGCGCTGCGCGCCACGTGGCAGCACAGTTGCGCTAGCGCAGTTGCGCTGCGCTCTGCGCTGCGCGCCTCGTGGCAGCGCAGTTGCGCTGCGCGACACGTGTCAAGCGTAGGTGCGCTTGCGCCAAACAGAAAAATTCTGGAAAGATCTTTCTCAATCTTATTAAAAATAAGAAGATTGTCTTCTGTAAAACAGAATCCCTTGGATCAAAGATCCAACGGTAGGGAAAAATTCCCAAATCACTCAGAGAAAGATCTCTTTAACTAATTTAACAAACCAAATGGCACTATAAAAAGGCCCCTAGACCCCAACTCAAAAAAAAAGAACAGAGAGAGAACTCCTCTAAAGAAAATTTTGAGAAGAACTCAAACAGAGAAAAAGGTAAACCCTTTGAATAAAAAAGAAGAATTTCTTCTGAAAAGATCATTGATCTAAGAACAAGATCAAGGATCTTCAATAAAAAATATAATAAACAACAAAGGCATTGCCTTTTGATGAACCACTGGTTCTTTGAAAACAAGAAATTTATTTTCTTTGATCTAAAATTGATCAAAATAAGAAAACGGTGCCCTGCACTTATAAATCTGCACTGTTGCGCTCCTGGGTTGGCGCAAGCCACCAGGGAGCGCCACGTGTCAGCTCCAGAGTGATCTGCGCTATGCGCTGTTAAAATAGAGCACTGCTCTCATGAATTGGCGCAACCCACCAGAGCGTGCCACGTGTCAGAAGCGCAACAGCGCAGCGCACTGCGCTTGCGCTCACCAGAGCGTGACACGTGTCACCTCCATATGGACTTGCGCCTTGCGCTCCTCAATCAGCGCAAAGCGCCTGACAAGCCATGTGGCACTCTGTCAGACTAATTAATGCAATGCATTATTAAGGGCAAAGCCCAATAAAGAAAGGTCTATCAGACCAAACAAAGTGCTATGCACTATTAAAAGGGATAAAGCCCAAACAAAGGTCTGTCAGGCTCAAAATAGATGCTATGCATCATTTAAAAAGGGCATAGCCCAATAAAAAGGGGGGGCCTAATAGGCCAGACAAAATGTACTGCACTATTAAACAAAAGGATAAAGCCCAAGCCAAGGTCCAACAGGCCAACAACAAATAAAAACGTTGAACATTTTCAACTGGACTTAGCCCAATTAAGGCCGTAAGTCCTCAAATTAAATTGACTGAGCACGGCTGCTCTCTTAAACCAATTTACATCCGGTTCAAGGGTACATCTCTGAACTCCTCTGATATCTGTCGTTGTAACCCTTCAACGTTGTTAGAGAGGTGACGGGTCCCGACGGCCATACATTCAATGGACCACTATGTCCCTAAACTGGAACAATAGAGCCCCCAAATGCTCTTTTGTCGGATCTAAACGATTCCGTTTAAGTTGATCTTAGCCTCAAATATGGCTAACGTATCCTTAAACCTTCAAACAGACTTTAATCCCAAATTGGACTTTAGATCTCCTAACCAACTTTAGTTCAAGCGTACATCTCTGAACTCCTTTGATATCTGTCGTTGTAATCCTTCAACATCGTCAGAGAGGTGACGGGTCCCGACGGCCATACATTCAATGGACCACCATATCCCTAAACTGGAAATGGATCTAAATGATCCTGTTAAGTTGATCTTAGCCCGGAAATTAGACTAACGTATCCTTAACAAACGTTTAAGTTGATCTTAGCCTTAAATATGGCTAACGTATTCTTAAACCAAAACCCCAAACCCAAATCTAAGAAACTACGGATTTTGACTAATCCGCGTCCTACGGGCGACGACATAAATTAGTCTCCGTATACAATCCACGGGCAACCACAAACAAAACAAACACCCACGACATGAAATAAAATTCTGGAGAAGGAGAAAGTTGTTACCGCGATGCGGTAGCGTAATTAACTGCAGGGGCTTGCGCCTGCAGGGAAGAGCGTCCCCATAATCAAAAACCCCTCAAACGAGGGGGAATCTGACAAAGTCTGCTACATCGGCCGCATCCGTCTAAACCTCCGATACATGGTGCCATAAATCAACTTGGCATCTTCGGAGAGGTGGACGGATAAAACCAAATAGCATCTGTCCCGAATCTCAGGCAAAACGTCCCCACGTCGTCTTGGCCATCTTTCGGAAGGGAACACAAGTCTTAAGAAACCAATTACTTACAAATATACGAGGAAAAATGGGATATTCGGGGACTTGGGAAAAATAGAAAAATTCTATAGATGGGAAGGGGGATTTACATCATACCCCCCTTACAAAAATTTCGTCTTCGAAATTTAACAAAGATACAATGAAACAAAAGTACTAAACAAAGAGATGCGGAAAACGTGCACGGATATCTTCCTCTCGCTCCCAGGTAGATTCTCCTGGGGAATGACCGTCCCAAGACACTCGGACTAACGGGATGGCCTTATTCTCCAGCACTTTCTCTCTGCGATCGAGGATGGTAGTGGGCTGCTCCTCGTAGGATAGGTCGGTACCCAAAGCTAACTCTGAATAGTCCAGAACATGGCTCTCATCCTGAACGTAACGCCGCAACTGAGACACGTGGAAGGTATTGTGCACACTAGTTAGCGATGGAGGCAAGGAAAGTCGATAGGCCACCTCTCCTACTCGCTCTAGCACCTCAAAAGGTCCGATGAAACGGGGACTGAGCTTTCCCCGACCTCCGAACCTGATAACTCCATGGGTAGGGGAAATCTTCAGGAATACGTGATCTCCAACTTCAAATTCTAGTGTCCTCCTGCTGGTATCTGCCCAACTCTTCTGTCGATCCTGAGCCGTCTTAATACGCTGCCTGATCATTTGGACCTTGTCGACTGTCTGAACGATGAGCTCGGGACCCAGTAGTCTTCGTTCTCCCACATCATCCCAACAAACCGGGGATCGACACTTCCGCCCGTAAAGTGCTTCGAAAGGAGCCATCTGGATGCTAGCCTGATAACTGTTGTTATAGGAAAACTCGACTAGATGCAGATGATCTTCCCAGGAACCCTGAAAATCCAACATGCATGCTCTCAACATATCCTTGAGCGTCTAAATCGTACGCTCGGATTGTCCGTCCGTCTGCGGGTGATAAGCTGTGCTGAACTTGAGGCGGGTACCCAAACTCTCCTGTAAACTCCTCCAGAAGTGCGAAACAAATCTGGTGTCTCGATCTGACACAATGCTGACCGGGACTCCGTGAAGTCGCACTATCTCCTGCATGTATCTCTCTCCCAGTGACTCTGTCGAGTGCCCCACTCGGAATGGTAAGAAGTGTGCGGCTTTCGTGAGGCGGTCGACGATAACCCAAATGGCGTTGTTGCCCATAGGGCTTTGTGGTAAGGCTGTCATGAAATCCATAGTAATGTGCTCCCACTTCCATTCTGGTATCGAAAGCGGTCGGAACAATCCTGCTGTCCTCTGTTGTTCCGCCTTCACTTGCTGGCATACCAAGCATCAGGATACGAACAGCGCAATTTCTCGCTTCATCCCGTTCCACCAAAAATGCTGCTTTAGGTCCCGATACATCTTTGTACCTCCCGGATTCACAGAATAAGCTGAACTATGCGCCTCAGCCAATACCTTTTCTCGAACATCCCCTTTAGGTACGTAGAGTCTGCTACCGAATCTCAGAGAGACGTCTTCATGTATGATTAAGTCCGTCTACAGCCCGGCTTCTACTTGCGCTCTGAACTTTTGCAATCGAGGATCATCCGCTTGTGCAGCCTTGATGCGATCCACAAGGGAAGACCGCACCTGTAGTTGCCAAAATTGACTAAGTGCGCTCGGTGTAACGACTTCCAGCTCGAGTCTCTGAAAGTCCTCAATAATGCTCCTCTGACTGGTCCACATCATGACCGTTAGCTTGCGACTGAGAGCATCTGGTACAACATTTACTTTCCTCGGGTGATACTGAAGGTCCAAGTCATAATCCGCCATCAGTTCTAGCCATCGGCGCTGCCTCATGTTTAGTTCTTTCTGAGTGAAGACGTACTTCAGACTTTTATGATCCGTGTACACCTCCACCTTCTCGCCCAATAGATAGTGCCTCCAAATCTTCAACGCAAAAACCACTGCAGCTAACTCCAAGTCATGCGTAGGATAGTTCCTCTCATGATTTCTCAGCTGTCGAGAGGCGTAAGCAACCACCCGACCGTGCTGCATCAGAACACATCCTAATCCCTTCCTTGAGGCGTCACTATGTATCACCAAACCACCGGAATCATCTGGTACTGTAAGAATGGACGCCATGGTCAACTTCTGCTTCAGTGTGACAAATGCCCGAGTATACTCTTCTGTCCACGCAAACGGTACATTCTTCCTTGTCAGCCTCGTCAACGGTTCAGCGATTCTTGAAAAATCTTGGACGAACCTCCGATAATATCCTGCCAATCCCAGAAAGCTTCTGATCTCGGCCACTGACTTCGGTGTTGTCCAATCTCTGACAGATTCTATCTTTGCTGGGTCCACCGAGATGCCTTCGCCCGAAACAATGTGTCCTAAGAACTGAACCTTGTCGAGCCAGAATTCACACTTGCTCAATTTCGAATACAGCTTCTCTTCCCGAAAAATTTGTAGAACCGTGCGCAAATGCTCAACATGCTCCTCCCGGGTCTTCGAGTAGACAAGTATGTCGTCGATAAATACAACGACAAACGTGTCCAAGTACTTTGCAAACACCCTGTTCATCAAGTCCATGAATATTGCGGGAGCATTGGTAACACCGAATGGCATCACAAGGAACTCATAGTGTTCGTATCGGGTCCGGAAAGCCGTCTTGCATACATCCTCGGCTGCTACTCTGATTTGATGATATCCAGAACGGAGATCCAACTTCGAAAATACCTTGGACCCACTTAATTGATCGAATAAGTCGTTGATGCGCGGAGTTGGGTACTTGTTCTTTATTGTGACTTTGTTCAGCTCCCGATAATCTATACACATCCGCAGCGATCCATCCTTCTTCTTCACTAACAGAACTGGTGCACCCCACGGTGAAACGCTTGGCAGAATAAATCCCTTCTCTAAGAGTTCTTCAATTTGCTTCTTTAATTCTGCCAACTCAACCGGTGCCATTCTGTACGGGGCCTTGGAAATTGGTGCTGTACCTGGAGTCAAATCGATCGAGAATTCCAAGACGCGTGGAGGTGGTAGACCTGATAAATCTTCAGGAAACACGTCCAGAAAGTCCCGAACAATCTCTGGGGCTGGGCTCTCATCAATCTCCATAGCTATCAGCTCCTTTGGCTTGGCTCTGTACTTGGCTGGCTCCAAAGATTCGCTTCCGCCTTCAAAAATAAACTCCGGGTGATTGGGAATGCGGAAGATCACATTCCTTGCTTGACAATCGATAACTGCATAGAAGGTACTCATCCAATCCATCCCGAGAATTGCGTCATAGCTGCCTGTCCCGATAAAAAAGAAATTCGCATAGAATTCCCTGCCACACACTACAACCGGACATGATCTACATTCTCGACTAGATACTATCACGCCATTACCCGTATGTATTTCCCAACCCTTGGTTATTGGTTCATGAGGTATGGAGTGTGTATCAACGAAATGCTCGGATATGAAACAGTGCGATGCTCCAGAATCAAATAGTACTCTAGCTGGCAAGGAATGTATGAGTAGAATACCTGTAACAACTTCGCCTGAAGCCTCTGCCTGCTCGGCGATCAAGGTGAAAGCCCGTCCCTGACCGCGACCTGTATAGGGTTGCCTCTGCTCCTGTGATCTCTGCTGCTGTGGTCCAGATCCTCCCTGTATCTCTGCTCGCTCGGGGCAACCGCTAATCCTGTGCTGACAGGATCCGCAAACCAAGCACTGTCCCTTGGCGCGGCGACAGTCCTTCTGGGTATGCCCATCTCTGTTGCAGTAGCCGCAAACTACGTTCTTGCTCTGGGGGCGATGCTGGGGCACGAATGGGCGCTTCATCTGTGTCGTTCCAGGCCTGTGAACTGGTATGACTCCTCGAGTCGGTGCATGGGTGCGTGCTGGAACAACTGGGGGCTTCCTGAATTTGTTGATCAGTTTCTCCTAAATTCGCGCCGCGTTGAGCACCTGTGCAAAAGTCTGAAACTCGAGTGACGCGATCAACTGCTGTAGCTCGAAATCGAGTCCCTGTAAGAAGCGCCTGGCCCTGGTGGCCTCTGAAGCGACCATGTACGGAGCAAATCGGCTCAGACCGTTGAACTCTGCCGCATATACGTCCACGGGACGGCCATTCTATTTCAGTAGGATGAATCTTTCTTTCATCTCGGCCTTGGCGGTGGAAAGGAAATAGTGGTTCAAGAAGCACTCCTTGAATTTGCTCCATTCGATAGGCCTCTCTAGCCTGCTTTCTTCAACTGACCACCATATGCGGGCTTCATCTTCCAACTGGATCTTTATCACATGCACTTTATCTTCATCTGGTACCCTGGCGGCCGTCAGTAAGTTCTCCATATTAACCAGCCATTGCTCAGCCTCGAGGGGTTCGGCTAGCCCTGTAAATGCAGCTGGATGCAACCTCCGGAAATCTGACACGGTGCTAGCCCTGGCAGAGTAAGCTGGTGGAGCAGTGCCCTCGGGGGCGGTCATGAGTGCGGAGGGTCCCCCTGCAGCGGTAATAACCCTGAGTCCCTCGGCGAGCAGGTCCGTCTTTCTCTCCTGGGCTTCTGCGAGATTCGTTAGGGCACTAAGCATCCTCTCCGTGCGATCCTGAGAGCTTGAGTCCGAGGAATGGTCGTTCGGGGACGTCATATCGCTGGAAGATATTCAAAGGGATAAGATTAGATACAAGGATGAAAGTCAAGAATAGTGAAGCGAAAATAATATAATACAGTATAGTTAATGTTATCCCTTACTACTAAATACGGCTCTGATACCAACAAAACCCTGTCACGCCCCGCATCCCAAAATACGGAAAACGAGGGATGACTAGGCCAGCCATGTTCCTACGGTCAAGAAATAATCCCGCCGTAGTCACACTTCGGCTTCTAGCATTACATGGTGATCAGTAAACAAAGCACAGAAGTAAAGAAAATACATCACTAAATTATTACATCAACTTTCACGTTCACAATTTATAAATAAACAAGAAAAGAGCTACTAACCAAGTTTGAATACAAGGTCTCTTTAGAGAAAGCAGAAAAGAAGAAAAAGATAATCTCAACTAGATCTCCGCAAGGTCGAAGGGTAAATCCGACTCCTGCGCTGGTTCTTCCTCGAGGTCTGAGCATGCATACTCAGGTCGTTAGAGCGACGTAATAGCAATATTATAATAATGACACGAAACGGGCAAATAAGCTAATAACAGTGGAAGTAAAATGCAGATAATCACTATGTCACTAAATGATGCAAAATATGATCTGTGTCCTTATCAGTCTCTAAGTCATGTTTGAAATCGAGTTGTGGAAAGGAGGATCATATTTAACGGGAGTCTCGTACATACCCGAGACAACGGCCCATACGTCCGGGCATAACCCTGTCAGCCGGATCGCTAGATCCTACCTAATATATATAAGAGTCGTTCGAATGATCATCCTCTAAAACACGGTCCTCGCTGAATACGATGCTCTTTCCACTTCGATTTCCCCCTTTTCCTCAGGTTTACACTATTGATGATTATGATTTAGTCGTGTACAAGTATGCACCAATAACACGGTTTTGTCACTGTTCACTGTATTAATCACTGTCACGAATCATTCACTTTTCCATTAGCGCACTTGACACTCCTAGATAAATATCATTCACGCACGATAATGCATTGTACACTGAATAATAATGCGCACTATCACTATGTATATGGCAGTTGGGTAAGGTATGTACATTTATGCAGTTAACAAGTCATGTGTAATATGAACTAGTATGCATCTCATGACCTTATAAAAATTGCAGTAAATCATACGTTCAGAATTCAATGAAACGATACAAAGACGGTAACAAGTATACTCTGTCAAAAATTCATCAAAATTTGTTTCAGTGCAATCGGATTTCGGGTTTTCAAGTTACAGCCGTTTCAATTTAAGTGCTCGCTGCAGGAAATTCAGTTTCTGAACTAAACGTCCGTTTCGCGGCACAATTTTCACCCAGTTGGGATCAGAATTTAGCGACGCTACTGTTGGATGAAATTTAGGATTTTCAATAGGGTTTCCAACGCACCATACGTATTCTCAATCGCGTTTTTACGTCAGAAGTTATACACTGTTCAACACTAGGGTATCAGTTCTGTTTCTGTTTGAGACTGCTATACGTCCCGTTCTTTTAAATTACAGTTTAAATAGTAAACGACGATAAAAAGGGGTGAAATCACTTGCGTTATTTAACTAACAGTTTCATATTCAATAAAGTATAGTGTTACGCAACATACAAGTTCAGGCAGCAAAGTAGTAATCATTACAAGATAGAAATCAACAGCCAGAGCTGCTCTGGACTGCAGTCCAGAGCCGCTCTCCGAATCAGTTCTTGTCATATTTTCAGTATAGAAACAATTAAAAACATTTATAGGGTTCTAGGTCGTCGAGTCGGCTTCGATTTGAGCCCTCGAACTCATCATTTCAATGTGTACACAATTAATTATGATTTTAACAAGTTTCAAACGCGGGAAATATTCAGTTTTAATGGGTGTAGTTGGGGGTGATCGTTCAAGCCAGTAACGATTTTATTTTCCAGTCAAATTTCACCACAATGTTCATTGCGACATGGGCCAGCATATAAGTTCAAGTTCCGTCAGTTTAATGGAGAGTTTTGATTCGGGTTTTGCATCAAGCACTTGTGTCATATAGGTTTTCACGAATCGTAAACATGGAATTTCTAGTATTTTTATTTGTAACGGAAATAATCTAGCATGTAGCAAGTAGGGTACTTGCCTGAAGACGCTTTGACGACGTGCGGCAGTGGAAATGGCACGAACGCGCGATGAACGGCACGGTTTGAATTCACGGTCTCGGCTCGCGTTTCGGGTTAATCGTCGGAGTTGCCCAGGGTTGGCTCACGATCACTGGAAGCGGAGTGTGGTCCAGTGGATCCCCCGTGAGTGCGCTGGGGTCGACGGTGGTCGGCGGTGGTCGCTCCGGCGATGGGCACAGCTAGAAGTTTGGTGTGGGTTTGGAGAGAGAGAGGGAGCAGTGGGGGCTCGGGTTTGGAGGAGGTGATGCTGAGGATGTAGGGGAGTCGACGAGGTGGTTCAGGGGCTCGTCGGCGGGGAGCTTAAGCTGTGGTGCGGTGGTGGCCGAGGTGGTGTGGTGAAGGTTGAGTTGGAGAATAGAGCTCGGTTGGTGGAGGAGGAGGGGAGGTGAAGTGGGGTTCGAGTTCTGAGGAGAAGAGAGCGAGGGAGAAAACAGTGGTGGTCGTAATCGTCGTCGTCGGGGTTCAGGATGATGGGGTTCTCAGCTCGGTGGGGCAGGGGGTTTGAGAGAGAGACCGAGAGTGAGCAGAACGAGAGATCGAGAGTGTGAGGAGAAGGGAGTTAAAAACGAGGAGAGGTTGAGGAGCTCGAGGGGGTGCGCGGTCGTGGTCGGCGAGCGCGGGGACGTGGGGCGGTGAGGAGACGTGGGCGCGCAATGTGGGAAGTGAAGGAAAACGAGCGGGGAATATAAAACGAGTGGGGAAGAAGAGAAATGGAGCGGGGCGGGTCGGGTGTGGGAAGCTGGGCTGGGCCGGCGGAGAAAGGGATTTGTTTAATTAATATTTTGGTATGGGCCGGGGATTAATATATATATAGTTTTGGTTTTAGGCTTTGATTCTAAAAAGGGTTAGAAAAATAAATACCAAGTCATAAGCAACCAATTACTTACAAATATACGAGGAAAAATGGGACATTCGGGGACTTGGGAAAAATAGAAAAATTCTATAGATGGGAACGGGGATTTACAAATTTGATCGTAACTATGTCTTCCACCAAAAGGCTTATAGATGGGACTAATTGGGTCTCACATTAAGAGCCAGCTATCAATAAAATTATTCGTAATTAATTAATTAATAGTTTTAATTTAACAGTCAAACACTCATCTTTCTAGCTGTTCATAAGAGCTCTATCGTAATGTGAGATGAAAATAAATATCAACTTACATGCAATCCTTTCCGACATTAAGTTACTTATTCTTAAGCTTTTAAATATGCAGGACATGTTCATCTAATTGCTCAAACCTAAAGTTTCATTCCCCATGAGCACAAATTCATTTCGAAAATAAATATTACTATAATAATATAATTTTGAAAAATATTTCTCAAAACACATATCGACAGGATTTTTACGCCTTAATGAGAATGAACAGTAAATTTATTCTCATCAATATGAGAATATCGGATTCTATCTAGACATTCATTGTCCTCCCAAATATATTTAAGCAGCTCATTCCTGTGAAACGACAAGAAGTATCATTATATCAGAGCTTACTAAATGACAGATCAAAGACAACAATGCCATCAAGTCAAAGGAATTATGTAACTGTTTAAATTCTCTATCTCATAGGTGACATATCCTAGAGAATTTAAACGTGGTACTGTACTACATGTATCACAATACGTGCCCACGACACACATCTAGAGAATCTCCCTTCTCGATGACTGAGACACGTCACCATATCTAACATGTCAGTGTCATGCATGATAGACTGTTATAAAGCTAGTTATTCCATACTAGTTATAGGTTAAGTACCCATTTAAGAAATTACTAGATTATAGCATGTTTTCATGTAAGTGACACATCACAGTGCATAATTTAACAATATAATTTCTAAGGATATTATAACAATTATAAATACATATGACTCCATTAACCAATTAATATTAGTGCAACTATAAATCATATTAATATTTAATAAATATTATAGGAATTGTATTGAATGTGTAAGGGCATATACAACTATTCTGGCAATCCTAGCACGTAAAGATGCAGAGGGGCTCAAATTTTAGATCCAGAAAATGGAAAGATTCAATAATAAAATTGTGGTGATATTTCGAAAATCTCTCTCTCAAAAAATAAAATTAAGAATTAAAAACTAAAAAACCCTATTTTGAAATATTTTAGAGTGATTTGTCTTCTAAAAGGATAATTAGAGGGTGAAATGGGGAATACCAAGAGAATGTGCTAAGAATAAGAAATTCAAAGCGTATAAGTTTCTAATATTTCGTTTTGAAACTTTTTGGGTTTAAAAATAAGTCGGTTTTGATAGCTGGGTGTATAAACAAATTTCCCTAAAATATAACATAGAACAATTAGTTAATAATAAAAGTTTTATGGAGTCAATCTTGTTCCTCATGTCTACTATGTCTATCAGTATCAGTAACGAAGGGATGCATGGGCGCATGAAAAGTTTATTTTTGGAAATAGACAGAGGAAACATGCATTCATCGTATGCCTTTTTTTCTAATTTTATATACAGTAAAAAAAGAATAATATAAAATTCAATAAATCAAAATAGAGGATAACTTATTATCTGTAGAAAAGAAAGTGAAGAAACTCATAACACACACCCAACGCAACCACCCAAATAAATAAAGAGAAAATTTTGACACATGCCCAACAAGCTTGCCAGCGTTTTAATCAAATTTGTATTTATATTGTGGTCAACATGCTCACTTTCATATGTGTTTCTTTTCTTTTTTAATAAACAAAATTTTCAAAATGTTTTTCTCTTAAGAGATGCAAGATATGACATTAAAACTCTCCCATTAAAGATAATGAACAATTCAATTCAATCAAAAGCAATGAAAACGATATTGCAAAAATTCTTTATATAAACATTCTACCAGATTAAAGAGTATGGGGGACATTAATTGAAACCCTAACATTATGGGTCTATTTAGCGTATCTTATAAATGATCAAACCCCACTTATAAGTAAAATTGGTGTTTGTCAATTTAACTTATAAATGACTTATAAGTCATAAGTGCCAAAAAATAAGTACCAAATAGTTACTTATTTTTTTAGCGCTTATAAGCTAAGCAAATTTGACCAAGCAAAAGACTTATTTGCCTCTTGTTTTATTAAAAATCACCACATGAATGAAAATATATTAATTGCTTCTCATCTCAAAAAAAAAAATGCAATTAAAATAGTATTTTATATACAAATCAATAACATGTCCTTTTTGGTCATTTTGACATAACACATAATTATAAATTAAGTTTACCAAACACTTCAATTAGTTATAAGTCAAGTTTTATCAAAAACTTTGTTCACTTATTTTTTGAAAATTAAAATTATAGGTTACTTATAAATGACCATGACTTATAAGCATGATCACAAATTCAGCATTCGAGATTAATTCGGCGAGGCTGAAAATTCGGATTTAGAGAACTATTCGGAAAAAATCGGAAAGTGTTCGGAAAAGATTCGGCAAGTATTCGGGAAAGCTTTCGAGGAAGAAATTAACATATGAGACGTTGGGTTTTGATATTGCTAATTATTCACTGTTTTTGTGAATCGTTCGCTGATGTTGCGAATTATTCGCGAATAATTCGCGAATAACTCGAATCGTTCGCCAACGGCGATTAAATCGCACTACTACAATAAAGGGTTGCCCCTACGGTTTTATCCGTAGGGGCAAAGCACTGCCCCTACGGATATCTTCATAGGGGCTAGAAAATTCTCCGTAGATGCAATCGCCGCAGGTGCAAGTCTTTATCCTGAATATGCCCCTACGGAGTAAAAATTGCCCCAACGGTTTCATGCGTAGGGGACTGTGTACCTACGATATATTCCGTAGGGACAAAATATTTTTTTAATTTAGTAGTTTATAAAATAAAATACTTGTCCCTCCGGTGCTATCCGTAGGGGTATCTTCCAGCCCCTATGGAGTTAGCCGTAGGTCTACAAATAAGCCTCTACAGATGTATCCGTAGGAGCAAGTGTGTAACTCCTGTTATCGAGTCCAAAGGGGCAAAATATCAGTTATCCTGATATTTTGTGTCACGCCCCGCTTCCCAGAGTACGCAAGATTGGGCACGTGACATAGCCAACCATGCTACCTGTGGGTAGGAAGTATCCATCCACAGTCACATTACGGCTGTAGAGATATCAAGAACAAGATAAAACAAAAAACTATCTAACACATGTCCAAATCCAGAATAACAAGAGTCAATGATAAATAAGTGCGGAAGCAAATGATCCAATACAATAATAGAAAAGTACGTCCCATAATGCGGGCTCACATCTGGAAATAAAATGCAAGAAATAAACTGATCACTACAGAACTCACAAATCAGCCTGCTGGCTGAAGTACTCCTGCTCGGTCAGCGACAGTGGTAAAGAATCTGGGCCATGCAAAACCCAGACGTCAGCGCGTCATGTCAACCAATAATATAATATGAACATGGTAATAAGCAATGCCGAAATAAACATGAATAAAGCAATAGTATGAAACAAGCAGTGCAGGGTAGTGTGCAGTGGGTAACTAAACTGTTCTATCGGGTTTCCTATTCTAAAGTCTTTGAAATCAATTCGAGTAATCCTCCATGTAACTCAAAGGATATGTCCCGTTACCCCCCGGGACCACGGATCAGGAAGATGGGAACCAATAATGGTTCTGTCCCGTTGCCTCCCGGGACCACGGATCAGGAATGTAAGAGTCACGAATGGCTCTGTCCCGTTACCCCCCGGGACCACGGATCAAGTAATACCCTTTTAAGTTACACTTTAGATTACCCGTTTGATTTCCCCATACCCCCAGGTTATAAGTGCCAGGTCGGGTATTCAAAAGTCAAGGACTAATACCAACACAGGATCAGGTAACAGGTCAGGTTTGTCTGGATAGACAACAGGAATGGTCCATGAGGACTCCATGTCAGGTTTGTTGGCATTAGGCATGAGATCAGGTAACAGGTCAGGTCATGGTACATCAGGTTAAGTCGATAGTAAAGGGTACCATGTCCGGTGCATCGGTATATATATATATATGTCATGTGTAGCAAGGTCAGGTCAAAATGTAACACAATCGAGGGTGTGCTCACAACAGGTATAAAATCGAACAAGGAATAACAGCAGGAAATAAGCAATGAATTAAACAACAATAAGCAATTTATTTAATCACATTAGTGCATTGGTATAGTACAGACGTTTCATCATATTAGCAAGTTTCGAGCACCCCTTGCGGTGCAATAAATCACATGACTGTGCAATACTGTTATATCAATATCAGAATGTAATAGAGCTACAAGTGTAAGGTTACCGTCCTTTAAACAGTAAATGTGATTAATGGGTAACTTCGTTATTAGGGTTAAAGTGGCAAAATGCGGTTTTAGGTTAACTGTATTATGATATAAGCCATATTTCGTCCAAATGAGAAAAGTAGCTACACCTAGTTAATTTTGCAAGTTTAATGAGTCAAACACATTTAATTTGTATAGCATAGCATGTAGCAAGTAATACTTGCCTCGACGGTTCGCGAACCGGGAAAAACGGACGTAGCGTCGGCGGAAAAACACGCGACGGACGCACGGGTCACGGATCGAATCCAAACAACGAACAGCGGGACCACGCGGATCAGAGTACCTTGCTGGAATGTCGGGTCAAGCCGTCGGCATCGTCGGATTCCGGCGAGAAAGAGAACGGTGAATATGGTTTCAATAGTATAGATCTAGAAAGCAAAGGGAATGAGTAGAGAAAGGAGAGGATGGGGGATCACTCACTGTGGGTTGAAGGGGGTCACGACGGTCGACGGCGTCAATTGGCTCCGGCGGTGAACAGTGAACGTGGTGGAGATCTGCCGATCACGGGTTATGTTAACAGCGGAAAGGAAAAAGAAAGGGAGAGAGGAAGAAGGTGATCTCACCGAGGGGGTGCTCGCGAGGCCGTGGACAAGAGGACGGGGTCAACGGCGATGGGGCGCCGGCGAGGAAGCGGCGGCGGCAGACTCGGCTGCAGGTTGCTGTTGGGTTCTGTTGCGGCGCCGGGCACTTGGGAGGAGGAGGAAGGTGTCGAGGTCGGGAAGAGGGGCGAAGGGGGAGATGCTGGCGTCGTCGGCGACGAGGTGCGGCGGCGACGGCGAGCACGGTGGGTGCAGGTGGCTACGGCTACGGTGTGGATGCACGGGACGTGGGAGAGGAGGAAGGAATGGGGTAGCGGCTGCGACGAGGGTGATGGTGGTGGTGGCGTCGGCGTCGGGTTGCGGCGGCGATGGGCACGTCGGCTGGCTAGGGTTGCAATGGGGTGTTTCTCGCGAGGGTTCTCGTGAAGGAAGGAGACGAGGCTGCGAGGTATATATAGGAGATAGAGAGAGAGAGAGAGTTAGAGAGAGAGAGAGAGGAAGAGAGAGATAGAGACAGGGGAAGAGAGAGGAGAGATAGAGAGAGGGATAGAGGGGCCCACGGGGTTTTAAGTTCCCTGCGATTGGCTGAGGCGAGAAAAGAAAGAATTTTAAAAAGATTTTGAAGTTAAAATTTTAACCGTAGAAATATTATGAGTATATATTATGGTTTTAGATTATATTATTAAATTGGGATTTTGGCGCTAAATGAAATATTTCCAAATCGCGCCCGGGTTGCGCCCAAAAATTTGAAATTTAAATAATAGGATTTTAAGCGGGTTCCAAATTTTAAAATGAGATGTTTTATGATTAAAAAGTATTCCCCCAAGTCGGACACTTGCACGCGCGCGTAGTCGTCCAAACTCGCATGTTTCACCGAACGGGGTGAGAACTCGACGCACGGACGCTACCACGCGGCTAGGGGTGACGAGTAGGCCAATATGGATATTTTTAATTTCATTTTAGGTGCTAAAATTTGTTATATGCAAAAATGAGTTAGCCGGTTAAAATTTTACAGTGAGACCCAAACAGGCAAAATAAATGAAATGAGCAATGTCAAACACTCAACCAGTAACAGAAATAGTATTATTGGGCTCGGGTGTTACATTTTGCCCCTACGGATACATATGTAGGGATAAATATTGGACCTACGGATTAATCCGTAGATGCAACTGATCGCCCTACGGCTTAATCCGTAGGGAAATAATATCAAGTTTTTTTTTAAAAAAAGGCTTCCTGTTTTTAGCCCGTCCTGTGCACAATAATATATACATCATACGATATCAGGATAAATATATTAGAAATAGACATAATACAGAAATATTCATAATCAACCATGTCACGCATAATATATAATAGAAATAGACACACAGAATACGATATCAGGATAAATCATCGTTCATAAACAACCACCAAACATTGTCATCCAAAATTTATTTAATATGTATCAGATAAGTATATACATTCTCAAAAATATAAATAAAGCTACCTTAGCTCGGTCCAGCTCCACCACATCTGATAATCGACGTAATCTGGCGCATTTGCTCCTCGGTGCAGCCCTAAGTCGTCAAAAACTCGACCAATGAAGGAGCGGACTGTGCAGGAGTCTGAGCGGGCTATGGAGCTGCAAGAGTGGTTTGCACAAGCGCAGCTGAGATAGTGGTTTGCGGAGCCGCAGCCGAAATACCCTGTCGCATCTGTTCAATTTTGTGTGTAATAAACGAGTAAGAACTGTGTATTAGTCGAATTAGTTTCATTATCAGGTTATTGCGAAACCCCAATCTAAAATTAATCAAAGTTAAGTCTACAACCAAATAAGCTCAGGCTACTAATATTGGATATGTTACTATCTATAATATGATATAATATTTTATTATTAAGTAGTATACATACCATCATCTCCTTCAACTCCTGGATGGTCGTCTTCAAGGTAGCAACATCTTGCTCTACACGTCGCTCACGAGAGGTAAGGGAAGTAACCGCCGGAGTAGAGTCCAACCTCATATGGGCCCTGCTAGGCCTCTCTCCCAACATCCGTGGTGCCCTCCCTGTGCGGCGTCTAGAACTAGAGTCAGCAGCATCGGATCGTTCTGTCCAGTAAAATCGATCCCCGATGCCTCCGCCTGCTCCACCACCCGCTTCTACACCCACATTAACCATTAAAATATAAGTATACCATTTAATTTTGAACTTTTCAAAACAAAAATTTCAAACCTGTTAGAATAAATATTAACACTTACGCAATTCTCCTAGATAGCGGTGTCGGGGAATCGAAACTCGCCCGTAAAAGGATCTGTCAAGGTGTCGTGGACGGCAAGATACGCGGACAGCACGCTCGGTGTACCATCCTGCGCCAGAGTCTGAGCTCTCTGCAATTCGCGAAAAATTTACATGTATTATAAAATAACTCTTAATATTATATTATATCACAATAGGTCTATTGTAATTTACCGATAACTCCATGGCACGAGTAATATTTCTCGAGCCACCTGTATAAGTGGGGCGACCCCTCTTCGCCGACTTCCTATTCTCTTTATTTTGATTGGCCTGTTTCTGCACAACACATTCAGATTTAGTTTTCTAATTAAGCAACGCAAAAAATAAATTATATACTAAATAATGAATTACATTTAAAATACAAACTTATTTGCGCTGAGAGTCGAAATATTGGCATAAAAGAGACCATGTATCTACGTCGACTCTCGCAAAGGCCGGAGTATGTAGGAGAGCCGCTCTCTCTGCCTCGGGGGTCGCCATCCACAGGGAACAGCAGTCGATCTTCAGCTCGTTCCTATTGTATCGGACCTTTGTTTGCATGTTCTTCATCAGTCCATGGTACAGAGCGTGAAGATCGAACACTCTCTCAAGATGATCAGGATCGGGTACAGGCTGAAAGTCGTAATCCAACCGCAAATACAAAAAAACAATGTTATTAAATTGCAAGTGTTAAATAATAATAAATATATTGGGTAAGTCAAATGAAACTATATATTAATACCCGAGCCTGATCCCAGAAGAGGGCAAATGAGCGCCGGTGCTGGTCGCCCCACTCAACGTGAAGTGGATACTTCTTCACGAGGCGGCTCTCATCCCCTATATACCGGCCTAATCTCTCGGCATAATCGGCGGTATAGCGCTAATCAGGGGTAAAGAAGAGGGGGAATGCTGCTTCTCCTAGCTCTGTTGGGCCTCAGCCTGTGGGACTGTTCGGGCCTCGAGTCCCCCTCTCGGGATGAGGATGCCCTGCATCTACAAGAAATATCAAGACAATCAATATTAAGACAAAGTGGTATCAAGAAATTAAGGTTTAACGAAAATTGAAGTGTGATATATACCTCCGGCGACAAAAGCACGAGCATGGGCCCGGGCAGCAGCACGAGCGGGACGATAGTTCCTCCGGTGAGGAACAGCCGATGACCCGGACGTGGACGCATCTCCAACTAGAAAATAAATATCGATAAAATTACATGAAATTCATGTTTATTCTTAAAGGATATGTAAAATGAATAAATATTTTATATTTATTCATACAAACCTGCAGACTGAGCGGAGGGTATGGAAGTGACGGGAGTGACCCCTGCACCAGACGTGGACGCACCACTTATAATTAGACAATCAAACATTGACTATATAATTAATTGCAAAAATAATATGTATATCAATAATATAACATTCTAAATCAACGTGTTTACACTATAAGATATATAAACATACTCGTAAGTGCGGTGGTGGCCTTTGCCCGAGATGTGGAGGCACCACCTACAGCCCGAGATGTAAGTACGTGAAAGCAAAAAGAATATATGTATATTTATGATATAGCATTCTAAATCAATATACATGCACTATATGATATATAAACATACCTGGAGGTGCGGGAGTGGCCTTTGTCCCTGATGTGGACGCACCACCAACAGCTAGACAATCAAACATTGACTATGTAAGTAATTTTGACATGAATATGCATGTATATCTATAATATTACATTTAAAATGAATATGCGTGCAATATACCTGGAGGTGTGGCAAAGTCTACACGGAAGGAGGCATCCAAAGGGGTCTCCGATCGGGGTGCAAGACCGGCCCTCTGAAGCTCCCTATGCAGCTTTCCGGGCGGCAGAACCGCTCTGCCTCTACCTCTGCCAGTGCCGCGGCTAGAGATCTTGCCGCCCCTCACTGCTTCCGTCATTGTCATCAAATCTAGATAAAACGGTTCGTGGACATATTAGACAATCATTACATATGCATGCTATATATGTATAGATCGTAAAATGTGAAGTAATAATATAACATTACTGATAACTTTTTTCGTTTCGTGGACGCATTAGACATATCTACTTGGATTTCATCATCGATATCATTTCTAACCCACGTAACTTCATGATCAGCCGAAGACAATCCGTCTTTTAAAACAGACGATCGGAGCACTCTAAGTCTTCTCTCTTCTTCATCCTCACCGCTGTCCTCGAATTCTGGGACATCGTAAACAACCTTGGGTTTCCAACGGCATACGACACTCCATTCCGGATGCTTCAAACATTGTGAGTAGTATATTTGGAACGCTTGGTTCGGAAAGATAAACGGATCTTCTTGACCGTAAAATCGAAGTGTGCTCACACTGGTCAATCTATATTCATCTTTCCAAGTTCCGAAATTGCTTCTCCACTTATCCGTATCGGTTCGTGTATCGTACCAAGTACACTGAAATATATAAAATGGTTCTGATCGTCCGAAATATTGGATGCCAAGTATACAATTTAAGTATCCATAATAAACCACACCATCCAATCCTACCGTCGCAATCCTACTATTCTGAGTGGTTCTAGATATTTCTATGTTCTTAACTTCGAATTTGTATCCAAGGACACCGAATCTTTTATAATATGCAACCTCCATACTAGGAAACTGAGCTAAATATCTTGAATCACTCTCTAATGATGCAGACAAGTTCGGATCGTGGATCTAACAAAACAAATTTTACGACAAATAAATAACGATATAAGTTTAAATTAAAACTGATAGCAATAACATGTTATTCGAATAATTTACATGATCTGCAATCCAATCGCAAAATTTATCCTGATGATATTTTTCCAATTGTTTATCGTTCCAATCAGGATGCCCCTCACGTACCTCGTTAAAATGAATTCTGTTCTCGACAATAAATTATGACATTAATATTATATCATTTCATATACACACAAACATAAATATAACAATTAATCCAAAAAAACTTGCTTGTTCCCCTCCGAAAGACGCGGCGGAGACGCGATAAACGTCTTGTCTGAATTTCTGGGCAGATGCTAATTGGTGCTATCCGTCCACCTCTCCGAAGATACCAAGTTGATTTATGGCACTGTGTATCGAAAGTTTAAACGAATACGGCCGATGTAGACTTCGTCAGATTCCCCCTCGTTTGAGGGGTTTTTGATTGTGGGAACGCTCTTCTCTGCAGGCGCAAGCCCCTGCAGTTAATTACGCTACCGCATCGCGGTAACAATTTTCTCCTTCTCTATATGGTCACTTCGTGTCGCGGGTGTTTGTTTTGTGTTTGGTTGCCCGTGGATTGTATACGGAGACTAATTTATGTCGTCGCCCGTAGGGCGTGGATTAGTCCAAATCCGTATCTTCTTAGACTTGGATTTGGGGTTGGGTTTAAGAATACGTTAGTCTCATTTGAGACTAAGATCAACTTAAACGTTTGTTAAGGATACGTTAGTCTAATTTTAGACTAAAATCAACTTAACAGTTTGTTAAGGACACGTTAGTCTAATTTTAGACTAAGATCAACTTAACCATTTGTTAATGATACGTTAGTCTAATTTTAGACTAAGATCTACTTAACGGGATCATTTATATCCAACAAAAGAGCATTTGGACTCTATTGTTCTAGTTTAGGGACTTTGTGGTCAATTGTCAGTTTAAGAACATAGTGGTCCAATACCAGTTTAAGGACATAGTGGTCCAGGTTAAGGACATTATATTCCGTGAGTTTAAAGACCTCACAGTCAAGGTTAAGGACATCATAGTCCGTGAGTTTAAAGACCTCACAGTCAAGGTTAAGGATATCATAGTCCGTGAAATGTGTGGTTGTCGGGACCCGTCACCTCTTTGAAGACGTTGAAAGATTACAACGACAAATATCAAAGGAGTGAATAGATGTACCCTCGAACCAAAGTAGATTTGGGGATCTGTAGTCTAATTTAAAACTAAGATCAATTTATTAGATTATGAGCACATTGGCTCAGTTGAGTCTGAGTTGAGGACTTATGGCCAACTTGGGCTAAGTCCAATTAAGTTTGAAGTGTTGGCTCTCTGTTGGACCATTAGACATTTTTCTGAGTTCGAGCCCACATTATTTAGCAATGCTAAACGAGAGTTTGAGGGCTTTGGTAACATTTTTTCTACCTTTGATTGAGAAGTGAACATTATAGCTCTGACTTTTACTCAATTTTGAGATTCAGTCAAAAGGGAGGTTTTTGCCTCTGGAAAACTAGCCAATTTGGCTAAAAGTAGTGTTAAACATTAGGAAACAATAGTGTTAGACACTGGAAATAAAGCTCTCAAATTAGTGTTAAACACTAGAAGATAACAGTGTTAAACACTGGAAATAAGATTCTCAAAGTAGTGTTAAACACTAAAGAAAAAGGGGTCACGTGGGGACACGTGAGGGCGCCCAAAGGTAGGGCCAGATCTCCTCGCTTTGTTCTGCAAATAAGCGTTAAACACTTTTTATTTTTATTTTGAGTATCACGTGTTGACACGTGATGGGGATTTATGCGCTGACTGTTAAAGCTTTTGCCAAGGGGTCACGTGGTAACACGTGAGAGCGCCCAAAGCCTTCATTTCTTTTGCTTTTATTCTCTTTGTTTTAGAGGTCACGTGGGAGCACGTGAGGCATTGCCTCAAAGCTTTTCCTTCTAATTTTTGGGGATCTTTACAGGGGTCACGTGGGGCCACGTGACCTTAGTTCTTTGCATGCATGGAGATCTTTTAAGTCTCTTTATTTTTTTTAAGAATTAAATTCTCTGTAGGGTTAAACCCTAATTACGACTTTGGAGGAATTAAATTCCCATTTTGAAAGAATTAAATTCTTATGTAGGGTTAAACCCTAATTTCTTTTAGAGGAATTAAATTCCCATGAATTTGAGAGAATTAAATTCTCAATTAGGGTTAAACCCTAGTTTCTTTTAGAGGAATTAAATTCCCATGAATTTGAGAGAATTAAATTCTCAATTAGGGTTAAATCCTAGTTCTGTCTATCTCGAAGGAATTAAATTTCTGTAATTTTAGGAGAATTGAATTCTCATATAGGGTTAAACCCTAGTTTTATTTTGGGAGAATTAAATTCTCTAAACTCAATTCCCCCTCTAAGTTTTGGATCTGCATGGCAGGATCTCAACCCGATGAGAATTAAATTCTCAACTTATGGGGAGATGTGCTCTTTACAGATCTTCAACCAGAGGAAAAACTAAGTTCTTTTGTGCAGAAGAGTTAAACTCTTAGATTTGAGAATTAAATTCTCTTTTTGAAGTTTTGATCCCTTTCCTTTTCTTACCTAGGGTTTTCTCTCTTGAGAATTAAATTCTCCTCTCTTTTTTCTCTCTGTTGTTGTTATCTCCTATTAAAAACCTCTTCTCTTCTTTTCTTGGCTCCTATTTATAGGAGAAAGAAAAGAATCAATTTGTTTTGTGAATCTTTCATTGAAAGATTTTTAATTGATTTTGTAACCAACATGATCTTTTAAATCACTCAGTGAATTTTATTCACCATTGGATTTTTAATCCAAAAGATCTTTTATCTGTTATTCAAATTTCAGGGAAATCTTTCCTTGTATAGAATCTTTCTATAAATTGGTAATATTTAATCACCCCTGAATTTTTAATCCAACGGTTCTCCTTAATCCTTTCCAATTTGGAAAGATTTTAGAGAAATTTAGAATTTTAATTCTATTAAACTGTAAGGCTTTCGAAGCCAGTCACGTGCTGACACGTGACCCTTGGTCACGTGTGAGCACGTGACCCCCAATTAAGTCCTTTTCTCAGCGTTTATTTACGCTTCAGTTTTAACCATCACGGGTCAACACGTGACCATTGGCCACATGTGAGCACGTGACACCTCATTGAGGTATTTCCTTCAGCCGTTTGTTTTTATTTCTGTTTTAACTATCACGTGTCAACACGTGACCATTGGTCACGTGTGAGCACGCGATACCTCATTGAGGTAATTCCTGATTTTTAATCAGGGAACAGTGCATAGCATATTTGCTCATAATTTTTGATCCCGGATGAAGTATGAAGCCCATAATATATCAAATCGAAGGGTTTTTCGAGACGCTTTCGATTCCATCAGAATTTAGCTGTTTCTCATTCAGGAGATTGTCAAAATACAGCTCGGAAAATAATGGTTCATGTTTTCTTAAACGTATCGCTGCCATTTGATACCTTAGGCTCTTTGCGCAGAAATTTTTGGTGGGAACATTGCTCTCTAATTTTTTCAAGACATGCGCTATTGAGGATGATAAACCGGTATATTTTGTTAATAAACATAGTGTCTACCCTCTTATAATCGGGTTTACCATATGGCCCGTCCTGAATTCTTCGAGGTCGGTTAAGTCTCGTCTCAATGTTCTCGTCCAGATAGCGGGAACAAAATATGGTTGCTTCATCTAGAAGATAACCTTGCATGATAGAATCCTCTGGTCGATTTCTATCGCGTATATACTTTTTAAGAGTGTAGAGGTACCTAAAGAAAAATATGTTAAATATATAAATACGGGCATACATGACAACAATAATTTTACAAATTGCGCGGAACGAAAAATTCCACGTACTTCTCGATGGGATACATCCATCGATATTGTACCGGTCTGGCTAACTTAGCCTCAGTTGCAAGATGAACCGTCAGGTGTATTATGATATCGAAGAATGACGGTGGGAAAATACGCTTAAACTTGAAAAGTATCAATGAAATAGAATTTTCTAGTTTCTCCAGCGTCACAACATCCAGTGTTTTAGCGTATAATTCTCTGAAAAAACAATATAACTCATTGATTACTAGACCAATCGATTTGGGAAGGGAAGTCCTGAGGGCTAATGGGAGAAGGTGTTCCATAATAATATGGTGATCATGACTTTTCAGTTCATCGGTCTTGCCTTTCATAATTTTTATCTTCTTGCTGAATGATCCTGAGAAACCTGTAGGAACTTTCAAATCATGCAACACCTGCAGGAATCTTTTCTTCTCCGATTGTGACATATGATACGCGGCATTGGGAAGTACAAACTTACCTGGTTTACCCGTTACCGGTTTAGGATACAATTCACTTCTAATTTTCCAGACCTGTAGATCCATTCAAGCATTGAGGCTGTGTTTCGATTTCCCATCTTTATAAAGAAGCAAGTTGAGTATGTGCTCGGATACTCCCTTCTCTATGTGCATGACGTCCAGACAATGACGCACTAAATTTGTTGACCAGTACGGAAGCTCGAAGAAAATGTTTAACTTGTTCCAGAATGGTGGTTTGACCTGTTTTGTCGGATCCATCCCGAAGATCACATTATTGTAACCATCCCACTGAGCAGTCACATCCTCTCCGGACAATGGGGCTGGAGGTCCAAGAAGCCCCTGATGACCATCAAAGTGAACAACGTCTAACCTGTAGGGGTGGTCTAGAGGCAGGAAACGTCGATGGCCGCAAAAACAAACCTTCCTGCTAAAATTCAAGAATTTCGATGTTGTACTTTGATGGCAATAAGGACATACTTTGTGACCATATACGGACCAACCTGATAGCATTCTATACGCAGGAAAGTCATTAATTGTCCACATTAAAACCGCACGCAGTATGAAGGTTGTATTTGTGTTTGCATCGTAAGTCTCTACACCATCAATGAATAAATATTTTAACTCCTCGATCAGAGGTCGGAGATAGACGTCGATATTGTTTCCCGGTGAGTTTGGTCCGTTGATAAGAAGAGGCATCATAAAGTATGATTGGTCCATAGCCAACCAAGACGATAGATTATAAACTATTATTACAACGGGCCATGTGCTGTGACTTCCAGCCATATAGTTGAATGGGCAGAAACCATCACTAGCGAGTCCGAGCCTGACATTGCGAGGATCGCTACTGAATATTTTATGCCTCCTATCGAAATCCTTCCATGCCGGTGAATTTCTTGGATGACTCATTTTTTCATCTTCACTTGAAGGAGCACGGTGATGCCAAATCATTGCCTCGGCTGTTTTCTTGCACCTGAATAGCCTCTGCACTCTCTGTGTTATGGGAAAATATCATGCTATCTTGATAGGTATATCGGGCTTCTTATCAAAATCTTTCGGTTTATACCCGGCCTCTCCGCATGTTGGACACTTTTTCAAAACTGAATTCTCTTTCCCGTACAACACGCAATTTTTAGGACATATTTGAATTTTCTCACACTTCAGACCCAAATCAGACATTATCTTCTGGGCTCTGTACCAGCTGTCGGGCACGTTATTTTCCGAGGGCATATAATCTTTCAAGAACGAAAGAAGTATTGTGAATGACTTGTTGCTCCATCCATTTAGGCACTTAATCTGGAAAAATTGGACGAACCATGAGAGGGTGGAATACTTTGCATTCTCATAAATTGGTTTTCTAGTATCATTAATGAAATTTTTATACTTATCCGCACGCGGTCCTTGACCGGAAGGAATGTCATCTTCGGTACGAATAGATTCACCTAGGGCAGCCTCTACCATATCCTCCATTTCTTCTCCTGAGAAGAAATTACCGTCTTCTTCTTCAGCCGCATTACCGTCTTCTCCTTCTTCTTCTGCCGCATTACTGTGTTCTTCTCCTTTCCCGTGATATAGCTAAGTTGTATAAAGTCTAGTAAAACCATGTTTAACGATATGAAGCTTTGCAAATTCTACGTTCTGTCAGTACTTATTTCCACATCTATCGCACGGGCAGAGAATCTTCTCTATCACGATCTTATTATGTGCGCGTGCAAATTCAATAAAAACAGCAACTCCTGCGACAAACTTAGGTTGCATACGTTGTTGCCAATCCACATACATCCAGTCCATAACTCTGATGTACTCATGGGTCATGTTAGACTGTATAACATATAAATTGTAGGTTATGATGACTATATTGAGAAATTTAAGAACGGGATGGTTACTGACAAAAGAGAAAATCCGTGTATATGCTTTGTGTGTGCGTTTATCATTGAAAAAGAATAAATTATCGATAATCAAAGTTAGATTTGAGAATACCCATGTATGAGTTGTATTCTATATATGCGTGTTTCAATTTATGATTTCGCTTAAGTGTAGGATTATGGGAAAGGAGCAGGAACGGTACATTGGAAGCATGCCCCGGGCCTTCGACCCGAGGATGTTCCTGACCTTCAGTGGCCTTCCCGACCACTCCTGTGCCCGCCTTACAAACAACCATTGGCTCGCCTCCGAGCCCTCTCCACATGCTGAGTTCCCTCAGCCCCCCTAGCTCACCCCCGAGCTATCGCATGAACCAAGCCTGCTCGGCCTCCCGCTCGTCTCCGAGCCTCCCGCTGAGCTTATCTTCCTCGGTCTCGTCGACTGACCCACAGCACAGGCCACAGGCGTCTCCGCCACGGCTCTGCGAATCTCGCCTGATGCGAGATATCCGCCGCCCACGATCCTGCGTTCCACACCATAGCGTTCCCCCATTAACGAGCATATCACGTCATTAATGGGAAATCCTGCCTTTCACGCAGGCATAACGTCAGAGGCGTAACGGCCAGCATGAATCTCGCACCCACCAGCCCACGACTGCCACTATATATACCCCTCTCTCAGACGACTCAGGTAACACAACCTTACCCCAATAGGCCGTTACTCTGCCCAAATACTTCGACTAACTTAATCGTCGGAGGGTCCACGGTGGTACAACCACCCCGAGACTTTCTTGCAGGTAGCTCGGCTTCATTCTTAAATCAAGCCCATTGAGATCCACACATATCAAGAGACAACTCTCAGATCCAATCTCAGTCACTCATCATCACTCGTTGCGGATCAACGGTAGACAACATCTGAAGGAGATCCAGAGCGCCATCACAAGCTCTTTAATAATTCAATTTTTCTTTTACCGTCTCTTCATCCATCTCCTCTCTTCTTTTGCTCTATGTTTCTCCCTTTAATCGCTTCCTATGGAGAATAAAACTTTTCAAATTAAATTGATATAGTGTTCATAAGTCAACTGGGATATTCAATCCTATCTCAAAGCAAAACCATTAAATTGGGGTATGATGTTTCATTCCTTGTTTAACCAAACTTAAATATTTTTCTTAAGCCATATATTTAGACTTTAATATGGAATGCTGTTTGATCTTAGGGTTCCATAAATAGTAGAGAATATGATTAAATTTTCATCAAATCGTTGAAGGAAACATATGCACATCTATGGCGAAAATGCATGTATCAATTTCCTATAAATCGGATTTTTATTTAAAATTAAATACATACCTTTTCCGTAATTCGATCACATTGATGAAAAAATTTTAAGGTAGCCTCCACAAACGCAAAGGCCTCCAATTGAAATCCACCAAACCTTGTAGAAAATTAACATGCTCATGGATTGATAGGCATCCAAATACCAAGAGGAAAATTCATTATTAAAATTCTTAAGTTCATATCAAACCATTGTCTCTTTTATATAGGGTTGTGGTACGATACCTCATGCTAAATATCCGATGTGAGACTAAAAACCCACATGTTAATAGCATAACAATTATATTATTAATAATACTCCTCTTTAATTTTGTCACGCCCCCGCTTCCCAAAATACGGAAAACGAGGGATGATTAGGCCAGCCATGTTCCTACGGTCAAGAAATAATCCCGCCGTAGTCACACTTCGGCTTCTAGGATTACATGGTGATCAGTAAACAAAGCACAGAAGTAAAGGAAATACATCACTAAATTATTACATCAACTTTCATGTTCACAATTTACAAATAAACAAGAAAAGAGCTACTAACCAAGTTCGAATACAAGGTCTCTTTAGGGAAAGCAGAAAAGAAGAAAGAGGTAATCTCAACTAGATCTCCGCAAGCTCGAAGGGTAAATCCGACTCCTGCGCTGGTTCTTCCTCGAGGTCTGAGCATGCATACTCAGGTCGTCAGAGCGACGTAATAGCAATATTATAATAATGACATGAAACAGGCAAATAAGGTAATAACATTGGAAGTAAAATGCAGATAATCACTATGTCATTAAATGATGCAAAATATGATCTGTGTCCCTATCAGTCTCTAAGTCATGTTTGAAATCGAGTTGTGGAAAGGAGGATCATGTTTAACGGGAGTCTCGTACATACCCGAGACAACAGCCCACACACCCGGGACATAACCCTGTCAGCCGGATCGCTAGATCCTACCTAATATATATAAGAGTCGCTGTTCGAATGATCATCCTCTAAAACACGGTCCTAGCTGAATACGATACTCTTTCCACTTCGATTTTCTCTTTTTCCCTAGGTTTACAGTATTGATGATTATGATTTAGTCGTGTACAAGTATGCACCAATAACACAGTTTTGTCACTGTTCACTGTATTAATCACTGTCACGAATCATTCAATTTTCCATTGGCGTACTTGACACTCCTAAACCAATATCATTCACGCATGATAATACGTTGTACACTGAATAATAACACGCACTATCACTATGTGTATGGCAGTTGGGTAAGGTATGCACATTTATGCAGTTAACAAGTCATGTGTAATATGAACTAGTATGCATCTCATGACCTTATAAAAATTTCAGTAAATCATATGTTCTGAATTCAATGAAACAATACAAATACGGTAACAAGTATACTCTGTTGGAAATTCATCAAAATTTGTTTCAGTGCAATCGGATTTCGGGTTTTCAAGTTACAGCCGTTTCAAGTTAAGTGCTCGCTGCAGGAAATTCAGTTTCTGAACTGAACGTCCGTTTCGCGGCACAATTTTCACCCAGTTGGGACCAGAATTTAGCAACTCTACAGTTGGATGAAATTTAGGTTTTTCAATAAGGTTTCTAAATCACCATACGGATTCTCAATCGCGTCTCTACATCAGAAGTTATAAACTGCTCAACACTAGGGTATCAGTTCTGTTTCTGTTTGGGACTGCTATACGTCCCGTTCTTTTAAATTGCAGTTTAAATAGTAAACGACAATAAAAAGGGGTGAAATCACTTGAGTTATTTAGCTAACAGTTTCATATTCAATAAAGTATAGGGTTCCGCAACATACAAGTTCAGGCAGCAATGTAGTAAACATTACAAGATAGAAATCAACAGCCAGAGCTGCTCTGGACTGCAGTCCAGAGCCGCTCTCCGAATCAGTTCTTGTCATATTTTCAGTATAGAAACAATTAAAAACATTTATAGGGTTCCATGTCGTCGAGTCGTCTTCGATTTGAGCCCTCGAACTCATCATTTCAATGTGTACACAATTAATTAAGATTTTAACAAGTTTCAGACGCGGGAAATATTCAGTTTTAACGGGTGTAGTTGGGGGTGATCGTTCAAGCAAGTAACGATTTTATTTTCCAGTCAAATTTCACCACAATGTTCATTGCCACATGGGCCAGAATATAATTTCAAGTTCCGTCAGTTTAATGGAGAGTTTTCATTTGGGTTTTGCATCAAGCACTTGTGTCATATAGGTTTTCACGAATCGTAAACATGGAATTTCTAGTATTTTGATTTGTAACGGAAATAATCTAGCATGTAGCAAGTAGGGTACTTACCTGGAGACGCTTTGGCGATGCACAGCAGCGGCAATGGCATGAACGCGGGACGAACGGCACGGTTTGGATTCACGGTCTCGGCTCGCGTTTCGGGTTCGTCGTCGGAGTCGCCCGGGGTTGGCTCGCGATCACTAGAAGCGGAGTGTGGTCCAGTGGATCCCACGTGAGTGCGTTGGGGTCGACGGTGGTCGGTGGTGGTCTCTCCGGCGATGGGCACAGCGAGGAGTTTGGTGTGGGTTTGGAGAGAGAGAGGGAGCAATGGGGGCTCGGGTTTGGAAGAGGTGATGCTGAAGATGTAGGGGAGTCGACGAGGTGGTTCAGGGGCTCGTCGGCGGGGAGCTTAAGCCGTGGTGCGGTGGTGGCCGAGGTGGTGCGGTGAGGGTTGAGTTGGAGAATAGAGCTCGGTTGGTGGAGGAGGAGGGGAGGTGAAGTGGGGGTTCAAATTCCGAGGAGAAGAGAGCGAGGGAGGAAACAATGGTGGTCGTAATCGTCGTCGTCGGGGTTCAGGATGATGGGGTTCAAAGCTCGGTGAGGCAGGGGGTTTGAGAGAGAGACCGAGAGTGAGCAGAACGAGAGATCGACAGTGTGAGGAGAAGGGAGTTAGATACAAGGAGAGGTTGAGGAGCTCGAGGGGGTGCGCGGTCGTGGTCGGCGAGCGCGGGGACGTGGGGCGGTGAGGCGACGTGGGTGCGCGATGTGGGAAGTGAAGGAAAACGAGCGGGAAATATAAAACGAGTGGGGAAGAAGAGAAATGGAGTGGGTCGGGTCGAGTGTGGGAAGTTGGACTGGGCCGGCGGAGAAAGGAATTTGTTTAATTAATATTTTGGTTTGGTCCGGGGATTAAATATATATATAGTTTTGGTTTTAGGCTTTGATTCTAAAAATGGGTAGAAAAATAAATACGAAGTGTTTACCCCAATGAGAGCAAAGCTCTGTTCAAATTCCAAGGCGGGAAACGAAGCAACGCTTCTGTTTCCCCCAATCAGAGCAAAGCTCTGTATTGAAAATTAAAATTAAAATAAATGAAGCAACGCTTCAGATCCCCTGCGCTGCGCGCAGAACGCCACGTGTCAAAATTAGACACGCCAGTGCAGAGAGCGCAGCGCCCAAAGAAGCGCACTCAATCAAGAGCAAGGCTCTATTAAATGAAGCAACGCTTCAGCTGACTTGCGCTCTGCGCTGCGCGCCACGTGGCACCACAGCTGACTTGCGCTCTGCGCTGCGCGCCACGTGGCAGCGCAGTTGCGCTGCGCTCTGCGCTGCGCGCCACGTGTCAAGCGCAGTTGCGCTGCACTCTACGCTGCGCGACACGTGTCAAGCATAGGTGCGCTTGCACCAAACAGAAAAATTCTGGAAAAATCTTTCTCAATCTTGTTAAAAATAAGAAGATTGTCTTCTGTAAAACAGAAGCCCTTGGATCAAAGATCCAACGGTAGGGAAAAATCCCCAAATCACTCAGAGAAAGATCTATTTAACTAATTTAACAAACCAAATGGCACTATAAAAAGGCCCCTAGACCCCAACTCAAAAAAAAGAACACAGAGAGAACTCCTCTAAAGAAAATTTTTAGAAGAACTCAAACAGAGAAAAAGGTAAACCCTTTGAATAAAAAAGAAGAATTTCTTCTGAAAAGATCATTGATCTAAGAACAAGATCAAGGATCTTCAATAAAAAAATATAATAAACAACAAAGGCATTGCCTTTTGATGAACCACTGGTTCTTTGAAAACAAGAAAATTTGTTTTCTTTTATCTAAAATTGATCAAAATAAGAAAACGGTGCCCTGCACTTATAAATCTGCACTGTTGCGCTTCTGGGTTGGCGCGAGCCACCAGGGATCGCCATGTGTCAGCTCCAGAGTGATCTGCGCTATGCGCTGTTAAAATAGAGCACTGCTCTCATGAATTGGCGCAACCCACCAGAGCGCGCCACGTGTCACAAGCGCAACAGCGCAGCGCACTGACACAGCGCACTGCGCTTGCGCTCACCAGAGCGTGACACGTGTCACCTCCATATGGACTTGCGCCTTGCGCTCCTCAATCAGCGCAAAGCGCCTGACAAGCCATGTGGCACTCTGTCAGACTAATTAATGCAATGCATTATTAAGGGCAGAGCCCAATAAAGAAAGGTCTATCAGACCAAACAAAGTGCTATGCACTCTTAAAAGGGATAAAGCCCAAACAAAGGTCTGTCGGGCTCAAAATAGATGCTATGCATCATTTAAAAAGGGCATAGCCCAATAAAAAGGGGGGGCCTAATAGGCCAGACAAAATGTACTGCACTATTGAACAAAGGGATAAAGCCCAAGCCAAGGTCCAACAGGCCAACCACAAATAAAAACGTTGAACATTTTCAACTGGACTTAGCCCAATTAAGGCCGTAAGTCCTCAAATTAAATTGACTGAGCACGGCTGCTCTCTTAAACCAATTTACATCCGGTTCAAGGGTACATCTCTAAACTCCTCTGATATCTGTCGTTGTAATCCTTCAACGTTGTCAGAGAGGTGACGGGTCCCGAAGGCCATACATTCAATAGACCACTATATCCCTAAACTGGAACAATAGAGCTCCAAAGGCTCTTTTGTCGGATCTAAACGATCCCGTTTAAGTTGATCTTAGCTTCAAATATGGCTAACGTATCCTTAAACTTTCAAACAAACTTTAGTCCCAAATTGGACTATAGATCTCTTAACCAACTTTGGTTCAAGCGTACATCTCTGAACTCCTCTGATATCTGTCGTTGTAATCCTTCAACGTCGTCAGAGAGGTGACGGGTCCCAACGGCCATACATTCAATGGACCACCATGTCCCTAAACTGGAAATGGATCTAAATGATCCTTTTAAGTTGATCTTAGCCCGGAAATTAGGCTAACGTATTCTTAACAAACGTTTAAGTTGATCTTAGCCTCAAATATGGCTAACGTATCCTTAAACCAAAACCCCAAACCCAAATCTAAGATAATACGGATTTGGACTAATCCACGTCCTACGGGCGACGACATAAATTAGTCTCCGTATACAATCCACGGGCAACCACAAACAAAACAAACACCCACGACATGAAGTGAAATTCTGGAGAAGGAGAAAGTTGTTACCGCGATGCGGTAGCGTAATTAACTGCAGGGGCTTGCACCTGCAGGGAAGAGCGTCCCCAAAATCAAAAACCCCTCAAACGAGGGGGAATCTGACGAAGTCTGCTACATCGGCCGCATCCGTCTAAACCTCCGATACACGGTGCCATAAATCAACTTGGCATATTCGGAGAGGTGGACAGATAAAACCAAATAGCATCTGCCCTGAATCTCAGGCAAGACGTCCCCACGTAGTCTTGGCCGTCTTTCGGAGGGGAACAGATTCTGGCACGCCCGGTGGGACCTTTTCCTCTTTCCACTCCACACTTCGTGTGTCGTCTTCTCGAACGAATCGCAGTTTGTTAATGGTTGCCTTTGGGTTTCAAGTTACTCAGATTTGGTCTTTTGCCTAGCGCAGAAATCAAGCATCAATGGCCTCTAACTGCTCGAATTGCTCGAAGTGCCAATGCAACCGACGCTCTACCTCACCTGGAGGTGTAGCATATAGGCCTCAAGCGGCCTCCATCCTGGCCATGCCGGCAGAACAGATGACCCAGGCCACCACTGGCCTATTTTTCGGGACCATGATCCCGCCGGCAAGCTTCACCATGCCAATGCCCGCACCAGAAGCGAACAAGAAGTCGGTTTTCGATCGGCTCACTGCTATAACGGCCCCTGCCAATGGGTCGTCCAATATCAAATCAACAGCCTCTGTCTTTGCCAGGCTGGATCAGAACTCTGATCGGCCCGCCATGAAGCCCATGAACTCTAAAGTGGCCGTCCCGAGGAAGGCAACAACCGCTGCTCCAGAAGTCGTCAAGGCAGCTTCTCCTGTCAAAGAGTCAGTCTTTTCCAGGCTGTCTATTCCGGCTCCTGCCCCTGCTCGAGGATCTGTCTTTGACAGATTGAATATCGACACTCAAAAGACAACATCAGTCTTTAAGAGGCTGACACCGGCAGCACCTCATTCAGACAGGGGGCAAAAAGAAGCTGTCTCTATCGCTGAGCCAGTCCCAACGGCTCGTCATGCTCGACGTCGCCATTGGCGACGAGTAAGGAAGGCCGGGGGCAACTCCCCTTCAGGGCTAACTCCACCTGCTCCAGTGGTGGAAGTTAATGCCGCTGTTCTAACTGGGAACAGGTTTGAACCACTAAGGAGAGTGCGTAAGAACTCTCCGACCGCCACACTGAAAAGATCTCTTCCACCTGCAGAGAGAGTTACGGAAATTAAGCTGGAGCAGCCCCCTCAGCGGCTATCCTCCAAAATTTATAAAGTTTTGCGAAGGGTTCAAGACTCCGTAATTGACCCAGATCATTCTTGTCAACAGAAAAAGGCGAAGGTGCAAGAAGAAAAGGACCGTCCTATTAAACAGCAAAGGACAACAACCGCCAGGGTGCCCACTACAACGGCCCCTTCAACTTCAACGGCCCACAAAAGAAGAAGGCCGAAGAAAATCCCCGCGCCCGTGGCAAATGCCAAAGGCGGTGAACCTAAACGCCCTAAGTCCGGGGGCATAATAGTTCATACAGTATACATGGCGTCGGGAAAAGAGGACAGCCGTGCATCTACAGGTCATAGACCGCTTACACAGTCAGTGACCAAAGCTCAGGAGCAACAGCAAAAGCTCCAGAAAATGATGAACGCGATGGCTGCACTCACTGGGCCAAAAGAAAGTCCCGAAGCGTCCTCGGATGAACGCCAGGAGCAAGAAACTGACTCTAAATTCCTTCGCCGGCTATTGGAGAAGAAGGATAAAGAGGCTGCTGAACAAGCAGCCAACATAAAGCGAATGGCCCTCCTGTTCCAGGACATGGTGGGAATGATGATCCAACAAGATCCTCCGGCTGAAGATCCCCCGATCGTCCTTGAAGACAATAGGGGAGAAACGTCAAATCCTCCACTAGCTCTGTCAACAGCCAAGGAGGAGGCAATCTCCAAGGCTGACCTGGACGAATATATAGCTCAGCAGATCTGGGTTCATCAGGTGACTGAAGCAGCCGGTCAGGTCGTAAAAACGGGGCGACCGTACCCGGGCCGGTATGACCAAATCAGTTACCCGCCGGGATATACGATCCCTAAGTTCCACGTATATAAAGGGACAGGGAATCCGCATCAGCATGTCGCTCAATTCAGGGCCTTATGCGGCAATACTGGAGACGATGACAAATTGTTGCTTCGCCAATTCGTCGGCAGCTTAGCAGAAACAGCCTTTGAGTGGTATTCGGAGCTACCTAACGACTCTTTCAAAACATTTGCGGAGATGGAGCTACTATTTACACAAAGATTCGCGAGTGCTAGTGAACGCACCCCGATAACAGCACTGATAAATGCCAGGATAAGGCCCGGCGAAACGTGGGTCTAATACGCAACACGATGGCGGAACCTATGGTTGAAATGCGAACAACGCATAGAAGAGGCTCCTACAGTAGGCATTTTTGTAGGTACCCTTGATCCGCAAGCGACCATCTCGCAATTCATGATGTTCTTCAGGCCGACCACCTTCCAGGCCTTGATCGACAAGTTAGCCCAAATGGACCAGATGGGCCATGGACCTTCTCCTCCAAAACCAGATTCTCGAAATGAGAAAGGAAAAAAGAAAGCGATCGTCATCGCCAATGCTCAACAACGGCCGAGTAACTCAAAGCCAGTCGTTCGCCAAAATAGCGTGCGTCCACGCCCATCTCTCGAGGAGAGACTAGGACGTCCTTACTCATTTCCTCAGAATAAAACGAGAAGACTGTTCGAGCTGGCAGTGCGCAACAGACTCATCAATCTGCCGAGTCCAAAGCGTCTGTCGCAGCCAGGCGATCTTAATAATCCCAATTATTGCCCTTACTACCAAACGGTAAGTCACCCGATCGAGGATTGTTTCGTCTTTAAGGGATGGATCGAGGATCAGTACCTACAAGGCAAGTTCGCGCTGTCTGAAAGCTGGAAGGTGAACCCACCACAGCCGCACTCTCCAAAGAAGACGGACACGCCGGGGGCAACTTGTTCTTTTGTCCAAGACGAAAACGATGGAGAAGACTCATCAGATGAATCCGAAGACTGCATAATGACTTGTCATGTGATCTCTCACTCATTGGTGGATGATAAAGATGCTCCTTGCGCCGAGGAACCAAGGAAGAACCCTGAACCAGAAATTCAGCGGCCGTCAGACGAGTTGATCGATGCCTTCCTGAATGAGATCCGTCTAAAAGTTAAAACCAATCAAGAGCGTGAGATGGCCATACTGGAAGGAGCCAAACACCGCCAACTAGACCAAAGATTCGAGGCACTTTCATCAAATCAAAAGTCATCCGCTGCGAATAAAAACAAATTCAAGACGAGGAAAAGGTTCGCCAAAGCCCTATCAGTGGGAATGAAGCTACCACCCTCTGAAGAAAATACTCTTGGTGGGATAGAGATGCATCCTAACTTCTGCTTATATCATCAGAAGATCATACATCCTACCGAAGACTGCGACTCCTTTAAGTGTTGGTGGCAAGGATACGTCGTTCAAAAGCAACACTTCAACAAGACAAAGTGTGAAGCTCGTAGATATCAGAAAAATGTGATAGATGAGCGCAAAAGAGCCGCCGACGACTGTCATATAGCCGACTCCAAGGGATCATAAATTATCACCTTTGGAAGCGACTCTGACGAGGAAGCTGCCCTCAACCCTCTCCTCAAGGAATCCATTTCAAAAATGAAAGAATTGAGGAGTTGAGAGAACGTTCAGCCGTGCAATCGCACGCTACTCGGAAAAAATCTTAGCCCCGCAAACAATGGATCGAGCAGAAAGGATAAAGGGAAGGGAAAAACAGCCCCCGTAGCCAACACTCAACAGCAATTGAGTGACCCTAGACCGGTTGTTTACCGAAACAACAAGCGGCAACCCCTCCATGAAAAGTTGAAACGTCCTTACTCGTTTCCTCAAGATAAAACAAGAAGACCGTTCGAGTTGGCAGTGCACGACAGACTCATCAATTTGCCGAGTCCAAAACGCCCATTGCGGCCAGGCGATGTTAACGATCTCAATTATTTCCCTTACCACCAAACGGTATGTCACCTGATCGAGGATTGCTACGTCTTCAAAAACTGGGTTGAAGACCAATACCAACAGGGCAAGTTCTTCATCTCCGAAAACTGGAGGGTGAACCCGCCACAACCACACACTCCGAGAAAGATGGATACGCCGGGGTCATCATGCTCAGTCATATAGAAAACCCCATAGACCGGAAAGTCAGTAAACTAGAGATTCGCCTCGAATACAGCGACAGCGAACCGCAACGTCCTTAAACTAACGGCGGACCGAAACGTCCTTAAACTAATGAAGGACCGAAACGTCCTTAAACTAATGGCGGACCGAAACGTCCTTAAACTAATGATAGACCACAATGTCCTAAAACTTGCAAATGACCGAAACATCTTTAAACTACTACCGTGGCATCCTCAGACTGGCGTGATAAAAAAAATAAATAAATATATATATATATATATATATATATATATATATATATATAAAATGGTATGTCCATAAGCAAAATGGGCACGGGTGAAAACCCGAAAGGGCACCGTGAGTAAAAACAGCAGGGCTACCGGCGAGTGTTCGTGAAAACCCGAAAGGGCGCGACCTCGTTAAAAAAAAGAGACTGTATGTCCATAAGCGAAATGGGCACGGATGAAAACCCGAAAGGGCTCCGTGAGTAAAAAAAGCAGGGCTACCGGCGAGTGTTTGTGAAAACCCAAAAGGGCGCAACCTCGTTAAAGGACACCTACAGGATCCTCTCGACCCTGTAAGGAGAAATCACCCGCGTGAGATCCTTACGACTCACAAGGGAGCAACACACTTAGGTATCCTCACGATTCCTAAGGAGAAAATACACTTGCGGGATCCTCACGACTCGTAAGGAGAACTCTCTTATAGGACCCTCATGGCTCATAAGATTTGAAAGTCTTAAGTTACAGAGACCTGAACCTGTTCTTAAGCAACTCCCACAACCTTCCACTATTGCCCTACAAGTGGTTCAATACTGACCCTTGTATACAATCCAAGGGTGCGAACAAACATTTCCCTAACCAAGTCCCACCCGTGACTGGGGATATGTCCATATGGTGAACAACCCTTGTAAGTCCTCTCGACTTATAAGGAGAAAACCCTTTTGTAAGATCCTTACGACTTACAGAGGGACATGCACTTAGAAATCCTCACGATCCCTAAGGAGAAAACACACCTACGAGATCCTCACGACTTGTAGGGAGAAATACCTTTATGAGACCCTTACGGCTCATGAAGTCAAAAGCCTTAGTCGACGGGATCCTAACCCTGTCCGCTAAGCCACCTTTGTTCGACATCGACAGAGGCAAATGATGATTCGCTCCTGACAACATCCCAGTTGTAGCGATGCTGATGCCTAAAACGGTATCAAATTTCGAGTCCTTCCATGGCAAATGATGATTCGCTCCTGGTAATATTCCAGTTGTAGCGATGCTGATGCTGAGATTGGCACCAAGTTCCAAGTTCCACGCTCGTGATAAAAAATCAGCGAGCTAAAAATGCATATGAAATAGCCGAAATGATGGGGCAACTTGCAACAAAATCAGCAAGTAAAAATGTATGCATGCAAGATAGCCGAAATGATGGGGCAACTCGCAATAAAAAAAACAAAAAACACAAAAAAAAAAACAAAAAACAAACATCGAGTAAATATAAAATAAACAGCCGAAATGATGGGGCAACTCGCAATAAAAAAAATACCGAGTAAATATAAAATAAACAGCCGAAATGATGGGGCAACTCGCAATAAAAAAAAATAGCGAGTAAATATAAAATAAACAGCCGAAATGATTGGGCAACTCGCAATAAAAAGTAGCGAGTAAAAATAAAACAAATAGCCGAAATGATTGGGCACCGCAAAAAAAGCTGAAATGATGGGGCAATCGCGATCTACGCGATATAAAAAGCTGAAATGATAGAGCATCGCGGAAAGAAATAAAATAAAAATAAAAATGAAATTTATGCCCTACAGGTGAGATCACATCGATCCCTGTATACAATCCAGGGGCAAAAATTAAGGGGGAACTATACCTTCCCGACAGGCTTCATCAGAAAGCGAAGCCAAATCTCGACGGTTCATAGACGACCTAGAGACCATCTCAGCATTCGTCTCATTACAGCAGGCGAGATGTCAACGACGGCGTTCCTTCGCAGTCCAGCAGGACACAGATGCAACGCCAACAAAAGACCTCACGGTCGAAACAAAGTGGAGCGACGGCAAAATCTCACCTACACCTCAGCATTCGTCTCATTACAGCAGGCGAGATGTCAACGACGGCGTTCTTTCGCAGTCCAGCAGGACACAGATGCAACGTCAACAAAAGACCTCACGGTCGAAACAAAGCGGAGCGACGGCAAAATCCCAGCTCCACCTCAGCATTCGTCTCGATACAGCAGACAAGATGTCAACAAAGGTGTTTCTTCGCAGTCCAGCAGAATGCAGATGCAACGTCAACAAAAGTCCTTACGGTCAGAACAAAGCGGAACCACGGCAAAATTCCGGCTCCACCTCAACATTCGTCTCGATACAGCAGACGAGTTGTCACCTCAGCGTTCTTCCTCCAGCAGGGATCAGACGCGACAATCAAACAAACGGAGCCACGGAAAAATCCCGGCTCCACCTCAACATTCGTCTCGATACAGCAGACGAGTTGTCACCTCAGCGTTCTTCCTCCAGCAGGGATCAGACGCGACAATCAAACAAACGAAGCCACGGCAAAATCCCGGCTCCACCTCAACATTCGTCTCGATACAGCAGATGAGTCGTCACCTCAGCGTTCTTCCTCCAGCAGGGATCAGACGCGACAATCGAACAAACGGAGCCACGGCAAAATCCCGGCTCCACCTCAACATTCGTCTCGATACAGCAGACGAGATGTCACCCCAGCGTTCTTCCTCCAGCAGGGATCAAACGTGACAATCAAACTAACGGAGCCACGGCAAAATCCCTAGTTCCAAACCTCGACGGTTCACCAGCAACCTAGAGACAACCGCGACATTCGTCTCGATACAGCAGACGCGATGCCAGCAAACGAAGAAAATGCCAAATTCCTAGCTTCAGGGTCTTGACGGCAACTCACATAAAACCTGAAAGACTATCGGAGATCATCCCACACCAGCGCGGAGTGGTTATGACTCATCGGGGCTCTCCAAAATGAGCCTAACCTCAAGTAAAAAGTGGCATGGCAAATTCCTACGCTTGCTCTTCCGACGGTCAAACTGCCTAGGAAGATTGCTTGAAGACGTCTTGTCCAGCCCCCGAAGGGATCAGAGACACGGCAGTCGCAGGGCTACTCGAACAGCACAATTGCATATCGAGGAATATATCAGCTGATGCGACGATACGACGGCCAAAACCCTAAGTACCACAGACCCTAACGGACTTCTATCGTAAAGAGCAGAGGTTAACTATGACGTTAGGATATTCTTGCGAGAATTGTTCGATTCGTCTCGACTTGTGAAGAAATTGATGTCTTTGCAAGAACTTCTCGATGCGACTCGACTCGTAAGAAAAAGCCTTAGACAGTAAGGATTAAAAAACTTGTTCCCTAAGCACTGGGACCCTGCAAGTTGGCCCAAAACGGTCTCTTGCATACGATTCACGGGTCTCACTCTCCAAACTCGAATCTCGACAAGGAGGGAAACAACCGCTTACAGGTCCTCTCGACTCGTAAGAGGAAAAATTCTCTTATAAGATCCTTACGACTTATAAGAGAAAACGCACTTAGGAATCCTCACGATTCCTAAGGAGAAAATCCACCTACGAGATCTTTTCGATCTGTAGGGAGAAAAGTCTCTATGAGACCCTCACGGCTCATAGAGTTGAAAAGTCTTAGGCAGCAGATTTGAACCTGCGGCCTAAGCCATCGCTGCCTTTTGAAGAAACCAATACAGGATGCTCGCTATATCACCTATCAACCATGTTTACTAAAGCAGTATACTGATAATAAAAGAAAGAGGGAAGCGACAGAAAGGACATTCGATTTGCATTTGATCAAGCGTTCGAGACACATCCATTCATGTGTGTGCAAAAGACTCAGAATGAGAAATAAGACAAGCTGAAATAAAAAATTTCCATTCATATTTCAAAGGGCTTTTACAATCATAAAGAAATAAATAACAACATTATTGAAATGTTTATAACGATATAACCTCGGACCCAGGACATGGATTAAGGAACTCGAAAGTAACCTTATCTAAGATTTTCCAAGCCTGGCGAATCATCCTAGTGTGCTTTCTTTCGCGAACAGAAGCGTCGGGGTCCCCACGGATGTCCTCCTCCCTCCAATAAGCAGCAAGTATGGCGGACTATTGGAAGGCCTCGTGCAGGAGATCGACAAGATTGTCTCGCCGTCTCTTCGAGATTAAGTTCATCAGGTACACCGAGTGCACCTTATCCTCGGCGGCATCCAACGCCCCAAGCGGCACGCCAGAACAAAATAGGGGAAGCGCTTCCCAGATGGCTCCCACGATAAGCTTCAGGAGAGAGGAACGGCGGGGAAGCAGTTGACCGTTATATGCGTCGAGGCGGCTCATGATTTCAGCACACTCCGCATTCGTGAACTCTCGATTTTGAGAACGGCCGAGTCGGCGGATGTCCCCGTAAGAGATGATCTCGTCAAGATCGTACATGTGGGCGTCCATTGTTTCTGTGAAAGAGAACCAACAAAATTATCAGAAAGACTGATTAAGCAAAGCGATATAATGCACCGAGGACTAAAATGCCATCTTTAAACTCCAAGATCAATGAAAAACTCCTAAGAGTTCTTTTATATGATTTGGAAGGAGCAAACCTCTATTAATGAAATGAGAAAACACAAGGAAAATCTTTTAGAGAGCAAAACTCTATTAATGGAACCCTAATAGGGTTCTCCTTAGTTCTCCTTAGACCCCTTTAGTGCAAAACTCTGCTAAGTGAAACCCTAAATGGGTCTTCTTTAGATCAGGGATCTATTGAGATAAAATTGATTTAATTTAATCCAAATTAAGTTTTACCTAAAGTTCGAACTTTTAAAAGTGCTTAAACAAAAGAGCAGGGCTCTGAATAAAATTCCTATGAAGAGATGAAAATCATCTAAGGGACCAAAGGTCCTATTTATAGGCATCAAATGCCCTTTCAACTTCCAAAAGTTGCCGCGACGGTTGGAATTCTGCCACCGCTGCGCTCACGTTTGGGGGCCACGTAAGCACAACGGTGGGGGGCATTTGTTTACCCCAATCAGAGCAAAGCTTTGTTCAAATTTCAAGGCGGGAAACGAAGCAGCGCTTCTGTTTCCCCCAATCAGAGCAAAGCTCTGTTTTGAAAATTAAAATTAAAATAAATGAAGCAACGCTTCAGATCCCCTGCGTTGCGCGCAGAGCGCCACGTGTCAAAATTAGACACGCCAGCGCAGGAAGCGCAGCGCCCAAGGCAGCGCACTCAATCAAGAGCATGGCTCTATTAAGAGTGTGCTGAAATCATAAGCCGTCTCGACGCATATAACGGTCAACTGCTTCCCCGCCGTTCCTCTCTCCTGAAGCTTATCGTGGGAGCCATCTGGGAAGCGCTTCCCCTATTTTGTTCTGGCGTGCCGCTTGGGGCGTTGGATGCCGCCGAGGATAAGGTGCACTCGGTGTACCTGATGAACTTAATCTCGAAGAGACGGCGAGACAATCTTGTCGATCTCCTGCACGAGGCCTTCCAATAGTCCGCCATACTTGCTGCTTATTGGAGGGAGGAGGACATCCGTGGGGACCCCGACGCTTCTGTTCGCGAAAGAAAGCACACTAGGATGATTCCCCAGGCTTGGAAAATCTTAGATAAGGTTACTTTCGAGTTCCTTAATCCATGTCCTGGGTCCGAGGTTATATCGTTATAAACATTCAATAATGTTGTTATTTATTTCTTTATGATTGTAAAAGCCCTTTGAAATATGAATGGAAATTTTTTATTTCAGCTTGTCTTATTTCTCATTCTGAGTCTTTTGCACACACATGAATGGATGTGTCTCGAACGCTTGATCAAATGCAAATCGAATGTCCTTTCTGTCGCTTCCCTCTTTCTTTTATTATCAGTATACTGCTTTAGTAAACATGGTTGATAGGTGATATAGCGAGCATCCTGTATTGGTTTCTTCAAAAGGCAGCGATGGCTTAGGCCGCAGGTTCAAATCTGCTGCCTAAGATTTATAAGTGCAGGGCAACGCTTCAGTTGACTTGCGCTCTGCGCTGCGCGCCACGTGGCAGCACAGTTGCGCTAGCGCAGTTGCGCTGCGCTCTGCGCTGCGCGCCTCGTGGCAGCGCAGTTGCGCTGCGCGACACGTGTCAAGCGTAGGTGCGCTTGCGCCAAACAGAAAAATTCTGGAAAGATCTTTCTCAATCTTATTAAAAATAAGAAGATTGTCTTCTGTAAAACAGAATCCCTTGGATCAAAGATCCAACGGTAGGGAAAAATTCCCAAATCACTCAGAGAAAGATCTCTTTAACTAATTTAACAAACCAAATGGCACTATAAAAAGGCCCCTAGACCCCAACTCAAAAAAAAAGAACAGAGAGAGAACTCCTCTAAAGAAAATTTTGAGAAGAACTCAAACAGAGAAAAAGGTAAACCCTTTGAATAAAAAAGAAGAATTTCTTCTGAAAAGATCATTGATCTAAGAACAAGATCAAGGATCTTCAATAAAAAATATAATAAACAACAAAGGCATTGCCTTTTGATGAACCACTGGTTCTTTGAAAACAAGAAATTTATTTTCTTTGATCTAAAATTGATCAAAATAAGAAAACGGTGCCCTGCACTTATAAATCTGCACTGTTGCGCTCCTGGGTTGGCGCAAGCCACCAGGGAGCGCCACGTGTCAGCTCCAGAGTGATCTGCGCTATGCGCTGTTAAAATAGAGCACTGCTCTCATGAATTGGCGCAACCCACCAGAGCGTGCCACGTGTCAGAAGCGCAACAGCGCAGCGCACTGCGCTTGCGCTCACCAGAGCGTGACACGTGTCACCTCCATATGGACTTGCGCCTTGCGCTCCTCAATCAGCGCAAAGCGCCTGACAAGCCATGTGGCACTCTGTCAGACTAATTAATGCAATGCATTATTAAGGGCAAAGCCCAATAAAGAAAGGTCTATCAGACCAAACAAAGTGCTATGCACTATTAAAAGGGATAAAGCCCAAACAAAGGTCTGTCAGGCTCAAAATAGATGCTATGCATCATTTAAAAAGGGCATAGCCCAATAAAAAGGGGGGGCCTAATAGGCCAGACAAAATGTACTGCACTATTAAACAAAAGGATAAAGCCCAAGCCAAGGTCCAACAGGCCAACAACAAATAAAAACGTTGAACATTTTCAACTGGACTTAGCCCAATTAAGGCCGTAAGTCCTCAAATTAAATTGACTGAGCACGGCTGCTCTCTTAAACCAATTTACATCCGGTTCAAGGGTACATCTCTGAACTCCTCTGATATCTGTCGTTGTAACCCTTCAACGTTGTTAGAGAGGTGACGGGTCCCGACGGCCATACATTCAATGGACCACTATGTCCCTAAACTGGAACAATAGAGCCCCCAAATGCTCTTTTGTCGGATCTAAACGATCCCGTTTAAGTTGATCTTAGCCTCAAATATGGCTAACGTATCCTTAAACCTTCAAACAGACTTTAATCCCAAATTGGACTTTAGATCTCCTAACCAACTTTAGTTCAAGCGTACATCTCTGAACTCCTTTGATATCTGTCGTTGTAATCCTTCAACATCGTCAGAGAGGTGACGGGTCCCGACGGCCATACATTCAATGGACCACCATATCCCTAAACTGGAAATGGATCTAAATGATCCTGTTAAGTTGATCTTAGCCCGGAAATTAGACTAACGTATCCTTAACAAACGTTTAAGTTGATCTTAGCCTTAAATATGGCTAACGTATTCTTAAACCAAAACCCCAAACCCAAATCTAAGAAACTACGGATTTTGACTAATCCGCGTCCTACGGGCGACGACATAAATTAGTCTCCGTATACAATCCACGGGCAACCACAAACAAAACAAACACCCACGACATGAAATAAAATTCTGGAGAAGGAGAAAGTTGTTACCGCGATGCGGTAGCGTAATTAACTGCAGGGGCTTGCGCCTGCAGGGAAGAGCGTCCCCATAATCAAAAACCCCTCAAACGAGGGGGAATCTGACAAAGTCTGCTACATCGGCCGCATCCGTCTAAACCTCCGATACATGGTGCCATAAATCAACTTGGCATCTTCGGAGAGGTGGACGGATAAAACCAAATAGCATCTGTCCCGAATCTCAGGCAAAACGTCCCCACGTCGTCTTGGCCATCTTTCGGAAGGGAACACAAGTCTTAAGAAACCAATTACTTACAAATATACGAGGAAAAATGGGATATTCGGGGACTTGGGAAAAATAGAAAAATTCTATAGATGGGAAGGGGGATTTACATCATACCCCCCTTACAAAAATTTCGTCTTCGAAATTTAACAAAGATACAATGAAACAAAAGTACTAAACAAAGAGATGCGGAAAACGTGCACGGATATCTTCCTCTCGCTCCCAGGTAGATTCTCCTGGGGAATGACCGTCCCAAGACACTCGGACTAACGGGATGGCCTTATTCTCCAGCACTTTCTCTCTGCGATCGAGGATGGTAGTGGGCTGCTCCTCGTAGGATAGGTCGGTACCCAAAGCTAACTCTGAATAGTCCAGAACATGGCTCTCATCCTGAACGTAACGCCGCAACTGAGACACGTGGAAGGTATTGTGCACACTAGTTAGCGATGGAGGCAAGGAAAGTCGATAGGCCACCTCTCCTACTCGCTCTAGCACCTCAAAAGGTCCGATGAAACGGGGACTGAGCTTTCCCCGACCTCCGAACCTGATAACTCCATGGGTAGGGGAAATCTTCAGGAATACGTGATCTCCAACTTCAAATTCTAGTGTCCTCCTGCTGGTATCTGCCCAACTCTTCTGTCGATCCTGAGCCGTCTTAATACGCTGCCTGATCATTTGGACCTTGTCGACTGTCTGAACGATGAGCTCGGGACCCAGTAGTCTTCGTTCTCCCACATCATCCCAACAAACCGGGGATCGACACTTCCGCCCGTAAAGTGCTTCGAAAGGAGCCATCTGGATGCTAGCCTGATAACTGTTGTTATAGGAAAACTCGACTAGATGCAGATGATCTTCCCAGGAACCCTGAAAATCCAACATGCATGCTCTCAACATATCCTTGAGCGTCTAAATCGTACGCTCGGATTGTCCGTCCGTCTGCGGGTGATAAGCTGTGCTGAACTTGAGGCGGGTACCCAAACTCTCCTGTAAACTCCTCCAGAAGTGCGAAACAAATCTGGTGTCTCGATCTGACACAATGCTGACCGGGACTCCGTGAAGTCGCACTATCTCCTGCATGTATCTCTCTCCCAGTGACTCTGTCGAGTGCCCCACTCGGAATGGTAAGAAGTGTGCGGCTTTCGTGAGGCGGTCGACGATAACCCAAATGGCGTTGTTGCCCATAGGGCTTTGTGGTAAGGCTGTCATGAAATCCATAGTAATGTGCTCCCACTTCCATTCTGGTATCGAAAGCGGTCGGAACAATCCTGCTGTCCTCTGTTGTTCCGCCTTCACTTGCTGGCATACCAAGCATCAGGATACGAACAGCGCAATTTCTCGCTTCATCCCGTTCCACCAAAAATGCTGCTTTAGGTCCCGATACATCTTTGTACCTCCCGGATTCACAGAATAAGCTGAACTATGCGCCTCAGCCAATACCTTTTCTCGAACATCCCCTTTAGGTACGTAGAGTCTGCTACCGAATCTCAGAGAGACGTCTTCATGTATGATTAAGTCCGTCTACAGCCCGGCTTCTACTTGCGCTCTGAACTTTTGCAATCGAGGATCATCCGCTTGTGCAGCCTTGATGCGATCCACAAGGGAAGACCGCACCTGTAGTTGCCAAAATTGACTAAGTGCGCTCGGTGTAACGACTTCCAGCTCGAGTCTCTGAAAGTCCTCAATAATGCTCCTCTGACTGGTCCACATCATGACCGTTAGCTTGCGACTGAGAGCATCTGGTACAACATTTACTTTCCTCGGGTGATACTGAAGGTCCAAGTCATAATCCGCCATCAGTTCTAGCCATCGGCGCTGCCTCATGTTTAGTTCTTTCTGAGTGAAGACGTACTTCAGACTTTTATGATCCGTGTACACCTCCACCTTCTCGCCCAATAGATAGTGCCTCCAAATCTTCAACGCAAAAACCACTGCAGCTAACTCCAAGTCATGCGTAGGATAGTTCCTCTCATGATTTCTCAGCTGTCGAGAGGCGTAAGCAACCACCCGACCGTGCTGCATCAGAACACATCCTAATCCCTTCCTTGAGGCGTCACTATGTATCACCAAACCACCGGAATCATCTGGTACTGTAAGAATGGACGCCATGGTCAACTTCTGCTTCAGTGTGACAAATGCCCGAGTATACTCTTCTGTCCACGCAAACGGTACATTCTTCCTTGTCAGCCTCGTCAACGGTTCAGCGATTCTTGAAAAATCTTGGACGAACCTCCGATAATATCCTGCCAATCCCAGAAAGCTTCTGATCTCGGCCACTGACTTCGGTGTTGTCCAATCTCTGACAGATTCTATCTTTGCTGGGTCCACCGAGATGCCTTCGCCCGAAACAATGTGTCCCAAGAACTGAACCTTGTCGAGCCAGAATTCACACTTGCTCAATTTCGAATACAGCTTCTCTTCCCGAAAAATTTGTAGAACCGTGCGCAAATGCTCAACATGCTCCTCCCGGGTCTTCGAGTAGACAAGTATGTCGTCGATAAATACAATGACAAACGTGTCCAAGTACTTTGCAAACACCCTGTTCATCAAGTCCATGAATATTGCGGGAGCATTGGTAACACCGAATGGCATCACAAGGAACTCATAGTGTTCGTATCGGGTCCGGAAAGCCGTCTTGCATACATCCTCGGCTGCTACTCTGATTTGATGATATCCAGAACGGAGATCCAACTTCGAAAATACCTTGGACCCACTTAATTGATCGAATAAGTCGTTGATGCGCGGAGTTGGGTACTTGTTCTTTATTGTGACTTTGTTCAGCTCCCGATAATCTATACACATCCGCAGCGATCCATCCTTCTTCTTCACTAACAGAACTGGTGCACCCCACGGTGAAACGCTTGGCAGAATAAATCCCTTCTCTAAGAGTTCTTCAATTTGCTTCTTTAATTCTGCCAACTCAACCGGTGCCATTCTGTACGGGGCCTTGGAAATTGGTGCTGTACCTGGAGTCAAATCGATCGAGAATTCCAAGACGCGTGGAGGTGGTAGACCTGATAAATCTTCAGGAAACACGTCCAGAAAGTCCCGAACAATCTCTGGGGCTGGGCTCTCATCAATCTCCATAGCTATCAGCTCCTTTGGCTTGGCTCTGTACTTGGCTGGCTCCAAAGATTCGCTTCCGCCTTCAAAAATAAACTCCGGGTGATTGGGAATGCGGAAGATCACATTCCTTGCTTGACAATCGATAACTGCATAGAAGGTACTCATCCAATCCATCCCGAGAATTGCGTCATAGCTGCCTGTCCCGATAAAAAAGAAATTCGCATAGAATTCCCTGCCACACACTACAACCGGACATGATCTACATTCTCGACTAGATACTATCACGCCATTACCCGTATGTATTTCCCAACCCTTGGTTATTGGTTCATGAGGTATGGAGTGTGTATCAACGAAATGCTCGGATATGAAACAGTGCGATGCTCCAGAATCAAATAGTACTCTAGCTGGCAAGGAATGTATGAGTAGAATACCTGTAACAACTTCGCCTGAAGCCTCTGCCTGCTCGGCGATCAAGGTGAAAGCCCGTCCCTGACCGCGACCTGTATAGGGTTGCCTCTGCTCCTGTGATCTCTGCTGCTGTGGTCCAGATCCTCCCTGTATCTCTACTCGCTCGGGGCAACCGCTAATCCTGTGCTGACAGGATCCGCAAACCAAGCACTGTCCCTTGGCGCGGCGACAGTCCTTCTGGGTATGCCCATCTCTGTTGCAGTAGCCGCAAACTACGTTCTTGCTCTGGGGGCGATGCTGGGGCACGAATGGGCGCTTCATCTGTGTCGTTCCAGGCCTGTGAACTGGTATGACTCCTCGAGTCGGTGCATGGGTGCGTGCTGGAACAACTGGGGGCTTCCTGAATTTGTTGATCAGTTTCTCCTAAATTCGCGCCGCGTTGAGCACCTGTGCAAAAGTCTGAAACTCGAGTGACGCGATCAACTGCTGTAGCTCGAAATCGAGTCCCTGTAAGAAGCGCCTGGCCCTGGTGGCCTCTGAAGCGACCATGTACGGAGCAAATCGGCTCAGACCGTTGAACTCTGCCGCATATACGTCCACGGGACGGCCATTCTATTTCAGTAGGATGAATCTTTCTTTCATCTCGGCCTTGGCGGTGGAAAGGAAATAGTGGTTCAAGAAGCACTCCTTGAATTTGCTCCATTCGATAGGCCTCTCTAGCCTGCTTTCTTCAACTGACCACCATATGCGGGCTTCATCTTCCAACTGGATCTTTATCACATGCACTTTATCTTCATCTGGTACCCTGGCGGCCGTCAGTAAGTTCTCCATATTAACCAGCCATTGCTCAGCCTCGAGGGGTTCGGCTAGCCCTGTAAATGCAGCTGGATGCAACCTCCGGAAATCTGACACGGTGCTAGCCCTGGCAGAGTAAGCTGGTGGAGCAGTGCCCTCGGGGGCGGTCATGAGTGCGGAGGGTCCCCCTGCAGCGGTAATAACCCTGAGTCCCTCGGCGAGCAGGTCCGTCTTTCTCTCCTGGGCTTCTGCGAGATTCGTTAGGGCACTAAGCATCCTCTCCGTGCGATCCTGAGAGCTTGAGTCCGAGGAATGGTCGTTCGGGGACGTCATATCGCTGGAAGATATTCAAAGGGATAAGATTAGATACAAGGATGAAAGTCAAGAATAGTGAAGCGAAAATAATATAATACAGTATAGTTAATGTTATCCCTTACTACTAAATACGGCTCTGATACCAACAAAACCCTGTCACGCCCCGCATCCCAAAATACGGAAAACGAGGGATGACTAGGCCAGCCATGTTCCTACGGTCAAGAAATAATCCCGCCGTAGTCACACTTCGGCTTCTAGCATTACATGGTGATCAGTAAACAAAGCACAGAAGTAAAGAAAATACATCACTAAATTATTACATCAACTTTCACGTTCACAATTTATAAATAAACAAGAAAAGAGCTACTAACCAAGTTTGAATACAAGGTCTCTTTAGAGAAAGCAGAAAAGAAGAAAAAGATAATCTCAACTAGATCTCCGCAAGGTCGAAGGGTAAATCCGACTCCTGCGCTGGTTCTTCCTCGAGGTCTGAGCATGCATACTCAGGTCGTTAGAGCGACGTAATAGCAATATTATAATAATGACACGAAACGGGCAAATAAGCTAATAACAGTGGAAGTAAAATGCAGATAATCACTATGTCACTAAATGATGCAAAATATGATCTGTGTCCTTATCAGTCTCTAAGTCATGTTTGAAATCGAGTTGTGGAAAGGAGGATCATATTTAACGGGAGTCTCGTACATACCCGAGACAACGGCCCATACGTCCGGGCATAACCCTGTCAGCCGGATCGCTAGATCCTACCTAATATATATAAGAGTCGTTCGAATGATCATCCTCTAAAACACGGTCCTCGCTGAATACGATGCTCTTTCCACTTCGATTTCCCCCTTTTCCTCAGGTTTACACTATTGATGATTATGATTTAGTCGTGTACAAGTATGCACCAATAACACGGTTTTGTCACTGTTCACTGTATTAATCACTGTCACGAATCATTCACTTTTCCATTAGCGCACTTGACACTCCTAGATAAATATCATTCACGCACGATAATGCATTGTACACTGAATAATAATGCGCACTATCACTATGTATATGGCAGTTGGGTAAGGTATGTACATTTATGCAGTTAACAAGTCATGTGTAATATGAACTAGTATGCATCTCATGACCTTATAAAAATTGCAGTAAATCATACGTTCAGAATTCAATGAAACGATACAAAGACGGTAACAAGTATACTCTGTCAAAAATTCATCAAAATTTGTTTCAGTGCAATCGGATTTCGGGTTTTCAAGTTACAGCCGTTTCAATTTAAGTGCTCGCTGCAGGAAATTCAGTTTCTGAACTAAACGTCCGTTTCGCGGCACAATTTTCACCCAGTTGGGATCAGAATTTAGCGACGCTACTGTTGGATGAAATTTAGGATTTTCAATAGGGTTTCCAACGCACCATACGTATTCTCAATCGCGTTTTTACGTCAGAAGTTATACACTGTTCAACACTAGGGTATCAGTTCTGTTTCTGTTTGAGACTGCTATACGTCCCGTTCTTTTAAATTACAGTTTAAATAGTAAACGACGATAAAAAGGGGTGAAATCACTTGCGTTATTTAACTAACAGTTTCATATTCAATAAAGTATAGTGTTACGCAACATACAAGTTCAGGCAGCAAAGTAGTAATCATTACAAGATAGAAATCAACAGCCAGAGCTGCTCTGGACTGCAGTCCAGAGCCGCTCTCCGAATCAGTTCTTGTCATATTTTCAGTATAGAAACAATTAAAAACATTTATAGGGTTCTAGGTCGTCGAGTCGGCTTCGATTTGAGCCCTCGAACTCATCATTTCAATGTGTACACAATTAATTATGATTTTAACAAGTTTCAAACGCGGGAAATATTCAGTTTTAATGGGTGTAGTTGGGGGTGATCGTTCAAGCCAGTAACGATTTTATTTTCCAGTCAAATTTCACCACAATGTTCATTGCGACATGGGCCAGCATATAAGTTCAAGTTCCGTCAGTTTAATGGAGAGTTTTGATTCGGGTTTTGCATCAAGCACTTGTGTCATATAGGTTTTCACGAATCGTAAACATGGAATTTCTAGTATTTTTATTTGTAACGGAAATAATCTAGCATGTAGCAAGTAGGGTACTTGCCTGAAGACGCTTTGACGACGTGCGGCAGTGGAAATGGCACGAACGCGCGATGAACGGCACGGTTTGAATTCACGGTCTCGGCTCGCGTTTCGGGTTAATCGTCGGAGTTGCCCAGGGTTGGCTCACGATCACTGGAAGCGGAGTGTGGTCCAGTGGATCCCCCGTGAGTGCGCTGGGGTCGACGGTGGTCGGCGGTGGTCGCTCCGGCGATGGGCACAGCTAGAAGTTTGGTGTGGGTTTGGAGAGAGAGAGGGAGCAGTGGGGGCTCGGGTTTGGAGGAGGTGATGCTGAGGATGTAGGGGAGTCGACGAGGTGGTTCAGGGGCTCGTCGGCGGGGAGCTTAAGCTGTGGTGCGGTGGTGGCCGAGGTGGTGTGGTGAAGGTTGAGTTGGAGAATAGAGCTCGGTTGGTGGAGGAGGAGGGGAGGTGAAGTGGGGTTCGAGTTCTGAGGAGAAGAGAGCGAGGGAGAAAACAGTGGTGGTCGTAATCGTCGTCGTCGGGGTTCAGGATGATGGGGTTCTCAGCTCGGTGGGGCAGGGGGTTTGAGAGAGAGACCGAGAGTGAGCAGAACGAGAGATCGAGAGTGTGAGGAGAAGGGAGTTAAAAACGAGGAGAGGTTGAGGAGCTCGAGGGGGTGCGCGGTCGTGGTCGGCGAGCGCGGGGACGTGGGGCGGTGAGGAGACGTGGGCGCGCAATGTGGGAAGTGAAGGAAAACGAGCGGGGAATATAAAACGAGTGGGGAAGAAGAGAAATGGAGCGGGGCGGGTCGGGTGTGGGAAGCTGGGCTGGGCCGGCGGAGAAAGGGATTTGTTTAATTAATATTTTGGTATGGGCCGGGGATTAATATATATATAGTTTTGGTTTTAGGCTTTGATTCTAAAAAGGGTTAGAAAAATAAATACCAAGTCATAAGCAACCAATTACTTACAAATATACGAGGAAAAATGGGACATTCGGGGACTTGGGAAAAATAGAAAAATTCTATAGATGGGAACGGGGATTTACAAATTTGATCGTAACTATGTCTTCCACCAAAAGGCTTATAGATGGGACTAATTGGGTCTCACATTAAGAGCCAGCTATCAATAAAATTATTCGTAATTAATTAATTAATAGTTTTAATTTAACAGTCAAACACTCATCTTTCTAGCTGTTCATAAGAGCTCTATCGTAATGTGAGATGAAAATAAATATCAACTTACATGCAATCCTTTCCGACATTAAGTTACTTATTCTTAAGCTTTTAAATATGCAGGACATGTTCATCTAATTGCTCAAACCTAAAGTTTCATTCCCCATGAGCACAAATTCATTTCGAAAATAAATATTACTATAATAATATAATTTTGAAAAATATTTCTCAAAACACATATCGACAGGATTTTTACGCCTTAATGAGAATGAACAGTAAATTTATTCTCATCAATATGAGAATATCGGATTCTATCTAGACATTCATTGTCCTCCCAAATATATTTAAGCAGCTCATTCCTGTGAAACGACAAGAAGTATCATTATATCAGAGCTTACTAAATGACAGATCAAAGACAACAATGCCATCAAGTCAAAGGAATTATGTAACTGTTTAAATTCTCTATCTCATAGGTGACATATCCTAGAGAATTTAAACGTGGTACTGTACTACATGTATCACAATACGTGCCCACGACACACATCTAGAGAATCTCCCTTCTCGATGACTGAGACACGTCACCATATCTAACATGTCAGTGTCATGCATGATAGACTGTTATAAAGCTAGTTATTCCATACTAGTTATAGGTTAAGTACCCATTTAAGAAATTACTAGATTATAGCATGTTTTCATGTAAGTGACACATCACAGTGCATAATTTAACAATATAATTTCTAAGGATATTATAACAATTATAAATACATATGACTCCATTAACCAATTAATATTAGTGCAACTATAAATCATATTAATATTTAATAAATATTATAGGAATTGTATTGAATGTGTAAGGGCATATACAACTATTCTGGCAATCCTAGCACGTAAAGATGCAGAGGGGCTCAAATTTTAGATCCAGAAAATGGAAAGATTCAATAATAAAATTGTGGTGATATTTCGAAAATCTCTCTCTCAAAAAATAAAATTAAGAATTAAAAACTAAAAAACCCTATTTTGAAATATTTTAGAGTGATTTGTCTTCTAAAAGGATAATTAGAGGGTGAAATGGGGAATACCAAGAGAATGTGCTAAGAATAAGAAATTCAAAGCGTATAAGTTTCTAATATTTCGTTTTGAAACTTTTTGGGTTTAAAAATAAGTCGGTTTTGATAGCTGGGTGTATAAACAAATTTCCCTAAAATATAACATAGAACAATTAGTTAATAATAAAAGTTTTATGGAGTCAATCTTGTTCCTCATGTCTACTATGTCTATCAGTATCAGTAACGAAGGGATGCATGGGCGCATGAAAAGTTTATTTTTGGAAATAGACAGAGGAAACATGCATTCATCGTATGCCTTTTTTTCTAATTTTATATACAGTAAAAAAAGAATAATATAAAATTCAATAAATCAAAATAGAGGATAACTTATTATCTGTAGAAAAGAAAGTGAAGAAACTCATAACACACACCCAACGCAACCACCCAAATAAATAAAGAGAAAATTTTGACACATGCCCAACAAGCTTGCCAGCGTTTTAATCAAATTTGTATTTATATTGTGGTCAACATGCTCACTTTCATATGTGTTTCTTTTCTTTTTTAATAAACAAAATTTTCAAAATGTTTTTCTCTTAAGAGATGCAAGATATGACATTAAAACTCTCCCATTAAAGATAATGAACAATTCAATTCAATCAAAAGCAATGAAAACGATATTGCAAAAATTCTTTATATAAACATTCTACCAGATTAAAGAGTATGGGGGACATTAATTGAAACCCTAACATTATGGGTCTATTTAGCGTATCTTATAAATGATCAAACCCCACTTATAAGTAAAATTGGTGTTTGTCAATTTAACTTATAAATGACTTATAAGTCATAAGTGCCAAAAAATAAGTACCAAATAGTTACTTATTTTTTTAGCGCTTATAAGCTAAGCAAATTTGACCAAGCAAAAGACTTATTTGCCTCTTGTTTTATTAAAAATCACCACATGAATGAAAATATATTAATTGCTTCTCATCTCAAAAAAAAAAATGCAATTAAAATAGTATTTTATATACAAATCAATAACATGTCCTTTTTGGTCATTTTGACATAACACATAATTATAAATTAAGTTTACCAAACACTTCAATTAGTTATAAGTCAAGTTTTATCAAAAACTTTGTTCACTTATTTTTTGAAAATTAAAATTATAGGTTACTTATAAATGACCATGACTTATAAGCATGATCACAAATTCAGCATTCGAGATTAATTCGGCGAGGCTGAAAATTCGGATTTAGAGAACTATTCGGAAAAAATCGGAAAGTGTTCGGAAAAGATTCGGCAAGTATTCGGGAAAGCTTTCGAGGAAGAAATTAACATATGAGACGTTGGGTTTTGATATTGCTAATTATTCACTGTTTTTGTGAATCGTTCGCTGATGTTGCGAATTATTCGCGAATAATTCGCGAATAACTCGAATCGTTCGCCAACGGCGATTAAATCGCACTACTACAATAAAGGGTTGCCCCTACGGTTTTATCCGTAGGGGCAAAGCACTGCCCCTACGGATATCTTCATAGGGGCTAGAAAATTCTCCGTAGATGCAATCGCCGCAGGTGCAAGTCTTTATCCTGAATATGCCCCTACGGAGTAAAAATTGCCCCAACGGTTTCATGCGTAGGGGACTGTGTACCTACGATATATTCCGTAGGGACAAAATATTTTTTTAATTTAGTAGTTTATAAAATAAAATACTTGTCCCTCCGGTGCTATCCGTAGGGGTATCTTCCAGCCCCTATGGAGTTAGCCGTAGGTCTACAAATAAGCCTCTACAGATGTATCCGTAGGAGCAAGTGTGTAACTCCTGTTATCGAGTCCAAAGGGGCAAAATATCAGTTATCCTGATATTTTGTGTCACGCCCCGCTTCCCAGAGTACGCAAGATTGGGCACGTGACATAGCCAACCATGCTACCTGTGGGTAGGAAGTATCCATCCACAGTCACATTACGGCTGTAGAGATATCAAGAACAAGATAAAACAAAAAACTATCTAACACATGTCCAAATCCAGAATAACAAGAGTCAATGATAAATAAGTGCGGAAGCAAATGATCCAATACAATAATAGAAAAGTACGTCCCATAATGCGGGCTCACATCTGGAAATAAAATGCAAGAAATAAACTGATCACTACAGAACTCACAAATCAGCCTGCTGGCTGAAGTACTCCTGCTCGGTCAGCGACAGTGGTAAAGAATCTGGGCCATGCAAAACCCAGACGTCAGCGCGTCATGTCAACCAATAATATAATATGAACATGGTAATAAGCAATGCCGAAATAAACATGAATAAAGCAATAGTATGAAACAAGCAGTGCAGGGTAGTGTGCAGTGGGTAACTAAACTGTTCTATCGGGTTTCCTATTCTAAAGTCTTTGAAATCAATTCGAGTAATCCTCCATGTAACTCAAAGGATATGTCCCGTTACCCCCCGGGACCACGGATCAGGAAGATGGGAACCAATAATGGTTCTGTCCCGTTGCCTCCCGGGACCACGGATCAGGAATGTAAGAGTCACGAATGGCTCTGTCCCGTTACCCCCCGGGACCACGGATCAAGTAATACCCTTTTAAGTTACACTTTAGATTACCCGTTTGATTTCCCCATACCCCCAGGTTATAAGTGCCAGGTCGGGTATTCAAAAGTCAAGGACTAATACCAACACAGGATCAGGTAACAGGTCAGGTTTGTCTGGATAGACAACAGGAATGGTCCATGAGGACTCCATGTCAGGTTTGTTGGCATTAGGCATGAGATCAGGTAACAGGTCAGGTCATGGTACATCAGGTTAAGTCGATAGTAAAGGGTACCATGTCCGGTGCATCGGTATATATATATATATGTCATGTGTAGCAAGGTCAGGTCAAAATGTAACACAATCGAGGGTGTGCTCACAACAGGTATAAAATCGAACAAGGAATAACAGCAGGAAATAAGCAATGAATTAAACAACAATAAGCAATTTATTTAATCACATTAGTGCATTGGTATAGTACAGACGTTTCATCATATTAGCAAGTTTCGAGCACCCCTTGCGGTGCAATAAATCACATGACTGTGCAATACTGTTATATCAATATCAGAATGTAATAGAGCTACAAGTGTAAGGTTACCGTCCTTTAAACAGTAAATGTGATTAATGGGTAACTTCGTTATTAGGGTTAAAGTGGCAAAATGCGGTTTTAGGTTAACTGTATTATGATATAAGCCATATTTCGTCCAAATGAGAAAAGTAGCTACACCTAGTTAATTTTGCAAGTTTAATGAGTCAAACACATTTAATTTGTATAGCATAGCATGTAGCAAGTAATACTTGCCTCGACGGTTCGCGAACCGGGAAAAACGGACGTAGCGTCGGCGGAAAAACACGCGACGGACGCACGGGTCACGGATCGAATCCAAACAACGAACAGCGGGACCACGCGGATCAGAGTACCTTGCTGGAATGTCGGGTCAAGCCGTCGGCATCGTCGGATTCCGGCGAGAAAGAGAACGGTGAATATGGTTTCAATAGTATAGATCTAGAAAGCAAAGGGAATGAGTAGAGAAAGGAGAGGATGGGGGATCACTCACTGTGGGTTGAAGGGGGTCACGACGGTCGACGGCGTCAATTGGCTCCGGCGGTGAACAGTGAACGTGGTGGAGATCTGCCGATCACGGGTTATGTTAACAGCGGAAAGGAAAAAGAAAGGGAGAGAGGAAGAAGGTGATCTCACCGAGGGGGTGCTCGCGAGGCCGTGGACAAGAGGACGGGGTCAACGGCGATGGGGCGCCGGCGAGGAAGCGGCGGCGGCAGACTCGGCTGCAGGTTGCTGTTGGGTTCTGTTGCGGCGCCGGGCACTTGGGAGGAGGAGGAAGGTGTCGAGGTCGGGAAGAGGGGCGAAGGGGGAGATGCTGGCGTCGTCGGCGACGAGGTGCGGCGGCGACGGCGAGCACGGTGGGTGCAGGTGGCTACGGCTACGGTGTGGATGCACGGGACGTGGGAGAGGAGGAAGGAATGGGGTAGCGGCTGCGACGAGGGTGATGGTGGTGGTGGCGTCGGCGTCGGGTTGCGGCGGCGATGGGCACGTCGGCTGGCTAGGGTTGCAATGGGGTGTTTCTCGCGAGGGTTCTCGTGAAGGAAGGAGACGAGGCTGCGAGGTATATATAGGAGATAGAGAGAGAGAGAGAGTTAGAGAGAGAGAGAGAGGAAGAGAGAGATAGAGACAGGGGAAGAGAGAGGAGAGATAGAGAGAGGGATAGAGGGGCCCACGGGGTTTTAAGTTCCCTGCGATTGGCTGAGGCGAGAAAAGAAAGAATTTTAAAAAGATTTTGAAGTTAAAATTTTAACCGTAGAAATATTATGAGTATATATTATGGTTTTAGATTATATTATTAAATTGGGATTTTGGCGCTAAATGAAATATTTCCAAATCGCGCCCGGGTTGCGCCCAAAAATTTGAAATTTAAATAATAGGATTTTAAGCGGGTTCCAAATTTTAAAATGAGATGTTTTATGATTAAAAAGTATTCCCCCAAGTCGGACACTTGCACGCGCGCGTAGTCGTCCAAACTCGCATGTTTCACCGAACGGGGTGAGAACTCGACGCACGGACGCTACCACGCGGCTAGGGGTGACGAGTAGGCCAATATGGATATTTTTAATTTCATTTTAGGTGCTAAAATTTGTTATATGCAAAAATGAGTTAGCCGGTTAAAATTTTACAGTGAGACCCAAACAGGCAAAATAAATGAAATGAGCAATGTCAAACACTCAACCAGTAACAGAAATAGTATTATTGGGCTCGGGTGTTACATTTTGCCCCTACGGATACATATGTAGGGATAAATATTGGACCTACGGATTAATCCGTAGATGCAACTGATCGCCCTACGGCTTAATCCGTAGGGAAATAATATCAAGTTTTTTTTTAAAAAAAGGCTTCCTGTTTTTAGCCCGTCCTGTGCACAATAATATATACATCATACGATATCAGGATAAATATATTAGAAATAGACATAATACAGAAATATTCATAATCAACCATGTCACGCATAATATATAATAGAAATAGACACACAGAATACGATATCAGGATAAATCATCGTTCATAAACAACCACCAAACATTGTCATCCAAAATTTATTTAATATGTATCAGATAAGTATATACATTCTCAAAAATATAAATAAAGCTACCTTAGCTCGGTCCAGCTCCACCACATCTGATAATCGACGTAATCTGGCGCATTTGCTCCTCGGTGCAGCCCTAAGTCGTCAAAAACTCGACCAATGAAGGAGCGGACTGTGCAGGAGTCTGAGCGGGCTATGGAGCTGCAAGAGTGGTTTGCACAAGCGCAGCTGAGATAGTGGTTTGCGGAGCCGCAGCCGAAATACCCTGTCGCATCTGTTCAATTTTGTGTGTAATAAACGAGTAAGAACTGTGTATTAGTCGAATTAGTTTCATTATCAGGTTATTGCGAAACCCCAATCTAAAATTAATCAAAGTTAAGTCTACAACCAAATAAGCTCAGGCTACTAATATTGGATATGTTACTATCTATAATATGATATAATATTTTATTATTAAGTAGTATACATACCATCATCTCCTTCAACTCCTGGATGGTCGTCTTCAAGGTAGCAACATCTTGCTCTACACGTCGCTCACGAGAGGTAAGGGAAGTAACCGCCGGAGTAGAGTCCAACCTCATATGGGCCCTGCTAGGCCTCTCTCCCAACATCCGTGGTGCCCTCCCTGTGCGGCGTCTAGAACTAGAGTCAGCAGCATCGGATCGTTCTGTCCAGTAAAATCGATCCCCGATGCCTCCGCCTGCTCCACCACCCGCTTCTACACCCACATTAACCATTAAAATATAAGTATACCATTTAATTTTGAACTTTTCAAAACAAAAATTTCAAACCTGTTAGAATAAATATTAACACTTACGCAATTCTCCTAGATAGCGGTGTCGGGGAATCGAAACTCGCCCGTAAAAGGATCTGTCAAGGTGTCGTGGACGGCAAGATACGCGGACAGCACGCTCGGTGTACCATCCTGCGCCAGAGTCTGAGCTCTCTGCAATTCGCGAAAAATTTACATGTATTATAAAATAACTCTTAATATTATATTATATCACAATAGGTCTATTGTAATTTACCGATAACTCCATGGCACGAGTAATATTTCTCGAGCCACCTGTATAAGTGGGGCGACCCCTCTTCGCCGACTTCCTATTCTCTTTATTTTGATTGGCCTGTTTCTGCACAACACATTCAGATTTAGTTTTCTAATTAAGCAACGCAAAAAATAAATTATATACTAAATAATGAATTACATTTAAAATACAAACTTATTTGCGCTGAGAGTCGAAATATTGGCATAAAAGAGACCATGTATCTACGTCGACTCTCGCAAAGGCCGGAGTATGTAGGAGAGCCGCTCTCTCTGCCTCGGGGGTCGCCATCCACAGGGAACAGCAGTCGATCTTCAGCTCGTTCCTATTGTATCGGACCTTTGTTTGCATGTTCTTCATCAGTCCATGGTACAGAGCGTGAAGATCGAACACTCTCTCAAGATGATCAGGATCGGGTACAGGCTGAAAGTCGTAATCCAACCGCAAATACAAAAAAACAATGTTATTAAATTGCAAGTGTTAAATAATAATAAATATATTGGGTAAGTCAAATGAAACTATATATTAATACCCGAGCCTGATCCCAGAAGAGGGCAAATGAGCGCCGGTGCTGGTCGCCCCACTCAACGTGAAGTGGATACTTCTTCACGAGGCGGCTCTCATCCCCTATATACCGGCCTAATCTCTCGGCATAATCGGCGGTATAGCGCTAATCAGGGGTAAAGAAGAGGGGGAATGCTGCTTCTCCTAGCTCTGTTGGGCCTCAGCCTGTGGGACTGTTCGGGCCTCGAGTCCCCCTCTCGGGATGAGGATGCCCTGCATCTACAAGAAATATCAAGACAATCAATATTAAGACAAAGTGGTATCAAGAAATTAAGGTTTAACGAAAATTGAAGTGTGATATATACCTCCGGCGACAAAAGCACGAGCATGGGCCCGGGCAGCAGCACGAGCGGGACGATAGTTCCTCCGGTGAGGAACAGCCGATGACCCGGACGTGGACGCATCTCCAACTAGAAAATAAATATCGATAAAATTACATGAAATTCATGTTTATTCTTAAAGGATATGTAAAATGAATAAATATTTTATATTTATTCATACAAACCTGCAGACTGAGCGGAGGGTATGGAAGTGACGGGAGTGACCCCTGCACCAGACGTGGACGCACCACTTATAATTAGACAATCAAACATTGACTATATAATTAATTGCAAAAATAATATGTATATCAATAATATAACATTCTAAATCAACGTGTTTACACTATAAGATATATAAACATACTCGTAAGTGCGGTGGTGGCCTTTGCCCGAGATGTGGAGGCACCACCTACAGCCCGAGATGTAAGTACGTGAAAGCAAAAAGAATATATGTATATTTATGATATAGCATTCTAAATCAATATACATGCACTATATGATATATAAACATACCTGGAGGTGCGGGAGTGGCCTTTGTCCCTGATGTGGACGCACCACCAACAGCTAGACAATCAAACATTGACTATGTAAGTAATTTTGACATGAATATGCATGTATATCTATAATATTACATTTAAAATGAATATGCGTGCAATATACCTGGAGGTGTGGCAAAGTCTACACGGAAGGAGGCATCCAAAGGGGTCTCCGATCGGGGTGCAAGACCGGCCCTCTGAAGCTCCCTATGCAGCTTTCCGGGCGGCAGAACCGCTCTGCCTCTACCTCTGCCAGTGCCGCGGCTAGAGATCTTGCCGCCCCTCACTGCTTCCGTCATTGTCATCAAATCTAGATAAAACGGTTCGTGGACATATTAGACAATCATTACATATGCATGCTATATATGTATAGATCGTAAAATGTGAAGTAATAATATAACATTACTGATAACTTTTTTCGTTTCGTGGACGCATTAGACATATCTACTTGGATTTCATCATCGATATCATTTCTAACCCACGTAACTTCATGATCAGCCGAAGACAATCCGTCTTTTAAAACAGACGATCGGAGCACTCTAAGTCTTCTCTCTTCTTCATCCTCACCGCTGTCCTCGAATTCTGGGACATCGTAAACAACCTTGGGTTTCCAACGGCATACGACACTCCATTCCGGATGCTTCAAACATTGTGAGTAGTATATTTGGAACGCTTGGTTCGGAAAGATAAACGGATCTTCTTGACCGTAAAATCGAAGTGTGCTCACACTGGTCAATCTATATTCATCTTTCCAAGTTCCGAAATTGCTTCTCCACTTATCCGTATCGGTTCGTGTATCGTACCAAGTACACTGAAATATATAAAATGGTTCTGATCGTCCGAAATATTGGATGCCAAGTATACAATTTAAGTATCCATAATAAACCACACCATCCAATCCTACCGTCGCAATCCTACTATTCTGAGTGGTTCTAGATATTTCTATGTTCTTAACTTCGAATTTGTATCCAAGGACACCGAATCTTTTATAATATGCAACCTCCATACTAGGAAACTGAGCTAAATATCTTGAATCACTCTCTAATGATGCAGACAAGTTCGGATCGTGGATCTAACAAAACAAATTTTACGACAAATAAATAACGATATAAGTTTAAATTAAAACTGATAGCAATAACATGTTATTCGAATAATTTACATGATCTGCAATCCAATCGCAAAATTTATCCTGATGATATTTTTCCAATTGTTTATCGTTCCAATCAGGATGCCCCTCACGTACCTCGTTAAAATGAATTCTGTTCTCGACAATAAATTATGACATTAATATTATATCATTTCATATACACACAAACATAAATATAACAATTAATCCAAAAAAACTTGCTTGTTCCCCTCCGAAAGACGCGGCGGAGACGCGATAAACGTCTTGTCTGAATTTCTGGGCAGATGCTAATTGGTGCTATCCGTCCACCTCTCCGAAGATACCAAGTTGATTTATGGCACTGTGTATCGAAAGTTTAAACGAATACGGCCGATGTAGACTTCGTCAGATTCCCCCTCGTTTGAGGGGTTTTTGATTGTGGGAACGCTCTTCTCTGCAGGCGCAAGCCCCTGCAGTTAATTACGCTACCGCATCGCGGTAACAATTTTCTCCTTCTCTATATGGTCACTTCGTGTCGCGGGTGTTTGTTTTGTGTTTGGTTGCCCGTGGATTGTATACGGAGACTAATTTATGTCGTCGCCCGTAGGGCGTGGATTAGTCCAAATCCGTATCTTCTTAGACTTGGATTTGGGGTTGGGTTTAAGAATACGTTAGTCTCATTTGAGACTAAGATCAACTTAAACGTTTGTTAAGGATACGTTAGTCTAATTTTAGACTAAAATCAACTTAACAGTTTGTTAAGGACACGTTAGTCTAATTTTAGACTAAGATCAACTTAACCATTTGTTAATGATACGTTAGTCTAATTTTAGACTAAGATCTACTTAACGGGATCATTTATATCCAACAAAAGAGCATTTGGACTCTATTGTTCTAGTTTAGGGACTTTGTGGTCAATTGTCAGTTTAAGAACATAGTGGTCCAATACCAGTTTAAGGACATAGTGGTCCAGGTTAAGGACATTATATTCCGTGAGTTTAAAGACCTCACAGTCAAGGTTAAGGACATCATAGTCCGTGAGTTTAAAGACCTCACAGTCAAGGTTAAGGATATCATAGTCCGTGAAATGTGTGGTTGTCGGGACCCGTCACCTCTTTGAAGACGTTGAAAGATTACAACGACAAATATCAAAGGAGTGAATAGATGTACCCTCGAACCAAAGTAGATTTGGGGATCTGTAGTCTAATTTAAAACTAAGATCAATTTATTAGATTATGAGCACATTGGCTCAGTTGAGTCTGAGTTGAGGACTTATGGCCAACTTGGGCTAAGTCCAATTAAGTTTGAAGTGTTGGCTCTCTGTTGGACCATTAGACATTTTTCTGAGTTCGAGCCCACATTATTTAGCAATGCTAAACGAGAGTTTGAGGGCTTTGGTAACATTTTTTCTACCTTTGATTGAGAAGTGAACATTATAGCTCTGACTTTTACTCAATTTTGAGATTCAGTCAAAAGGGAGGTTTTTGCCTCTGGAAAACTAGCCAATTTGGCTAAAAGTAGTGTTAAACATTAGGAAACAATAGTGTTAGACACTGGAAATAAAGCTCTCAAATTAGTGTTAAACACTAGAAGATAACAGTGTTAAACACTGGAAATAAGATTCTCAAAGTAGTGTTAAACACTAAAGAAAAAGGGGTCACGTGGGGACACGTGAGGGCGCCCAAAGGTAGGGCCAGATCTCCTCGCTTTGTTCTGCAAATAAGCGTTAAACACTTTTTATTTTTATTTTGAGTATCACGTGTTGACACGTGATGGGGATTTATGCGCTGACTGTTAAAGCTTTTGCCAAGGGGTCACGTGGTAACACGTGAGAGCGCCCAAAGCCTTCATTTCTTTTGCTTTTATTCTCTTTGTTTTAGAGGTCACGTGGGAGCACGTGAGGCATTGCCTCAAAGCTTTTCCTTCTAATTTTTGGGGATCTTTACAGGGGTCACGTGGGGCCACGTGACCTTAGTTCTTTGCATGCATGGAGATCTTTTAAGTCTCTTTATTTTTTTTAAGAATTAAATTCTCTGTAGGGTTAAACCCTAATTACGACTTTGGAGGAATTAAATTCCCATTTTGAAAGAATTAAATTCTTATGTAGGGTTAAACCCTAATTTCTTTTAGAGGAATTAAATTCCCATGAATTTGAGAGAATTAAATTCTCAATTAGGGTTAAACCCTAGTTTCTTTTAGAGGAATTAAATTCCCATGAATTTGAGAGAATTAAATTCTCAATTAGGGTTAAATCCTAGTTCTGTCTATCTCGAAGGAATTAAATTTCTGTAATTTTAGGAGAATTGAATTCTCATATAGGGTTAAACCCTAGTTTTATTTTGGGAGAATTAAATTCTCTAAACTCAATTCCCCCTCTAAGTTTTGGATCTGCATGGCAGGATCTCAACCCGATGAGAATTAAATTCTCAACTTATGGGGAGATGTGCTCTTTACAGATCTTCAACCAGAGGAAAAACTAAGTTCTTTTGTGCAGAAGAGTTAAACTCTTAGATTTGAGAATTAAATTCTCTTTTTGAAGTTTTGATCCCTTTCCTTTTCTTACCTAGGGTTTTCTCTCTTGAGAATTAAATTCTCCTCTCTTTTTTCTCTCTGTTGTTGTTATCTCCTATTAAAAACCTCTTCTCTTCTTTTCTTGGCTCCTATTTATAGGAGAAAGAAAAGAATCAATTTGTTTTGTGAATCTTTCATTGAAAGATTTTTAATTGATTTTGTAACCAACATGATCTTTTAAATCACTCAGTGAATTTTATTCACCATTGGATTTTTAATCCAAAAGATCTTTTATCTGTTATTCAAATTTCAGGGAAATCTTTCCTTGTATAGAATCTTTCTATAAATTGGTAATATTTAATCACCCCTGAATTTTTAATCCAACGGTTCTCCTTAATCCTTTCCAATTTGGAAAGATTTTAGAGAAATTTAGAATTTTAATTCTATTAAACTGTAAGGCTTTCGAAGCCAGTCACGTGCTGACACGTGACCCTTGGTCACGTGTGAGCACGTGACCCCCAATTAAGTCCTTTTCTCAGCGTTTATTTACGCTTCAGTTTTAACCATCACGGGTCAACACGTGACCATTGGCCACATGTGAGCACGTGACACCTCATTGAGGTATTTCCTTCAGCCGTTTGTTTTTATTTCTGTTTTAACTATCACGTGTCAACACGTGACCATTGGTCACGTGTGAGCACGCGATACCTCATTGAGGTAATTCCTGATTTTTAATCAGGGAACAGTGCATAGCATATTTGCTCATAATTTTTGATCCCGGATGAAGTATGAAGCCCATAATATATCAAATCGAAGGGTTTTTCGAGACGCTTTCGATTCCATCAGAATTTAGCTGTTTCTCATTCAGGAGATTGTCAAAATACAGCTCGGAAAATAATGGTTCATGTTTTCTTAAACGTATCGCTGCCATTTGATACCTTAGGCTCTTTGCGCAGAAATTTTTGGTGGGAACATTGCTCTCTAATTTTTTCAAGACATGCGCTATTGAGGATGATAAACCGGTATATTTTGTTAATAAACATAGTGTCTACCCTCTTATAATCGGGTTTACCATATGGCCCGTCCTGAATTCTTCGAGGTCGGTTAAGTCTCGTCTCAATGTTCTCGTCCAGATAGCGGGAACAAAATATGGTTGCTTCATCTAGAAGATAACCTTGCATGATAGAATCCTCTGGTCGATTTCTATCGCGTATATACTTTTTAAGAGTGTAGAGGTACCTAAAGAAAAATATGTTAAATATATAAATACGGGCATACATGACAACAATAATTTTACAAATTGCGCGGAACGAAAAATTCCACGTACTTCTCGATGGGATACATCCATCGATATTGTACCGGTCTGGCTAACTTAGCCTCAGTTGCAAGATGAACCGTCAGGTGTATTATGATATCGAAGAATGACGGTGGGAAAATACGCTTAAACTTGAAAAGTATCAATGAAATAGAATTTTCTAGTTTCTCCAGCGTCACAACATCCAGTGTTTTAGCGTATAATTCTCTGAAAAAACAATATAACTCATTGATTACTAGACCAATCGATTTGGGAAGGGAAGTCCTGAGGGCTAATGGGAGAAGGTGTTCCATAATAATATGGTGATCATGACTTTTCAGTTCATCGGTCTTGCCTTTCATAATTTTTATCTTCTTGCTGAATGATCCTGAGAAACCTGTAGGAACTTTCAAATCATGCAACACCTGCAGGAATCTTTTCTTCTCCGATTGTGACATATGATACGCGGCATTGGGAAGTACAAACTTACCTGGTTTACCCGTTACCGGTTTAGGATACAATTCACTTCTAATTTTCCAGACCTGTAGATCCATTCAAGCATTGAGGCTGTGTTTCGATTTCCCATCTTTATAAAGAAGCAAGTTGAGTATGTGCTCGGATACTCCCTTCTCTATGTGCATGACGTCCAGACAATGACGCACTAAATTTGTTGACCAGTACGGAAGCTCGAAGAAAATGTTTAACTTGTTCCAGAATGGTGGTTTGACCTGTTTTGTCGGATCCATCCCGAAGATCACATTATTGTAACCATCCCACTGAGCAGTCACATCCTCTCCGGACAATGGGGCTGGAGGTCCAAGAAGCCCCTGATGACCATCAAAGTGAACAACGTCTAACCTGTAGGGGTGGTCTAGAGGCAGGAAACGTCGATGGCCGCAAAAACAAACCTTCCTGCTAAAATTCAAGAATTTCGATGTTGTACTTTGATGGCAATAAGGACATACTTTGTGACCATATACGGACCAACCTGATAGCATTCTATACGCAGGAAAGTCATTAATTGTCCACATTAAAACCGCACGCAGTATGAAGGTTGTATTTGTGTTTGCATCGTAAGTCTCTACACCATCAATGAATAAATATTTTAACTCCTCGATCAGAGGTCGGAGATAGACGTCGATATTGTTTCCCGGTGAGTTTGGTCCGTTGATAAGAAGAGGCATCATAAAGTATGATTGGTCCATAGCCAACCAAGACGATAGATTATAAACTATTATTACAACGGGCCATGTGCTGTGACTTCCAGCCATATAGTTGAATGGGCAGAAACCATCACTAGCGAGTCCGAGCCTGACATTGCGAGGATCGCTACTGAATATTTTATGCCTCCTATCGAAATCCTTCCATGCCGGTGAATTTCTTGGATGACTCATTTTTTCATCTTCACTTGAAGGAGCACGGTGATGCCAAATCATTGCCTCGGCTGTTTTCTTGCACCTGAATAGCCTCTGCACTCTCTGTGTTATGGGAAAATATCATGCTATCTTGATAGGTATATCGGGCTTCTTATCAAAATCTTTCGGTTTATACCCGGCCTCTCCGCATGTTGGACACTTTTTCAAAACTGAATTCTCTTTCCCGTACAACACGCAATTTTTAGGACATATTTGAATTTTCTCACACTTCAGACCCAAATCAGACATTATCTTCTGGGCTCTGTACCAGCTGTCGGGCACGTTATTTTCCGAGGGCATATAATCTTTCAAGAACGAAAGAAGTATTGTGAATGACTTGTTGCTCCATCCATTTAGGCACTTAATCTGGAAAAATTGGACGAACCATGAGAGGGTGGAATACTTTGCATTCTCATAAATTGGTTTTCTAGTATCATTAATGAAATTTTTATACTTATCCGCACGCGGTCCTTGACCGGAAGGAATGTCATCTTCGGTACGAATAGATTCACCTAGGGCAGCCTCTACCATATCCTCCATTTCTTCTCCTGAGAAGAAATTACCGTCTTCTTCTTCAGCCGCATTACCGTCTTCTCCTTCTTCTTCTGCCGCATTACTGTGTTCTTCTCCTTTCCCGTGATATAGCTAAGTTGTATAAAGTCTAGTAAAACCATGTTTAACGATATGAAGCTTTGCAAATTCTACGTTCTGTCAGTACTTATTTCCACATCTATCGCACGGGCAGAGAATCTTCTCTATCACGATCTTATTATGTGCGCGTGCAAATTCAATAAAAACAGCAACTCCTGCGACAAACTTAGGTTGCATACGTTGTTGCCAATCCACATACATCCAGTCCATAACTCTGATGTACTCATGGGTCATGTTAGACTGTATAACATATAAATTGTAGGTTATGATGACTATATTGAGAAATTTAAGAACGGGATGGTTACTGACAAAAGAGAAAATCCGTGTATATGCTTTGTGTGTGCGTTTATCATTGAAAAAGAATAAATTATCGATAATCAAAGTTAGATTTGAGAATACCCATGTATGAGTTGTATTCTATATATGCGTGTTTCAATTTATGATTTCGCTTAAGTGTAGGATTGCTAGTGTGTGTAACAACCCTAATTTTTCTATACAAAATTTTCAAATATTTTATTAATCCTTAAGGGGTATTTTAGCCTGAGCACAAGATATAAGTAATTATCTTGCTTTTTAATTACAAGTTAAAAGAATGTAACAACTCCATTTTTAGTGTACAAAATTTGCTTAAAAATTGATGTATAGTTGGGGTATTTACATTTTCTGTAACTACTTTAAGTAATTAAATAGCTCCATCATTACAAGAAGGAGCTTGTAGCTCATTGGTAATACCTTACACTGCTGAACCAAGCCACCAGAGTTCAAATCCCATACCCCACATTATTTTTAATATTGTTCTATTTTGAACCTTTAGAATACCAAGAGTTTACACGTGCATATCTCACAAAAACCCCCACTACACCCTGAAATGTAACTGTACCAGAGGGATCACTAGTCGTCGGGGGAGGATTCCGGCCGCCTGACTCGGCCGGAATCGGCCAATTCGGCCGGCAAACCAGGCCAACTCGGCCGTCGACCGAGTCACGGCCGTGTCACGACCGAGTCGGCCGATTCCGGCGACGAACCCAACACAAAAAATTTGTCTTTTGGTCTCCCCTGTACACCTGCAAAATTTTAGCCTCAGACCATTTCTAGAACTCTTTTAAAACCCCAATTGCTCCACTTTTAATACATTTTTATTACATTTTATCACATTTTTCATTTTAACCTTTCACCTACCCGAAGCCTAGCCTAACCCTATAAATATCACCCCTACCCTCTACCCTCTCACCCCAAACTCTGAGCCAACTCTCTAAAATTCTCAAGAACTCTTGTGTGCAATCGAATTGAGTGAAAGGCGAAGCTCCGGCGAATTCGTCGGCGGAATTTCCGGCAACGACCGTAGGAACTCCCGAAGATGAAACGATGCATCGGCGACTCCTCCCGATCCACCTTCCTCTTATCTTTGATCGAAACCCGTAAGTCCCAATTTCTACCTATCTCTTCTATCTAAAAATACGGATTTACAAAACCCGACGGAATCGGAACAAATCCGATTTCCGGTCCGGTTTCCTATAAAATTCCATTTCTCACTAATACAATCATACTTAAACTTTCTCATGTTGACTATTAAACACTAATCAAACAAATTGATCAAGTTTCATTACATAAAATGATAGCTATTTCCATTCATCGTATTTTTTACTTAAATACCACATTATTTCAATCCTACATTTAACTCCATCAAACTTGCTATACATTTAAAGTGGATCACGAGATAACGACCTAGCTCCTCACACACTCACATACAACCTAACACGATACCCTCGAGAACTCAGAATACGGAAAACAAACATTTTCATTTAAATACCCTTTACTAAATAAAGCCATTTCTAAAAAATTTAGTATTGATACACTTTTTAAATAAATACCACTTATTATGAAACTAGGATAAGTTTTGGACATCAGTCGTTTATCTAAAACTGAGTTTGTGGTGTCTAGGCTAGACAAGTGAGAAAGGTAACTTTAAAAGGCCCGTCTCACGGCGATTCGTGAGCGGATCCCTTCTTTCTTCACTTGTACTTATCTGGCCACAATTGGCGGTGAAGAGGCGATTTGAGGTATCTCACAACTTGTCGTTTTGAACTAGTTAAGAATAGTTTAGTTGATTTAAGAGACCCTAGAACATAGAATACGGAATATTGACATCTTTACAAATAAATACCATTTACTTCATAAAACTGTTTTCTAAAGGATTTAGTATTTATACAATCTTTACAAAGCGCCGCTACAACTCATTTTGGGGAACCCGTTCGGGATGGTGCGGATTATCGCACATCCTCGGGCTTAGTAGTGCGAGATTCAGACCTCCGCAAGGAGCATTCGGTCTCGAAAGATTTAAAATACGATATCTTAAGAAAATGAGATTTTTAGAATATAAAAAATATATATTAAAATTATTTTTGTATAAATATATGTATATTTATCATTAAAATACCTATTTTGTTATGATATAAATATTCCACCTTTTTCTAAAAATCATAAGAATCAATTTTACACTAAAATACCATGAATTCCATATAAATCAATATTACAAATAAATACCTTTATTTCTGAATTTAGGATTTTCATTAGAAATATCACAATATAAAATCCACATTCATTACAACCCTAAAAACGAATAATAAATTCTTGGGGTATATTTTGAAAAGTATATAAAAGTATTTTTACATAAAACCCTCTCAAGTTTTATAAATTACCCTAAGGACCCTAGTAAACATAGGTTTAAGCGGGACCAGTCTCTTGAGCCTTAGGGAGCCGGAGAAGTGGGTGCTTGCCAATCTTAGATAGACAAATTAATAAAAACAATCAGGACTTCAATTTACTTTGCTGATTGTCTGACTCAGTTTGATTCTCAGTATAATCTGATTTGAATATGATTCAAGTACAATCTACAATCTTCAATATTACAGTTCAACATGAATCCATGAATTCAATTATCAATCTATACAACTTGACCGAACCGAACCATGGATATACATTCCATTTACATGGTTCTCCAGTTATTCCATTTACATGATTCTACGGTTACATCCGTTTACTGATATCATGGTTTCGGTCAGTCATCCAATTATACAATCTATACAGTTTACAATACAAGACATTACAATACAACAAGACAATCAAGATAACGCTACGGGGTTTAAAGGGTAGACTGGTACGGAATATGTTAAAGGTGGAACGAGGCGGTCACTTAAGACGTAATTACATCCATGCCGTTGTTCCGTGGTATTATCGACGGAGCCTTGTACTACAGGTTACCAATGTCCCCGGTGTAAGTGGGACTCCTCTCGTATACACTGGTATCTTCTGTACCAAGCTACAAACAACAGCGTTAACACTAAATACAACAGTATAACAATATAATACAACTGTAAAAGCTACTCTCTCTCTCTCTCTCTTACTCTCTGTCTATTCTATTTCTCCTCTTATCTTTGGGACTTACCGAGCGATCTGTTCGCTGACGATATTCTCTTTCTTTCTTCTTTGAATGTCATCAGGTGATTTGGACACGTCAGAGATCGAGCCTACTGCTGAAGACTTGGATCAGTTTACTGAAGACCCAGAGCTTTAGTTTCATTGTACACATTTCCTTTCAGTACTTTACATTCCTGTTATGCCATTGTTTAGGCATCGCTTTTATTTCAGTTGTATTTACTTTTCATGCATTGTACAAAAGAATGTTAATAAAGTTACTGTTCAGTTTATATATCTTGTCTCTTGTGTATTTACTTTTATATTGCTTAGATACGCTTAGTGTATTTACTTCACAGTAAATACGTAGCGGACCAGTCTCGTCCCCTTCGCCGTACACCGGGAAGCGGGGCGTGACAGGTTTTGTTGGTGGCCCATGCAGGTCAGAGCTGTATGAAACTCTATCATGCAGTTCTGTTCTGCGTGAACAAGCTAAGCAATATAACACAAGAACCAGCAACTAAAACATTCTTTACAATTCATACTGCTTAAATCTTACAATTTCATATTTCTTGAATCTTATCATTTCATATATTTTGAATCTGTCCTAACCTAAATTTTTCATTCAAGGTTATGGATTCACCAAACAACACCAGCACCAATGTCAACAACACACCTCCACCACTACCACTCACACCTGCCGTTCCTGCTCCACTCAACGAGCAAACGGTTCTACTTTAGGCAATCCGCAGCCTTCTAGAGGGACAGCAACAGCTCTTGAACCGTCCCGAGGCTGAAGCACCTGGGGTGAAGCAATTCAGAGCCTTACATCCCAAACAGTTCTCAGGAAAGGGGAGCCCACTGGAAGCTGAGGAATGGGCTCAAAGTATCGAGGATGATCTGGCAGCAGCACAAGTGCCAGAAATAGCTTGGGTCCAAGTTGCAAAGCTGCAACTCACGGATAATGCACGGAACTGGTGGAAGGCGGAAGAAAGCCATCTTGATCAGCCCATTGAATGGAAGACTTTTCGCGATAGGTTCGACGCGAAATACTTCCCTGTGACTGCCAGGTTTGCCATGGAACAGCAGTTCATTCATCTACAATAAGGTTCTATGTGAGTCAAGTCAGTAGATGAGTATGACACTGAGTTCACCATACTCAGTCGGTAAGATATGTCGCAGTATTTCAAATTTTTAATATCACATAATACACAGCTAATACAAGACCGTAACAGATTTGCGGCACACCTGATACCGACGGATGAGATCAGTGCCCGTCGATTTCAACAAGGTTTGGACATGGAAATCCAGGCTGCACCAGCCACAGGGAAATTTCCAACTCACGAGGATGCTCTGGAAGCTGCCCGCCATTATGAGGCAGTGATAAAGGCAAGGGGCAGACCTTAATCTGCAGGAGTGAAATGCCCTACCACTCAAATGGCAGGAGGGGCCTCTTCAAGGCCAGCTGTTGAACTCAGAAGACTGGAAGAAGCCAAGAATTGGCCAAGACCCGATTTTTGCTTTTATTGCAAGAGGGAAGGACACTTGTGGAAGGACTGTAGGCGCGCAAAAGGCCTATGCTTGGTTTGTGGCGCGTCCAATCACGGAATTGGAAGCTGTCCTTATAGACGCAACCTAGCACACACACCCGTCAACTACCCGCAACAGCCAGCTATCCAGACTCCTGCAACTCGTCCTGCACTCCCAGCTCTACCTCCACGTGGATTTCCTGCTCAGCCAAATCGCCAATTCCATCAGGCACTGAGAAACATGCCTCGAGTACAGGGGAATATGCCTCCAGTTAGGAGGAACGTGCCACGGCGACAGGCTTACAGCTCAGCAGCCGTAGAAGCCGAGACTGTAGGTCAAGATAACATTGGTAAACCTTTTTTTCACCCTTGTATCACTTTGTTATTTTTATACACTATCAAGTACTCCAGACACCAAACTTTCCTTTAATTTGTTACACTTTCCTTTTACAAATTTCGAGGACGAAATTTTTATAAGGAGGGTAGAATGTAACAACCCTAATTTTCCTATACAAATTTTTCAAATATTTTATTAATCCTTAAGGGGTATTTTAGCCTGAGAACAAGATATAAGTAATTATCTTGCTTTTTAATTACAAGTTAAAAGAATGTAACAACTCCATTTATAGTGTACAAAATTTGCTTAAAAATTAATGTATACTTGGGGTATTTATATTTTTTGTAACTACTTTAAGTAATTAAATAGCTCCATCATTACAAGAAGGAGCTTGTTGCTCATTGGTAATACCTTACACTGCTGAACCAAGCCACCAGAGTTCAAATCCCATACCCCACATTATTTTTAATATTGTTTTATTTTGAACCTTTAGAATACCAAGAGTTTACACATGCATATCTCACAAAAACCCCACTACACCCTGAAATGTAACTGTACCAGAGGGATCACCAGTCATCGGGGGAGGATTCCAGCCGCCTGACTCGGCCGGAATCGGCCAAATCGGCCGGCAAACCAGGCCAACTCGGCCATCGACCGAGTCACGGCCGTGTCGCGACCGAGTCGGCCGATTCCGGCGACGACCCCAACACAAAAAATGTTTTTTGGTCTCCCCTGTACACCTGCAAAATTTTAGCCTCAGACCATTTCCAGAACTCTTTTAAAACCCCAATTACTCCACTTTTAATATATTTTTAATACATTTTATCACATTTTTCATTTTAACCTTTCACCTACCCTAACCCTAGCCAAACCCTATAAATACCACCCCTACCCTCTACCCTCTCACCCCAAACTCTGAGCCAACTCTCTAAAATTCTCAAGAACTCTTGTGTGCAATTGAATTGAGCGAAAGGCGAAGCTCCGGCGAATTCGTCGGCGGAATTTCCGGCAACGACCGTAGGAACTCTCGAAGACGAAACGACGCACCGGCGACTCCTCCCGATCCATCTTCCTCTTATCTTTGATCGAAACCCATAAGTCCCAATTTCTACCTATCTCTTCTATCTAAAATTACGGATTTACAAAATCCAACGGAATCGGAACAAATCCGATTTCCGATTCGGTTTTCTATAAAATTCCACTTCTCACTAATACAATCATACTTAAACTTCCACATGTTGACTATTAAACACTAATCAAACAAATTGATCAAGTTTCATTATATAAAATGATAGCTATTTCCATTCATTGTATTTTTCACTTAAATACCACATTGTTTCAATCCTACATTTAACTCTATCAAACTTGCTATACATTTAAAGTGGATCACGAGGTAACGACCTACCTCCTCACACACTCACATACAACCTAACATGATACCCTCGAGAACTCAGAATACGGAAAACAAACATTTTCATTTAAATACCCTTTACTAAATAAACCCATTTCTAAAAGATTTAGTATTGATACACTTTTTAAATAAATACCACTTATTATGAAACTAGGATAAGTTTTGGACATCAGTCGTTTATCTAAACCTGACTTTGTGGTGTTTAGGCTAGGCAAGTGAGAAAGGTAACTTTAAAAGGCCCGTCTTACGGTGATTCGTGAGCGGATCCCTCCTTTCTTCACTTATACTTACCTAGCCACAATTGGCGGTGAAGAGACGATTTGAGGTATCTCACAACTTGTCGTTTTGGACCAGTTAGGAATAGTCTAGTTGACTTAGGAGACCTTAGAACATAGAATACGGAAAATTCATATCTTTACAAATAAATACCATTTACTTCATAAAACCGTTTTCTAAATGATTTAGTATTTATACAATCTTTGCAAAGCGCCGCTACAACCCATTTTGGGGAACCCGTTCGGGATGGTGCGGATTATCGCACATCCTCGGGCTTAGTAGTGCGAGATTCAGACCTCCGCAAGAAGCATTCGGTCTCGAAAGATTTAAAATACGACATCTTAAAAAAATGAGATTTTAGAATATAAAAAATATATATTAAAATTATTTTTGTACAAATATGTGTATATTTATCATTAAAATACCTATTTTGTTATGATATAAATATTCCACCTTTTTCTAAAAATCACAAGAATTAATTTTACACTAAAATACCATGAATTCCATATAAATCAATATTACAAATAAATACCTTTATTTCTGAATTTAGGATATTTTCATTAGAAATATCACAATATAAAATTCACATTCATTACAACCCTAAAGATGAATAATAAATGCTTGGGGTATATTTTGAAAAGTATATAAAAGTATTTTTACATAAATGCCCCTCAAGTTCTATAAATTGTCCTGAGGACCCTAGTAAACATAGGTTTAAGCGGGACCAATCTCTTGAGCCTCAGGGAGCCGGAGAAGTGGGTGCTTGCCTATCTTAGGTAGACAAATTAATAAAAATAATCAGAACTTTAATTTACTTTGCTGATTGTCTGACTCAGTTTGAGTCTCAGTATAATCTGACTTGAATATGATTCAAGTACAATCTACAATTTTCAATATTACAATTCAATATGAATCCATGAATCAAATTATCAATCTATACAACTTGACCGAACTGAACCATGGATATATATTCCATTTATATGGTTCTCCAGTTATTCCATTTACATGATTCTACGGTTACATCCGTTTACTGATATCATGGTTTCGGTCAGTCATCCAATTATACAATCTATACAGTTTACAATACAAGACAAGACAATACAACAATATAATCAAGATAACACTACGGGATTTAAGGGGTAGACTGGTACGGAATATGTTAAAGGTGGCACGAGATGGTCACTTAAGATGTAATTACATCCATGCCGTTGTTCCGTGGTATTATCGACGGAGCCTTCTACTACAGGTTACCAAAGTCCCCGGTGTAAGTGGGACTCCTCTCGTATACACTGGCATCTTCTGTACCAAGCTACAAACAACAGCGTTAATACTAAGTACAACAATATAACAATATAATACAACTGTAAAAGCTATTCTCTCTCTCTCTTACTCTCTGTCTATTCTATTTCTCCTCTTATCTTTGGGACTTACCGAGCGATCAATTCGCTGACGACATTCTCTTTCTTTCTTCTTTGAATGTCGTCAGGTGATTTGGACACGTCAGAGATCGAGCCTACTGCTGAAGACTTGGATCAGTTTGCTGAAGACCCAGAGCTTTAGTTTCATTGTACACATTTCCTTTCAGTACTTTACATTCCCGTTATGCTATTGTTTAGGCATCGCTTTTATTTCAGCTGTATTTACTTTTCATGCATTGTACAAAAGAATGTTAATAAAGTTGCTGTTCAGTTTATATATCTTGTCTTTTGTGTATTTACTTTTATATTGCTTAGATACGCTTAACGTTTTTACTTCACAGTAAATACGTAGCGGACCAGTCACGTCCCCTTCGCCGTACACCGGGAAACAGGGCGTGACGGTGTGTATGTGCTGTGTGTGCGTTTGTTGTGTATTCGTGTTGTATGTGTGTGTTTCGGCTGTCGGGGGTAAGTCTTCTATCTCATTAAGAATGTATAGAGCAGACACCCATTCGCTTGTGCTTTCAACCGTTTCGAGTAAATTTCGGCAACACCTCCCCACTGTTCTCCGAGTACACTGTAATAGAATAGATAATCATTTCAAAGCTGTGAAACAACGTTGAAATGAACATCTAATCTATCTTTGTACACGGAGAACCAGCGGAAAAGTACCGACGAAATAACTCGAAACGGATGAAAACACAAGTGAATGCAGGTGTTTGCTTTATACATTCCTAAGTTGTCCACACGGGACAAATCTATCGGTTATCATACGGTTGAATCTTCTCGTCACATAGACTACACGACGGTTGTTAGTACCGAGTTATACCGTTCGATATTTAACAACCTTCGTATAGTTTTATGTCACGACGAACATCGAACGTATGTTAACCGATAGACGGGGACTAAGTGGCACTTTGAGTTTCATATATGAGTATCGATGAGAATATAAAAGTTTCATATTATCATCGAGTATCATATATTGGTTTTAACTTGATCATTTAACATGAATAAATTTTACGTTTACGTTTCGTTATTAAGGGTTCGAAATTTCAAGTTTAGGGTAAATTTTTCTTGCGTTTACGGTAAAATTGTACGTTTACGTTATCATCGAATATCCTACTGAATGAACTAGTGCGCCCTAAACCTTAACCCTAAATAACCCAAATTAACCTAATTAACCACAATTAACCATAATCGTTACCCTAACACAAATTATCCCTAATTAACCTAAACTTAACCCAAATTAACCCTAATCAACCCAAACTTAACCCAATTAACCCTAATCAACACCCTAACCCTTTCAAATTATCGCTAATTAACCCAAATTAACCCTACCCTCTAATTAACCCTAGTTTCTAACCCTAAACCTGAATCAAACCCTAACCCTAACCCTAACCCTAACCCTAACCATACACTGAACCCTAACCCTAACCATACCCTGACCCTAAACCCCAACTAATTAACCCTAACCCTAACCCGACCCCAACTAATTAACCCTAACTCCAACCCCAACCCCAACTAATTAACCTTAACCCTAACTCAAATTGAACTGAACCTTACCCCTACCCCTAACCCTAACCCTAACTGAACCGAACCCTAACCCTAACCCTACCCTAAACTGAACACTAACCCTAATTCTCACCTTAACTGAATCCTGAACCCTGAACCCTAGCCCAAGTAGCAACCCATTAATCATCAAAATTATAAATAAAAGCATTATTAAAAGTAAAAATTTGAGATTTACTAACCTGTACCCTGGCCGACGATGGAGGACACCGGTGGTCGACGACGCAATTGGCGATGAGTCGCGGGCGGTGGCGACGAGGAAGTTTTGGGAGATCGAGGGCGGTGGCGACGAGGAAGTTTTGGGAGATCGAGGGCGATGGCGGGCTGCGGACAGAGGGCGGTGGCGACGAGGCTTGGGAGAGGGGGCGATGAGAGGCGCGCGCGTGAGATCAAGTGAGAGAGAGGAATTTTTGGTAACAATGACTTTTCTGTGCTTTTTTTTATTAATAACCCATATATATGCCTCTATGGACTTAACCGTAGGACCTTCGTTTGCGGCTCCGTAGGGCCAAAGGGCAAATTACGTTTTAATATTTTTAAATTAAAACGTAGAGCACCGTAGGGACAACCATGGGGATCTACGGAGTAATCCGTAGGGGCAACCCCTTATTGTAGTAGTGTCGGTTGTTCAAAAATTCGCGAATTATTCGCGAATGCGCGGAATAACTCGCAGATATTGTGACTATGCTTATAAGATAAGCCAGACAGACCCTAATACTCCTGATTTATCTCAAAGGTCGGTCATGATTAAAAGAGGAGGTCACCGATTCGATTGTAAAAGAGTTCATAGCTGAATCAAATGAAACAAAAAGAACAAGAAAAAGAATGGTTGGTGATGGATTCTCGACTAATTTTGATTTGCCATGCTAGAAAATGAAGTGGCCCTCAAGTATTGTAAAAACAAATCTTTGTTATCTTCAAGAATGGGAAATGATATTATATAGCTAAATCAAATATATCTTCTAAGAAACCAAAATAGGAAAAGATATTTCCTCTAAGAATCTATATATGAACCACTCAAATGGGCAATCATTGAGATGAGAGAACATTCTAGGGTTCCCTTGTGAGGAGTCAGCTACAATAATGTCGGAACCTTCATATTTATGCATTAATTAAAGACTAGACGTGCTCATAATTTATACAACCATGTCGGAACCTTCATATGGCTATAAGAGGTCTGCAGGGTTTATCTTGGAGTATACACGTTTATATTTTGATATATGAACCATATACCTTTAAACATGTCATACATAGCTTGTGGTTTGGTTACATTTGTCATGGGATTGTTTGAATACGAGTTGAAATCCATGATTTGCTTGACACACGCCTCCATAGACTCTTCTTTCTTTTATGCTTGAATTGTTAGATAGTTTTTATCCTCTTGAGTTGCCAAATGAGCTATTTTCTTTACCGTTAGCATTGTATCTCCATTACTTTAGCACCTATACAAGTTTAGAAGTGTTTTGATGCGGTTTTGTGAGCTTTGAAAATTCCTAGAGAGGGTTAGGGTTTTAATCGAGTTGTGATTGGTGAACTTGAGCTTTATTGGTGACCTTAGACCCCCATGGTGTTAGAAATTCAGACCTAGCATGAACTAAAACCTGAAACCCAAAAACAGAAACTTTCGAATGTCGGTTTGTGATTTATTGAGGGTGCAGGGAATCTGGAGTGACTCGTTTGTTTTACTAGAAGACCAAACAACTCTAGAGATCAAATTGGACCTATAGGAGACCACCCTGTCTGCACGAACCTCAATGGAGCTCTGATACCAACTTTGTCACGACCCGAAAATATTAGCTCGTGACCGGCACTTGAGTTACGTTACGTCTTTAGACGTCGCGTGATTCAAGTGCCGGTCACGAGCTAATATTTTCGGGTCGTGACAAAGTTGAGTTCGTTGTTTGGAAACGAAATCAAACATCTCAAGTCAAGCTGTGCCGCTCCAATTTCGCACTAATCAGCTTGAGGGTGGATCGTTAGAACACGGATAATTTTTTCCAACTAAAATGTCAAGAATTATAAATCTAGTTGTTCATAACCGAATAAGTAAATTGTTTTTTTTTAATCTTACTTCACTAACCGGTCCATGGATTATCAGCTCATCCATATCGATGTATTCTCTACATATTAACCTGTTCTCCACTACTTCTTTGATCCGTGCCCATTTGACGAAATATTATTCGATGTACCGGCCATATGTGCCCGATCATGAGAAAAAAAGAAATAAGAATATATACCGCATCAAGCTGTCCGACGAGTGCCTGAAATTCTCCATCTCCTTTTCTTTTCTTTCTGGATGTATTACACGTGACATACCGAATAATTTCTAAGTTTGACCTACTATCTCTGCTATCTGTAGTGACCAGGGAGGGCCCAACCCTAGACACCTCACCCTCCTCTCGCCCCTATCTCTTTACTACAATAAATAATTTTTTTTTGAAAAAGTTAAAAGATCACGAGAAAATGACTTCCCTTGCAATTGGCATGCGTTTCCTTTTGCCTTTTGTCATCCTCGTCACCATTCCACACACTGCACGACATAAGATGGGTGTTACAAGATTTCTTAAACTTCATTTTTCCTTTCTACTCCACCAATCCATAACCACCACAAAAACCCCATTCTCTCTCCCCATCTCTCTCTAGCCGTTTCTTCTCAAAATCCCTCAAATATTATTATACTCTTTTGATTGCTCATTAACTCAGATTCATACAGAAACAAGAAAAAGAATAGAAGAAGAAGAAGCCCAATTCCCTCTTCTCTTCTTCTTTCTCATCTCGGGTCTCCTCCATTTTCACAACCAATTTATGGGTGTTCTTCATCCATGAACCTTTTGCCCATGGATCTTGAAGGTGGACTCTACACCAATCCCATCAAGGTGATTTGGGTCATTCTTCATTTTCTTGTTTTTTTGAAATTATTCTCATTGCCGGCTTTTGGCCAGCCTTAGACGGCCTGTGGGCATGTATACAGACTGCAGGAATAACTTTTGGCTCTTTGACAAATTTTCCATCACATAACCATTTTTTTTTGTTGGGTTTTTGGTTTGCTTTCAGAAAAATTCATGGAAGACAGTGTTGTCACTAGCATACCAGAGCCTAGGAGTGGTTTATGGCGATTTGAGCACCTCACCCTTGTATGTCTACAAGAGCGCCTTTGCTGAGGACATTAGCCACTCAGAGACCAATGAGGAGATCTTTGGGGTCCTCTCCTTTGTGTTTTGGACACTAACCCTAGTGCCCCTATTGAAATATGTGTTCATTGTTTTAAGGGCTGATGATAATGGAGAAGGAGGGACCTTTGCTTTGTACTCTTTGCTTTGTAGGCATGCTAGGGTCGGGTTCTTGCCCAATGGGCAGCTTGCGGATGAGGAGATTTCGGCTTATAAGAAGAGGGACGGGAAGTTCCAGTTGTATAATGGGGATGGTGGTGAGAAAGGAGGGGGGAGGACCGTGTTGAGGGTGAAGAGGATGCTTGAGAGGCACCAGGCCTTGCAGAAGATGTTGTTGATTCTCGCGTTGGTTGGGACTTGTATGGTGATTGGGGATGGGGTGCTCACCCCCGCGCTTTCGGGTGAGTGCTCTTGGCTTTGATTTCGTTATTTTTTAGGGTAAAATTGCACAAAATCGCCATTGTTCATAGGTGAAGGACCTCTCGAGAACACTCAAGTTCTACTTTATACAACGCTAGACAAGTTTTGGAGTTAAATTAGACAATCATTTGAGTGTTATTTAGGGGGTGTTTGTGCTATTAAACTACTTGAAAGAGGTATGAGTAGTTTAATAGCAAACAACATCATTCATCTTTATCTTGTTCGACATTTATAACCTCTCAGCTGGCTTATTAGCACCTGGAGCCCATATGATTATTCTTGATGTAGGCAGGAATAACATTTCAAACCCTTGCTTTCGGGTTTGTTTCCTAGGCCTCAATATGCACCCCCCTCCCCCGGGTCAATTGCATATGGCATCCGTCATGTATACATCGTCCGTCATATATAACTTCTCATCTAGTTTATTAGCATTAAACACCCCCAATGGTTAGTCTTGATTCTTGACTCGGGCTGAAATTGCACTTGGAATCCTTGAACCAGCCAATTGCAAGGATGTCTTGCGCTAACAGGCCAGTTTAGTAACTTGTAAGTATTGGTTAAGATCATAAGATATAGATGAAGGGTGTTATATGCAAGTAACCTCTTTGATTGGTTAGTAATGTTTGGTTGCAAGGAAGGTAAGAGGACCGTAGTGCAAGTGATAAAATTATTTACTTGTTTGGTTATGAACAAACAAGAAGCGAAAAGAGAAGAAGAAAAGAAGGCAAAACTTGAGATATACCGTTCAATTGAAGTTGCAGGCTGTTGGGAAGAAATGATATATTAGTGGATACAAAGCAAAAATTAAAAGCAGCCATGCTCTGAAAAATCACGAAAAGAATCATGTTTTTCTATTTGAAATGATTTTGATAAAAAAAAAAATCTCAATTTCTGAATTGAAATTGCTTGGAAACAGACATCACATGAAAATCAATTTTCTAGGATTTTCTCATTGTATGCTTGCGGAGATTCATTCCGTCATTATTTTGTGTTAAATGTTCTCACAAACTGTAGGTGCAACCGTGGGTTGTGTTTCTCATCATTGATTATTGTCGTCTAAATCATCTATTGTATTTCGACAGTTTTTTCGGCAGTCTCAGGGCTTGAGCTTTTTATGTCGAAGGAGCACCATAAATGTAAGTAATGCGTAATATATTTTTTAAGATTTATTCTAAATAAATTGAGTGCAGTTCATGTGTTAGAAATAGGGTATGCTCTTTGCTTTCTTCTAAAGTTTTAGTATATTTAATATAATAAGATATCAGAAGACCACTTTTAGTGCACTACTTTGATAATTTATCAAGGACAGTATGCATATGGTATTAAACATATATTTGTTGCTTCTGAGATGAAGGAGTTGGTTACATGTCATTTGCTCTATACAGTATTAAATATGATTGAAGATATGGGGTTCAGCTGGAATATATCTAACCTTATTTGTTGATGTCTGGAAACTGAGTATGATACATCATATCATGACTACTTAACCTCTATATAGTTGTCATGCACTCACCTAATGCTTTGTTTACAAGAGAATGATATTTCAAGATGTCAAAAAAGAATAAAAAAAAGTTATCCTCCTAATATTTATATTCTTCAGGAAAGATGCCTATGACTCTATACTTGAGAATAATTTACCACTGTAGTTGAACAATGAAGAAACTGTTGGTATATATGGTGAGTGTTTTTTTATAAAATTATTTGATGCGGTCAACTTACTGAAGCATGTATAATTTCTAATCTATTCTAAGTGGAAGGATGCTCTTTAGGAATATCTGGTAGTTTTCCACAGGACAAGTTTATCCACCGAATACATTGATTGGAAAAAAACTCATTGTTTGTGCTTCTGTTATCTCTGTTATACTTCCTGCTATTTTGCTACGAAAGACATGTAGGATAATTACACTGTTTTGGCTCTATCACCATTGGTTCATTATTCTCCATTGCCAATTATATGTCTGGTTTAATTGTAGTATTCTTATAAAGGTCTTCCCATAATATAAAATGTCATTTGATCATGAGATGCATATTGATGACTTGTGCATACCACCTTGGGTTGAGCTTATTTCATACTAGCTTTTTTGCATGTGTGATGCACGTGTGTGTATTAAGTGGTGTGTATAAAAACATATGCACATCTACATATATATTTGATAATATTGTAGTCCTGAAAATATTAATCTAATTTCATTAAGTGTTAGCACTTATTATCAACATGCTATTTCATTTTCATGACCAATTCTACTTTCTGGTAACAAAAACAAATATCTGAACTAACGGAATTTAGTTTTTGCATAAATACTAAATTATATATAACAAAACGGAAAAGAATCGATGAAAGTCAATATATTTAAAAATGTTTTATACTGAATGTAGTGATGTAAATACATATATTCTGTGAAATATAATTGAAATATAATATATATTTATAATACTATTAAAGGTTAATTTATGGTACATATGTCAGTGTTGTAAAAATAATTGTGGTATATACATTAATTTCTTTATACTATTTGTTTACAATATGGTAATCATCGGGGTTCATTTTGAAAAGTGTAGTGAACACTTTGACCAATTACTTTTTTATTTGAATGTTGAAAGGGCGAAAAGGTAAATTTATGAGTATGAGAGTATGATCTGGCATGCTTTGGAGCTAGAGTTTTATGAAGGAATTTTCTTTTTTTTTTTTGCATTATCTTATGGAAATAAGGAGAGACTTTTTGGTTACTCCCATGTGTTCAAGTTATAATACTAGAGACTAGATATTATATTATTTTGCGCCGTTACTATAATTTCTTTCATTCATACAAATGGTTTGACTCTTCAACTTTTAGTATGGTGTCTTTATGTCGATATATTGTTATTACTTATGCCAAACTCTTTTATCTTGTTTACGGCCTGCCCTTTTCATCTACGAAATGCCCATGTACAGCTGTTGATATTATTGCATTCATTTCATTTACGTTTCTCTGTGAAGTGTTTATAGTTGTAGGAAAAAATGTGCTGCTTTTGATCTATTCATATGCAAATTTCAGACCTCTGAAAATTTGTGAACGAATTTTATAGTTCAGAGTAGTCAACTTTTCTTCTAGCTTAAAGCGAGGGGCTATTAAACGGGTTGTCCCTGAACAAACCAATATTAATAAAAACATTATAAAAGCACCATGTAGGATCATGGCCTCCTTTAAGACCTTGTCTATTGTTGCCTGCATTTTGAAAGGCAGATATCATTATATCAACTAATTTTTGGTTGTGCAGCGTCTTCTCACTTCTTCATTATTCCTGAAAATAGACGCATACTGAAGTTGTTGTGTTTTCATGTTTTTGAAACCTTGTGCTATAAAAAAGAAATAAATATAGAAATCAAAGGGGAAAAAGAATTAGAAAAACAAACAAATTTTATGCTCTCAATCAGTCTTCCACATCTAAAGAGGAATATGTAGATCGATGGTAGGTTACTGCTTAGAGCATTTGTTAAATAGTATGAAGGCAAAAAACGAAATGAAATAGGAAGAAATCAATATTTCACCAAAAAATCCCCCGGTTTTGACCCTGGAAAAGAGCCAACAAGCTCTAATGTATTTGTGAACTTCAGATATTTCAAACACTAATCCTCCCAACTTGCACTAATTTTTTCCTCTTCTAGTAGATTGTCGAAAACATGCCATAATTTCAGAATTATATTGATCTGCTTTTACGTTTGATAAAAATGAAAGTAACTTTCTCATGAACCCTGTGTATAGAATAAGTTACATCTATATAAACATGCATACTTAACATTTGCAGCTTTGAGAAAGATCAACAATTACATTTCATGATATTATAATCAAACACTAGCCATGGCCCCTGAATTCCCAACTTGCACTAATCCCCCCCCCCCCTCTTCTACTAGATTGTCGTAAACAAGTACTGTGATTTGATACATAGCATTTCAAAATACGTGCAGATGTAGAGGTTCCTGTTGCGTGCATCATATTAATTTGCTTGTTTGCTCTGCAACGCTACGGTACTCACCGCGTAGGATTCCTCTTTGCTCCAATTGTCATCATGTGGCTCTTATGCATCAGCGCGATTGGAGTCTATAACATTTTCCGATGGAACCCTCATGTGTATCAAGCATTGTCTCCGTATTACATGTACAAGTTCTTGAAAAAAACGCAGAGAGGGGGCTGGTTGTCCCTGGGTGGAATTTTATTATGCATAACCGGTATGTCTAAGTGATTTTTCTAAGTGATTGATTTTTCCGTAGCTTACATGTATCATTCTCTAACAATTAGTCTCTTCTAATTTCAGGCTCTGAAGCAATGTTTGCAGATTTGGGGCATTTTTCTCAGCTATCAATCAATGTAAGTAATGCTATTAATTTGATTATGGAATCCATCTTTTCCGATGGATAAAGATATTATGCAAATTCAATAAAAGGCTAAATTACACTAAACTGCCCTTCACTGTCGCTGTTTTTCAGTTAGCTACCGTAAAGTTTTTTATCACCGTTAACTTCCGTTTTTTAAGGGAAAATTTTCCGTTAAAATTTAGTTTTTGTCCTTCAGTTGCTAATGAAGCATTTCTCGTATGTAGATTGCCTTTACTTCTGTGGTATATCCAGCTTTAATCCTAGCATATATGGGGCAAGCTGCATATCTATCCCAACATCATTTTATGGAAAGCGATAACAGAATCGGATTCTATGTCTCTGTTCCAGGTAATGGCTTTTGCTCTGTTTTTACTGTTTTTGATATTTAATTCCTGCACAACCGATCACACGCCTGCATCAATGTATTGACATTTTCGTAATTGTTTGCAGAGCGATTGAGGTGGCCGGTTTTGGCAATAGCTATACTCGCAGCTGTGGTGGGAAGCCAAGCTGTCATTACGGGTACTTTCTCTATTATCAAGCAATGCTCTGCTTTGGGCTGCTTCCCGAGAGTAAAAATTGTGCACACGTCATCCAAGGTGCATGGGCAAATTTACATCCCAGAGATCAATTGGACCTTGATGGTGTTGTGTTTAGCTGTTACTATCGGCTTCAGAGACACAAAGCACCTGGGCAATGCATCAGGTGTGGAGATTAGATATATGCCATATTTGCTTCTATGTTTTATTTTAAATCTTTGGATTGTTGGTTCAATCGAGAACTTTTTAGCAAATGAATTTAGTCGGGCCTAAGCTTTGGTGCACGGCTTTGTTAACTTTACTAAGCATTATAAATGATGCATGTGCCAAGTTCAATTTGTTCTAGTTTGATGGCAATGTAGCTTAATTCATTAGCAATTTTAATAAAGCATGTGCCATACTACCCCTTGGTGATAATATTAAATATGTAATGTTAGTGATAAAATAGCAGAAATTTGGGGTATTTTCGAAGTAAAAAATAATTGCGACAAAGTTTTCCTGCAATTTTACCGAACTATTAAAGCTTGAATCTTCTATTGCTATAAATATTATACTTAAATACATCGTCTTAACTTTCTCTTTTATAAATTTTTTTATACAGGCTTGGCAGTGGTAACGGTAATGCTGGTCACCACATGCCTAATGTCCCTTGTCATGGTGCTATGCTGGCACAAGAACATCATCGTCGCTATAAGCTTCATCCTCTTCTTTGGCAGCATCGAGGCTCTCTACTTCTCATCGGCCCTCATAAAGTTCCGTGAGGGAGCATGGGTCCCAATTGTCTTGTCCTTCATCTTCATGGTCGTGATGTACGTTTGGCACTATGGGACACTAATGAAATACGAGTTCGATGTCCAAAACAAGGTCTCTATCAATTGGCTACTTGGCCTTGGGCCCACGCTTGGGATTGTCCGTGTTCGAGGCATCGGTCTGATACACACAGAGCTTGTTACGGGGATCCCTGCTATCTTTTCGCATTTTGTTACCAATCTTCCCGCTTTCCATCAGGTATGTTATGTTACAATTTTCTTATATCTGAAAACTGAACAGCTACAAGTAACATATGATAATATTCTAACAGTTGTTGCGTTAGACTGATAAGATATCGGTCCGATGTAATAATTGTTAAAATATTTATATATTCTTGCATAACATAATTATAAGAAATGTAGGTGTTCTTTATGCAGGTCAGGTGACTCAAATATTATAGAAATCCTAGGTCTACCCTATTTTGGCTTTTTGCTTTGGAGTTGGGATATTGAGGCCAACAGTATGATTCGTAGGATGCCTTTGAAGTTGGAAAAATAATAATCTATAAGACAACTATAAGTCTAGTGTTGCTTTTAGATCAGAATGTTGGTGTTGGACAATTAAGAGCCAATTTGCCCCCCCAAAAAAATGACTGTGGCTGAAATGCGATTGCTGAGATTACTCGAGTATAGAATACAGAATGGGTGTGTTTATAAAAGGTTGGAGCCTTGGAGATACTCATAAAGATGAAAGAGAACCGATTGAGATGGACTAAACCTGTGCAACGAAGACTAATAATGCTCCAGTTAGAAGCAACGAAGTTGTAGTTAATAGTACATAAATGCTCCAGTTAGAAGCGACGAAGTTGTAGTTAATATGCTATAATAGCACAACAGGGCTAGATAGACCTAGACAAACTTAGAGGATGTAGGTTGTTAATGAAAATATGGCAATCGTCTATTTAGCTAAGGTTAACTAAGGAGACAGCCCTTGTATTGAAGAATGGAAGAAACAGATTCATATAGCACACCCCATAAATTTGGGAAAAAGGCTTGTTGTTCTTGTTGTATTAGGAGTTGGAATTTCGGTAGTTATATCAACCAAAAAGTTAAAGTTAATCTAACGAAATCTGATTCCAACATCAAATTTCTGGACTCTAAATAAAAAAAAAGAAGCAAATTAACAACATATCAACGTAACATTTTAAGTGGTGTCAAACCCTTACAAAGTGCTGGCTCCCGTTTGCATGACCTATACCTCCATTTAAAGAGTAACTTTGTTAATTTTAAGCCTTGAATTCAAACAGAATATGGGTGGATATACCAAGGTTGTAAAATCCGTATTCAGTATCCGCTCGGTTTGCCGACAGATGAAGGATAATCGGATTATTTGGTGGACATTCGGTTCATTCGGATTATTAGACCGTCGTTATTTTTAATATAAATATTAGAGTTGGACCATTCTACTTTTAGGATGGGGAATTTTCTCATTCCATATTTTACACCGTTGGATGCTTTTATCTAATGGTTGAAAAAATGGGATGGTGTCATCACCATTTTTTATGGGATATTATCACAATTTGAATCCAACCATCGAATCACAAAATCCGACTATGAAAACCATGGGAGGAAAAGGGCCCGTCTCCTCAAGAGGAGAATAGTCCAATTCTAAATATTAAGTATAGTATATAATATATAGTATATATAAATAATAACATACACACATAACCGTTTATATAGTATATATAAATAATTATATACACACATATCCGTTCAATTTGCATTTGAAGCCATAGATGACATTAAAATCCTAAAATAAACAATTGCAAAGTTAAAACAATATACAACTTTGGGATTGTTAAATTATCATAAAGAAAAAAGGAAAATATAGTTTCCTATTGTCTATGTAGAAGTTATTTACTTAGCAGAATTATATGATTTTACTTAATCAGTCTAGCCATATTAAATTAGAAAAAATATTAAATTGTGCGTAATAGGAACAAAACTCCATATAAAAAACCTTGAATTCATTAATTTTATGCAGAAATTGAGCGATAATGAAAAAAATACTTTATTACCTTTTATTATGAAAAGCAATGAACTTCGATCCAGGGTCCTACCAATCGCCAGAATTAAGTTTAGGTCGAAGGTTGAAGATGAAATTTAGAAATTAGGGCATCGAGGATGAGGGAGCGAGCGAGCGAGGATGAGGGAGGAAGGAGCGTGGTCAGGTTGCAGGGAGAAGTCGCAACCTCGCAGGGAGAAGAAAGAAGCGTTGTTTGAGAATTGAGAGTTTGGGTATTGGGCTTTTTATTAATTAAAATGATGGGTTTGGGCCGGTCGGTGTTTTTCTCGTAATATCATTCGAACCAAATATGACCGATTAAGCGTTATCCGGACGAATATCTTGTTTATTTAGTGGATACCCTTTTTGACTGGATATTAGACCGGATATTGTGTTGCCCGTTCGTTTTGGGACCAGATATGGATATCCGGCCGGATATTCCGGTTTTTACAACCTTGAGATATACAAACAGGCATTGCATGCGAGCTGATAAATTTTTTACTTAACATAGACAACTATGCCGATATTTATATAAGAAAACTAGGCCTGAAGTGTTACTGTAGGATACATCTTACAACGCTGGCGTGGCTTTATTCAATTGATGATGTCTGTAACTTTTAGTGATATGCCATCTCTCTCTTCGAAAATATTGGATTCATTTTGTCACGTCACTAATTTTATATGAAACACCCAATGAGGTATTAATTTGCCAGCTTCACTGAAAAGGTGCAGCCTACAGGGACACTTCAGGCTCGATTCCTCTACGATCGCTTCCTATTACTATTATATTACTATTATGCATAACTATTCTAACCATAACATCCCCATAATCTTCAGGTTCTCGTATTCCTATGCATCAAGTCTGTCCCAGTTCCGTATGTCCAACCAGAAGAACGCTTCCTCGTGGGCCGCATCGGCCCAAAGGAGTTCCGTCTCTACCGATGCATCGTTCGTTACGGGTACCACGACGTCCACAAGGACGACCTCGAGTTCGAAAAGGACCTTGTCTGCAGCATCGCAGCCTTCATCCAATCTGGAGGCAACTCCGAACCCAATGGCTTCCCTCTCACCGACGACACATTCAAAGACAACACCGACGAGAAAATGACAGTCGTCGGTACCGGGTTCAGACTATGTGAAAACGAAGAGAAGGAACACGAAGACGTGGGCCCATCAAAGCCGAGGGAGATACAGTCTCCGATCATAGCAAGGACGACGAAGAAGAGGGTGAGGTTCGTTTTGCCAGCCGAGAGCCCGAAGATGGATACAGAAGCGATGGAGGAGCTAGAGGAGTTGATGGAGGCAAGAGAGGCCGGCATGGCTTTTATACTCGGGCATTCGTATATGAGGGCGAAGAGCGGTTCGAGCTTTGTGAAGAGAATGGCGATCGAGGGGTATGATTTCTTGAGGAGGAATTGTAGAGAACCTGATTATGCTTTGACTATACCTCATGCTTCAACCTTGGAGGTGGGGATGGTGTATCATGTATGAAGGTTTTTTTTAACCTGTAAGTTTTAGTTGTATATTTGATCTTTTGTTATGATGTGTATTTTATGATGAAGGGTTTTATCAGTATGGTTGTTAGAGAGGTTCAGGTTTTTTGGCAATATTTGTGTAACTGTGCCCAAAATTTTGGAAATGGAGTGTGTGGACATTGTCCCATTCAAGCCCAACTAAAGACCAATTTGGCCCGGCCTGGCCCGGCCCAACTTGGACAGAGGTTTGCTTGTTTCAATTTATTTGGGTAAATTGTCCAAAAGCCTCCGCCTGTTTGGGGAGTTGTGTAAAAAAACCTGATATTTACAAAATTGTGGGGAAGGGGCCACTGTTTAAGATCTTTGTGAAAAAAAAAACCTGGAGCACATTTAATTTAGGCCTTTATCCCCCTCCCCCCCTATGCCTAGATATTACATGCTACCTTTTAGATATTACAGGCAGCTAATATAAAGAGGGTTTTAATTGGACCCGGGCTTTTTTACCAAGAGCAAAAGGCCTGGGGATTTTTAGACAACTCCTGAGCGAGCCGTCGGTTTTTTGACAATTTTTTTCCAGAAAAGGTTGAGCTTAGCTAGATGACCGGTTTGAGGGAGAAATTGTTCAGTATACCAGATTTGAGCATGAGAGAGAGAGAGACTGGGAATTCTTGGGCTCTTTTTTTTTCATGACCGGACACATATCACATATGGTCGGCGTATTGAAGAGCTTTTCAGTTTGAGGAGCTTTATTTATAAAATTAATAAGCAATGGTAGAAATCAGTCAAAATGGTTTGAAGCACAAGGCTTAGAATCAACCTAATTAAAATTTTGGCTTATCACCTAAAAGGCCTGCTTATTTGACCCTTAATATCAACATAATTAATTAGTGTAACAATAAACAACATTATCCATGTCAATAAGGTCTTTGGTTTTTCTAACTTTATTTGAAGGAAAAAAAAATCATAACTGAGAAAAGCTAATGGGAAATAGCTCACCTTTGCCTTTTCATTTGTTTACATGTTCATACAAAATCTTTAGTCCTGATCCTTATCCAATCAACAAACTTATGTCCAAGTATTTGATATTCTAATCGTTATTTCTAACAAATTAAACATATCATGTTACTTTGTGACAACACCATCGTTTTCACACATGATAATCTTTTGGGCTCCCGTTTTATCCGATCTGATGCCAAATATAACCAATCAGATAGTGTGCAAATTCTTGAGCTTATACAAAACTGGAAATAAATAATGCCATGTGAAGCAAAACGCATGAGTGTTTTTTTAATCTTTTACACGAGTCAAAGTTGTTCAAACATTAGGCCCTGGCACTTCGTCCTTATCTTTAGGTGGCGTGGCATGCATATATCCATGTCTTTTTGTAAATCTTATCAAATTAAATGAGACGAAGTCATTGGTAGGGCCCACAGCTGTCCCTAAATCCAGGAAGCTGTGGATTTGGTGGCCCCCACAAGATATATACTTTACTTGGTCATGCAGAAATCCCTTCCAGCTGTAGATCCTACGCATAAAGTCACACTTAGCCGTCGTTCAGTGTATCAGGCAAATGTGTCCGGTCATGGAAAATAAGAAATAGAACCATGAGTTTCGTCAGACCGACCAAGAGGCGTCAGAAAAAGTCGTCTCTTTCTCTATCCTATCGGGTACATCGCATCCGATAGAATGAATAATTTCTTCTTTTTCAGCGGACGACTTCTTTATTATTGTTGGTAAAACGAGTATTAAATAAAATTACAGTAGATAGAAGTTACTCAGAGATAATGTCCCCTTTTATGATTATTTGCAGCTTATTAAATTCATGATAATATATAACCATGATCATTTCTACCGATTGAAAGGTCTGATGCTGCCGTTTGGTGTTCCGGTTTTGCATTCACATGTAATATTGTGTATAGTCCGTTTTTCAAGTACATGTCTACAATGGCCAAGATGTGAATCTCGATTATTTCTCGCATCATCTTCATGTTTTCAAGAAGAGGGTTGACAAACGTCCCTTAGATAATGATAGCAGCTATATTCCATTCTTCTTTAAAATTCAAAAAGGGATTTTACTCGATCCATATTTACACGTTAATACCTTACGTTCTATCTGTTTATATATCATCACAAGAACATTCTAAACGAGCAACGATAACCTAGCTTGTTGATATAATATATTCAAATGAGAATAGAAAACATTATTTGGTGTTGATGCATGCCATTAGATCATCATTGGACTTGTCAAATATATCATTATGTCTATAAAATGAGGGAGTCATGAGTAGGTGTTTGTTTGGATAAAGATAGGGTAGGTTTGAATCCTTGAAAAGAAAGGAAAAGAGTATAAATTGTTTTATTTGTTTTTCTCCTTTTATAATTCTTGTCACATTTTTTGGTAGAATAAATATCTTGAAAATGTATGGTGGGTCGGTTAGTTTGTTTTAGAAGATCTCATTAATCATTAATTGCTATATAGTGTTTTCTTGAACGAACCTTGTCATTTGTTGGCTTTATCTTTTAAATTCAATAAATCAAAAAAAAAAAAAAACCATAACTTTTAAATCATTTCGGGATGATGTCCCGTATTTCAGATGCAGCGCAGGTTCCGTTTAGCTATGGAATGGAACACATTTATGAGAATGTGATGACCGAATAACTAATTCCAAGAAATCTTGTATTAGCATCTTTGGTATATTTTAATCGTCCCGATAATATATATGTGTGCAACTGGCGGCAGGCAATGGCGAACAACCGACTAGCGGCGGGAAGGAGGACGAACGAATGGCGGTGGGTGGGACGTCAGAAAAAGTCGTCTCTTTCTCTATCCTATATGGTACATCGTATCCGATAGAATGAATAATTTCTTCTTTTTCAGCGGACGACACTTCTTTATTATTGTTGGTAAAACAAGAATTACATAAAATTACAGTAGACAGTAGACATAAGTTACTCAAAGATAATTTCCCCTTTTGTGGTTATTTGCAACTTATTAAATTCATGATAATATATAACCATGATCATTTCTACCGATCGAAAGGTCTGATGCTACCGTTTGGTGTTCCGGTTTTGCATTCACATGTAATATTGTGTATAGTCCGTTTTTCAAGTGCATGTCTACAATGGTCAAGATGTGAATTTCGATTATTTCTCGCATCATCTTCGCGTTTTCAAGATGAGGGTTGACAAACATCTGCTAAATAATGATAGTAGATGTCTATATTTCATTCTTCTTTAAAATTCAAAAAGGGATTTTACTCAATTCATATTTACACGTTAATACTTTCCGTTCTATCCGTATATTTACCATCACAAGAACATTCGAAACCAAGAACGAAACCCTAGCTTGTTGTTATAATATATTCAAATAAGAATGGAAAATATTATTTGGTGTTGATGCATGCCATTAGATCATCATTGGACTTGTCAAATATATCAGTCTATAAAATGAGGGAGTCATGAGTAGGTGTTTGTTTGGATAAAGATAGAGAATCCTTGAAAGGAAAGGAAAAGGGTATAAATTGATTTATTTATTTTTCTCCTTTTATAATTCTTGCCACATTTTTTGGTGGAATAAATATCTTGAAAATGTTTGGTGGGTCAGTTAGTTTGTTTTAGAAGATCTCGCTAATCATTAATTGCTGTATAGTGTTTTCTTGAACGAACCTTGTCATTTGTTGGCTTATCTTTTAAATTCAAGAAATTAAAAAAAAACATAACTTTTAAATTATATTAGGATGATGTCTCGTAATTCAGATGCATCGCAGGTTGCGTTTAGTATATGGAAATGCGATAACCAGTCATCTAATTCCAAGAAATCTTACATTAGCGTGTTTGATATATTTTAATCATCCCCGATAATATATGTATGTGCAACTGACGGCCGGCGGCGGCGAACAACTGACTGGCAGCGAGAAGGAGGACGAACGAACGGCGGTGGGAGGGCAAATGAACGGCGGCGGCAGCAGGACGGGGACAATTGGTGGCCAATGGCTGACAGGCAAGGGGCGGGGCGGTGACTAACTGGTGGCGGCAGGCTGCGGGACTGCCCGACGGGTGGAGGACGGTCATAAAACATCTTGTCTTAGGTGGGAATATTTCGTGATAATCTAGGATCGATACCGATTTTTGGGGAAATAAGTTTTCCATAAAATACGGTCAATTGATTACCATGATAATCCTATATTTACGGAAATATTTTTTTTATACCTAAACAATCATGTAAATATTTCATGGAAATATATAATTGTCATCTATATTATCTCTTATCAAGTGCACCTTCATATTAAAAGGAAATCCTAGACACCCACCCCATCATAGCTTTCATGTGTCTCGTGTGCCGAATATTTTAGTAGTGGCAGCGGTTCTATAGTTTTAAGTAAGGTATTAGTATTTGTATCAAATACACGGGCCTACAAAAATTAGGATTTAAAGATACATAAGGCAAAATTTATAGAACACCATCGAATTTTTAGGATGTTGAGATAGCACCGTTGAACATTAAAAATATCATAAATCTTCGTTGCACTAACAATGTTGTTTCACAATGCTAGTTTCATTAATCTGTTTAAGATAAACCAAATAAGACATTTTTGACGAAAATATCCTTTAGTTTTTGATGATGCTCGTAAATGAGAGCTCCCCAGATCATGACACGTGGCAGAAGACGCGTCCCGATGCACACAGAAACAGGGCAAGAACTACACATTGGAAGCGTCCCCCGGGCTATAGTCCCGCGGCCTGAACCTGACCTTCGAGGATTCCCTGAACAGTCCTGTGGTCGGTGGGTATACAATCATTGGTTCACCTCTGAACCTTCCTACACATCGAGCTTCCTCGGCCCTCCCAGCTCGCCTCTGAGCTATCACAGAACTGAGCTTCCTCAGCTTCCTGCTCGCCTCCGAACCCCTGCCGAGCTAAGATTCCTCAGTCTTATTGAGCGACCCAGAGCGCAGATCACAGCCGTCTCCGCCACGGCTTCGCGGATTTCGCCAGACGCGAGATATCCGCCGCCCCACGATCCCGCATTCCACGCCGTCACATTCCCCCATTAACGAGCGTATCTCGTCATTAATGAGGGATCCCGCCATTCTCGCAGGCGTAACGCCAGGGGCGTAACGGCCGGCGAGAATCTCGCGCCCGCCAGCCCATGGCCGCAGCTATATAAACCCCTCTCTCAGACAACTCAGGTAAGGCAATTCTTATCCAATAGGCCGCTACTCTGCCCAAATATCTCGACTAACTTGATTGTCGGAGGGTCCACGGTGGTACAACCACCCTGGGACTTCTTTGCAGGTAGCTCGGCTTCACACCAAACCAAATCCATTGAGATCCACACGCCTCAGGAGATAGTCCTCAAACCCAATCCCAGCTGTTCGCCAGCGCTGTCGGCAGATCATCGGAAGACAACATCTGAAGGAGATCCAGAGCTCCATCAGTTGGCGCCGTCTGTGGGAAGCGAAAAGTTCTACTCATCGAAAGTTGATCTTCCGATCTCAAGCTGATGGCGAGTGATCATCGCGATGATCCCAGCACTAGCCGCCGTCCTCAACACAACGGGGGCGCGGATGGATCCTCTCCTTCCCTTAACGCCGTTCACGCCCTGTATGCACGGATCGACAGGCTCACGTCCATCGTGGATGCCCTTGTCCGTGTCCAAACAGCTGGACAAGCCATCCAGGTCGCCATTCCCCCACCTCGGGACCGTGACCTCCGCAGAGGGGGAGACGACACTACCCACGCTGGCACGACGAAACAACGCCTCGCTATTTCAGGCGGCCACAGATCCCCCGTGACGACCAATTCAATGACCCACTGGGCACTTCACAGCTCCACGCCGAGGTCTCACGCAAGAGCACCCCGCCCCGAGGCTCATCGCGCTCCTGTCCCTCCCGAGGAGGTGTCGGTCAGTTCGCCTACTCCCAGGCATGGCCGTCACCCTCTCCCTCGACAGGGTCGCGCGAACGACACTCATCATGGTGGCTCGAGGACGACCTTGTTAGGGGACCCGAGGAACCTCATAGAATAGAACCAGAACCGCGGCCAGGCGCAGGCCGCCAGCGGGAGGGGCCATAACTCCAAGTATGCCGAATCCTCGGGATACCATGACCGCCTCGATGCCCTCGAAAAGAAGATCGAAGATATACATCGGGAGAGTCGTCCTTCAAGCGAGGGGGCCAGGTATGCCACCGACTCGCTTACGAAGCCCTTCACTGAATAACCGCTCGCTGTACGCGTCTCCTCCAGAAACAAGCCTCCAAAAGTGGCCCTCTTCGACGGAAAGTCCGACCCGAAAGACCACCTAGACGCGTTCACGGCGGGGATGAGCTTCCAGGACAACTCTGACGCCGCCCAATGCCGAGCGTTCCCCGCCACTCTCATCTGCGCTGGACGAGATTGGTTCCGAGGACTCACGCCACGCTCCATCTCTACCTTCGATGAGCTGGCCGTCCAGTTCCTCAGGAACAGATGGCAGAAGCGGACCGTCGATTACCTCTTCACTGTAAAGAGCGGGGACAAGGAATCCTTCAAAAGATACGTCACCCGCTTCTACAACGCTCTTCTTGTGGTCCCAGAGCACCTGGACGATACTGTCATCACGGCCTTTAGGTCGGGTCATAGGCACAAGGAGTGGCTCCGCTCCTCTACATTAGCGCAACCTAAGACCATGGCCGAGGTAAAAGTCTGGACCGAGCGAGAAATCCAGCTCGAGTCCGAGGTAATGCAAACCTACCCCGGAGCGACCAGGCCGATCAAAAGAAGAGGGGTAGAGAAGAGAAGAAGAAGATTGACCGGCCAAAGCCGTACTTCCCGAAGTTTCAGGAGTATACCCCGCTCAACATCTCTCAGACAGTGATGTTGGAGGAGGCAAAGGGCGAGCGATTTTTCAAACTCCCTCCGGTCACCAATAGAGCGGCCAAACGGACACGAGGCCCTTACTGCGCTTTCCATAGGTCACAAGGACACCCCACCGAGAACTGCAAACAGCTTCGCGATTACATCGAGGAGTTAATTCGCTCGGGGCACCTGGCGAAGTATTTATGAAAAAAGCGACAAGCAGACCGGGAGCAAGAGAACCAACCCCCTCCCGACGAGTTGACGATTGGAAAAATCATGGTCGTATCAACGGGGAGTGCGCCTGGAGCCGGCAAGATTCGACGCCTCCTGCCGGTCGAGGGGACTAGCAGCCAGCCCCGGAAGAAGAGCAAACCAGCCGAGCCCATCACCTTCACCGACGAGGACCTCCACGGGATATCCTTGCCTCACTATGACCCCCTGTGATTACAGCACAGGTCCACCGCTACGAGGTGTTCCTCCGCCGGAAGACGCGACCGGGACGTTGGGACGTCGGGACGTCGGGGCCTGAATTCCGAGGGCAGATGCTATTTGGTGCTATCCATCCATCTTTCCGAAGATGCCAAGTTGATTTATGACACCGTGTATCGAAGGTTTAAACGGACTAGTGGTCCAAGGTTAAGGACATCATAGTCCGTGGGTTAAAGAGACCCCACAGTCCGAGGTTAAGGACATCATAGTCCGTGAGTTTAAAGACCTCACAGTCAAGGTTAAGGACATCATAGTCCGTGAGTTTAAAGACCTCACAGTCAAGGTTAAGGACATCATAGTCCGTGAGTTTAAAGGGACCCCACAGTCCGAGATTAAGGACATAGTAGTCCGTGGGTTTAAAGGGACCCCACAGTCCAGTTTAAGGTCATCGTAGTCCGTGAAATGTATAGTTGTCGGGACTCGTCACCTCTCTTAAGACGTTGAAGGATTACAACGACAAATATCAGAGGGGTTCAGAGATGTACCCTTGAACCAATTTTGGTTGGTAGATCTGTAGTCCAATTTGGAAATAAAATCTGTTAAAAGATTTATGAGCATATGGGCTCAATTAATCTGAGTTGAGGACTTATGGCCAATATTGGGCTAAGTCCATTCAGGTTCAAATGTTTAACATTTATTTTGGGCTGTTGAGCCTTTATTTGGGCTTGGCCCTTTTAACAATGCCGAGCATTGATTTATATTCTGACAGTATTTCTGTCTTTTAGTGCTGAGCACTCTTAATAGCTCTGAGGCTTATTAAAGAACAATTTATGTTCCGTCAGTGCCCACGTGAGTGACACGTGGCGCGCTTGGCGCCAGTTAAAGAGCGCATTGCGCTTCTGTTGAGTAGCGCACACGTGAGTGACACGTGGCGCGCTTGGCGCTGAGCGCCAGATGATGAGCGCATTGCGCTAATTTTTGAACGCATTGCGCTATTAATTCAATGGCGCACACGTGACACGTGGTGCGCTTGGCGCTGAGTGCCAGCCCATGAGCGCATTGCGCTGGCGCATACGTGAATGACACATGTTGCCCTTGGCGCTGAGCGCCAGCCCAGAGAGCGCAGAAGCGCATTTGATCAATTTTTATGATCCGTGAACAAATTTATGTTCTTTTTTGAAGAGACTTTGTCTCAAGATTCAAGAACAACAGTTCTTAGTTTTGAAAGGCTTGCCTTTATAGATCAATGATCTGTGTGAAGAATATTTTCTTCTTTTATTATGTGATGAGATCTTTTGATATTTTTTATGAAAGACCTTGGTCTTTGTAGATCTATGATCTTTTAAGAAGATAACTCTTTTTTTTATGAGATAATTTCATCTCTGTGTTCATCGTTCATGATCTTTACCTTGAAGAAATAATCTTCTTTTGCTGAGAGCTTTCTCTTCTTTCTTTGAATTTCTCAAAATTTATAGGGGGTTTCTCTATATCAGACTTGATGTCTTGGAGACTTTATATAGGGCAAATTGATTTGTTAAATTAGTTAAAGAGATCTTTCTCTGGTTGATTTGGGGATGTTTCCCCACCGTTGGATCTTTGATCCTAGGGCTTCTGTTTTACAGAAGGCGATCTTCTTGTTTTTAACAGGATTGGGAAATCTTTCCATAACAGAATTTTAATTCTGATTAATTAATGATTTATCATTATTATTAGATCTTTTGATCTAACGGTAGGGAATTTTATAATTCCAGCGCTGGCGCAACCGTGTTTTGCACGTGGTGCGCTGCTCAGAGCGCAGTGCACTTTGCGCTAGCGCACCTACGTTTGACATGTGGCGCGCAGCGCAACGCAGCCTGCGCTAGTGCACCCGTGTTTGACACATGGCGCGCAGCGCGCCTAGCGTTAGTGCACACATGGTGCACTGCCTAGGGCGCAGCGCACCAGGTGCTAGCGCATCCGTGTTTGACACGTGGCGCGCAGCGCGCCTAGCACTGGATCTGAAGCGTTGCTTCAATTTTTGAATTTTAAATTTTAAAACAGAGCTTTGCTCTGATTGGGGGTGCGCTGCCTAGGGCGCAGCGCACCTGGCGCTAGCGAATCCGTGTTTGACACGTGGCGCACAGCGCGCCTAGTGCTGGATTTGAAGCGTTGCTTCAATTTTTGAATTTTAAATTTCAAAACAGAGCTTTGCTCTGATTGGGGGAAACAAATTCCCCCCACCGTTGCGCTCATGTGGCGCACACGTGAGTGCAGCGGTGGCAGTTTCTGCGTCCTTGGATCAACTCACAAGTTGAAGAGGCGGTTCAATGCATATAAATAGGACCTTTGGTCCCTTAGATGATTTTCATCTTCTTCTTGAGAATTTTTATTCAGAGCATTGCTCTTCAGTTTAAGAACTTTTCAAGAGTCAGAACTCTATCAAAACTTAGGTAAAGTTTTAATTTTTTTAAAAATAAATTAGGGTTTTACCCATTAACAGAGCCTTGTTCTTCTTAGATCTTTGATCTAAAGAAAACCCATTTAGGGTTTCATTAACATAGCTTTGCTCTCTTGAACTCATAGATCTTAAAGAGATCTTTTCTTGGGGTTTCTTAGCCCATGAATAGAGCTTTGCTCTTTTGAATCATATTGATTTATTAATTTTTGATGAAGAACTCTTAAGAGTTTTTTCATGGATCTTGAAGATCATAGAATTTTTTAATTCATAAAAATTAATTTTAATTAATTCTTTTCTGATGGATTTTTCCATCATCATTACAGAGCCAGGCTCTCAAGGAATTTTATTTCTTCATGATCAGAGTTTGACAAGTGTCACTCTGTCATAGAGCATTGCTCTCAAAGGGAGATTTTCTCCTTTTCCCGAGGGATCTCTCATTTAATGAGAATTTTCCTGAGGATTTTCTCATTTAATTAACAGTTTCATCCAATGATAAAGCTGTTTTATCAATTGATGCATTCTCATCTAGATTTTGTGGGCCCCTCTTTTTAGTCCCCTTTCCACTGCATTGCAGTGTGGTACAAATTCTAAAGTACCAAGTGTCAGAATTTAAAATTAAATTATAGCACTGACAGCTGACTTCTGTCCCCTTTTTTTGCAGGCGACATGTCTTTCGATCCCTTTTTCCCGTTTGTTCGTTCAGAGGGAGGATTCCCTGAAGCGCCTGTGGACCGGGACGTTTTAGCACTGATCAAAGATCATGACCCGGAACATAAGAATCTTCACCTCTGGGGGACATAGTATAACCACATTATCAAGGGTCGGCAGAGCTTTTTGTGTGCGGTACCCTCAAAGCCCATCATGGCGATCCATTACACCGACCCACCCCCGGTGAACTATGCCGTGGAGATGGTTAATTGGACTTCAGAAGGTCTTCTTCAGCCTGCTATGGCTTTGATACCTGTTTAGCCTCCAACGGCTTTGGATACCCTAGGGCGACGTATTTGTCAAAGCGAGGCGCGACCGTGGGGACAGCCATATAATATAGGTCTAATTCCTCGTCATCCGACCGGTTATTTGCAATGGGCCCGCTACATTCTGTCAGTGAAGAGGTCGCAGTTGTTGAGACTTGGGTTGTATCCCGCCGTTTATGCTTCTCTCTTCCAGTATCCTACGCTTTCCTCCTGGTGGGTTAAGGTCTTTTTGGAGCAGTGGAATATTCCTACCCACACCTTCCTTTCGCTGGACCGAGAAGTATCAATCTCCTTAGAGGAATTTGCAGAAGTTTCCGGCTTACCGGTCATGGGGGAGCATTATGAGGAACTGCTTCCTACGGATGAATACTGTAACACCCGAGCCCAATACTACTATTTTCAGTTACCGTTCGAACGTAGTGTGGCACTTATTTCATTTATCTTGCTTAATGGTTAATTATTGTAAATTTTACCCGGAAATTAATTTCTGCATATAACAATTTTTGGCATCTAAAATAAAATTAAAAAAATATTCATCTTGGCCTGCTTGACACCCCTAACCCTGTTGTAGCGTCCGTGCATCGTGTTCTTGTCCCGTTCACTGAAACGGGCGAGTTTGGACGGCTACATGCACGTACGTGTGTCCGTTTTGGGGTATGCTTTTTGATTATAAAACACTTCATTTTAAATTTTGGATCCCGCCTAAAATTCTATTATTTCAATTTCAAATTTTTGGACCCGACCCGGGCGCGATTTGGAAATGTTTTACTTTGCGCCAAAATCTCAGATTTTAATATATTTAAACCATTGCATATATTTTTCTAACTAACCTGATATCTTACTGTTCATTACCTATCTTTTAAATCTTTAAGTTAACCATATGATATTTTTACAATCTTTTATATCCTTCTCAATTTATTCTCTCAGCCAATCGCAACCTCCCCTTTAACCCCGTGGGCCCCACTTTCTCTCTCTCCCTCTTCTCTCTCTCGCGCTCTCTCTCCACTTTTTCTCTCTCTCTCTCCTTCATATATTCTCTTGTACTTCTCTTTATCATTCTTTCTCTTCTTGCTTCATGTCTCGTTTCTCATTTTTTAATTGTTCTTTTGTTGCCAGAATTCCGTCGTGCCGGTGACGCTTCACGACGTTCCAGCGAGATACCCCGACCCGTGTGGTTCCTTTGTTCGTCGTTTGGGTTCATTCCGTGAACCGTGCGCCCGTCGCGAGTTTTCCCCGCCGACGGTTAACGTTCCGTTTTCCCGATTCGCGACCCATCGAGGCAAGTTAATCTTGCTACATGCTATATAATTCATTTTATACCTATTTAAATAAATACCATACCTATAGTTTAAATCAAGTGCCCCATGTTTAATTTTATAACGTTTCGATGTTCCGTTTGCATCCGTTTATATCATATTAAATCTAGATCATGAAAACTTATCTTGTGACATACTAGATTACATTATACTGCATCCATATCAATTAAAATATACATCGTTGTAATATTTCTTATTATTATCTTTAATTAGTTTATAATCTGCATTTTATGATATTATATATTTAAAATATTATAGTTTACACATGAAACGTCGTTGAAAAAGCGGATACAACAAATCTGAAATTTACTGTACATCTTACCGTATAAATTTCATTATAAATCATAGAAAAATTATTACTATACGTTCTTTAGTTTGTTATGAAGCTAACTCAGAATACTATAACTCTATGAAATACTTACTTGCAAAATAAATTGTTTAAATAACGTAAAATGCAAATTAAAATGTCTCCAAACTGCTGTCCAGGGAAATTCCAGCAGCAAACTTTCAATTTCGAATGTTCATAACTTTTTGTAGGGACAACCTGAGATGCTTATACTTATAAAACTGAAAACCTTATTGAATTATCTTTGTTTTGGTATAAGACACGTCCCTTTTGGAGAACGTTTGTTATTTTTAAGCTATTTTACAAATTAGGGTGACGCTGAATTTCTGAACGGAACTTTCTTGTGCATGGTTAATCAATACCACTTTTATAGTTATTAATCGCTTTGAATATGCTATCCATATTAATATTATTATATCAATATTTATATCACATATTGCTTAGTTGTACATCCCACATTACCATTTTATAGTTTTATAACTTTTCGGATACCCGTTTGCATTCATCACATTTAAGATACATATAATTGCATTCATAGATCACATTACTACATAATAATGTGATATTAACACTCCATGTTTAATAAATTGCATCCTAATTAATATTGGAACTATAAATGTAACCCTAATCGATAACTGTGCATCCATATCCTTGAAATTATATCTATTTGCATATTATATTACATGTTCCAGTTTATTGTTCTGATAGTACTCATGCTTGTTTATTTATACACATGCTTATGTTAGTTTGATTATGAGCATCCACATGACATCTTATGCTTCCTGATATGACCTGTTACACTTCCTACTTGACCCGACATGGTACCGTATACTGCTTGACTTGACATGATGTACCATGACCTGACATGTTACCTGATCTTGTGTCTAATGCCAACAAACATAACATGTAGTCCTCATGGAACGTTCCTATTGTCTATCCAGACAAACCTGTTTACCTGATCCTGTGTTGGCATTAGTTTCTTGATTACTGGATACCTGACTTGACATACACATATAACTTGGGGGTATGGGGAAATCAAAGGTGAAATCTGACTTGTAACTCGACAGTTCACTACCTGTATTGAGTGTACACATTCCTGTTTTGTGCCTAGCGGCATGTCTCGGTTTCAGCCGAGAATATTGTGGCCGTGGTCCCGGGTATGTACGGGATACTATCGAGTGTACACATTCCTGTTTTGTGCCTAGCGGCATGTCTCGGCTGCAGCCGAGAATATTGTGGCCGTGGTCCCGGGTATGTACGGGATACTATTGAGTTACATCGATGATTCATCAATTTGGTTTCAAAGACTTTAGAACAGAGAACCTGATAGAACAGTTTAGTTTACCCACTGCACACTACCCTGTACTGCTCTGATTTATATTATTGTTACCCTTGCTTTATTCATGTTTATATTCGCATTGCCTGTTTACTATGATATTACTTGATGACTTGACGCGCTGACGTCTGGGTTTTGCATGGCCCAGATTCTTCTACCTTGCTGCAGACTGATTAGGAGTTTTGCCGCTGTTAGACGAGCTGTGAGGTTCCTGTCGGTACGTAGTTTCACTCCAGGTGTTTCATTTATTGTATCTTTTGGCTTCCGCATATTGTTATCTCTTGATTCTTTTACTCTGGCTTATGGACATGTACTAGGTAGTTAGTTTATTTTCTTGTTCTTGATATCTCCACAGCCGTAATGTGACTGTGGAAGGATTTTTCCTATCCACAGGTAGCATGGTTGGCTATGTCACGTGCCCACTTTAGCGTACTTTGGGAAGCGGGGCGTGACATGGTTCTTTTGGTATCAGAGACATAAGATAGTCAGGTTGATTCTTTTGTAGTTGGGTATTGTACCCAATACACGAATCAGAATACCCGTGTGTAGGAAACATGTCCTGCCACCTTGACCGTTTTACCATTCTTGAATCACATTCTTCCTGATTATATCTTTTATGATGTGCAAACTTTCTTTGCATATCGACTCGAAACCTGATTCCTTGTTATCTCTAGGACTTAGGCGACTTGGGTAGAGTTATGTAATTGTGGCTATGATACCGCGACATAGTTACAATGCGGCACTCTATTTAAGTATCCTGGAGTTCTAGCCTTGATCTATATTCAAAATCTATCATCATTCTAATGTTGGGTATTTTGAGTTCAGGATTATGGCCGGTAAGAAATTGAAGACATACCAAGACGTGTCGACGAAGCCGCCATGCTTGGAGTGATAAGGGGAATGCTGGAGAATCAAAAGAAACAGACCGAGCTGATCCAGCAGCAAGCAGACTCGTTTCAGAAAGGTTTGCAGATCGTTCAGCAGTCTGTGAACAATGTTGGAGCTAAGCCAGTTGACCGAGTAGGGACAGTAGCAGATTTCAGACGTTTGGGTCCGTATACATTTACTGGATTGGAAGAGCCGTTGCCAACAGAGCAGTGGCTAGTTGACACAGAGAATTTGCTTATTGCGGCACAGATTCCAGATGAGAAAGAGTTGATGTGGTACGCATTCAGTTAGTGGATTACGCCCGAGAATGGTGGCTTGTAGAAGGGAACCGTTTGCCCAAGCCGATCAAGTGGGCGGATTTTTCGAAGAGTTTCCTGGAGAAGTTCTTCCCGCGGACTGCACGGGAGGAAATGGAAGAGAAGTTCATCGGACTAAAGCAGAAGGGAGCACCCGTAGATGTGCATGCAGCAGAATGGACGAGACTCAGTAGTTTCGCTGGACCTTTAGTTGCCAACGATGCAGACAGGGCACGGAGGTTCATGCGCAGACTGGACGTGGACATCCAGAGGCAGATTGTCTCCCTGGGTTTGACCACTTTCTCACAAATACTTGCAGCAGCCAAGAGCAGCAGAGTTTATCTGGGATGAAAGGGAGTTTGCAGCAGACAGCAGTTGCGTTAAGGAAGCAGTTCTGTCGGGCTGGTCGAGTTTAGGGCTAGGCCGACAAACAATATTCTTGCATCAATGGAAGTGATGAAAGTAAAGAGCCGGCTGTTGTTCGTGATTTTATAGACGTGTTTGAAGATATATCAGGTTTACCGCCAAAGCGAGACGTGGAGTTCGCAATTGACCTTATTCCTGGTGCAGCGCCAGTATCTAAAGCGTATTATCCAATGGCGCCAGTAGAGTTGGAAGAAGTAAAGAAACAGGTTGCTGAATTGCTTAAAAAGGGTTGGATTCAAAGCAGTAACTCGCCTTGGGGAGCTCCAGTTCTTCTAGTAAAGAAGAAGGATGGCACAAGAAGGATGTGCATCGACTATCGAGAATTAAACCGGGTGGCTATTAAGAACAAGTACTCGATCCCTCGCATTGGAGAACTTTTTGAGCAGCTTAGTGGCGCGAGAGTATTCTCGAAGCTGGATTTACGATCCGGATATCATCAGGTCCGAGTGAAAATAGAAGATATTTGCAAGACAGCGTTCCGAACTCGGTATGGACATTATGAGTACTTAGTGATGCCCTTCGGAGTAACGAATGCGCCGGCAGTATTTATGGACTTGATGAACCGAATCTTTTCACCGTTCTTGGATCAGTTCATTATGGTATTCATTGACGATATTCTGGTTTATTCGAAGAGTTTTGAGGAACATTCTGAGCATTTGAAGATCGCACTGCGGACTTTGAGACAGGAGAAGTTATATCCAAAGATGAGCAAGTGCGAGTTTTGGCTGGAGGAAGTAAAGTTTTGAGGCATGTTGTGTCTGGCGATGGAATTTCCGTCAATCCAGAATAGATTGCAGCAGTTCATGATTGGCCAATTCCAAGGAATGTTGCGGAGATAAGAAGCTTTCTTGGACTCACCGGGTATTACAGAAGATTTGTGGAGAACTTTGCTCGTCTGGCGGAGCCGTTAACCAAGCTTACGCGCAAGGAGGTACCTTTTGTACGGACGGATAAGTGTACGTTAGCTTTCGAGACGTTGAAGCAGAAGTTGATAACCGCCCCTATTCTGACCGAGCCAGACAATTCCGGAGGATTGGTGATTCACAGCGACGCATCTGGGAAATGATTGGGATGTGTTTTGATGCAGCATGGGAAGGTTGTAGCATACGCATCGAGACAGTTGAAGACCCATGAGAAGAATTATCCAACTCATGACTTGGAGCTTGCGGCTGTGATTTTCGCTTTGAAGATTTGGAGACACTACCTTTTGGGCGAAAGAGTCGAAGTTTTTACAGATCATAAGAGCTTGAAGTATGTGTTCACACAGAAGGAGCTTAACATGAGGCAGCGTAGATGGTTGGAGCTGATGGCTGACTACGTTCTTGATCTTAAGTACCATCCGGGGAAGGTTAATGTTGTGCCGGATGCGCTTAGTCGGTTACCAGTAATTCAGGTGTTAACTACGCAGAAGGAGATCGTCGCAGATTTTCAAAGATTTGACTTGGAGGTTGTGCTACCGCGTTCTACGGGACAGTTGTTGCAGCTGCAAGTACATTCGTCTTTGATCGAGAATATTCAAGCAGCTCAATCGCAGGATCCTAGACTGCAAAAGTTTCGAGAGCAGGTTGAATCCGGGCTACGAACAGATTTATTGATCCACGAAGATGGTTCGTTGAGGTATGATAGCCGTTTGTGTGTGCCAAAGGGTGATGTTCGTGAAGAGCTTATGAAGGAGGCACACAGTTCAGCTTATTCTGTACATCCAGGAGGCACAAAGATGTACCGAGATATTCGACAGCATTTCTGGTGGGAAGGCATGAAACGGGAGATTGCTCGCTTTGTGGCAAAGTGCTTGGTGTGTCAGCAAGTTAAAGCTGAACATCAAAGGGTTGCTGGTTTATTGCAACCACTTCCGATTCCTCAGTGGAAGTGGGAACATATAACCATAGATTTCGTGACGGCTTTACCGCGGAGTCCAAAAGGCAACAATGCAGTATGGGTAATTGTTGACCGATTGACCAAGGCAGCTCACTTTATTTCTTTTCGGGTTGGTCAATCAACAGAGACTTTGGCAGAGCGGTACATGCAAGAGATTGTAAGATTGCATGGAGTACCGGTGAGCATCGTGTCCGATCGGGACACTCGGTTCTTATCACACTTCTGGAGGAGTTTACAGAAAAGTTTGGGGACTCGATTGAAGTTTAGCACAGCTTATCATCCTCAAACTGATGGTCAGTCGGAGAGAACGATCCAAACTCTTGAGGATATGTGAGAGCATGCATGTTGGACTTCAAGGGGTCTTGGGAGGATCATCTACTTTTGATGGAGTTGTCTTACAACAACAGTTTTCAGGCAACTATTCAGATGGCTCCATTTGAAGCTTTGTATGGTCGTAAATGCCGTTCACCTGTTTGTTGGGACGATGTCGGTGAACGAAAATTATTGAGACCAGATTTGGTTGTGCAGACAGTTGAGAAGGTTAACCTTATCAGAAATCATATGAAGGCAGCACAGGACCGACAGAAGAGTTGGGCAGATACGTCAAGAAGACCTCTAGAGTTCGCCATGGGTGATTTGGTATTCTTGAAGATATCACCGACTAGAGGGGTGATTCGTTTTGGAAGTCAAGGAAAGCTTAGTCCTCGATTCGTTGGACCCTTTAAGATCTTGAAGCGTGTTGGTGAGGTAGCGTATCGTTTGGCATTACCGCAGTCCTTGGCGAATGTGCACGATGTGTTTCGCGTATCTCAACTCCGTAGGTATGTTCGAGATGAAACACACGTATTGGATCATTCGGAGCTAACAGTACGAGAAGACTTGACTTTTGAGGAGCGACCGATTAGAATCGTGGATCGAAGGGAAAAGGTTCTTAAGAACAAGGTAATCCCTCTTGTGCTTGTTTCTTTGGGTAATCACTCGCATGGAGAGTTCACTTGGGAACGAGAAGATGAAATCCGGCAGAAGTTTCCTCACCTTTTCTTGTAGTTATCTATCTTTGTATTCTTGGAATTTCGAGGACGAAATTCTTTTTGTAGTTGGGTATAATGTAACACCCGAGCCCAATGCTACTATTTTCAGTTACCGTTCGAACGTAGTGTGGCACTTATTTCATTTATCTTGCTTGATGGTTAATTATTGTAAATTTTACCCGGAAATTAATTTCTGCATATAACAATTTTTGGCATCTAAAATAAAATTAAAAAAATATTCATCTTGGCCTGCTTGACACCCCTAACCCTGTTGTAGCGTCTGTGCATCATGTTCTCGTCCCGTTCAGTGAAACGGGCGAGTTTGGACGGCTACGTGCACGTACGTGTGTCCGTTTTGGGGGTATGCTTTTTGATCATAAAACACTTCATTTTAAATTTTGGATCCCGCCTAAAATTCTATTATTTCAATTTCAAATTTTTGGACCCGACCCGGACGCGATTTGGAAATGTTTTACTTTGCGCCAAAATCTCAGATTTTAATATATTTAAACCATTGCATATATTTTTCTAACTAACCTGATATCTTACTGTTCATTACCTATCTTTTAAATCTTTAAGTTAACCATATGATATTTTTACAATCTTTTATATCCTTCTCAATTTATTCTCTCAGCCAATCGCAACCTCCCCTTTAACCCCGTGGGCCCCACTTTCTCTCTCTCCCTCTTCTCTCTCTCTCGCTCTCTCTCTCTCTCCACTTTTTTTTCTCTCTCTCTCCTTCATATATTCTCTCGTACTTCTCTTTATCATTCTTTCTCTTCTTGCTTCATATCTCGTTTCTCATTTTTTAACTGTTCTTTTGTTGCCGGAATTCGTCGTGCCGGTGACGCTTCACGACGTTCCAGCGAGGTACCCCGACCCGTGTGGTTCCTTTGTTCGTCGTTTGGGTTCATTCCGTGAACCGTGCGCCCATCGCGAGTTTTCCCCGCCGACGGTTAACGTTCCGTTTTCCCGATTCACGACCCATCGAGGCAAGTTAATCTTGCTACATGCTATATAATTCATTTTATACCTATTTAAATAAATACCATACCTATAGTTTAAATCTAGTGCCCCATGTTTAATTTTATAACGTTTCGATGTTCCGTTTGCATCCGTTTATATCATATTAAATCTAGATCATGAAAACTTATCTTGTGACATACTAGATTACATTATACTGCATCCATATCAATTAAAATATACATCGTCGTAATATTTCTTATTATTATCTTTAATTAGTTTATAATCTGTATTTTATGATATTATATATTTAAAATATTATAGTTTACACATGAAACGTCGTTGAAAAAGCGGATACGACAAATCTGAAATTTACTGTACACCTTACCGTATAAAATTCATTATAAATCATAGAAAAATTATTACTATACGTTCTTTAGTTCGTTATGAAGCTAACTCAGAATACTATAACTCTATGAAATATTTACTTACAAAATAAATTGTTTAAATAACGTAAAATGCAAATTAAAATGTCTCCAAACTGCTGTCCAAGGAAATTCCAGCAGCAAACTTTCAACTTCGAATGTTCATAACTTTTCGTAGGGACAACCTGAGATGCTTATACTTATAAAACTGAAAACTTTATTGAATTATCTTTGTTTTGGTATAAGACACGTCCCTTTTGGAGAACGTTTGTTATTTTTAAGCTATTTTACATATTAGGGTGACGCTGAATTTCTGAACGGAACTTTCTTGTGCATGGTTAATCAGTACCACTTTTATAGTTATTAATCGCTTTGAATATGCTATCCATATTAATATTATTATATCAATATTTATATCACATATTGCTTATTTGTACATCCCACATTACCATTTTATAGTTTTATAACTTTTCGGATACCCGTTTGCATCCATCTCATTTAAGATACATATAATTGCATTCATAGATCACATTACTACATAATAATGTGATATTAACACTCCATGTTTAATAAATTGCATCCTAATTAATATTGGAACTATAAATGTAACCCAATCGATAACTGTGCATCCATATCCTTGAAATTATATCTATTTGCATATCATATTACATGTTCCAGTTTATTGTTCTGATAGTACTCATGCTTGTTTATTTATACACATGCTTATGTTAGTTTGATTATGAGCACCCACATGACATCTTGTGCTTCCTGACATGACCTGTTACACTTCCTACTTGACCCGACATGGTACCGTATACTGCTTGACTTGACATGATGTACCATGACCTAACTTGTTACCTGATCTTGTGTCTAATGCCAACAAACATAACATGTAGTCCTCATGGACCGTTCCTGTTGTCTATCCAGACAAACCTGTTTACCTGATCCTGTGTTGGCATTAGTTTCTTGATTAATGGATACCTGACTTGACATACACATATAACTTGGGGGTATGGGGAAATCAAAGGTGAAATCTGACTTGTAACTCGACAGTTCACTACCTGTATTGAGTGTACACATTCCTGTTTTTTGCCTAGCGGCATGTCTCGGTTTCAGCCGAGAATATTATGGCCGTGGTCCCGGGTATGTACGGGATACTATCGAGTGTACACATTCCTGTTTTGTGCCTAGCGGCATGTCTCGGCTGCAGCCGAGAATATTGTGGCCGTGGTCCCGGGTATGTACGGGATACTATTGAGTTACATTGATGATTCATCAATTTGGTTTCAAAGACTTTAGAACAGAGAACCTGATAGAACAATTTAGTTTACCCACTGCACACTACCCTGTACTGCTTTGATTTATATTATTGTTACCCTTGCTTTATTCATGTTTATATTCGCATTGCCTGTTTACTATGATATTACTTGATGACTTGACGCGCTGACGTCTGGGTTTTGCATGGCCCAGATTCTTCTACCTTGCTGCAGACTGATTAGGAGTTTTGCCGCTGTTAGACGAGCGGTAAGGTTCCTGTCGGTACGTAGTTTCACTCCAGGTGTTTCATTTATTGTATCTTTTGGCTTCCGCATATTGTTATCTCTTGATTCTTTTACTCTGGCTTATGGACATGTACTAGGTAGTTAGTTTACTTTCTTGTTCTTGATATCTCCACAGCCGTAATGTGACTGTGGAAGGATTTTTCCTATCCACAGGTAGCATGGTTGGCTATGTCACGTGCCCACTTTAGCGTACTTTGGGAAGCGGGGCGTAACAAATACGTTTTTTGTGCCAAGCCAGTGATGACATGCCTTACTCCAGAGAATGCCGTTCAACACCAATTTCCTAGTCTGATCAAAGTGTTGAATATTTATGAGGGCCTTTTCCTCGAATCTGGGAGCCGCGGGGTTAATTTCGAGGATTTCATCGCTTGTTTCCTTCATCCGGAGGTCTTCTTGAAGGAGGCTGCTAAATTCGCCACGCTTGACAATCCTTTCGGTTTAGGTTTGAACAACCTGCCAACAGCGGAGGCAGATCAGAAGAGTTTCTTCCTTCCCAACACTTCAGTTGTTTCTTTCGCGGAGGTTGCAGTCCCTGGGATTGACGAAGAAACATTCTTTTTGGGGTTTCTTGGGTTATGGCTGAGCTGGTTTGCACTCCCGTTGCATCTTCGCCGTATGAGGCCGTCAGTCTTCTACCCCGCTCATCGAATAGTTATTGGGGGTGGAAGTGGCTGTCGGGGTCGCTGGTTTAGCTCATTTGTATTATGGTCTCAGCCAAGCGGCAGATACTACTGAACCCGGAGTGCACCACGTGAACTTCTCGATGCATTACTTCATGTCGTGGCTTGAGCTACATGCACTCGGCGTTTTTGGTAGCCATAAAAGGCCTTCCTTCTATGACAGGTGCAGCTTCCCCCGGATTATGCGATTAGTCAGCGCATCTATTTTAAATCCGTCACCACGGGAAGCTAGAGGTTTACTCCTTCGTCCCCGCATGGTTGGAGATGGCATGACCTTTACTGACAAGATTCTAACCATCGGCGCAGAGTCCATAACCGCGGTGCAGCCATTGCGGGACATTTTCAAGGATGGAGTTTCTGTTTTGAAAGCTCGGGAAATCCTTCATTTATATTCCATCAGACCGGGCTTTTTATTGTTTAGGCAAAATGATGCGGCGTTATTTATAAGATACAACCCACACCGTTTCGCCCAGCAGCTGAGCTACAATCAGGGCGTCCCACTTGAGGCTTTCCTGGCAGAACCTGCTGCTACCGAAGAAGGAATGCGGAGCGCGCTGCATCATTTCATGCGCTTGAACATAGGGTCCAGTTTCTTTATCAGCGAACCGAGCTGTGTCCCGAAGGCCCTTAATGTGTAAGCGGCGTGGTATCAGCATTCAATGGGCGTCGTCATCAAGGAGGAGAAGCGATTGCTGCTCAATCGCAAGGGTGCACCCCCTGCCGGTGATCGGAACGTCCCTTTGAAGTGATGGGTCACTGTCCGTCCTCCCCTAAGAGAAGCTGCCGCGATCGAAGTTCCGCGTGACAGGCCCAAGCTGCCGATACCCCGTGCTCCCGTGGAGGCGGTGGATGTACCTCCGGTGCCCCGTGCTCCTGTGGAGACGGTAAATGTAGCTTCCCCTGAGTCTGGCGTGGGTTTAGACATCGGGACTCTTCGTCTCAAGGTGCCTACCAAGCGTAAGCTGGTGTTAGCCGCGACCGGAGCTCGCTCGCAGAAGAGGAAGAAGAAGTCGATCCTTTCTGTAGACGTTGTACTCGGCCAGGAGCCTCACGCTCCTTATGGCGAGGGCCTGAGCGAGTATGGGACAAATGAGGGTCTATTCATGCCGCCAGATGATACTGATCTGGCGGCTGCCATTGCAGCTTCTGCGCAACTGGCAAGCCACAAAGAGGGACTGGCCATCCTCGTGCAATCAGGTAACCATCAGCTGTATCTTTCTTCATTGCATCATATTTTATCATCACGTTTTGACTGACACTTTTCCTTCTTTAACAGGCATTTCCACCGAAAAAGCTCTCGCAGCTTCTCTCAAGACTTTCGAGGAAGAGGAAAGACTTCGAGCATCCTTAGGCATCGGTACATTTCGGTTCACCACGTCTCCACTCCCGTTTCTTATTGGTAACCCGACCCTTCCTTTTTATCTTATTACAGGAACCACCTCTACTCAAGTTATTCCAGGTGTGGTACCAACTTCGCAGGGCGGTGCGGAGATGCCCCTAAGGTCGGCTATCGAAGTTTCAGTTCCGCCGGCGTTGCTGAAAGAAGCTTCACTTAAGCAACCGATGACGGATGCCATAACGGCTCTAGAGGTAACCCTTGGCGTGGACGATGACGTCCTGTTGACGGAGTTCTTGAGAAGATCCGCTCTCATGGCCCAGACGGAAAGGAAGCGTAGAATGCGCGCAGCAAGGGAGCGTAACGCCGCCTTGGCCGCGGGTGCAGGTTCAAGCGCTGCTACCTTTGCCCCTACTCCTTCAGGGGATGCTTCGGCCGCCTTGTCTACCGCCCACAGACATGCGGCACGTGCGGCTCAGGAAGCAATCGAAAAATCGACCCAAGGTAACGTGACATTGGTTTCTTTTCGTCAAAGTTTTAATTTTCAGGTTCTCATATATCCTATCTTGCAGGACCGAGTCTTGCCGAAGAAGCGGAGGGTGACATGGTGGCAACCACCGAGCCCGAGGTAGCGGTAGGTAAGACGGATACAACCTCCGAGCCCGAGGCAGCGGTAGGTGAGATAGCTACCATCGCTGAGCCCTAGGTAGCCACTCTTTCTCAAGAGTTGGGTACTGCTCCCATCGTCACTCTTTCTGCCTGCGGTTTTCTGCCATCTCCTGGCATCACGAGCGTTACGACGGCTCTTGTAGAGTCAGGGGATGAGGCGAAGGGAGGCGAGACCATTCTTTTGGAGGAGGGTGAGGCAGTTGCTGCATCCGATGATGCCCCTGTCGCGGTCTCGACCGACGACTCACCAGGTAGACTTTGGGTCATTGCTTTTCTTTTTATTCTGCAATCCCTGTCAATCTTTCCTGACAGTATTTATCTCGTTTCTAATGCAGGCGTGGTGAGCGTTAAGGTTGCGCTACCCGAGGCAGTGCCATCAGTTACCGCTTTGACGGTGACTACTCCTCTACCTTCTCTTGTATCATCTCAGATGTTGGAAGGTGCGGACTTGTGACCCATCGGTTTTATTTTTAGGCTGTATAATTTATGTACTGACATTGCATTACTGCGTCCTTGCAGGAATCCTTTTTGATCACCTGTATCAGGTGCTACACCCACACTTTTCTTTCCAGCCGAAGATTAGTCCGCCCGCTGGTGTCAGTGAGTATCTTTTCTAATCGACGTCCTTTCTTTAATGGACAGTCACGTTATTGCTAATTCTTCTTTGCATTGCTTGTAGCCTTACAAATTGAAGGAGGGGACGAGGGTATCTTTGCGCCACCAGTACTCCCAGCTCTGCCCCCTCCTGTAGCCGGTATAGTAGACTCTATTGTTCGTGCATTTTCTTTATTTCTTGAGCCGATATCTGACTATGATTTATTTTGCAGCAATCACGTCGACTCTAGCTCTGTTCGAGTCTCGCATTATAATGCCGGCAGGACCATTTTCTAGACGTCCATCTTCCAAAGGCGCCGTGACCAGCCTGCGAATGTTGAGCGAATACGTTGAGGAGCTTGACGTAGAAGCCCCTACACTCGCTGCGGATTTTGCTGCAGAGGTTAATCCCATGCTGGCGACGCTCGTGAACTTTTATAGTGAGGGTGTCGTTGAGTCTTGGGTTAACCACTGCAGGAAGATTGAGGCCTGCCTACATGAGCTTGAGTTTATGCGTCCTGCCCCTGAAATTCAGGCTTTGAACTTCCAGCGGGCCGTATGGGTCGAGCAGAGTGTGTCCTTCCTCCGCCATTTCGAACAAGAAGCGACCTTGAGGCGGAAGGAACGCGAGGAGGCTTCGGGTGAGTCTGCTCGGCTGCGCGCCCAAGTTAAAGCGAACGCCACACAACTGAGAGCTGTTTTTGACACCTTGCAGCAATGCATCTCGGACGAGCTTGTATTGAGGCGGAAGCTCGACTCTATCGAGCGGGTTACGCAGAGTCGTGAAGATGCCCAACGGGAAATCGATGAGAAGATTTCATCATGCTTGCGGCAAAGGGCTCGAATTGAAACGGAGCTGGCCGTGGCGGCTGATCACGAGAAGGCACTTAAAGGAGTGCGGGAGCAGCTAGCGGACATGTTGAAAACGCTTCCTTCTCAGTAGCTGTTTTTCTTGTATTCTTTGAATAACATGTATCCATTTTTGTTCCTTCATACGATTCAACTTGTACCACACTGAATTCATGAATAAAAGATACATATTTTTCGCAATGTCTTGTGTCATCTCTTTGCTTTCTTCTTTCTTTTATTATCAGCATGTCACCTTAGCAAGCATAGCCGGCAGGTAATAGAGTGCATTCTGTTTTGAATTCTTTGAGAGGTAGTGATGGCTTAGGAAGCAGGTTCAGATCTGCTACCTAAGACTTTTCAACTTCATGAGCCATGAGGGTCTCATAAAGGGTTTTCTCCCTACGAGTCGAGAGGATCTCGTAGGTGTATTTTCTCCTTATGAATCGTGAGGATTCCTAAGTGTGCTTCCTCTTGAGAGTCGTAAGGATCTCACAAGAGAATTTTCCCTCTTACAAGTCGAGAGGACTCGTAAGTGGTTGTTTTCCTTCTTGTCGAGATTCAACTTTGGAGAGTGTGGTCCGTGAATAGTATGCAAGAGTCCGTTTTGGACCGACTTGCAGCGCCCCAATGCTTAGGAAACAGGTTTTTTAATCCCCAATACCTAAGTCTTTTCTCCACTAGTCGAGACGAATCGAGAAGTCCTCGCAAGGATATCCTAACGTTACAGTTAACCTTTGCTCTTTACGACAGAGGTCCGTTAGGATCTGTGGTACTAGGGTTTTGCCCGTCGTACCGTCGCGTTGGCTGATGTATTCCTCGATAGGCAATCTTGCTGTTCGAGTAGCCTTGCGACTGTTGTGTCTCTGATCCCTTTGGGGGCTGGACAAGACGTCTTCAAGCAATCTTCCTAGGCAGTTTGACCGTCGGAAGAGCAAGTGTTAGGAATTTTGACATGCCGCTTTTTTACTTGAGGTTAGGCTCATTTTGGAGAGCCCCGATGAGTCATAACCACTCCGCGCTGGTGTGGGATGATCTCCGATAGTCTTTCAGGTTTTATATAAGTTGCCGTCAAGACCCTGAAGCTAGAAATTTGGCCTTCGCTTCGTTTGCTTTGGCGTTGCGTCTGCTGTATCGAGACGAACGTCAAGGTTGTCTCTAGGTTGTTGATGAACCGTCGAGACCTAGAACTAGGGACTTTGCCATGGCTCCGTTGTCTGATTATCGCGTCTGAATCCTGCTGGAGGATGAACGCTGTGGTGACATCCTGTCTGCTGTATCGAGACGAACGTCGAGGCGGTGACCACTCCGCGTTGGTGTGGGATGATCTCCGATTGTCTTTCAGGTTTTATATGAGTTGCCATCAAGACCTTGAAGCTAGGAATATTGCCTTCGCTTCATTTGCTTTGGCGTTGCGTCTGTTGTAACGAGACGAACGTCAAGGTTGTCTCTAGGTTGTTGATGAACCGTCGAGACCTGGAACTAGGGACTTTGCCATGGCTCCGTTGTTTGATTGTCGCGTTTGAATCCTGCTGGAGGAAGAACGCTGTGGTGACATCCCTTCTGCTGTATCGAGACGAACGTCGAGGTGGTGACCACTCTGCGCTAGTGTGGGATGATCTCCGACAGTCTTTCAGGTTTTATATGAGTTACCGTCAAGACCCTGAAGCTAGGAATTTGGCCTTCGCTTCGTTTGCTTTGGCCTGTCCGAATCCTGTTGGAGGAAGGACGCCGTTGTTGACATTGCGTCTGCTGTAACGAGACGAATGCTGTGGTGGAGTTGGGATTTTGCCGTCACTCCGCTTTGTTTCGACCGTGAGATCTTTCGTCGACGTTGCATCTGCATCCTGCTGGGCTGCGAAGGAACGCCGTTGTTAACATCGTGTCTGCTGTAACGAGACGATTGCTGAGATGATCTCCAGGCTGTCTGTGAACCGTCGAGACTTGGCTCTCTTTCTGATGGAGCCTGGTGGGATTATATGGTTCCCTCTTTGTTTGCGCCCCTAGATTGTATACAGGGATCGATGTGATCTCACCTGTAGGGCAAAATTTTCATTTTATATGTATTATATTTTTTTTCCGCGATGCTCATCATTTCAGCTTTTTGTATCGCGAAAGTCGAGATTGCCCAATCATTTCGGCTATATTTCGTGGTGCCCAATCATTTCGGCTATTTTGCATGCATACATTTTTACTTGCTGATTTGCAAATTGCCCAATCATTTCGACTATTTCATATGCATTTATGGCTCGCTGATGTTCCCCGCCGAATACAGAGACGCGACCGCGTACGTCCGTCTTGCCTGAAATTCGGAGCAGACGCTTATTGGTGCTATCCGTCCACCTCTCCGAAGATGCCAAGTTGATTTATGGCACCATGTATTGAAGGTTTAAACGGATGCGACCGATGTAGCAGACTTCGTCAGATTCCCCCTCGTTGAGGGGTTTTTGATTGTGGGGACGCTCTTCCCTGCAGGCGCAAGCCCCTGCAGTTAATTACGCTACCGTATCGCGGTAACAACTTTCTCCTTCTCCAGATGGTCACTTCATGTTGTGGGTGTTTGTTTTGTGTTTGGTTGCCCATGGATTGTATACGGAGACTAATTTATGTTGTCTTCCGTAGGGCATGGGCTAGTCCAAATCCGTATCTTTCTTAGATTTGGGTTTGTGGGTTTGGGTTTAAGGATACGTTAGCCTCATTTGAGACTAAGATCAACTTAAACATTTGTTAAGGATACGTTAGTCTAATTTTAGACTAAAATCAACTTAACGGGATCGTTTAGATCCAACAAGAGAGCAATTGGGCTCTATTGTTTAGTTTAGTGACATTGCGGTCGATTAGTTTAAGGACATTACGGTCCATTGTTAGTTTAAGGACATCTCGGTCCATTATTAGTTTAAAGACATTACGGTCGAGGTTAAGGACATCCTAGTCCATAAGTTTAAGGACCCCACAGTCCAATGTTAGTTTAAAGACATCACGGTCGAGGTTAAGGACATCATAGTCCGTGAGTTTAAGGACCCCACGGTCCAATGTTAGTTTAAAGACATCACGGTCGAGGTTAAAGATATCATAGTCCGTGAGTTTAAGGACCCCACAGTCCGTAGTTTAGAGACGTCATAGTCTGTGAAATATGTGGTTGTCGGGACCCGTCACCTCTTTGAAGACGTTGAAGGATTACAACGACAAATATCAAAGGAGTGAAGAGATGTACCCTTGAACCAGGGTGGATTGAGTGATCTGTGGTCCAGTTTGGAACTAAGATCAATTAATTATATTATGAGTACAATGGCTCAATTAAGTCTGAATTGAGGACTTATGGCCAACTTGGGCTAAGTCCAATTAAGTTTGGAATATTGGCCCTTTGTTGGACCCTTAGACATCTGTTTGGGTTCAGCCCTTCATCACTTAGCAATGCTAGACAAGAGTTTAAAGGCTTTGTTGTCATTTGGGTCTTTGACTGAGGATTAAACATTATACCTCTGAGTTTTTACTCAATTTTGAGATTCAATTGAAGGGGAGGCTCTGCCTCTGGAAAATTAGCCAATTTGGCTAAAAGTAGTGTTAAATACTAGAGAACAACAGTGTTAAACACTGAAGATAGAACTCTCAAATTAGTGTTAAACACTAAAAAAAAAAACAATCAGTGTTAAACACTGGAAATATAATTCTCAATTTAGTGTTAAACACTAGAAAACAATCAGTGTTAAACACTGGAGATAAAGCTCTCGAGTTAGTGTTAAACACCAGAGAATAACAGTGTTAAACACTAGAAATAAGTCATTTAAATTAGTGTTTAAACACTAAATAGGAATGGATCACGTGAGGCCACGCGAGGGCACCCAAAGGTGGGCCCAGATCCCCTTTTACTTCGTTCTGCAATTAAGTGTTAAACACTTTTTTGTTTTATATATATATTTTTTGAGCATCACGTGTTGACAAGTGATGAAGATTTATGAACTGATTATTAAAGCACTTGCTAAGGGGTCACGTGGGGATACGTGAGAGTGCCCAATGCTTCTTTTCCTTTGCTTTTTCTTTCTGTGTTCGGAGGTCACGTGGGAGCACGTGAGGCATTGCCTCAAAGCTTCTTTTCTTCTTCTTCTTTTTAGGGATCTTTTCAGGGGTCACGTGGGGACACATGACCTTAATCCTTTTCGTGCACAGAGATCTTTTAAGCCTCCTTATTTTTTTAGAATTGAATTCTCTGTAGGGTTAAACCCTAATTATGATTTTGGAGGAATTAAATTCCTATTGTGCAAAAATTAAATTCTTAAATAGGGTTAAACTCTAATTTCATTTAGAGGAATTAAATTCCCATATATGTAAAAGAATTAAATTCTTGTATAGGGTAAAACCCTAATTTCATTTAGGAGGAATTGAATTCCTGTGAGTTTGGGAGAATTAAATTCTCAATTAGGGTTAAACCCTAGTTATGTCCATCTTGAAGGAATTATATTCCTATAATTTTAAGAGAATTAAATTCTCATATAGGGTTAAACCCTAGTTTATCTTGGAGGAATTAAATTCCTATAAATTGGGAGAATTAAATTCTCAGATAGGGTTTTAAAACCCTAATCTATCTTGGAGGAATTAAATTCCTATAAATTTAGGAGAATTAAATTCTCTGAACTCAATCCTCCCTCTAAGTCTTAGATCTGCATGGCAAGATCTCAACCCGATGAGAATTAAATTTTCAACCTATGGGGAGATTTGCTTCTGCCGATCTTCAACTAGAGAAAGAACTAAGTTCTTTTTGCAGAAGAGTTAAACTCTTAGATTTTGAGAATTAAATTCTCTGTTTGAAGTTTTGATCCCCTTCCTTTTCTCACCTAGGGTTTTCTTTGTTGAGAATTAAATTCTCCTTTCTTTTCTCTCTGAAATTTCAAGATTCCAAAATTCTCCCTCTCCTCCTCCTCTTGGCTCCTATTTATAGGAGAAGGAAAAGAATCAATTTGTTTAGTAAATCTTTCATTGAAAGATTTTGTTTCTTTTCATAATTAATATGATCTTTTAGATCACACAATGAATTTTATTCACCGTTGGATTTTAAATCCAAAGATATTCTGTTTGTTATTTTTGGTGAGATTTAGGGAAATCTTTCATTGTCTAAGATTTTTCCATAAATTGGTGATTTTTAATCACCCCTGGATTTTTAATCCAACGGTTCCCCATAACCCTTTTCCATTTGGAAAGATTCAGAGGAATTAAGAACTTTAATTCTATTAAACTGTAAGGCTTTCAAAGGCTGGCACGTGCCGGCACGTGACCCTTGGTCACGTGGGAGCACGTGACCCCTAATTGAGTCCTTTTCTCAGCCGCTTATTTATGCTTCTGTTTTAACCATCACGTGTTAACACGTGACCATTGGTCACGTGTGAGCACGTGATACCTCATTGAGGTATTTCCTTCAGCCGTTTGTTTTTATTTCTGTTTTAACTATCACGTGTCAACACGTGACCATTGGTCACGTGTGAACACGTGATACCTTATTGAGGTAATTCCTGATTTTTAATCAGGGAACAGATGAATTTTCGCTGCGAGTCTGGGATTTAATACCGATTTAGGCATCAGTATCGCTACAACTGGGATATTGCCAGGAGCGAATCATTATTTGCCTCTGTCGATGCCGAACAAAGGTGGCTTAGCAAACAGGGTTAAGATCCTGTTGACTAAGGCTTTTAACTTCATGAGCCGTAAGGGTCGCATGAAAGTATTTCTCCCTACGAGTCGTGAGGATCTCGTAAGTGCGTTTTCTCCTTAAGAATCGTGAGGAGTCTTAAGTGTTTGGTTTCTTATAAGTCGTAAGGATCTTACAAGAGTGTTTTCTCCTTATAAGTCGAGAGGATTTACAAGGGTTGTTCACCGTGTAGACATATCCCTAGTCACGGATGGGACTTTGTTAAGAAAATGTTTATTCGCGCCCGTGGATTGTATACAAGGGTCGGCATTGAGCCGCTTGTAGGGCAAAATTGGAGGTTGTTGTGGCTGCTTAAGAACAGGTTCAGATCCCTGTAGCTTAAGACTTTCAAATCTTATGAGCCGTGAGGGTCTCATAAGAGGATTCTCCTTACGAGTCGCGAGGATCTCGCAAGTGTAATTTCTTCTTAGAAATCGTAGGGATCCCTAAGTGTGTTGTTCCTTTGTAATTCGTAAGGATCTCACGCAGGTGGTTTCTCCTCACAAGGTCAAGAGGACCTTGCAAGTGTCTTTTAACAAGGTTGCGCCCTTTCGGGTTTTCACAAAACTCGCCGGTAACCCTGCTGTTTTTACTCACGGAGCCCTTTCAGGTTATCATCCGTGCCCATCTCTCTTGTGGACGTACCGGTTTTTTCATCCTTACATCAGCCTGGGGACAGCGCGGGTTGGTAGTAGTTTAATGACGTTTCGGTCATTTGCCAGTTTTAGGACATAGTGGTCCATTGTTAGTTTAAGGACGTTTCGGTCCGTTGTTAGTTTAAGGACGTTTCGGTCCATAAACCGGCTACTACTTAAAGAGTTAGGACTTAGGAAGATAGCGAGCGGACATAGTCGTCGTCGTCTATCATTGACCTAGGTCGTGACTCGTCAGGCGTAGTACTTTTTAAGGAAGCGAACATTTATTGGCCTGAAGGGCCTTTCGCCATGCATGTCCATGAGTAGATAGGCTCCACCCTGGTAGACATTGTCTATGATATACGAGCCTTCATAGTTCGGCTAGAATTTCCCCCGTTTGGAAAGATTGGGGATCATAGGTCTTTTGACAACTAGCACGAGTTTGCCTTGGCGGAATGTTCTCGGCCTAATTAATCTTTCATATGAGCGCGTCATCTTTGCTTTATAAGCTTCCAGATTTTGTTGCGCCATGAGCCGGGTTTCATCGAGGGCATCGAGCTCCTTAAGCCAAAGGTGAGCATTTTCTTCGTCTGTTAACTCATAGTGAACTGCCACTCGTAGTGAGGGTAACTCTATCTCGAGGGGGAGCACCGCTTCTGTGCCGAACGCCAGTGCATACGGCGTTGTGTTTGTGGCTGTTTTGAACGTAGTTCGATACGCCCAAAGAGCTTCATGCAGTCTCTTGTGCCAGTCCCTCTTATTTCGAGACACCGTATTTTTCACGATCTTTGTCAAGGTCTTGTTGAAAGCCTCAGCTAGACCGTTAGCTCGGGGATTATAGACCGAAGAGTATCTCCAGTCTATGTTATGCTGTTGCGCGAAGCGGCTGATTTTGTGGCTTCTATAGGCTGGCCCGTTATCGGAGATAATCCATCATGGAGTGCCGAACCGGTAAATGACATGTGTCTTGAAGAAATGGAAGATATTCTCCGTCTTCACTTCTCTTAGCGGTACTGCTTCTGCCCACTTGGAGAAGTAATTGGTTGTTGCCAGTATGAACCGATGTTCTCTGGACGATACTGGTTCGATGGGGCTGATTATGTCAGTTCCCCACATTTCGAATGGCCAGCTAAACACCGTTGGGTGTAGCGGATTTGGATGCTGATGGATAAAGTCCCCGTGAATCTGGCATGACTGGCACTGCTTCGCGTATTCGAGACAGTCTTGGATCATCGTGGGCCAATAATAGCCTATCTTCTTGATCTTCAATTTCATCTTCGGCCCGGCATGGTGAGAGCCGCAGAGTCCATCGTGAGTTTCTCGGACGACTCTCCTTGCCTCTTCAGGTCCCAGGCATCTTAGCCATAGAGAATCGAATGATCTCTTATACAGAGTATCATTGACGAAGGCAAAAGACAGAGCTCGTTTCATGAGATGATGTCTTGAGGATGCATCTTTAGGCGTTCGACGGGATTTGAAGTAGTCTAGAAAGACTTCTCTCCAATCCTTAGCATCTTCCTGGTCCTTTATTTGTAAAGCCGTTTGCTCGGTCGCTCCTTTTTCTTCGGACGACTCCGGAGGTATTTCTGCCGGTGCGAGAACCCGACGGCTTTGCACAACGATCCTCACGTCATCGAGGTTTTCGTCAGCCAGTTCTTTAGCGAGCTTGGCTAACGCATCCGCTTTGCTATTTTCCGCACGCGGTATGCTTTCTAGGGTGTAGGAGGGAATTTGAGTCAGCAGCTGCTGCACTCTCTCGCCGTACTTCACCAACTCTGGCTTGCATGTTCGATAGTCGCCGTTCACTTGACTAACGACCAGTTGGGAGTATCCGTATATAAGGAGGTTTTCGATTCCCATATCGACAGCGATCTCAAGACCTGCTATCAAACCTTCATATTCGGCTTCATTGTTTGTCCTCGGCTCTGTCAAGGAGAAGGCGAAGCGCATTATCCCCCTTTATGGAGTTATGAAGATGGGGCCTACCCCAGATTTGATTATGGGGGTGCTTTGTTTACACTTCTTCATTGAAGATGCCCCATCGAAGTAGAGTTCCCATTGGGTGTCACTCCCTCTTCTCTCCCCGTCGATTGTGTCAAACGCGTGCTCGTCGGGCAATTCCCAGTTCAAGGGAGAGTCGGCTGGTATCAGATGCTCAGCGAGAAAGTCGGCGATAGCCTGGCCTTTTACCGCCTTGAGAGGGCGATAAGTTATCGAGAACTCCATCAAGAGCAGGGCCCATTTAGCGAGTCGTCCTGTTAATATAGCCTTTGACATTAAATATTTGAGAGGATCCACCTTCGATATGAGATGGACCTTATGTGCCAACGCGTAATGTCTGAGCTTCGTTATCGCGAAGATCAACGCCAAGCAGTGTTTTTCGATGGGGGAGTAATTGCTTTCTGCCCCCAGAAGAACTCGACTCAAGTAATAGAGAGCTCTCTCTTTCCCTTGGTCGTTTTCTTGCGCCCACAGCGTGCCTAAAGAACCTTTGAGGACTGTTGTGTATAGGACGAGAGGTTTTCCTTTAATGGGAGCGGCCAGTACTGTAGGATTCTGTAGGTATTGCTTGATTTCGTCTAGTGCGCCTTTGCATTTGCGATCCCAAATGAACGGGGTTCCCTTCTTCATCAAGTGACTGTAGGGACGACACTTGCCGGAGAGGTTAGCTATGAATCGCCTGATATACGCGAGCTTTCCTTGGAGAGACCGCAGTTGCTTGAGAGTCCTTGGCGGAGGCATTTCCATGACCGCCTTGATCTTCGACGGGTCTATCTCGATGCCTCGGTGTCGGACGACGAATCCTAAGAACTTGCCCGAGGAAACTCCGAACGCGCACTTGAGAGGGTTCATCTTCAAGTTGTATTTCCGAAGGCGCTGAAACACGATCTTCAGATGCTCTAAATGTTCCTCGTATGATTTGCTTTTAACCACGAGGTCGTCGATATAACATTCGACGATTTCATGTATGAGGTCATCGAAAATCTTCATTATAGCCCTCTGATAGGTGGCACCGGCATTTTTTAAACCGAAAGGCATCACCTTGTAGCAGAATATGCCCAAAGGGGTCCGGAAAGCGGTATGCTTCTGGTCCTCAGGATGCATTTTTATCTGATTCTATCTTGATGAGCCGTCCATGAAGGAGAAAACTTCGTGAGTGGACGAATTGTCGATCATCAGCTTGGTGACCAGTACTGGAAAATCGTCCTTCGGGCAAGCTTTGTTGAGATCCCGAAAGTCCACGCAGATGCACACCGTCCCATTTTTCTTCATCACTGGGACAATGTTGGCAATCCAATCAGGGTACTGAACCTCTAGGATGAAACCGGAGTCGATTAGCTTCTTGACCTCGGCGTTGATGCTCGTCTCAAGCTCGAGCCGCATTCGTCTCGGCGCTTGTTTGACTGGCTTGATGTCTGGAGAAATTGCCAATTTGTGGACGGCTATTTCTGGATCTAATTCAGGCATCTCGGAATAGTTCCATGCGAAACAGTCTTTATACTGCATGAGCACGTCTTTGAGTGTAGCCACTTTTTCCTCAGACAACAACTCACTGACGAACGTCGGCCGTGGGTCGTTTGCCGTTCCCAAGTCGATTTTCTTGAGCTTATCTGCAGTAGTATGTATTCCATCTTCCAGCTCTTTTGGCACCGGTGGAAACTCTGAGATCACCTTGTCGTCATCGTTTTCGAAGCACCAGGGAAGATCATCCATATTCTCGGGTTCTTCTTCTGACAGCGTTATCATGTGACAGGTGCGAGATCGCTTCCAAGACCGATGTTGATCCGGCTATACTCTCATGGCTTTTTGTTCATGCTTCTGCGGCGGGGTTACCCTCCAGCTGCTGGATAGAGCGAACCTGCCTTGCTGATACTGGTCTTCTACCCGGTTTTTAAATGTGAAGCAGTCTTCGAGAGGATGCCCTATTGCCCTATGATAGGAGCAATAGTTCGGGTGAGAGACTTTGCCTGCTTACTCGGAGTGCTTAAACTTCGGGAGTGTTATCATCTGATGTTTTATGACAAGATCGAATATCTTCCTTGTCTTGTCTTGGGGAAAAGAGTATGCTCGTCCTATCTTTTTCATGAGAGACGAATCCCGGCTGCTCGATTCTCGATCGTGTGGCTTCTTTGTCCCGCTTTGTCTCTGTCGAACGTTTTTTCCGCTCTTTGGTTTATTTTTACCTCTGCACCGTGTCTTTATGACGGGTTGGCGACAAAGAGCATCATTATTTTCCGTCGCCTGTTGAAGAAGGCGCTGCGTTCTGGCTTTCTCGCAGATGGCCATTTCGCGATTATGGTCGTCTCGAACTTTTTGACCCGCTTCTCTTATAAGCTTGTCCATTTGTTCTTCGAACGACGGGCTTGGCATTTTCATGACAGGAGATCGTTTTGGTTCAGGGTTAGCATCTTCCCATAGAGCACTCCTTCTTCATCGAAGTCATGTATGACGTAGCAGCCGCGGAATCGCTCCCGTTTCTTGGATTGAACATATCTAAGCCCGATCGTTTCCATTCTCCCGTTGGTAACTTTCGCTGAGTTCCGGGGACATTCCAGATCCTGTTGTAGAACTGGGCTTGTCGAGCAGTCTGTTTGAAGGGTATGCCTTGGCGCCTCAAAAACCTCTTCAATCCTTCTGTGTAGTATCTGGGCAGTCGGATGGGCTGGAGTCTGTCAAGTGTAGAATCCGTACCATGCCAAATTTCTTTCTCCACTTTGGTTTTCCTGGATCGGTAGAAGAGGATCGCCCTTTCATCTTTTCGCCTAGGAGGGACGTAGGATGTCTGTAGTTCCTGCACACTGTGGGCATCAAGTGCATCGAGCTCTTTATAGTGCTGCCGCGGAACCATGGCAACTTGCAAACTTTGATCTTCATCAGCGAAGGCTTGTATTGATGGCCGAGCGGAGAATACAACATTGACCTCATCTTCCGCGTTGCTGCCGAAGACCAGAATAGGGATGGACGGTCCCGGCTTGTTGCATTGGGGCGGCCCCGAATAATCTATCTCTTCTTCCTCTTCGGTATCGCTCCCAAAGACCGGAATAGTGGTAATAGCTTTGTTCTTCAGTTTGTGACATCTTTCAGTGTCTTCGAAATCCGGTAAGAAGTATTTTGCGTCTTCAGGATTTGCCTTAGACGATGGATTAGCGAGTGATGCTGCCTGAGCAAGCATCTCCTGCAGATTTTCACGTTGCAGTTGAACTTTTGTCAAGGACCGAGTTTGAGGTCGGTGATTAGTAGAAGCTTGAACTTCTTCTTTGGAATTCACCATATAGACTGTGTGAACTTCTATGCCCCCAGGCTTAGGATGTTTGGAGTTTTGGCCTTTGGAGTTTGCTCCGGGCATTTGAGCTTTATTAGGCCTCTTGTTATGAAAAGCCGCTTTGGTTTTGGGAGGAACCGCTGTATCAGGGTCTGTCTTGGGGTGAGTCCCCTTCACCTGCTTCCACACCTTATGTATAGATGAGGAAAGTTGTCTCAGGGAGCGAACTGGTTTCTGCTCTCGTGGGATCTCCATGGACTGCGGAGTCTACTTCAATATTGTGGTAGGAGAATTTTGTCTGACCCTTCACAATCAATTTGAAGTTGTTTCCTGTTGGAACAACAAAATTCACCACTGGGGTTGAAACTGGACCATACGGAGAACTGCCCCCAGCTCATTTTGTATGACGCTGATATCGACGTCGACCGTTTCTTAAGTCCGGGATTTGATTATCTTCAGGATTTTGCCGAGCCTGCCACCTGCGTCCTTTGAGAGCTTGAATATCCTGCCCCCTGCGTTAGCAAAGCTGCAGCTTGGGGAACCAGCCTGCGGAAGACAGACTTCCTCTGGGCTTCCTCCATCGGCGTTAAGGCACCGAGGGTGGGAGGTGGGAGCACCGATCCAAATAGAAACCCGTTGATTTCTTGAAGAGCCGGATTGCAGAGATTTGAGGCTGCAAGTGGCCCAAACTTGACTCCACCAAAAGTGACAGAGCCTGAGTCGGGGTGAGTAAAAGCAAACGCCATTCTCGGTAAAGACGAAATGCCGGCTTCAGTATCCACTCCCCTAAGGGCAACCACAAACATACACACCGCGATTATCTGATTGTAGGAAAAACACAACACACGAAGTGTGGAGTGGAAAAAGGAAAAGGTCCCACCGGGCGTGCCAGAATCTGTTCTCCGCCGGAAGACGCGACCGGGACGTCGGGGCCTGAATTCCGAGGGCAGATGCTATTTGGTGCTATCCGTCCACCTCTCCGAAGATGCCAGGTTGATTTATGGCACCGTGTATCGAAGGTTTAAACGGATGCGGCCGATATAGCAGACTTCGTCAGATTCCCCCTCATTTGAGTTGGTTTTGATTGTGGGGACGCTCTTCCCTGCAGGCGTAAGCCCCTGTAGTTAATTACGCTACCGCATCGCGGTAACCACTTTCTCCTTCTCCAGATGGTCACTTCATGTCGTGGGTGTTTGTTTTGTTTTTGGTTGCCCGTGGATTGTATACGAAGACTAATTTATGTCGTCGCCCGTAGGGCGTGGATTAGTCCAAATCCGTATTTTCTTAGATTTGGGATTGGGGGTTGGGTTTAAGGATACGTTAGTCTCATTTGAGACTAAGATCAACTTAAACGTTTGTTAAGGATACGTTAGTCTCATTTCAGACTAAGATCAACTTAACGGGATCGTTTAGATCCAACAAGAGATCATTTGGGCTCTATTGTTTAGTTTAGGGACATTGAGGTCGATTACCAGTTTAAGTACATGGTGGTCCATTACCAGTTTAAGGACATAGTGGTCTAAGGTTAATGACATCATAGTCCGTGGGTTAAAGGGACTCCACAGTCCGAGGTTAAGGACATCATAGTCCGTGAGTTTAAAGACCTCACAGTCAAGGTTAAGGACATCATAGTCCGTGAGTTTAAAGGGACCCCACAGTCCGAGGTTAAGGACATCGTAGTCCGTGGGTTTAAAGGGACCCTACAGTCCAGTTTAAGGATATCGTAGTCCGTGAAATGTATGGTTGTCGGGACCCGTCACCTCTCTGAAGACGTTGAAGGATTACAACGACAAATATCAGAGGGGTTCAGAGATGTACCCTTGAACCAATTTTGGTTGGTAGATCTGTAGTCCAATTTGGAAATAAGATCTGTTAAAAGATTTATGAGCATATGGGCTCAATTAATCTGAGTTGAGGACTTATGGCCAATCTTGGGCTAAGTCCATTCAGGTTCAAATGTTTAACATTTATTTTGGGCTGTTGAGCCTTTATTTGGGCTTGGCCCTTTTAACAATGCCGAGCATTGATTTATATTTTGACAGTATTTCTGTCTTTTAGTGCTGAGCACTCATAATAGCTCTGAGGCTTATTAAAGAACAATTTATATTCCGTCAGTGCCCACGTGAGTGACACGTGGCGTGCTTGGCGCTTTGTGCCAGTTAAAGAGCGCATTGCGTTTCTGCTGAGTAGCGCACACGTGAGTGACACGTGGCGCGTTTGGCGCTGAGCGCCAGATGATGAGCGCATTGCGCTAATTTTTGAACGCATTGCGCTATTAATTTAATGGCGCACACATAAGTGACACGTGGTGTGCTTGGCGCTGAGCACCAGCCCATGAGCGCATTGCGCTGGCGCATAGGTGAATGACACGTGTTGCGCTTGGCGCTGAGCGCCAGCCCAGAGAGCGCAGAAGCGCAGTTCAAGTGTGCCAGGCACATTTCAATAGCGCAAAGCGCATTTCAATAGCGCAAAGCGCATTTGATCAATTTTTATGATCCGTGAACAAATTTATGTTCTTTTTAGAAGAGACTTTGTCTTAAGATTCAAGAACAACAGTTCTTAGTTTTGAAAGGCTTGCCTTTATAGATCAATGATCTGTGTGAAGAATATTTTCTTATTTTATTATGAGATGAGATCTTTTGATCTTTTTTATGAAAGAACTTGGTCTTTGTAGATATATGATCTTTTAAGAAGATAATTCTTCTTTTTATGAGATGATTTCATCTCTGTGTTCATCGTTCATGATCTTTACTTTGAAGAAATAATCTCCTTTTGCTGAGAGCTTTCTCTTCTTTCTTTGAATTTCTCAAAGTTTATAGGGGGTTTCTCTATATCAGACTTGAAGTATTGGGGCCTTTATATAAGGCAAATTGATTTGTTAAATTAGTTAAAGAGATCTTTCTCTGGTTGATTTGGGGATGTTTCCCCACCGTTGGATCTTTGATCTTAGGGCTTCTGTTTTACAGAAGGCAATCTTCTTGTTTTTAACAAGATTGAGAAATCTTTTCATAACAGAATTTTAATTCTGATTAATTAATGATTTATCATTATTATTAGATCTTTTGATCTAACGGTCGTGAATTTTATAATTCCAGCGTTGGCGCACCCGTGCTTTGCACGTGGTGCGCTGCTCAGAGCGCGGTGCACTTTGCGCTAGCGCACCTACGTTTGACATGTGGCGCGCAGCGCAGCCTGCGCTAGCGCACCCGTATTTGACACATGGTGCACAGCTCGTCTAGCGCTGGTACATACATGGTGCACTGCCTAGGGCGCAGCGCACCTGGTGCTAGCGCATCCGTGTTTAACACGTGGCGCGTAGCGCTGGATCTGAAGCGTTGCTTCAATTTTTGAATTTTAAATTTCAAAACAGAGCTTTGCTCTGATTAGGGGTGCACTGCCTAGGGCGCAGCGCACTTGGCGCTAGAGAATCCGTGTTTGACACGTGGCGCACAACGCACCTGGCACTTGAGAATCCGTGTTTGACACGTGGCGCATAGCACGCCTAGCGCTGGATCTGAAACGTTGCTTCAATTTTTGAATTTTAAATTTCAAAACAGTGCTTTGCTCTGATTTGGGAAAACACGAGGTTCAAAGGATACTGGTCGACTCGGGGAGCTCGGCAGACATCCTTTTCTACGACTACTTTTTACGTATGGGGCTCGGCTCGTCGGACCTGAGGCCAACCGCTCACATTCTGTCGGGGTTTACTAACCACTCTATCCCGGCAGAAGGAGTGGTCATCCTCCTACTTAACATCGGGGAGGCAGCCCGTACGCGAACCGTACCAGTGGAGTTTATCGTCACTAGAATTCCATCGACCTACAATATCCTCCTGGGACGCCTGACGCTAAACTCCCTTCGGGCCCAGATCTCGACCTACCACCTCGCGATCAAGTTTCTACTCGACCAATGCGGAATAGGCCGGGCCTACAGGAACCAGCAAACTGCAAAGATTTGCTTCACAGCGACATCCATGCCCGAGGAACGAAGCGACGACCTTGAAAGCACGGGTGATTTCCGAGGGTCCTTGGATACTCGGGATGAATAAAAAGAAATCCGAGGGGCCCCGGTGGAGCCTCTAATAGAGGCTCCCTTCGTCAAAGGGGACAATGAGCGAACCGTCCAAATCGGGTCACTTTTAACGGGGGCCCGACGTGATGACTTGGTCCACTTCCTCAGAAGGAACTCGGACGTGTTCGCTTGGGCGCCCGACGACATGCCCGGGATCGACCCCAAAGTAATATCATATAAGCTCGGGATCGACCTGACGGTCCGACCCGTCAGGCAGAAGAAACGAAATTTTGCTCCGATCAAACAAAAGGCAATCGAGGACGAAGTTGACAGGTTGCTCTCAGCCAACTTCATTCGAAACGTGGCCTACTCAGAATGGCTCGCAAATGTGGTAATGGTTAAAAAGGCGAGTGGGAAGTGGCGCATGTGCGTCGACTTCACAGATCTCAACAAGGCCTGACCGAAAGACAACTATCCACTCCCTCGGATAGATCAGCTCGTCGACAGTTCGGCAGGCCACGAGTTACTCAGCTTCATGGATGCTTTCTCCGGCTATAACTATATCCGTATGAATCAGGCAGACGAAGATCTCACCGCATTCACAACGGACCGGGGGGTATACTGCTATAAAGTGATGCCCTTCGGCCTCAAAAACGCCGGGGCTACATACCAACGCCTGGTCAACAGGATGTTCAAACCATAGATCGGGAGGAACATGGAGGTTTACATCGACGACATGCTCGTTAAATCGACCTCGTCAGATAAGCACGCCAAAGATCTTGGCAAGACTTTCGACATCCTCCGCAAATACAAAATGAAGCTGAATCCCGCTAAGTGCGCGTTTGGGGTCACTAGTGGAAAGTTCCTCGGATTCATGGTTACCCACCGAGGAATCGAGGCTAACCCGGAGAAAATCAGCGCCATCCTCAACATGGCCGCGCCAAAGACCAAAGTCGAAATCATGTGGCTCACAGGGAGAGTAGCCGCTCTGAGTCGCTTCATGTCAAGGTCCGGGGAAAAGTGCCTCCCATTCTTCAATGCCCTGAGAAAAATCCCAAGGTTCGAATGGTCGAAGAAGTGTCAGATCGCTTTCGAGCAACTGAAAGTGCACTTGGCAACTCCCCCACTGCTCACCCGACCGACTGAGGGAGATGAGCTATCACTGTATCTAGCGGTGTCCGATCAACTGCAGGCCCGGTGCTTGTCCGAGAAGTCGAAGGAGTCCAAAAGCCGGTCTACTACGTAAGCCACGTCTTTAAGGATGCGGAAAAAAGGTACCCGGCCATAGAAAAGATCGTCTTGGTGCTTATCATGACCTCGAGGAAACTACGGCATCCAGGCACACACCATCCTCTTTCTCACCGGGCATCCTTTAGGGGCTATTCTCGCCTCCCCCGAGTTTTATGGTCGTTTGGAGAAGTGGAGGTGGGAGTTATCTCAATTCGACATCAAGTACCACCCAAGGCAGGCTATCAAGACACATGTCCTGGCCGATTTTATTGTCGAGTGCACTGTTCTCGCCAAAAATTTCTGTGCAAAAGAGTCCAAGGTATCAAATGGCAGCGATACGCTTAAGAAAATGCGAACCAGTATTTTCCGGGCTGTATTTTGATAAACTCCTAAATGAGAAACAGCTAAATTCTGATGGTATTGAAAGCGTCTCGAAAAACCCTTCGATTTGATATATTATAGGCCTCATTATTCATCCGGGATCAAAAGTTATGAGGTATCACGTGCCCACACGTGACCGGGCATCACGTGCCCACATGTGACCATTTACAGGCAAAGCCTGTAGGCACTGAATAAAATAAATAATTAAATGGGGTCACGTGCCAACACGTGATGGGCCTTTAAACCCACTGAAAAGAATTAAAAGTATAATAAAATAACAAGGAAAAACCCCAATGGGGCATCACGTGCTCACACGTGACCAAGGGTCACGTGCTGATACGTGATAATTCCTGAGTTCCTTATAACAACAGAATTAAATTCTGGTTAAATGCTTAATCGAGAGGGGGGTCACGTGTCAATATGTGATGGGATCCTAAGATCTTTGAAATAATAGAATTAAATTCTAATTAAGAGGGAATCGAGAATCCTAATTGGAAAAATATTCCTTTAAATCTTTCTAAACAAAAAAGATTGTGCTCTGTAAAATGGAGCACTGTTGGATTAAAAATCCAATGGTGATTAAAAATTACCAATTTATGGAAAGATTTTATACAAGGAAAGATTTCCTTGAAATTTTCCAGGAGTAACAGATAAAATATCTTTTGGATTAAAAATCCAATGGTGAATAAAATTCACTGGATGATCTAAAAGATCATGTTGATTACAAAAACAACCAAAATCTTTTAATGAAAGATTCACTAAACAAACTGATTCTTTTCTTTCTCCTATAAATATAAGCCAAGAAGAGAAGAAAAGGGGATTGATTTTAGAGAGAGAGAAAAGAGAGGAGAATTTAATTCTCTTCAGAGAAAAGAAACCCTAGGTGAGATAGGGAAAGAGATCTAAGTTCCATAAAACAAAAAGAGAATTTAATTCTCAAATTAAGAGTTTAACTCTTCTGAATAAGAACTTAGTTCTTCCTCTGGTTGAAGATCTGCAGAAGTAGATCTCCCCACAAGTTGAGAATTTAATTCTCATTGGGGAGATTCTGCCATGCAGATCCAAAACTTAAAGGGAGAATTGAGTTTAGGGAATTTAATTCCTCCAAATGAAACTAGGGTTTAATCCTACAAAAGAATTTAATTCTTCCAAATTCATAGAAATTTAATTCCTCCAAACAGAATTAGGGTTTAACCCTATAAAAAAATTTAATTCTTCCAAATACATAGGAATTTAATTCCTCTAAATAAAATTAGGGTTCAACCCTACAAGAGAATTTAATTCTTAAAACAAAAGACTTGAAACTCTCCATGCACAAAAAGAGATCGGTACCCGACCTGGTCACGTGGTAACACATGACCCTTTTCCTCAATGAGTAAAAAAGAAAGAATAAGGTATGCTCACGTGCCCTCACGTGACCCTTTAATGGACTCCTCAAAATAAGAAGGAATTAGCCCAGAGGCAATGCCTCACGTGCTCCTACGTGACCCTCAAAATAAAAGAGAACAAAGCCAAAGGCAGTACTGATCTAGGGCGCCTCATGTAACCCCACGTGACCCCTGATAAACACCTTTTTAAAAAAGAGAAGATGGAAAGAACTGAAGGATTAAAAACCAATGCATGGGCGCCTCACGTGTTCCTATGTGACCCCTAGCGAATTCTCTTAATATCCAGTGCATAGATGCTCATCACGTGCCCACACGTGATGGCCTTGAAGACTAAAAGTGTTTAACACTTATTTGAATATTCTGAGAACAAAATAAAAGAAGTTTGGGCCCACCACTCCGGCATCTCACGTGACCCCACGTGAGCGCTTCGTTTATTAGTGTTTAACACTATTTTGGGCGCCGCACTCCTAGTGTTTAACACTATTTTGAGCGTATCGCGTGGGAGCACGTGATAGTTGAATTTACTTTAGTGTTTAACACTATATTCAAATCAGTCTTTAGCCCAAAATGGCTAAGTCTTCCAAAGGCGGACTCCCCTTTGACTGAGTCTCAAATACACCTTTGTCTTCCAAGATTGGTCATTTCATATGGCATATGAGTGCTCAGCACCCAATAAAATATAAAGACATGGTCAGAACCCAGACTCTTGTTTAGCATTGCTAAATAATGTGGGGGCTGAATCAAGACAAATGTTCAACAGCCCAAACAAAGGTCCAACATTTTAAACCTAAATGGACTTAGCCCAAGTTGGCCATAAGTCCTTAATTCAGATTTAACTGAGCCCATGTGCTCATAATCTAATTAATTAATCTTAGTCCCAAATTAGACTACAGATGTCCCAATCAACTTTGGTTTAAGGGTACATCTCTTCACTCCTTTGATATTTGTCGTTGTAATCCTTCAACGTCTTCAAAGAGGTGACGGGTCCCGATAACCAATCATTCCATGGACTGTGGGGTCCTTAAACCCATGGACTATGATGTCCTTAAAGTTTATAGACTATGACGTCTTTAAACTACGGACTCTGGGGTCCTTAAGCCCATAGACTATGATGTCCTTAAGCTCGGACTGTGGGGTCCCTTTAAACCCACGGACTATGATGTCCTTAACCTTGGACCGAGATGTCCTTAAACTAACATTGGACCACCATATCCTTAAACTGGTAATCGACCGCAATGTCCCCAAATTAAACAATAGAGCCTAAATGCTCTGTTGTTGGATATAAACGATCCCGTTAAGTTGATCTTAGTCTAAAATTAGGCTAACGTATCCTTAACAAACGTTTAAGTCGATCTTAGTCTCAAATGAGACTAACGTATCCTTAAACCCAACCCCCAAACCCAAATCTAAAAAAATACGGATTTGGACTAATCCACGCCCTACGGGCGACAACATAAATTAGTCTCCGTATACAATCCACGGGCAACCAAAAACAAAACAACCACCCACGACACGAAGTGACCATCTGGAGAAGGAGAAAGTGGTTACCGCGATGCAGTAGCGTAATTAACTGCAGGGGCTTGCGCCTGCAGGGAAAAGCGTCCCCACAATCAAAAACCCCTCAAATAAAGGGGAATCTGACGAAGTCTGCTACATCGGCCGCATCCGTTTAAACCTTCGATACATGGTGTCATAAATCAACTTGGTATGTTTGAAGAGGTGGACGGATAGCACCAATTAGCATCTGCCCCCAAATCCAGGCCGGATGTCCCAACGCCCCGGTCTCTGTGTTTCTGCGGTGAACATGCATTATCCCCAGCAAGGAGGCAGTGTCAGTGCCGGCCTTCGGGTCTCAACCCTCGATCGAAGAGAGGCCCGACTCCGCCCCCGACTGGGTCCTCTACATCGACGGGTTGTCAACTGAGGATGGCTGTGGTGCCGGCCTCATCATTCGAGGCCCGAACGAGGCAGAGATGGAGTATTCTTTGAAGCTCGGGTTCAAACCCTCAAACAATGCCGCGAAGTACGAGGCCTTACTAGCTATACTACGAATCGCCTCTGGAGTGGGGTTAAAGACGATCTGAACCCTCAGTGACTCTGCCCTGGTCGTAGGCCAGGTGACTGGCCGTTTCGAGGCACGAGAGACTCTGATGGTGAAATATTTAGCCGAGGTAAGAAGACTGTGAAAAGACTTCGACGAAGTTCAAGTAGAGCAGATCCCCTGGCACCTGAACGCACAGGCCGACGCTCTAAGCAAACTAGCTTCCTCCTATACGACCAACAACAAGAGAAATATCCTCTTTGAGGTCTTGCCACGGCCCAGCGTGGAAGACAGAGCGATAACACTTCAAGTTTACGCTGCCCAGGAAGAAGCCGGGATTGGAGGAAGCCCCTAGTAGAATTTCTGAAGGAAGGTATGCTCCCAGAAGATCGAGCGGAAGCCCGCCGCCTCCGAGCCAAAGCCCGCCATTTCGTTTAGAGCAGTGGAAACCTCTACAAGAAAGCCTTCACTCAACCTCTGCTTCGGTGCGTCGACCCCCACGAGGCCGACTACGTCCTCCGTGAGGTTCACGAAAGGATCGGCGGAGCACATCAAGGGGTCCACACCTTAGTCCAAAAGACGCTACTCCAAGGATAGTATTGGCCGACCATCCATTAGGACGCTCAGAAGCTCGTCAGAAGATGCAAGAGCTGCTAACTCTATGGCAGCATACCCCGTCTTCCGGCTACCAAGCTAACGGCCCTGACCTCCCCATAGCCGTTTGCCCGGTGGGGAATGGACATGATAGGCCTACTCCCTACTGGTACGGGCGGACAAAAATACATCCTCGTCTCGGTGGACTACTTTACGAAGTGGACCGAGGCCGTCCCCATCAGAAAACCAGACGCCACCATGACCATCAAGTTTCTGCAGAACAACATAATATTCCGGTTCGGGATCCCGAGGTATCGTTACCGACCATGGGACGAATTTCGAAAACGACAATGTTAAAGGATTGTTTACTGCCGAAAACCGGGAAGACAAATGTCTTGCCTGAATTTGGGGGCAGATACTATTTAGGTTTATCCGTCCACCTCTCCGAAGATGCCAAGTTGATTTATGGCACCGTGTATCGGAGGTTTGGACGGATGCGGCCGTTGTAGCAAACTTCGTTAGATTCCCCCTCGTTTGTGAGGGATTTTTTGATTGTGGGGATGCTCTTCCCTGCAGGCGCAAACCCCTGCAGTTAATTACGTTACTGTGTCGCGGTAACCACTTTCTCCTGCTCCAGAAGGTCACTTCGTGTCGTATGTGTTTGTTTTATTTTTGGTTGCCCGTGGATTGTATACAGAGACTAATTTATGTTGTCGCCCGTAGGGCATGGATTAGTCCAAATCCATATATTCTTAGATTTGGATTTAGGTTGATTTAAGGATCGTTAATCTTGTTTGAGATTAAGATCAACTTAAATGTTTGTTAAGGATACGTTAGTCCAATTTTAGACTAAGATCTATTTAACAAGGGTTTAGGATCATCTTGATCCAACAAAAGAGCGTTTGGGCTCTAACGTTTTAGTTTAAGGACGTTACGGTACGTTGTTAGTTTAAGGACGTTTCAGTCCACAATGGGATGTACCCGTCATTTTGGGAGTGCACCGACAAGTTGTTGGTTATCGGGGCCCACCACCTCTCTGAAGACGCTGAAGAATTATAACGACATGTATCAGAGGTGTGAGGAGATGTACCCTTGAACCAATGTCCGTTGGGAGATCTGTAGTCGTGTTTGGGACTAAAACCAATCTGGAAAATGCTGAGCACATAGGCTCGGTTGGTCTGAATTGGGGATTTGGTCAACTTGGACTCAACCCACTCAGTCTTTGAATAAAGTGTTAAACACTTGCTTGTGGTTCAGTCCCTTTTCTGTGTAAATAATGTCGAGCTTTACTTTCGCTTTTCTCTTTTTTTTTGTTCTTTTATTTTTATGGAGTGTTAAACACTCTTTATGACGCCCACATGCGGAGCACGTGGGGTGCTTGGCGTTGAGCGCCAACCACTGAGTGCTAGGCACTCCCTGTTGAACAGCGCCCACATGAGGGACACGTGAGGTGCTTGGCGCTGAGCGTCAACCATTGAGTGCTAAGCGCTCTTTATTGAGCAGCGCCCACGTGAGGGACACGTGAGGCGCTTAGCGCTGAGCGCCAACCATTGAGTGCTAAGCGCTCTTTATTGAGCAGCGCCCACGTGATGCGCTTGGCGCTGAGCGCCAACTATTGGGTACTAAGTACTCTTTATTGAGCAGCGCCCACGTGATGAGCATGTAAGGCGCTTGGCGCTGGGTTTTTCTTTGGGTGTTTTGTTCTGAAGAGTTCAATTCTTTGTTCTTTTCTGGATCTTTGATCCCCAAGAACAAGTTCATCCCCATGAGGACTAAATTCTCATTTGTGGGAGATTTGTCTCATGGACCTCAGATCCAAAGAAAGAACTATGTTCTTTAAGAAGAGTTAGACTCTTGGATATGCAGATGAGATGCTCTGATCTCTATTTTTTTTATTTACCTCGAAGAAAGGTATTCTTCTTTCTTCCTTCTTAAATCTTTCTTCTTCCTTTTTTTGAGCTTATGGGGTTTTTTTTCTCCCAAGACTTGAAGTCTTGGATCCTTTATATAGTGGAGGCAGATTTGTCGATTTGGTTAAAGAAATTTCTCATTGAGAGATCTTTAATTGATTTAGGGATTTTATCCACCGTTGGATCTTTGATCTAAGGACTTCTGTTTTACAGAAAATATCTTTCTTGTTTTTAACAAGATTAGGAAAATATTTCCCCATACAGAGCTTATTCTGTAGCTTGGTGATTTTTAATTACCATTGGATTTTTAATCCAACGGTGCTCTATTTTTCAGAGAGTAATCTTTCTTGTTTAGAAAGATTTGAGGAATATTTACTCAACATAATTTAATTCTGTATTCTGATGATTTATCATCTCCGTTATATTTTTGATCCAACGGCTCTGTTTAACAGAGATATTTGGTTCTGGCACTGGCGCCCTCGTGCGAGGCACGTAAGGCACTGCCTCAGAGTTTTTAACTCTCGGCGCCGGCGCCCTCATGCAAGGCACGTGAGGCGCTGACGCCCTCATGCAAGGTACGTGAGGCGCTGTCTCAGAGTTTTTTAACTCTCGGCGCCGGTGCCCTCGTGCAAGGCACGTGAGGCGCTTCCACAGAGTTTTTAACTCTCGGCGCCGGCGCCCTCGTGCATGGCACGTGAGGCGCTGCCTCAGTGTTTTTAACTTTTGGCGCTGGCTTTCAAATTTTGAACAGAGCTTTGCTCTTTTATTGGGGAAACAAGGATTCTGCAGCGAATACCATATAATGATGAAGTTTGCCGCGGTCGCGCATCCCCAGTGCAACGGGCAGGTCGAGGTCGCTAACCCGGACGTCATTCAAGGTCTTCGAGCTCGCCTGGAAGGACGGCAGGGCAGTTGGGTCGACGAATTACCCCGGGTTTTATGGGTCTTGCGCACATCGAAGAAGACCCCCACCAGAGTGACCCCCTTCAGCCTCTACTACGGCACCGAGGCGATGGTCCCAGCAGAGATCGGGCTGTCCAGTCACAGGGTCGAGCACTTCGACGACGAAGTAAACACCTCGGTCCTCCGGATTAATTTGGACATCTTGTTGGAGAAGCGGGACCGGACACAGATCAAAGCTGCCGCTTATCAACAGCAAACTGCCCGCTACTACAACGTACGAGTCAAGCATCGCACCTTCAAGGCCGGAGATTTGTTCTTAAGGCGGAACGAGTTCGTTGACCAGGGCAAGTTGCACAAGTTTTCCCCAAAGTGGGATGGCCCATTCCTCGTCTCCGAAGTATTGCTCGGCGGGGCCTATCGCTTTCATGACGCGGCGGGTCGCAAATTTCCACGGCCTTACAACGCCGAGAAGCTCAAGTTGTACCTTTGAAAATTGTATCTATGAATATATGTTTCTTCTTTTCCAAAGCGATGTAAATTTTTTAAAGTCTTTTGAATTAGAAGAAATTCCTCCTATGTGTTTCTCTCTTCCTCGGATCAAAGGTCACAGATTTCGTTTCGTGAAAATACTCAAACGCACCCAGAGGACGAAAAGGAAACAATAATATGTCGCAAAAAGAGAACTTTATTTATCAAAGGTATTGTGGGCTCCTCAGCCTTACATGAAAATTAAAGTTACAACAAGGGGGTGCGGGGTCAAGGAAGCACTGCTGGTGGTACTCCATGGAGAACTCCGCCAGCCGAGCCCTGGCCTCTTCAGCTCGCTCTTACCGATGTTGCCCACATACCCGGGATGCCACGGAGGCACCGGCCCCCCATCCGCCGGGAAAGGGCCCGCGATCTGCCTCTTTTGGAAGCACTCCAAAATAAGGGCCACGGATCGATCGTTCCTGTTCTTCGAGATGAGGCTGAGGACATAGATCGTACGCATCTTGTCGAGCGCCTCATCCAGCAGCTCCTCGGAGAGGGGGTTGTACAGCCCTGGGGGCCTCCTCCAGATTGCGTACATCAGCAATTGGAGGAGGGATGACCGACGAGGAAGTAGACGGCCGAAGTGGCCCTCGATGTGCTGGACCACACCCCGGTACATCTCATCGGAGAGGGACTGGTCATATAAGTAGACGTCGTTGGAAGTGACGATCTCTTCAATCTTGTAGATACGCCCAGCCATCTCAGGAAAGCAATGCTGAAAGAAACCCATCTCCTTCCCTATTTATAGCCTCAACAGAATCCCCAAGGGTCCAAATTTGCGCGCGCGCGGGCGCGAATCCTGGTATTTTCTCGACTCTTCCAATACCGAACTGCCACGTAGCGGGCATCCCGTAACCGCCACGTGGCGGGAATCCTATATTTCTTTGCTAACCGAAGTCGGAACGACGCGGATCTTGGAACGCCTTGCCTCACCTATGCGTTTCTGCCACGTGTCGCCCGCGACGGTCACTCTTCCGGATCTTCACACGTCGAGGGAGGTCGGGCGATGCCTCGCAAAACCGAGCAACTTCCCTGATCGTTCAATCCATGGCTGTTAGTTTACTACCCACCGACGCCAAGGATCCAAAGCCCTCCTCAAGAGGCCACCGAGCAGCTTCCCTGCCCGGTCCATCCCTGGCTGGTAGTTTACTACCCACCGACGCCAAGGATCCAAAGCCCTCCTCAAGAGGCCACCGAGAAGCTTCCCTGTCCGGTCCATTCCTGGCTGGTAGTTTACTACCCACCAACGCCAAGGATCAAACCCCTCATCAAGAGGCCACCGAGCAGCTCCACTGCTCGGTCCATCCTTAGTGGGTAACTTCTTACCCATCTACGCTAGGATCCAAAGCCCTCCTTAAGAAGCCACCGAGCAGCTTCCCTGCCCGGTCCATCCCTGGCTGGTAGTTACTACCCACCGACGCCAAGGATCAAAGTCCTCATCAAGAGGCCACCGAGCAGCTCCTCTGCTCGGTCCATCCTTCGTGGGCAACTTCCTACCCATATGTACTAAGGATCATAAGCCCTCAACCTCAGCAAACGCCGACCAATCCGAACTAGGTTCTTCTCTAATTCATCCTAAAAGAAGTAGTCGCCGGTCCAACTCTGGGGAATGGGCAAATCCATACCTTCCTACTCGAAGGAGCCAACCGACGTACCTTAAGTGAGCGATCGCCACCTCGACTCCGGGGCTATAAGGACACCTACCTTACACCGGCCTTTGTACACTTAGACAAATAATTAGACTTCACTCGACACGTGATCGCCAACTAAAGGACCGGTCGCCGACCTAGCATGTGGCTCGTCAGGCGAGGAAAACACTAACAGGCTCACACAAATGAAAACATTGTCGACCTAGCATGTTGTGATTGTAATAAAATTCTTGTTTGTGTAAATCGAATCAAATAGTCCCCGGCAACGGCGCCATTTGATTGGTCGTAAAAATTCGAGACTGTGTAATGTGTATCAACTCAAATGATTCCCGATAACGGTTTCATTTGATCGATAAGAGTTTCTCGTTGTATTGGTATGAAAATTGAATAAAATTCACAATCAAAGAATTATATTTGACCGCAATCAATTACGGTGTCAGTTGTAGATCGTAAGCGAGTGCGGATCGTCCAAAGGAATTGTGCGATTCGTTTCTATATTTGTTTTGTTTGAATTGAAAAGTTAATCGAAAAGAAAAGAAAACAAGATTCAAGATTTTATCGATTGATTCAGGTGTCACTAATCTAATCAAGAATCAAGAAACTGATAAACAATCAAGAATCGGGTTTCGATGATATTTCCAACCAAAATGTCAAGAATCTAAATGAGGCTCGTAGGAATCGATCGGATCTATAGACGTGATGTAATCTCAAGATATCGTGTTGTTGTCCTTCGAAGAATTGATACTAGATCGATGATGATCGACGAGAGTTAGGGCTTTCTTGATAAAACCAGGGTTTCATCATTTAACCCTTGTTCTTTCGTCGATATCATTCACATTCTAGCCTCTAGCAATTTCAAGAAACGATCGTAACTCCCCAATCTCGAGCGATATCAATCAAGAAAGCATCGCAACGAATTGGGTCGTCGATTCTTGAACTTGCTAGGGTTTAAAAAACTCGTAGGACTCAAGAATCGATTTAAGATTTGTTACATCATCATTCTATTGATCGTCTTGACTCCTCGACGAGCGGAGTATTACTCAAACATCACAACAAGAATTACAACTAGAAATTTAGATTGAATCATGATGCAAGAATTTAAAGAAAACAAGATAAAAGAATATCACCTTTTATTTATATCAACAATTTGATTACAATCGCTCAAGAACTACAAGAGGAAGAACTAAATTGTCGATCTGGCGTCGCTCGGCTCCGTGAGTCGCGGATCGGCTTGGACCACTTGCTCTGTTGAAGATCGGCTTCGCTCATAAAAGGTTGCAAGGCTTCTTGCTTGATGGGGTACTCGGGATCTTGGCTTTTGATTGGATTAGGGTTAGGGTTTCACACAAGTCTTCTCACTAGACTTGTGAAAGAAGATGAAGAAAGAGAGTGAATGGATTGACACTAAAATTGGGGATCAAGTCTCCTTTTACAAGTGAATGAATCCTCTTTTACAAGTGAGCCTAGGGTCCTATTTATAGATTTCCCAAACCCTAAGCCTTGAGTTTAAAATAGAAGTTCCCTCCAAAAGTTTGTTGAAGACTTCTTAGCTTAGGGTTTAAGCAAGGGTTTAAGGAGAAGTTTCTAGAATGCAAGGCTAGTTTAGTGTAGATTCAAGGGTTTGCTAATCTGGCAGAAGCTTCTGGGGCTTTCTGGAAATTGTTGTATCATTCTGAGCTGTACATACTGAGATAGGAGTTATGGTGCAAAATTGGTGTGATGAAGAGGCAAGACCACCGCGGAACCGCGGCACAAGGCGGCTTAGGCCGCGGTTCCGCGGCCACATTGGCACCTTGGGGCTTCATCTTTCTGGTGTTGGCTTGTGATGTCCTCAAGTACATTCTCTGATATGATGAATCTCAGAATACCCTTTTGATCATTACCAGATTCCAATTCCTTGAGTTGGCGTATTCTTGTAGCAGTGTAGATTTGAGCAATCTTCTGATTTCCTGCACAGACTTCGAAACACGGGTTGCGATATATAGAAAAGATGCCATGCTATGAAATGCAGTCAATTTCCCTAGAAATGCCGGTTTTAAGGTCTAACACATGCAATCCGATATTTTGCGACAGTTTTGCTAATATGTGAAATATGAATACCGTACACTTCTAAATGAATGCAAATGATAGGGAAATTGCCGGTTAAAAGATGCAATATTTTCGACTAATCAAATTCCCCCAAACTTAATTTCGATCGTCTCGAGCGAACTTTTTATTAAAAAGAGAAGGAGAAAATAAATAAAGAAAGAAAAAACTAACTATCACACTTTCGTAGGCCACACGATTGCACTGAGCATGCGCAACAAGCCTTTAAACCTCTAGGTGTCCCTAGTAGGAGGAGTGTTGTCTCCTGAGGGTTTTCAGCGGATTGCACCCACAAAATCTAATAATAAAAGGAAGATCATGAATATTACATTTAAAGAAAGGAATTGTAAAAGAAAGACTTTGAAAATTAGGGTTTCCAACTAAGCTAGTTTTTCGGTTGTCATGAGCCCTATCTTAATGGTCATGAAAAGATATCAGAAATCACGTCCTCCCTCAATAAAACATCGTCTTATTCTTCATTCCTATATTTCTTCCAAACATCGATCATATTACCCTGCGTGTGTGTAAAGACATCCCTACACCCGGAGAATTCAATTCAAGCTATCATACTCTTGCCCATCAGCCTCGGTACTTTTTAATTAATGAATATTTAGATGAGATTGCTCACACACTTTCATGCGACCGTTAATACTTCTTGAGGTACTAACCGACCGATTACTCATGTGCTTGCTTACTTGGTGTATTTTCCTCGTCTTGCACCACCTCAGGCATAGCAGTGACTTCCAGAACAGTTGGCCTTAGGGCACTAGGTGAAGAAGCACCCTCGCTATACATTTTTTATTGCCTTCGGTGATAACAAAACCAGTGTCCATTTTTCTCACCACTTTATATTTTCTTCATATTTTTTTTTATTTACTTCATACTTTGGCTTTAAGACAAGAGCATTTCAAGGTATCCTCTACTATCCCAGGCTTTAAGACGTGTGTAAGTGCGAATAGCAGGGTAGCAACGTTCAAAATGTTTGGCTTCCAGAATAGAAACTATTTTTCAGACTTATTTTTATCCTCAGATTAGTGACGTCTTTCATCTTACTAACCCTTGGGACAACGGCTCATAACTACTTATTACTAGTTTGTATAAGAAAACTTCTAATTTTCTTAGTTTTCTTAAATTTTTCTAATCTCATGGATGTAATTTTTCACTATCTAAACTTTCATTATCTTATTTATGTGTAAATATTAAAATTATTTTTATACTTGAAAATCTTTAAATTTTTGGGTTTTGAAAATTTTTAAATTTTTTATAGATTTTTAAAAGAAATGTTTTGTGCTTATGCAAATGATATGCAAATGATGCAAAAATAAGCACAAATCTTCCCCAAACTTGTTTTCAACAGTGTCCTCACTGTTGCCAACAGCTATATCTGAAAAACCTGTAAATCTGGGAGGAATTATTAGTGGGGGCAAAATATATAAGTGAAGAACTTTCCCCAAACTTACTCTTTTCACTCACCTCCATTCAAAAAAATGATGCAGTGATATACAGGATATGAAGGTGAGACGGAGGAATTTTAATCCAAATAAACTGGCTCTTGTAAGAACAAGAGCTCCTTCGTGGGGTCAGTGGAAAAATACGGCTTTAGTCTATGTCCATTCACTTTGAAAAATATGCCGTTTTTAACATTTTCTACTTCTACTGCCCCGTGCGGGTATACAGACCGCACAATAAAAGGTCCCTTCCACCGAGATCGGAGCTTACCCGCGTGAAGGTGTAATCGTGAATCATAAAGAAGGACTTGTTGACCAGGTGAAAATGTTTTCCTCAAAATGTTTTTATCGTGAAAAACCTTAGTCCTATTCTTTACAATTATAGCATTATCATAAGCTTCATCGCGGAGTTCGCTTAGCTCATTTATTTGCAGCTTCCGAAAGTTGCAAGCTTGGTTTAGATCAAAATTTATTTCCTTAATAGCCCACAATGCTTTATGCTCTATCTCGACGGGTAAATGACATGCTTTCCCAAACACTATCCTATATGGAGACATCCCTAGGTCGGTTTTATATGCAGTTCGGAATGCCCAAAGTGCATCCGTCAGTTTGGTCGACCAGTCTTTTCTATTCTTAGCAACAGTCTTCTCCAGGATAAGTTTGATTTATCTGTTTGAGATTTCAGCCTGCCCGCTTGTTTTGGGGTGATAGGATGTAGAAAGTCGGTGGTTGATTGAGTACTTCCGCATCAGAGTCTCGAAAGATCTGTTGCAGAAATGTGTCCCATTATCGCTAATAATAGCGCGTGGGTGTCCAAATCGCGAGAAGATATTCTCTTTTAAAAACTTAATGACAACTTTCTTGTCGTTAGTGCGACATGGAATGGCTTCTACCCACTTTGAGATATAATCAACCGCCAGCAGTATGTACAAATTCCCAAAGGAGTTGGGAAAGGGACCCATAAAATCAATGCCCCAAACATCGAATATTTCATCAACCAGAATGGGTTGCTGAGGCATTTCATTCCTCTGGGAGATTCTACCCGTGTACTGACATTGTGTGCAGGTTTTGCAATAGTCAAATGCGTCCTTGAATAAGGTCGGCCAATAAAATCCACATTGCAAAACCTTCTCCGCTGTCTTTTTAGGACCAAAGTGACCCCCACAGGCCTGATCATGACAAAAAGAAAGAACACTCTTGAACTCTTCATTCGGGACACACCGGCGAATGATCTGATCAGGACAATACTTAAACAAATAGGGTTCATCCCAGTAATAGTGTTTTACTTGGGATAGAAAACGATATTTGTCCTGTTTTGACCAATCGCTGGGTATCAGTCCCGTGGCATGATAGTTCATAATATCCCTGAACCAAGGTTCATTGGATACGCTCAAGAGTTGTTCATCAGGGAACGAACCATTGATCGGCAGGGTCACAGGGAAGAAGAGATGCGTGAAAGATGGTCTGCTACTACGTTTTCACATCCTTTCTTATCTTTGATAACAAGATCGAATTCTTGTAACAGATGGATCCAACGTATTAGTCGACATTTTGCATCTTTCTTCGCCAGAAGATGTTTTAAAGCGGAATGGTCAGTATACACAACTATAGGTGAGCCAATTAAGTAAGGCCTGAATTTTTCTAATGCAAATACAACTGCTAAGAGTTCTTTTTCTGTGGTTGTATAATTGATTTGAGCATCATTCAGGGTCTTACTTGCATAGTATATCACGTGTGGTATCTTTTCGATGTGCTGTCCTAAGACTGCACCTACTGTAAAGTCGGATGCGTCACACATCAGCTCAAAGGGGCAGTCCCAGTTTGGTGATGATAAAACGGGGGCTGAAGTAAGTGAGTGTTTAAGTGAGTCGAAAGCTGTCTCGCAGTCCGAGTCAAAATGGAAGGTCGTATCCTTGGCCAGGAGAAGAGTTAAAGGTCTAGCAATTTTGCTAAAGTCCTTAATGAATCTCCTATAAAAGCCCGCGTGGCCAAGGAAAGATCGAATATCTTTGACGCTTTTGGGATGAGGGAGGTTTTGAATGACATCTATCTTAGCTCTGTCAACCTCAATGCCTTTCTGTGAAATAATATGTCCAAGAACAATTCCTTCTTGGACCATAAAATGGCATTTTTCCCAGTTCAAAGTTAAGTTCTTCTTTTTGCAACGAGTAAGAACAGCTTCAAAATTCGATAGGCAATCAGAAAAAGAGTCTCCAAAAATCGAGAAATCGTCCATAAAGATCTCTAGGAAATTCTCTACCATATCAGAGAATATCCCCATCATACACCGCTGAAAGGTAGCGGAAGCATTGCACAGCCCAAAGGGCATGCGACTGTAAACAAAGGTACCAAAAGAACAAGTAAAAGTGGTTTTATCTTGATCCTTTTTGGCGATGGGGACCTGATTATAGCCTGAGTATCCGTCCATAAAACAATAATACTCTCGTCCTGCTAAGCGTTCCAGCATTTGATCAATGAATGGTAGAGGAAAGTGGTCTTTCCTCGTGGCAGCATTGAGTTTTCTATAATCGATACATACACGCCACCCAGTTTGGGTGCGTGTCTGAATCAACTCATTTGCCTCATTGGTTATAACAGTGATGCCGGATTTCTTAGGAACGACATGTATAGGACTTACCCATTGGCTATCGGAGATGGGGTATATAATACCATTATCTAGGCATTTGACGATCTCTTTCATTACCGCTTCCTTCATGACGGGATTCAACCGTCTCTGTGGTTCTCGGGTTGGTCTGGCATCATCCATCACATGTATATGATGTTCAACTATCAAGAGACTAATCCCTTTGATGTCCGCCATACTCCAACCAAACGCCTCTTTGTTAGATCTCAATACCGATAAAAGTGCATTCTTTTGCTCTAATGCTAGAGAAGCGGATATTATAACCGGAAAAGACTCCTTCTCACCTAAATAAGCATATTTAAGATGAGAAGATAAAATTTTGAGATCTAATTCAGGCGGAGAAATGATAGAAGGAGGGATCATTGAGTGATTTTTGGATTTACAAAGAAGCTCAGAGCCTGTGAAAGATACAGACTCGGGTGGAGAAAAGTCAGGAGTGCAGGACTCAAGTGTAGAAAAAGTGTCCTCACTGAGATCTTGTGTAAAGTCAAACAGAAATGTGGTAATGTCGTCGAGATCAGTAAAGCAAAGTTCCTCAGCTATCGGGAGCGATCTCATGGACAGAGCACACATCTAAAATATGAGCAGAGGGTTCTGATGGCTGACTTCCAACTTTGTAGGTATTTAGTTCAATGGTCATATTTTCAAATGATAAGTTCATTGAACCATTTCTACAGTTTATAACAGCGTTGGAAGTGGCAAGGAAAGGACGACCCAGAGTCACCAGAATTTGGCCCCGGGGGTTTGCTACAGGTTGTGTGTCGAGCATAATGAAGTCTACAGGGAAAACAGATTCCCCGTCCTTTATCAACACATCCTCTAATTCACCCCTTGGTTTGGTGATTGAGCGGTCTGCCATCTGGAGAGTGCAGTGAGCAGGTTTCAGCTCTCCAATCCCTAGTTGCTCATAGACAGAATATGGAAGTAGGTTAACACTTGCGCCAAGGTCTAAAAGAGCACGATTTATGTTTTTACCCTCAATAGAAATCGATATTGTAGGACATCCTGGGTCCTTCCGTTTCTTTGGTAGCTGGGGAATAAAAGCAGTGCTGATATTATTAGCTATAAAGACCTTCTTCGGCACTTGAGTCTTCCTCTTCCTAGTGCACAAGTCCTTAAGAATTTTCGCATAAGCGGGGACTTGTTGAATCGCATTTAGGAGAGGGATATTGATGTTAACCTGTTTGAACATTTCCATAATTTTCTCCATATGAGGACTCGTTCTATTACCCCTTAACCGATTCGGGTAAGGAGCTTTCGCAATAAGCGCAGGGTCCATCATAGGAGAAGGAAGAGGGGGTAGATGAGGTCCCAAAAGAGGTGTGGGGACCGTCTGTGGAGAACTATAAGGGTTGGGCTGAGGTGTCGAGCCTAGTGGGAAATGGAGAATAGGCTCGCGTGAAGGTGGTGTGGTAGAAGAAGAAGGATCAAAAGGAGAAGTGTGTGTGTGTGGAAAGGTCTCAGCCGGGGTGTTGATATGATTTCCAATATCATCAACTTCTTCCCCGACATGATTATTCAGCACTCTTCCCGATCTCAACGTTGTGATGGCATTTACATTGTAATGCCCAGGATTCTGTAGGGGTTGAGAGGGAAGTTTCCCTTTTTCTCTCGCACTCATTTCGGTTTTAAGGCGTGCGATTTCAGCTTCCATCGATCTGATACTCTCAGCTTGGGACGCTGAGTTTTTCTTTATCTCACTGACGGAAGATCTAACCTCAGTCGAAACCTCTATGAAATTTGATAAAAGCGATTTCATGGTTTGAGTGAATTGAGAGAACTCGTCAGAACAGGTCATAGGATTAGACTGTGCAGGATTGTTGACCTGATTTTGGAAGTTTTGTGACTGGTAGGGGTGCTGAGTGAGTTGAAGGGGTTGCTGTTGTGGTGGAGGAAGAGCCCTTTGAAATTGATTCGTGTTTGGAACCGTGTTTTGAGATTGTTGTTGTTGGTTCTAAGCAAAATTCGGGTGATTCCTCCAACCCTGATTGTACGTGGAAGAATATGAATCGTTTCTCGGTCTTTGAAATGTGGCATTAGAATGCTCGTGACCTTGAAACGCAGAGTTTAATGGACATTCTTCCGTTAAATGAGACGGATCAGAACAGCACCCACAAACAGTTTTGGGGAGTGACATTGGGTTTAGGGAGGCTGCAGAAAATTTGTGTTCCATAGCGTCGAGCTTCTTTTGCATTGCTGCCATCTCAGCTCGAACACCTATGGACACATCTATTTGGTGTACGCCACCCCTATTCAATGGTTGGGTTCCACTCTCCCACTGTAGTGATTTTTCAGCGAACTCTTCTAAATACTTCCAAGCTTCCCCATCATCCTTGGTCATAAAAGTACCTTGACACATGTTTTCAAGGCTCTGTTTAGTGTTTGGGTTAATGCCCTCATAAATAATTCGGCACAATTCCCATCTCGGGATGCCGTGATGAGGACACTGAACCAATAGATCCTTGAAACGTTCAAAGCATTTAGAGAATGGTTCAGTAGGGAGCTGGGCAAATTGATTCAGTTCGCTACGGATTCGAGCTGTCTTTTGCATTGGGTAAAATTTCTTAAGGAATGCAGCGACGAATTCTTCCCAATTCGTAATAGAGTATGCGGTAGTGTAATATAGCCACTTCTCGGCTATATCGCACAATGTAAATGGAAGAAGTCGTAGACGCATAGCATCCACTGAAAGTTGTGACGTACCCATCATTGCGCATACGTTTTCAAATTTGGTAATGAAAACGTAAGCGTCCTCAGTCTCGAGTCCGTGGAATTTGGGTAAAAGGTTGATGTACTGGGGTTTAATCTCAAAGTTATCCCCATTGGCTGGTGGTGTGGATAAGCAGGTCGTAAGAGGACCTCGCAGTGGATAGCACCTCTCCTGGAGAGAGATGCGGGGTGGATTCTGCGCACCAACGGACGGTGGCAGATTAGTGGAAAAGAAATTCGATGGATTCAGATCCATCGGTGTGGGTGTGGTAGTGGGTAAAGGAAAGGTAAATGGAGAAATATCGACTTCAGAGTCGATAAAGGGTACGCGGACTAAACGGGCACTAGAATCCCGTGTCCAGCCTATCTTGTACTAAAAAGGGTTAGTACAAGTGGCAGCGTTGACTTATAATTAGGGGTAATGAATGCGGTGTTTGCTTTGAAAAAGGGACGGATTTTTTTGAAAATTGATGCGATACAACAAATGCAGCACACAAAACCCTAGAATCTAGTGGTCACCTAGGTCCGGCTCTAGACCGCTCCTAACTGCCAAAAGACAAGTCGCAAGATAGAATCCTCCACTGCCTCTTTGTCCCCCTGTGGCCAGGTAAGTGCCGGGTAAGTGGGAAGGTACTCCACTACGTAAGTAGTGGGCCTAATTAATAACCACTAGCCTTCGACACACTTGTCTAGGTACCACAAGAAAACGCGGATAAGCAATGAATTACCTACGGCCTTCTCTTGTCCTAAGTGAGCGCGACGGTCCTTAGAGTCATCTCTAGATATTTTTTAGTTAATGTGGGTCAATGCGGATGCAAGTTTTGCGATTTTCGGGGCCTAGGAAGGGTAATGAATTCCCCACCTAATTTGGATTTGGCCGTGCCCCTTAATATCCGTATTATAATGCAAACAACCAAGAAACAAAATCACGCACAAATTTAATTTTGCAATTTGCGAGCTGCGATTCTTTGCAAAGAATCCTGCACAAACTGTTAATTGGAGCTAAAAGGAGGAGAGAGGAGAAGGTAAGAAGTCACCTGAGAAAATTTGGCACAGAGATGAGGCTACAGTGCCGCGGAACCGCCGCAATAGGGGGCTCCCACCGCGGAAACGCGGTTGTTTGTGCAGATCACTGCACCAAAATTCAACAGCAGCTTGCTGTTGATAACTCCAGCTCTCTGGAATTTTCAAAAAAATTTCTTCAATTGCCAAACAGCTCCAGATCTCCTTGCAATAAACCACAACAAATTGTTTAGGGTTTGCACGAATTTTGATCTCAAAAATCACAATGGAATAAATCTTTCAATTCAAACTTTAATATGAAACGAATTAGCGCGTAATCCCCGGCAACGGCGCCATTTGATTGTAATAAAATTCTTGTTTGTGTAAATCGAATCAAATAGTCCCCGGCAACGGCGCCATTTGATTGGTCGTAAAAATTCGAGACTGTGTAATGTGTATCAACTCAAACGATTCCCGATAACGGTTTCATTTGATCGATAAGAGTTTCTCGTTGTATTGGTATGAAAATTGAATAAAATTCACAATCAAAGAATTATATTTGACCGCAATCAATTACGGTGTCAGTTGTAGATCGTAAGCGAGCGCGGATCGTCCACAGGGATTGTGCGATTCGTTTCTATATTTGCTTTGTTTGAATTGAAAAGTTAATCGAAAAGAAAAGAAAACATGATTCACGATTTTATCGATTGATTCAGGTGTCACTAATCTAATCAAGAATCAAGAAACTGATAAACAATCAAGAATCGGGTTTCGATGATATTTCCAACCAAAATGTCAAGAATCTAAATGAGGCTCGTAGGAATCGATCGGATCTATAGACGTGATGTAATCTCAAGATATCGTGTTGTTGTCCTTCGAAGAATTGATACTAGATCGATGATGATCGACGAGAGTTAGGGCTTTCTTGATAAAACCAGGGTTTCATCATTTAACCCTTGTTCTTTCGTCGATATCATTCACATTCTAGCCTCTAGCAATTTCAAGAAACGATCGTAACTCCCCAATCTCGAGCGATATCAATCAAGAAAGCATCGCAACGAATTGGGTCGTCGATTCTTGAACTTGCTAGGGTTTACAAAACTCGTAGGACTCAAGAATCGATTTAAGATTTGTTACATCATCATTCTATTGATCGTCTTGACTCCTCGACGAGCGGAGTATTACTCAAACATCACAACAAGAATTACAACTAGAAATTTAGATTGAATCATGATGCAAGAATTTAAAGAAAACAAGATAAAAGAATATCACCTTTTATTTATATCAACAATTTGATTACAATCGCTCAAGAACTACAAGAGGAAGAACTAAATTGTCGATCTGGCGTCGCTCGGCTCCGTGAGTCGCGAATCGGCTTGGACCACTTGCTCTGTTGAAGATCGGCTTCGCTCATAAAAGGTTGCAAGGCTTCTTGCTTGATGGGGTACTCGGGATCTTGGCTTTTGATTGGAATTAGGGTTAGGGTTTCACACAAGTCTTCTCACTAGACTTGTGGAAGAAGATGAAGAAAGAGAGTGAATGGATTGACACTAAAATTGGGGATCAAGTCTCCTTTCACAAGTGAATGAATCCTCTTTTACAAGTGAGCCTAGGGTCCTATTTATAGATTTCCCAAACCCTAAGCCTTGAGTTTAAAATAGAAGTTCCCTCCAAAAGTTTGTTGAAGACTTCTTAGCTTAGGGTTTAAGCAAGGGTTTAAGGAGAAGTTTCTAGAATACAAGGCTAGTTTAGTGTAGATTCAAGGGTTTGCTGATCTGGCAGAAGCTTCTGGAGCTTTCTGGAAATTGTTGTATCATTCTGAGCTGTACATACTGAGATAGGAGTTATGGTGCAAAATTGGTGTGATGAAGAGGCAAGACCACCGCGGAACCGCGGCACAAGGCGGCTTAGGTCGCGGTTCCGCGGCCACATTGGCACCTTGGGGCTTCATCTTTCTGGTGTTGGCTTGTGATGTCCTCAAGTACATTCTCTGATATGATGAATCTCAGAATACCCTTTTGATCATTACCAGATTCCAATTCCTTGAGTTGGCGTATTCTTGTAGCAGTGTAGATTTGAGCAATCTTCTGATTTCCTGCACAGACTTCGAAACACGGGTTGCGATATATAGAAAAGATGCCATGCTATGAAATGCAGTCAATTTCCCTAGAAATGCCGGTTTTAAGGTCTATCACATGCAATCTGATATTTTGCGACAGTTTTGCTAATATGTGAAATATGAATACCGTACACTTCTAAATGAATGCAAATGATAGGGAAATTGCCGGTTAAAAGATGCAATATTTTTGACTAATCATGTGGCTTGTCAGGCGATGAAAACGCTAACAGGCTCACACAAATGAAAACATTGCCACACAAAAATTTGCAATACGGCTTTATTCACAACTCGGGAGTCTTTACAAAGGTATTATAGTCTCCCAGCCTTACAAAGTTGCCCGAAGGCTTACAAAATTCCCAAAAAAAAGTAAGACAGAAAGGCTCAGACCTCGGGACCGGGGAGGACTTCGATATGCTCCGCGCTAGCATCGTTAGCCGGGGTGGTGGATTTAGGGTCGGCGCCCCCAACAGGAGCTTCGGCACTGGGAGCCGGGGTGATCGCCTTATCCCCAACTCTCCCACCGGGAGCCTCCCCCCGGCGGCACTTCCAGCGGTATCCCCCTGCGTCTCATCCTCGAGGGGGTACTCGAGCCGAAGCCCGCCATCGGGAAACTCCGACATCAACTCCTTGATGGCATCGAGAGCCTGATGTCATATAAGGGCCGAGGCATCAGCAAGGTCGGTGTAGAATTGATTTGACGTCTTGTAGCTCTCCACCGCCTTTGCGTTCCGGAGGTCGGCACGCTTCATCCCTTCCTTCGCCGCCTCATTCTCCCTCTTAAGGGTGTCCCGCGTCTTCTTCAGAGTGGCGTTGAGTACCCTGGCCTCCTCCAACTTAGCCACGACGATCTTGTTGGACTCATTCAAAATTCGGATGGACTCCCTGTAGTTGGAGTTCACCCCCTCCTCAGCGGCCACCCGATCTTCGAGGACGGCGATCCTCTCCCTTGCCTGACGCACTTCCCGACTCAGGCTCTCCTCCCGCGAGGAAAACTCACCCGCTATCTGCATCGCCGGGGCAATTTTCTCGTGCTCCATGTTGGCGATGAGGGCGTAGTGCTGGAGGACCTGAAGAAAACAAAAGGAGGGGTTAAAAAGTATCTGATCCGACAAACAAAAGACGCTTAACGAAAACCCAAGCGAGAGGCGGATACCGGCTTGAACAGCCGCCTGAGCAATAGCGGCGACTTGGGCATTGAGGGTCCCCCGAGGAATTTTGCCCCCGGCCGACCGTTCCATCTCCGAGAGCAAGCTGTCGACGACGGAAACCCCCGAGGGCACTTCGAAGAAAACGTCCCCTCCTGCACGAAGATCGGAGAGGACGTTGATCGAGACACCGTCCTCTTGTGCCTTTTGAGGGGGACCTTGGGGAGGTCAGCCTCGTCCTCCACCTCCAAAACCCGGAGCTCCGGCTCCCAAGCATGCTTACGGCTCTCTCCGCGGCTGGTCTCCGAAGCACGGGCGTGGTGGAACGCCTAGCCGAGACGACCGCCGGTAGGGCCGGGCTCACAGCGGGGAGGGACGGGCCAGCGCCCCGGGCCTTCCTCCCTTTCTTCTCGGCCATGGCAGCCAGAAATTTTGATCGGTCCACCGGTTCTGCAAAAAAGGAAAATACACAAAGGGAGTTAGTGACGCCAGAAGAACAGAAGAAAAATATGCAAGTCTAAACAGGTCTCCTAGGCTCCTAACTTACCCATGAATTGAGTGGGGCTGAGCCCGGCCCAACTAAGGGCCTGCTCGGAAGGCAAAACATCGGCCCGTTGGATAGGCTCCAACGCCGACACCGCCCTCGCTTCGGGAGAGGACGACCGCCTCACTCGTGGGTAGTCGGCCCTGTGCCACTGAACATGCATAGACCAATCCTCACCCTCAGCTGGCCCGAAAAATATGAACTTCTCCTTCCATTCATGGATGGAAGAAGGAACTGCTATGACCCCCGACCCGGCCGTCCCTCCCCTATGTTTTCTAAAGGAAACATATACCCAGCTCGGCTCGTCCTTATGGGTGCCGGGATGATTTTTATAGTAAAGGGAGGAAAGGAGAAGGGTCAAGCTGAAGGGGATTTCTTCGAGTCTCAACCGGACCAGGAACCTGAGGAGAATCCTCCACGAGTTCGGCACTAGCTGGTCCGGAGCTAGTTGAAAACAACGCAGCGCGACGCTAACCTCGGGGGAGAAGGGCAGACGCATTCCAGCCCAAAAGGCATCCAGGTACAAGGCGTTCTCCTTACCCCGCACTTGGTCCGCCCTCCCTCCCTCCCTATCCAAGCGGAGCGAATAGCTAGGGGGAATGTGGAAGCGAGCCCGGATTGTGGTGAGCTCGTCCACATTCCTCAGAAGGGAGGGCGCGTCGCGAGCATTCCTGATACACTTTTTGGGGACCGTCCCCGTCGCACGACCACGGGAAGCACGGGTAACCCTAACTCCATGGGGGGATCCGACTCGGATGGGGTAAAGGAAGAAGCAGTGGATGACTCCCTAGACTCTACCCTAATTACCTCAACAGACTTCCCAGGGAAAACATCTAACCCGAGTCAAAGAAGGAGTCCTCCGAGGAAAGAGCGCGCGAGATCCGACCTAAAGGAAAGAGCGCGAGAGATCCGACCTAAAGGGAAGAGCGCCGAGCTAACTCTCGTAGCGATGGAGTAATGATAGCGAAGTGTGGACCCTGGGGGGATCTCACCTCTATTTATAGCATTTTGGAAAATGCATCCAACGACGCAGATCGTTTCCCGCCAAAACAACGCTTCGCGCTCGACGGCCGACGACGCTCCACGCGTCGCATGACCATTGAACGTGCTCCTTCGAGCGTAGAGGACAGTGGCGACCCGTCACGTCAGCTAACCGGCGTCCGATACGTGGCATGGCGCCTCAACGAACGTGCGATCGAATCGGCGCTCCCTCTTTAATGCACGATCTCCTCTCTGATCCGCTGACGTCATCAAAAGATACGCCTAACTGCCTCGGAAATCCGTGCCGACGAGGTCTTCAAATACGAACTGAGCCCGGGTAACCGATTGGACCACTCTCGACCTGACCCATAAATAGGTCGGGACCAGAGTGGGGGGCTAATGATGATGCTCGTAAGTGGGAGCTCCCTAGTTCATGACACGTAGCAGAAGACGTGTCTCGATGCACACGGAAACAGGGCAAGGACTACACATTGGAAGCGTCCCCCGGGCTATAGTCCCGTGCCTGGACCCGACCTTCGAGGATTTCCTGAACAATCCTGTGGTCGGTGGGTATACGACCATTGCTCACCTCCGAGCCCTCTTACACGCTGAGCTTCCTCGGCCCTCCCAGCTCGCCTCCGAGCTATCACAGAACCGAGCTTCCTTGGCCTCCCGCTCGCCTCCGAGCCCCCGCCGAGCTAAGATTCCTCGGTTTTATTAAGCGACCCAGAGCGCAGATCACAGCCGTTTCCGCCACGGCTCCGTGAATCTCGCCAGGCACGAGATATCCGCCGCCCCACGATCCCGCGTTTCACGCCGCCGCATCCCCCTATTAACGAGCGTATCTCGTCATTAATGGGGGATCCCGCCATTCTCGCAGGCGTAACGCCAGGAGCGTAACGGCCGCCGAGAATCTCGCGCTCGCCAGCCCATGGCCGCCGCTATATAAACCCCTCTCTCAGACGACTCAGGTAAGGCAATTCTTATCCAATAGGCCGCTACTCTGTCCAAATACCTCGACAAACTTGATCGTTGGAGGGTCCACGGTGGTACAACCACCCCGGGACTTCTTTGCAGGTTGCTCGGCTTCACTCGAAACTAAACCCATTGTGATCCACACGCCTCAGGAGACAGTCCTCAAACCCAATCTCAGCCGTTCGTCAACGCTGTCGGCAGATCGTCGAGAGACAACATCTGAAGGAGATCCAGAGCTCCATCAATTTTTGACAGAAAAATATCTCTCAGTGGGGTTTACATTTCTAAAGTTAACCAATGCACAGAAGAGTTGCGTTATAAAATTTACCCAGAAATAAGATTACGGAGAAATAACCATTAAAAGGGGATGGCATGAACATAGGAAAACTCTGACACCATCATTATAGTTTCTTCATTGACCTCTTAAAATAGAAATAAATTAAAAATTAATGCTGTAACATCTAAATATAAACATCATGTATTTCAAAAACAAGAAAAAGGGCCCATGCATGTTGGAAAGTTTTTTATGAAGTTGATATTGTGTCATGAACATCTAAGAAGAACTTCATGGCTTATCCTAAACCTAAAAAAGATTAGTGTAAAGCATCCTTTTGTCATTATTTAATTGCTAATCACCCCTAATTTACTTCAAATAATAGTGGGAGCTTCTATGTATAAACTTTCAAGAATATGCATTATATTTTTAATGTCCAAGGAAACATACCGAAATTTGGGATATTGTGCGTATGTAAGGGGCTGTTTGGTTGCAGGATTATGGAATTTGGATTCCAAAAATAGTACGGTTGAAATTTCTGGATTTGGTAATTTGTTGTTTGGTTGGTTTTGGATTTGTAGATCTGGATTTGTAGATCCTTGTAATCTTTGTTTGGTTGTTGGAAAAAAAATAGGATTTGGATTTGAGGATTTTAGAGAGAGATAGAGAGAGAGAGGATTGTTAAATAAATAAAGTGCATGAGCCCCATCTAAAAGTACAATGAATAGTGCCAAATCCTTGAAAATCCTTGAAAATTTTTAGGATTCATGAATCCTTCTTTTGTGGTGGGCCCCCCATATAAAACAAAGGAATCCTAGAAATCCTAATTCTGCAACCAAACACAAAATTGTGGAATCCTAGGATTCCACAATCCAAAATCCAAATCCAAACCCATAATCCTGCAACCAAACAGCCCCTAAGGAAACATTCCATCTTTCATGGCAAGTGTGGGCCCCACATTGTGGATAAGCAAGGTGTGGGCCCACTTGAAAGGAGAGGGGAGCTTTGAATTGCATCGATGCCCTAACTTACGGGTTAGTTTGGTAAATAACGAGATGCGTAGGGGCAAAGTGGGGGAGACGAGGAAGCCTTATCCACATGGGATGCCAGCTGTGAGCTGGGGTGGTCGAGTCGCGGCGTTCGCTTTTGGAGCGTTTCCTAAAAAAGACCCAACAATTGTTATTTTAATTATTATTTTATTTTAATTTTAATGATTTCTTACACATTTGCCCATTTCCAGCTGTCTTGTCCTGGATATCTATTTGCTGAATTACCCACAGCTGCCATTTTTGTTCTTAAAACTTTTTTTAACCTCTCGACGGCTTGACCGCCATGCACATCGACGAAAACCGACGGTGATAAAATGGATTATACATTACTGCTGTGGTTATTCAGCATTCCAGCTGCGGCTGAATCCACGGCTACACACAATTCATTGATCCATTTATATGTTTTATTTTGCAAATACAAAATCTTTCAGATTATAGGAAAAAGATAAAAAAGACATGGATGACTGAAAGTAGCCACGTGTCATGATAATTATCGTAGTCAAACTGTATAATTTGCATCCTCTTTTTTTTTAGCATGTTTCTTTTAAAAAATTGAGTATTGATAAATTTCAATTAGAATTTATTTCAAATTATAATTTGAGACCACTTTATATGGTTATGTCTAGGTGCAGTATGTCCTTAAAATGTAGTTCAGATGTGAAGAATTTGGGAATGAAATGATTAATCCTGTATCTATTATTAGAAAAAAGAAAAAACAAATTCAAATTCCACTGTGGCTATAACACCTAATTCATTCACCTAAGACTTCCTTTTCCCCTTATAAAAATAATAATTTCATGACTAAATTGATTTGAATACTTCTCATTTGAAAAGTAAACCAGAAAGGGACAGTTTGGCCAACCCTACATGATTTGATAGTAGTCGGAAAAATAATGAAAATGAGGTTGATGGGAAAGAGCCATGTACTTGACTGAACCGACCTAAGAAATGCATCACCTCCTTTTTGGCAGGTTTACAGTGGCAATTCATTCCCAAGATACGACTCCTTTAGCCTTTCTGGTACTCCGGCTTGCACAAGTCGCCGAAGCAGTATTGGTACACTTTTCTGTTTCGAAATTAGATGCTCGAATGCAGTGAGGAGGAAGAAGAAAGAATATGTGTGTGTTCTCTGGTTTTTTTGGTATATCTATATTCTTTATTTGCCTTCAGGAGATTGCTTTATATAGCCTCTCAAACGGTTGAAACCGAACATGCATTACCGACGGTTGAAACTGTTCATAAAACAGTTACCGATGATTGTAACCATTCGTGAAAACTGCTCGCAACCGTTCATGGGCATTACTAACGGTTGAAACCGTTGGTGAAAACTGTTTAGCAATTGAAACCGTTGGTGAAAAACGTTTCAAAATATAATTGATAAATAAAATATTTAATAAAAAATATATATTAACGTAATAAGTTTGGATTTTTGTTCTTCTGGGCATTTGCTCCAACAATCCCCCAACAAAGTTCAAACTTCGTTACAACCTATAATGACTATGACTACTATAAGATGAACATCTAACAATATTTCATATCAACGTAACTGTCGTAAAGATTTGAACTTACACTTTGTGTAGAAGACTCTAAATCGTAAGAATACAGTAGTTATTAAATGACCTTACAAAACTACATCTTGTTGATGGATCCTTTGTCAAAAACACATACAATATAAAATAGAAATTTGGATATTCAAAACGGGTTACACATTATGGCCATGCGTGGTATCTTGATTCTAGTGAGGGTAATAAGAGTTTCATCCACCCACCCTAAACCACGACCTCATGGCAACCTCACTTAGACAATATCTCAAGAGGATACTTGTTATTAAAGTATCTCGCAAATAATTTTGCATTTGACATTATTAAGAGTTAAATTCTCAACCTTAATTAACAACCAGAGCACGACAAAATCATAAGAATAGGATAGGCTTAAATAAAGTTCTCTTACGTTCACATTCAACAGCTACGTTTTTCCAATTATAAAACATTTTAAGGTTGGGTATCCACTGCTGGTGAATTCAATACGGGTCTAACTCTCATTCCTCTCGATGCATTAAAAATGTTGGTTTTCGCAAGACCCTTAACAAAATAATCGGTTATGTTTAGTTGACCGGTTATAAATATAAGAGACACTATAAAATTTTCTTTGTATTGTTTTATAGTTTCATATCTTAATTGCAGGAATCTATTTGTTTTCCTATAACAATTTTTTTTTCCTAATAAATCTAACAGAGATCTATTATCACAATGAATTGTTATTGCTGTAATTGAATTTGGTACAAAGAGAATTTCAGATATTAAATTCCTTAACCATTATCCTTCTAAGTAAGCAGGTACCAAAGCAATCATTCAGCATCAATGGTATTTCTAGCAATTAGTATTTATTTACACGATCCCCAATCAATTGCTCCACTACCAAGTACAAAAAACAGAACTCATGGTAGATTTTACATCCAGAGTATCAGTTATCTAATCTGCTTTACTGTACCCTTCAATTTGATTTGGGAAATTGAAGTAAATAAGACAATAATATATAGTACCTTTTAAATACTTGAACACCCATTCCAAGGCATTCCAATGTAGTTGATTAGGGTTACTTGTAAATCTACTAAGTGTCACGCTTCGCTTCCTAGTAGACGAAAACGATGACGTGGGAAGTCCACGACATATTTATTCAGAGAAGGTCATTCCCTAAATAAATATACTAAGCGTATTGAAATAATAATACACAATACAGGAATAAATGGAGACTATACAATTTTCAACAAATATTTTTATTTACATTCAAACATTAAATATTTATACATACATGAGTTCAAATGAAAAAGTAAATACAATAAAAAAAATGGTTAAACATGTGGTATATGTAAACAAAAGAAAAAGATAGCTGGTCTAAAGTCTGAGCCGCGATCTAGTCGTATTCCTCCTCTGTAGCGTCCACCTTCTCGGTATCTTACGAACATTCCTAGAAAATAAATATGGGTGAAATGCCCGTCAGCGAACTAGCGCTCGGTAAGTCCCAAAGATAGAGTAAAAGTGAAAGTGACAATTATAAAATAGTCATGAGTAATGTATATGTCAAGTAAGGGTATATGTAAAGGAACATGGTTATATGTACTATAACTCTCTATATGGTCATTATCTTAACGTTAAGTTCCAAATGTGAATGTCAATGCAACCGTAGAAATATTCACGAGCTCAAGAGTGGGGCCCTAGATGCAAGGAAATACGGGCCCATTTCATGTGTTAGTATCGGGACTTCAAGCCGTGGAGGAGTCGACCCGACTAATATTCGAGTAAATAGAAAAATAGGTTAATACGGAACTCCTGACGCTCCGTTGGATTCATATAAGAAACTATCCCAAACACCATGAGTATAATATATATTATAACTGTAAGATATTCTTAATTAATTTGATTAGTTGATTTACAACATGTTTTGATCGAAACCATACATTGCAAAACTTGAAGAATGAAGTCGAGTAGAGTGTGGGTCATGTCAATTGCAATATTGGATCGAGTCAAATTAGTTGAGTAGATTGATTTCGAATTCACGTTCAAGTTTAGTTTGGAGTTTGATTAGAGCTCGAGTTTAAATTTAAGTTTGGATTTGAGTTTGTATTCGAGTTATGGTCATTTTCATATGAATGGATTTAACTTTTGAATTTCTGGAGTAATTGGACAACTGTTGCACATGTATGACAGAATTTGTGTCTTTTTTCAAGACAATTGCTATTGATGACTCCGTTAATTTGCAGAGTTGTCTAAGCTGAATAGACAAACACTCACTTTCTTCGGCTCTTTCGGGCTGAAAAGAAATGATACCGCTTAAACCTATATTAATTTAAAGTCCTTAAATATTTATTCTTGTTTGTTTATATTGTTTGCATTTATCGAGGGGGTTTTATGAAAAATACTTTAATATTGATTAAAAATAAATCTCGAGAGTGATTTATAATATTAAGAGTTTTTATGAAAATGTATTTAGTTTTGGTGGATTTTAGTGATGAAACCTAGCTTTTAAAAGGTGACGGTATTTTTATGAAAACTACACTTTTGGAAACTTTAGGGTATTTTATAAAAATTTTAATTTTTCAATTTTAAAATATAAATTCCACAATTTGTTTTTATTAAAAATACGGATTTATAATTTTTATATAACTTTCCAAAGTTTAAATCGTAATTTTATTTTCTTTCTTGACCAAATTCTCCGTGAGAAGTTCTGTATCTCACTCTACTATTCTAAGGACGTGCGATAACCGCACCATTCGTAAATTGGTTTCCCTAAAAGGGTTGTAGAGGTGCAATTGCAAAGAATCCAAAAATATCGATTAAAAATATTTATTTGTAAAATTGATGGTATTTTATTGAAAAACTATATTCTTTAAATTAATTATACATCTAAAACTGTAAAACTGTAGTATATATGATGGGGTAGATCATTATCCCGTAAGTTTTTTAGATGTATATATGCTAATTATCGAATAAAGCGTGCTTTTAAAGTTCATGGTATTTATATGAAAAGTGTTTGATATGTGTTTATTTCGCATGAAATTTTAATTTCATTAAGAGGTAAACGATATGAAAAGATTGTAAAGTGAACTTATAGTATTTGTGTGACATATTAGGCCTATCAAAAACTATAGAAGTGTTTTAAAAGAAGTGATATCAACGCTAACTCCACTTTATCGACATCGTTTTAGAAATTGTTTTGAGGTGAAAAGAAAGAGAGAGAAAAAGGACTTACTATTTTGAAGCGTTAACAAGGTAGGAAAAGAGGGAGGGAAACCTTCGGGGATTGTGGTATCGTCGGGGAAAGGCTCCGGTCTTCAACGGAATGAAGTTGATCGCTAACTCCATTTGACTAGTCTTAACTCTTCTTGAACTTAGAGAATTTTGATAGAATTTTTGATAGAGATTTTCAGAATGGTGAGAGTTAGGGGATGGGGTGTATTTATAGTGTTTAAGTGAGGGTGTGTGAGTAAAAGATTTGAATTAAAAAGAATTAATATAGGATTAATGAGGGAAATGAAGGGTCTTTGGTTTAATTCAGGGTAATTAAACATTACAGAGGAGTAGATGGGAGTTAAAGAGACACACGAGCAAAGCACGGAGGCATTTGGCCTCATCTTAGCTGCCGGTAGCGGCTAAAAAGGCAATTCAGGCAGTTAGATTTATGCCACATGGCTTGAGGCTTTGGGCATGGGTATTATTCTGTGTTAAATCCTTATTTATCCCGTCTGATTTTTCTGAAACTTTTCGATTCTCCGTGTATTGCATGTGCAACTCTTGGACTTCCGAAAAATTAAAAAGAAAAATATTAAAAATAATTAGGATTGATGGGAATCGAACACACATGCTATGTCAAAATAGTAGAGAGTCTTAACCAGTGAGCTACAAATTGCTTCTTGTTTTTATTGAAAAAAATAACTTATAACTCCTAATTAGGCTGAAATACTCTTTCTATTCATTTGAATAAGATACATTTGTACAGGAATTTTCAGAGTCATTACATTCTACCTTCCTTATAAAAATTTTGTTCTCGAAATTTACACATAGGAATAAACTTCAAATAGGTGAGGGTATCGTGTACGCATATCGTTTTTCGCTCCCAGGTTGATTCTTCTGTCGAATCCTTCCTCCATATCACTCGGACCAAGTTCACCTCCTTGTTCCGTAATGTCTTCACCTTTCGATCCAGGATCTCAACTGGTTGATGTTTGCAAGTTAGATCGATATGTACAGTGAGCTCTGAGTGATCAAGTATATGGCTGGGGTCGCTAACATATCGCCGTAGTTGGGATATGTGGAACATATTGTGCACTCCTTCCAATGAGAATGATAGTGCCAAACGGTATGCCACTTTCTCCAACTCGTTCGAGTATATCGAACGGTCCGATATATCTTAGACTTAGTTTACCTCTCTTGCCAAAATGTATCACTGCTCTTTTCGGAGAGATCTTCAGAAACACTTGCTTTCCGGTTTGGAACTCTGGATGTCAACGTTTTGCATATGCCCAATACTTTTGTCGGTCCTGAGCTATGCGCATCTTTTCCCTGATCGTGCGAACCGCATCTACGGTTGCCACGATCATCTCTGGTCTAAGGAGTTCAAGATCTCCAGTGTCGTCCCAACTCAGCGGGGAACGACACTTACGTTCATAAAGTGCTGTGAAAGGTGTCATCCCAATACTTGCATGGTAGCTGTTGTTATATGAAAACTCCACAAGGTGTAAGGTGTAGGTGATCTTCCCACGACCTTCCGAAGTTTAGCATACATGCTCTCAACATGTCTTCAAGGATCTGAATAGTTTGTTCGGACTGTCCGTCTATTTGTGGATGATACGCCATGTCAAAATTCAGACTCTTTCCCAAGCTAGTTTGAAAACTCTACCAAAATTGGGATCGGAATCTAGTATCTCGATCGGAGACGATGCAGACAGGTACCCCATGTAATCTCATGATCTCTTACATGCGTTTATGGGTATCAAGACAAGTATGGTACATCTTGAAAGTTTAAATTTTACGTTAGATTTCTACTCACCTCCATGTACTTCCTTACTAACGTTTCGGCTGACTGGCCAACTCTAAATTTAATAAAGCGAGCCAACTTGGTGAGTCGATCCACAATAACCCAGATTGTATCGTTACCCTTCGTGCTGCGAGGGAGAGCAATCACGAAGTCCATGGTAATGTGCTTCCATTTCCATTCTGGGATTAGTAACGGCTGAAGTAGACCAGCAGTTCTATGATGTTCAGCCTTCACTTGTTGACATACGAAACACTTTGCTACACTTCTTACTACTTCACGCTTCATTCCATACCACCGGTAGTATTTTCGTAGTTCCTTGTACATTTTCGTGCCACCGGGGTGTAGAAAATAAGGAGAACTGTGAGTTTCTTTCATCAACTCTTCTCGAACAGGTCCGATTGGAATGAATAAACGACTTTCATACCGTAAGGATCCATCTTCGTGGATAATGAAGTCAGTTCGAAGGCTGCTTTCTACTTGTTCTCGGATCTTTTGTAGCTTGGTATCATTTGCTTGAGCTGTCTTGATCTGATTAACAAGAGTGGACTGGATTTGTAAGTTCATCAATGATGAAGCGTTACCTGGCATAAGATCTCTAATCCGTGCAGTTCTTACTGTAGTTTCCACTGAGTGGTGAGATTCATTGCTAAAGGTTGGCGACTAAGTACATCAGGATTGGTACTTCAAGTTCTGTCCCCCGACACATCTTGCTTGGAAGCCATGGCAAGCTTTCAGTTTTCTAGGATGATACCGTAGATTGATGTTGAAATCCGCCATGAGCTCTATCCATCTTCTCTGCCGCATGTTGAGTTTTTTCTAAGTAAATATATACTTCAGACTTTTATGGTCGGTGTATATATCCACTCGTTCTCCCAAAAGGTAGTGATGCCAAATCTTGAGTGCGAAGAACTCGGCTGCTAGTTCCAGATCATGTGTTGGATAGTTGCGCTCATGGACATTTAGCTATCTTGATGCAAAAGCCACAACCCTTCCATGCTGGTGTAGAACACATACTAATCTTTTACCGGACACATCATAATGTACATCGAATCCGCCAGATCGATCCGGTATTACAAGAATAGGTGCAGAGATTAATCTCGACTTGAGTTCTACAAAAGCCTTTTCACATGTTTCTAACCACACGAATGCTTCGTCTTTACGTATGATCTTGGTCAGGGGTGCTGCGATCTTTGAAAATTCTTTGATGAAGCGTCTGTGTAACGACTCTGAAATCACTGTACAGAATTTTTCTTGTATTCCACAGCAAAAAGTATTTCAGCATGTGTAAGTGTTAAAAGTTATTTTTGTTAAATAAAAGAAAGAAACGACTTGTAGTTCACTGATAAAGCATCTACACTGCTGCGACATAGCCTGTGTGTTCGAATCCTATCAGACCCAATTATGTTTAAAAGATTTTTCTTTTTAATTTTTGGAAGCCCAAGAGTTGCACGTGCAATTCACGGGAAATAAAAAGTTTCAGAAAAATCAAACATGCGTAATAAGGTGTACATACCTAAATACCCATGTGGCACGAATCTCAAGGTGATTGCCTCAATCCCGACCGCCCATTTCCCTCAATGGGCCAGTGCCGACGGTCCAGAATGCCCTAAATTACTCCGTGCTTTGCACACACACCTCTTCGACTCCCCTTAACTCTCCTGTACTGTTTGATTTCCCTGCAATCAAACAGAGACCCTTCAATTCATCATTTAACATCTTTTTAATTCAAAATTTTAATTCCCAAATCCTAATTCTTCACTATAAATACCACCCAATGCCTTAGCTCTTCACTATTCTGAAATTCTAGCAAAAATTCTCTCAAAAAGTTCCTAAGTGCAAGTGGAGTCAAGTGGAGTTAACGACCAAGCTTGTTCCATCGAAAATCGAAACCGTTTCCGAAGGTTCCGCGACGCCATGAAGCTCCCTCCCTTCTTCCTTACCCTTTTCTCGATATTACCAAAATGTAAGTCCCCCTCATATCTTCTTCTTTTCATCTCAATTTATCTTTTAAAAAGATATCGGTAAAGTGGAATTACTTCCGATACTTTTCTTTTTAAAATCTAGAACTCCCTTTTCTTTTATACATAAGTCAAACTAATTTTACCGCCCTATTTGTTACTTTAATTACAATCTTTAAGTTTCAAGATTAACTAAAATTTTCATGTGAAACAAACATAAACGAAACTTTTCATTAAAATACCTTGAACTTTAGTATCACCCTCTTTTCGATAATTGTTAAAACAATACCTTCAGGAAAACTTCATAGGATAAAGACCTACCCCACATGCACACTTTGGTTTCATAGCACGATAGCTACATGCATACATACATACATACATACATACATACATACATATATATATATATATATATATATATATATATAGTTCGTCAAAAAATAACTTTTACAATAAAATACCACATCTTTTCAAAAACGGGTTTCTTTTAAAGCGGTATTTTGTAATTCTTAGAAAATACCACATCTTTTCAAAAACGGGTTTCTTTTAAAGCGGTATTTTGTAATTCTTAGCAAATACACTTCTACAATCCACGTTAGGGGACCCGCTAATGGATGGTGCAGATTATCGCACATTTTTAGGATAGTAGAGCGAGATGCAGAACTTCTCACGGAGTATTCGATTTCGAAAGGAAATAAAATACGGTTTTTAAGAAACACGGATTTTCCAGACAAAACTAATTTTTGAAAAATTATATAAAAATTATAAATCCGTATTTTCAATATATTATGAAACTATATTTTCTAAAATGAAAGATTAATTTTTTAATAAAATATCATCAAGTTATCAAAAAGGGGTAGTTTTCAATAAAATACCATAAACTTTTAAAAGCCAAGTTTTTATCATTAAAATACCCAATAATTAAAACATATGCTCATGAAAACTCTAAATGTTATAAATCACCCTCGAGCTTTATTTTTTTTAATATTAAAAGAATTTTTCATAAAACCCCTTGAGATATGCAAAATAATATTTTAAGAACTCTAATTTAAAATAGTTTTAAACATAATCAATTCTCTTGAGCCCTAGAGAGTCGGAGAAAGTAAGTGCTTGCCTATTCAGGTTAGAAAACTTAAACTGAGTTATCAATGACAATTTTCTTGGAAAAAAAACACAAATCCTGTCGTCCATGGGCAGCAGTTGCCGATTACCCCCGAACCTAAAAAAGTCAAGAGTTAATTCTGTTCACAAGTGTTTGACTCAATTTGAGTCCAAACTCAAAACATAATCCATAATCAAACATGAACTTTAATACTTGATCATGAACCTGAATACTCGAATTCAAATATCAAACTCAAACTTGTATACTTGACTCGACTTGACCGAACCATGGTTATAACTTGACATAAACTTGACATGACTACCTGAATACATGATTAAATCCTGATTATTGTTGGATATAGTACCCTCAAGTCAATTATTGTAATCGCAGGCACGCGATTGTGATGATTGAGGGAGGACTTATACGGGTAGAACAGTCTTACGCAAAATGATAGTATACTATCTGGTTTGTCTTTATCATCATGTACATGCATAAAGTGGTATTACAGATCACTATTATATATTGATAAAGCCCATAGGATTCTTGCTTGACTACTAGAATTATGATGGCCATCATATACGTGGGAGCTGGGTGGTCTACAAGCACATCCTTAAATGTACCTAGTCAAGGGAGTATCGAGACTGGGCATCGATACTCCGGAATAGACTAGTGTATATATATTGAGACCCCGACGAGGGGAGGTGGCCGGTCTCACAAGCCATTGGTTTCAGTCAGTCATCTAAGATAGTATACATGTGCTTATTGGGTTATAAGTACACAGGATAAACTCATCGCGAACATGTTAGATGGTATTATACCTATTTTCAGATAGCAGTTCTCAGGTGACATGAGTACAGGTTAGTCTGTCGACCTGAGATCATCATTTGTCTAGTGTGAGTTCCCATCGTGCTTTGATTACTATCCTACCATGGCTCAAAGGAGTTGTGCAAACGGGTTTTAGTTGGGTACAGTCCCGAGCCACATGGAGGTAGTGAGCGGATCGTCAGGGATTCGTCTCTCCCGATATTGGGGGTTGCTATTGTAGGGTTCCTAGGCACACTAATGAGGTCTCACAAGGCATCAACCATGCCAATTTCAAATTTTACAAGTGCCGAGAAACCCTAATACGGATCGTTAACTAGAATTTTAGGCGAAACAAGAAGCTAGTTAACAATTTAACTAAGTTAACGGAAATACAACCTTTGTAGATCCGGTCCTCCACCTCCATAGCTCCATGATGAATTCTCCTTGCTGTCCAAATCGAATCGCGGGCTCTAGCGTCGGCTTCATCGGAGAAATAGGCGGGCTAGGTCATCGACTACGATGCCGAAGATGATCTACGTCGAGGCATCACAAGATCAAGCTCCCACTTCACCAAGTCATGAAACTTGTGAAGAAAACACCCTATACTACTTGGCAAGAGGTAGAGGATGAAAAAATAGGAGGTGGGTTCACTTTAGAATTGGATTTCTCACTCTTTTCATCAAATCACCATTGATGGTTGCAAGCTTCTTCATCTTGAAGAAGAAGAAGAAGAAGATGATATTATGATAAGAATAATAAAATAGAAAAGAAAATCAATTCTTATCATAATTTTAACTATGGTTTTGTGTAGAGAACTAACTTGAGTTTAGATGAATGGTTAGGGTTAAAAGAAGAAGACAAAATGGTCACTTGGTCAAAGCTTCATGAAGCTTCAACAAGCTTCATGAAAGAAAGAAAGAAACCATTTTGTTTTTCTTTTATCTATTTCTCAAAAATGAATAGATAAATAAATAAGTGAATAAATCAAAACCCTAACCATTATCATAACCATGGTATAAGTCTTTACACAAAGCCAATTTTGCATGTATCATCAAACATGATACAATAAAGTGCACAAAAGCATATCACATATACAATGTGCACATCCGAGTGAGAAAATCCATTTAAAGTGAACCAATACTAGTTAATGCAAAGTAATATATCAAATATATAATTATACATTAAATCAACACTTGATTCAATGATCCGGTCATGTCACATATAACCGACTAGTATCTAATGTATCGACTTATCGAATCAATCCTTGATTCGATAACTAGGTTATATCACATACAACCATTCGATACATTCATCACGAGAATAGAATACGGTATCACATACACGCATTATTCTCGGTCCCGCACATATCTCATATGCGCTCCTATTTCGTTTCGCTTGAGCCAGGAAACCTCTGTGTAGGACTCTAAAGACTCGTCAATACGTCGGCAGCAGATGATGATCATATCAAACACCCACAAGCCGCAAGCGGTCTGCTAAACGTAACGGCCACCCGGGTATTGAGCGATCAGAAGATCGACGAGCAAGCCCGCTCACACTCCTGTGAATCCAACCAGTAACACTTACCGTACAGTCCGGTCTCGTCGTCTGATATGTCGTATATCTTGCCTAGGGGTGGTAAACGTCAGACCCCAATAGCTCGATAAGTCATGTCGATATGAGATCTATAACAGTTCGAGAAACTACTGGTAACACTTACCAGTAAATCTCAGCAACCCTGGCCAGGGATTTCCGGTTATAGCCAATCGAACACAGCGCAACATCAACTCCCTATACCGGGAGAGACGAATCCCCTCCTATCGCTCATTGCCTCCATGTGATTCGGGACTGTACCCAAAAACCACCATTTTGCACGCCCTCTTGGACGTGGTAAGGTGGAAATCAAAGCACAGTGGGAACCACACAAGACTCTATGACGATCTCGGGTCAACAGACTATTCTGTACCAGTGTCACCAGAGAACTGCCATCTGAAGTAAGGTATAATACCATCTGGGAGTTCTCGGCGAGTCCGTCCAGTGTACCCAGTCTCCACTGAGCACCCGTATATCATCTCCGATGTCAAACACCAATGGATATGGGATCATCCATCGCCCATCTGTATGGGTCGAGAAGGTATACGCTAGTCTACTCTGGTATATCGATGCCCCGTCTCGATACATCCACGACTAGGGACTCTGAAGGATGTACTTATGGACTACCATGTCCCCACTAGTATGATCCGCATCATAGTTCAGGTAGTCAAGTACACATCCTAAGGGCTTTACCAACATGTAACAGAGAGACAATCAGTATACACGTTAAGGTAAAGAGTAACCAGATAGCATACTATCATGTCGAGCAAGAAAGTCCTCCCTATATATGTCCCAGCATCCACTATAATATACATCCTGTGTATAGTAATAGCCTCTAGGGCATACATATAACTAACAATCTCCCACTTGCACTAGGGCCATCTGTAGCAGTGGTTGTAGTATCTCATACTCAACCATCCCATAAAAGTCTCTCTCTGGGAAAAGGCCTTTGTGAGTGGATCCGTCGAGTTGTCCTCTGAGTCTACTCTCCTAACCTCGATCACCCTGGAGATCAACCATCTCCATGATCAGGTGATACTACCTTAGAATATGTATGGATCACTGATGGGACGGACGTTCCTTGGCATAAGCCACAATCCATTGTCACACAATGGGAGGAACTAAGTTCATCTCATGAACAAATATACACCCAGACAGCCTCTTTGGTAGCATGTTAAGTAGCGATGTATCCAGCCTTTATCGTCTAGTATGCCACGGTATCTGGCTTGGAACTCTTCCAACATACCGTCCCTTTACTGAGGGTAAAGACAATGCCTGTGACTGACATTCAGTCGTCTTTATCACGCTGGAACCCTTCCAGTGATTCTCGCCAGGACCAATTGATACCATCTCACTACAACTAGTGAGTATCCTAATATCCAATTAGATCTATCTCATAGATCCAAAACCCAGGATTTAGTAGGTATCACTTTGATCCTATATGGAGAATCATTGTGATAAGCGGAAATTGACCGAGCGTAGCATAGGAAACTTCTTCCCTATCAAGAGTATGTCATCCACGTACTCTACGAGGATCATCACCATACTCCATACTACCTTTTTTGTATATACAAGGTTCATCTACCATTTTGATGATGTCAAACTGTTTGACTAACTCATCAAAACAGACGTTCCAACTCCGCGATGCCTGCTTTATCCTATAAAGCATCTTGCACACGTTTCCACTGCTCCCACTGTCTACGAAGCCTTCTGACTGTGTACTTATAGACTCTCTCTTCTAAAACATCATTTAGAAGAGCAGTCATGGCACCCAACCGCTAGATATCGTAGTCATGGTATGTAGCCGTAGCAAGTAGGATCTGGATGGACTTAAGCATAGCTCCTTAGAAAAGGTTTCATCATTATCCACGCCTGGTCGATGACGAAAACCTTTAACAGGTCTAGCTTTGAAAGTCTCAACTTTTCCATGTACACCAAGTAATCTTCTCAAGATATACTTGCTCCTGATGGGGATTTAACCCTTCAGATATAGCAAATAAAGTCCATACTTTGTTGGTGTATAAGGATTCCATCTGAGATCGCTAAGCATCCAGCCATTCTTACAGAGTCCCACTCTTGATGGCCAGGTCGAAACTAGTTGGGTCATCATCTCATGATGCAATCCTCGCTCCCACTGTCATAGAGAAATAGAAGTATCTCTCAGGTGGGTGAGGAACCCTACTAGATCGGCGGAGAGGCTGAGGTTCGTTGGTTACTATTGAATTTTTCAGTTCTACCAAATCATCAGCTGAAGTTTGTATAGCTGGAACATTTCCAGTTCTACATAATAGATCTTGCCTCGAGATTGTCCGGATTTTGCTTTTTAGACATCGGCCGGATAACCCCAAATCTTAACCAATTTAAGATATGGGCTCTTCCCTTTCCATATCATATATGAAGTGGTAGGCAACTGATTTGATTTGAACCCTATTCAATAGGTATGCGGCTTCTCAAGTGCACAACTCCCAAAAAGGAAATAGGTGACTCAGTAGTACTCATCATAGAGCACACCTTATCATATAGGGTGTGATTGCTCCATACCGATATACTATCGTGCTATGGTGTATACGGAGGAGTAATTCTGAGAGAGAATCTCATTCTCCTTTAGAATAGTCCAGGATTTCCGTGCTCAAATATTCTCCTCCCTGATCTCATCAAAGGACATAATACTTATACCCGTATTGGTTCTCTACTTCTAACTTATATTCTGTGAATATCTCAAAAGGTCCGGACTTGTGTTTCAACAGGAACATAGGTCTGAATCTCGAAAGATCATCAGAGAATGTAATGAAGTAAAAAGAACCGGTCTTGGTATCTGTAGACTGGGGACCTTACATACATCAACATGTATCATCCCAAGAGTGCACTAACTCTTTCTCTGTTTCCGGTAAACAGAGCTATGGTCATCTTATCTCTGTGACATGACTGGAAAGTTTCACAAGATGTAAATTCAAACAGATTTAAATATGCATCTGTGTGTAACTTAGCTAGTCGGGTCGCATTGATATGACTTAGTCTACAATACCTCAAGAAGGATTCGTTCATTTCTGAAATCTTCCTCTTGTGTGTTCCGTATACTTAGAACTGTAGTTTGATTTAGAACATCAATGATTTTAGATAACGTGCCTGAACCGATCAACTTTTGATATAGGAAATGTTCAAAACATTATCCAACAATACAAAATTTTATCATTTCTTTACTAATAAAGAGACTGATATGATTTTGTATATCAGGTTCGGTATCTAATAACATTCGTTCAGAATCAATGTATTTGTAATACAGGGTGACAGTGACCAACAGACTTGGCTGCAACACTTGCCCCGTTTTCTGTCTCATGAAACTTATCACCCGTTCTTAGTTCTCTACCTTTCTGTAGCCCTATGTAACAGATTACATATCTGGGATCCTGATCTGGTATCAAATACCCAGGACGTAGAGGATATAGAGAAACAGTTCTGTGTAACGAACACACCCGAAGATGATGCATCAACTGCACTTTCTTCGTTTGGGCGGCACGGGAAATCTGGTATTCCCCAATTTCCTGCTCTGTCTTATAACAATTATAAGTTGGAGCGGGACCAACGTTTCCCAGATCAGTATAACAAGCGGGTTCGGTCAATACTTCCGTATTATTATCTTGATTAAGGCGTGATATGGTCGCTACCTGAAGAGAGAGAGAGAAGAAAACACCCAGCGTGCGCTCTTGCAAGATCAGATTGGTTATTATCTTATCTAATCAGGATGGCTCCCACTGGTTTTTATCAAATCTTCCTTCAAACCCTAAAAGGAAAGACTAGCCGGGATTAATTACACACTACAAATTCGCCAATCTTTCAGCCAGGCCAGTGTCGGTACTTTGAGGGAGGTCCCCCGTGCTTTCGCATGAACCTAATTAATGTAAACCTCATTTTCCCAGAGGCGTAATCCCGTTGACACCTTTCTAGACACCTACTTGATCAGCTAATTGCAATGTGTAAAACTCTTCCAGGAGTAACTCTTACTCGCAGTGGGTATCGGGATCCAACTATCTCATAGAAGGTATGCAATCTCATTGCAAATTTCAACACTTGAAATTCCCGATAATATTTTGCCCCTAGCGTGCTATGACCTTGACGCATGCCAAACAACCCATAGTCCGCTAGTCAAGTTCAACCCGTACAATTCGTGATCGAATTAAACCCACCCGTACGACCCTTGACGCATGCCAAACAACGCCGTACGAATACCTTAATCCAATCGCATCTCATGCTACAGATAAGTAATAATCAGCTACCGTACACTACGCCTTGACGCATGCCAAACAACCGTAGCACGAATACTGAATATTACATATCTGAATTGACGGAGGGCTACACAGGTTTTTTCTGAAAACCATGAGCGTAATGAACTTGATATCGTTGTAAAATCAAATGAAGTTTTGAAATGGAGTGATTTTGAGGCTTTTCTAGTTTTGCTAAAGGGGTCACTCCCGGTGAAGGGATCGTCGGTCCTTTCCTCGTCGAATGAGGTGCGGGATATATCATATATATCTCTGTGCAAAGCAAAAACTCTTAAAAGCTATCAAAAGACAAACCGAGTGTGTAGCATCTGCCAGTTATTGCTAAAGGAGTCACTCCCGGTGAAGGGATCTCGGTCCTTTCCTCATCGAATAAGGTGCAGGATATATCATATATACCGCTGTGCAAAGCAAGAACTGTAGCTACCTGTTTTATTTTTGAAATTCGATTCTACAACATCTTTAGGTTTCTTTTATTTCATTAATCACATTAATGAAGTCCCATCATTTAAATACCTAAACATCACAGATAAATACGACGTACACTTATGCCATCCGCATTCGCCTCGATGTCCCCTCGTGCACCGTTAGGTTAGGTAACTAACGGCAGAGCGAGTCAGGGCTAGCGCGAGTGCAAAACATAAGTAATGTCTATATAATATATCATATATACTATATATGGTATCTATCACAGAACATATCACATGATCACATCACAGATATCGCAGCAGAAGAATCATATGAAACATTAGATATACTAGGACGTCCGTGTTTTTGATACGAGCCAGTATAAAACACGGATTCCACGGTCGTGATGAATAGCCAAACCCACACCCCAAGACCCCTACGAGAGCGGCAAGCAACCCTACCAGTTCTAGGGTTAGGAGACCCGGACTCGACTCCTCGAGATGGTCTCCCACTGGACCCTAGAACCCGGTTACTTGTGCTCCCCTCCTTGGGTCTATCCTAGTGCGGAAAAGTAAATAATATACAAAGGGAGACATCTTCCGCAACCTGGAAGTGCCCCAAATAAAAGAATATTACATACAAGTTTTTACATGAATGAAAATGAAAAACACTCATCTCACATAAAAAAACCCGGCTATTCAAACACGACGATCCAATATAACATATCCAGCAACACATAACATCACATGTCATCAACGTAAGTAAATATGCGCATCCCAATTGTCGTTGACATATAGCAACGAAACCGGCGATATCACATATTACACTTACGGTCACAGAAAAGAAAGTGTAAAATTACAATAGTTGGAATCCGCAACCTCCATAGACATCGCATGCCTAATCAAATGAATTCCTTAGACATCGCATGCCTAACAATTATAAACCCCGCATTTTAGTCTCATTATCGAAAACACTTTTCAATATCAAGTCGGGTAATTCAACAAGATTCCCGACATTCTGATCGAATGCTCGTCGCAAACTTCAGCAGACGGCCGCACCCCCGACGCCGTCGACGAAGTGCACTAAGGCGGAACACCGCTGCCGCGAGCACCCGAACGGATGCTTTCGGCGACGTGGTTCTCCTACAGTCACTTGGTCGGGGCTATGGAGCGAGGCTGTCTATTAAGTTTACCCGGCGAGTATCCGCGTACGCTACATGATTGCGACGGACTTTTGATCGCATCAAAATTCCGTGGCAACCGATCAAGAGAAACTAAACTGCTATGTTTATAACATTCATTCAGTTATCTCATAACTACTTGTGAATTCCAATTATTGTATTATTTTCCGAATAAGATAGAAAATGTTAAACTTTCCGATCGAATAATCGAACACCCAAGTTTTCCCGAAACAGCTCAACTCATGAAATAAGTTCAAAGACATTCATTTCGTGCCTCAGTACCAACGGTCCAGCCGTAGAAGGGTCAAGCCAATGCCTCACATGTGGCACGCCGTACTGCCCCAAACCCGAAGGTTCAAAGGGTAGTTCAAGACGGTCACATAATCGAGTTAAGGTTTGTTGTCTTCTAGAGGGACCATCGCGTTACTTGCACTACTTAGAACGTCTTTAAACCTCGGAAAAATCCAACACTTGGAAATTTTCCGGCAGGGGAAAAATTGGGTATTTATATCCGGTCGAACTTTTTAACATATTCAATAATTATCCGGAAAGACACATAGACAAAGCTTGATAATCCGATCGAATCTGCGAACTCCCAAAACACCCCAGAAAACTCAACTCTTGAGTGATATTTAAAAATACCCAGAGAACTCAGCACCGAATAAAGGAAGTTACTGTGCAAAATAGGGAGGGTGACGTCACATTATTGCCGCGGAACCGCCGCAATCTTGAAGTATCTTTTGTCAAATTTTGCACCGTAATTCTTATAATTCCCTGCTGAATTTTTTAAGCATTTTTAATCTGGAAAAAACCCAGTTTTTGAAAAAAGTCCAGAGAGCGTGAAATTTTAGGGTTTCGGGTTCGTTCGGGTTTCAAACTTCATCTACGCATCGCCTAAGGCTCTAGCTAGGCTCTGATACCACTGTAGGTCAGGCAGCCACCCCATCCAATGGGGTCACCGTGGCACCAACGGGTCCCTCAGCAGCTACTTTTTACGCATGCCCCCTCGCGAGGACTACAACCCGCCGGAACACCTTCCGGTCTCGGGACACCCTGGGGGTAAGAGCCTATGCTTCGCCACACTGTCACACAGTGAGAACCCCCCATAGGTCGACATCCAATGTCTAGTAGCTCTGATACCACTGTAGGGTTCCTAGGCACACTAATGAGGTCTCACAAGGCATCAACCATGCCAATTTCAAATTTTACAAGTGCCGAGAAACCCTAATACGGATCGTTAACTAGAATTTTAGGCGAAACAAGAAGCTAGTTAACAATTTAACTAAGTTAACGGAAATACAACCTTTGTAGATCCGGTCCTCCACTTCCATAGCTCCATGATGAATTCTCCTTGCTGTCCAAATCGAATCGCGGGCTCTAGCGTCGGCTTCATCGGAGAAATAGGCGGGCTAGGTCATCGACTACGATGCCGAAGATGATCTACGTCGAGGCATCACAAGATCAAGCTCCCACTTCACCAAGTCATGAAACTTGTGAAGAAAACACCCTATACTACTTGGCAAGAGGTAGAGGATGAAGAAATAGGAGGTGGGTTCACTTTAGAATTGGATTTCTCACTCTTTTCATCAAATCACCATTGATGGTTGCAAGCTTCTTCATCTTGAAGAAGAAGAAGAAGAAGATGATATTATGATAAGAATAATAAAATAGAAAAGAAAATCAATTCTTATCATAATTTTAACCATGGTTTTGTGTAGAGAACTAACTTGAGTTTAGATGAATGGTTAGGGTTAAAAGAAGACGACAAAATGGTCACTTGGTCAAAGCTTCATGAAGCTTCAACAAGCTTCATGAAAGAAAGAAAGAAACCATTTTGTTTTTCTTTTATCTATTTCTCAAAAATGAATAGATAAATAAATAAGTGAATAAATCAAAACCCTAACCATTATCATAACCATGGTATAAGTCTTTACACAAAGCCAATTTTGCATGTATCATCAAACATGATACAAACAAGTGCACAAAAGCATATCACATATACAATGTGCACATCCGAGTGAGAAAATCCATTTAAAGTGAACCAATACTAGTTAATGCAAAGTAATATATCAAATATATAATTATACATTAAATCAACACTTGATTCAATGATCCGGTCATGTCACATATAACCGACTAGTATCTAATGTATCGACTTATCGAATCAATCCTTGATTCGATAACTAGGTTATATCGCATTCAACCATTCGATACATTCATCACGAGAATAGAATACGGTATCACATACACGCATTATTCTCGGTCCCGCACATATCTCATATGCGCTCCTATTTCGTTTCGCTTGAGCCAGGAAACCTCTGTGTAGGACTCTAAAGACTCGTCAATACGCCGGCAGCAGATGATGATCATATCAAACACCTACAAGCCGCAAGCGGTCTGCTAAACGTAACGGCCACCCGGGTATTGAGCAATCAGAAGATCGACGAGCAAGCCCGCTCACACTCCTGTGAATCCAACCAGTAACACTTACCGTATAGTCCGGTCTCGTCGTCTGATATGTCGCATATCTTGCCTAGGGGTGGTAAACGTCAGACCCCAATAGCTCGATAAGTCGTGTCGATATGAGGTCTATAACAGTTCGAGAAACTACTGGTAACACTTACCAGTAAATCTCAGCAACCCTGGCCAGGGATTTCCGGTTATAGCCAATCGAACACAGCGCAACATCAACTCCCTATACCGGGAGAGACGAATCCCCTCCTATCGCTCATTGCCTCCATGTGATTCGGGACTGTACCCAAAAACCACCGTTTTGCACGCCCTCTTGGACGTGGTAAGGTGGAAATCAAAGCACAGTGGGAACCACACAAGACTCTATGACGATCTCGGGTCAACAGACTACTCTGTACCAGTGTCACCAGAGAACTGCCATCTGACGTAAGGTATAATACCATCTGGGAGTTCTCGGCGAGTCCGTCCAGTGTACCCAGTCTCCACTGAGCACCCGTATATCATCTCCGATGTCAAACACCAATGGATATGGGATCATCCATCGCCCATCTGTATGGGTCGAGAAGGTATACGCTAGTCTACTCTGGTATATCGATGCCCCATCTCGATACACCCACGACTAGGGACTCTGAAGGATGTACTTATGGACTACCATGTCCCCACTAGTATGATCCGCATCATAGTCCAGGTAGTCAAGTACACATCCTAAGGGCTTTACCAACATGTAACAGAGAGACAATCAGTATACACGTTAAGGTAAAGAGTAACCACATAGCATACTATCATGTCGAGCAAGAAAGTCCTCCCTATATATGTCCCAGCATCCACTACAATATACATCCTGTGTATAGTAATGGCCTCTAGGGCATACATATAACTAACAGCTATTGCTCGGTGCACGGATGGCCATCACCAGAAATCCTTGGCCAAGGTAGACTGGAATTACTGATTTTAATCAGTAGTTTCTCAGTGGGTGATGAGCTTCATACCAACACGAAAATATCGCGTTATTAAGGGTCTGACTTTATCCACCCCTAGACCCGATATGCGATAATCTTAAAAGAACAGACCGGACTGTATGGAGATTGTCACTGACAGGCTCAGTAGGGGTTCGGATGAGTTTGCTCGTCGGCCTTCCTTTCGCTCAATACCTGGGCAGCCGTTACGTACAGCTAGTGCCGCTGACGTGCTTGTGGTTAAACCCACTGCCAGCGTATTGACGAGTCTTTAGAGTCCCACACAGAGGGTTTTTCTGATTCAGGCGAAATGATATAGTAGCCGTATTGGATATGTGGAGGGTTCTGATCGAATGATCGTACTAGTTACCCGGACTTTCGATCGGACGGTTGATAATACTAGCCGGCTCGGTTTTGAGCCGGATTATTAAATAAGGTATTGATTTAATAATTTACGTATATATATTTCGATATGTATATTCTAGTATTATGTTTTTTGTGTTATTCTATCTCTTTGGGTATTCGTATTTCGGTACGAATACATGTATGTATATACAGTAGAGTGTAATCCGTATTTATACGGAAAATATTTTAGAAGGTGGAAACCTCATTTTAGATTTTATCCATTTATATTAAATGGAAAATGAGGTGTAAAGCTAGAGAGGGGAGTATGGTAAGAACCATATTTCAATAATGTTGCACAAATGAATTAATGCAAACTACGCAAGCATGGTTGGAATTGTTTATTGAAAAAAATGGTTTTACAAAACCTTGCTTCATTTTTCTCTCACTTGATGGATGGTTCATTTTCTTACATGAGTTTCATTCTCACCATTGAGCTTCACCCTCCTCACTTCTTTTCTTGAGCTCCTCCACCTTCATCTTCAACCTTCTATCTACAATCTCATGTGTTGAGAATTAAGAGAGGAGGTGAGATATATATACATATAGAACACATCACTACATTATAGGTACTCTAGATTAGCAACCTAGAGTCCCTAGTTGCTTTACTAGATTATTAGTGTGGAGCTAGAGCCATGAGTTACATCCTTCGGGTGGATCATCTTCGACGGAGTAAGACCGGCGGTCAAGTTCAATCTAGAACGTCTCAAGGAGCTAAGGAAGATGGAAGAAGACCGAAGGACACAGTTCATTCGGTATAACACTTCTAACCTTGTAGCTAGTATATCTTTTATAGCTTGTGTAGGTTTATGATTCGATTCTAGGACGGGTTCGTTAGCGCCATTTTTTTTAAACACAAATTTTTATTCCGCACCGGCCACGGTAAATGGCCAAGATGCTGGAAAACCCCAACATGGTAACAGAGCGACCCTATAAACCTTTACTAGCTAGTTTACACAAGGTTAAAATGTCGATCGACCAAAATTTCCGAATCATTTTTCCATCTCGACATGCCCGCTGCCGTTTTTAAAACTTGTTCAAAAAATTATTCAGATTGTCTTAAAAATATGTGCAGGCATTTATAGAGCACCTCAAGAAATTTGGGCACTTGAGCCAACAAAATGGCCGTGGAACTGCCGCAATACATGTATGTTGGCGGCGGTTCCGCGGTCGTCTTGTGGCCAAAGTGTACCAAATTTCTTCTGGCACTCTATTACATGGAAATATGATTTTTGGGATGTATATTTTTGGCCTAGATTTGTTTGTGTGCTGGTTTGCATTTGGGGTCAATGTGGAAAAGTTTTAGTTGATTGAAATTTTAAGTATGTGTTTATCAGTGCATATGTTAATATCTGCGACCGTGAATATTATTGAGCGGTATAACCCGACTAGTTGCTATATGTTCAACTAGACGGGTTTGCGAACGTGATATTCACGTTGATGTTCTGTGTTGTGCTGATATTGTGGTTGGATTGTCGTGGTGGATAGCCTACGGTGCAATGGTAGTAGTACAGTTCAGATTCATTTGTATATTCGTTACTGCGGGGCGAGCATCCGACGTGTGGACAGCCGTCTCTGCCAGATTGTATATTCTTTTATTGGGGCACGACCGGGTTGAAGTCGATGTCGCTATTGTATATATACTTTTCTTTTCTGTATTAGGATTACCCCGTGGTGGAGTGCTCGAGTAGCCGGGTTTTAGAGAGCAACAGGCCCGCATCTCATGGCGTTGAGACGGAAGGAGCCTTACTCTAGATTTGGTGGGCTATTCGCCGCACTTGTAGGGGGTATAAGATGACCCACGGTGGGATGCTCAAGTTACCGAATTCCGTGAAGTGCTGGGTGGCCCATTCACTTTGTTGATTGGGGTTGCCTTACTTTTAGGATTGGCGGGTAACTTGCCGCACTCGTAGGGGTCTTGGTTATACATTGCACAGGCTATCCACACGACTGGGGAACGTCGGGTTTCATTTGCGGCTCAAAAGAAACCCGGGGCTCCTAGATTATCCGTTTATGTGTTGCTTATCGTTTTTCTGTGATGTTGCTTATATCATGCCTGAGATGAATGTTATATATATATATATTTATATATACTAGTAGATATTGTATATGTTTCGCATCTGTGCTAGTCCAGCCCCCGCTTTGCCGTTAGTTAAGTAACCTAACGGTGTATGATGGGGCTCCGTGGAGAATGAGGATGGCATATACGTACATTGTATTTTCGTTTTTTTCTAGTGTGATAAGGATTAATAGATGGGACTGCGTTAATTTTGATTAATGCAAGGAAAAATAAACCTAAATGATGATGTTGGAACCAAATTTTGAAAACTGACATTACAGACGTTTTCTTTTGCTTTGCACAGCGGTATTCGGTTAAGAATATCCTGCACCTCATTCGACGAGGCAAGAGCCGAGATCCCTTCATGGGGAGTGGCCTCTTGGGAAAAAGTTTGCGTCTTTGTAATAACTTCACTATACTCGAATCTTTTGCTTTGCATGGTGGTATTCGGTTATGAATATCCCGCACCTCACTCGACGAGGAAAGAGCCAATATCTCTTCATAGGGAGTGGTCTCTTTAGCAAAAGTTTACGCCACTATATATTTGTAAAACCATTCGGGTTCCTTCAACGATATCAAGTTCATTACGTTAAAGATTTTTCGCCAAAAACCAGCCATAGCCCTTCGTCATTTCGAATAAGTAGCACATAGTATTCATGCGGTGTTTGTTGGCCAAAGTCAAGGCATCGTGAATTGTAGTTGTGTGTTACTTATCCGTAGCATAGATAAATGCATTAGTTTAGGACAGTTGTACCACTTTGTTGGCCAAAGTCAAGGGTGTATGCGGGTGGGTCTAAATCAATCTGGATAATGACGGGTAGAACTTGACTTGCGTATTATGATTTGTTGGTCAAAGTCAAGGTCATACGCGCTTGGGGCAAAAATCACATCGGGAGTTTCAAATATACAAGAAACTTTCCAGGCATGTGCATACCTTTTGGAGTGTGGTGACTTGAGTGGCTTCCATCAAGTTATCACATGATAATAGTTGGGTCCCGATTCCTACTGATGAGTAGGTGTTACTCCTTGGGTGATTTTTAGATGATCCCGACTAATTCTCCTTTTAGAGTTTGAAAGTGAATTCGAGGAAACAATGGGAGCCATCCTGATTAGATAAAGAGATTAACCAATCTAATTTAGGTTAGAGTGCACGCTGAGTGTTTCTTTTTTCTCTCTCTCTTCGGCAGAGACCATGACCTGACCCTAAACTAAAACTCATGAACCAAGTTAACCGAATCTTCTTAAAACACTTTTGCTTTTGGATTGTCATTAAGTCGCATATATCCCTGCCGCTCCTACTTTCCCTTTGCTTTTTTTCAGAACACTTCGTATCACTACGAAGATCCATATTGCTTAGATATGCCATCATATAGTTACATACGAACTCAATGAAACTTATTTCAATTCGAGGATGGATTCCGGTTTTGGAGAAATTGAATAGGATTATTTGGTTGTTTTTTCTCTTTACCTTCTCTCAGGTTGGAAGAGCTCCTGGTATTAGAGGAGTACACCTATTACGTTTATTAGATAGTCTTTTTCCAAACCATAGACAGGTGCTGAAAGGCAGGGAAGGAAGAAAACCAAAGCGTGGTGTACAGAAGGTAAGAAATAAAGACATATAAAAGGATTAGAGTGAGGGCAAAGAAAATTGCGACCACTATCATTCATGACGAAACCGCGTATACCCCTGCCACTCCTACTTCCCCTTTGCATTTCTCCAGAACACTCCGTATCACTACGAAGATCCATATTGCTTGGATATGCCATTGTATAGTTATATAAGAACTCGAAGAAACATGTTTCTGTTTGAGGATGATTTTCGGTTCTGGGGAAATTGAATAGGATTATTCGGTTGTCTTTTGTCTTTACCTTCTCTCAGGTTGCGAGAGCTCCTAGTATTAGGAGAGTACACCTATTAAGCTTATTGGATAGTCTTCTTCCAAACCTTAGACTGGTACCGTAAGATAGGGAAGGAAGAAAACTAATTAGCGTAACTATGGTATACAGAAGATAAGAAATAAAGACATATGAAGGGATTAGAGTGAGGGCAATGAAATATACGGTTACTGTTATGAATCTGGATAGTGGAAGAGGCATTACTAGGAATACCCGGCTATCCCTTCGAAACAATTTCATGTTTCATTTTTACCGCGCGGTATTGATTGAAAACTGTTTTTCCAACTAGATTCTGACTCCAAGGTATGTATTTACCAAACTTAATTCTCACATCTGTACGGCGTTATAGATATTGAGTGGGAGTAAGATATTGGGAATTGGGTGATTAGATCCTCAATATATATCAGAATTCTTTATAATTGGTGATATTTGAGGAAATCACTTGGGTTTTGCCTAACGGCAAATATTTGGTTTTGAATATCCGTTGTTATGTACCAGTTTCAAACTGATATATCTGTACGTTTATTTTATAAAGTGAGATATAACTTTTTGAAATTATATTTATGATATTTATCTATATCAGTTGATGGTTAGGTAAGGTGCATTCACCAACGGTGTAATTCTTCATAACCATAACACAGTTTTTAACCTACGACGTACAGGGTTTGAGTTATTAAACTCAGTGGACTTATACAGAGTATTGAATGTTGTCCGATGTCCGTGAGGACAAAGGGGTTGGTACTCATACTATATTCTGTTTACTCATAACTTCTCCAATTTTAGACAAGTATTTCGTTGAAATACAAGGTCCAAAATTTGAGAAGTTATGGGTATAAGAATAAGGTAGAGAACCATATGTTGCAAGTATCAGGATTCTTCAAGGTGATCGAAGATATAGATACTTGTGCTAGGTATTCCGTCGTAAGTAATATATTTGAGAACTTGCTTCTTTTTTAGGTTACTCAACCGTGAGTACGCTCCTTGATGAGTAATGCTACTTGGCCTTCTTCCATTTAATCGATATGCACTGGAAACAGTTGCTTGATTTTTTTAATCTGGTTCCAATTAAATTAGTGGCTTTGTTTCTATATTAGATATAGAACGGATTCATATCTTAACGTTGTTAAGGTATATGGAGTTATCCAGCATATGCTTAAAACCAGAATCTGGATAAACTCAAGGTACATTTCAGTAATGACAGTTTGTGGGTTTTCCCGGGCTTTGACGAGGGTTAATATTCTACCATTTGGAAGATCAATAGTTATATTGTTCTTGACTCGCCATCCATTTTAGTAAAATAGATTCTTTTCAGAAAATATTAGTGTGAGTATGGTAGAACTGGAAGTGATTCCAGAATCACAAACGATTATTGAAAATTTAGTAGAACCTAAAAATTCAATTGGATTCGACAATCCATTAGACACTCTGCAGATTTGGTGGATAATCTCAGCCACCCGAAAGGTACTTCGGTTTCCTCAAGGACGGTGACAGGGAGTTTTTGATGACCCAAGCCTGGCACTTCTGCTGTCCTAGACTATTAGATCTGGTAGGTGGATGAATATAACGTCATTCTAAATCAGCTTTAGAAATGCACGCGTATATGACTCTGCCAGAGGGTTGTTATAGTCAGTGGGAGCAGCGGAAGTATGGTGGGCAAGTAGCTTATGTTTATTTATAGACTAAACCAAGCACAACGGAGATAGATCATCTAGTTTTGATGTGACAGCCATATAATTTGATTTCATCAGAACAACAGATGGACCTGGTAAGAAGGTAGTAGGGAGTGATGTCCTAATATTTGGATGACATGCTCTTGATAGAAAGTGATATTCCTATACTACGATCGGTTATACTGTGGTTGTCACAAGTTGTTTCTCCACATAGGATCTGAATAAAATATCAGGGATTCTGGTGACTAGATCTAAGGTTTTAGATCAAGATTTGGGAAGTGTCCCAATTCGGGTACTTGACACTATTCTAAAGTGTTTTAGAATGGACGACTCCTGGCGTGGTGGTGTACCCGCAGGTGATGGAGTCATCCTCTCTAAAGAGATGTCTTTCAGACCGATGAGGAGGGGGATTTGCATGATTAGTATATCACTTGCTTATGCAATTGAGTTAATCATGAAATGTAAAGTACCACACCAGATATTGCTTTTGCATTAGCTGCAATAAGCATATATTAATCCAATCCGAGAGAAATGTTAGGAAGCGGTTATGAACATAAGAGGATGTTCTTGGTATATGGTAACGACAGCCTCCTTCAGGAGGCGGTTATCATTTCAGGATTCCAAGATGACCTGGATGACAAAGTGACTGTCAGAGTTATAGTTTTCTCTCTTTTTGAGGGGTAGTATGTTGGACAGGTGGTCCAAGCGGATACGGAGGAAGGCATGACGCATGATACTGATTAAATTCAGTGGAAGATACGGTCTAAGAAGTTTGTTGGATTTTGAGTTCATTTGTGAACTGGGTCCCATCAGATATCCAGACAAATTCTAAGACAGGTATCGCTCATTTTCAGGAGATAGTTCTTCTCCGCGAAGTTGAGATATAGAGAGATAAAGATAGAAACATTGAAGTAGCTCCACTCATTGAGGTTTTTTCTCGAACGCAATAGTTTCACAAATGGGATTTGCGAGACTGATTAGTAGAGAAGTTAGGTGTTCGGTATCACACGGGCTGTGAGTATGCGACATCGCAATAATTAGCCTTAAGTGCAAGTGGGAGATTGTTGGATATAGTGCCCTCAAGTCAATTATTTTAATTGCAGGCACGCGATTGTGATGATTGAGGGAGGAATTATACGGGTAGAACATTCTTACTCAAAATGATAGTATGCTATCTGGTTTGTCTTTATCATCATGTACATGCATTATGTGGTATTACAGATCACTATTACATGTTGATAGAGTCCATAGGATTCTTTCTTGACTACCAGTATTATGATAACGATCATATACATGGGAGATGGGTGGTCTATAAGCACATCCTTAAATGTCCTTACTCGAGAGAGTATCGAGACTGGGTATCGATACTCCGGAGTAGACTAGTGTATACTTATCGAGACCCCGACGAGGGGCAATGGTCGGTCTTATAAGCCATTGGTGTCAGTTAGTCACCTAAGATAGTATATAGGTGCTCATTGGGTTATGAGTACACTGGACGGACTCGCCGGGAACATGCTAGATGGTATTATACCTATTTTCAGATAGCAGTTCTCAGGTGACATTAGTACAGGTTAGTCTGTCGACATGAGATCATCACTTGTCTCGTGTGAGTTCCCACCGTGCTTTGATTACTATCCTACCACGGCTCAAAGGAGTCGTGCAAACAGGTTTTAGTTGGGTACAGTCCCGAGCCATATGGAGGCAGTGAGCGAATTGTCGATGCTTCGTCTCTTCCGGTATTGGGGGTTGATATCGCATGGTGCACGGGTGGCCATCACCAGAAATTCTTGGCTAAGCTAGACGAGAATTACTGATTTGGATCAGTAGTGGGTGATGGGCTTCATACCGACACGAAAATATCGCGTTATTAGGCGTCTGACTTTATCCACTCCCCTAGATCCGATATACGATACTCTTAGATGAACAGACCGGACTGTATGGAGATTGCCACTGATAGGTTCAGTAGGGGTTCGGATGAGTTTGCTCGTCGACCTTCCTTTCGCTCAATACCTGGGTAGCCGTTATGTATAGCTAGTTCCGCTGGCGTGCTTGTGGTTAAACCCACTGCCAGCGTATTAATGAGTCTTTAAAGTCCCACACAGAGGGTTTCCCTAGTTCAGGAGAAATGATGTAGTAGCTGTAGGGTTCCTAGTCACCATAAGGTAGTCTCACAAGGCATCGAACATGCCATTTTCAAAAATTCTAGGTGCCGAGAGACCCGACTACGGATCGTTTGCTAGAAAACTAGGCGAAAAAGCTAACTAGTTAACACTTAACTACAAGATACGGAAATACAACCTTTGTAGATCCGGTGCTCCACCTCCATAGCTCCGCAACGAGGTCCTCTCCGCTGTCCAAATCAAATCCGGGCTCAAGCGTCGGCTTCGTCGGAGAATGGGCAAGCTAGGTCGTCGATGTCCATGCCGAAGATGATCTACGTCGAGGCATCGAAAGATCAAGCTCCACCTTCACCAAGTCATGAAAACTTGTGAAGGAAACACACTCTACTACTTGGCAAGAAGAGGTAGAGGATGAAGAAATAGGAAGTGGGTAAACTTTAGTTTTGGATTTCTCACTAGATTTCATGACTTGCCATTGGAGTAGCAAGCTTTCTTCATTGAAGAAGAAGATGAAGAAAGAAGAAGATGATATGATAAGTTAAATTAAAATAGAAAAGAAAATACAATACTTATCATATCTTTTACCATGGTTTAGTGTAGAGACTTAACTTAGGTTAGATGAGTGGTTAGGGTTAGGCATGAGACAAGAATGGTGACTAAATCAATGCTTCATGAATCTTCAACTAAAAACAAAAATAGCCACCATTCATTTCTCATTTTCTTTTTCTTTTGAAATAAATAAAATAAAAAGATAAATGAATAAGATGAAACCCTAATCACTAACTAACCATGGTTTAATACTTTACACAAAACCAAACAAGAATGTATCATCAAACATGATACAATCATGTGCACAAAGAAATATATCACATATACAACTTGCACAATTCAAGTGAGAAAATCCTTTTAAAGTGAACCAATACTAGTTAATGCAAAGTAATATATCAAATATATAATTATACATTAAATCATTAAATCAACACTTGATTTAACGATCCGGTCATATCGCATATAACCGACTAGTATCATATGTATCGGCTTATCGAATCAATCCTTGATTCGACAACTAGGTTATATCGCATATAACCAATCGATACATTCATCGCGAGAATAGAATACGGTATCACATACACGTATTATTCTCGGTCCCGCACATATCTCATATGCGCTCCTATTTCGTTTCGCTTGAGCTAGGAAACCTCTGTGTAGGACTCTAAAGACTCGTCAATACGCCGGCAGCAGATGATGATCATATCAAACACCCACAAGCCGCAAGCGGTCTGCTAAACGTAACGGCCACCCGGGTATTGAGCGATCAGAAGATCGACGAGCAAGCCCGCTCACACTCCTGCGAATCCAACCAGTAACACTTACCGTACGGTCCGGTCTGTTCGTCTGATATGTCGCATATCTCGCCTAGGGGTGGTAAACGTCAGACCCCAATAGCTCGATAAGTCATGCCGACGTGAGGTCCATAACATTCGTGAAACTACTGATAACTCTTACCAGTATATCACTGCAACCCTGGCCAGGGATTTCCTGTTATGGCCAGTCGAGCATAGCACAACATCAACCCCCAATACCGGGAGAGACGAATCCCCTCCTATCGCTCATTGCCTCCATGTGAATCGGGACTGTACCTAAAAACCACCTGTTTGCACAACTCAGTAGAGCCGTGGTAGGGTGGAAATCAAATCACAGTGGGAGACACACAAGACTCTATGACGATCTCGGGTCAACAGACTAAGCTGTACCAGTGTCACCAGAGAACTGCCATCTGACGTGAGGTATAATACCATCTGGGAGTTCTCGGCGAGTCCGTTCAGTGTACCCAGTCTCCACTGAGCACCCGCATACCATCTTCGATGTCAAACACCAATGGATATGGGATCATCCATCGCCCATCGCATGGGTTGAGAAGATATACGCTAGTCTACTCTGGAATATCGATGCCCCGTCTCGATATTCCCACGACTAGGAACAATTCAAGGATGTACTCTTGGACTACCCAGGCCCCACTAGTATGATCTACATCATAGTCCTGGAAGTCGAGCACACATCCTATGGGCTTTATCAACATGTAATCAGAGAGACAGAAAGTATACATGTTAAGATAAAGTGCAACCAGATAGCGTACTATCATGTCGAGCAAGAAAGTCCTTCCTATATATGTCCCAGCATCCACTACAATATACATCCAATGTACAGTAATGGCCTCTAGGGCATACATATAACTAACAGTAGCCGTATTGGATACGTGCAGGGTTCCGATCGAATGATTGTACTAGTTACCCGGACTTTCGATCGGACGGTTGATAATACTAGCCGGCTTGAGTTTGGGCCAGATTATTAAATCAGGTATCGATTTAATAATTTACGTATATGTATTTCGATATGTATATTCTAGTATTATATTCTTTGTGTTATTCTATCTCTTTGGGTATTCGTATTTCGGTATGAATACATGTATGTATATACAGTAGAGTGTAATCCGTATTTATACGGAAAACATTCTAGAAGGTGGACACCTCATTTTAGATTTTATCCATTTATATTAAATGGAAAATGAGGTGTAAAGCTAGAGACGGGAGTATGGTGAGAACCATGCTTCAATAGTGTTGCACAAATGAATTAACAATTCATTTGTGCAAACTATTCAAGCATGGTTGGAATTGTTTATTGAAAAAATGGTTTTACAAAACCTTGCTTCATTTTTCTCTCACTTTATGGATGGTTCATTTTCTTATATGAGTTTCATTCTCACCATTGAGCTTCACCCTCCTCACTTCTTTTCTTGAGCTCCTCCACCTTCATCTACAACCTCCTCTCTACAATCTCATATGTTGAGAATCAAGAGTAGAGGTGAGATAGATACACACATAAAACGCATCACTACATCCTAGGCATTCTAGATTAGCAACCTAGAGTCCCTAATTGCTTCACTGGATTCTTAGTGTGGAGCTAGAGCCATAAGCTATATCTCTCGGGTGGATCATCTTCGACAGAGGAAGACCGGCGGCCAAGCTCAATCAAGGACGCCTCAAGGAGCTAAGAAAGATGGTAGAAGACCGAAGGACACGGTTCGTTCGGTATAACACTTCTAACCTTGTTGCCAGTATATCTTTTGTAGCTAGTGTAGGTTTATGGTTCGATTCTAGGACGGGTTCGTTAGCGCCGGTTTTTTTTTAAACTCAAATATTTGTTCCGCACCGGCCACGGTAGATCTCCAAGGTGCTGGTGTTCTCCGCCGAACACAGAGACTCGACCACGTAGGTTCGTCTTGCCTGAATTTGGGGGCAGATGGTAATTGGTGCTATCCATCCACCTCTCCGAAGATGTCAAGTTGATTTATGACACCATGTATCGAAGGTTTAAACGGATGCGGCCGATATAGCAGACTTCGTCAGATTCTCCCTCATTGAGGGGTTTTTGATTGTGGGGACGCTCTTCCCTGCAGACGCAAGCCCCTGCAGTTAATTACGCTACCGCATCACGGTAACCACTTTCTCCTTCTCCAGATGGTCACTTTGTGTCGTATATGTTTGTTTTGTTTTTGGTTGCCCGTGGATTTTATACGGAGACTAATTTATGTTGTCGCCCGTAGGGCGTGGATTAGTCCAAATCCGTATCTTCTAAGATTTGGGTTTTGGGTTGGGTTTAAGGATACGTTAGTCTCATTTGAGACTAAGATCAACTTAAACGTTCATTGAGGATACGTTAATCTAATTTTAGACTAAGATCAACTCAACGAGATCGTTTAGATCTAACAAAAGAGCATTCGAACTCTATTGTTTAGTTTAGGGACATTGCGGTCGATTACCAGTTTAAGAACATGGTGGTCCAATGTTAGTTTAAGGACATCTCGGTCCAAATTTAAGGACATCATAGTCCATGGGCTTAAGGATCCTACAGTCCGAGGTTAAGGACATCATAGTCCATGAGTTTAAGGACCCTACAGTCCAGTTTAAAGACGTCATAGTCTATGGAATGTATGGTTGTCGGGACCCGTCACCTCTCTAAACACGTTGAAGGATTACAACGACAAATATCAGAGGAGTAAAGAGATGTACCCTTGAACCAATTTTGGTTGAAAGATCTGTAGTCCAATTTGGGGCTAAGATCTGTTAAAAGATTTATAAGCATATGGGCTCAATTAATCTGAATGAGGGGTTTATAGCCAATTTGGGCTCGGCCTACTCAGTTAAAATGTTTAAACATTTGACAATGCTGAGCATTGATTTGGATTCTGACAGTATTTCTGTCTTTTATTGAATGCTGAGCATTCATCATAGCTCTGGGGCTTATTAAAGAACAATTTATATTCTATCAGCGCAGCACATGGTGCGCTTAGCGCTTTGCGCCAATCAAAAAGCGTAGAGCGCTAGTTGGGTAGAGCACATGTGAGGAGCACGTAGCGCGCTTGGCGCTGAGCGCCAGATCAAGAGCGCAGAAGCACTAGTTCATGAGCGCATTGCGCTATTCGTTCAATGGTGCACACGTGAGGAGCACGTGGTGCGCTCGGCGCTGAGCGCCAGATCATGAGCGCTGAGATGCTTCTTTTAAGTAGCGCACACGTGAGGAGCACGTGGCGTGCTTGGCGCTAAGCGCCAGATAATGAGCGCAGTGCGCTATGTTTGGAGCGCTAAGGCTCTGCAAAATTAAGAGCGCCAAGGCTCTGCAGCGCTTTGCGCTAGATGTGGAGCGCTGAGGCTCTTCTTTTATGCAACTTAGATCGGTTTGCACCCTGAGAATTAAATTCTCCTTTTATAAGAGACTTTGTCTCAAGGTTTTAAGAACAAAGTTCTTACTTTGTAGGTGATGTTTCAATCTCTTTTGTTGATGAAAGGCTTTGCCTTTATGGATTTATGATCCTAAGAGAATTGAATTATTCTCCCCCCTCTTGTAATGAAATACCATGATCTCCTAGAGAAAGATCTTAGTCTTATAAATTTATGATCCGTGAGAAGAATTATTTTCTTCTTCTTATTTTAGGATGAGGTCTTTTGATCTCTTTTTGAAAGACTTTGGTCTTATAGATCTATGATCTTTAAAGAAGTGAATTCTTCATTTTAATTATGAGATGATTTCATCTCTCTGTTCATCATTTTTTTTATCTTGAAGAAACTCTTCTTTTTCTGAGAGATTGGCTTTTCTTTCTGAGATCTCTCAAAGCTTATGGGAGGGGGGTTTCCTCTATGTTTATGTATATGAGACTTGAAGTCTTGAGGCCTTTATATAAGGTGAGCTAATTTGTTCAATCAGTTAAATAGATCTTCTCTCCAATTGATTTGGAGATTCCCCATGTAGGGTTCCTAGGCACACTTGTGAAGGTTCATAAAGCATCAAACATGCCTGAATAAAATTTTACATGTGCCGAACAACCCAAAGACGAGATCTTTGCTAGATTATTAGGGTTTAGCATGCAAGATGATATCTTTAAAGCTAAGTGTGAGGGATTACAACCTTTGTAGTCCGCTCCTTCGCTTCACAAGCTCCGAGTAGAAGTCCCTTCGCCGCGATCCACGATCTCCCGGACTCAAGAGAGGCTCCACGACTCGAACTATCCATGCTAGTTTGAAGTGTTCCGATTCTCCGATGATCTACGTCGAAATTGCTATAACCCAGGCTTTCTCACTCTAAAGAGATGAACACCCTAATCTAATGGGCTAGATTAGATGAGAATGATGGAGTAGTATTTATGCTTTCTTTTTATTTCACTTTCTCACAATAAATCATCACAAAAAGGATTAACTAGTGAGCTCTCTCTCAAAACTCAAGAGAGAAGAAGATGAAGAATGAAAGAATAATCATTTTGTGATGAATAGAAGTAAAGAATATATGATTGATTATTGAACCATGGTCAAGGATGATAGGATAAAACTTGTAGAGAATAAACTAGAGTTAGGGTTTGGTTAGGTTTAGGATAAGTATCAACCATAATATCTTAACCAAGACAAAAATAGAATCCTTCTAGAATGAACTTAAAAGAGCTAACCCTTATCAAACCCTAATCCCTTTTTATCATCCTTAAACATGTTCTATAATAAATCATATCATGTCACAATAATATATATCACATATATATATTATATATTTGCAACAAAAGAAAATAATACAATTAACATATATCGTATATATATCAATGTATTAATCCGGTGAGAAAATGAAATAATAAAGTGAGCCAATATTAGATAATGTAATACAATATATCATATATATCATTATACATTAAATCATCAAATCAACACTTGATCTAACGATCCGGCTATATCGAATATAACCGACTAATATATCATGTACCGATTCATCGAATCAACACTTGATCCGATGTCCCGATTCATATCAAAATATTGCGAGAATATAATACGGTATCTCATATCGCATTATCCTCGGTCCTGCACATATCACATATGTGCCTCTACTCCGTTTTTCCTGAGCCAAGAAACCTCTGTGTAGGACTCTAAAGAATCGTCAATATGCCGGTAGCAGGTGATGATCATATCAAACACCCACAAGCTGCAAGCGTTCAGCTAAACGTAACAGCCACCCAGGTATCGAGCGATCAGAAGATCAACAAGCTAGCCTATCCGTTCTCCTGTGAATCCAATCAGTAACACTCCCGTACAGTCCGGTCTGTTCGTCTGATATGTCGCATATCAAGTCTAGGGGTGGTATACGTCAGACCCCAGTAACCGATAAGTCGTGTCGATGTGAGGCTCATAACAGGTCGAGAAACTACTGGTAACACTTACCAGTATATCTCTATATCAGCCCTGCCCAGGGACTTCCAGTTATAGCCAATCGAACACAGCACAACATCAACTCCTTATACCGGGAGAGACGAATCCCTTCCTATCGCTCATTGCCTCCATGTGATTCGGGACTGTACCTAAAAGCCACCGTTTTGCACGCCCTCTTGGACGTGGTAAGGTGGAAATCAAAGCACAGTGGGAATCACACAAGACTCTATGACGATCTTGGATCTACAGACTACCCTGTACCAGTGTCACCGGAGAACTGCCATCTGACGTGTGGTATATCACCATCTGGGAGTTCTCGGCGAGTCCGTCCAGTGTACCCAGTCTCCACTGAGCACCCGTACACCATCCTTGATGTCAAACACAGATGGATATGGGATCATCCATCGCCCATCATATGGGTCAAGATGCGTATACGCTAGTCTAATCTGGTGTATCGATGCCCTATCTCGATATACCCTCGACTAGGAACATTTATAGGATGTACTCATCGACTACCGTGGCCCCACTAGTATGATCTCATCATAATCCCAGTAGTCGAGTATAGATCCTAAGGGCTTTATCAACATATGAGAGAAAGACAGTAAACCAATACAAGTCAATATGTTAAGATAAAGTGAAACCAAATAGCATACTATCATGACGAGTAAGAAAGTCCTCTCTGTATATATCCAAGCATCCATCATAATATACATCATATGTACAACAATGGCCTCTAGGGCATATACATAACTAACAATCTCCCACTTGCACTAAGGCCAGCTGCTGTAGTATCTCATACCTAGCATCCCGAATAATCTCTCAAACTGTATCTGGGGAATGGCCTTCGTGAGTGGATCCGCAGTGTTGTCCTTCGTATCTACTCTCCTGACCTCGATCTCCCGGCGATCAACTATCTCCCTGATCAGGTGATACCGCCTCAGAATATGTCTGGATTTCTGATGGGATCTGGGTTCCTTGGCCAAAGCCACAGCTCCATTGTTATCGCAATACAGAGGTATTGGATGTTCAATGGATGGAACCACACCAAGTTCAGTGATGAACTTCTTCATCCAGACAGCCTCTTTGGCAGCATCGTTGGCAGCGATGTATTTAGCCTCCATCGTCGAGTCTACAACGGTATCCTGTTTAGAACTCTTCCAACATACTGCCCCTCCATTTAGGGTAAAGACAAATCCCGAGTGCGACTTTGAGTCGTCCTTATCACTTTGGAAGCTGGAATCGGTAAAGGACTCCACCCGGAGTTCTCCGTTACCATACACCAAGAACATATCTCTAGTCCTTCGTAAGTACTTGAGAATGTTCTTCATAGCCGTCCAGTGACTCTCTCCAGGATCTGCTTGATACCGACTCACTACACTTAGTGAGTATGCTACATCGGGTCTGGTACATAGCATCGCATACATGATAAAGCCTACTGCCGAAGCATAGGGTATCCCTTGCATGCGAGCTCTCTCCAAATCAGTCTTGGGAGACATCTCTTTGGAGAGAGTGAGTCCAGAGATCATGGGTTGGTTCCCACGCTTGGATTCTTCCATACTAAACCTCTTTAGTATGGTGTCAATGTACCTGGATTGGGACAATCCCAGTATCCTTTTGGATCTATCTCTATAGATCCTAATCCCCAATATGCAGGAGGCATCATCTAGATCTTTCATTGAGAATCTATGTGATAAGAAGAGCTTGACTGATTGCAGCATAGGAATATCATTTCCTATCAAGAGTATGTCATCCACGTACAATACGAGGAAGACAACCTTACTCTCTGCTACCTTCTTATAGATACAAGGTTCATCTATATTTTTGATGAAGTCAAACTCTTTGACTACAACATCAAAACAGATGTTCCTACTCCGCGATGCTTGCTTTAACTCATAAATGGATTTAAGCAGTTTGCACACCTTTCCGCTGCTCCCACTATCTACGAAGCCCTCTGGCTGAGTCATGTACACGCACTCTTCTAAATCACCATTTAGAAAGTCGGTCTTAACATCCATTTGCCAGATTTCGTAGTCATGGTATGCAGCAATGGCAAGTAAGATCCGGATGGACTTAAGCATAGCCACTGGAGAAAAGGTTTCTTCATAATCCACACCTGGTCGTTGACGAAATCCCTTTGCTACAAGTCTAGCTTTGAAAGTCTCAACTTTTCCATCTACACCAAATTTCTTTTTAAAAATCCACTTGCTCCCAATGGGTTTTACCCCTTCAGGAGTATTTTCCAAAATCCATACTTTATTGGTGTACATGGATTCCATCTCAGATCGCATTGCATCCAGCCATTTCACAGAGTCACCACTCGTGATGGCCTGCTCGAAACTAGTTGGGTCATCATCTTCCATGATGCAATCCTCGCTTCCACCATCAATGAGAAAACCGTAGTATCTCTCAGGTGGACGAGAAACCCTACTAGATCGGCGGAGAGGCTGGGGTTCGTCGGGTACTACTGAATCCTCTGGTTCTACTAAATCTTCAGTTGCAATTTGTGTTTCTGGAACCTCTTCCAGCTCTACCTCTTTGCCACTAATTTCTTTTGCAAGAAATTCCTTTTCCAAAAAGATGGCATGTTGAGCAACAAACACTTTTTTTTCCTCAGCGTGGTAGAAAAAATATCCTTGAGAATTCTTTGGATATCCCACAAATTTGCAAAGAACTGATCGTGCCTCGAGTTTGTCCGGATTTTGTCTTTTGACATAGGCCGGACAACCCCATATCTTAACTCGTTTAAAATATGGTCTCTTTCCACTCCATATCTCATATGGTTTGGTAGGTACAGATTTAGACGGAACTAGATTCAATATGTATATGGCTGTCTCAAGCGCATACCCCCAGAAGGAAATAGGTAACTCAGCTTCGCTCATCATAGATCGCACCATATCTAATAGGGTCCGATTCCTTCGTTCTGATACACTGTTGTGCTGTGGTGTATAAGGAGGAGTAAGCTGAGAGAGAATCCCATTCTCTTTTAGATAATCTAGGAACTCATTGCTTAAGTATTCTCCTCCTCGATCAGATCGAAGGATCTTAATACTTTTGCCCGTTTTTTTTTTCTACTTCGTGCTTATATTCTCTGAATTTCTCAAAAGCTTCAGACTTGTGTTTCAACAGGAACACATGCCCATATCTAGAGAGATCGTCAGTGAATGTAATGAAGTAGGAAGAACCGTTCCTGGCATGCGTAGACATGGGACCGCATACATCACTATGTACCAGTCCTGAGAGTTCGGTAACTCTTTCTCCGTGTCCACTAAACGGAGCTTTGGTCATTTTTTCTTTGAGACATGAATGGCAAGTATCATAAGATGAAAATTCGAATGAATTCAAATATCCATTTTTATGTAACTTAGCTAGCCGTGTCTCATTGATATGGCCAAGTCTACAATGCCACAAGAAAGATTCGTTCATTTCTGAACTTTTCCTCTTGTGTGTGTTTTGTATATTGAGAACTGTATTCTGATTTAGAATGAATATGCCATTATGTAACGAGCCTGATACAATCAACTTTTGATCTAGGAATATGTTCATAACATTATCCTTTACTACAAAATTATATCCTTCTTTACTTAGTAAAGAAACTGATATAATGTTGCACATCATGTTCGGTATATAATAGCACTCATTTAGAATCAGTGTATTATGACTTGGTAATGCAAGGTGATATTCGCCAACTGCTTTGGCTGCAATACTTGCACCGTTCCCTACTTGAACGGAATGATCACCTTTTCCCAGTTCTCTACCTTTACGTAGCCCATGTAACAATTTACATATGTGGGATCCTGATCCGGTATCCAATACCCAGGACATAGGGTGAACTGAGAAACAGTTCTCAATAACTATCACACCTGAAGAAGATGCATCAACATGCATGTTCTTTTGGGCGGCTTGAGAATCCAGATATTCTTCTATTCTCTGTTCAGTCTTATAACTCTTATAAGAAAGAACGGGTCCAACGTTCCCCTGCTCAGTATAATAAGCGGGTTCAGTCAATACATTCCATATTATTATCTTGATTATGGCCTGACATGGTCGCTACCTGGAGAGAGAGAGAAGAAAACACTTTAGCGTATGCTCTTGCAAGATTAGATTGGTTATTATCTTATCTAATCAGGATGTCTCCCACTGTTTTTATCAAATCTACCTTCAAACCCTAAAAGGTAAGATTAGCCGGGATTAATTACACCCTACTATTTCGTCAATCTTTCAGCCAGATCAGTGTCGGTACTTTGAGGGAGGTTCCCCGTGCTTTCGCACGGATCTAATTAAAGTAAACCTCGTTTTTCTAGAGGCGTAACCCCGTTAACACTTTTCTAGACACCTACTTGATCGACTAATTGTCCTGTGTAAAACTCTCCCAGGAGTAACTCTTACTCGCAGTGGGTATCGGGATCCAACTATCTCATTGAAGGTATGCAATCTCATTGCAAATTTCAACACTTGAAATTCCCGATAATATTTTGCTCCTAGCGATCTATGACCTTGACTAAGTCAACAAACCATAAATCGCAAGTCAAGTTCAACCCGTACATTTCTCGATTGAATTAAACCTACCCGTACGACCCTTGACTGAGTCAACAAGGCCGTGCGAATACCCTAATCCAATCACATCTCATGTTTTGGCAGATAAACACTACTTAGCTACCGTACACTACGCCTTGACTAAGTCAACAAACATAGCACGAATACTAAATAATATCTATCTGAAATGACGGAGGGCTACGCAGGTTTTTTTTCCAGAAAAACCATGAGCGTAACGAACTTGATATCGTCGTAGAATCATGTGAAATTTTGAAATGGAGTGTTTTTTAGGCTTTCATTAGTTTTGCTAAAGAGGTCACTCCCGGTGAAGGGATCTCGGCTCTTTCCTCATCGAATAAGGTGCAGGACATATCATATATATCACTGTGCAAAGCAAAACTCTAAAAGCAATCAAAAGACAAACCGAGTTTTGTAGCATCGGCCAGTTTCGCTAAAGAGGTCACTCCCAGTGAAGAGATCTCGGCTCTTTCCTCATCGAATAAGGTGCAGGGTATATCATATATACCACTATGCAAAGCAAAACTGTAGCTATCTTTTTTATAAAGTTTTGATTCTACAACATCTTTTAGATTTCTTTTTCTTTTTATTAATCTCATTAATAAAAAATCCCATCAGCTTATGCTTCCTAAGCATCACAGATAAATACGACGTACACTTATGCCATCCGCATTCGCCTCGATGTCCCCTCGTGCACCGTTAGATTAGGTAACTAACGACAGAGCAGGGCAGGGCTAGTGCGGGTGTAAAACATAAGTAACGTCTATATAATATATCATATATACTATTTACTGTATCCATCAAAACATATCAAATGATCACATCACAGATATCGCAGCAGAAACATAGATATAATGTGGGATATACTAGGACATCCGTATTTAGTATTTAGCCAACAATAGAAAATACGGATTCCACAGTCACGATGAATAGCCAAGCCCACACCCTGGACCCCTACGAGAGCGGCAAGCGACCCTACCAATTCTGGAGTTTAGGAGACCCGGTCTCGACTCATCGAGATGGCCTCCCACTGAACCCCAGAACCCGGTCACCTGTGCTCCCCTCCTTGGGTCCATCCTAATGCGGAAAAGTAAATAATATACAACACTGGTGGTATCAACCTCAACCTAGAAGTGCCCCAAATAAAAGAATATTACAATACATTTGAATTTACATGAATGAAAATATAAAACTCTCATCTCACATAAAACCCCCGGCTATTCAATCGCGACAATCCTGCACATCATATCTCAGCAACACATAATATCTCATATCATCAACGTAAGTAAGTATGCATACACCGATTGTCGTCGATGTATAGCAACGAAAACCGGCAATACAACTACATACTACACTTACGGTCACAGAAAAGAAATTGTAAAACTACAATATTTGGAATCCACAATCACTTTAGACATCGTAAATCCGAAATATCACATACTTCGCATTTCATGCCTAACACAATGAATTCCACATATTGTATCACATTCCAGATAAATAGACAGTTTTAAACTTTTCAAACAGATAATCAAATACCCAAAATTTCCTAAATTGCTCAACACTTGAGCGGAGTTCAAATAATCCGAAATGTGTCACAGTAGTAGCGGTCCAGCCGTAGAAGGGTCAAGCCAACGCCTCACATGTGGTACGCCGTACTGCCCCAAACCCGAAGGTTCAAAAGGCAGTTCAAGACGGTCACATAATCGAGTTAAGGTTTGTTGTCTTCTAAAGGGTCCACCACAAAACTTGCACGCATTTGTGAAAGATTTAAACTCGAGAAAAGATTCAACACTTGAAAATTTTTTGTGTCGGGAAAAAGTGAGTTAATGATATCCGTTCGAACTTTTTAACAGTTTCTAAATATCCGGAAAAAAAATAACGAATTTGAAATTCCCGATCGAATCGACGATTACAAAATAAACCTCAGAATACTCAACACTTTAGTCAGATTAAAAATACCCATAAAATAGTAAATACAGATACAAGAATTACTGTGCACAAAACCGTACCTAATACTCTTATACTGCCGCGGAACCGCCGTTATGTCGTATTCGGGTTCGATCGGGGTTTTAACTTCGTTAACACATCGCCTAATGCTCTAGCTAGGCTCTGATACCACTGTAGGGTTCCTAGGCACACTTGTGAAGGTTCATAAAGCATCAAACATGCCCGAATAAAATTTTACATGTGCCGAACAACCCAAAGACGGGATCTTTGCTAGATTATTAGGGTTTAGCATGCAAGATGATATCTTTAAAGCTAAGTGTGAGGGATTACAACCTTTGTAATCCGCTCCTTCGCTTCACAAGCTCCGAGTAGAAGTCCTTTCGCCGCGATCCACGATCTCCCGGACTCAAGGGAGGCTCCACGGCTCGAACGATCCATGCTAGCTTGAAGTGTTCTGATTCTCCGATGATCTACGTCGAAGTTGCTATAACCCAGGCTTTCTCACTCTAAAGAGATGAACACCCTAATCTAATGGGCTAGATTAGATGAGGATGATGGAGTAGTATTTATGCTTTCTTTTTATTTCACTTTCTCACAATAAATCATCACAAAAAGGATTAACTAGTGAGCTCTCTCTCAAAACTCAAGAGAGAAGAAGATGAAGAATGAAAGAATAATCCTTTTGTGATGGATAGAAGTAAAGAATATATGATTGATTATTGAACCATGGTCAAGGATGATAGGATAAAACTTGTAGAGAATAAACTAGAGTTAGGGTTTGGTTAGGTTTAGGATAAGTATCAACCATAATATCTTAACCAAGACAAAAATAGAATCCTTCTAGAATGAACTTGAAAGAGCTAACCCTTATCAAACCCTAATCCCTTTTTATCATCCTTAAACATGTTCTATAATAAATCATATCATGTCACAATAATATATATCACATATATATATTATATATTTGCAACAAAAGAAAATAATACAATTAACATATATCGCATATATATCAATGTATTAATCCGGTGAGAAAATGAAATAATAAAGTGAGCCAATATTAGATAATGTAATACAATATATCATATATATCATTATACATTAAATCATCAAATCAACACTTGATCTAACGATCCGGCTATATCGAATATAACCGACTAATATATCATGTATCGATTCATCGAATCAACACTTGATCCGATGTCCCGATTCATATCAAAATATCGCGAGAATATAATACGATATCTCATATCGCATTATCCTCGGTTCTGCACATATCACATATGTGCCTCTACTCCGTTTTGCCTGAGCCAAGAAACCTCTGTTTAGGACTCTAAAGAATCGTCACTACGCCGGTAGCAGGTGATGATCATATCAAACACCCACAAGCTGCAAGCGGTCAGCTAAATGTAACAGCCACCCGGGTATTGAGCGACCGGAAGATCAAGAAGCTAGCCTGTCCGTTCTCCTGTGAATCCAATCAGTAACACTCCCGTACAGTCCAGTCTGTTCGTCTGATATGTCGCATATCAAGTCTAGGGGTGGTATACGTCAGACCACAGTAACCGATAAATCGTGTCGATGTGAGACTCATAACAGGTCAAGAAACTACTGGTAATACTTACCAGTATATCTCTATATCATCCCTGGCCAGGGACTTCCAGTTATAGCCAATCGAACACAACACAACATCAACTCCCTATACCGGGAGAGACGAATCCCTTCCTATCGCTCATTGCCTCCATGTGATTCGGGACTGTACCCAAAAGCCACCGTTTTGCACGCCCTCTTGGACGTGGTAAGGTGGAAATCAAAGCACAGTGGGAATCACACAAGACTTTATGACGATCTTGGGTCTACAGACTACCCTGTACCAGTGTCACCGGAGAACTGCCATCTGACGTGTGGTATATCACCATCTGGGAGTTCTCGGCGAGTCCGTCCAGTATACCCAGTCTCCACTGAGCACCCATACACCATCCTTGATGTCAAACACCGATGGATATGGGATCATCCATCGCCCATCATATGGGTCAAGATGCGTATACGCTAGTCTACTCTGGTGTATTGATGCCCTGTCTCGATATACCCTCGACTAGGAACATTTATAGGATGTACTCATCGACTACCGTGGCCCCACTAGTATGATCTCATCATAATCCTAGTAGTCGAGTACAGATCCTAAGGGCTTTATCAACATGTGAGAGAAAGACAGTAAACCAATACAAGTCAACATGTTAAGATAAAGTGAAACCAAATAGCATACTATCATGACGAGCAAGAAAGTCCCCTCTGTATATATCCAAGCATCCATCATAATATACATCATATGTACAACAATGTCCTCTAGGGCATATACATAACTAACACCCCACCATTGGATCTTTGATCCAAGGGCTTCTGATTTACAGAAGGTAATCTTCTTGTTTTTAACAAGATTGGGAAATCTTTCCATATAGAATATATTCAGTATTTTGGTGATCTTTAATCACTATTAGATCATTGATCCAATGGTACTCTGATTTACAGAGCACAATCTTGTTGTTTGGAAAGATTTTGAGGAATCTTTCCTTAACAGAATTTAATTCTGATTAATTAATGATTTATCATTATTATTGGATCTTTGATCTGACGGTGGGGAGCTTTTAATTCCAGCGCTAGCGCACCCGTGCTTTGCACGTGGTGCGCTGCTTAGAGCGCAGCGCACTTGGCGCTAGCGCACCCGTGCTTTGCACGTGGCGCGCTGCTTAGAGCGCAGCGCACCCGGCGCTAGCGCACACGTGCTTTGCATGTGGCGCGCTGCTTAGAGCGCAGCGCACCCGGCGCTGGCGCACACGTGCTTTGCATGTGGTGCGCTGCTTAGAGCGCAGCGCACCCAGCGCTAGCGCACACGTGCTTTGCACGTAGTGTGCTGCTTAAGGCGTAGCGCACTTGGCGCTGCATCTGAAGCGTTGCTTCATTTCAAAATTTGAATTTTGAACAGAGCCTTGCTCTGATTGGGGGAAACAAATGCCCCCTCCACCGTTGCGCTCACGTGCCCCACACGTGAGTGCAGTGGTGGCAGTATCTGCGTCCTTGGATCAACTCAGAAGTTGAAACGACATCTCAGTGCCTATAAATAGGACCTTTGGCCCTTGAGATGATTTTTGTTCATCTTCTTCCTTCTGAGAAATTTTATTCTCTTGCAGAGCATCACTCTTTGGCTTAAGAATTTTCTTAAGGATAGAACTCTGTTAAAATCTTAGGTAAAGATTAAATCTTTGAGTTGATCATTTAATAATCTAGGGTTTCACCCATTAACTGAGCTTTACTCTTCATAGATCTTAGATCTAAAAAATGTTATTAGGGTTTTACCCATTAACAGAGCTTTGCTCTTCATAGATCTTAGATCTAAAGAAAACCTTTTGAGGGTTTCTTGACCCATTAACAGAGCTTTGCTCTCTTGAATAATGGAGATTTGTTAATCTCTTATGAAGAACTCACAAAGTTTGTTCATAGATCTTGAAGATCTCAGAATTTTAATTCATATAAAAATTGATTTCAATTTTTCTGATAGGATTTTCCATCATTTTTACAGAGCCAGGCTCTTAAGAAATTTTTATTCCTTCATCATTAGAGTTTGACAGATGTCACTCTGTCACAGAACACTGCTCTCAAGGAGAGATTTACTCCTTAGCCCAAGGGGTTCTCATTAAATGAGAATCAATTGAGGATTTCCTTATTTAATTGACAGTCTCATCAAATGTTGAGGCTGTTTTATTAATGATGCAATGTCATTTGGATTATGTGGGTCCCCTTTGGTCCCTCTCTACTGCATTGCAGTGCGGTACGAATTTTAAAGTACCAAGTGTCAGAATTTAAATTATAGCACTGACGGTTGACTTTTGTTCTTTTTCGTGTAGGTGACATGTCTTTCGACACTTCCTTCCCGTTCGGCCGCTCAGAAGGCGGGTTCCCTGAAGCGCCCGTAGACCGAGAGGTTCTTGCGCTGATCAAAGACCATGACCCGGAGCACAAGAATCTTCATCTATGGGGTAGATAGTTGTTCCCTGATTAAAAATCAGGAGAAGATTCAGAAGAGGCATCACGTGCTCACACGTGACCAGTGGTCACGTGTTGGTACGTGATGGTTAAGCAGCGGCACATAGCACATTTGTTCCCTGATTAAAAATCAGAGAAGAAGCTTCAGAAGAGACATCACGTGCTCACACGTGACCAGTGGTCACATGTTGGCATGTGATGGTTAAGCAGCGGCCAGAGGACAGAGCGCAGAAGAAGGGAAGCCCATTCCAGGGGTCACGTGCCTACACGTGACCAGGGGTCACGTGGCCACACGTGACCGGCTTTAAGAGCCTTATTCTTTGACAGAATTAAATTCTGAGGGACGATCTTTCAAATCTTTCCAAAATGAAAAAGGATTATCTGAAACCGTTGGATTAAAAATCTAAAGGTGATTAAATATCACCAATTTATGGAAAAGTCCTGGACTTGGAAAGATTTCCCTCTAAATCTAACCAAAAAAAAAAACAAAGAGATATCTTTGGATTTAAAATCCAATGGTGAATAAAATTTACCTAATAATCTAAACGCCCAGATTAATGATGAAGATAAATCAAATCTCTCAATGAACAAATCAAATCTTTCAATGAGAGATTTATCAAACAGATTGATTCTTTTCCTTCTCCTATAAATAGGAGCCAAGAAAAGAGGAGAAAGGACCTTTGGACCTTTTCTTTTGATACATAGAGAAAGAGATATAGAGCCTTTGATTCTCTGCAAAAGGAAAACCTTAGGTAAGAAGAGAAAAGGGAGGATTAAAAAGAGAATTTAATTCTCAAAAGAGTTCAACTCTTATGTAAAGAAAAGAACTTAGTTCTTTCTGTGGTGGAGGATCTGTAAAGTACACATCTCCCCATGAATTGAGAATTTAATTCTCATTGGGTTGAGATCCTGCCATGCAGATCTAAAACACAGAGGAGGAACTGAGTTTTGAGAATTTAATTCTCACAAAATGATAGGAATTCAATTCCATTGAGATAAAATTAGGGTTTAACCCTATGTTATAGGAATTTAATTCCTTCAAAATGAACAGAACTAGGGTTTAACCCTAATTGAGAGCATAATTCTCTCAAACTCACAGGAATTTAATTCCTTTAAGAAAAGAAATTAGGGTTTAACCCTATTTAAGAATATAATTCTTCAGAACAGGAATTTAATTCCTCTAAAATTTGTTGTTAGGGTTTAATCCTATGAAGGAATTAATTCTTAAAAGATGAACAGATCTTTAAAACATGCAAAGAACCAGAGTCACGTGCTACCACGTTACCCCTGCAAAGATCCACAGAAAAGAACTTTGAAGCAGCACCTCACGTGTTACCACGTGACTCCTGCAAAGATCCATAAAAAAGAACTTTGAGGCAATGCCTCACATGCCCCACGTGATCTCTAAAGCACACAGAGAAAAAGGCAAAAGAAACAGAAAAGAGCTCTGGGGCGCCCCCACGTGTCAACACGTGACCCCTAATGAACATTCTAACAGATCAAAGCGTGAGCCCCCATCACGTGCCCACACGTGATGGCTTTCAGAATTAAAAGTGTTAAACACTTATCTGCAGAACAAAATAAGGGGAATCAGGGCGCTCTCACGTGTCCACACGTGACCCCTCTCTTCTTAGTGTTTAACACTAGTCTGGAGATTTTGTCCCCAATGTTTAACACTGATTTGCTTAGTGTTTAACACTAAGTTGAAAACTCTGTTCCCAGTGTTCAACACTGATTATTTTTTAGTGTTTAACACTAACTTGTTAATCTTATTCCCAGTGTTCAACACTGTTGGTCTCTAGTGTTTAACACTAGCTTTAACCCAATTGGCTAAGTTTCCAGAGGCAAAGCTTCTCCTTCAATGAACCAACAGAGGGCCAATATCCCAAACATGATTGGACTTAGCCCAAGCTGGCCATAAGTCCTCAATTCAAACTTAATTGGGCCAATAGGCTCATAATATAATAACTGATCTTAGTTTCCAAATTGGACTACAGATCGCTTAATCTACCTCGGTTTAAGGGTATATCTCTTCACTCCTTTGATACTTGGCGTTGTAATTCCTCAACGTCTTCAAAGAGGTGGCGGGTCCCGATGACCACACATTGATACGGATTGTGGGGTCCTTAAACTCATGGACTATGAGGTCCTTAACCTTGACCGTAATGTCTTAAAACTAAACGCCGGACTGTGGGTCCTTAAACCTATGGACTATGAGGTCCTTAATCTTGACCGGAATGTCTTAAAACTAACAACGGACTATGACGTCCTTAACCTTGACCGTGATGTCTTAAAACTAACATCGGACTGTGGAGTCCTTAAATCCACGGACTACGACGTCCTTAACCTTGACCGCAACGTCTTAAAACTAACACTGGACCGCAACGTCCTTAAACTACCTATTGACCACAACGTCACTAAACTAAACAACAAGGCTCCCCTTAAATTGCTCTCTTGTTGGATCTAAACGATCCCGTTAAGTAGATCTTAGTCTAAAACTAGACTAACGTATCCTTAACAAACGTTTAAGTCGATCTTAGTCTCAAACGAGGCTAACGTATCCTTAAACACAACCCCCAAACCCAAATCTAAGATACTACGGATTTGGACTAGTCCACGCCCTACGGGCGACGACATAACTCAGTCTCCGTATACAATCCACGGGCAACCAAACACAAATTAAACACACACGACGCGAAGTGACCATCTGGAGAAGGAGAAAGTTGTTACCGCAACGCGGTAGCGTAATTGACTGCAGGGGCTTGCGTCTGCAGGGAAGAGCGTCCCCACAATCAAAAACCCCTCAAGCAATGGGGAATCTGACGAAGTCTGCTACATCGGACGCATCCGTTTAAACCTTCGATACACGGTGCCATAAATCAACTTGGCATCTTCGGAGAGGTAGACGGATAACACCAATTAGCATCTGCCCCGAATCTCAGGCAAGACAGCCCACGTCTTGGCCGCCATTCGGAGGGGAACAGATTCTGGCACGCCCGGTGGGTCCTTTTCCTCTTTCCACTCCACACTTCGTGTGTCATGATTCGCGAACCAATCGCGGTTTGCTAATGGTTGCTCTTGGGTTTCAAAGTACTAAGACTTGGTGTTTCGTTTGCTGCAGAAAGCAAAAGGATCAATGGCTGGCAGCTGCTCGAACTGCTCCAACTGCAAATGCAACCGACGCTCCGCCTCATCTGGAGGTGTAGCATATGGACCGCAGGCTGCTTCCCTATTCACCATGCCTATGGAGCAAGCGACTCAAGCTACCACCGGTCTATTCTTTGGGACCATGCTCCCACCAGTGAACATTAACATCCCAATGCTCGTACCGGAAGCGTCAAAGAAGTCGGTCTTTGATCGACTTGCTACTCCCACGGCCCCTCTCAGCAGGTCGTCCAACTCCTCGGTCTTCACCAGACTGAGCCTGAACTCCAAAGGGCCCGCCAAAAAGCCCATGATACCTGAGAAGGCCATCCCAAAGAAGACAGCTGCTCCCGAAGTCGTCAAGGCGGCTTCTACTGCCAAAGAGTCGGTCTTTACAAGACTGGCTGTCCCAGCTCCCGCTCCAGTTTGAAGGTCTGTCTTTGACAGATTGGATACCGCCACTCAAAAGACGTCAGTCTTCAAGAGGCTGACACCGGCAGCAGCCTCTCCCCAGGATAGGGGGCAAGATGAAGCCATCGCTGAATCAATCCCAACAACCCGTCATGCCCGACGTCGCCACTGGCGCCGGATAAGGAAGACTGGGGGCAACTTCCCCTCCGGACTAACTCCACCAGCTCCAACGGTGGAAATTGAGGCTGCTGTTCCAACCGGGAACAACTTCGAGCTATTAAACAGGGTACGCAAAAATTCGCCAACTGCGGTTCTCAAAAGATCCTCTCCGCCTGCGGAGAATATTATAGAGACAAAGCCGGAGCAGCCTCCTCAACGGCTGTCCTCCAAAATTTATAAAGTCTGGCGGAAGGTTCAAGACTCGGTAATTGACCAAGATCACTCTCGTCAACAGAAAAGGGCGAAGGTGCAGGAAGAAAAGAACCGTCACGTCAAACAACAAAGGACGACAACCGCTTGGGTGCCCGCTGCAACGGCTCCCTCCACGTCGACTACTCAAAAGAGAAGAAGGCCGGATAGAGTCCCCACTCCTGCAGCAAATGTCAAGGGAAATAAGCCTAAACGCCCTAAGTCTGGGGGTATGATGGTGCATACGGTATACATGGCTTTGGGAAAGGAGGACGGCCGTACATCCATGGGTCATAGACCGCTTACACGGTCAGTGACCAAAGCTCAGGAGCAACAGCAGAAGCTTCAGGAAATGATGAACGCGATGGCCGCACTCACTGGGCCAAAAGAATGCCCCGAAGCGTCATCTGATCAATGTCAGGAGCAAGAAACTGATGCTGAATTGCTTCGTAGGATATTGGAGAAGAAGGATAAAGCGGCTGCCGAACAAGCAGCCAATATACAACGAATGGTCCTCCTGTTCCAGGATAAGGTGGGAATGATGATCCAACAAGATTCTCCTGCTGAAGATCCTCCAATCGTTCTTGAAGACGACAGGGGAGAAACGTCAAATCCTCCACCCGTTCTGTCAATAGCCAAGGAGGAGACAATCTCCAAAGCTGACCTAGATGAGTATATAGCTCAGCAGATACGGGTTCACCAGGCGACCGAGGCAGCCGGTCAAGTTGTCAGGACGGGGCGACCATATCTGAGCTGGTATGACCAGATCAAGTACCCGCCCGGCTATACAGTACCGAAATTTCATGTTTATAAGGGGACGGGCAATCCCCACCAGCATGTTGCTTAGTTCAGGGCGCTTTGCGGCAACACCGGCGGCGACGATAAGCTCTTGCTTCGCCAGTTCGTCGGTAGCTTGTCAGAAACGGCGTTCGAGTGGTACTCTGAGCTCCCAAACGACTCTATTAAAACATTCGCGGAGATGGAGCCGCTGTTTACCCAACGTTTCGCAAGTGCCAGCGAACGCACTCCGATAACGGCATTAATCAATGCCAGGGTGAAACCAGGTGAGACGTGGGTCCAGTACGCTATACGCTGGCGAAACTTGTGGTCGAAATGCGAACAACGCATTGAGGAAGCGCCCGCGGTGGGCATGTTCGTGGGTACCCTAGATCCTCATGCAACTATCTCACAGTACATGATGTTTTTTGAGCCAACCATGTTCCAGGCTTTGATCGACAAGTTGGCCCAGATGGACCAGATGGGTCACAGACCGTCTCCCCCGAAGCCAGAACCTCGGAATGACAAGGGTAAAGAGAAGGCAACCTTCGTTGCGAACGCTCAGCAGCAACCCAGTGCCCCAAAGCTGGCGGATCAGCTGGAAGAAAGACGGCGGTATTACAATGAGAAAATGAAGCGCCCCTACTCATTCCCGTGGGATAAGACGAAGAGGCTATTCGAGCTGGCAATACGCAACAGGCTTATCAACTTGCCAAACTCAAGGTGACCGCCGCAACCCAGTGAGGTGAATAACCCCAACTACTGTCCTTACCATCAAACGGTAAGCCATCCGATTGAGGATTGCTTCATCTTCAAAGGATGGATTGAAGATCAATACCTACAGGGCAAGTTTGCGCTGTCCGAGAAGTGGAAGGTGAACCCGCCACAACCTCAGACTGCTAAGAAGACGGACACACCGGGGGCAACTTGTTCTTTCATTGAAGAAGCTCCATGGGAAATCGTGCTTTCAGAAAAAACCAGGAGGATGCTGAACGATCTTAAAACATGCGCGGCGATCAGGTGGAACAACCCGCTGGAACCCCAAATCATTGAAGGGATGCTGAAGCCGCGCCCAACTCCGAAGATCAGTGGTGATGGCCCGAGCACTCACAACCAACCGTCGAAATCTTCAAAGAAAAAGAAGAAGAAAGCTAAGAAGCCCGTGAAGCCTGGCAACAAGCGCACAGACTTACAGAAACAGATTGATGCGCTGGAGGAGTACAATCAAAAGGCGCGGACTCCCATCACACTCCAAGAGTTCCTCAACCACGTCTTTCAGGAGGAAGATAACGGAGAAAGCTCTTCAGATAAATCCGAGGGATATGTGGCGAGTTGTCATGTGATCTCCCACTCGTTTACGGACGATGAAAAAACTCCTGACACTGAGAAACTGGGGGCACAGCCTGAACCAGAACTGGTGTGGCCGACAGATGAAATGATCGACGCCTTTCTAGACGAGATTCGTTTGAAAAGTAAGGCCGACCAGGAGCGTGAGATGGCCGCATCAAAAAGAGCCAAACGCAGGCGATTAAACGAAAGAGTCGAGGTACTCCCGCTAGATCAAAAGGCACCCGACACGGATAAAAACATATCCAAGACGAGGAAAATATTTGCCAAAGCCATGTCAATGGGAATGAAACTACCACCCTCGGAAGAAAACACGCTCGATGGGGCGGAGAGGCACCCTAATTACTGTTCATATCATCGGAATATTTCACACCCCACTGAGGAGTGCGATGCTTTTAAGACATGGTGGCAGGGATATGTTGCTCATCGGCAACATTTTAAGTGAATGAAACGCAGAACTCGTCGGGAGCAGAGAAGTACGACCGAAGGACACAAAAGAACTACTGGTAACTGTTACACGGTCAACGCCGGGGGATCGCAAGTGCTCACATTCGGGAGCGATTCTGACGAGGAAATGGATCTTAGCCCCCTCTTTAAAGAGTCCACCTCAGGAAAAGAGGAAGAACCAGAAGCCTGCGAAAACATTCAGCTGCGCAATCGCATGCTGCCGGAAAAGAATCTCGGACCCGCAACTAGAAAAGATAAGGGAAAGGAAAAGGCTGCTGAGGATATCGCCTTAGATGACCAAGTCACGAAAGAGCTGACTTTCAAGGACCCGCCTAAGAAGAGTAGGGTGGACTACAACATCCTAGCGCACCTGAGGAAGCTACCTTCGCAGCTCAGCATTCTAGACGCCCTCCTGTTATCAAAGGAAGTGAGAGATTCATTAATCAAGGCGCTACAAGAGCCCGAACAATTCCAAGCCTTCCTCGCCGAAGAAAGGATGAACTAGAAGAAGTGCACACGGCCGATATCACGTTCGGTGATGAAGACCTTCTCCTTGGGACGTGCGACCATAACCGCACCCTATATGTCTCTGGATATTGCCACGATATAAAGATAGGCAAAATCTTGGTTGACAATGGGTCTTCCGTTAATCTCCTCAACGTGCGGGTGTTGAAGGAAATCTGCATGAGCGTTCAGCACCTCGCTCGTAACAAAATTACTATCTCCGGTTTCAACTCCCAGTCATCACGAACTCTTGGGTCTGTGATATTGACGCTATGCTTTGGGCTACTCGTCACGGACATTAAGTTTCACGTCATAGATGCGAAGACATGTTACAATGCTCTGCTCGGCCGACCTTGGTTACACGAGTACAACATCATCCCTTCTACGTAACATCAGTTTATGAAGTATTTCAAGGATGGTCTCGAGTATACCGTAACAGGTGAGCTAAACCCGTTCTCCGTGAACGAAGTCCGCAAATACGAAGATGCAAAATACTTTTTGCTAGATTTCGAGGATATAGAGAGATGTCGCAAATCGGAGAACAAAGCCGCCGCCACCATTCCTGTTTTCGGGAGTGATACTGAAGAAGACGAAGAGATAGTCTACTCTGGGCTGTCTCGACGCAACGACCCAGGACTGTCCGCTCCCATATTGATCTTCGGAAGCGATTCGGAGGATGAGGTTAATGCTGTGTTCTCCAGTCGGCCGCCAATACAAGAATTCCCTGGTGGTGATCAGAGTTTGCAAATCACCATGATTCCGCGGGAGCACTACAAAGATCTTGACCCGCTTGAAGCTCACAACGTGCAAGACCTGCAGACGTTTTACGTCCCTCCGAAGCGAAAAGGCGAAAGGGCGATCCTATTCTATAAATCCTCGGAAACAAGAGTGGAGAAAGAGATCTGGCATGGCGCGGATTCTACACTTGACAAGCTTCAACCCATCCGTTTGCCCAGATATTACACAAATGGATTGAAAAGGCTATTGCAGCGCCAAGGGGTACCCTTAAAACAGACTACTCGATAAGCTCGATTCTATAACAGGATTTGGGATGTCCCTGGGACTCAGCGCAAATTGCCCAATGGGAGAATGGAAACACTTGGGCTTGGATACGTGAGAGCCGGGAAACGGGAACGGGACCACGGCAGCTACGCCATATATAACTTCGATGAAGAAGAGGACGCCCTGTCAGGAAATGCCAACCCCTCACCAAAACTAGATCCCGCAATCAAAGTGCCGAGTCCGTCATTTGAAGAACGAATGGACAAGGTTATCAGGAAAGCGGGTCAAAACACTCGGGACGACCATAACCGCGAAATGACCATCTACGAGAAATCCAGGATGCAACGTCTTTTTCAACAGGCTGCCAAAGATGAAAATACTCCTCCCTGTCAACCTCTTGTGCAAAAGGCCCGGCGCAGAGGTAGAAACAAGTTAAAGAGCAGAAAAGGCGGTTGACAACGACAACGCAAGATTAAAGAGTCATGTGATCGGAAATCGAACGGTCCAGATTTGTCCCTTATGAAAAAGATGAGTCAGGCATACTCTTTTCCTCAGAATAAAACACGGAAGATACTTGACCTCGCTTTAAAACATCGAATGATTACACTTCCGGAGTCTAAACACCCTGGGCAAGCTAACGAGGTCTCTCATCCGGGCTATTGCTCTTATCATCGAACCATAGGACACCCTATCGAAGACTTCTTCACCTTCAAGAGCTGGGTCGAAGACCAATACCAGCAAGGCAGATTTGCTCTATCCAACAGCTTGAGGGTAACGCCGCCGCAAAAGCACGAACCCAAAGCCACAAGAGCAGAACCAGATCCACATCGGTCTTGGAAGCGAGCTCGTACTTGTCATATGATAGCAATATCAAAAGGGGAGCCCGAGAATATGGATGACCTCCCCCGGTGCTTCGAAAACAGCGATGACGAGGTAATCTCAGAATTTCCACCAGCGCCGAAAGAGCTGGAAGATGGCATACATATTACTGCAGATAATCTCAAGAAGATTGAGTTGGGGACGGCGAACGACCCACGACCGACATTCGTCAGCGAGCTGCTATCTGAAGAAAGGGTGGCTGCGTTAAAAGACGTGCTTATGCAGCATAGTGATTGCTTCGCATGGAACTATTCTGAAATGCCAGGACTAGATCCAGAAATTGCTGTGCATAAATTGGTGATATCCCCGGACGTTAAGCCAGTCAAATAGGCGCCGAGAAGAATGAGGCTCGAGCTCGAGATGAGCATCAATGCCGAAGTCAAGAAGCTAATCGACTCTGGGTTTATCCAGGAAGTTCAGTATCCCGATTGGATCGCCAACATCGTCCCGGTAATGAAAAAAAATGGGACAGTACGCATATGCGTGGACTTCCGGGATCTCAATAAGGCTTGCCCGAAGGACGATTTCCCAGTACCGATAACCGAGCTGATGATAGATAATACGTCTACTCATGAGGTTTTCTCTTTCATGGACGGCTCATCAGGGTATAATCAGATAAAGATGCATCCCGAAGACCAGAAGCATACTGCTTTTCGGACCCCTCTGGGAATATTCTGCTACAAGGTGATGCCCTTCGGTTTAAAGAACGCTGGTGCCACCTATCAAAGGGCCATGACGAAGATCTTCGATGACCTCATACATGAAATCGTCGAATGCTATATAGACGACCTCGTCGTGAAAAGCAAATCATAAGAGGAACATCTCGAGCATCTGAAGACTGTATTTCAACGCCTTCGGCAATACAACTTGAAGATGAACCCTCTCAAATGCGTGTTCGGGGTGTCCTCAGGCAAATTCCTAGGATTCATTGTCCGGCACCGAGGCATTGAGATAGATCCGTCGAAGATCAAGGTGATCATGGAAATGCCACCGCCAAGGACTCCCAAACAATTGCGGTCTCTCCAGGGGAAGTTTGCGTACATCCGGCGATTTATAGCCAACCATTCAGGCAAATGCTGCCCCTACAATCACCTGATGAAGAAGGGAACCCCGTTCGTCTGGGACCAAAAATGCCAAAGCGCACTAGACGAGATCAAGCAATACCTGCAGAACCCGCCAGTGTTGGCTGCTCCGGTCAAGGGAAAGCCCCTCATTCTTTATACAACCGTCCTTGAAGGTTCCTTAGGCGCATTATGGGCGTAAGAGAACGATCAAGGGAAAGAAAGAGCACTCTACTATTTAAGTCGAGTTCTACTGGGGGCAGAAGGAAACTACTCCCCCATTGAAAAACACTGCCTGGCGTTGATCTTTGCGATAACCAAGCCCAGGCACTATACGTTGGCGCATGAAGTCCGTCTCATATCGAAGGTGGACCCCCTTAAGTATTTAATTTCGAAGGCCATACTGACTGGCCGACTCGCTAAATGGACCCTGCTCTTGATGGAGTTCTCAATAACATATCAGCCTCTCAAGGCAGTGAAAGGCCAGGCCATCACCGACTTTCTCGCTGAGCATCCGATATCGGCCGATTCCCCTCTGAATTGCGAACTACCAGACGAACACGCGTTTGATGCGATCGACAGTGGTAATATCCGATGGGAGCTTTATTTCGATGGTGCATCTTCCGTGAAGAAGTGCAAACAAAGCACCTCTATAATCAAATCAGGGGTGGGCCTCATCTTCGTAACTCCACAGGGAGGGATAATGCGCTTTGCTTTCTCCTTAACAGAGCCGAGGACGAACAACGAGGCTGAATACGAACCTTTGATAGCAGGCCTAGAGATCGCTATCGACATGGGAATTGAAAATCTCCTCATATACGGAGATTCCCAACTGGTCGTTAGTCAAGTAAACGGCGACTACCAGACATGCAAGCCAGAGCTGGTGAAGTATGGAGAGAGAGTACAGCAACTGCTGACTCAAATCCCTTCCTACACTTTGGAAAATATACCGCTCGCGGAAAATAGCAAAGCGGATGCATTAGCCAAGCTCGCTAAAGAACTGGATGATGAGAACCTCGATGACGTTAGGATCGTGGTACAAAGCCATCGAGTACTTGCCTCTGCAGAAATATCTCCGGAATCACCCGAAGAAAGGGGAGCAACTGAGCAGACGGCCCTGCAAATGAATGACCAAGAGAAGGTTGGAGATTGGAGAGAAGTCTTCATAGACTACTTCAAATCCCATCGAACGCCTGAAGATGCGTCCTCAAGACATCAGCTCATGAAACGAGCTCTGTCTTTCGCCTTCGTCAACGATACTTTGTACAAGAGGTCATTCGATTCTCTGTGGTTGAGATGCCTGGGACCTGACGAAGCGAAAAGAGTCGTTCAGGAAGTTCACGACGGACTCTGCGGTTCTCATCAAGCGGGCCCAAAGATGAAGCTAAAAATCAAACGAATGGGTTATTACTGGCCCACAATGATCCAGGACTGCCTCGAGTATGCGAAGCAATGCCACTCGTGCCAAATCCATGGGGACTTTATCCATCAGCACCCAAATCCTCTACATCCAACAGTGGCTAGCTGGCCATTCGAAATGTGGGGAACTGGCATAGTCGGCCCCATCGAACCAGCATCGTCTAGAGGACATCGTTTCATCTTGGCGACGACTGACTACTTCTCCAAATAGGCAGAAGCAATACCGCTGAGGGAAGTGAAGACGGAGAATATTCTCCATTTCTTCAAGACGCGCGTCATTTATCGGTTTGGAACTCCGCGACGAATCATCTCCGATAACGGTCCAGCCTACAGAAGCCACAAGATTAGTCGCTTCGCGTAGCAACACAAAATAGACTGGAGATATTTCTCAGTTTATAATCCGCGAGCTAACGGTCTAGCTGAGGCTTTCAACAAAACCTTGATAATGATCGTGAAGAAGACGGTGTCCCGAAACAAAAAGGACTGGCATGAGAGACTGCAAGAAGCTCTCTGGGCGTATCGGACTACGTTCAAGACGGCCACGAACACAACGCCATACGCGTTGGTATTCGGTACGGAAGCGGTACTCTCCCTCGAGATAGAGCTACCCTCTCTACGAGTGGCAGTCCGCTACGAGCTGACGGACGAAGAAAATGCTCACCTTCGGCTTGAGGAGCTTGACGCCCTTTATGAAACCCGGCTCATAGCGCAACAAAATTTGGAGGCTTATAAAGCAAAGATGACGCACTCCTGCGAAAGATTGACCAGGCCAAGGACATTCCGCCAGGGCGAACTCGTACTAGTGGTCAAAAGACCTATGATCCCCAATCGCGCCAAGCGGGGAAAATTCGAGCCGAACTATGAAGGCCCGTACATCATAGACAAGGTCTACCAGGGTGGAGCGTATCTACTCATGGATATGCACGATGAAAGACCTTTCAGGCCAGTAAACGGTCGCTTCCTGAAGAAATACTACGCTTAACAGGTCAAGGCCTAGGTCAATGATAGATGACGACGACTATGTCCTGTTGCTATCTTCCTAAGCCCGAACTCTAAGTAGTAACCGACATTCTTCAACGACGGACCGAAATGTCCTTAAACTAACAACGGACCGAAACGTCCTTAAACTAACAACGGACCGAAACGTCATTAAAATAACAATGGACCACTATGCCCTAAAACTGGCTGTTGACCGAGATGTCGATAAACTACGGTGGATTGCAGTATCTCAAAGCCGATATATAATAAAAAAAAAATAAAAAATAAAAAATAAAAACGGTATGTCCATAAGCAAAATGGGCACGGATGAAAACCCGGAAGGGCTCCGTGAGTAAAAACAGCAGGGCTACCGGCGAGTGTTTGTGAAAACCCGAAAGGGCGCAACCTCGTTAAAGGACACTTGCAGGGTCCTCACGACCTTGTAAGGAGAAACCACCCGCGTGAGATCCTTACGACTCATAAAGGAGCAACATACTTAGGAGTCCTCACGATTCCTAAGGAGAAATTACACTTGCGAGATTCTCACGACTCGTAAGGAGAACTCTCTTATGGGACCCTTACGGCTCATAAGATTTGAAAATCTTAAGTCACAGAGACCCAAACCTGTGCTTAAGCGACCCCCACAACCTTCAATTAATGCCCTACAAGTGGCTCATACTGACCCTTGTATACAATCCACGGGTGCGAATAAACATTTCCCTAACCAAGTCCCATCCGTGACCAGAGATACGTTTATATGGTGAACAACCCTTGTAAGTCCTCTCGACTTATAAGGAGAAAGCCCTTTTGTAAAATCCTTACGACTTGCAAGAGAACATGCACTTAGGAATCCTCATGATTCCCAAGGAGAAGACACACCTACAAGATCCTCACGACTTGTAGGGAGAAATACCTTTGTGAGAGCATTACGGCTCACGAAGTCAAAAGCCTTAGTCGACAGGACCCTTAACCTTGTTTACTAAGCCACCTTTGTTCAACATCGACAGAGGCAAATGATGATTCGCTCCTGGTAACATCCTAGTTGTAGCGGTGCTGATGCCAAAATCGGTGTCTAAAATCCAAGCTTGCAGCGAAAAGGCTAGCGAGCCACACATGCATACGAAATAGCCGAAATGATGGGGCAACTTGCAATAAAAAGCAGCAAGTAAAAATGTATGCATGAAAAATAGCCGAAATGATGGGGCAACTCACAATAAAAAGCAGCGAGTAAAAATAAAATAAATAGCCGAAATGATTGGGCACCGCGAAAAATAGCCGTAATGATGGGGCAATCGCGACCTTCGCGATATAGAAGCTGAAATGATATAGCATCGCGGAAAAAGAAATAAAATAAAAATGAAATTTATTCCCTACAGGTGATGTTACATCTATCCTTATATACAATCCAGGGGCGCAAACAAAGAAGGGATCATACTCCTCCCCCAGGTTTCATCATAGGAAGAAGCCAAATCTCGACGGGCCGCAAGTGATCTAGAGATCGTCTCAACACTCGTCTTGTGATAACGGACACAACTTCAAGCGAAGCGGAACAGCGGCAACTCCCAGTTGCAGAGCTCGGCGATATACAGATCACAAAGAGTCAAACCCTCATTCCATGAAATGTGGATACAATCAGCAAAATTCCTGGTCACGTGGAACGCGGATAACGTCACTCTTTGACCCCGTGGAAAACGTCCAGAGCGGAGCCTGGTCCTCGCAAGAACACGGCAGTGAACCCGTGGAAAGCATCCAGAGCAAAATTCCTGGTCACGTGGAACGCGGATAACGTCACTCTTTGACCCCGTGGAAAATGTCCAGAGCGGAGCCTGGTCCTCGCAAGAACATGGCAGTGAACCCGTAGGAAGCATCTAGAGCAAAATTCCTGGTTACGTGGAACGCGGATAACGTCACTCTTTGACCCCATAGGAAACGTCCAGAGTGGATCCTGGTCCTCGCAGAGTACGGCAGTGAACCCGTGTGAAGCATCCAGAGCAGAACATAGTCCTCGCCGAGCACGGCAATGAACCCGTGTGAAGCATCTAGTGCAAAATTCCTGGTCACGTGGAACGCGGATAACGTCACTCTTTGACCCTGTGGAAAACGTCCAGAGCGGATCCTGGTCCTTGCAGAGCACGGCAGTGAACTCGTGTGAAGCATCCAGAGCGGAGCCTAGTCCTCGCCGAACACGGCAGTGAACCCGTGTGAAGCATCTAGTGCAAAATTCCTGGTCACGTGGAACGCGGATAACGTCACTCTTTGACCCCGTGGAAAACGTCCAAAGCGGAGCCTGGTCCTCGCAAGAACACGGCAGTGAACCCGTGGGAAGTATCCAGAGCAAAATTCCTGGTTACGTAGAACACGGATAACGTCACTCTTTGACCCCGTGGGAAACGTCCAGAGCGGATCCTGGTCCTCGCAGAGCACGGCAGTGAACCCGTGTGAAGCATCCAGAGCGGAGCCTAGTCCTCGCCGAGCACGGCAGTGAACCCGTGTGAAGCATCTAGTGCAAAATTCCTGGTCACGTGGAACGCGGATAACGTCACTCTTTGACCCCGTAGAAAACGTCCAGAGCGGAGCCTAGTCCTCGCCGAGCACGGCAGTGAACCCGTGTGAAGCATCTAGAGCAAAATTCCTGGTCACGTGGAACGCGGATAACGTCACTCTTTGACCCCGTGGAAAACGTCCAGAGCAGATCCTGGTCCTCGCAGAGCACGGCAGTGAACCCGTGTGAAGCATCCAGAGCGGAGCCTAGTCCTCGCCGAACACGGCAGTGAACCCGTGTGAAGCATCTAGTGCAAAATTCCTGGTCACGTGGAACGCGGATAACGTCACTCTTTGACCCCGCGGAAAATGCCCAGAGCGGAGCCTGGTCCTCGCCATGCACGGTAATGAACCCGTGTGAAGCATCCAAAGCAAACACCGGACTGTGGAGTCTTTAAAATCCATGGACTATGATGTCCTTAACCTCGACCGTAATGTCTTAAAACTAACGATCAACCATGATGATTCTAGACTGATTTTACCTTGGTTAAAGGGTACATCTCTTCACTCCTTTGATATTTGGCGTTGTAATTCCTCAACGTCTTCAAAGAGGTGATGGGTCCCAGTAACCACACATTTCGTGGACTGTGGAGTCCTCAAATCCACGGACTATGAGGTCCTTAACCTTGACCGTGATGTCTTAAAACTAACATCGGACTGTGGAGTCCTTAAATCCACGGACTATGAGGTCATTAACCTTGACCGTGATGTCTTAAAACTAATATCGGACTGTGGAGTCCTTAAATCCATGGACTATGAGGTCCTTAACCTTGACCGTGATGTCTTAAAACTAACATCGGACTGTGGAGTACTTAAATCCACGGACTATGAGGTCCTTAACCTTGACTGGGATGTCTTAAAACTAACGTCGGACTGTGGAGTCCTTAAATCCTCGGACTATGAGGTCCTTAACCTTAACCGTGACGTCTTAAAACTAACATTGGACTGTGGAGTCCTTAAACCCACGGACTATGAGGTCCTTAACCTTGACCGCGATGTCTTTAAACTACGATACCCTGGAAACCATCCCAAACCAACCCCTGACCCCATGAAATATGGATAAGGGCGACCACACCCAGCACTTGCGGGTCCTCACGACCCGTAAGGAAGAAAACTCTCTTGTGAGATCCTTACGACTCCCAAGGAAAAACCCGCTTAAGAATTCTCACGATTCTTAAGAAGAACTTACACCTATAGGATCCTCTCGACCTGTAGAGAGAAAAACTCTTTATGAGACCCTCGCGGCTCATAAAGCTCAAAAGTCTTAGGAGGCAGATCTTAACCCTGAATCCTAAACCATCGCTGCTGTCACGACCCGCAAGGTACGGAACGCGACCGGCACTTAAGTTACGAAACGTCTCAAGGCGTCCGTATACTAAGTAAGCCGAAGCCCAGAATACAAAACCCAATTAAGAATTTGAGTGAAGGAAAACCAACTTATTTAAAACATTTTTCACCATTAATCCACATCAAGTCCCTTTTTAAAATATTCTTCCTCTTTCCAAAATTCCTGCAGAATTTCCTTTGTAAATCAGGCCTCAATCAGGCGCAAAACCGAAATATAAATAAATAACATGAATATGGCATCCCCAAGCGGGAGCTAGCTCTTCGCCTCAAGGCGGTCACAAATTCCATGCAATGTAAAACAACAATATGCCTAAATAAGTATGAAGCATGGGTAAAATAACATGTCGACTCAAGTGAGCTCGACCCCAAATAACATATCATAATATCCCCAAGTCTCACAACCTCGTCTCTAGGTCAATATACAGTAATCCAAATAACTGATACAACTGAAATAGTAGTAGCAGCAGTGGCAGTAGTAGTAGCAGTAGTAGCAACAGTAGATGGAGTACTCTAGATACAATGAGCATATATAAGGTGGTACAAAATGATAACAACCCACCTATGAGCAAAAGCCTCTAGTCCAGGCAAAAAGTTCAAAAGAAGCAAAGGTATCTGCCGCTACAGTGCTGACGGAGTGGACCTGCAGAAAAGCTGTGGCACAACGGGGGTGAGTTGCCAGCTCGTGAGTAATAGATAACATTTACTAAGGCTATCGTATGCATGCACTCAAGTGTCCTGACATCCCTAAAACAGGTATAGCTACATGTACTAGCAGGTGTGTATGCATCAACAGTATACTAGCAAGTATATATGTCACATGGAGGTGATAACACGTATGTATGCCACATGAAAGTACCATCATGAATGTATGCTATATGAATCACCTCAGGATCTCAACATGTAAGTGTAAGAATTATTCCTTGCTTGTTTAGAAAACTTCTTTTTAAACATCAGCATGATATCCAAGAAATCAATAAAATCCGTGTCCAGCAACGACACCTCAAATCTGTCTAAATCTCATATATCCATGTCAAATATCTCTAGCCTCAGCCATCCGGCTGATCCATGTCAAATATCCAAATCTCAATCTAGCGGCCACGGTCGGTATCCTCTGGATATCCGCCGTGCCAAATGAAATCACCGGTAGGTAGTCCGTCCCCTGCCAGGCTCAACGCCATCATCTGCGATCCTCTTGCCCCGGGGTACCTTACCGGGCCCACCATGTACCCGAGACGGTTCATCCACCTCCTCGAAACGGGTCTCAAAAACCACAGCAAACTCATGGTGGACGACACTTTACATCACTAGAAAACCGCAGCTTTTATTTTAAAAAATATCAGTTGAAATCTTGCGGCTTTCCCCCGAAATCCAGAAATATCATAAATCTCACTAAATTATCATAAATGCATATGCCGATGATTATGAATGCTTATGGTATCAATTTAAATACTTATTTCAATGTCACATTTATAGCAGTTAACATATTTCAGATTTAAAGTTATTTAGTGTCGTGACATGGCAATTACCAGGGTGTGTGTGTCCACATGAATAGTGCTCGTGCAACATATAAAACCTGGTAATGGTGCATGTGTCATATAATGAATCTGCGTATATGGAACATCATATAGATACTAACTACAGCAATTATCATGCAAGTTTTATCATTTTACTTCAATGTTACCAATAATACCAAGTCTACTAAATCTATCGGGCGACTTGTGCCATCCAAACGATTGTCCCCCGTAGATGTTAAATCTACTCACCAGTGGTCCTGTGCTAAGTGTGTCCGACCACCTGTTTTCCCTTTTCAGCTGCGCTTGAAGTTCCTGCCGGCGAACCTATAATTCACATGAGTCACTATATAAGGGAAAAGTCATGCAAAACGCAATATATCGACAAAAGGGATACGCGTGCGTGAAACCAAACGCGTGTGCACACGACGCGACGCGACGCGCACAAACCTACCTGAATCAGAACTGACACGCTGTGTCGCGCAGCGCGCCACAGAACCATGCGTATCACGCGCGTATCGCACAAGTCTTAAAACATCGAAAACACGTATCTAGTTCCAGATTTTGCCTCAGGGCCAAAATTGAAAAGTTAGAGATACCAAAAACCCTACCTACCCAGACCAAACCCACACCCCAAAACCCAACACCCCCACCCCCTTTCTGGCCGCAATTTGCGGCCAGAACTCAAGAATTGGCGGCCTCAGTGGTGAGGTGGGTCCCCGTGCTTTGAGTGTGTGTTCCTACTCATCTCACCATGCTACGGTCTTCTCAAAATTATTCTGTAGTGATCGGGTCAACAGCAGATTTCAGAAAGGCTAAAATCACTAAAACTGCCAAAATACGCCAAGTCGGGTAAATCGGGTGTCGACATGAAATCTGGGGGATTTCTCTGGTTGGCTGGCCTCACTAGGATCTAAGAAGTTTATTCTAGCTAACGCAATTCTTACTTTTCTCAAAATCTCCATAAAACCACCAATATCACTTTTACGTATGATACAGACACCGATTAAGCTAGATTATCGCAATTTTAGCAAATTAGGCTAACCATCCAATTTTTATGATCCTACTGGGCTTCAACAGGTTAGTTAACATTAAAGATGGCTCATTAAACTACAAACACCCTAAAATCGCTAAATCTAGCATCACTACACAATTCTAGCATGAAAATTCTATATATCGTAACAACTAGCTAATCAAGCACCTATTCTACGTAATATACGAAAAGTTTAGGAGATATACCCTCTAAGAACCTTGCAACAAGGGAGAAGGAGAAGAAGAAGAGGGTAGGCGCATCAAACGTGGCTGGAACGGAGCTGGAGTTCTCAGAGTTGCCTGATGCTGATGCTGATGCTGAAAAACAAATGTGTTGCTGTTGCTGTTGCTGATTGTTGTTGCTGATTGTTGTTGTTGTTGTTGTTGTTGTGTGGTGTGAGGTGTTGTGTAGTGTGGTATGATGTTGATATGGTGTGGTATGAGGCTGGTGCTGGTGCAGCAAGGGCTGGTGCTGGTGCAGCAAGGGCTGATGCAAGAAAATGCAAGGGCTGGTGTTATGAAAATGGGCTGATGCAAGAAAATGGGTTGCTGGGGCTGCTAGCTGATGGTGTTATTGCTGTTTTTGTTGCTGTTTGAAGTAGTAGCAGCAGCAGGGATGGTAGTATGATTGTGGGAAGGGTTGCGTGATTATGGGGGAGGGTTTATGTAAAGGGTTTGGGGCTGATGTAACAGCTGTTGCTGTTGAAAAATGGCTGATGAAGTTTGAAAACTTGGGGCTGATTTGACTTGGTGCAGTTGTAGAGTGGTAGGGGGGCTGATGCAATAATGGGCTATTCTCTGCTGAATTTCCATGGTGTTAGGTGGCTGTGGTAGCAGCCATAGCTGACCTCAAGGCTGAATTTGCACACAAATTGGCTGATGTGAAGTGTGCAGGTGATGGATAAGGTGTGGGGTGCTGATGTGATGGTTTAGAAGATATCGTAGAGTATCCTCAGCTGAATTTAAGCAGGAATTTAGGCTGATGTGATAGTTTAGTAGCTGTATAGGGTGGAGGGCTGATGCTAGGAGATCTGATTGCTGATTTTAAGCAGGGGATTGTGCTGTGCTAATGATGGGAGCTGCTGGTGCTGATTTTGGCTGCTGAAATCAGCTGTAAATTGCTGGTGTATGCGTGTATATATATAAGATGAGTTTTGAGAGGCAAACGGATTTTGAAAAGAAGGGAGTATGAAACAATCAAGGCTCATCATAACCTCTCCTTACGACAACCCCAATCTTAAACCAAATAAAACTACAACCCCTCAATCAACACCAAACAAAACAAAGAATTTTAGATCACCATGGTTAACTTAGCACAACGATTCACAAGCTCAAGATACGACATATCCTATTCTTACCCCTAACTATCGTGCACAAGTGTGGGTGGTTGAGGTAAAATTCCACAAAATAACCACAAAACCAGATAGTTTTTAAGAAACCTATTTTTGGTAAACTTTTAGCCAAAATCCAACATTAACACTTAATCACTTACTAAACCTGACCTCAGGTGTTACAATCTTCCCCCCTTAAGAAAATTCGTCCCCGAATTTTAAAATGTGTAACTACGCATACCTTCAAAAATATGAGGGAATTTCTTCCGCATCTCTCCCTCGGCCTCCCAAGTGATCTCCTCACTGCTCGGGCTGCGCCAAAGAACTTTCACAGACGGCAGAACTTTTGATCGAAGTTTCTTCACTTGCCGATCTAAAATTTCAACTGGCTGCACGGTGAACGAAAGATCGGGTTCGAGCTGAACCGTCTGATGCTGAATCGCGTGGGAAGGATCATGAAGATAACGGCGTAGCATCGATACGTGGAAAACGGGATGAACATCTGAAAAACTAGGTGGGAGAGCTAAACGATACGCAACAGCGCCAACACGCTCGAGAATCTCGAAGGGACCTACGAATCTAGGGCTAAGCTTCCCCTTTTTCCCAAAACGCATCACGCCCTTCATTGGAGAGATTCTCAGAAAAACATGGTCGCCAACTGCGAACTCTAATTTGCGACGGCGCCTGTCTGCATACGATTTCTGCCTGCACTGGGCTGTCCTCATTCGGTCTCGGATCAGCTGCACTTTTTCGGTCGTCTCCTGCACGATCTGTGGTCCGAAGATACTGCTCTCGCTCAACTCGGTCCAACAAACGGGCGATCTACATCTTCTTCCATACAATGCCTCGAAAGGTGCCATCTGAATAGTATCCTGGAAGCTGTCGTTATACGAGAACTCTACTAGAGGTAAATGACGATCCCAACTACCTCGGAAGTCTAAAACACACGCTCGAAGCATGTCCTCGAGAGTCTGAATGGTCCGCTCTGATTGTCCGTCGGTCTGCGGATGAAATGCTGTGCTAAAACTCAAATGAGTGCCCAAAGCCTTCTGAAGTTTCTGCCAAAGTCGGCTGGTGAACTGAGTTCCTCGATCTGACACGATGCAAGTTGGTACGCCATGCAATCGTACGATCTCGTCGATGTAAAGCTGGGCATACTGAGCGAAGCTAAAAGTTGTCTTCACTGGCAGGAAGTGAGCCGCTTTCGTCAATCGATCTACGATCACCCAAATGGAGTCGTACCCTCGACTGGTCCTGGGTAGACCCACAACGAAATCCATCGAAATCTGCTCCCATTTCCACTCTGGAATGGGTAACGGCTGTAGTTCTCCTGCGGGCCTCTGGTGCTCGGCTTTGACTTGCTGACAAGTCAAGCATCTTGATACGAACTCTGCGATGTCCCTCTTCATTCCGTCCCACAAGTAGATCTCTCTCAAATCATGGTACATCTTAGTGGAACCGGGGTGGACACTATACGCCGATCGGTGTGCTTCCTCAAGAATATCGCGTCGCAATTCCTCAGCATCTGGTACGCACAGTCTGGATCCAAATCGTAAAATTCCCTGTTCATCAACCACGAACTCGGAAAATCTGCCATGTCCCATCTGTGCTATGATCTCTGCACAACGGTCATCGCTGCGCTGTGCTTCATATATACGGTCAAGCAACTGTGGGCGCGCACGCACATGCGCGAGCTGTCCCCCTGTTGGAGGGAACTCGAACTCAACTCGGCTGTCGCATAAAATCTGCCAATCTGCTGATGACTGCCTCTGCATTGCGCACATATAAGATAGACTACCCCCGGGCCTCCTGCTCAGAGCATCCGCTACTACATTTGCCTTGCCCGGGTGGTACAAGATTTCGCAGTCATAGTCCTTCACCAACTCCATCCAACGACGCTGTCTAAGGTTCAGATCTCGCTGCTGAAATATATATTTTAAGCTCTTGTGGTCAGTGAATATCTGGCACGACTCGCCGTATAGGTAATGTCGCCAGATCTTAAGTGCAAAGACCACTGCAGCCATCTCCAAATCATGAGTAGGGTAGTTCTGTTCGTGTTTCTTCAATTGTCGCGAAGCATACGCGATTACCCTGTCATGCTGCATCAATACACATCCTAGCCCTACTCGCGAAGCATCACAGTAAACCACAAATCCGCCTGATCCCGAAGGCAAAGATAATACTGGCGCCGTAGTCAAACACGTCCGCAGCTGCTGAAAACTGCGCTCGCATTCCTCCGTCCAAACGAAAGGAACTCCCTTCCGGGTCAAACCTGTCAAAGGTGCAGCTATACGGGAGAAATCTTGTACAAATCTCCTGTAGTAGCCTGCAAGGCCTAGAAAACTTCGGATCTCCGTAACCGATGTCGGTCTGGGCCATTGCTGGACGGCCTCGATCTTCTTCGGGTCCACACATATGCCGTCTCTCGTAATCACATGACCCAAGAATCCGACACTGTCCAACCAGAAGGCACACTTGGAAAATTTTGCGAAAAGCTGATGCTCCCTCAAGGTCTGTAACGTAATCCGCAGGTGCTGCTCGTGCTCCTCTCGGCTCCGGGAATACACCAAAATATCGTCGATGAACACGATGATGAACAAGTCAAGATACGGCCTGAATGTACGGTTCATCAAATCCATGAATGCTGCTGGGGCGTTGGTGAGTCCGAACGACATCACCAGAAATTCATAGTGGCCATAGCGTGTACGGAAGGCTGTTTTCGGTACATCCTCCTGTCGGACTCGCAGCTGATGGTACCCCGATCGCAAGTCGATCCTAGAAAAATATCCCGCACCCTGAAGCTGGTCGAATAAATCATCTATGCGTGGCAACGGATATCTGTTCCGAACGGTAACCTTGTTCAGCTGGCGGTAGTCGATACATAAGCGCAAACTTCCGTCCTTCTTCTTGACAAACAGGACCGGAGCACCCCATGGAGAAACGCTAGGTCGAATAAGGCCCTTATCTAACAAATCTTGCAGCTGAACCTTCAATTCACTAAGTTCCGCCGGGGCCATTCGATAAGGCGGTATAGAAATAGGTCCCGAACCAGGAATTAAATCAATACAGAACTCGACATCTCGCTCAGGCGGCAGTCCAGGAAGCTCATCAGGGAAAACATCAGGGAACTCGCAAACAACCGGGACCTGGTCCAACGGAACATCTGTAGCTCTAGTATCACTGACATAAGCCAAGAATCCCTGACATCCCTTTCTCAACAGCTGGACAGTGCGAAGAGAAGAAATCAACATGTGAGGGGCGGCACCACGGTCCCCCTTCACAACAAAAACCGACTCGCCGGGAAAACAAAATCTAACTGTCTTCTCACGGCAGTCCACAGACGCATAGCACGTGGCTAACCAATCCATGCCCAAAAGAATGTCGAAGTCCAACATCTCCAGAAGGATCAAGTCGACAGGCAGCTCTCGCTCGCCAATACGGACGGTACAGGATCGGAACACGTGCCAAGCAACAAATGACTCTCCCATAGGAGTGGTCACAACAAGTGGCTGATCAAGCAAACCGGACTCTCTACCCAAACTCGGTACAAAGTGTGTGGAAACATAAGAGTGCGTGGATCCGGGATCAAATAACACGTGTGCATCAACAGAACAAACTGATAGAGTACCTGTAACGACGGCATTGGATGCCTGCGCATCCTGGGGTGTTAATGCAAAAACTCGGGCCTGACCTCCTCCGATAGCGGGCTGACCTCGGCCTCGGCCTCTGCCTCCTCGTCCTCTCTGGATCGGTGCGCCACGTCCACGGTCTCTGGGTACACCTAACTGGCGTGGAGCATTGCCTGTGGCAGGAAGTAAAGCTCTCTGAGGAGGGGGCGGTGATGGTGGTAGGGTCACATGCAGAACTGTCGCCGCTCCTTGTCGTCTCGCTGGACAGTCTCTGACAAGATGATGCAGGCTACCACACCAAAAACATCCTAACCAAGGCTGCTGACCATATGGGTGAAGGCGATATAACTGGCCCCTAAAGAATCCGCCACGGCCTCTGCGAACCCTCCTAGGTGCTAACATGTCGGTGCGAATCCGACTTGGTCTCGAAACGTCCGCAGGGGGAGTAGTATCCGATCTCTGTGCTCGATTGACCTCCACTAAGGATTCCACCATTTGACGTAGCTCCTGCATACTCCCCATCATCTGTCGCAACTCTTCCATACCAGTCTCCAGCCTATCCACACGGCCTGGGGAAGGCAGATCAGTTTGTCCCTGCGGTGTAGGCATACTACCCTGCTCAGTCCTAGTCTCGGATGAGCCAGCTCGAATCTCGTCTCGGGCGGCAGCCCTCTGTGCTCTGGTAGTTTTTGGCGGCATAGTAGCTGGTACAGGAACATGAATAAGATCGTAGGATACACGGAATTGAAGAAGGAATTTCAAGCAAATATATCCTAAAGTCACCTAGGCGGAGTACCGCAACGCAAGTATGCCGCGGACATACGTACGCTACGTTACCCTGCTTAAGTCACTTACTCCATCTACTAAGGGTCATCCTACACTCAGAAAGGTGAAACCTATCGCTCTGATACCAACTTTGTCACGACCCGCAAGGTACGGAACGCGACCGGCACTTAAGTTACGAAACGTCTCAAGGCGTCCGTATACTAAGTAAGCCGAAGCCCAGAATACAAAACCCAATTAAGAATTTGAGTGAAGGAAAACCAACTTATTTAAAACATTTTTCACCATTAATCCACATCAAGTCCCTTTTTAAAATATTCTTCCTCTTTCCAAAATTCCTGCAGAATTTCCTTTGTAAATCAGGCCTCAATCAGGCGCAAAACCGAAATATAAATAAATAACATGAATATGGCATCCCCAAGCGGGAGCTAGCTCTTCGCCTCAAGGCGGTCACAAATTCCATGCAATGTAAAACAACAATATGCCTAAATAAGTATGAAGCATGGGTAAAATAACATGTCGACTCAAGTGAGCTCGACCCCAAATAACATATCATAATATCCCCAAGTCTCACAACCTCGTCTCTAGGTCAATATACAGTAATCCAAATAACTGATACAACTGAAATAGTAGTAGCAGCAGTGGCAGTAGTAGTAGCAGTAGTAGCAACAGTAGATGGAGTACTCTAGATACAATGAGCATATATAAGGTGGTACAAAATGATAACAACCCACCTATGAGCAAAAGCCTCTAGTCCAGGCAAAAAGTTCAAAAGAAGCAAAGGTATCTGCCGCTACAGTGCTGACGGAGTGGACCTGCAGAAAAGCTGTGGCACAACGGGGGTGAGTTGCCAGCTCGTGAGTAATAGATAACATTTACTAAGGCTATCGTATGCATGCACTCAAGTGTCCTGACATCCCTAAAACAGGTATAGCTACATGTACTAGCAGGTGTGTATGCATCAACAGTATACTAGCAAGTATATATGTCACATGGAGGTGATAACACGTATGTATGCCACATGAAAGTACCATCATGAATGTATGCTATATGAATCACCTCAGGATCTCAACATGTAAGTGTAAGAATTATTCCTTGCTTGTTTAGAAAACTTCTTTTTAAACATCAGCATGATATCCAAGAAATCAATAAAATCCGTGTCCAGCAACGACACCTCAAATCTGTCTAAATCTCATATATCCATGTCAAATATCTCTAGCCTCAGCCATCCGGCTGATCCATGTCAAATATCCAAATCTCAATCTAGCGGCCACGGTCGGTATCCTCTGGATATCCGCCGTGCCAAATGAAATCACCGGTAGGTAGTCCGTCCCCTGCCAGGCTCAACGCCATCATCTGCGATCCTCTTGCCCCGGGGTACCTTACCGGGCCCACCATGTACCCGAGACGGTTCATCCACCTCCTCGAAACGGGTCTCAAAAACCACAGCAAACTCATGGTGGACGACACTTTACATCACTAGAAAACCGCAGCTTTTATTTTAAAAAATATCAGTTGAAATCTTGCGGCTTTCCCCCGAAATCCAGAAATATCATAAATCTCACTAAATTATCATAAATGCATATGCCGATGATTATGAATGCTTATGGTATCAATTTAAATACTTATTTCAATGTCACATTTATAGCAGTTAACATATTTCAGATTTAAAGTTATTTAGTGTCGTGACATGGCAATTACCAGGGTGTGTGTGTCCACATGAATAGTGCTCGTGCAACATATAAAACCTGGTAATGGTGCATGTGTCATATAATGAATCTGCGTATATGGAACATCATATAGATACTAACTACAGCAATTATCATGCAAGTTTTATCATTTTACTTCAATGTTACCAATAATACCAAGTCTACTAAATCTATCGGGCGACTTGTGCCATCCAAACGATTGTCCCCCGTAGATGTTAAATCTACTCACCAGTGGTCCTGTGCTAAGTGTGTCCGACCACCTGTTTTCCCTTTTCAGCTGCGCTTGAAGTTCCTGCCGGCGAACCTATAATTCACATGAGTCACTATATAAGGGAAAAGTCATGCAAAACGCAATATATCGACAAAAGGGATACGCGTGCGTGAAACCAAACGCGTGTGCACACGACGCGACGCGACGCGCACAAACCTACCTGAATCAGAACTGACACGCTGTGTCGCGCAGCGCGCCACAGAACCATGCGTATCACGCGCGTATCGCACAAGTCTTAAAACATCGAAAACACGTATCTAGTTCCAGATTTTTGCCTCAGGGCCAAAATTGAAAAGTTAGAGATACCAAAAACCCTACCTACCCAGACCAAACCCACACCCCAAAACCCAACACCCCCACCCCCTTTCTGGCCGCAATTTGCGGCCAGAACTCAAGAATTGGCGGCCTCAGTGGTGAGGTGGGTCCCCGTGCTTTGAGTGTGTGTTCCTACTCATCTCACCATGCTACGGTCTTCTCAAAATTATTCTGTAGTGATCGGGTCAACAGCAGATTTCAGAAAGGCTAAAATCACTAAAACTGCCAAAATACGCCAAGTCGGGTAAATCGGGTGTCGACATGAAATCTGGGGGATTTCTCTGGTTGGCTGGCCTCACTAGGATCTAAGAAGTTTATTCTAGCTAACGCAATTCTTACTTTTCTCAAAATCTCCATAAAACCACCAATATCACTTTTACGTATGATACAGACACCGATTAAGCTAGATTATCGCAATTTTAGCAAATTAGGCTAACCATCCAATTTTTATGATCCTACTGGGCTTCAACAGGTTAGTTAACATTAAAGATGGCTCATTAAACTACAAACACCCTAAAATCGCTAAATCTAGCATCACTACACAATTCTAGCATGAAAATTCTATATATCGTAACAACTAGCTAATCAAGCACCTATTCTACGTAATATACGAAAAGTTTAGGAGATATACCCTCTAAGAACCTTGCAACAAGGGAGAAGGAGAAGAAGAAGAGGGTAGGCGCATCAAACGTGGCTGGAACGGAGCTGGAGTTCTCAGAGTTGCCTGATGCTGATGCTGATGCTGAAAAACAAATGTGTTGCTGTTGCTGTTGCTGATTGTTGTTGCTGATTGTTGTTGTTGTTGTTGTTGTTGTGTGGTGTGAGGTGTTGTGTAGTGTGGTATGATGTTGATATGGTGTGGTATGAGGCTGGTGCTGGTGCAGCAAGGGCTGATGCAAGAAAATGCAAGGGCTGGTGTTATGAAAATGGGCTGATGCAAGAAAATGGGTTGCTGGGGCTGCTAGCTGATGGTGTTATTGCTGTTTTTGTTGCTGTTTGAAGTAGTAGCAGCAGCAGGGATGGTAGTATGATTGTGGGAAGGGTTGCGTGATTATGGGGGAGGGTTTATGTAAAGGGTTTGGGGCTGATGTAACAGCTGTTGCTGTTGAAAAATGGCTGATGAAGTTTGAAAACTTGGGGCTGATTTGACTTGGTGCAGTTGTAGAGTGGTAGGGGGGCTGATGCAATAATGGGCTATTCTCTGCTGAATTTCCATGGTGTTAGGTGGCTGTGGTAGCAGCCATAGCTGACCTCAAGGCTGAATTTGCACACAAATTGGCTGATGTGAAGTGTGCAGGTGATGGATAAGGTGTGGGGTGCTGATGTGATGGTTTAGAAGATATCGTAGAGTATCCTCAGCTGAATTTAAGCAGGAATTTAGGCTGATGTGATAGTTTAGTAGCTGTATAGGGTGGAGGGCTGATGCTAGGAGATCTGATTGCTGATTTTAAGCAGGGGATTGTGCTGTGCTAATGATGGGAGCTGCTGGTGCTGATTTTGGCTGCTGAAATCAGCTGTAAATTGCTGGTGTATGCGTGTATATATATAAGATGAGTTTTGAGAGGCAAACGGATTTTGAAAAGAAGGGAGTATGAAACAATCAAGGCTCATCATAACCTCTCCTTACGACAACCCCAATCTTAAACCAAATAAAACTACAACCCCTCAATCAACACCAAACAAAACAAAGAATTTTAGATCACCATGGTTAACTTAGCACAACGATTCACAAGCTCAAGATACGACATATCCTATTCTTACCCCTAACTATCGTGCACAAGTGTGGGTGGTTGAGGTAAAATTCCACAAAATAACCACAAAACCAGATAGTTTTTAAGAAACCTATTTTTGGTAAACTTTTAGCCAAAATCCAACATTAACACTTAATCACTTACTAAACCTGACCTCAGGTGTTACAGCTGCCCTGTAAAGAGACCAAGATAAATTATTCGCAGAGTACATTCAATAAAAAGGAGACACACCATTGAGAAGAAAAATTTGCCTTTATTCATAAACCAAAATGGGTACAAAGTACAATTCATGAAAGGACAAAAAATAAAATACTCTCTTTCAGGAGTATGTACGAAAAGAAAGGAAAAGATACAAGTTTTTCAAGCCGGCGGGCGATTTAGCAATTTCGCTAGCTCATCTTGCTTTTGCTGGGCCACGGCTTCATGATTCAGGATCGCCAGAAGACGGGCCTCCGCCTGAGCCTGCTGGGCTTGATATGAGGCAAGCCGACCTTCGAGCTCCTTCTCGGTAGCTTTGTGGGCCTCAACTCTTTCGCGAGTAAACTCGGCGGTCTTGTCGATGGCCACCACCTCCTTGATAGCCTCTTGAAGCACTCGCCAGAGTTCATACGCTTTGTTGGCCTTGGCGGTAAGGCTAGTTTGAAGCTCGCTCAATGCTTTAGAGGCCAGCTCCCTTTCCGAGAATTTGCGGTCGGGCCTCTTCTCGCACGACACCATGTTTGCCGCGCACAGTTCGATCAAACCTCGCAAGCCCGCTTTCGCAGCCACAGCCTCCGAGGAAAGATGGGTACACTCGAGCACTGTATAAACAAGCCTCCATTCGACAGCGATACTCGATCTAGAACACGCACAAATCACCTGATATGGGGAGGCAACAAGGAATATCCCCGATGCATATCCTACCGAGCATGCATTTACAACTATATGAATATTCGAAAGGAAATGATACCCAAAGCTCTGATGTGCATGCAACATAACGATAGTGCTCGCAGTTAAAGAAAATTTCCATGGAGAAATACAAAGCTCATTTATGCAAGCGAGATATACATACGAGTACCCAGCACACATATAAATTCAACATAAAGCATGCGAAAACTAATGTGAATATACTACGCTAGCGGGAAAAGGTCACCGAACACGGGATCAGTGGCATAAGGGTTAACAAAACAAAGAACAAAATTCTCCATCTCTCTCTCTGCTTTCTCCAACACATCGAAGCGACGGTTCTCGCGAGGAGTCGCTCCCTATCGATTGGCGCCATGTTCGTCCGCAAAGGCAGACATGATAGCCCGCCGGGCTCTTATTTGGCTCAACGGGTGAATCGAGCAATCCTTCAAAGCCTGAGTAATCAGGCACGCTTCGTGAAAACCCTCGAGCTTTTCTTCAGCCGCGTCAAGCATCTCCAGGGTCATCTCCGCCGGGTGAGGAGGGATGTCGGCAAGCACGGCAGCAAGAATCATCCGGAGCCAGAGGGAGCCCATTGGGAGAGGGGACCCCCTACGGATCAAGAGCTCATATGTCGCTGAGTCACATTCGTCGTCGGTAAGGAGGGGATCCACCAATCGTGCAGCATAGCGAGGAATCATCTCCTCGATAGGCACTTCCCACGGCTGTCGACGAGCATGGGGGCGGTTGCAGGCCATGGCACTCAGTTGTTTACTCAAATTGAATCATACTAAATTGAGAATGAATTTCTTTGTGAAGAGAAAAAGAAGGCCATGGCCTCAGGTTATAAAGAGGGGCATTAAATGCTGCGCATGGGGAATATTGCATGGTGGGACTATTTCCGAGGCCTAAAAAGAGAAAGCATTGGAAATCAAGGAGATGGGACTATTTCCAAGGCTCCTTTTTAGCATTAAATGCTGTACACAGAGAATGTGGCATGAAAAATTAAACAACCCCATCAAAGGGACCCCGCGTGCGGAGCACGTGAGCACCAAACTTGACGTGTACTGAAAAGTGAAATAGTGCTTTACACACTAAACATATCAGCAGCAGCAATAACAAAAATAACAAAATTCCGCGAAAAAGGCATGCAAACACAGAAGGGCACGATAAAACTTATCATTCATGCTTTAAAGAAGTTCATACAGAATTAAAAAAAAGAAACGACTACAACGACAATACCTCAGACGCGGGGCATGGATTCAGGAACTCAAACGTGGCTTTATCCAAGATCCTCCAAGAATTTCGAACCGTCCGAGTATGTTTTCTTTCGCGGTCACAAGCGTCGGGGTCCTCACGATTGTCTTCTACCCTCCGATAGGCAGCAAGTATGGCCGACTGCTGAAAAGCCTGGTGCAAGAAATCGATGAGGTTGTCTCGCTTCCTCTTCGAGATTAGGCTCATTAGGTACACCGAATGTACCTTATCTTCGGCGGCGTCCAATGCCCTGAGCGGTATGCCGGTGCAAAAGAGAGGGAGCGCCTCCCAGATCGCCAGCACAATAAGTCTTAGAAGAGAAGAGCGGCGAGGGAGTAGCCGGCCATTGTACTCGTCAAAGCGGCTCATGATCTCAGCACACTGAGCGTTGGTGAACTCCTGGTTCTGGCTGCGGCCCAGTGCATGAATATTCCCGTAAGAAATGATTTCATCAAGATCATACAAATGGGCATCCATGACACCTGAAATAACGATCATGAAAAATTCATTACAAACTTTTTCCTCTGGGATATGAAAGAGACAACCCAGGGCAAGAAAACCCTGAGAAGCCTCCATGGGAAGAACTGAGTTCTTCATGGGAATTAAATTCCTTATTAAGAGAAGGGAATTAAATTCCCAGAAACATTTTCTTTAAACGGAATTAAATTCCTTGGAAAGTGCAACGGATCTCATCATCTCCCTACAGATCAAATGAACTCTGAGAGACCTACTGATTCGAAGATTAAGTGGTTTTCTATTTGTTTGTTGACGAATTTGAAGAAAATGGGTTCATATTAAAAGGGTGAAACCCTTGAGGTGGATTTAAAATCTAGAGAATTTTATGTATAAAAGTTCTTCGTTCGCTCGAGATGATTACCTGAGGAAGAGGAATCAGTCAACAGAGTTAAACTCTGGAAAATTTTTGGAACAGAGAACTAAGCTCTGGAAAGGAGAATTAAATTCTCAAAGGAAGAAAGTTCTCAAAGGAGGAAGATGAGCAAAGTGGAGGCTCTTCTGAAAGGACATGGGCATTTATAGGATGGGATGGAAAACGCTTCATTTACCCTACTCCCAAAGCAGATCCGATGGTCACAAAAGTGACAGCATCACACTCATGTGCAGACACGTGAGAGCAATGCTGTGGGGGCATTTGTTCCCTGATTAAAAATCAGGAGAAGATTCAGAAGAGGCATCACGTGCTCACACGTGACCAGTGGTCACATGTTGGCACGTGATGGTTAAGCAGCGGCACAGAGCACATTTGTTCCCTGATTAAAAATCAGAGAAGAAGCGTCAGAAGAGGCATCACGTGCTCACACGTGACCAGCGGTCACGTGTTGGCACGTGATGGTTAAGCAACGGCCAGAGGACAGAGCGCAGAAGAAGAGAAACCCACTGCAGGGGTCACGTGCCCACACGTGACCAGGGGTCACGTGGCCACACTTGACCGGCTTTAAGAGCCTTATTCTTTGACAGAATTAAATTCTGAGTGACGATCTTTCAAATCTTTCCAAAATTAAAAAGGATTATCTGAAACCGTTGGATTAAAAATCTAAAGGTGATTAAATATCACCAATTTATGGAAAAGTCTTGGACTTGGAAAGATTTCCCTCTAAATCTAACCAAAAAAAACAAAGAGATATCTTTGGATTTAAAATTCAATGGTGAATAATATTCACCTAATAATCTAAAGGCCCAGATTAATGATGAAGATAAATCAAATCTCTCAATGAACAAATCAAATCTTTCAATGAGAGATTTACCAAACAGATTGATTCTTTTCCTTCTCCTATAAATAGGAGCCAAGAAAAGAGGAGAAAGGACCTTTGGACCTTTTCTTTTGATACATAGAGAGAGAGATATAGAGCCTTTGATTCTCTGCAAAAGGAAAACCTTAGGTAAGAAAAGAAAAGGGAGGCTTAAAAAGAGAATTTAATTCTCAAAAGAGTTCAACTCTTATGTAAAGAAAAGAACTTAGTTCTTTCTCTGGTGGAGGATCTGTAAAGTGCACATCTCCCCATGAATTGAGAATTTAATTCTCATTGGGTTGAGATCCTGCCATGCAGATCTAAAACACAGAGGAGGAACTGAGTTTTGAGAATTTAATTCTCACAAAATGATAGGAATTCAATTCCTTTGAGATAAAATTAGGGTTTAACCCTATGTTATAGGAATTTAATTCCTTCAAAATGAACAGAACTAGGGTTTAACCCTAATTGAGGACATAATTCTCTCAAACTCACAGGAATTTAATTCCCTTAAGAAAAGAAATTAAGGTTTAACCCTATTTAAGAATATAATTCTTCAGAACAGGAATTTAATTCCTCTAAAGTTTGTTGTTAGGGTTTAACCCTATGAAGGAATTAATTCTTAAAAGATGAACAGATCTTTAAAACATGAAAAGAACCAGAGTTACGTGCTACCACGTGACCCTTGCAAAGATCCACAGAAAAGAACTTTGAAGCAGCACCTCACGTGTTACCACGTGACTCCTGCAAAGATCCATAAAAAAGAACTTTGGGGCAATGCCTCACGTGCCTCATGTGATCTCTAAAGCACACAGAGAAAAAGGCAAAAGAAACAGAAAAGAGCTCTGGGGCGCCCTCACGTGTCAACACGTGACCCCTAATGAACATTCTAACAGATCAAAGCGTGAGCCCCCATCACGTGCCCACACGTGATGGCTTTAAGAATTAAAAGTGTTAAACACTTATCTGCAGAACAAAATAAGAGGAATCAGGGCGCTCTCACGTGTCCACACGTGACCCCTCTCTCCTTAGTGTTTAACACTAGTCTGGAGATTTTGTCCCCAATGTTTAACACTGATTTGCTTAGTGTTTAACACTAAGTTGAAAACTCTGTTCCCAGTGTTCAACACTAATTATCTTTTAGTGTTTAATACTAACTTGTTAATCTTATTCTCAGTGTTCAACACTGTTGGTCTCTAGTGTTTAACACTAGTTTTAGCCCAATTGGCTAAGTTTCCAGAGGCAAAGCTTCTCCTTCAATGAACCAACAGAGGGCCAATATCCCAAACATGATTGGACTTAGCCCAAGTTGGCCATAAGTCCTCAATTCAAACTTAATTGGGCCAATGGGCTCATAATATAATAATTGATCTTAGTTTCCAAATTGGACTACAGATCACTTAATTTAACTCGGTTTAAGGGTACATCTCTTCACTCCTTTGATACTTGGCGTTGTAATTCCTCAACGTCTTCAAAGAGGTGGCAGGTCCCGATGACCACACATTGATACGGACTGTGGGGTCCTTAAACTTATGGACTATGAGGTCCTTAACCTTGACCGTAATGTATTAAAACTAAACGCCGGACTGTGGGGTCCTTAAACCCATGGACTATGAGGTCCTTAACCTTGACCGGAATGTCTTAAAACTAACAACGGACTATGACGTCCTTAACCTTGACCGTGATGTCTTAAAACTAACATCGGACTGTGGAGTCCTTAAATCCACGGACTACGACGTCCTTAACCTTGACCGCAACGTCTTAAAACTAACACTGGACCGCAACGTCCTTAAACTACCTATTGACCGCAACGTCACTAAACTAAACAACAGGGATCCCCCTTAAATTGCTCTCTTGTTGGATCTAAACGATCCCGTTAAGTCGATCTTAGTCTAAAACTAGACTAACGTATCCCTAACAAACGTTTAAGTCGATCTTAGTCTCAAACGAGGCTAACGTATCTTTAAACACAACCCCCAAACCCAAATCTAAGATAATACGGATTTGGACTAATCCACGCCCTACGGACGACGACATAACTCAGTCTCCGTATACAATCCACGGGCAACCAAACACAAATTAAACACACACGACGCGAAGTGACCATCTGGAGAAGGAGAAAGTTGTTACCGCAACGCGGTAGCGTAATTAACTGCAGGGGCTTGCGCCTGCAGGGAAGAGCGTCCCCATAATCAAAAACCCCTCAAGCGAGGGGGAATCTGACGAAGTCTGCTACATCGGACGCATCCATTTAAACCTTCGATACACGGTGCCATAAATCAACATGGCATTTTCGGAGAGGTAGACGGATAGCACCAATTAGCATCTGCCCCGAATCTCAGGCAAGACAGCCCACGTCTTGGCCGCCATTCGGAGGGGAACAATAGTATGATCAAATTATCAGAGGCCGCCGGAGCTTTTCTTGTGCGACACCCTCGGAGCCTATCTCTGCGATCCCTTATGCAGATGCCCCCCCGATAAGCTATACTGTGGAGTAGGTGAATTGGACTTCAGAAGGTCTCTTCGGCCTTCTATTGCCGTAGTACCCGTGCAGCCGCCGGTGGCTTTGGACACTCTAGGGCGGCGCATATGTCAGGACGAGTCGTGCCCTTGGGGACAACCCTACGACATAGGACTAACTCCCCGTCATCTGGCCGGATACTTACAGTGGGCCCGATATATTTTATCGGCGAAGAAGTCACGGCTGTTGAAGCTTGGATTGTACCCTGCAATCTACACTTCCAAGTTCCAGTATTCTGCACCTCCTACATGGTGGATCAAGGCGTTTATAGAGCAATGGAACATTCCGACCCACACCTTCCTCTTATTGGATCGAGAAGTCTCCATTTCCTTAGAGGAATTTGCTGAGGTTTTTGGTTTACCCGTTAGGGGAGAGCATTACGAGGAGCTGCTTCCTCCGGATGAGTATATTTTTGCCACAAAATCAGTGGTAATGGATCTTACCTCAGAGAACGCCATTCAACACCAGTTCCCGAGTTTGATAAAGGTGTTGAATATGTATGAGAGCCTCTTTCTTGAATCCGGAGGCCGCGGGGCTACTTTTACGGATTTTATCACTCGTTTTCTCCATACTGAAGTTTTATCGCGACAAGGTGAAAAGTTTGCCAAACTTGATGATCCTTTCGGTTTTGGCTTGGATCGCAGGCCAATATTGGAATCCGATCAAAAGGATTTCTTTCTTCCAAACGTCGCGATCGTCCCCTTCTCGGAAATTGCTGCTCCGGGCATCGATGAGGAAGCGTTCTTTCTAGGGTTCCACGTTTTATGATTAAGCTGGTTCGCGCTTCCCATGCACCCTCGCTATATGAGGCCATCCGTCTTCTACCCAGCGCATCGAATGGTTTCCGGGATACAAGTGGCCGTCGGGATCGCTGGTTAGCCCACCTGTATCACGGCCTCAGCCTGGCAACGGATACTACTGAGCCATGGGTGCAGCCTACCAACTTCTCAATGCACTATTTCACCTCATGCCTTGAGTTGGACGTGCTTGGGGTCTTCGGTATCCACAGAAGACCTTCCTTTTATGACAGATGTAAGTTCCCTCAGATAATGCGGCTGGTTGACGCATCCATCGTAAGTCCGACACCGCAGGAAGCTAGGGGTTTGCTCCTTCGTCCACGCACGGTTGGAGATGGTATGTCCTTTACCGATAAAATTTTGACTGTCGGCCAGGAATCTACAAAAACTGTGCTGCCATTACAGGACATTTTTAAAGACGGGGCCTCTGTGTTTAAAGCTCGGGAGATTCTTCATCTGTACTCTATCAAGCCGGGCTTTCTCGTATTTAGGCAGAATGATGCGGCGTTGTTTATGAGATACAACCTGCATCGTTTCACCCAGCAGCTAAGCTATAATCAGGGTGCCCCGCTTGAGGCTTTCTTGGCAGAACCTGCTGCTACCGAAGAGGGGATACGAAGCGTGCTGCATCATTTTATGCGCCTGAACATGGGGTCCAACTTCTTCATTAGTGAACCGAGCTGTGTTCCGAAGGCCCTGAATGTGTATGTGGCGTGGTATCAACATTCGATGGGTGCCATTATTAGGGAGGAGAAGTGGTTGTTGCTTGATCGCAACGGCACCGCTCCGGCTGGTAATCCAAATGTTCCTCTGAAGCGATAGACTATTGTCCGTCCTCTCTTAAGAGAAGTTGCTGCGGTCGAGGTCCCGAGTGATGTGCCTGAGCTACTGATACCCCATGCTCCTGTGAAAGAGGTGACTGTAGCGTCTCCCGAGTCTGGTGTGGGTTCAGATATCGGGACTCGTCGTCCCAAGGTGCCCACCAAGCATAAGCTTGTGCTAGCGGCGACCGGTGCTCGCTCGCAGAAGAAGAAGAAGAAGAAGTCGATTCTTTCTGCAGACGTTGTACTCGGCCAGGAGCCTCATGCTCCTTATAGCGAAGGCCTGAGAGAATATGGGACCAACGAGGGTCTATTCATAGCGCCGGATGATACCGACCTCGAGGCTGCTATTGCAGCTTCCGAGCGATCCGCCAGCCACAAGGCGGGACTGGTCATCCTTGCACAGTCAAGTAAACTTCAGCCGTATCTTTTGTCATTGCATTACATTTTTATTATCCTATTTTGATTAACACTTTTCCTTCAACATGCATCTCCACTGAAGAAGCTCTCGCAGCTTCTCTCAAGACTTTTGAGGAGGAGGAAAGGCTTCGAGCATCCTTAGGCATCGGTACATTTCGGTTCACCGCGTCTCCATTCCCGTTTCTTATGAGTAATCTGACCCCTCCTTTTCATCTTATTACAGGGATTACCTCTACTCAGGTTATTCTAGTTATGGTGCTAATCCCGCAGGGTGATGCAGAGATGCTTCCAGGGCCAGCTATCAAAGTCCCGGCCTCTTCAGCATTGCCAACGGAGGCTTTACTTAAGCAACCGTTGAACGATGCCATAACGGCTCCAGTGGTAACTCTTGGCGTGGACGATGACGTCCCCTGACGGAGGTCTTGAGAAGATCAGCTCTCACTGCCCTGGAGGAAAGGAAGCGCAGGAGGCGTGCAGCAAGGGAACGTGACGCCGCCTTGGCCGTAGGTGCAGGCTCGAGCGCTGCTTCTCCTGTCCCTGCTTCTTCAGAAGGTGCTCCGATTGCCCTGTCTATCATTTATAGACAGGCGATATGCGTGGCCCAGGAGGTGGCTGAAAGGCCATCCCAAGGTAACATAACATTGAGTCCTTTTTGTCAAAGTTTTAATCTTCAGATTCTTATATATCCTACCCTGTAGGGCCGAGTCTTGATGAGGAAGTGGTAGGTGAGATGGCGGCAACCACCGAGCCTGAAGTGACCACTCTTTCTCAAGAGTCTGGAACTGCCCCAATTGCCACTTTTTCCCCCTGCGGTTCCTTGCCGCTGCCGAGCGCTGCGAGTATCACGGCGGTTCTCATGGAGTCGGGGGATGAAGCTACGGGTGGCGAAACCATTCTGATGGAGGAGGGTGAAGCAGTCACTGCACCTAGTGACGCCCTTGTCGCGGTTTCAACCGGTGACTCACCAGGTAGATTTTGGGTCATTGCTTTCTTTTTCATTCTGCAATCCCTTTCAATCTTTTCTGACAGTATTTCTCTCGTTTCTAATGCAGGTGTGGCGAGCGTTGAGGTTGTGCCACCCAAGGAAGTATCGTCAGTTGCTGCTTTAACGGTGGCCGCCCCTTTGCCTTCTCCCGTGTCCTCCCAAATGCTGGAAGGTACGGATTTGTGACTTATCGGTTTCGTTGTAGGTAATATACTTTATGTACTGACATTGGATTATTACACCCTTGCAGGAGTTCTTTTTGATCATCTGTATCAGGTGCTGCACCCACATTTCTCCTTCCAGTCGGAGATTGCTTCATCCAGTGGCGTTGGTGAGCACAGCCTCTAGCTAATATCTTCTCTTTTCTTTTACAGGCAGCCAAATCGTTATTAATTCTTCTTTGTTTTGACTGCAACACTACAGATTGAAGGAGGAGATGAAAGAATAGCTGCACCACCGGTACTCCCGGCCTTGCCACCTGCCGCAGCCGGTATAGTAAACTCCATTGTTCATGTACCTTTTCTATTTCCTGAACCGTCCTTTGACTATGATTTGTTTTGCAGCGGTGACACCTACTTCAGCTCCGTTCGAGTCTTGAATCATAATGCCAGTGTAACAACCCTAATTTTCCTATACACTTTTCTATACAAATTTTTCTTTTAAATTTTTAAAAATCCATAAAGGAGTATTTTAACCTGAGCACAATATATATATAAGTAATTATTTTGTTTTTAAATAATTCCATTTTTAGTGTACATAAAATTGTTTTAAAATTAAAGTAATACTTGGGGTATTTAATGTTGCTGTTACCACTTTAAATAGTTATTTTCCCACAATAATTACAAGAAAGAGCTTGTAGCTCATTGGTAATACCTTGCATTGCTGAACCAAGCCACCGGAGTTTAAATCCCATGCCCCACATTATTTTTGTATTTATTTTGTTTTAATTTCTTTTGGAAGTCAACAGTCAAAATGCCACAACTCACAAAACTTGAACTGAAGACCAAAAAGTAAATATACCAAATTGTTCCCCAGGAAAAACCCCGGCCACTGACAGCCTGACTCGGCCCGACACGGCGCCGCCGGCCGGAGAACCGGTCGACTTGGTTCGGGGCCGCCGGCCGGACATGGCCGGACGGCCGAGTCACCAACAGAGAAAAGTTGGCTCTGGACTTGGTCAACCCTTCTGCACACTTATTATACCTGGATCGGTTTTAAATTGCCCAATAATTCCCTTTTACTCCTAGGTTTAATGAATTTTTAATGATTTTATATATTTTATATATTTTATTAAAAAAAACCTTAACCCTAGCCTAACCCTATATAAACCCCCCATACCCTCTACCCTTTCATCACTTTTTCTAAGTCCACTCTCCCAAAATTCCAAGAGAACTTGGCACGTAAGAAAAACGAGCGAAAGGCGAAGCGCTGACGAAATCGACGGCGGAATCCCGGTGATTGTGCTTGGACCTCTCAACGATGTTTCGATGCACCGGCAAACCATCTACCTCCCTCTTACTCTCTAGCGTTGTCTAAACCCGTAAGTCCCCCTTTTCTATCCTTCTTTTCTTTCATAAAAAAATGACTTTACAAACCCGACGGAAATCGGAACAAACCGATTTTCGATTCGGTTTTCTATCAAATCTCACTTATCACTAATTCCATAATGCTTAAACATATTCATGTTGACTACTAATCACTTAAAAATTAATTTGAACAAGTTTTCACACATGAAATGATAGCTTTTGCAACATATCGTATTCTTTCACTTAAATACCACCATGTTTAGTTTATCACATTTAACCCTTTAACTTTACTATACCTTAAAGTAGATCACGAGATATGACCTACCTCCACACACACCCATATATAATCATAACACGCTACCTTAAAAACTTAGAATACGATAAAACAAGATTTTACATTAAAATACCATTTTCTTAATAAAACCTTTTTTCTAAAAGTTCTAAGTTATATACAATTTTAAAACAATATCTTTTAAAAGGAAAATACGATATGTCATGGACATCGATCGTTTATCTAAACCTGACTTTGTGGTGTCTAGGGTAGGCATGTGAGAAAAGGTAACTTTAAAAGGCCCGTCTCACGATTCATGAGCGGATCCCTCCTTTTCTCATTTGTACTTATCTGGCCACAATTGGCGGTGAAGAGGCGATTTGAGGCTTCTAACGACTTATCATTTAGACCATTTATAAATAGGCTAGTTGGCTTAGGAAATCCTAAAATCTAAAATACGGAAATTTACACCTTTTACAAATAAATACCTTATCTTTATAAAACCGTTTTCTAAATGATTAGTATATATTAAATCTTTGCAAAGCGCCACTACAACCCACCGTTGGGGAACTCGTTAAGGATAGTACGGTTTATCGTGCAACCCCGGGCTTAGTAGTGCGAGATTCAGACCTCCGCAAGGAGCATTCGGTCTCGAAAAGTTTAAAATACGACATTTAAGAAAAATGAGATTTTTGGAAAATAAAATATTTATTAAAAATTATTCTTGTATAAACATATGTATAGTTATCATTTAAACACCTATTTTATTATAAGATACAGTTTCCACCTTTTCCTAAAAATTACAAGATTAAAAGTTACATTAAAATACCATGAATTTCAAATAAATCAATATTACAAATTAATACCTTTATTTATGTAATTAGGATATTATCACTAGAAATAACACAAATAAAATTACACTCATTATAACAATTAAGACGAATACTTGAGGTGTATTTTGAAAACTATACAAAAGTATTTTTACATAAAACCCCTTCAAGTTTTATAAATTACAATAATGACCCTGACAAATATAGAACTTCGACTTACATTTCTTTTAGTCTGACTCGGGTTTGAGTCTGATTATTTCTGACTTGAATATGATTCAAGTCAATTTACATTTTTAATATTCCAACTCAATATGAACACATGAATCCCAGAATCCAGTTAACAATCTATACAACTTGACTGAATCAAACCATGGATATACATCCATTATTCCGTTATTCCATTTACCTGATTATGCAGTTACAATCTGTTACTGATATCATGGTTTTGGTCGGTCATCCTACTTACACAATACAATACAACAATACAATCAAAACACTACGGGGTTTAAGGGGTAGATTGGTACGGAAGATTTTAAAAGTGGCACGAGATGGTCAGACTTAAGATACCTAACATGAATCCAATTGCCGTTGTTCCGGACCTTCTAACGGAGCCTTGTACTCTATTTTCCGTTTGTCCTGGTCTCTAGTATATAGAGACCCCTCTCGTATACACTGGCAGTCTTCTGTACCAAGGTACAAACAACAGCGTTAATACAACATTACAACAAATAGTATACAACTTTAGAAAATACCTCTTATTCTGTCTTTTCTAATTCTTCCTTATCTTTGGGACTTACCGAGCGACCTGTTCGCTGACGACATTCTATTTCTTTTTTCTTTGAATGTCGTCAGGAGCTTTGGACCCGGCAGAGATCGAGCCCACCGGTGAAGACTTGGATCAGTTTCATGAAGACCCCGAGCTCTAGACATTGTACCTTGTTCTATTCAGTATTTTCATTTCCTGTTATGCCATTGTTTAGGCATCGATTTTCATTTCAGTTGTATTTACTTTTCATGCATTGTACAAAAGAATGTTATTAATAAAGTTGTTATTTCTATATCTCTTGTCTCTTATGATTTACTTTTATATTGCTTAGATACGCTTAGCGTATGTACTCCTAAGTATATACGTAGCGGACCTCGTCGCGTCCCCTTCGCCGTACACCGGGAAGCGTGGCGTGACAGGTTTTGTTGGTGGCCCATGCAGGTCAGAGCTGTATGAATCCCTATCATGCAGTTCTGGTCTGCGTGAACAACCTAAGCAATATAACACAAGAACCAGCAACTAAAACATTCTTTACAATTCATGTTTCTTGAATCTTACAAATTTCTATTCCTTGAATCTTATCATTTCATGTATTTGAATCAGTCCAAACCCAAATTTTTCTTCAAGGTTATGGATTCTCTGAACAAAACCAGCACCAATGTCAACAACACGCCTCCAGCACTACCTCTCGCACCAGCTGTTCCTGCACCACCCACCGAGCAAACAGTGCTACTTGAGGCGATTCGCAGCCTTCTCGAGGGACAACAACAACTCCTGAACCGTCCTGAGATAGACGCACCAGGGGTAAAGCAATTCAGAGCTTTGCACCCCAAGCAGTTCTCTGGTAAAGGAAGCCCTCTTGAAGCTGAAGAATGGGTACAATACATCGAAGACGATCTGGCAGCAGCTCAAGTGCCAGACATCGCTTGGGTCCGTGTGGCGAAACTACAGCTCACGGACAATACTCGCAACTGGTGGAAGGCGGAAGTAAGCCGTCTTGCATAACCTATTGAATGGAAGACTTTTTGTGAGAAGTTCGATGAGAAATACTTCCCTGTGACTGCCAGATTTGCAATGGAGCAGCAGTTCATTCATCTACAACAGGGTTCGATGTGGGACAAATCAGTAGATGAATACGACGCTGAATTCACCATGTTAAGCCGATAAGATATGTCACAATAGTTCAATTTTTAAATATCACATACTACACAGCTAACACAATCTTTAAACAGATTCGCGGCACATTTGATACCGATAGACGAGATTAGAGCCCGTCGCTTTCAACAAGGACTGGACACGGAGATTCAGGCTGCCCTAGCCACAGGAAATTTCTGACACATGAGGATGCTCTAGAAGCTGCCCGCAGTTATGAGGTAGTGATAAAAGCAAGGGGCAGACCTCAATCTGCCGGTTTGAAACGCCCTGCCACTCAAATGGCAGGAGGAGCCTCTCCAAGGCCATCGTTTGAACTCAGGAGACCAGAAGAAAACAATAATCAGTCAAGTCCTGATTTCTGCTACTACTGCAGAAGAAAGGGACACTTGTGGAAGAACTGTAGGCGCGCAAAAGGCTTGTGTCTAATTTGTGGCGCATCCAACCACGGGATTGGGAACTGTCCTTACAATAACAACTCAACTCACACATCCACCAACTACCCGCAGCGGCCAGCTATCCAGGCTCCTGCACCTCATTATGCACTACCTGCTCCACCACTTGTACAGCCTACTCGTCAATTACAACAAGCAATGAGGGACATGCCTAGAGGGCATAGAAAGAGGCCCCAAAGGCAGAATGTGCCTCCAGCTAGAAGGAATGTACCACGGTGGCAGGCATTCACATTAGAAGCCGTAGAAGCCAAGACTGTAGGTCAAGGTAACACCGGTAAGCCTTTTTCCACCCTTGTATCCCTTTGTCATTTTTATACACTATCTATACTACAGTCATCAGACTTTCCTTGAAACTGTTACACTTTCCTTTTTCAAATTTCGAGGACGAATTTTTTTTAAGGAGGGTAGAATGTAACAACCCTAATTTTCCTATACACTTTTCTATACAATTTTTTTTAAAATTTTTAAAAATCCATAAAGTAGTATTTTAACCTGAGCACAATATATATATAAGTAATTATTTTGTTTTTAAATAATTCCATTTTTAGTGTACATAAAATTGTTTTAAAATTAAAGTAATACTTGGGGTATTTAATTTTGCTGTTACCACTTTAAGTAGTTATTTTTCCACAATAATTACAAGAACGAGCTTGTAGCTCATTGGTAATACCTTGCATTGCTGAACCAAGCCACCAGAGTTCAAATCCCATGCCCCACATTATTTTTGTATTTATTTTGTTTTAATTTCTTTTGGAAGTCAACAGTCAAAACGCCATAACTCATAAAACTTGAACTGAAGACCAAAAAATAAATATACCAAATTGTTCCCCAGGAAAACCCCCGGCCACTGACAGCCCGACTCGGCCCGACTTTGTGCCGCCGGCCGGCGAACTGGCCGACTCGGTCAGGCGCCGCCGGCCGGACTTGGCCGGACGGCCGAGTCCCTGTTCAGTTGATAAAACTGCACATTTAATATGACGTTTTTCCTACTATTATTATATAATAAAAGGTGTTTATTATAATATATGATACATATGAGGGTTTATCTGTAAAATACTATTTTCATGTGTTTATATATTATAAATAACATTTTGTAAGAAAAAATAAGCATATAATATCCATGTAACATTTGACCCATTTAAATATGCTTACCTTATTAATACATTTGACCAATTCTTAATGGTTAAGTTAATATCTCAATAAAACAAACTCTACTAATATTGTTTGTTGAGTTATTGTACAGAATTTTCAGGGCTGAAATCAAGGAAATCAAAGTTGGCAAATCAAATCTACCAAAGATATTCAAGAAACTAATTCTGGTAGAAATGTAGAAAAGATTTTCAAAGTCTAGATACTCAAAAGATTACCAAGTGTTACAGATATGAAGCTACAAAAATTAGAGGCCATGATCTCACCAAAAAGGGGCGGATCCGCGGCCAAACCTATCCAATGGCCATGGTTCCGCCGCGGATTTGAAGAGTTGAGATATGGGATTGTGATGGTTAGGATCCTAACAACTAGTTTCCATATTAGGAAACGAGGGTTCTGGCTCTGTGACTATAAATAAGGACCGAGAGCCTCTTGGAAAAGCTATCAAGCCGACGCGATCACGAAGCCCCAAACGCTCACGCATCCAGGCTGATCATCAACTGTTCATCTACTTCCTTAGGAAAGATCGAGAAGCAACTAGTTTTGTAATCATTTTCTACGGAATAAAGTGTAGATTGTTCAAGTTGATTAATAAAAGTAGTTATTTTATTTAATTCTTTTGCATTTTACATTATGTTTTCCCTCTTTATCTTTTCATCTTTTTCTCCCAACATGCGCGAGTAATTCTCCGCTTGTTAGGGTTCGTAGGATTAGGGTAGGCTAATGGATGATGAAAATAACTAAACCCTTTTTAAGTCCTATAAAGTTTAGGAACTTTATCAAAAGAATCATTAACATCCTAATCGGGCGCGCTAGCAATTCTTTGCTAGTTCCGACCGCGATTAGAGATTAGATTAATGATTGTTTTGGTAAAGGCTAGACATGAACGGAGTTCCGTGTCGAGATAAGGGTTAAGAGTGGGATTCCTTTTCCCTCCATAAACCCTAATCTACACGCATCACCGTCGTTCTAGTTTTAAATCTATTAAAGGATAAAAAGGGTAACTTTTAATTAATCGTCCATAACTACTAAATCCTAACGAACCCTACAAGCCCTCTTTTTATATATACATCCCTAAAATAATCTAGATCTATATTTTTGCATTCTTACTTAACGTAGATCTAGAAACTTCTCACAAAATTCTTTATTCCTCCCCTCTCCCTCAACACATCTAAAGTAAGAGTAAAAGATTCAGCGTTTCCCTGAGGACGACCCGTATTCACCTCGGTCTAGCTACGTGCGACACCGTTCTGATTGCGGTTAACTACAAACAAACACACTCTTTCGTGTAAATCAAATGGCGCCGTTGCCGGGGATACGTGCGTATTTTTTTATTTTTACTATTTGTGTTGAATTCTTAGACGATTCATATCATTATTAACACAAAACTGCAAATTGCATATTTAACGATTTGTGTGTGAATTTTGCGAGGGAATCTGGAGTCACGGACTTGAGGAAACGGGAGATCTAGGGTTTCACACTTCTCTGGTATCTTTCTTAACTCCTTCTCTCTCCTCTCAAATCCAATAAAATCTATTTTCTGCAGGATTCTTTGCAAAATAGCGCCGCTCAAAAATCTTTTTGCAAAAGTTTTGTGATTGGTTTTGTTTTGCATATTTTAATACGGACTTTAAGGGGCAAACACCAAATCAAGATTAGGTGGGGATTTCATCACCCTTCCTAAGCCCCACAAATTACAAACTGAGCATATAGATCAACCCTTCATTAATTTAAAAAATATCTAGACCAGACTCTAAGGACTGTCGTGCTCAATAAGGACAGAGGAAGGTCGTGGGTAATCTATCGTTTATCCGTATTACTTTTGTAGTGCCTAGGCAAGTGTGACAAAGGCTAGTGGTTTTTAATTAGGCCCACGACGTGGTTCCTTCCCACTTACCTGGCACTTACCTGGCTACAAGGGTAGTACGGAGGCGGTAGAGGATTTATCCTGCGGCTTGTCCTTTAGAAGTCTAGGAGCGGTCTAGAGACTGGACCTAGGTGACCTTAGTTCTAGGGTTGCTTGTGCATCATAGGGTGATTTGTCTTGAGTCCCACTTTTTCAAAACAAGCCAATTTTAAATCACACACACGCTGCCACTTGCACTAAACCCGCTTAGTGCATGCTCGGCTGGACACGGGATCCTAGTGCCCGTCTTGTCCGCGTTCCTGCTATCGACGCCGAAGTTGGTACTTCTTCATCTTCTTTTTCCCCACCACACACCACATCGACCGTGATGGATGGCACTCCATCTAATTATAACACCACGCTGCCACCGCCCGTAGGTGCGCAGAATCCACCGCGCATCTCTCTCCAAGAGAGATGCTATCCTATTCGTGGTCCTCTTCCTACTTGTCTATCTCTTCCACCACCTAACGGGGATAATTTCGAAATTAAACCCCACTACATCAACCTGCAGCCTAAATTTCACGGGCTTGAATCGGAAGACGCATACGTTTTCATCACCAAAGTCGAAAACGTCTGCGCAATGATGGGTACTTCACAATTGACTTTAGATGCTATGCGCTTACGTCTTCTTCCATTCAACCTGTGCGACTTGGCAGAAAAATGGCTTTATAATACTGCCGCACACTCTATCACTAATTGGGATGAATTTGTCATAGCATTTCTTAAGAAGTTTTACCCAAACCATAAGACTGCCCGTGTTAGAAGCGAGATCAACCAATTCACCCAGCTTCCCAATGAACCATTTTTGAAGTGCTTTGAACGTTTCAAAGATCTGCTTGTCCAATGTCCTCATCATGGAATCAATAGATAGGATTTATGTCGGATTATATATGAGGGCATTAATCCAGCGACAAAGCAGATGCTTGAAACAATGTGTCAATGCAATTTCATGTCTAAAGATGACGGTGAAGCTTGGAAATATCTGGAAGACCTTGCTGAACACACGTTGCAGTGGGAAAGCGTAAGACCACCTTCAACTAAGGGAGGTGTTCACCAGCTCGATATTTCTATCGCAGTAAAAGTCGAAATGGCATCGATACAGAAGAAACTCGACGCTATTGAGAACAAATTTTCATCATTCTCCCTAAATCAGGTCACGCTTCCTAAAACCGTCTGTGGTTGCTGTTCAGATCCTTCACACTTAACGAAAGAATGTCCTATGAATGCATCGTTTCAAGCTAATGCTGCTTCTCAGCAGCGACCTAGAAACGACCCTTATTCTTCTACGTACAATCAAGGATGGAGGAATCATCCTAACTTTGCTTGGAATCAAAACCAACAAAGCAATTATCAAAGACCTCCTCCACAGCAACCACAACCACAGAATCAGCCCCCCTTTCAGTCACAGAATTTCCAAAATCCGGCCAACATTTCTACACCACAAGTGGCCGGTACTGACAACTCACTTGCACAAACTTTGGATATGTTCATGAAACAATCCATGCAAATTTCGGCTGAGATGAGGTCTTCTATTGATACCCTAACGAAAAACTCCGCCTCCTATGGTGAGAGTATTAAATCAATAGAAAACCAAATCACACAGTTAAACGCCGCAATGAGTGCGAGAGAAAAAGGGAAACTCCCATCTCAACCCATACCTAATCCTAGCCACTCACAAGGTTATAATGTGCGTGCTGTTACCACGTTGAGATCGGGAAAAGTGCTGAATAACCGAGTGGGTGAGCAGTGTGATGATAGTGACACCAATGATACCCCAGCTTCTTCTTCTTCTTCCCCTAATTCGTCTAGTCTCCCACCTTCACCCGAGCCTATTCTCCGTTTTTCCCAAGGCTCGAACCCTTCGCCCACTTCGCCAAATCTATCTAAGTCGATTCCCACTCCAGTTTTAGGATCAAATCCGTCCCCACAATCCTCTCCAATGTTGGACCAAACCCTTATTGATAAAGCACCTTATCCAAACAGGTTAAGGGGCAACAGACCAAGTCCACAAATAGAGAAGATTGTGGAAATTTTTAAGCAAGTTAACATAAACATTCCTCTCCTAGATGCTATTCAACAAGTTCCGTCTTATGCGAAAATCCTAAAGGACTTGTGCACTAGGAAAAGAAAAGTTCAAGTACCTAAAAAAGTTTTCCTTGCGAGTAATGTGAGCACTGCTTTTACACAACAACTACCCAAGAAACGAAAGGACCCCGGAAGTCCTACAATTTCAATTTCTATTGGAGGTAAAAATATCAATCGTGCTCTACTCGATTTAGGTGCTAGTGTTAACTTACTTCCGTATTCTGTTTATGAGCAATTAGGGATCGGAGAGTTAAAACCTGTGCATTGCACTCTTCAGATGGCCGATCGATCTATCACCCAACCAAGGGGTGAGCTAGAGGATGTGTTAATCAAAGTCGGTGAATTCATATTCCCTCTGGACTTTATCGTTATTGATACACAAGCTGTAGCAAACCCACGCAATCAAATCCCGATGATACTCGGTCGACCCTTTTTGGCCACTTCCAATGCAGTAATTAATTGTAGAAACGGCTCTATGAGCTTATCCTTTGGAAAGAAGTCAATTGAGTTTAACATTTACAAGTTGGGAAGTGAACCCTCCGAACCCTATGCTCATGTGTGTTCTGTCGAATTAATGGATGTCGGCAGCGGCGAATATGATCAACCTCATAATTCTGACTCTTTTCATATGTTGTTGCTAGACACGGACTCTTCCACCGAGTTGTCCGGGTCAACATCTAACGCTGATAAGGAACTTTTTATAGAGTCTGACGATCACCCCATTTTTTCTGATGACATTATTTTTCGGGGTATCGATGAAAGCTTTGAGGAAATTTTCGCTGATGAACTCGCATTTTTACAAGACACGGGTGTTGAGATGAATCAACTCCAAGATGAAGAAATTGGACCTCCACCCCTTCTTTTGGACAATCATGATAATGCGAGTAATCCATCATTACTATCACTGTGTTGTCTCTCCAAATTGAGACGCAATCATTTTCCATTACACCTCTTATCACCGCCCCACTTCTTCACGTCGAAAGGTGACATGTTCTTCCACCAACCTTGGTGCTTCATCGATAAAATTTTTGAATGGTTGGTGTTGACTTTTGGTCTTTGTAAGGCTTTACTTTGACCAATAACTTTACCCCCCCCAATGATTTTAATTGTTTAACATTATTTAACTCAAGTTTGGGGGGGATATTTTGGCTCTTGAAAGAAAATGATTTTTACAAAATTGTGAGCCAAGAAATAAGTTTGGGGGAGGATTTCACTTGCATTATTTCTTGTCCCTTTTTTTTCCTCCCAAGTCTACAGGATTTTAAGCTTAACGGATGACATCAGTGAGGACACTGCCGTAAACAGGTTTGGGGGAGGTTTGTGCTTATTTACGCATCAATTTTCATCATACTTTGCATAAGCACAACATTTTCAAAATTTTAAATTTTTTTTTTGATAATAAAAGAATAGAAAGTGAAAAATTACATCCAAAAGATAGGAATAGTTTAAGAAAACTAAGAAAATTAGAAGTTTTCTTAAACGAACTAGTAATAAGTAGTTATGAGCTGTTGTCCCAAGGGTTAGTAAGATGAAAGAAGTCACTAATCTGAGGATAAAAATAAGTCTGAAAAATAGTTTCTATTATGGAAGCCAAACATTTGAATATCGATACCCTACTATTTGCACTTACACACGTCTTGAAACTCGGGATAGTAGAGGATACCTTGAAATGCTCTTGTCTAAAAGCCAAAGTATGAAGGAAATGAAAAGAAAAAATGAAGAAAATATAAAAATGGTGAAAAGAAAAAAATGAACACTGGTTTTGTTATCGCCAAGGCAGCAATAAAAAAATATAGCGAGGGTGCCTCTTCACCTAGTGCCCTAAGGCCAACTGGTCTGGGAGTCACTGCTAAGCCTTAGGTGGTGCAAGACGAGGAAAATATTATCACCGAATCAGCAAGCACATAAGTAATCGGTCGGTTAGTACCTCAAGAAGTATTAACGGTCGCATGAAAATGTGTGAGCAAATCTTAATATTCATTAAATTAAAAAGTACTAAGATAGATGGACAAGAGTATGATAGCTTGAATTGAATTCTCCGAGTGTATGGATGTTCTATACACACACGTAGGGGTATATGATCAACGTTTGGAAGAAAGATAGGAATGAAAAATAAAGACGATGTTTTATTGAGGGATGATGTGATTTCTAACATTTTTTTCATGACTATTAAGATAGGGCTCATGACAACTGAAAAGCTAGTGTAGTTGGAAACTCTTATTTCAAAGTCTTTCTTTTATGGTTCTTATCTTTATATGTAAATTTCACCATCTCTCTTTTATTATAGGATTTTGTGGGTGTAATCCGCTGAAAACCCTCAGGAGACAACACTCCTCCTATTAGGGACACCTAGAGGTTTAACGGCTTGTTGCACGTGCTCAGTGCAATCGTGTTTGCCTACGAAAGTGTGCTTAGTTTTCTTTTTTATTTTTCTTCTCCTTCTCTTGAATAAACTAGTTTGCTCGGGACGATCAAAGATAAGTTTGGAGGTATTTGTTCAGTTGATAAAACTGCACATTTAATATGACATTTTTCCTACTATTATTATATAATAAAAGGTGTTTATTATAATATATGATACATATGAGGGTTTATCTGTAAAATACTATTTTCATGTGTTTATATATTATAAATAACATTTTGTAAGAAAAAATAAGTATATAATATCCATGTAACATTTGACCCATTTAAATATGCTTACCTTATTAATACATTTGACCAATTCTTAATGGTTAAGTTAATATCTCAATAAAACAAACTCTACTAATATTGTTTGTTGAGTTATTGTACAGAATTTTCAGGGCTGAAATCAAGGAAATCAAAGTTGGCAAATCAAATCTACCAAAGATATTCAAGAAACTAATTCTGGTAGAAATGTAGAAAAGATTTTCAAAGTCTAGATACTCAAAAGATTACCAAGTGTTACAGATATGAAGCTACAAAAATTAGAGGCCATGATCTCACCAAAAAGGGGCGGATCCGCGGCCAAACCTATCCAATGGCCATGGTTCCGCCGCGGATTTGAAGAGTTGAGATATGGGATTGTGATGGTTAGGATCCTAACAACTAGTTTCCATATTAGGAAACGAGGGTTCTGGCTCTGTGACTATAAATAAGGACCGAGAGCCTCTTGGAAAAGCTATCAAGCCGACGCGATCACGAAGCCCCAAACGCTCACGCATCCAGGCTGATCATCAACTGTTCATCTACTTCCTTAGGAAAGATCGAGAAGCAACTAGTTTTGTAATCATTTTCTACGGAATAAAGTGTAGATTGTTCAAGTTGATTAATAAAGGTAGTTATTTTATTTAATTCTTTTGCATTTTACATTATGTTTTCCCTCTTTATCTTTTCATCTTTTTCTTCCAACATGCGCGAGTAATTCTCCGCTTGTTAGGGTTCGTAGGATTAGCGTAGGCTAATGGATGATGAAAATAACTAAACCCTTTTTAAGTCCTATAAAGTTTAGGAACTTTATCAAAAGAATCATTAACATCCTAATCGGACGCGCTAGCAATTCTTTGCTAGTTCCGACCGCGATTAGAGATTAGATTAATGATTGTTTTGGTAAAGGCTAGATATGAACGGAGTTCCGTGTCGAGATAAGGGTTAAGAGTGGGATTCCTTTTCCCTCCAGAAACCCTAATCTACACGCATCACCAACAGAGAAAAGTTGGCTACGTGCGACACCGTTCTGATTGCGGTTAACTACAAACAAACACACTCTTTCGTGTAAATCAGTCACCAACAGAGAAAAGTTGGCTCTGGACTTGGTCAACCCTTCTGCACACTTATTATACCTGAATCGGTTTTAAATTGCCCAATAAATCCCTTTTACTCCTAGATTTAATGAATTTTTAATGATTTTATATATTTTATATTTTTTTATTAAAAAAAACCCTAACCCTAGCCTAACCCTATATAAACCCCCCATACCCTTTACCCTCTCATCGCTTTTTCTAAGTCCACTCTCCCAAAATTCCAAGAGAACTTGGCACGTAAGAAAAACGAGCGAAAGGCGAAGCGCTGACGAAATGGACGGCGGAATCCCGGTGATCGTGCTAGGACCTCTCAACGACGTTTCGATGCACCGGCAAACCCTCTACCTCCCTCTTACTCTCTAGCGTTGTCCAAACCCGTAAGTCCCCCTTTTCTATCTTTCTTTTCTTTCATAAAAATACGACTTTACAAACCCGACGGAAATCGGAACAAACTGATTTCCGATTCGGTTTTCTGTCAAATCTTACTTATCACTAATTCCATAATGCTTAAACATATTCATGTTGACTACTAATCACTTAAAAATTAATTTGAACAAGTTTTCACACATGAAATGATAGCTTTTGCAACATATCGTATTCTTTCACTTAAATACCACCATATTTAGTTTATCACATTTAACCCTTTAACTTTACTATACCTTAAACTAGATCACGAGGTAATGACCTACCTCCACACACACTCATATGTAATCATAACACGCTACCTTGAAAACTTAGAATACGATAAAACAAGATTTTACATTAAAATACCATTTTCTTAATAAAACCTTTTTTCTAAAAGTTCTAAGTTATATACAATTTTAAAACAATATCTTTTAAAAGGAAAAATAGGATATGTCGTGGACATCGATCATTTATCTAAGCGTGACTTTGTGGTGTCTAGGCTAGGCAAGTGAGAAAAGGTAACTTTAAAAAGCCCGTCTCACGATTCGTGAGCGGATCCCTCCTTTTCTCATTTATACTTACCTGGCCACAATTGGCGGTGAAGAGGCGATTTGAGGCTTCTAACGACTTGTCGTTTAGACCATTTAGAAATAGGCCAGTTGGCTTAGGAAACCCTAAAATCTAAAATACGGAAATTTACACGTTTTACAAATAAATACCTTATCTTTATAAAACCGTTTTCTAAATGATTAGTATTTATTAAATCTTTGCAAAGCGCCACTACAACCCACCTTTGGGGAACTCGTTAGGGATAGTATGGTTTATCGTGCACCCTCGGGCTTAGTAGTGCGAGATTCAGACCTCCGCAAGGAGCATTCGGTCTCGAAAAGTTTAAAATACGACATTTAAGAAAAATGAGATTTTTGGAAAATAAAATATTTATTAAAAATTATTTTTGTATAAACATATGTATATTTATCATTTAAACACCTATTTTATTATAAGATAAAGTTTCCACCTTTTCCTAAAAATTATAAGATTAAAAGTTACATTAAAATACCATGGATTTCAAATAAATCAATATTACAAATTAATACCTTTATTTATGTAATTAGGATATTATCACTAGAAATAACACAAATAAAATTACACTCATTATAACAATAAAGACGAATACTTGAGGTGTATCTTGAAAACTATACAAAAGTATTTTTACATAAAACCCCCTCAAGTTTTATAAATTACAATAATGACCCTAACAAATATAGAACTTCGACTTACATTTCTTTTAGTCTGACTCGGGTTTGAGTCTGATTATTTTTGACTTGAATATGATTCAAGTCAATCTACATTTTTAATATTCCAACTCAATATGAACACATGAATCCCAGAATCCAGTTAACAATCTATACAACTTGACTGAATCAAACCATGGATATACATCCATTATTCCGTTATTCCATTTACCTGATTATGCAGTTATAATCTGTTACTGATATCATGGTTTTGGTCGGTCATCCTACTTACACAATACAATACAACAATACAATCAAAACACTACGGGGTTTAAGGGGTAGATTGGTACGGAAGATTTTAAAAGTGGCACGAGACGGTCAGACTTAAGATACCTAACATGAATCCAATTGCCGTTGTTCCGGGCCTTCTAATGGATCCTTGTACTCTATTTTCCATTTGCCCTGGTCTCTAGCATATAGAGACCCCTCTCGTATACACTGGCAGTCTTCTGTACCAAGCTACAAACAACTGCGTTAATACAACATTACAACAAATAGTATACAACTTTAGAAAATACCTCTTATTCTGTCTTTTCTAATTCTTCCTTATCTTTGGGACTTACCGAGCGACCTGTTCGCTGACGACATTCTATTTCTTTCTTCTTTGAATGCCGTCAGGTGCTTTGGACCCGGCAGAGATCGAGCCCACCGGTGAAGACTTGGATCAGTTTCACGAAGACCCCGAGCTCTAGACATTGTACCTTATTCTATTCAGTATTTTCATTTCCTGTTATGCCATTGTTTAGGCATCGCTTTTCATTTCAGTTGTATTTACTTTTCATGCATTGTACAAAAGACTGTTATTAATAAAGTTGCTGTTATTTCTATATCTCTTGTCTCTTATGATTCACTTTTGTATTGCTTAGATATGCTTAGCGTATGTACTCCTAAGTATATACGTAGCGGACCTCGTCGCGTCCCCTTCGCCGTACACCAGGAAGCGGGGCGTGACAGCCAGCAGGCCTCTTTTCCAGACGTCCATCTTCAAAAGGCGCTGCGACCAGTCTACGCATGTTGAGTGATTAAATCGAGGAGCTTGACGCGGAGGATCCTACATTCGCTGCAGATTTTGCTGCCGAGATTAATCCAATGATGGAGACGGTTGTGAACATCCATAACGAAGGCGTCGTTGAGTCTTGGGTTAACCACTGTAAGAAGATTGAGGCCCTCCTGCATGAGCTTGTGCTTAGGCATCCTGCTCCTGAAATTCAAACTTTGAACTTCCAACGGGCTGCATGGGTTGAGCAGAGCGTGTCCTTCCTCTGCCATTTCGAACAAGAAGCGACCTTGAGGCGGTAGGAATGTGAGGAGGTTTCAGATGAATCTGCTCGGCTGCGCGCCCAAGTTAAAACGAATGCTGCGCAACTGAAAGCTGCTTTTGACACCTTGCAGCAATATATCTTGGATGAGCTTGTATTGAGGCGGAAGCTTGACTCTATTGAGTGGGTTACGTAGAGTCGCAAAGCTTCCCAACGGGAAATCGATGAAAAGATTTCATCATGCTTGCAGCAAAGGGCTCGAATTGAAGCGGAGCTGGCCGCGGCGGCTAATCATGAGAAGGCACTGAAAAGAGTGCGAGAGCAGCTTGCGGACTTGTTGAAAACGCTTCCTTCTCAGTAGCTGTTTTGCTTGTAATCTTTGAATAACATGTATCCATTTTTATTCTTTCATACGATTCAACTTGTACTCTATCGAATTCATGAATAAAAGATACATATTTTTTTGTTCTATTACTGCTTTCTTCTCTTCGCTGTGTCATTGCCATGTAATTTAAGCAAATGTGGTCTGTAGATAGTAAGTGATGGTCCATCTTAGACTCTCTGCAGGATAACGATGGCTTAGGAAACAGGTTCAGGTCTGCTGCCTAAGACTTTTCAATTTTATGAGCCGTGAGGGTCTCATAAAGACTTTTCTCCCTGCGAGTCGAGAGGATCTTGTAGGTGTATTTTCTCCTTAGGAATCGTGAGGATTCCCAAGTGTGCTTTCTCTTGAGTGTCGTAGGGATCTCACAAGAGAATTTTCCCTCTTACAAGTCGAGAGGACTCATAAGTGGTTGTTTCCCTCCTTGTCCAGATTCGACTTTAGAGAGTATGGCCCATGAATAGTATGCAAGAGTCCATTTTGGATCGACTTGCAGGGCCCCAGTGCTTAAGAAACAGGTCCTTATCCCCATTGCCTAAGGCTTTTCCTTACGAGTTGAGATGAGTCGAGAAGTTCTCGCAAGAATGTCCTAACGTCACAGTTAACCTCTGCTCTTTACGACAAAGATCCGTTAGGGTCTGTGGTACGAGGGTTTTGCCTGTCGTACCGTCGCGTTGACTGATGTATCCCTCGATAGGCAATCTTGCTGTTCGAGTAGCTTTGCGACTGTCGTGTCTCTGATCCCTTCGGGGGCTGGACAAGACGTCTTCAAGCAATCTTCCTAGGCAGTTTGACCTTTGGAAGAGCAAGCGTTAGGAATTTTGCCATGCCACTTTTTACTTGAGATTAGGCTCAGTTTGGGGAGCCCCGATGAGTTATAACCACTCCGCGCCGGTATAGGATGATCTCCGATAGTCTTTCAGGTTTTATATGAGTTGCCGTCAAGACCCTGAAGCTAGGAATTTGGCCTTTGTTTTGTTTACCGGCATTGCGTCTGCTGTATCGAGACTAATGTCGCGGTTGTCTCTAAGTTGTTGGTGAACCGTCGAGGTTTAGAACTAGGTATTTTGCCGTGGCTCCGTTGTTTGATTGTCGCGTCTGAGTCCTACTGGAGGAAGAACGCTGGGGTGACATCTCGTCTGTTGTATCGGGACGAACGTCGAGGTGGTGACCACTCCGCGCTGGTGTGGGATGATCTCCGATAGTCTTTCAGGTTTTATATGAGTTGCCGTCAAGACCCTGAAGCTAGGAATTTGGCCTTCGCTTCGTTTGCTTTGGCGTGTCTGAATACTGTTGGAGGAAGGACGCTGTAGTGACGTCTCGTCTGCTGTATCGAGACGAACATTGAGGTGGTGACCACTCCGCGTTGGTGTGGGATGATCTCTGGTAGTCTTTCAGGTTTTTATATGAGTTGCCGTCAAGACCCTGAAGCTAGGAATTTGGCCTTCGCTTCGTTTGCTTTGGCGCGTTCGAATCCTGTTGGAGGAGGAACGCTGGGGTGACACCGCGTCTGCTATAATGAGATGAATGCTGAGGTGGAGCTGGGATTTTGCCATCACTCCGCTTTGTTTCGACCGTGAGGTCTTTCGTTGATGTTGCATCTGCATTCTGCTGAACTGCGAAGGAACGCCGTTGTTAACATTGCGTCCGGTGTAACGAGACGAATGCTGAGGTAGAGCTGGGATTTTGCCATCACTCCGCTTTGTTTCGACCATAAGGTCTTTCGTTGACGTTGCATCTACATCTTGCCGGACTGCGAAGGAACGCCGTTGTTGACATTGCGTCTGGTGTAACGAGACGAATGCTGAGGTGGAGCTGTGATTTTGCCATCACTCCGCTTTGTTTCGACCGTGAGGTCTTTCGTTGACGTTGCATCTGCATCTCGCCGGACTGCGAAGGAACGCTATTGTTGAAACCTGTATGGCCTCTCTTTCTTGGCTTGCTTGCTCTTTTCACCGATGTTGCGTCTAGTGTAATGAGACGAATGCTGAGGTGGAGCTGGGATTTTTCCATCACTCCTCTTTGTTTTGACCGTGAGGTCTTTCGTTGACGTTGCATCTGCATCTCGCCGGACTGCGAAGGAACGCCGTTGTTGACTTTGCGTCTGGTGTAACGAGACGAATGCTGAGGTGGAGCTGGGATTTTGCCATCACTCCGCTTTGTTTCAACCGTGAGGTCTTTCGTTGACGTTGCATCTACATTCTGCTGGACTGCGAAGGAACGCCGTTGTGGGTCTCCAGGCTGTAGATGTGGCCGTCGAGACCTGGCACTTTTTCTGATGGAGCCTGGTGGGATGATATAGTTCCTTCTTTGTTTGCACCCCTGGATTGTATACAGGGATCGATGTGATCTCACCTGTAGGGCAAAAAGTTTCATTTTATATATTTTTCTTTCTGCGATGCTCTATCATTTCATCTTTTATATCGCGAAAGTCGCGATTGTCCAATCATTTCGGATATTTTTCGCAGTGCCCAATCATTTCGGCTATTTTTTTATTTACTCGCTGCTTTTTATTGCGAGTTACCGTACCATTTCGGCTATTTTGCATGCATATATTTTACTTGCTGATTATGTTGCAAGTTGCCTCATCATTTCGGCTATTTCATATGCATTTGTGGATTGCTGGATTTTCGCTACGAATTTAGGATTTGATACCGATTTAGGCATTAGCATCGCTGCAACTGGGATATTGCCAGGAGAGAATCATCATTTGCCTTTGTCGATGTCGAGCAAAGGTGGCTTAGCGAACAAGGTTAGGATCCTGTCGACTAAGGCTTTTGACATCATGAGCCGTAAGGGTCTCATAAAGGTATTTCTCCCTACGAGTCGTGAGGATCTCGTAAGTGCATTTTCTCCTTAGGAATCATGAGGATTCCTAAGTGTATGTGTTCTTTTATAAGTCATAAGGATCTTACAAGAGTGTTTTCTCCTTATAAGTCGAGAGGACTTATAAGGGCTGTCCACTGTGTGAACATATCCCAAGTCTCTGGTGGGACTTTGTTAGGGAAATGTTTATTCGTGCCCGTGGATTGTATACAAGGGTCGAGACGTTTGTAGGGCAGCATTGGAGATTGTGATAGCTTAAGAACAGGTTCAGATCCCTGTAGCTTAAGGCTTTTGAATTCTATGAGCTATGAGGGTCTCAAAACGGAATTCTCCCTACGAGTCATGAGGATCTTGTAAGTGTGTTTTCTCATTAGGCATCGTGGGGATCCCTAAATGTGTTGCTCCCTTGTGAGTCGTAAAGATCTCACGCAGGTATTTTCTCCTTACAGGGTCGAGAGAACCTTGCAAGTGTCTTTTAACTAGATTGCGCTCTTTCGGGTTTTTACAAAACTCACCGGCAGTCCTTTTGTTTTTACTCACGGAGCCCTTTCGGGTTTTCATTCGTGCCCATCTTGTTTATGGACATACCGTTTTTTTTATACCACGTCAACCTGGGGATTCCGCGGGTTTATAGTAGTTCAAAGACGTTTCGGTCATAGGTCCGAGATTTTTCGGGCAACGTACGATTACGCAGCTAGATTTTCTCGCAAATATTCGCATCTTTTGTGTCGGAGGTGGATTCCTTGAAGAGAAGGCTGAAGGCGATTTCTTCGTCAGAGTCGCTTCTAAAGGTGATAACTTGCGATCCCTTGATGTCGACTATGTGACAGTTGCCAGCGGCTCTTTTGCGCTCATCTGTTGTACTTTTCTGTTCCCGACGAGTCTTGCGCTTCACTCGTTAAACGTGTTGTCGGTGGGCAACATATCCCTACCACCATTTTTTAAAGGCTATGCACTCCTCTGTAGGGTGTGCAATCCTCTGATGGTACAAGAAGAAGTTAGGATGTATGTTCGCTTCATCAAGATGTATACCGCTAGGAGAATTTCCTCTGAAAGAGGGCAACTTCATTCCTATTGACAGGGCCCTAGCGAATCGTTTCCTTACTTTAAACTTGCTTTTGCTGGCGATAGGGATGCTTTGATCTGGTGGTAATGTTTCAACTCTTTCGTCTAGTCGCCGGCGTTTGGCCTTTTTAAATATGGCCATCTTGCGCTCCCGACCAGTTTTGCTTTTCAAAAGAGCTTCGTTCAGGAATGCGTCAATCATTTCGTCTGATGGTCCTAGAAGATCCGGCTCAGGATCTACCCCCAGTTTCTTTGCGTCAGGAGCATCTTCACCATTTATCAACGAATGAGAGATCACATGACAGCTTGCCACATAATCCTCAGGTTCATCCGACGAGTCTTCTCTATTGTCGTCATCTCCGTCCTCAAGGATGTAGGGTGTTTTTCGTCACCCCATTCAGATGGGAATACGCACGTGCTTTTCGGGCGCATTACAAATTCCCCCTGCCTAAGGTAGGCTGGGGTTTATTGATTGTAGGGATCCGAATCTCCGGCAGCCGCGGATTAAGCTGTCGTTAATTACCCCTCGCATTTAGAGCGAAGGAACCTCCGATTGACGGGTTAAACTGGTCATGCGAACTCAATGTGCAGTGCGTTAGTGTGTGTGTGTTTTGAAAGGGGTTTTGGATATATCGGGGGCCCCACAGAGTTTTTAAGGGGGTCGCGCTATCCGGATAGCGGGCTGGGGGTCAATGGGGCTAGCAGCCCCCTTGCGGGGCGCGGGGCCGCGCCCCGTTAGAAATTTTTCCTAACGGGAGATGTATATTTAGTGTGGAGTGCATAAAAAATGGGGGAAGCGTCTTGAAGGCGCGTGCGTGGCACATGAGCGCATGGTGCCCGGGGTCACGTACGCGTACATGGGCGCTTTAGTACCCGGGGTCACGTGCGCACACGTGACCGATGGGTGCCTCGGCGCCCGGGGTCACGTGGCGCGCACGTGACCGATGGGCGCCTCAGCGCCCCGGGGTCACGTGGCGCGCACGTGACCGATCGGCGCCTCATCGCCCGGGGTCACGTGGCGCGCACGTGACCGATGGGCGCCTCAGCGCCTAGGGTCACGTGGCGCGCACGTGACCGATGGGAGCCTCAGCGCCCCGGGGTCACATGGCGCATACGTGACCGATGGGCGCCTTAGCGCCTCGGGGTCACGTAGCGCACATGTGACCATGGGAAACACCCGCGGGAAGGGCCTAGCCCCTAGGTTGGGGAGTTGAATTCCCAAGGGTTTTTTTGTTTTGGAGTTGAACTCCTAACAGAAACTAATTTATGGAGTTAAACTCCAACAGATCTAGAAAGGAGTTAAACTCCTAGGAATCTTTGGCTCTTCTTTTGAGCCTTGGATATGTCCAAAGTTAGATTTTTGGAAATGGGTCTTCTTCTTCCTGCTCTTGATCGGCGGGATCTTGGAGAAAAATGGGTGAGACTTAAAAGTCTCTCCTTTTCGAGATCTGATTTGAGATTCGAGCCCCCTTTCATGGGTTTTATGGTGAAAAACTATTTATTTTTGAGAAAGAAAGAGTTAAACTCTTGATTTAATTTAAAAAAGAGGAAGAGGGTTTTAGACCCTTGAGAAAGGGGAAGGAGTCACAAACCCTAGTTTTTTGGGAGGAATGAAAAGTGTATTTTAGATATTTTCATCATGTTACCTTATATAGGCTTAAAAATTTACATATAGCCCCTTGGGCTTTACAAAATGACGTTTTGCCCATCCCATGGCTCATGTGCCATTTCTTTTTGCACATAAGCCATTGGCTTACAAAAATTTGGCTTTATGCCCATTTTGTTTACATTCATGCATAAAAAATTACATAAAAATTATTTATTACATGATTTCATTTTGGCATGGGGAGGGCCGGCCGCTTCATGTTCGGACTCGACCTGGGTATGGGCCCGTTTGGCTTGGGGTTGACTTTGACTTTGACTTGGTCAACCGGGGTGCAATTTTCGACTTCAATAAAGTGCCCCCATCAATAAATGCACACCACATATGTGAGTCGTGTGCATGAAATTGATGAATCTTCTTTCACGTGGAGGCGACATGCTTTGGTTCCCACTTTTTGGGATGCACTGCCTTTTTTACGACATGGATGGTCGACGCTTGACGCGTCTCCGAGGCGGAGTGTCCGTGGTAGAATTTTCCCTGGCTTGGAGTGATCTGGTTCCTGCTTTGTAGGAAGCCCGCACTGCCCTTTTTACGACATGGACGGTCGACGCTTGACGCGTTTCCGAGACGGAGTGTCCGTGGTGGACTTTTCCCCGGCCCGGAGTGATCTGTTTCCTGCTTTGTAGGAAGCCTGCATGCCCTTTTTACGACATGGACGGTCGACGCTTGACGCGTTTCCGAGACGGAGTGTCCGTGGTAGACTTTTCCCCGGCCCGGAGTGATCTGTTTCCTACTTTGTAGGAAGCCTGCACTGCCCTTTTTACGACATGGACGGTCGACGCTTGACGCATTTCCGAGACGGAGTGTCCGTGGTAGACTTTTCCCCAGCCCGGAGTGATCTGGTTCCTGCTTTGTAGGAAGCCTGCACTACCCTTTTTATGACATGGACGGTCGATGCTTGCCCGATTTGTGGGAAGCCTGCACTACCCTTTTTACGACATGGACGGTCGACGCTCTAATCCGGAGCGATTTGGTTCCCGATTTGTGGGAAGCCTGCACTGCCCTTTTTGCGACATGGACGGTCGACGCTTGACGCGTCTCCGAGACGGAGTGTCCGTGGTAGATTTTTCCCTGCCCCGGAGTGATCTGGTTCCTGCTTTGTAGGAAGCATGCACTGCCCTTTTTACGACATGGACGGTCGACGCTTTGACCCGGAGCGATTTAGTTCCCGATTTGTGGGAAGCCTGCACTGCCCTTTTTGCGACATGGACGGTCGATGCTTGACGTGTCTGCGAGATGGAGTGTCCGTAGTAGACGTTTCCCTGGCTCGGAGTGATCTGGTTTCTGCATTGTAGGAAGCCTGCACTGCCCTTTTTACGACATGGACGGTCGACGCTCTGATCCGGAGCGATTTGGTTCCCAATTTGTGGGAAGCCTGCACTGTCCTTTTTGCGACATGGACGGTCGACACTTTGCTCCGGAGCGATTTGGTTCCCGATTTGTGGGAAGCCTGCACTGCCCTTTTTGCGACATGGACGGTCGACGCTTGACGCGTTTCCGAGACGGAGTGTCTGTGGTAGACTTTTCCCCGGCTCGGAGTGATCTGGTTCCTGCTTTGTAGGAAGCCTGCACTGCCCTTTTTACGACATGGACGGTCGACGCTTGCCCGATTTGTGGGAAGCCTGCACTGCCCTTTTTACGACATGTACGGTCGACGCTCTGATCCGGAGCGATTTGGTTCCCAATTTGTGGGAAGCTTGCACTGCCCTTTTTGAGACATGGACGGTCGACGCTTGACGCGTCTCCGAGACGGAGTGTCCGTGGTAGACGTTTCCCTTGTCATGACCCGAAAGAGCACGTGAATGGCACTTGAATCATATAAAGGCTATAGGACTCCATCTAATCCAAGTAAGCCAAAAGCCCAGAAATCTAAAAGCATTTTAAGGAGTAAATAGAGAAAACTGGTTTTTAAGAAGTAGGAAAATAGCTTTTAAAAGTGAATAAAACATGTTTTAAGATCAAAGTTTTTAAATAACTAAGCCGAATATGCATTTTTAAAAATCACATATCTTTTCTGAAAATTTCGGCAGAGTTTCCTTTGTAAATACCGGCCCCGAACGGGGTACAATATAAATAATATATATGCAATGATAAAAGGCATCCCCAAGCGGGAGCTAGCTCTTCGTCAATCGACGGTCACAACCACGCAAGCAATATAATATACAACGCCGAAGGGCGATGATCAAAACTCAAAGGAAAACTCAAATAGCATGAAAAGCGTAATACTACAACGCGCGACTCTAAGGTCGAAATAATACATAACTGGTTTCTAAGTCTGAAATAATATACAAGTTTTTGGTTGATGGAATTACTAGATACAACTAAATAATACATGAACAATGGTGGTTCTGATACAAAAGAACCCACCTACCAAAAGCAAGTCACCCATATGGAAGCAGTGTGCCAGAAAAGCCGCGATGAAACCTGTACGGCAAAACCTGCAAGAACTGTGGCACAATGGGGGTGAGTTGCCAACTCGTGAATAGAAGATATCAACAAGTAGAGATCGCATGCATGACCTAATCCTAGGTCAATACGATCAGATATATATAAACCTCAAATAAATAAGTCTGAAGCATGATAAGGTGGCAATATAACATTTAAACATGTATGTAGTGCCAAGTGCTCGTGCCAGTGCCTCAGGTAATAACATGTCTATAAGTATGTGGATATCATCCCACTATGTAATCAATGTCATCAATGTCAACTATATCAGGAAATCTATGAGTATGTGGATATCATCCCACTATGTAATCAATGTCTGTATGTGTGTGGATCCCGTCCACCTGTCACCCAATGACAATAAGCATCATGCATGTAAACATCATAAAGCATATGCATGGAAGTATGAGGATATAGTCAAAATCATGGAACCTGAGTGCCTAGCATCGACACTCAAAAACATCATGAAAAATGTGCCTAGCATTGGCACGTAAATCCTCATTTATCAGGCGCTGTCACCACGACTGGCCCTGATAGGTACGCATCATACGCTATCTCGAAATCCCGAGTGCCCAGCTTCGACCCTCGAATTCCGACGTATCCATACGTACATAACTCCGGTCAGTATCCCCACGATAACCGCCGAGTCCAAATACTATCACCGGTAGGTAGTACTCCCCTGCCAGGCTCACCGTCTAACATATACGAGTCTTCTTGCCCTGGGGTCCTCACTGGGTCCACCATGTACCCGCAGACGGTGCCTACTGCTCCTCGAATTGGGTTTCACATGCCACTCTTAGAACCGAGAAAACACATGGTGGACGCACTGAAATATCATATCAAGGGTAACCGGGTTTTTAAAACAATATATATATTCTATTTTAAAATACCCACGGTTCCCAAATCCAAAAATATCATGGAAACAACATATCTCAATGCGTCAAATCAAAAGCATGATATGTGCGACATATAACCAAAATGTAAGCATATCAGTATATCATGCAACATGGAGTAGCAATATGCACATAATTAGGGAAGACCGCTTCTTTAAAATGAATCAGTTTTTAAAATTATCTTGCGGTTCCCAATCTGCGAGTCGAGCCAGAATCATCTATATATGCGCAATATGTAAGTGTACAAGTATATGTGTGCAACAGGTAGGTGCACGAGTATGAGTGTACAATATGTGAGTACACGAATATGAATGTACAATAGGTATGTGCACAAATATGAGTGTACGCTATGTAGGTACACGAGTATGAATGTACAATAAATATGTGCACAAGTATGAGTGTACGCTATGTAGGTACATGAGTATGAATGTACAATAAATATGTGCACAAGTATGAGTGTACGCTATGTAGGTACACAGGTATGAATGCAAGAGTACTACAGTGTAGTGACATGGCAATTATCGATGATGAAGTGTGTGAGCCGGCAAATACTGTACGTGGAACATACGCATCATCGATAATGGTGCTGGTATCCTAACAGCATGATGGTAATATAGCAATAAACACAAGTAATGCGATGCAAATAACATGTGTATGCGTAATCAAGTAATCAACGCACCAGTGAAGAACCTATATCAATGTGTAAGTGTCATGCAGTTTTGCCTTTTGAAATAAGACGAATCAGGGTTTTTAGTAAAATAAGGGCTACGGTGTTTTTAAGAAAAGATGCGTCTTTTGAAATTATCCGTAGAATCCCTTTTTGCTTATCTTTAAAATATTCCCGGTTCGTTAGTTTTGAAATAGGTATGTCTCGGGTCTAATCTAATGTCTACTAAGGAATTTACAGACCTAACTAACAAGCTAAGCAGGAGGGGGTATGGAAACCACCTACATCTGAGTCGATATATATATATATATATATATATATATATATATATATATATATAATAGTCGGTGATCCCGCCTTAATAGTATCATGTACGATACAGTATATCATATGACGTTCTCGAGTCATGAGTGCGGATCTAATATCAATATAAAGCTCGTACGGTAAATCATCGTACGGCATCCCAATAGCTGGGTACGGGTCAATATCACAATTGTCTCATCAATTATCTGGTATCCTTATCATCATATCACATGATCTGGGGTACTGATCTAAATCTAGTACAAATCGATACCATCTATATAAATATAAGTGCGTGTGTGAAACGCACGTCTGAAGGTCCGCTAACAATCACATGTCGTATCCCAAATACGAATCACATCATATCACCGATCTCGTGGCACTATGCCCAATGTCATCGACTCATCTCAAAATATCATCTGTTATCCTCATCATCCTGGTATAAGTATAGCAATAAGTATGTGTATGCGTGTGGGTGTAAACCTGTTCTAGGGTTCGCGACTAGGAACTACACTAGTTTACTTCCAACCCTAATCTATCTATAGTACACCTAACACATCTCAAATATCCACGACACTATAAGCTATCATGAGTATATATATATACTATACTAGTATCGGACTGCGGGAGTGCTATACGCCATCCACCCGACTTCCCCCTTTAGATATAATCTACTCACCTATATCCTGCGTGTCGGTGTCGATGTCGCCTTCGTCTTCTTCATCGTCTCGGATCGCCATGGGGGTATCTACATATCACACGTATCGCATCACATCAAAACCTAATCGAAACATAAAACGACACGTGAAAACCAACGCGATACGCTAAAAGGCCTATAGGTTAGAACCTATAGTTAGCCTTCGCAAAACAACCCGAAATCACTCGATATAGACGTACAAACGTCACACGATCGAGATAACGCACAAATACCAAAATCTGGAAATCAAAATACAAAGACCAAAACTAAATTCAGAGTAGCAACCCAAGAAAATGATTCCAGATTTCGTCTCAGGCCAAATAAAGGCTAGAAAACAAGTCTAGAGTGATGTATAGGGTGTATGTGACCTACAGTAGAAGCCTGGACCCGTACCATCACCAAGTGGCCGATCCCCTCAACAGGAAAAACCGGCCTGGCTGGCCTGGTCATGGAGTTGGACTCTATTCTGCCTAGGGTGGTCTCCTGGTGGTCTAACTAGGCTCCTGGTGTTGTTTATTTTCCTTGTATTGACCCCGGATCACTCCAGATTCACCTGCACGCTCTAAAAACTCACAAACCAACATGGACTGTTCTGTTTTGGGTTCCAGGTTTCGTAATGTGACGGATCTGGGTTCGTAGCACCAAGGGGGGGTTTAAGGGTCACTAATAGGACTTAGCTACACTAACACAATTCAATTTAACCTTAACCCTCTCTAGGTTTGTCTAAAGCGCACAAAATCACACGATATCGATATGAAACTTGAATTGAGGCTTAAGCACAAGAATTACAATACTAATTATGAAGGAAATACCTCAATAGAGACTCATGAATCCTCCTACAGCACCAAAACATCAACTTTCTTGGTCCATTCTATAGCTTGTGAGCTTGTGCACACTTTTTGTGAAATCGAAATGGGGTTTCGGGGTTGTATTCATGGTGGATCTAGGCTTGAAGAGGGAGAAGGAAGAAGAAGGAGGGGGCAGCAGCAGCACAAGGAAAGGAGAGAGAGAAATGAGATGATAAAATGATAGGGGAAGGGTCAAACAAGTCAAAAGAGTAAACCCTATACCTACCTTTCTCTCTCCTAATCATTCTTTACCTTTTTCTTTTCTTTTTCTTTTCCAAATCCTTCTCTCTCAAATAGTAAACCCAAAACACCCATGGTAGGAAAAATGTAACACAAGTTCAAAAAATGATATGTACATGTTTTGCACAAAAAGCCAAAAAAATCCGATTAGCGATTTTTAATCGCGATTAGGACTAAATTAGCATATAAATGCTCATAAAAATTTAAAAAATGACATAATTCCATAGAATACATTAATCCATAATTTTTTCAATTTTTTCCCCATTTATCGGTATTTAATTATAAATTTAATATTAAAATAATCAATAAAATAATATTAAATCATAAAAATTCCCAAAAATAATATTTTATTATTTTGAAATGTTACAATCTTTCCCCCTTAAAGAAATTTGGTCCCCGAATTTAAATTTAAACCCTCAATTTCTAAAACATTTCAATAAGAAATCCAAGTCGTCGGTGCTCCGAAATCATCAATACATAAAACGCATCATAGCGCAATGCATGCGCATGTGTAATTAGCAGATAACTCAAAAACAAAATTCCGTCAAGCATCCGGCAATCATCGGAGTTATGGTAAAGACACAATGTCAAATCCAATACGAAACCAATATGATATATATCAAAACTATACATGAAATCAGCTAAAGTAAATGCATGCCAAATCTTTTTAAGTTGTTGTGCGATGCGCAAAACACTGCACAGTGGCGGACGCCCATTATAATAAAACACCCATATACATATATATCCTTTGTTTAATATGCCCGTCCCGCCGTTTTGAAAACACTTTAGAAGGGTTTCCTTATTTTAAACGTTTCGTGTCATATCAGACACGTAGGCATATACTGAGACTATAACTCGCTTTTTGGAAATCTATTCGATAACTATCAACGCATGCAAAATATATCCAGGTACTGTCTTCTGACTAGTCCTGCTCAGTATGAAAACACATAGCAAATATCATTAAAAAATGTACTGCTCCATAAGGAATCAATCCCAAGAATGTATGTAAGAATACTCTGTGCGTCTGGTGCGCATGGAAACCAAAATCCCTATATGTGCCATACAGGTGCACAAAACTACATCTAGGTGCAACGGGTGTGCACACAACATCTGTCATAGGCAACGTGCGTGCCTGACAGCAAAATCAGGTGCATTTGACATGTACGAAGAATCCCGATTTAGCGCATCGGTGTGCACCAAAATCGTACCTCACATCATGCACTCAACACGCACGAAAATCCAAATCAGGTGCATCCATCACGCACGTATAAAATCTAAATCATGCGCATTCAACAAACACGAAATCACGAAATCCAATATCAAGCGTCTAACATGCGCAAAGTCCAAATCAAATGCACGTAGTGCAAGAAATCAACATTATCAGGATCAAAATCGACGGTATACAATACGGCTCAATAAAATCAGGTATACCGCGGTGGATAATCTCACAATCGTGTGCATCAGCGTGCACAAATCAAATCAAAACACTAAAAGTTCATGTAAACGATGCCGAAGGCATAAGTCGAATCGCATGCATAACACAGGCATGAAATCAAAATCAACAAATCGAATGACATCAAATCGAAGTCAGGTGCAACTGTAGTGCACAAAATATAAATCCGGTGCAACAAAGGCACGAAATATAAATCTGGTGTGATAAACGCACAAAACATAAAACTGGTGCGACAAACGCACAAAGTATAAAACTGGTGCATCCTGTGCAACAAATACAAATACGGTGCATCCTGTGCACAAAACCCAAACAATAACTCAAATGCGTAAATAGCAACACCGAGTGTACCAAGGTGTAAAAATCTTAAACATGTGCAACTGCGTGCATAAAACACATATCAATGCACTACTAGCACATATAAGCTATACCGAGTGCAAAAATCAATTCAGGTGCGTATGATATGCACAAAATCAACTCAACTGTATGAAATCCATGAAGTCATAAGCAGGTGCAGCCAAGGCACGAATACGATATCGGGTGCAATAACTGTGCACAAATCATAAATCAACACAACGGTGTGTAAAGCACATCTCAAGTGTAAAAACTATGCGCAAGATATAAATGCCCAGTAGGTGCAACCATGGTGCACGAAAACAAATATCATGGAACTCAGCCATCAAGACTAAATCATGCGAATAAATCGCCCAAAATACCGAAATCCAAGGTGACGGATACGTGATAATCGAATCACAAAATCATAAATCATAAATACCGTCATCGGTATATCCTCCTTCAAAGTCGAGAAGGTGCCGATGCATCCAATGCTAGTAGCGCAAGATATCTACTTGCCTCTTGCTCGCGGTCTGGCGTCCTCTGTCTCTGGGTCCTTATCTTCTCTGTGGATTACCAATCTCGCGATCCATCGGCTCATCGGCCCTGTCAGGTGTGCTAACGGGAACGATTCCGTTCTGGCACTTCTCTGGTCATCTCTCGGTCAATCCTCACGGCCACTCGTAAAGTAGCACGTCACTGGAGTCGGCCTCTGGCTCTCTGAATACACTTGACACAGCTGATCCTAGGTGCAAATCATATTGCAGCAGTGTCCCGGAAGGAATCCCGCTTAGGGTCTCTTCCGATCTGGCCTATGCCGAACTGTACGGAGGCTGGTACTCTTACGTAATCTCTTCTCGCTCGATGAACATCTGTGTCCTCAGCATAGCATTTTCTCGGAAACTGGTCGCATCCCAACGCCTCTGTAAACATCTCCGGCCTTTAATGTTAACGGGGAGTAACAACAGCTCGTCAGCATCTCGCACGAATCTCTTGTTCCGCCTGTCTGCATCATCATCCATTTTGACGTCACGTCTCTATTTGCGCACTGCAATTGTTCTCGGCTACGGTCCATCCGAAGTCTCTCACACGGACTCGAAATCATGAACTCGGTATCTCCATCACTCTGTGGAAGATATCTAGCCGAACACATCCTCCGGAACTCGTCCCATCCTGCGGAGATATACTCAATACCCGTCCGTTCTTGACCAATTCACAACGCATCTGGGTGAGGTCCTCTATCCGAACCTGGTCAACTGTCTCGTCGATGATGCCGAACTCTGGCCTGCTGGGTGTGCGTAATATGACCACTCTTGAGTCCAAGTCTCCTTGTATAGTATTCCAGAAAGGTCCCGTCGAGGTTTCTCTCAAATCTCGTTTCTGCCGAATTGCCCGGAAATTACCACCTTTACTATATCTGGCTTTTGTTCCGGAATGGCTGCATACCCATCGCGACTCTTTCTGGAAGGTATATTCAGCAATTAATGCCTCTGCATGCGTAACGCATCTCTGATGTCAGCGAAGTGGAACGTCCTCTCGTCAAGAGCTCATACGAATCTCGTACTTCACTTTTCTCTGCTGTCGACTGCTTCCGAATCGTTTCATCGTGGCTGCATGGACGGTGCTCCAATGGCTATACTCGTATCTGGAGTCTCCCAAGCAATGTGTCCCATCACATGATATCCGAATGATGTCGAACTATCCGATCGATTTGTCAAAACCTCATAATCCCCTAAGAGCTCAACATCTTGGGTATAGTTTAATAGTATCGAGTACATACCACAGCATCGGTGGTCTAGCCGTAGAAGGGCAAACCCAAGCCTCACTAATGGCGCCGCAGAACTGCCGCAAACCCTAAGCTTCAAAGGCTTTCACATGGTCATTATGTCGAGTTAGGATTTCATTCTTCTAGAGGGTTCATAGACTCGCTTGCATGTCTTTCCGACTACTTTAAACTTAGAATCGGGTTCCTGACATTCGATCGTCTCTATCGACTCTCAACGAACCTGCGTGAAGTCGTCTCTAGCTGGAATCAATCTATCTGATGACCTCGCATCGGGGTAAGCGAACGAACCACATGTCCTAGTCATTCATTCTCGGGTGACTAGCGACTTACCATCATATCTCTAGGTATATGCTCATGCTGCAGCGGCTCCAATCACCTGGGCGATATCTCGTCATTTGCAGCAACAACTGGCTCATTCGTCTGTACGCTGAACAGCGCCTCAATCGTTCTGAATAAGCGATATATCGATGGTCATCACATCCTGGCTGGCCTCTAGCAGTGGCCTGATCCTCTGGTGCTGATCTGCACGTCCGAGAAATCTCTTAAAAGCGATTTGTCAAACGCTCATGGCGCGAAAGCACAATAAAACGATGCCTCTCTATGCAATCGTATGTCTCTGGAATCACGCCCTGGTCAGTCCTCGTCTGCGACGAGCTCATGCTGACGCAACTCTAGCCATAGCTCTCTCTCTGCCCGTGTAATCGTGGCAGCAAAATCATAACCAGTATCGATGAGGATAGATCATAGGAAAGAATATAACACTGTGCAAGGAAATGTACATCCTAAGGTTTCTTAAGCGGAGTAGCGTATCGTAAATATGCCGCGGAACATACGTACGGAACGTCGCTCTACTCGAGCTACCTACTCGATCAACCAAGGGTCATCCTACGCAACGAAAGTTCGGGTATAATACCCCCTCGACTAAGTCTAAGTTCCGTAAGGTCAAGCCTAAATTCCGTATATATATATATATATATAAACGCCCTAGGCTCCACATAGTCAAACTTAGACTCGAACCAAGGTCAACCTAGCTCTCTGATACCAACTTTGTCACGACCCGAAAGAGCACGTGACTGGCACTTGAATCATATAAAGTCTATAGGACTCCATCTGATCCAAATAAGCCAAAAGCCCAGAAATCTAAAACCATTTTAAGGAGTAAATAGAGATAACTGGTTTTTAAGAAGTAGGAAAATAGCTTTTAAAAGTGAAGAAAACATGTTTTAAGATCAAAGTTTTTAAATAACTAAGCCGAATATGTATTTTTAAAAATCACATATCATTTCTGAAAATTTCGGCAGAGTTTCCTTTGTAAATACTGGCCCCGAACGGGGTACAACATAAATAATATATATGCAATGATAAAAGGCATCCCCAAGCGGGAGCTAGCTCTTCGTCAATCGACGGTCACAACCACGCAAGCAATATAATATACAACGCCGAAGGGCGAGGATCAAAACTCAAAGGAAAACTCAAATAGCATGAAAAGCGTAATACCACAACGCGCGACTCTAAGGTCGAAATAATACATAACTGGTTTCTAAGTCTGAAACAATATACAAGTTTTTGGTTGATGGAATTACTAGATACAACTGAATAATACATGTACAAAGGTGGTTCAGATACAAAAGAACTCACCAACCAAAGCAAGTCACCCATATGGAAGCAGTGTGCCAGAAAAGCCGCAATGAAATCTGTACGGCAAAACCTACAAGAACTGTGGCACAACGGGGGTGAGTTGCCGACTCATGAATAGAAGATATCTACAAGTAGAAATCGCATGCATGACCTAATCCTAGGTCAATACGATCAGATATATATAAACCTCAAATAAATAAGTCTGAATCATGATAAGGTAGCAATATAACATCTAAACATGTATGTAGTGCCAAGTGCTCGTGCCAGTGCCTCAGGTAATAACATGTCTATAAGTATGTGGATATCATCCCACTATGTAATCAATGTCATCAATGTCAACTATATCAGGAAATCTATGAGTATGTGGATATCATCCCACTATGTAATCAATGTCTGTATGTGTGTGGATCCCGTCCACCTGTCACCCAATGACAATAAGCATCATGCATGCAAACATCAAAAAGCATATGCATGGACGTATGAGGATGTAGTCAAAATCATGGATCCTGAGTGCCTAACATCGACACTCGAAAACATCATGAAACCTGTGCCTAGCATCAGCACGTAAATCCTCATCTATCAGGCGCTGTCACCACGACTGACCCCGATAGGTACGCATCATACGCTATCTCGAAATCCCGAATGCCCAGCTTCGACCCTCGAATTCCGACGTATCCATACGTACATAACTTCGGTCGGTATCCCCACGATAACCGCTGAGTCCAAATACTATCACCGGTAGGTAGTACTCCCTTGCCAGGCTCACCGTCTAACATATACGAGTCTTCTTGCCCCGGGGTACCTCACCGGGTCCACCATGTACCCGCAGACGGTGCCTACTGCTCCTCGAATCGGGTTTCACATGCCATTCCTAGAACTGAGAAAACACATGGTGGACGCACTGAAATATCATATAAAGGATAACCGGGTTTTTAAAACAATATATATATTCTCTTTTAAAATACCCACGGTTCCCAAATCCAAAAATATCATGGAAACAACATATCTCAATGCGTCAAATCAAAAGCATGATGTATGCGACATATAACCAAAATGTAAGCATATCAGTATATCATGCAACATGGAGTAGCAATATGCACATAATTAAGGAAGACCGTTTCTTTAAAATGAATCAGTTTTTAAAAGTATCTTGCGGTTCCCAATCTGCGAGTCAAGACAGAATCATCTATGTATGCGCAATATGTAAGTGTGCAACAGGTAGGTGCACGAGTATGAGTGTACAATATGTGAGTTCACGAATATGAATGTACAATAGGTATGTGCACAAATATGAGTGTACGCTATGTAGGTACACGAGTATGAATGTACAATAAATATGTGCACAAGTATGAGTGTACGCTATGTAGGTACATGAGTATGAATGTACAATAAATATGTGCACAAGTATGAGTGTACGCTATGTAGGTACACGAGTATGAATGCAACAGTACTACAGTGTAGTGACATGGCAATTATCGATGATGAAGTGTGTGAGCCGGCAAATAGTGTACGTGGAACATACGCATCATCGATAATGGTGCCGATGTCCTAACAGCATGATGGTAATATAGCAATAAACACAAGTAATGCGATGCAAATAACATGTGTATGCGGAATCAAGAAATCAACGCAACAGTGAAGAACCTATACAAATGTGTAAGTGTCATGCAGTTTTGCCTTTTGAAATAAGACGAATCGGGGTTTTTAGTAAAATAAGGGCTACGGTGTTTTTAAGAAAAGATGCGCCTTTTGAAATTATCCGTAGAATCCCTTTTTGCCTATCTTTAAAATATTCCAGGTTCGTTAGTTTTGAAATAGGTATGTCTCGGCTCTAATCTAATGTCTACTAAGGAATCTACAGACCTAAATAACAAGCTAAGCAGGAGGGGTATGGAAACCACCTACATCTGAGTCGATATATATATATATATATATATATATATATATATATATATATAATAGTCGGTGATCCCGCCTCAATAGTATCACGTACGATACAGTATATTATATGACGTCCTCGAGTCTTGAGTGCGGATCTATCATCAATATAAAGCTCGTACGGTAAATCGTCGTACGGCATCCCAATAGCTGGGTACGGGTCATTATCACAATTGTCTCATTAATTATCTGGTATCCTTATCATCATATCACATGATCTGGGGTACTGATCTAAATCTAGTACAAATCGATACCATCTATATAAATATAAGTGCGTGTGTGAAACACACGTCTAAAGGCCCGCTAACAATCACATGTCGTATCCCAAATACGAATCACATCATATCACCGATCTCGTGGCACTATGCCTAATGTCATCGACTCATCTCAAAATATCATCCGCTATCCTCATCATCACGGTATAAGTATAGCAATAAGTACGTGTGTGCGTGTGGGTGTAAACCTGTTCTAGGGTTCGCGACTAGGAGCTACACTAGTTTACTTCCAATCCTAATCTATATATAGTACACCTAACACATCTCAAATATCCACAACACTATAAGCTATCATGAGTATATATATATTTATATACTATACTAGTATCGGGCTGTGGGGGTGCTATACGCCATCCACCTGACTTCCCCCTGTAGATATAATCTACTCACCTGTATCCTGGGTGTCGGTGTCGATGTCGCCTTCGTCTTCTTCATCGTCTCGGATCGCCGTGGGGGTACCTACATATCACACGTATCGCATCGCATCAAAACCAAATCGAAACTTAAAACGACACGCGAAAACCAACGCGATACGCTAAAAGGCCTATAGGTTAGAACCAATAATTAGCCTTCGCAAAACAACCCGAAATCACTCGATATAGACGTACAAACGTCACACGATCAAGATAACGCACAAATACCAAAATCTGGAAATCAAAATACGCAAAACCAAAACTAAATTCAAAGTAGCAACCCAAGAAAATAATCCCAGATTTCGTCTCAGGCTAAATAAAGGCAAGCAAACAAGTCTAGAGTGATGTATAGGGTGTATGTGACCTACAGTAGAAGCCTGGACCCGTACCATCACCAAGTGGCCGATCCCCTCAACAGGAAAAACCGGCCTGGCCGGCCTGGTCATGGAGTTGGGCTCTCGTCTGCCTAGGGTGGTCTCCTGGTGGTCTAACTAGGCTCCTGGTGTTGTTTATTTTCCTTGTATTGACCCCGGATCACTCCAGATTCACATGAACGCTCTAAACACTCACAAACCGACATGGACTGTTCTGTTTTGGGTTCCAGGTTTCGTAATGTGACGGATCTGGGTTCGTAGCACTAAGGGGGGTTTAAGGGTCACTAATAGGGCTTAGCTACACTAACACAATTCAATTTAACCTTAACCCTCTCTAGGTTTGTCCAAAGCGCACAAAATCACACGATATCGATATGAAACTTGAATTGAGGCTTAAGCACAAGAATTACAACACTAATTGTGAAGGAAAAATCTCAATAGAGACTCATGAATCCTCCTACAGCACCAAAACATCAACTTTCTTGGTCCATTCTATAGCTTGTGAGCTTGTGCACACTTTTTGTGAAATCAAAATGGGGTTTCGGGGTTGTATTCATGGTGGATTTAGGCTTGAAGAGGGAGGAGGAAGAAGAGAAGGGGGCAGCAGCAGCACAAGGAAAGGGGAGAGAGAAATGAGATGATAAAATGATGGGGGAAGGGTCAAACATGTCAAAAGAGTAAACCCCATACCTACATTTCTCTCTCATAATCATTCTTTACCTTTTTCTTTTCTTTTTCTTTTCCAAATTCTTCTCTCTCAAATAGTTAACCCAAAACACCCATGGTAGGAAAAATGTAATACAAGTCCAAAAAATGATATGTGCATGTTTTGCACAAAAAGCCAAAAAAATCCGATTAGCGATTTTTTATCGCGATTAGCACTAAATTAGCATATAAATGCTCATAAAAACTTAAAAAATGACATAATTCCATAGAATACATTATTTTTGAATTTTCCATAATTTTTTTCAAATTTTCCCATTTATCGGTATTTAATTATAAATTTAAAATTAAAATAATCAATAAAATAATATTAAATTATAAAAATTGCCAAAAATAATATTTTATTATTTTGAAATGTTACATCCCTGCCCCGGAGTGATCTGGTTCCTGCTTTGTAGGAAGCATGCACTGCTCTTTTTACGACATGGACGGTCGACGCTCTGACCCAGAGCGATTTGGTTCCCGATTTGTGCGAAATCTGCACTGCCCTTTTTGCGACATGGACGGTCGACGCTTGACGTGTCTCCGAGACGGAGTGTCCGTGGTAGACGTTTCCCTGGCCTGGAGTGATCTGGTTCCTGCTTTGTAGGAAGCCTGAACTGCCCTTTTTACGACATGGACGGTCGACGCTCTGATCCGGAGAGATTTGGTTCCCGATTTGTGGGAAGCCTGCACTGCCCTTTTTGCGACATGGACGGTCGACGCTCTGATCCGGAGCGATTTGGTTCCCGATTTTTGGGAAGCTTGCACTGCCCTTTTTACGACATGGACGGTCGACGCTCTGATCTGGAGCGATTTGGTTCCCGATTTGTGGGAAGCCTGCACTACCCTTTTTGCAACATGGACGGTCGACGCTTGAAGCGTCTCCGAGACGGAGTGTCCATGGTATACTTTTCCCTGCCCCGGAGTGATCTGGTTCCTGCTTTGTAGGAAGCATGCACTGCCCTTTTTACGACATGGACGGTCGACGCTCTGACCCGGAGCGATTTGGTTCCTGATTTGTGGGAAGCCTGCGCTGCCCTTTTTACGACATGGATGGTCGACGCTCTGATCCGGAGCGATTTGGTTCCCGATTTGTGGGAAGCCTGTAGTGCTCTTTTTGCGACATGGACGGTCGATGCTTGAATTGACTTGCTCTGCTTCTTGCAGTGTCAGGGGTGAACTTGACTTATTTCGCTTCTTGCAATGTCGAGATTGGATTCTGACTTGCTGATTGTGATTTGGGTTGAAATCAACATCGCTACACTGGAATATGGTACCAGGAGTGAATCATCATCTGTCTTCGTGAGGATTTTGGGATTGGTTTTTTGTCGGCATCTGCATTGCTGCACTGGAATAATGCCAGGAGCAACTCATCATTTTCCCTGGGAGGATTTGCGGATTTTGGCTTTTGCTTGGCATCAGTATCGCTACACTGGAATATGGTACCAGAGGCAAATCATCATTTGCGCTTTCTTATCTGGAAGCGATGGCTTAGGAGACAGGTTTTAGGTCCCTATCACCTAAGCCTTTTCAATTTTGTGAGCCGTAAGGGTCTCACAAAGTATTTTCTCCCTACGGGTCGTAAGGATCTCGTAGGTATATTTTCTCCTTAGGAGTCGTGGGGACTCCTAAGTGTGTTGCTCCTTTGTGAGTCGTAAGCATCTCATGCGGGAATTTTCTCCTCACAAAGTCGAGAGGACTTTGTGAGTGCATTTCATCTCTTTGTCACGAGTTTGCGCCCTTTCGGGTTTTCACAAACTCGCCGGCAGTCCTGCTGTTTTTACTCACGGAGCCCTTTCGGGTTTTCATCCGTACCCATTTTGCTTGTGGACATACCTCTTTTTTTTCTTTTTTTTTGAATCTTCACCGCCGGTGGGACTTTGAATGTGGTCTCACCGGCAGGACTTGGGAGGGATTGGGATCGTTTTACGTCCGTGGATTGTATATGGATTTGCAGGATGTATGATCCAGACCGTAGGGCCGGAAAAATTTCGGGACTTTGTCAGCGTCTGCATCGCTGCACCGGAATATGGTACCAGGAGCGACTCATCATTCGCCGTTGGGGTATGGGATTTGAAATTTGGTTGGCGTCTGCATCGCTGCACTAGAATATGGTACCAGGAGCGACTCATCATTCGCCATTTAGGGATTAGAATTTGGAATTTAGTTGGCGTCTGCATCGCTGCACTAGAATATGGTACCAAGAGCGACTCATCATTCGCCATTTAGGGATTGGGATTTGGAATTTGGTTGGCGTCTGCATCGCTACACTGGAATATGGTACCAGGAGCGACTCATCATTCGCCACTTGAGGATTGGGATTTGGAATTTGGTTGGCGTCTGCATCGCAACACTGGAATATGGAACCAGGAGCGACTCATCATTCGCCACTTGGGGATTGGGGAGCGATGGCTTAGGTGACAGGTTTAGATCCCTATCGCCTAAGGCTTTTCAATTTTATAGGCCGTGAGGGTCCCATAAAAGCATTTTCTCCCTACAAGTCGAAAGGATCTCGTAGGTGTATTTTCTCCTTAGGAATCGTGGGGACTCCTAAGTGTGTTTTTCCTTCGTGAGTCGTAAGGATCCCACGAAGGTTTGTTCTCCTCATGTATCATGAGGACACATGAGTGGGTCTTTCCAATGGACCATAATTCCAAGGGCGGAGACCAGCCGCTGGACGGGTGACTTCGGTGGGGCATGGGTATGATGAGAATTATTTGAGCCCGTAGATTGTATACGGTAGTCAATTTAGGGACTGGCCGTAGGGACATAAGAATTTTGGGAAACTGGATTTTGGTTAGCGTTTGCATCGCTGCACTGGAATATGGTATCAGGAGCGACTCATCATTCGCCATTAGGGTATGGGATTTGGAATTTGGTTGGCGTCTGCATCGCTGCACTGGAATATGGTACCAGGAGCGACTCATCATTCGCCATTTTGGGATATGGGATTTGGAATTTGGTTGGCGTCTACATCGTTGCACTGGAATATGGTACCAGGAGCGACTCATCATTCGCCGCTTGGGATTTGAGTTTGGAATTTGGTTGGCGTCTGCATCTCTGCACTGGAATATGGTACCAGGAGCGACTCATCATTCGCCATTGGGAATTTGAGTTTTGTACGGCGTCTGCATCGCTACACTGGAATATGGTACCTGGAGCGATTCATCATTCGCCGTTAGGAATTTAGGGATTTAGAATTTGGTTGGCGTCTGCATCGCTGCACTAGAATATGGTACCAGGAGAGACTCATCATTCGCCATTGGGAATTTGAGTTTTGGACGGCGTCTGCATCGCTACACTAAAGTATGGTACCAGGTGCGACTCATCATTCGCCGTTGGGAATTTAGGGATTTAGAATTTGGTTGGCGTTTACATCGCTGCACTGGAATATGGTACCAGGAGCGACTCATCATTCGCCGTTTTTTTATTTATTTTTTATTTACCGCGATTGCTCTATCATTTTAGCTTTTTTTATCGCGAAGGTCGCGATTGCCCTATCATTTCGACTTTTTATTCGCGGTTGCCCTATCATTTCGGCTTTATTTCCATTTTTATTTTTACTCACTGATTTTTATTGCGAGTTGCCCCATCATTTCGGCTTTTTATTTTTTTATATATTTATTTTTTTTGTTTTTTTACACATTTTTACATCCCCGGTTTAACGACTTAGAGGTCGATTATTCCCAGTTTAATGACGTGGTGGTCGATTGTTTTCAGAGAAAGGCAGATGTCTGAGAGAATCAGTTTCACGAAGAACTTCGGTCTCCGTTTGTATGAAATTAGCGGTCGCAGCTTGACTGTTTACTAACACGCCTTTAGACAGTTCTATCTCTCCTGCCTTGTATTGCTTTTCGACCCAATCTTTGAAGACGAAGCAGTCCTCAATGGCATGACCTATCACTCTGTGATAGGGGCAGTATTTAGGGTCGTCGGTCATATTCGCTTCCTGCGGTCTTTTTGACTCTGGCGGTTGTAGACCGTTCCTCAGTGCGTCTTTGAATATTTTACGGATTTTTTCCCTTCCGAAGGAATAGACCTTATCCAGCTTCTCTTTCAATGGAGATTCTCCTCCCTCTCCGAACATTGGCTTCCGAGGCTGGTTGGCACTAGGCCCGCTCATCTCTAGCTTATTTCGGTTAGCCGAAGTGTTGAAAGATTCAGAATCGTCGGAATTTCCGCCTTTGCGATTATCGTCCTTTCGGTTTCTCCAGGACCTATTGTTATTTTGGGAATCCGAGGAGGATTCCTGCATTGAGCGCTCCAGCATCTGAACTTTCCTGGTCAGCTCTTGGAATGTTTTGAGACCCACGGTGCATAAGAACGGGGCCATCCAATTGTTGAGATTTCCGACAAGGAGACTGACAGATTGGTCCTGCTCTATCGGCGGTTCACATTTGACGGAGAGATTGCGCCATCGGGTTATAAAATCCGTGCTGCTTTCTTTGTTCTTGGGCTTGGTCCTTACGAGCTCGGCAATGGTGATCTTATCGCTGACACTTTTGAATCTTTGTCGAAACAAAGATTCCATATGGACGAAAGTAGTAACGGAGTCATCCGGTATGCTCGCGTACCAGTCGAAAGCAACATCGGTCAAGCTATTAACGAACTGGCGGAGGAGAAGCGCATCGTTGCCCCCAATATTCTGACTTAAGGCTTTGAAGTGGGCGATGTGCTGATTCGCATTTCCTGTCCCATCAAATCTTCCGAATTTAGGGATGACATAGCCGCTAGGAAATTCTACCAGATCATACCGAGCAGGATATGGTCTCCCGCTTCTGATAACATCTTTTTGCGCTTCGGCTTCAGATACAAATGATTTGACTTTGTTGGCAACCAAATCCTTGATTTAATCTTGAGTTAGCGGGCTACTGTCATCAGTAGCCAAGACATTTCTTGAGATAGGATGCGACTGGCTTTCATGCGGTCCGTCCACCATTGGATTTGGGGGAATATGCGTCGGCTGTCTCGGGACACCGTTTCCCGGTTCATGAGCAGAGCCCTGCGCTTGATTGAGCTGCTGAGAGGCAAGCTGGGCCGTGAGCTGTAAGACGACATTTGTCAAGTCATCAATTTTTGAGTAGAGCTTGGCCATCTCCTTGTCTTTGTTTCTAAGCTGCTTTCGGAGCTCCTGGAGAAGTTGCTGCTCTACGGTCTTAGGATGGAAAGTTGGCTCATCTTCGCTTTTCGAGCCTGACTCCTCATGAACTGAGGGCTCTCTCCGCCTATCAGCCTCATTGGGAGGATTTTCATCACCCTCCGGAGGATGCTGGTCTTGAGAAGTGACAGTTATATTCACACTAGGTTGGATTTGAGATGTGGTGGCCCCGTCATTGCTCTTGTTGCGTGTGCCCACCATATAGACAGTGTGGACTACATATCCAGCCATCTCTTTATCTTTGGCGGGGTAACCCTGTTCCTCGAACCTCATGAAGTTCAGCCTAGCAGAAGCCCTAGCCTTTTTGTTGGCTCTATACCTGAGCCTTTTCTATCTTAGCTTCTCAATTTTGAGGGCTTGGTGGGCATTTATTTCCTGGAAAGCCACCGTGAGTCGATTAGCGGGGAGTTTAGAGAAGACACCCGATCTAGCAGTTGTCAGGGGCATCGCCGGAGCTTACTCAAGGTGCCATGTTGCTTTTTTGGTGTTGATGGACTTTCCCCCAGCTTGGGCCAACGAGAGTCGTTCAAACACCGACTTGCGTTTGAGTTGGGGTGCCTTCGAGACCACCACATTTGGCCTCTTGCCTTTCGAGACCGGTTTGTCTGGGCTTGAGGAGCTGGGATGGCGTTACCCGACACGAACAGAATAGAGCCAAATGGTAGCGGCGGCCTTTCCTATTGTCGCCCGAGACTGGCCGGAAGGACCGTCCTGGCGTCCACCTTCATCATGTAGAAGATGGGAGCTGAGTTCATCTTCAGAGACATTGTTGAAAGGTGATTGCTTGAAAATCCTGCATGAAAGAGCATTATTTTAGTATAATTATAGATATGTATATTGATTGAGTTCGCATGAACGTTTAACCCGAAATATGGGAGGAAAGATTGATCCCACCAGGCGTGCTGGAATCTGTAGGGTGTTTTTCGTCACCCCATTGAGATAGGAATATGCACACGCTTGTCGGGTGCATTACAGATTCCTCCTGCCTAAGCTAGGCTGGGGTTTATTAATTGTGGGGATCCGAATCTCCTGCAGCCGCAGACTAAGCTGCCGTTAATTACCCCTCGCATTTGGAGCGAAGGAACCTCCAATTGACGGGTTAAACTGTTCATGCGAACTCAATGTGCAGTGTTGGTGTGTGTGTGTTTTGAAAGAGGTTTTGGATATATCGGGGCCCCACAGAGTTTTTACGGGGGTCCCGCTATTCGGATAGCGGGCTGGACCAGCCCCCTTGCGGTGTGCGGGGCAGCGCCCCGCTAGAAATTTTTTCTAACGGAAGATGTATATTTAGTGTGGAGTGCATAAAAAATGGGGGGAAGCATCTTGAAGGCGCGTGCGTGGCACGTGGGCTCATGGTGCCCGGGGTCACGTATGCGCATATGGGCGCTTTAGTGCCCGGGGTCACGTGCGCGCACGTGACTGATGGGCGCCTCAACGCCCGGGGTCACGTGGGGGCACACGTGACCGATGGGCGCCTCAGCGCCCCGGGGTCACGTGGCGCGCACGTGACCGATGGGCGCCTTAGCGCCCCGGGGTCACGTGGCGCGCACGTGACCGATGGGCGCCTTAGCGCCCCGGGGTCACGTGGCGCACACGTGACCGCGGGAAACACCCGCGGGAAGGGCTTAGCCCCTAGGTTCGGGAGTTGAACTCCCAAGGGTTTTTTTTGTTTTGGAGTTGAACTCCTAACATAAACTAATTTATGGAGTTAAACTCCAACAGATCTAGAAAGAAGTTAAACTCTTAGGAATTTTTGGCTCTTCTTTTGAGCCTTAGATCTGTCCAAAGTTAGATTTTTGGAAATGGGTCTTCTTCTTCCTGCTCTTGATTGGCGGGATCTTGGAGAAAAAGGGGTGAGACTTAAAAGTCTCCCCTTTTCGAGATCCGATTCGAGATTCGAGCTCCCTTTCATGGGGTTTATGGTGAAAAACTATTTATTTTTGAGAAAGGAAGAGTTAAACTCTTGATTTAATTCAAAAAAGAGGAAGAGGGTTTTAGACCCTTGAGAAAGGGGATGGAGTCACAAACCCTAGTTTTTTTGGGAGGAATGAAAAGTGTATTTTAGATATTTTCATTAGGTTGCCTTATATAGGCTTACATATTTACATATAGCCTCTTGGGCTGTTCAAAATGGCGTTTTGCCCATCCCATGGCTCATGTGCCATTTCTTTTTGCACATAAGCCATGGGCTTACAAAAATTTGGCTTTATGCCCATTTTGTTTACATTCATGCATAAAAAAATTTATTTATTACATGATTTCATTTTGGCATGGGGAGGGCCGGCCACTTCATGTTCGGACTGGACCTGGGCATGGGCCCACTTGGCTTGGGGTTGACTTTGACTTTGACTTGGTCAACCGGGGTGCAATTTTCGACTTCAACAAAGGACGTTGCTGAGAAATTCTTGGTGTGTGATTGGGATCCGCGCCTTCTGGTTATATACTTCTAGCGAGTCAATCTATTTTTGCAGGTTCGTGCGCTTGTCACCATACTTCATGGGCTTTTTGGTCTTCTTCTTCTTCTTCGATGACTTTGACGGCTGGGTGTTGGCGTTTTGACTATCACCACCAATTTTTGGAGTTAGGCATGGCTTCAGCATTTCCTTGATGACTTCGGGTTCCAGCGGAATTTTCCATTTGATCGCCGAGTATGTTTGGAGATCCTTCAGTATTCTTTTCGTTTTGGCTGAAAGAGCGACCACGCATGGAGCTTCTTCAAAAAAAAGCACGATGCCCCCGGTGTGTCCATCTTTTTCGGATCATGTGGTTGTGGCGGGTTCATCTTCCAGTTTTCAGACAGCGCGAATTTGCCCAGTTGGTATTGGTCCTCAATCCGGCCTTTAAAGACGAAGCAATCTTCGATTGGATGGCTTACTGCTTAATGGTAAGGGCAGTAATTAGGATTGTTGATATCGCCTGGCTGCAACGGATGTTTTTTATCCGGCAGATTGATGAGTCTATTGTGCACTGCTAGCTCGAACAGTCTCCTCGTTTTATCCCGGGGAAACGAGTAAGGGCGTCCCAGTCTCTCCTCGAGTGATGGGCGTGGACGCACGTTGTTTTGGCAATCAAACGGCTTTAAGTTACTCGGCTGTTGTTGAGTATTGACGACGAAGGTCGCTTTCCCTTTCCCTTTTTCATTTCGAGATTCTAGCTTCGAAGGAGATGGTCTATGACCCATCTGATCCATTTAGGCTAGCTTGTCAATCAAGGCCTAGAAAGTAGTCGGCTTGAAGAACATCATAAATTGAGAAATGGTCGCCTGAGGGTCGAGAGTACCCACGAACATGCCTACCGCAGGTGCTTCTTCAATGCGCTACTCGCACTTCGACCATAAATTCCGCCACCGTATCGCGTACTGGACCTAAGTTTCGCCTGGCTTCACCCTGGCATTGATCAGTGCTGTGATTGGGGTGCGTTCACTAGCACTCGCGAAATGCTGGGTGAATAGCAACTCCATCTCTGCAAATGTCTTGACAGAGTCGTTTGGGAGCTTGGAATACCACTCAAATGCTGTCTCTGACAAGCTGCCAACGAATTGGCGGAGCAGTAATTTATCATCGCCTCCCGTGTTGCTACATAGAGCCCTGAACTGGGCGACATGATGGTGGGGATTGTCCGTCCCTTTATATACATGGAATTTAGGGATCGTGTATCCTGGCGGATACTTGATCTGATCGTACCATCCTGGATATAGTCGCCCAGTTTTGACGACTTGGCCAGTTGATTCATTTGCTTGATGAGCCCGTATTTGTTGAGCTATATAATCATCCAGGGCAGCTTTTGAGATGGTCTCCTCTTTGGATGCTGAACAAGCCGGAAGGGGGTTTAATGTCTCTGCTCGGTCATCTTCGAGGATAATCGGAGGATCTTCAGCTGGAGGGTCTGTCTGGATCATCAGGCCCACCATATCTTGTAATAAAAGGGCCATTTGTTTTATGTTAGCCGCTTGTTCCGCAGCCTCTTTGTCCTTGTTCTCAAGCATTCTTCGAAGGAATTCGGCATCCGTTTCCTGCTCATGACGTTGCTCCGAGGATGTCTCCGGGCTTGCTTTTGGTCCCATGAGTGCGGCCATAGCTGTTAGCATCTCTTGGAGCTTTTGTTGTTGCTGCTCCTGAGCCTTAGTCACTGATCGCGTAAGCGGTCGATGACCTGTGGAGATACGGCTATCCTCTTTTCCGGATGCCATATAGATAGTATATACCACCATGCCCCCAGACTTGGGGCGTTTGGGTTCAGTGGTCCTGCGATTCATCGTAGACTCAAGGATTTTCTCCGACCTTCTCCTCTTATGGGCGATCAAAGTTGAGGGGGTCGTTGCAGTGGGCACCCAAGTAGCTGTCGTCTTCTGTGGCTTGACAGGGTGGTTCTCTTCTTGCCGAACCTTCATCTTTTCCTGTCGGCGGGAGTAGTCTTGATCAATCACCGAGTCTTGGACTTGACGCCAGACTTTGTAAATTTTAGAGGACAGCCGCTGAGGGGGCTGTTCGAGCTTTTGCCTTTGTAGCATTCTCCATTGGTGGAGGAGATCTTTTCAGAACAGCGGTCGGAGAGTTCCTGCATACCCAGTTAAGTAGTTCAATGTTGTTCCCAATTGGAACAACAGCATCGACTTCTACCATTGGGGCTGGCGGAGTCAATCCGGAAGGGGAATTGCCCCCATCTTTCCTCACTCGGCGCCAGTGGCGACGTCGAGCATGTCGTGCGGCCACGATCACCCCCGCTGTTGGATGAGCTTCTTCTTGCCCCTTGTTCTGATGAGAGTCTGCTGTTGGCGCCAGCCTGTCAAAGACAGATGCTCATTGAGAGGGGGTAGTCAGTCTTGCGAAGGCCAACTTTCGAACAGGGGAAACAGCCTTCATGACTTCACGTGGAGTAGGAGCTGGAACGGCCAGTCTTGTGAAGACCGACCCCTTAGCAGGAGAAGCCGCCTTGGTGACTTCAGGAGTAGGAATGGCTATCCGCTTCAGGATAACGCCTTCAGGAATTATGGGCTTCTTCACGGGCCCAACTGAGCTTCGGCCCAGTCTGTTGAAAACTGAGGCAGTGGACTTGGGCGACCCGTTGGGAGGGACCGCAGTAGTTGCAAGCCGATCAAAAACCGACTTCTTGGGAGCTTCTTGTGACGGTACAGGAGCGTTGAAGCTCGTTGGCGGGAGCATGGTCCCGAAGAACAATCCAGTGGTAGCCTGAGTCACCTGTTCCACCGGCATAGCGAAGATGGAGGCCGCTTGGGGCCCCGTAAGTCATTCCTACGGACGGAACGGAGTAAGAGTTGCAGTTGCAGTTAGCGCAGTTTGAAGCAATTGATCTTCTGTTTTTCTGAACGGAGGAAGATACCAAATCTTAGAACTTCACATCCAAGGGCAACCATATCAAACCGCGATTCGTTCGCGAACACGACACACGAAGTGTGGAGTGGAAAGAGGAAAAGGTCCCACCGGGCGTGCCAGAATCTGTTCTCCGCCGACCACAGAGACGCGTCCGCGTAGGTTCGTCTTGCCTGAATTTGGGGGAAGATGCTAATTGGTGCTATCCGTACACCTCTCCGAAGATGTCAAGTTGATTTATGACACCGTGTATCAAAGGTTTAAACGGATGCGGCCGATGTAGCAGACTTTGTCAGATTCCCCCTTATTGAGGGGGTTTTGATTGTGGGGATGCTCTTCCCTGCAGGCGCAAGCCCCTGCAGTTAATTACGCTACTGCATCGCGGTGACCACTTTCTCCTTCTCCTGATGATCACTTCTTGTCGTATATGATTGTCTTGTTTTTGGTTGCCTGTGGATTGTATACGGAGACTAATTTATGTTGTCGCCCGTAGGGCAGGGATTAGTCCAAATCCATATCTTTTTAGATTTGGGTTTTGGATTGGGTTTAAGGATACGTTAGTCTCATTTGAGACTAAGATCAACTTAAACGTTCGTTGCGGATACGTCAATCTAATTTTAGACTAAGATCAACTCAACGGGATCGTTTAGATCCAACAAAAGAGCATTCGGACTCTATTGTTTAGTTTAGGGACATTGCAATCGATTACCAGTTTAAGGACATAGTGGTCCAATGTTAGTTTAAGGACATCTCGGTCCAAGGTTAAGGACATCACGGTCCATGGGCTTAAGGACTCCACAGTCCGAGATTAAGGACATCATAGTCCATAAGTTTAAGGACCCCACAGTCCGAGATTAAAGACATCATAGTCCATGGGTTTAAGGACCCCACAGTACAGTTTAACGTCATAGTCTATGGAATGTATGGTTGTTAGGACCCGTCACCTCTCTTAAGACGTTGAAGGATTATAACGACAAATATCAAAGGAGTAAAGAGATGTACCCTTGAACCAATTTTGGTTGAAAGATCTGTAGTCCAATTTGGGGCTAAGATCTGTTAAAAGATTTATGAGCATATAGGCTCAATTAATCTGAACGAGGGGTTTATAGCCAATTTTGGCTCGACCCACTCAGTTAAAATGTTTAAACATTTGACAATGCTGAGCATTGATTTGGATTCTGACAGTATTTCTGTCTTTTATTGAATGCTGAGCACTCATCATAGCTCTGGGGCTTATTAAAGAACAATTTATGTTCTATCAGCGCAGCACATGGTGCGCTTGGCGCTTTGCGCCAATCAAAGAGTGCAGAGCGCTAGTTTGGTAGCACACACGTGAGGAGCAGCACGCTCGGCGCTGAGCGCCAGATCAAGAGCGCAGAAGCGCTAGTTCATGAACGTAGAAGCGCTATTCGTTCAATGGAGCACACGTGAGGAGCACGTGGTGCGCTCGGCACTGAGCACCAGATCAGGAGCGCTGAGATGCTTCTTTTAAGTAGCGCACACGTGAGGAGCACGTGGCGCGCTTGGCGCTCAGCGCCAGATAATGAGCGCAGTGCGCTATGTTTGGAGCGCTAAGGCTCTGCAAAATTAAGAGCGCCAAGGCTCTGCAGCGCTTTGCGTTAGATGTGGAGTGCTGAGGCTCTTCTTTTATGCAACTTAGATCAGTTTGCGCCCTGAGAATTAAATTCTCCTTTTATAAGAGACTTTGTCTCAAGGTTTTAGGAACAAAGTTCTTACTTTGTAGGAGATGTTTCAATCTCTTATGTTGATAAAAGGCTTTGCCTTTATGGATCTATGATTCTAAGATAATTGAATTATTCTCCCCCTTCTTGTAATGAGATACCATGATCTCCTAGAGAAAGATCTTAGTCTTATAGATCTATAATCCGTGAGAAAAATTATGTTCTTCTTCTTGTTTTAGGATGAGGTCTTTTGATCTCTTTTTGAAAGACTTTGGTCATATAGATCTATGATCTTTAAAGAAGTGAATTTTTCTTTTTAATTATGAGATGATTTCATCTCTCTGTTCATCATTTTTTTACCTTGATGAAACTCTTCTTTTTCTGAGAGATTGGCTCTTCTTTCTGAGATCTCTCAAAGCTTATGGGGGGTTTTCCTCTATGTTTCTGTATATGAGACTTGAAGTCTTGAGGCCTTTATATAAGGTGAGCTGATTTGTTCAATCAGTTAAAGAGATCTTCTCTCCAATTGATTTGGGGATTCCCCACCATTGGATCTTTTGATCCAAGGGCTTCTGATTTACAGAAGGCAATCTTCTTGTTTTTAACAAGATTGGGAAGTCTTTCCATATAGAATGTATTCTGTATTTTGGTGATCTTTAATCACTATTGGATCATTAATCCAACGGTACTCTGATTTACAGAGCACAATCTTGTTGTTTGGAAAGATTTTGAGGAATCTTTCCTTAACAGAATTTAATTCTGATTAATTAATGATTTATCATTATTATTGGATCTTTGATCTGACGGTGGGGAGCTTTTAGTTTCAGCGCTAGCGCACCCGTGCTTTGCACGTAGCGCGCTGCATAGAGCGCAGCGCACTTGGCGCTAGCGCACCCGTGCTTTGCACGTGGCGCGCTGTATAGAGCTCAGCGCACTTGGCGCTAGCGCACCCGTGTTTTGCACATGGCGCGCTGTATAGAGCGCAGCGCACCCAGCGCTAGCGCACCCGTGCTTGCACATGGCGCGCTGTATAGAGCGCAGCGCACCCAGCGCTAGCGCACACATGCTTTGTACGTGGTGCGCTGCTTAGGGCGCAACGCACCCAGTGCTAGCGCACCCGTGCTTTGCACGTGGTGTGCTGCTTAAGGCGCAACGCACTTGGCGCTGCATCTGAAGCATTGCTTCATTTCAAAATTTTAATTTTGAACAGAGCCTTGCTCTGATTGGGGGAAACAGCTGGCAAACCCCAACAAATATGAACCTGACATTTTATATTCATAGATTCGGTCAAGACCTATAATCTTAATCTATACAATACCATACATGGGGATAAAGGGGTGGATTGGTACAGAATGTATATCGTGGCACGAGAGGTCAATTAAAAGATACCTACATGAATTCACGTGCCGTTGTCCCGTGGGTTAGGACGGGGCCTTGTACTACATGTTACCATAGTCCACGGAGTAAGATGGACTCCTCTCGTATACATGAATATCTTCCTTATCAAACTACAAATAACCACGTCAGAATAACTATCATATACCTGTAAATGATCATATACAATTTTTACATGTCCGTTGTTCCTTTAGTTCTTATTCACATGATATATATTCTCTCTTGTTTCTTTTGGGACTTACAGAGCGCTAGTTCGCTGACAACATTCCTCTCTATTTTTATTTCCTTGGAATGTTCGTCAGGAGGACCGGACTCTGAGGAGATAGAGCCGAACTAGGAAGAATTGGAGTAGCTTACAGCTCAGCCTAGCTACTAGTTCTTCCTGTACTTACTTTCTGTATGCCATTGTTTAAGCATTGTTTTGTTTATTGTATCTTTTATTTTCAGACAATTGTATGTAAAGTTTAATGTAAATAAAGTTGTTGTTTCATTTTATAATTCTTGTCATTCTTTTTCATAGTTATATTGCTTAATTACGCTTAACGTATTTATTTCATAGTAAATACGTTGCGGGCTTGCCACATTACCATTTCCGTCTATTAGGAAGCGGGGTGTGACAGATTTTGTTGGCGGCCCATGCAGGTCAGTTCTGCATAAAGTCTTAAGTAATATATCATAAGAATTATAAGAATCAATAACTATACATTCTTTACATTTTAAATTTCTTGAATCTATATTAATCTTTCCTTTCTATCAAGGTAATAGATTCTCCCAACAACACCAGTACCAATGTCAATAGAAACACACCACCACCTACTTTACCATCTCCCCCTACCATTGCTGCTCCAATCAATGAACATACGGTGCTTCTAAAAGCCATCAAAAGCCTTCTAGAAGGCCAGCAGCAGAAGACTGCTATTTATATGAACCGTCCCGAATTCGATGCACCTGAAGTAAAGCAATTATGTGCGTTGCATCCTAGGAACTTTTCAGGGAAAGAAAGTCCTTTTGAGGTTGAAGAATGGGCCCAGAGTATAGAGGATGACCTTGCCGCAGCACAGGTACCATACATAGCTTGGGTTCATGTGGCCAAGCTCCATCTCACAGACAATGCAAGAGTCTGGTGGAAAGCTGACGAAAGTCGTCTCATACAACCAATAGAGTGGAAGAAGTTTTGCGACCTGTTCGATACGAAGTTCTTTCCCGAGAGTGCCCGTTTTGAGATGGAGCAACAGTTCATCCACCTGCAACATGACTCCATGTGGGTAAAATCAGTGGATGAATATGATGCTGAATTCATCATGCTTAGCAGGTAAAGAATTTGTATCAAATTCTGTTCCGTAAACCACAACTCTATCCTGACATCATCATCTTATCAGGTTCGTGGCACATTTGATCCCGACCGATGATATTCGGACTTGATGATTCCAACAGGGTTTAGATCCGGAGATTCAGGCGGCATTAGCCACAGGCGACTACCCAACTCATGAACTCGCCCTAAAGGTAGCACATCGTTACGAAGCAGTGGTCAAGAAGAAGGGTAAGCCCCAAACAGCCGGAATCAAACGCTCTGCTACATAGATGACAGGAGGAGCTTTTTTTAGGCCGACTTTTTCACCCAAGAAGCCAGGAGGATCGTTTAACCGGTCCACTCCAGATTTCTGTTTCTACTGCAAGAGAACTGGACACTTGGCGAAAGACTGCAGATGTGTAAATGGCCTGTGTTTGATTTGTGGCGCATCTACTCACGCGATAGAAGCATGCCCATATCGTTTAAATACAGCACCAGCACCCAGACCCGCAATTACAGCCTCGCAGAGGCCAGCCATTCAGGCACCTGCACCCTGCCTAGCTCTTCCTGCACCAGCTCCACGTGGACACCTGCACAGCCTCATCGTCAATTCCATCAGGCACAGAGAAACGTGCCTCAAGGGCAAAGGAATGTACCTCCGGCAAGGAGGAATGTACCGAGGCGACAGGCTTTTAAAATGACGGTCGAGGAGGCTGAGGACATAGGACAAGTCATCATTGGTAAAATCCTCCAACTTTTCAATCTTTCAATCCTTGTGTATCGTCATACTTTTCCTATATCTAAACACGATCTCAGACAACTTAGGTACTATACTAGTATTCACCCTTTTTGCACTCGCATTTTTCGACACTGGAGTTTCACACTGCTTCATGTCACAACGATTTGTGAGAACACATGCGATTCCCATGAAGCCACTCATTTTAATCTGGAATATCAGTTCCGGGAATAGAGTCTTGAAGGAAACTTTGGGGTATGATCATTGCCCAGTTGTGGTTTGCGGTCGAGAATTCAACGCAAATTTCAAAGTACCGGACATATCAATTTCGATGTTGTGTTGGGAATGGATTGGTAGAGCTTTCGGGGAAGGGTGGACTAGTGTTTAGGAGTATTCTATGCTACTATTGACTACCGTCAAAGGAGGGTAGTATTTGAGATACCAGATCACCCAGTCTTCTATTTCGAAAGTGGAGATAGAACCTTGGAGCCAGGAAACTACCGTGCTAAATCAAAAAATGCAGAAGTGTTCTCTTTATCCGTGGAAGAAGAAAAGCCCGAAATAGTTCGAGAGTTCAAGGATGTGTTCCCTGAAGACATATCAGGTTTGCCTCCTAATCGAGCTCTCGAGTTTAGTATTGATTTATAACCTGGTGCGTAACATGTAATCAAAGCTCTATACCGGTTAAGTCCGGAAGGATTGAAGGAGATCCACATTCAGTTGGACAAACTACTGTAGAAAGGTTGGATCCGACCTAGTTCTTCAAGTTGGGGATCTCCGGTGTTACTAGTGAAGAAGAAAGAAGGTTCCTACAGGATGTGTGTGGATTATCGAGCTCTGAACGAAGTGACCATTAAGAACAAATATCCACTACCACGCATCGATGACCTTTTCAATCAGTTAAGTGGGTCTTATGTCTTTTCAAAACTAGATCTTTGTTCGGGTTATCATCAGGTGAAGGTCAAAGAGTCCGACATTCCGAAGACGGCATTTAGGTCCCGTTATGATCATTATGAATATCTCGTAATGCCATTTGGAGTGACCAATGCACCTGCCATCTTTATGAACCTAATGCACCAAGTTTTTCGAGAGTACATAGACAGGTTCGTTGTCATCTTCATCGACGACATCCTGGTGTATTCAAAGAATCGGAAGAAACACGCAAAGCACTTACGCATTATCCTGGAGACATTACGACAATATCGGCTCTACGCCAAGTACAGAAAGTGTGAATTTTGGATAGATCAAGTCAGATTTCTCGGACATATTATTTCAGGCGAAAGAATCTCTGTAGATCCAGCTAAGATGTCAGCTGTCAGCGAGTGGCCGACACCAAAGACGGTGAAAGATATTAGAAGTTTCTTGGGGTTAGCAGGATACTGCCGACGATTCATCGAAGGATTTTCAAAGATCGCAGCACCCCTGACCAAGCTCACACGTAAAGACGAAGCATTCGTGTACTCAGAAGCATATGAAAAGGTTTTTGTAGAACTCAAGACGAGATTAACCTCTGCACCAATATTTATAATACCGGATCAATTTGGAGGATTCATTATGCATTGTGATGTGTCCGGTAAAGGATTAGGATGTGTTCTACACAAGCATGGAAAAGTTGTGGCTTTTGCATCAAGACAGTTAAAGGTCCATGAACGCAACTATCCAACACATGATCTAGAATTGGCAGCCGTCATCTTCGCACTCAAGATTTTACACCACTATCTTTTGGGAGAACGGGTGGATATATACACTGACCAAAAAAGTCTGAAATATGTATTTACTCAGAAGGAACTCAACATGCGGCAGAGAAGATGGCTAGAACTCATGGCGAACTTTGACATCAACCTACAGTATCATCATGGGAAGGTGAATGTAGTTCCTGATGTACTTAGTCGCCAGCCATTAGCAATAAACCTCACCGCTCAGTGAAGACTACAACAAGAATTGCATGGATTAGATATCGATGTAGTTATGCCAAATAACGTTTCATCTTTGATGAACTTACAAGTCCAGTCCACTCTTGTCAATCAGATCAAGATAGCTCAAGCAAATGATGTCAAGCTACAAAAGATCCAAGAACAAGTAGAAAGTGGACTTCAAACCGACTTCATCATCCGCGAAGATGGATCCTTGCGATATGGAAGTCGTTTATGTGTGCCAGTCGGACCTATTCGAGATGAGTTGATGAAAGAAGCTCACAGCTCTCCTTATTCAGTACACCCCGGTGGCACGAAAATATACATGGATCTACGGTAACACTACTGGTGGCATGGAATGAATCACAAACTAGCAAGGAGAGTAGCCAAGTGTTTGGTGTGTCAGCAAGTGAAGGCTAAATATCACAGAACTGCTGTTGTACTTCAGTCATTACCAATCCCAGAATGGAAATGGCAGCACATTACCATGGACCTCGTTACTGCTCTCGATCGCAGCACGAAGGGTAACGATGCAATTTGGACTATGGTGGATCGACTCACCAAGTCGGCTCATTTTATTCCATTTCGAGTTGGCCAGTTAACCGAGACGTTAGCAAAGAAGTATATGGAGGTGAGTATAAATCTAAAGTAAGATTTAAACCTTCAAAATATACCATATTAGATACCCATAAACTCATGCAGGAGATCGTGAGATTATATGCAGTACCTGTTTGCATCGTCTCCGATCGTGATTTAAGATTCCGATCATAATTTTGGCAGAGTCTACAAGCTAACCTGGGAACGAGTCTGAATTTCAGCACGGCGTATCATCCACAAACGAACGGACAGTCCGAGCAAACAATTCGGATTCTCGAAGACATGCTAAGAGTTTGTATGTTAGACTTCGGAGGTTCATGAAAAGATCACCTACACCTTGTAGAGTTTTCATACAACAACAACTATCAGGAAAGTATTGAGATGGCACCATTCGCAGCACTCTATGGACGGAAGTGTCGTTCATCGCTAAGTTGGGACGACATTGGAGATCGTGAACTCTTTGAACCGGAGATGATCGTGGCAACTGTGGACATGGTTCGCACGATTAGGGAAAGTATGCGCATAGCCCAAGGCCGACAGAAGCATTGGGCAGATGCAAAGCGTCGACATCTGGAGTTCCAACCTGAAGACCATGTATTCCTGAAGATCACTCCAAACAGAGGAGTGATCCGTTTTGGCAAGAGTGATAAACTCAGTCCAAGATATATAGGACCGTCTAATATATTCGAACGAGTTGGAGAAATGGCATACCGTTTAGCACTACTACCTTCATTAGAAGGAGTGCACAACGTGTTCCACATATCCCAGCTACGAAAATATGTGAGTGACCCTAACTACATTCTTGATCACTAAGAGCTCATAGTACAGACTGACCTAACCTGCGAGTAACAACCAGTTGAGATTCTTGACCGAAAGGTGAAAACATTACGGAACAAGAAGGTAAACTTGGTCTCAGTGATGCGGAGAAAGGATTCTCCAGAAGAATCAATATGAGAACGAGAAGAAGATATGCGTACACGAAACCCTTATCGTTTTGAAAATTAGTCCCTATGTAATTGTAAATTTCGAGGATGAAATTTTTATAAAGAGAGTAGAATGTAACGATTCTGAAATCACTGTACAAAAATTTTCTTGTATTTCATAGTAAAGGGTATTTCAGCCTGTGTAAGAGTTAAAAGTTATTTTTGTAGGGTTCCTAGGCACTCTCAAGAGGTCTCACATGGCATCAACCATGCCAATTTCAAACTTACAAGTGCCGAGAAACCCTAATACGGATCGTTAACTAGATATTTAGGCGAAACAACGAGCTAGTTAACAACTTAACTAAAGTGTAACGGAAATACAACCTTTGTAGATCCGTTTCTACACCTCCATAGCTCCATGATGAAGTCCTCTCCGCTGTCCAAATCGAACCATGACTCTAGCATCGGCTTCATCGGAGAAAGAGCGGGCTAGGTCATCGACGACGATGCTGAAGATGATCTACGTCGAGGCATCACTAGATCAAGCTCCAACTTCACCAAGTCATGAAACTTGTGAAGAAAACACGCTCTACTACTTGGCAAGAGGTAGAGGATGAAGAAATAGGAAGTGGGTTCACTTTAGAATTGGATTTCTCACTCATATTCTCAAGTTGCCATTGATGGTGGCATAGTTTCATTCTTGAAGAAGAAGAAGAAGATGAAGATGATAATATGATAAGTTAATTAAAAGGAATAATAAAAATGAATACTTATCATATCAGAACCTTAGTTAGGTGTAGAGAATAGACCATGGTTAGTTATGATGGTTAGGGTTAAGCAAGAGACAAGAATGGTGGATTAGGTCAAAGCTTCATGAAGCTTCAACAAAACAACAAATAAAGCCACCATTCTTTTCTTATCATTTCCAAAATGAATAAACAAATAAAAGAATGAATAAGCAAAACCCTAATCATCATTTTAACCATGGTTTAGTTCTTTACACTTAACCAAATAAGCATGTATCACCAAACATGATACAATCATGTGCACAAAAGTATATCACATATACAACTTGCACAATTCAAGTGAGAAAATCCATTTAAAGTGAACCAATACTAGTTAATGTAAATTAATATATCAAATATATAATTATACATTAAATCATTAAATCAACACTTGATTCAATGATCCGGTCATGTCGAACATAACCGACTAGTATTCAATGTATCGACTTATCGAATCAACGCTTGAATCGATAACTAGGTTATATCGCATACAACCATTCGATACATTCATCCCGAGAATAGAATACGGTATCACATACACGCATTATTCTCGGTCCCGCACATATCTCATATGCGCTCCTATTTCGTTTCGCTTGAGCCAGGAAACCTCTGTGTAGAACTCTAAAGACTCGTCAATACGCCGGCAGCAGGTGATGATCATATCAAACACCCACAAGCCGCAAGCGGTCTGCTAAACGTAACGGCCACCCGGGTATTAAGCGATCAGAAGATCGACGAGCAAGCCCGCTCACACTCCAGTGAATCCAACCAGTAACACTTACCGTACAGTCCGGTCTGATCGTCTGATATGTCGCATATCTCGCCTAGGGGTGGTAAACGTCAGACCCCAATAGCTCGATAAGTCGTGTCGATATGAGGTCTATAACAGTTCAAGAAACTACTGATAACACTTACTAGTAAATCTCAGCAACCCTGGCCAGGGATTTCCGGTTATAGCCAATCGAACACAGCGCAACATCAACCCCCTATACTGGGAGAGACGAATCCCCTCCTATCGCTCATTGCCTCCATGTGACTCGGGACTGTACCCAAAAACCACCGTTTTGCACGCCTTCTTGGACGTGGTAAGATGGAAATCAAAGCACAGTGGGAACCACACAAGACTCTATGACGATCTCGGGTCAACAGACTACTCTGTACCAGTGTCACCAGAGAACTGCCATCTGACGTAAGGTATAATACCATCTGGGAGTTCTCGGCGAGTCCGTCCAGTGTACCTAGTCTCTACTGAGCACCCGTATATCATCTCTGATGTCAAACACCAATGGATATGGGATCATCCATCGCCCATCTGTATGGGTCGAGAAGGTATACGCTAGTCTACACTGGTATATCGATGCCCCGTCTCGATACACCCACGACTAGGGACTTTGAAGGATGTACTTATGGATTGCCATGTCCCCACTAGTATGATCCGCATCATAGTTCAGATAGTCAAGTACACATCCTAAGGGCTTTACCAACATGTAACAGAGAGACAATCAGTATACACGTTAAGGTAAAGATCAACCAGATAGCATACTATCATGTCGAGCAAGAAAGTCCTCCCTATATATGTCCAAGCATCCACTATAATATACATCCTATGTATAGTAATGGCCTCTAGGGCATACATATAACTAACAATCTCCACTTGCACTAGGGCCATCTGATAGCAGTGGTTGTAGTATCTCATACTCAACCATCCCATAAAAGTCTCTCTCTGGGAAAAGGCCTTTGTGAGTGGATCCGCCGTGTTGTCCTCTGAGTCTTCTCTCCTAACCTCGATCCCTTGGAGATCAAGAATCTCCACGATCAGGTGATACCGCCTTAGAATATGTCTGGATCACTGATGGGACAGACGTTCCTTGGCATAAGCCACAACTCCATTGTCTCACAATGGTTGGAGCGTAGTTCATCTCATGAACTAATATACACCCAGACAACCTCTTTGGTAGCATCTTAAGTTGCGATGTATCCTGCCTTTATCTTCTAGTATGCCACGGTATCTAGCTTGGAACTCTTCCAACATACCGTCCCTTTACTGAGGGTAAAGACAATGCCTGTGACTGATTTTCAGTCGTCTTTATCACCCTGGAACCTTTCCAGTGATTCTCCCTAGGATCGGTTGATACCATCTCACTACAACTAGTGAGAATCCTAACATCCAATTAGATCTATCTCATAGATCCAAACCCAGGATTTAGGAGGTATCATTTTGATCCTTTATGGAGAATCATTGTGATAAGCGGAGATTGGCCGAGCGTAGCATAGGAAACTCCTTCCCTATCAAGAGTATGTCATCCACGTACTCTACGAGGATCATCACCATACTCCCTACTACCTTTTTGTATATACAAGGTTCATCTACCATTTTGATGATGTCAAACTCTTTGACTAACACATCAAAACAGATGTTCCAACTCCACGATACCTGCTTTATCTTATAAAGCATCTTGTGCACGTTTCCACTGCTCCCACTGTCTACGAAGCCCTCTGGCTGTGTACTTACAGACGTTCTCATCTAAAACATCATTTAGAAAAGTAGTCATGGCACCCAACCGCCAGATATCGTAGTCATGGTATGTAGCTGTGGCAAGTAGGATCTGGATGGACTTAAGCATAGCCACTTGAAAAGGTTTCATCATTATCCATGCCTGGTCGATGACGAAAAGCTTTAACAAGTCTAGCTTTGAAAGTCTCAACTTTTCCATCTACACCAAGTAATCTTCTCAAGATATACTTGCTCCTGATGGGGATTTAACCCTTCAGATATAGCAACCAAAGTTCATACTTTGTTGGTGTACATGGATTCCATCTCAGATCGCTAAGCATCCAGCCATTCTTACAGAGTCCTACTCCTAATGGCCAGCTCGAAACTAGTTGGGTCATCATCTCATGATGCAATCCTCGCTCCCACTGTCATAGAGAAACCGAAGTATCTCTCAGGTGGGTGAGGAACCCTACTAGATCGGCGGAGAGGCTGAGGTTCGTTGGAATCTACTGAATCCTTTGGTTCTACCAAATCATCTGCTGTAGTTCGTATAGCTGAAACATTTCCAGTTCTACATAATAGATCTTGCCTCGAGCTTGTCCGGATTTTGCTTTTAGACATAGGCCAGACAACCCCAAATCTTAACCATCTTAAGATATGGGCTCTTCCCTTTCCATATCACATATGAAGCGGTAGGCAACTGATTTGATTGGAACCCTTATTCAATAGGTATGCAGCTTCTCAAGTGCATAACTCCCAAAAGGAAATTGGTAACTCAGTAGTACTCATCATAGAGCACACCTTATCATATAGGGTATGATTGCTCCACCCCAATATACCATCGTGCTATGGTGTATACGGAGGAGTAATCCTGAGAGAGAATCTCATTCTCCTTTAGAATAGTCCAGGAATTCCGTGCTCAAGTATTCTCCTCCTTGATCTCATCAAAGAACATAATACTTATACCCGTGTTTTGGTTCTCTACTTCTAACTTATATTCTGTGAGTATCTCAAAAGGTTCGGACTCATGTTTCAATAGGAACATAGGTCTGAATCTTGAAAGATCATCAGAGAATGTAATGAAGTATAAAGAACCGGTCTTGGCAAGTGTAGACAGGGGACCTACATACATCAACATGTATCATCCCAAGAGTTCACTAACTCTTTCTCTGTTTCCAGTAAACGGAGCTATGGTCATCTTATCTCTGTGACATGACTGGCAAGTTTCATAAGATGTAAATTCAAACTGATTTAAATATGCATCTAATATGTAACTTCAGCCAGTCGGATCGCATTGATATGACCTAGTCTACAATGCCTGAAGAAGGATCCGTTCATTTCTGAACTCTTCCTCTTCTGTGTGTTCCGTATACTAAGAACTGTAGTTTGATTTAGAAAATTAATTCTTTTAGATAACGTGCGTGAACCGATCAACTTTTGATATAGGAAATGTTCAAAACATTATCCAACAATACAAAATTTTATCGTTTCTTTACTAATAAAGAGACAGATATGATTTTGCATAACAGGTTCGGTATCTAATAACATTCGTTCAGAATCAATGTATTGGTAATACAGGGTGACAGTGACCAACAGACTTGGCTGCAACACTTGCCCCGTTTTCTGTCTCATGAAACTTATCACCCGTTCTCAGTTCTCTACCTTTCTGTAGCCTTATGTAACATATTACATATCTGGGATCCTGATCTGGTATCACATACCCAGGACGTAAAGGATACTGAGAAACAGTTCTCTGTAATGAACACACCCGAAAATGATGCATCAACATGCACTCTCTTCGTTTAGGCGGCATGGGAATTCTGGTAATCCCCAATTTCCTGCTATGTCTTATAACAATTATAAGTTGGAGCGGGACCAACGTTCGCCAGCTCAGTATAACAAGCGGGTTCGATCAATAATCCGTATTATTATCTTGATTAAGGCGTGATATGGTCGCTACCTGGAGAGAGAGAGAAGAAAACACTCAGCGTGCGCTCTTACAAGAATAGATTGGTTATTATTTTATCTAATCAGGATGGCTCCCACTGCTTTTTATCAAATCTTCCTTCAAACCCTAAAAGGAAAGACTAGCCGGGATTAATTACGCACTATAAGTTCGCCAATCTTTCAGCCAGGCCAGTGTCGGTACTTTGAGGGAAGTCCCCCGTGCTTTCGCACGAACCTAATTAATGTAAACCTCGTTTTCCCAGAGGCGTAACCCCGTTGACACCTTTCTAGACACCTACTTGATCGGCTAATTGTAATATGTAAAACTCTCCCAGGAGTAACAATTACTCGCAGCGGGTATCGGGATCCAACTATCTCATAGAAGGTATGCAATCTCATTGCAAATTTCAACACTTGAAATTCCCGATAATATTTTGCCCCAAGCGATCTATGACCTTGACTGAGTCAACAAACCATAAACCTCAAGTAAAGTTCAACCCGTCATTTCCTGATTGAATTAAACCCACCCGCACGACCCTTGACTGAGTCAACAAGGCCGCACGACTACCCTAATCCAATCTGCATCATATGCATAAGCAGATAAATAGTAATCAGCTACCGCACACTACGTCTTGACTGAGTCAACAAACGCAGCACGAATACTAACTATTACTTATCTGAAATGACGGAGGGCTACGTCAGGTTTTTAAGAAAACCCTTTGCGTAATGAACTTTATATCGTTGTAGAATCAAATGATTTTAAAATGGAGTGTTCTTGAAGCTTTTCTAGTTTTGCTAAAGGAGTCACTCCCGATGAAGGGATCGTCGGTCCTTTTCTCGTCGAATGAGGTGCGGGATATATCTTATATATCACTGTGCAAAGCAGAAACTATAGAAGCAATCAAAAGACAAACCGAGGGTTGTAGCATCTGCCAGTTATTGCTAAAGGAGTCACTCCCTGTGAAGGGATCTCGGTCCTTTCCTCATCGAATAAGGTGCAGGATGTTCTACAAGGAACACCGCGATGCAAAGAAAGAACTGTAGCTACCTGTTTTATTTTGAAATTCGATTCTACAACATCTTAGGTTTCTTTTATTTCATTAATCTCATTAATGAAGTCCCATCATTTAAGTACCTAAACATCACAGATAAATACGACGTACACTTATGCCATCCGCATTCGCCTCGATGTCCCTTCGTGCACCGTTAGGTTAGGTAACTAACGGCAGAGCGGGGCAGGGCTAGCGCGGGTGTAAAACATAAGTAACGTCTATATAATATATCATATATACTATATACAGTATCTATCACAGAACATATCACATGATCACATCACAGATATCGCAGCAGAAGAATCATATGAAATATTGGATATACTAGGACGTCCGTGTTTTTAATACGAGCCAGTATAAAACACGGATTCCACGGTCGCGATGAATAGCCAAACCCACACCCCTAGACCCCTACGAGAGCGGCAAGCAACCCTACCAATTCTAGAGTTAGGAGACCCGGACTCGACTCCTCGAGTTGGTCTCCCACTGGACTCCAGAACCCGGTTACTTGTGCTCCCCTCCTTGGGTCTATCCTAGTGCGGAAAAGTAAATATTATACAAACGGTGACATCTTCCGCAACCTGGAAGTGCCACAATAAAAGAATATTACAAACAAGTTTTTACATGAATGAAAATGAAAAACACTCATCTCACATAAAAACCCCCGGCTATTCAAACACGACGATCCAATATAACATATCCAGCAACATATAACATCACATGTCATCAACATAAGTAAACATGCGTATCCCAATTGTCGTTGACATATAGCAACGAAACCGGCGATATCACATATTACACTTACGGTCACAGAAAAGAAAGTGTAAAACTACAACAGTTGGAATCCGCAATCTCTTTAGACATCGCATGCCTAATCAAATGAATTACTTAGACATCACATACCTAACAATTATAAACCCCGCATTTTAGTCTCATTATCGAAAACACTTTTCAATATCAAGTCGGGCAATTCAACAAGATTCCCGACATCCTGATCGAATGCTCGTCGCAAACTTTAGTAGGCGGCTGCACCCCCAATACCGTCGACGAAGTGCACCAAGGCGGAACACCGCTGCCGCGAGCACCCGAACGGATGCTTTCGGCGACGGGGTTCTCCTACAGTCACTTGGTCGGGGCTATGGGGTGTAGCTGTCTATTAAGTTTACCCGGCGAGTATCCGCGTACGCTACGTGATTGCGACGGACTTTTGATCACATCAAAATTCCGTGGCAACCGATCAAGTGAGACTAAAGTGCTATGTTTATAATATTCATTCAGTTATCTCATAACTTATTGTGAATTCCAAGTATTGTATCCCATTCCAGATAAATAGAAAATGTTAAACTTTCCGATCGAACATTCAAACACCCAAGTTTTCCCGATACAGCTCAACACATGAAATAAATTCAAAGACATTCACTTCGTGCCTCAGTACCAACGGTCCAGCCGTAGAAGGGTCAAGCCAACGTCTCACATGTGGCACGCCGTACTGCCCCAAACCCGAAGGTTCAAAGGACAGTTCAAGACGGTCACATAATCGAGTTAAGGTTTGTTGTCTTCTAGAGGGTCCATCGCGTTACATGCACTAGTTAGAACGTCGTTAAACCACGGAAAAATCCAACACTTGGAAATTTCCCGACAGGGCAAAAATTGGGTATTTATATCCGGTCGAACTTTTTAACATATTCTAAAATTATTCGGAAAGCCACACAGACAAAATTTGATAATCCGATCGAACATTCGAATCCCTAAAACAACCCAGAAAATTCAACTCTTGAAAAAATATTAAAAATTCCCAGGAAAACCAGCACTGCAAATTATGAATTACTGTGCAAAATTCGATGCCACATAAGACAAAACGGCCGCGGAACCGCCGCACGAGCCATGCTCGTGCCGCGGAACCGCGGCGCATTGATGGAATTAGGCACACGAATTTTACAGAAACCCTTAGAATTTCCTGCTGATTTTTCTGCATATTTTTAATATCGAAAAACTCCAGATTTTGGAAAAAGTCCAGAGAGCATGTTTGTGTTAGGGTTTCGGGTTCGTTCGGGTTTCAAATATCGTCTACGCATCGCCTAAGGCTCTAGCTAGGCTCTGATACCACTGTAGGGTTCCTAGGCACTCTCAAGAGGTCTCACATGGCATCAACCATGCCAATTTCAAACTTACAAGTGCCGAGAAACCCTAATACGGATCGTTAACTAGATATTTAGGCGAAACAACGAGCTAGTTAACAACTTAACTAAAGTGTAACGGAAATACAACCTTTGTAGATCCGTTTCTCCACCTCCATAGCTCCATGATGAAGTCCTCTCCGCTATCCAAATCGAACCATGACTCTAGCATCGGCTTCATCGGAGAAAGAGCGGGCTAGGTCATCGACGACGATGCCGAAGATGATCTACGTCGAGGCATCACTAGATCAAGCTCCAACTTCACCAAGTCATGAAACTTGTGAAGAAAACACACTCTACTACTTGGCAAGAGGTAGAGGATGAAGAAATAGGAAGTGGGTTCACTTTAGAATTGGATTTCTCACTCATATTCTCAAGTTGCCATTGATGGTGGCATAGTTTCATTCTTGAAGAAGAAGAAGAAGATGAAGATGATAATATGATAAGTTAATTAAAAGGAATAATAAAAATGAATACTTATCATATCATAACCTTAGTTAGGTGTAGAGAATAGACCATGGTTAGTTATGATGGTTAGGGTTAAGCAAGAGACAAGAATGGTGGATTAGGTCAAAGTTTCATGAAGCTTCAACAAAACAACAAATAAAACCACCATTCTTTTCTTATCATTTCCAAAATGAATAAACAAATAAAAGAATGAATAAGCAAAACCCTAATCATCATTTTAACCATGGTTTAGTTCTTTACACTTAACCAAATAAGCATGTATCATCAAACATGATACAATCATGTGCACAAAAGTATATCACATATACAACTTGCACAATTCAAGTGAGAAAATCCATTTAAAGTGAACCAATACTAGTTAATGTAAATTAATATATCAAATATATAATTATACATTAAATCATTAAATCAACACTTGATTCAATGATCCGGTCATGTCGAACATAACCGACTAGTATTCAATGTATCGACTTATCGAATCAACGCTTGAATCGATAACTAGGTTATATCGCATACAACCATTCGATACATTCATCCCGAGAATAGTATACGGTATCACATACACGCATTATTCTCGGTCCCGCACATATCTCATATGCGCTCCTATTTCTTTTCGCTTGAGCCAGGAAACCTCTGTGTAGGACTCTAAAGACTCGTCAATACGCCGGCAGCAGGTGATGATCATATCAAACACCCACAAGCCGCAAGCGGTCTGGTAAACGTAACGGCCACCCGGGTATTGAGCGATCAGAAGATCGACGAACAAGCCCGCTCACACTCCAGTGAATCCAACCAGTAACACTTACCGTACAGTCCGGTCTGATCGTCTGATATGTCGCATATCTCGCCTAGGGGTGGTAAACGTCAGACCCCAATAGCTCGATAAGTCGTGTCGATATGAGGTCTATAACAGTTCGAGAAACTACTGATAACACTTACCAGTAAATCTCAGCAACCCTGGCTAGGGATTTTCGGTTATAGCCAATCGAACACAGCGCAACATCAACCCCCTATACCGGGAGAGACGAATCCCCTCCTATCGCTCATTGCCTCCATGTGACTCGGGACTGTACCCAAAAACCACCGTTTTGCACGCCCTCTTGGACGTGGTAAGATGGAAATCAAAGCACAGTGAGAACCACACAAGACTCTATGACGATCTCGAGTCAACAGACTACTCTGTACCAGTGTCACCAGAGAACTGCCATCTGACGTGAGGTATAATACCATCTGGGAGTTCTCGGCGAGTCCGTCCAGTGTACCTAGTCTCTACTGAGCACCCGTATATCATCTCTGATGTCAAACACCAATGGATATGGGATCATCCATCGCCCATCTGTATGGGTCGAGAAGGTATACGCTAGTCTACACTGGTATATCGATGCCCCGTCTCGATACACCCACGACTAGGGACTTTGAAGGATGTACTTATGGATTGCCATGTCCCCACTAGTATGATCCGCATCATAGTTCAGGTAGTCAAGTACACATCCTAAGGGCTTTACCAACATGGAACAGAGAGATAATCAGTATACACGTTAAGGTAAAGATCAACCAGATAGCATACTATCATGTCGAGCAAGAAAGTCCTCCCTATATATGTCCAAGTATCCACTACAATATACATCCTATGTATAGTAATGGCCTCTAGGGCATACATATAACTAACAATTTTTGTTAAATAAAAATAAGAAGCCACTTGTAACTCACTGGTAAAACCTCTACACTGCTGCGACATAGCCTGTATGTTCGAATTCTATCAGACCCAATTATTTTTAAAAGATTTTTCTTTTTAATTTTTGGAAGCCCAAGAGTTGCACGTGCAATACACGGGGAAATGAAAAGTTTCAGAAAAATCAAACATGTGCAATAAGGTATACACACCCAAATACCCACGTGGCACGAATCTCGAGGCGATTGCTTCAATCCCGACAGCCCGTTTCCCTCAATGGGCTGGCGCCGACGGTCCAGAATGCCCTAAATTTCTCCGTGCTTTGCACACACACCTCTTCGACTCTCTCCTTAACTCTCCTACACTGTTTGATTTCGCTGCAATCAAATAGAGACCCTTCAATTCACCATTTAACACAATTTTAATACTTTTTAATCTAAAATTTTAATTCCTAAACCCTAATTCTTCACTATAAATACCACTCCATGCCTTAGCTCTTCACCATTATGAACTTCTAGCAAAAATTCTCTCAAAAAGTTCCTAAGTGCAAGTGGAGTCAAGTGGAGTTAACGACCAAGCATGTTCCATCGAAGGTCGAAGCCGTTTCCGGATCTTCCGCGACGCCACGAAGCCCCCTCCCTTCTTCCTTACCCTTTTCTCGATATTACCAAACTGTAATTCCCTCTCATCTCTTCTTCTTTCATCTCAATTTATCTTCTAAAAAGATATCGGTAAAGTGGAGTTACTTCCGATATTTTTCTTTTTAAAACCAAGAACTCCGTTTTCCTTCATACATAAGTCAAAATAATTTTACCACCCTACTTGTAACTTTAAATACAACCTTTTAGCTTTAAGTTTAACCAAAATTTTCATGTGAAATAAACACAAACGAACTTTTTCATTAAAATACCTTGAACTTTAGTATCACCCTCTTTTCCATAATTGTTGAAACAATACTTTTAGGAAAACTTCACGGGGTAACGACCTACCCCACATGCAAACTTTGGTTTCATAGCACGATGTCTACATATATATATATAGTTGGTTCAAACAATAACTTTTACAATAAAATACCACATCTTTTCAAAAACGGGTTCCTTTTAAAGCGGTATTTTGTAATTCTTAGCAAATACGCCTCTACAACTCTCGTTATGAGACCTGCTAATAGATTGTGCGGATTATCGCACATCCTTGAGATAGTAGAGCGAGATGCAGAACTCCTCACGGAGTATTCGATCTCGAAAGGAAATAAAATACGATCTTTAAGAAACGTGAATTTTACAGACAAAACTAATTTTTGATAAATTATATAAAAATTATAAATCCATATTTTCAATATATTATGAAACTATATTTTCTAAAATGAAAGATTAAATTTTTAATAAAATATCATCCAGATACCCAAAAGGGGTAGTTTTCAATAAAATAGCATAAACTTTTAAAAACTAAGTTTTTATCAGTAAAATACCCAATAATTAAAACACATGCTCATGAAAACCCTAAATGTTATAAATCACCCTCGAAGTTTATTTATTTATTTTTTAATATTAAAAGAATTTTTCATAAAACCCCCTCGAGAAATGGAAAACAATATTTTAAGGACTCTGTTTTAATATGGGTTTAAGCGGGTTGAATTCTCTTGAGCCCGACGAAGCCGGAGAAAGTGAGTGCTTGCCTATTCAGATTAGACAACTTAATAGAGTTATCTATAGCAATTGTCTTAGAAAATGACAAAAATCTTGTTGTCCATATGCAGCAGTTGCGGATTACTCCCGAATCTAAGAAAATCAAGAGTTAAATCCGTTCACAAGTGTCTGACTCAATCCGAGTCCAAACTCAAAACAGAATCCAAAATCAAATACGAACTTGAATACTTGATCATGAACCTGAATACTCGAATTCAAATGTCAAACTCAAAGTTGTATACTTGACTCGATTTGACCGAACCATTGTTATAACTTAACATGAACTTGACATGACTACCTGAATACATGATTACATCCTGAACATGAACCTGACATTTTATATCCATGGATTCGGCCAAGACCTATAATCTTAATCTATACAATACCATACATGGGGATAAAGGGGTACATTGGTACGGAACGTATATTATGGCACGAGAGGTCACTTAAAAGATACCTACATGAATTCATGTGTCGTTGTCCCGTGGGTTATGATGGGGCCTTATACTACATGTTATCATAGTCCACGGGGTAAGATGGACTCCTCTCGTATACATGAATACCTTCTTTATCAAATTACAAATAACCATGTTAGAATAACTATCATATACCTGTAGATGATCATATACATTTTACCCGTCCTTTGTTCCTTTAGTTCCTATTCACATGATATACTATTCTCTCTTGTTTCTTTTGGGACTTACCGAGCGCTAGTTCGCTGACGATATTCCTCTCTGTTTTTCTTTCCTTGAAATGTTCGTCAGGAGGACCGGACTTTAAGGAAATAGAGCCGAGCCAGGAGGATTTGGACCAGCTTACAGCTCAGCCCGACTACTAGTTCTTCCTGCACTTTCTTTCTGTACGCCATTGTTTAGGCATTGCTTTTTTTATTGTATCTTTTATTTTTAGACAGTTGTATGTAAATAAAGCTGCTGTTTCATTTTATTACTCTTGTCATTCTTTTTCATATTTATATTGCTTAATTACGCTTAACGTATTTATTTCATAGTAAATACTTTGCGGGTTTGCCACGTCACCGTTTCCGTCTATTGGGAAGCGGAGCATGCCAGTCTGTAATATCCTGCTAAGTTCAGAAAACTTCTTATATCTTTAACTGACTTTGGTGTCGGTCATTCGCTGACATCTGCCACCTTAGCTAGATCCACAGAGATTTCTTCGTCTGAAACGATGTGTCCAAGAAATCCAACTTGATCTAGCCAAAATTCACACTTGCTGTACTTGGCGTAGAGCTGGTGTTGTCGTAATGTCTCATGGACAATGCATAAGTGCTCGGCTTGCTATTTCCGATTCTTTGAATACAACAGGATTTCGTCGATGAAAATAACAACAAACCTATCTAAGTACTCTCGGAAAACTTGGTTCATCAGGTTCATAAAAATTGCTGGTGTATTGGTCACTCCAAATGGCATTACGAGATATACATAATGGCTATAACGAGTTCTAAACGCCGTCTTCGGAATGTCGGACTCCTTGACCTTCACCTGATGATATCCTGAATGAAGATCTAACTTTGAGAATACACAAGATCCATTTAACCGATCGAAAAGGTCATCGATGCGAGGTAGTGGATACATGTTCTTAATCATTACTTCATTCAGAGCTCAACAATCCACACACATCCTGTAGGTACCTTTCTTCTTCTTTACCAGCAGCATCAGAGATCCCAAACTTGAGGTACTGGGTCTGATCCAACCTTTCTTTAGGAGTTCGTCTAACTGATTACAGATCTCACTCAATCCCTCCGAAATTAATCGATATGGAGCTTTGATTACTGGTTGTGCGCCGGATTACAAATCAATACTGAATTTAAGAGCTCGATCAAGAGGCAAACCCGATATATCTTCAGGGAAAATATCTTCGAACTCTCTAACGACTTCTGGCTTCGATCTTTCCACTTGCAACGCTGCAATCTCTGCCTTCCTTGGTTTTGCTCGATAAATGCTAGGTTCCAAAGTCCGCTCTCCTCTTTTGAAATAGAACACTGGGTGATCTAGTATTTCAAACACTACCCTTCTTTGGCGACAGTCAATGGCAGCGAATAAAGTTCCCAGCCAGTCCATTCCCAAGACTGTGTCGAAATTCGGTATGTCCAGTACCTTGAAGTCCGCATAGAATTCTCGACTGCAAACGAACACTGGACACGGATCGTATCTCAAAGTTTCTTTTGGAACGTCGTTCCTTGAACTTACATTCTAGCTGGATACAAATAGCTTAACTGGGATCACATGAGTTCTTACGAACCGTTGCGACATGAAGCAATGCGATTCCCCGGTGTCGAAGAGTGCGAGTGCAGATTGGGTGGCTACTAAGATTGTACCTAAGTCGCGTGGAATAAGTTTAGGTATAACAAATATAAGATGGTTAGGAATTGAAATAACTTGAAAGGGAATAGGAAAGAGATTTACCGGTGATAACCAGACCCGTAGCTTCGGCCTCTTCAACCGACATGGTGAATGCTTAGCGTCGCGGCACTTTCTTCTATGCCTGGTTAAACACTCGGTGTTGAAGTTGAGTGGTCTAGGTGCGGGGATTTGGCGCTGGTAAAGCTAACTGGGTAGGAGAAGCTTGGATCGCCGGTCTAGCGGGAGGGTTATTAGTCCTTCGGTTCTGAGGGCATGCTCCGATAATGTGAATAGAAGACCCACAGATCAAGCACAAGTTGTTTTCCCTATGACAGTTCTTCATTAGATGCCCTATTCTTTTGCAGTAGCTATAAATGCCTGGCCTGTTGTGGAGGAACGAACCTCCTGGCCTCCGAGATGGTCCGTTGAAAGCTGGCCTAGAAGAGGCCCCTCCTGCGATCTGGTGTAAAGGGTGTTTCACACCGGCCGACTACAGCCTGCCTTTCTTCTTCTTCACAACTGCATCATAGCGTCGAGTAGCCTTCAAAGCAAACTCGTGGGTTGGGGAATCCCCTGTGGCGAGTGCAGCTTGGATTTCAAGGTCCAACCCCTGCTGGAATCTTCGTGCCCGGATCACAGCAGTGGGAATGAGGTGCGCAGCGAACCTGTTATGACCTTGTGTTAGCAGTGTTTAAGTAAGATAGGAAAATTTCAACTTGAGACTATATCTTACCTATTGGCATGGTAAACCCAGCATAATATTGATCCACAGACTTGATCCACATCGAGCCTTACTGTAAATGAATAAATTGTTGCTCCATGTCAAAGCGGGCAGTCTCCAGAAAGCACTTCGCATCGAAGAGGTCTCGGATTTTTTTTCCATTCTATTGGTTACGCGAAGTGGTTCTCTTCTGCCTTCCACCATACCCTGGCATTATCAGTCAGTTGAAACTTAGCAACTCTTACCCAAGTTATATCTGGCACTTGAGCCGCTGCTAGGTCATCCTCAATCGCCTGAGCCCATTCTTCTGCTTCAAGCGAGCTCTTCTTACCCGATTAGTTCTTTGAGTGCAGTGCCCGAAACTGCTTAACTCCCGGTGCCTCCGCCTCAAGACGAGCCCGTCCTTGGTGTATGAGGGTTGTCTATGCTCTCTGTCCCTCCAATAGGCTCTTGATTGTCTCAAGAAGTACCATTTTCTCATTGATAGGCGCGACAACGGTAGGTGGTGGTGGTAGAGTAGATGGTGGAGTGTTATCACTGACGTTGATGCTGGTATTGTTCGGAGAGTTCATCACCTCGATATAAAAGACAGATTATGATAGATTCAAAGAATTTGAAATGTAAGGAATGTAAATATTTGTTGAATTCATTAATTCTTGTAGTGTATTGTTTACGACTTCATGCAGAACTTTACTGCATGGGCCGCCAATAAAACCTGTCACGTCCCGCTTCGCAGTAGACGGAAACGATGACGTGGTAAGTCCGCGGTATATTTATTCAGAGAAGAACAATCTCTAAATAAATATATTAAGCTTATTGAAATAATAATGCACAATGCAAGAATAAACGGAGACTGTACAATTTTCAACAAATATCTTTATTTACATTCAAACCTGAATTATTTACAGGTACATGAGTTTAACTAAAAAAGTAATAGAATAAAAGAAATGTCTAAACAGGTGGCATATATAGGCTGAAGAAAAAGGTAGCTAGTCTAAAGCCTAAGCCGTGATCTGGTCGTACTCTTCCTCTATAGCGTCCATCTCCTCGGTATCTGACGAACATTCTAAGAAAAGAAAGATGGGTGGAATGCCTGTCAGTGAACTAGCGTTCGGTAAGTCCCAAAGGCAGAGTAAAATTGAAGGTGACAATTATAGAATAGCTATGAGTATTGTATATGTCGAGTAAGAGTATATGTAAAGAAACATGGTTATATGTACTATAGGTCTTTTTATGGTCATTATGTTAACTTTAAGTTCCAAGTATGAATGTCAACGCAACCGTAGAAGTATTCACAAGCTCAAGAATGGGGTCCCAGGAGAAATGAAATATGGGCTCATTTCATGTGTTGGTACTGGGACTCCAAACTGTAGAGGAGTTGATCCGATTGAGATTCGAGTAAATAGAAAAATAGATTAATACGGGACTCTTGAAGCTCCGTTAGATTCACACAAGAAACTATTCCAAACACCCCGGGTATAATATATATTATAACTATAAGATATCCTTAATTAATTTGATTGGTTGATTTACAACATGTCTTGATCGAAACCATAGATTGCAAAAGTTGAAGAATGAAGTCGAGTAAACTGAGAGTCATATTAATTGCAATCCTGGGTCGAGTCAAGTTAGTCGAGTGGATTGATTTCGAGTTCATGTTCAAATTTAGGTTCGAGTTTGATCAGAGTTTGAGTTTAAATTCAAGTTTGGATTCGAGTTATAGTCATTTTCATATGAATGTATTTAACTTTTGAATTTCTTAAGTTCGGGAGTAATCGGACAACTGTTGCACATGGATGGCAGGATTTGTGTCTTTTCCAAGACAATTGTCATTGATGACTCCGTTAATACCGTTTAAACCTATATTAATCTAGAGTCCTGTTTCCCCCAATAAAAGAGCAAAAATCTGTTCAAAACTCAAGAGGCAGCGCCTCACATGCCTTCCACGAGGGTGCCGCGCCAGAGTTAAAAACTCTTATATGAGCAGTGCCCATGTGCAAAGCCCACAAAACTCAAGAGGCAGCGCCTCACGTGCTTTCCACGAGGGCGCCAGAGTTAAAAACTCTTACAGGCGCCGCACATATTCCTCACGTGGGCACTAATGTGCAAAGCACATGAAAGAATTAAAACCTTAAGCAGCGCCCACGTGCACAGCACGTGGGCACCGGCGCCTTGTAGAATTAAATTCTACTCTCTGTTAAATAGAATCGTTGGATTAAAGATCCAACGGAGATGATAATTCATTAGAATGCAGAATTAAATTCTGTTGAGAGGAAATATTCCTCAAATATTTCTAAACAAGAAAGATTGCACTCTACAAAACAGAGTACCGCTGGATTAAAAATCTAATAATGATTAAAGAATCAGCAATCTACAGAATAAATTCTGTATGGGAAAATATTTTCCTAATCTTGTTAAAAAAAAGAAAAATATATTCTATAAAACAGAAGCCCTTGGATCAAATATCCAATGGTGGGTAAAATCCCCAAAATAAATTAGGATCTCTTAATGAGAGATTTCTTCAACTAATCAACAGACTTGCCTCTACTATATAAAGGACCCAAGACTTCAAGTCTAATAGAGGAACCCTTCCGTCACGCTCCGCTTCCCGGTGTACGGGTAAGGAGACACGACGTGGCCGCTACGTATTTACTCAGAAGTAAACACGCTAAGCGTATCTAAGTAATATAAAGTAAAAGTACACAAGAGATAGGAATGTAAATGAACAACAATTTTATTTATTTAACATTCTTTTACAGTACAACTGAAATGTAAATACATGGAATGAAAGCAATGCTTAAATAATGGCATAACAGAATTGAAAATGAAATATGTACAAATATCTAAAGCTTCGGGTCGAATGCTAACTGCTCCAAGTCCTCGGTATTGAGCTCGATCTCCAGTGAGTCCGATCCACCTGACAACATTCTAAAGAAAGAAGAAAATGAATGTCTTCAGCGAACAATCGCTCGGTAAGTACCAAAGATGAGTAGAGATAGAATAGACAGAAGAAGAATATAAGTTTTAATGTTTTATTATATTATTAACGTTGTTGTTTGTAGTTTGGTACAGAAAATGCCAGTGTGTACGAGAGGAGTCCCACTATTTCGGAGACTAAGGTATACGGAGCATAAGAAACCGTTCAGCCATGGTACAATAGCAATGGATATTAAGGTTTGGTGTATTATGGTTACAGTCTCGTGCCACTTTTAACACCTTCCATACCAATCTACCCTTTTAAAAACCCCGCGATGTCTGTTATATTGATTGTATTGTTTGTTATATAGATGGATGACTTGTCGAAACCATGATATCAGTAAACAGAATGGATATAAATGGATAGTCATGTAGACAGAGTATATCCATGGTTCGGTTCGGTCAATATAGATTGATATCGATTGAATAGACGGATTCATAGATTCATATTGAATTATAGTTTTATATTTGAATCATATTCAAGTCAGATTGATCAGATTGAGAGTCAGTCTGAATCAGACACTTTGAAAAGAATTTGAAATATTGAATTAGTTTTGATGTTATCGATAACTGCTGTACATGGACGACAGGATTTGTGTCTTTTTCCAAGACAATTACCGTGTTGATAACACCGTTTATTAGATTTTATACCTTAAATATGAAAGCACCCATATTCTCCGGCTCTCTGAGGCTCAAGAGAATTGAGCCCGCTTAAACTTATGTTTACTATGGTCCTTATTGTAATTTAGTATAACTTGAAGGGGTTTATGTAAAAATAGTTTGATATAATTTTCAAAATACACCTCAAGCATTTAATTATCGTCTTTAGGGTTTTAATAGATGTATATTTTATAAAAGTGAAATTTCTAGTGAGTAGAACCTAGTTTCTATAGTATATGGTATTTTATTGAAATATCGGTGTTGTGTTGTATTTGGATAGTATTTTCATGTAATGGTGATTCCTTTGATTTGGAAAACTTGGAATATTTATATAATATAATTAAAATAGATATTTTGATAAAAGTTATATATATATATATATATATATTTAATAAAAATAAATTTTATTTATTTTTTTAGAAATCTCATTTTCTAAAGAAAAATGCATTGAAAATTCCATCGAGATCGAATGCTCCTTTCGGAGGTTTGCATCTCACTCCATTAGGCCCGAGGATATGAGATAACCCGCACCATCCCGAACGGGGTCCCTGAAATTGGGTTTTAGAGGTACAATTGCAAGGAATTAATTAATACACTTTTTAAAGAAATGGTTTTGCAAGTTTGTTGGTATTTATTTGTAATGTCGTATTATCCCATAACTAATGTCCCAAATTTTCATCATGCTATGTCAAACATGTGTGTTATGTTGAGGTAGGTCATTATCTCATGAGTTATCTAAAGGTAATACAAGTATTATGTTGTTTTGTGTCAAAAATAAAGTATGTGGAATTTTAACGTAAAAATACGATAAAAATTGCATAAAAGATTCTTTTGAGATGAAACTTATTTTAAAGTGTTTGTTAATGTTTGTTAAACATTATATGAGAGTTTGATATTTTAATGATTAAGAAAAATAGAATTTTAAAGGAAAAACCGAATCATAAGTCGGATTAACTCTGCTTCCGTCGGGTTTTAAAAATTAATGTTTTTAAAGTAGAAGATGAAAGGGGGAGGGGGGAATTACTTGCTAGAGAACAAGAGAAGATAGAAGGGAAGCTAAGGAATGTGTCGGGGCGTTGTTTCGTCGCCGGAATCTTCTTGGAACTTCGCCGGAACTTCACCCTTCGCTAACTCCACTTGTACACTAAAAGGACTTGAGAATTTTTTAGAGTTTTGGCAGGGAATTTCTAAGTGAGGATGAGTGAAATGGAGTGTGGTATTTATAGGAAAAATTATGGTTTAGAGGGTTAAAGAATGCATTAAAATTTCCATTAAAAATTGGATTAAAGGGTATTTTATTTATCTCTGGATAAATTCAGAGTAAAAAAACAACATGGGGGTAGTGGGGTAGGCGAAGAGGTGCTAGGGTGAAATTTTCAAGGCATTCTCTACGGGGGGACCCGGCGGTACCGGTCCCATATGCACACGTCATCGGTCCAAATCCGATGGAAGGTGCTTGGATTTGTCCCGTGTGTCCCTCACGCTTCTTATACCCTCGTGCACATGTTTATTTATTCTGTAACTTATCATATTACGTGCAGTGCATGTGCAAACTCTTAGGCTTCTAAAGGATTAAAAGAATATTTAATAAAAAGATAATGTGGCTGGAGGAATTCGATCACAGGGGTACGTCACAGCAGTGTAAGACTTTACCAATGTGCTACAAGTACTTTCATGCTGTTCAAAAGTAAAAAAATACTTATAGTGTACACAGGTTTGCAAATACCCCAATTGTACATTAACTTTTAAACAATTTTCTGTACATTGAAATTGGAATTGTTACACCCCCCATAAGCTTTGAAAAAACAAAGCAGAAAGCTTCAAAAGGAAGAAAGAAGAAGATCTTCCTTCTCAGAAAAAAAACTCTAGGTAAATAAAAAAGAAGAGAGATCAAAGCATCTCGTTTACCTATTGAAGGGTTTAACCCTTTTAAAAAGAAGAACTTAGTTCTTTCACTAGATCTAAGATCCATAACACAAGTCTCCCACAAGTTGAGAATTTAATTCTCATCGGGACGAACTTGTTCTTGGAGATCAAAAATTCAGAAAAGAACAAGGAAATTGAACTCCTCAGAACAAAATATACAAGGAAAAATCACCGCCTAGCGCCTCACGTGCCGCTCATGTGGGCGCCACAAAATAAGGAGTGCTTAGTACTCAGTGACTGGCGCTCAGCACCCAGCGTCCCACGTGCCCCTCACGTGGGCGCTACAAAATAAAGGAGTGCTTAGCGCTCAGTGGTGAGGCGTCTAGAGCCCAATGCCCAACGCCTCACGTGGGCGCTACAGAACATAAAAGTGCTTGACACTCATTAGCCAGCGCCCAGCGCCTCACGTGTCCCTCACGTGGGCGCCACAGAACATAAAAGTGCTTGACACTCTCAGCACTCTATAAAGAGGCAAAAAGAGAGTAAAGTGTGAGCGTCAGAACTTATACAAGTGCTCAGCACTTTTTGCACAAAATAAGGGGACTGAGCCCAAACAAGTGCTTAGCACTTCTTTTCAAATAAAAAGAAAATTGAGTGGACCAAGCCCAAGTTGGCTAGGTTCCTAATTCAGATCAACCGAGCCCATGTGCTCACTAATTTCCAAATTGACCTTAGTCCCAAAAACGACTATCGATCTTCCAACTGATGATATCCCAAAACGATATTCGTCCCATATTCCCCCGAGAAAATCTTAGTCTCAAAATATGACTAATGATTTATGGGTTTACCATTAATCCTTTTTCCCTCAAATACGGGAATTGGTTCAAGGGTACATCTCTTTACACCTCTGATACATGTCGTTGTAATTCCTCAACGTTTTCAGAGAAGTGGCGGGTCCTGACAGCCAACTGTTTTTGGTGCACTTCCCAAACTACCGTGCACATCCCAGATCAAACCAGATCCCAAACTGGATGTATCCCATATCATCGTTGCTCATCCCGATACGTAACAAATACACGTGCGCGCAAGGTGATCTCCAGACCGAAACGTCTTCAAACTAAACGTTGCCTCCAAAATGGCGAACGGATTGTAACGTTCTTAAACTAAAACCTCACCTCAAAAATGGTGATCTACGGACCGAAACGTCTTTAAACCAACCGTTGCTTCCAAAATGGCAACAACGGACCGAGATATCCTTAAACTAAAATCTCACCTAAAAAATGGCGATCTACAGACCGAAACGTCCTCAAACTAAACGTTGCCTCCAAAATTGCAACAACGGACTGTAACGTGCTTAAACTAAAATCTCACCTCAAAAATGGTGATCTACAGACCGAAACGTTCTCAAACTAAACGTTGCCTCCAAAATGGCGACAACGGACTGTAACGTCCTTAAATTAAAAGCTCGCCTTAAAAATGGTGATCTACAGACCGAAACGTCATCAAACTAAACGCTGCCTCCAAAATGGCGACAACGGACCGTAACGTCCTTAAACTAAAAGCTCACCTAAAAAATGGTGACCTACAGACCGAAATATTCTCAAACTACAACTTCGCCTCCAAAATGGCGATAAGGGACCGAAACGTCCTTAAATCTAAAACAACAGAGCCCAAATGCTCTCTTATTGGATCCGAAACAAAAATGTTCCTAACACCCTCTTAAGCAGATCTTAGTCTTAAATTGGACTAACATATCCTTAACGAAAACCAACCGAGCCCCCAAATGCTCACATGCATTTAAGTCGATCTTGATCTCAAAGCGGATCAACGATTCTTAAATCAACCCAAACCCAAATCTAAGATATACGGATTTGGACTAATCCACGCCCTACGGGGGACAACATAAATTAGTCTCCATATACAATCCACGGGCAACCAAAAAAATAAAACAAACACGACACGAAGTGAACTTCCAGAACAGGAGAAAGTGGTTATCGCGATGCGGTAAAGTAATTAACTGCAGGGGCTTGCGCCTGCAGGGAAGAGCATCCCCACAATCAAAAAGCCCCTCGCAAATGAGGGGGTATCTGACGAAGTCTGCTACAACGGCCGCATCCATCCAAACCTCCGATACATGGTGCCATAAATCAACTTGGTATCTTCGGAGAGGTGAAAGGATAAATCCAAATAGCATCTACCCCTAATTTTAGGCAAGACGGTCCATCCCGGATTCGTCTCCGTTTTCGGCGGAGAACAGATTCTGGCACGCCCGGTGGGACCTTTTCCTCTTTCCACTCTACACTTTGTGTGTCGTGTTTCATGAACAAAAATCAGGGTTTACTATGATTGCCCTTGGATTCGAGGTACTAAGATTTTGTGTCTTGTTCCTGTCTAGAAAGAAGAAGTGAACATCAATGGATTCCAGCTACACAAACTGCAACAGCAACTCCCGTTTCGCCCCGCTGGAGGAGTGACATACGGGCCAAATGCGGCTTGCGTCTTTCAATGCCAGTGGAACAGGTGACTCAGGCCACCACTGGATTGTTCTTCGGGACCATGCTCCCGGCAGCGAGTTTCAGCGCCCCAATGGCATCACAGGAAGTTCCAAAGAATTCGTTCTTCGATCGACTTGCAACCACTACGGCCCCTCTCAATGGGTCGTCCAAGTCTGCCACCTCAGTCTTCAACAGGCTGAGCCAAAGCTCAAGTGGGCCCGTAAAGAAGCTCGCAATACCTGAAGGGGTTATCCCAAAATGGATAGCCGTTCCAGCTTCGGCAGGCGAAGTCATCAAAAGTGCTTCCCCTACCAGAAGATCGGCCTTCAAAAGATTGACCGTCCTCTCTCAAATGACGTCAGTCTTCGACAGGCTGGCACCAGAAGCAGCCCCTATCCAAAGCAGGGGGCACGACGGAGCCGCTTACACAACTGAGGTGGTCCCATCTGCAAGGCACGCTCGACATCACCACTGGTGCCGAGTGAGAAGAGCAGGGGCAACTCCCCCTCCGGACTCACCCTACCAGCTCCAATGGTGGAAGTTGACGCTGCTATTCTAACCGGAAACAACTTTGATCTGCTTAAGAGGGTGTGAAAGAACTCTCCAACTGCAGTGCTGAAGAAATCTCCCCCACCTACTAAAAACACGATGCAGACAAAGCCAGTGTAGCTCCCTTAGCGGCTTTCTTCCTAAATCCACAGGGTCTGGCAAAAAGTCCAAGATTCTGTGATCAACAAAGACTACTCTCGCCGACTGAAGAAAATGAAGCCTCGGCAAGAGGAGGATCATCCCTCCGTTATATAGAGAGGGACGTATTCAACATGGGTGCCTGTCACAACGGCTCCTTCAACTTTGACCTCCTACAAAAGGGTGAGGCTGGAGAATCTCCCACCGCCGGCGGCAAATTCTAAAGGCGATGGACCCAAACGCCCCTAGTCTGAGGGCATGATCGTGCATACGGTTTACATGGCTTCCGGGAAAGAGGAAAGTCGTACTTCCATGGCTCATCGACCGCAAACTCGGTCGTTAACAAAGGCTCTGGAGCAACAACAAAAGCTCCAGGAAATGCTGACGAAAATGGCAGCATTCACCGGACAGAAATAATGTCCGGAGTCAGCATCAGAACAGCGCCAGGAGCAGGAGACCGATACAGAGTTCCTGTGAATGATTCTTGAAAGAAAGGATAAGGAGGTCGCAAAACAGGCTGCTAATATAAAGTAGATGGCACTTTTGTTTCAAGATATGGTTGGATTGATGATCCAGCCAGAACCTCCAACTGAAGACTCGCCGATAATCATCGAGGACGACAGAGGGGAAACATCAAACCCTCTTCCATCTTTATCGACAGGCAGGGAGGAAACGATCTCCAAAGCTGCCCTTGATGATTACATAGCTCATCAAATACGAGCTCATCAAGCAAGTGAAGCGGCGGGCCAAGTCTTCAGAACTGGACGACCGTACCCAGGCTGGTACGAACAAATCAAGTACCTGCCGGGATATACGATCCCCAAATTCCATGTGTACAAAGGGACAGGCAACCCGCATTAGCACGTCACTCAGTTCAGAGATTTATGCGGTAAAACCGGTTGCAACGACAAATTGCTGCTTCGCCAGTTCGTTGGTAGCTTGTCAAAGACGGCGTTTGAACGGTACTCGTAGCTTCCAAATGACTCCATCAAAACATTCACAGAGATGGAACTGCTATTCATGCAGCGGTTCACCAGTGCAAGCGAGCGCACCCCGATCACGGCATTAATCAACGCCAGGGTGAGCCAGGAGAGACCTGTGTTCAATACGCGGTCCGGTGGCGGAACCTATGGTCAAAATGCGAACAACGCATTGAAGAAGCTCCTGTTGTGGGCATGTTCATAGGAACTCTAGATCCTCAAGCGACTGTGTCCCGGTTCATGACGTTCTTTAAGACGACCACCTTCCAGGCTTTGATCGACAAGTTTGCCCAAATGGACCAGATGGGCCACGGACCTTCCTCTTTAAAAATGGACCCTCGACATGCCAAGGGTAAAGGGAAAGCGGCCTTCATTGCTAATACTCAACAACAACCGAGTGACCCGAAACCGGTTGCTCGCCAAAACAACGCGCGCCTGTGCCAATCCCTGAAAGAAAAGTTATGACGTGCTTACTCGTTTCCCCATGATAAAATGAGGAGACTGTTCGAACTGGCAGTGCGCATAACAAACTCATCACTTTGCCGGACCCAAAACGTCTATCGCAGCCCGGAGACGTCAACAATCCCAACTACTGCTCCTATCACCGAATGGTGAGCCACCACATTGAGGATTGATACATCTTCAAGAAATGGGTCGAGGACCAATACCATTAAGGGAAATTCACGCTGTCCGAGAACTGGAGGGTGAACCCGCCACAGAGGCACACTCCTAAAAAGGTGGACATGCCGGGGGAATCATCCTCATTTGTGGAAGAAGCTCTGTGGGAAGTCGTCCTTTCAGCTAAAAGCAAAAGAATGCTGAATGATCTTCAGGCGTGTCCGACGATCAGATGGAAAAGCCCGCTGGAGCCCGAGATCATTGAAGGGATGTTGAAACCGCATTCCGCACCGAAAACAGTTGGCAAGGGGAAACACCCCCAGGTCAAGCCTTCAAAGTCTTCGAAGAAAAAGAAGAAGACCAAGAAGCCTGTGCAGTCTGCCGAGTATGACGACAAGTGCACGGACCTGCAAAAGTACATCGACGCGCTAGAGGAGTACAACCAGAAGGCTCGAACCCCAGTCACTCTCGAAAAGTTTCTCAAGCATATCCTTAAGAATGGAGATAGTGATGATGATGAGGGAAATGAAGGTTATGCAGCAAGTTGCCACATAGTTTCTCATTCGTCGTTAAATAACGAAGAAACTCCCTCGGCGTCGGAAAGCAATGCAGAGGATCTGGGGGCAGGATCGGTGCCAAAATCCCCGGAGCTGCCAGAAGACCCAATTGACAGGCTGCTAAACGAGGCTTTTCAAAAGAGCAGAGCTGACCAAGAACGTGAAACAGCCATATACGAAAATGCCAAGCGTCGGCGTCAGGATGAAGAAGCCGTGGTAAAGGTGAGTCGAAAAGCACTCCAACCAAACCAAAGCACACCTGCTACAAACAAGAGCAGGATCAAAGCGGAGAAGCGGTTTGCCAAAGCCTTGTTAATGGGAATGAAGCTGCCCCCTCTCATGGAAAACACTCCCGGGAGTACGTGCCTCGACGAAGTGGATGTACATCTGAACTACTGCTTATACTATCGAAAGGTCGCATACCCCACCGAATTGTGCAATGCCTTTAAGAAATGGTGGCAGGGATACGTTGCTCACCAGCAAAACTTCAAGCGGATGAAGCGCAAAACCCGTCGATAGTAAAGAAGCGCGACAAATGAGCGTGAAAGAACGAATGTCAACTGTCATATGGTTGATACCAGTTCGACAAGAGCAAAATCTCGAGTTTTTACATTCGGGAGCGATTCTGAGGATGAAATAACCCTCGGCCCTCTCTTCAAAGAATCCACCTCTGGAAAAAAGAAGAGGAGAAGAACTGCGAGAGGATTCAGCTGCATAACCATACGTTGCCTGAAAAGAATCTCGGGCCTACAAATAAAGGTTCGAGAAAAAGAGACAAGGGGAAGGAAAAAGTCCCTGAGGAAATTGCCCTCGATGATAGAGTCGTCGAAGAGCTCGCAGCTAAGGACCCGCCTAAGAAAAACAAGGTGAATTACAATATCCTGGCACATTTGAGGAAGATACCCTCACAGCCGAGCATTCTGGATGCTCTCCTCATGTCCAATGAGGCACGAGATTCTCTGATCAAGGCATTATAAGAGCCTGATCAGTTCCAAGCTTTCCTTGCAGAAGAAAAGATAAAGGACGAGCTGGCAGAGGTTCATACTGACATTACATTCGGCGATGAAGATCTCCTCCTCGAAACGTGCGAGCACAACCGTTCTCTATATGTCACCGGGTACTGCCATAATATTAAGATAGGGAAGATCCTGGTCGACAACGGGTCTTCCGTCAACCTTCTCAACGTGAAGGTGCTGAAGGAGATTTGCATGAACGTTCAGCACCTGGCTCGGGACAAAATTACTATCTCCGGGTTTGACTCACAGTCATCACGGACACTGGGATCCGTAATATTGACATTACGCTTTGGGCTTCTCGTCACTGACATCAAATTTCATGTCATCGACGCCAAGACTTGCAATAACGCTCTACTCGGTCGGCCTTGGTTACACGAGTACAACATCATCCCTTCTAAACAACATCAGTGTATGAAGTATTTCAAAGACGGTCTTGAGTACACCGTTATGGGGGAGCTAAACCCGTTCACCGTAAATGAAGTCTGAAAATATGAAGATGCAAAGTACTTCCTACCGGACTTCAAAGACACGGAAAGATGTCATAAGCCGGAGAATAAACAAAAAACTGTCGCCACTATCCCGATCTTTGGGAGCGATACCGAGAAGGATGAAGAGATAGTCTACTTGGGGCAACCTCAAGGCAACAGGCCCAGACCATCTACCCCTATTTTGGTATTTGGCAGTGACTCTGAGGATGAGGACAACGCAGTGTTCTCCATCCGCCCGTCAATGCAGACCTTCACTGGAGCTGATCAAAATTTATAAATTACCATGGTTCCACAGCGGCATTACAGGGAACTTGATGCGCTTGATACATACGGCGTGCAAGAGCTGCAGACCTTCTACGTCCTTCCTAGGTGAAGAGGTGAAAAGGCGATCCTCTTCTACCAATCTACGGGGACTAAAGTGGAAAAAGAAGTCTGGCATGGTACCGATTTTGCATTTGACAGGCTTCAACCAATCTGTCTACCTAGATATTACACAGAGGGATTGAAAAGGCTATTATGATGCCAATGTGTACTTTTCAAATAAACCGCTCGACAAGCCCAGTTCTACAAAAATATTTGGGACATCCCCGGGACTCAGCGAAAGATGCCCAACGGGTGAATGGAGACGATTGGGCTCGGATACGTTCGGTCAAATAAACGAGAGCGATTCTACAATTGCCGCGTCATAAATGGCTTCGGTAAAGATGGGAACGTTTTTCCAAATGGTCATAACATTGAACCAGAGAGAGATCCCGCCATAAGAACGTCAAGTCCGTCGTTCGAAGAACAGGTTGCTACGCTAATAAGGGAAGCAGGTCAAAAGGTTCGGGATGACCACAGTCACAAAATGGCCATTTACGAGAAAGCTAGGACGCAGCGTCTCACTCAGCAGTCTGCGGGGAGAAAAGACTATGATGCCCTTCACTCTGAGCCCGCTGTGCGCTCTCGTTGCAAGGGAAAAGCCCGACGCAGAGGCAACAACAAGGTGAAGAATGAGAACGACGTTCTAAAACAGCGAAAGGGATCCAATCAGCCACGCGATCGAGAAAAGGTCAGCTGGAATCTGTCTTTCATCAAGAAGATGGGTCGGGATTACTCTTTCCCCCAAGACAAGATAAGGAAAATATTCGACCTTGTTATTAAGCATCAAATGATGACGCTCCTGGAGTCTCGGCGCTCCGAACAAATAAATGAGGTCCACCACCAGGCTTATTTCTCCTACCACCGAGCAATAGGACATCCCCTTGAAGACTGCTTCACCTTCAAAGACTGGGTCAAAAACCAGTATCAGCAAGACATGTTTGCTCTATCCGACAGTTGGAGGGTAACCCCACCAAGAAAACATACGCCAAAAGCAACCTATATCGCGAGGGTTAGTCCAGATCAACACCGAGCTTGGAAACGAACTCATACCTACCACGTGATAACATTCTCAAAGGAGGGGGCACGAGAATATGGACGACCTCTCCCAGTGCTTCGAAAATGAGAATGAGGAAGAGATGATCTCAGAGTTTCCACCAGCGCCAAAAGAGCTGGAGGATGGGATACACACTATGGCAGAAAATTTAAGAAAAATAACTTAGGGACGGAAAACGATCAAGGCCAACATTCGTCAGTGAGCTGTTGTTTAAAACACAAGTGGCTACACTAAAGGACGTGCTTATGTAATATAAAGACTGCTTCGCATAGAACTATTCCGAGATGCCGGGACGAGATCAAGAAATAGCAGTGTATAAACAGGCTATATCGCCAGACATTAAGCTAGTCAAGCAGGCGCCAAGAAGAATGCGGCTCGAACTCGAAATGAGTATCAACGCTGAAGTCAAGAAACTAATTGACTCCGGCTTCATCCAAGAAGTTCAATATCCTGACTGGATCGCCAATATCGTTCCGGTGATGAAGAAAAATGGGACGGTGTGCATCTGCGTAGACTTTTGGGACCTCAACAAAGCTTGCCCGAAGGATGACTTCCCAGTACCCGTTACTGAGCTGATGATCGATAACACATCCACTCATGAGGTCTTCTCCTTCATGGATGGATTTTCAGACTACAATCAAATAAAAATGCATCCTGAAGACCAAAAGCACACCGCCTTCCGAACTCCGCTAGGTATATTCTGCTATAAGGTGACGCCCTTCGGTCTGAAGAAAGCAGGCGCTACCTACCAGAAGGCCATGATGAAGATCTTCGATGACCTCATCCATGAGATTGTTGAATGCTACATTGACGAACTTGTGGTGAAAAGCAAATCGTACGAGGAGCTCTGGGAACATCTGAACATAGTGTTCCAACGTCTTCGGAAATACAATCTAAAGATAAATTCTCTGAAATGCGCATTTGGAGTCTCCTCAGGAAAATTCCTAGGATTCATCATACGACACCGAGGCATCGAAATAGACCCATCAAAGATTAAGGCGGTTATGGAAATGCCCATGCTAAGAACTCTCAAACAATTGCGGTCTCTTTAAGGAAAGCTCGCCTATATCCGACGGTTTATAACTAACCTCTCCAGAAAATACCGCCCCTACAGCCATCTAATGAAGAAGGGGACCTCGTTTGTTTGGGATCATAAATGCCAAAGTGCACTGGATGAAATCAAGTAATATCTGCAAAATCCGCCGGTACTGGCCGCTCCAGTCAAGGGAAAGCCCCTCATCCTGTACATAACAGCCCTTGAAGGTTCTCTAGGCGCATTATGGACACAGGAGAACGACAAGGGGAAGGAGAGAGCTCTCTACAATTTGAGTCGAGTTCTTCTGGCGGCAGAAAATAACTACTCCCCTATTGAAAAGCATTGCCTGGCACTGATCTTCGCGATAACGAAGCTCAGGCACTACCGCCTTAGCACATGAGGTCCATCTCATATCAAAGGTGGATCCTTTCAAATATTTGATGTCAAGTGCCATACTAACAAGAAGGCTTGCCAAATAGGCCCTGCTCTTGATGGAGTTCTCGATAACGTATCGACCCCTCAAGGCAGTGAAAGGCCAGGCCATCGCCGACTTTTTCGCTGAGCATCCGATACCAGCCGACTCTCCTTTAAATTGCGAGTTGCCAGATGAACATGCGTTCGACGCAATTGAAGGGGAGAAGGAAGGAAATAATGCGCGATGGGAACTATACTTCGACGGGGAATTTTCCTTGAAGAAGCGAAAGCAAAGCACCCCCATAATCAAAGCTGGGGTGGGCCTTATCTTTGTGACTCTGCAAGGAGAGATAATGTTTCGCCCTTTCCTTAACAGAGCCGAAGACAAACAATGAGGCTGAGTACAAAGCTTTGATAGCAGGTCTTGAGATTGCTGTCGACATGGGAATCGAAAACCTCCTCATATATGGAGACTCCCAGCTAGTCGTTAGCCAAGTAAATGGCGACTATCAGACGTGTAAACTGGAGTTGGTAAAATATGGTGAAAGAGTGCAGCAACTGCTGACTCAAATTCCCTCCTACATCCTGGAAAGCATACCGCGTGCGGAAAATAGCAAGGCGGATGCATTAGCCAAGCTTGCTAAAGAACTGGCCGACGAAAACCTCGATGACGCAAGGATCATTGTGCAAAGCCGTCGGATTCTCGCGCCAGTAGAAATATCTCCGGAGTCGTCTGAAAGAAAGGAAGTGACCAAACAAGCAGCCTTCCAATTAGAGGATGAAGAAAAGGATAAGGATTGGAAAGAAGTCTTCATAGACTACTTCAAATCCCATTGAACACTCGAAAACGCATATTCAAGATATCAGCTCATGAAACGAGCTCTGTCTTTTTCCTTCATCAATGATACTCTATATAAAAGATCGTTTGACAGTTTGTGGCTAAGATGACTGGGACCAGAAGAAGTAAGGAGAGTCATCCAAGAAACCCACGACGGACTCTGCGGTTCTCATCAAGCCGGGCCAAAGATGAAGCTGATGATCAAGAAAATGGTTAGTATTGGCCCATAATGATTCAGGACTGCCTCGAATATGCGAAGCAGTGCCACTCATGCCAGGTTTATGGGGACTTCATCCACCAGCATCCAAATCTGCTATATCCAACACTGGCTAGTTGGCCGTTCGAAATATGGGGAACCGATATAATTAGGCCCATCGAACCACCGTTATCCAAAGGACATTTGTTCATACTGGTAATGACCGATTACTTCTCTAAGGAGGCATAGACAATACCGCTAAAGGAAGTGAAGACGGAGAACATCCTCCATTTCTTCAGGACACATGTCATCTACCGGTTCAGCACTCTGCGACGGATCATCTCGGATAATGGGCTAGCCTACAGAAGCCATAAGATCAGCCACTTCGCACAGTAGCATAATATAGACTGGAGATACTCTTCAGTCTATAATCCCCGAGCTAACGGTCTAGCTGAGGCTTTCAACAAGACCTTGACGAAGATCATAAAGAAAACGGTGTCTAGAAATAAAAAGGACCGGCACGAGAGACTGCATGAAGCTCTCTGGGCGTATCGAACCACGTTCAAAATGGCCACGAATACAACGCCATTCGCGTTGGTATTGGCACGGAAGCGGTACTCCCCTTGAAGATAGAGCTACCCTCCCTACGAGTGGCAGCTCGATACGAGCTGACGGATGAAGAAAATGCACATCTTCGGCTTGAGGAGCTCGATGTCCTCGATGAAACTCGTCTCATGGACCTAGAAGCTTACAAAGCAAGGATGACGCGCTCATATGAAAGTCTAACCAGGCCAAGAACATTCCGCCAAGGCGAACTCGTACTAGTCGTCAAAAGACTTATGATCCCCAATCGTGCAAAATAGGGGAAATTCGAGCCAAACTATGAGGGCCCGTACATCATAGACAAAGTCTACCAAGGTGGGGCCTACTTGCTCATGGATATTCATGGCGAAAGACCCTTCCAGCCAATAAACGGCCGATTCCTTAAGAAATACTACGCTTGACAAATCATGACTCAGGTTAATGATAGATGACAACGCTCGTGTCCGCTCGCAATCTTCCTGAGTCAAAACTCTAAAAGTAGTATCCAATAGAATTTCTGCCCCGGACATGGCGACACCACGGACCGAAATGTCCTTAAACTAACCATCGCCTCCAAACACGATGACCACGGACCGAAATGTCCTTAAACTAACCATCGTCTCCAAACACGGTGGTAATGGACCAAAATGTCCCTAAACTAGTACTCCGCCTCAAACATGGCGCATCGCCCCAAATACAGCGATATCTTCTCTTGGGATCTATGTTGCAATCAAAACTCCAACGGCAAAAACTGCAACCCAAGTTAGAAAAAAGGTATGTCCATAAGCGAAATGGGTACGGATGAAAACTCAAAAGGGCGCCGTGAGTAAAAATAGCAGGGCTATCGGCGAGCTCGTGAAAACCCGAAAGGGAGCAATCTCGTAAAGAAAAAAAAGGCATGTCCACAAGCGAAATGGGCACGGTTAAAAACCCGAAAGGGCGCCGTGAGTAAGAACAGTAGGGCTACCGGCGAGCTTGTGATAACCCGAAAGGGCGCAATCTCGTGAAAAAAAAGGTATGTCCACAAGCGAAATGAGCACGGATGAAAACCCAAAAAGGCACCGTGAGTAAAAACAGCAGGGCTACCGGTGAGTTTGTGAAAACCCGAAAGGGCGCAGTCTCATAAATTTTTCACTTACGAGATCGTACTGACTCGTAAGAAGAACTCCCCCTATGAGACCCTCATGGCTCATAGGATTCAAAGCCTTAAGCTACAAGGACCTGGACATGTTCTTAAGCCGTCGTATCCCTCAAGTTGCCCTACATACGGTTCAATATTGGCCCTTGTATACAATCCACGGGCACAAATAAACAATTTCCCCCAACAAGTTTCACCAATCACGAGGAATGTCCTTATATGGTGAACGGCACTTGTAAGTCCTCTTGACTTATAAAGAGAAAATACTCTTATGAGATCCTTATGACTTATAAGAGAAAACACCACTTAGAAGTCCTCACGACTTCTAAGAAGAACATACACCTACAAGATCCTCACGACTCGTAGGGAGAAATACCTTTATGAGACCCTTACGGCTCATAAAGTCAAAGCCTTAGTCGATAGGACACTAACCCTGTTTACTAAGCCACCTTTGTTCAGATCAACAAAGGCAAATGATGATTCACTCCTGCCAATATTTCAATTGCAGCGATGCTGATGCCGGAATTAAAGTCAGGATCCAAGTTCCATATCCGCAACAAAAATCAGCGAGCAAGAAATGCATATGAAATAGCCGAAATGATAGGGCAACTCGCAATAAAAATCAGCGAGAAAAAATATATGCATATAAAAACAGCCGAAATGTTTGGGCAGCTCGCAATAAAAAGCAGCGAGTAAAAAGAAAAGAATAGCCGAAATGATTGGGCACCTCGATAAAAAGACGAAATGATTGGGCAATCACGACTTTCGTGATATAAAAAGCTGAAATGATAGAGTATCGCGGAAAGAAATAAAAAAATAAAACTTTTGCACTACAGGTGAGTCCACATCAACCCATGTATACAATCCATGGGCATAAACGAAAAGGGAATCATATTTTCCAACCAGGCTCCGTCAAAGGGAGAACCAAGTCTTGACGGTTCAAGAAACAACCTAAAGACTAACTCGACACTCGTCTCATTATAGCAGACGCAGTGTCAACAACGGCGTTTTTTCTCACTCCAACAGGATGCAGACATGATGTCAACAAACGATCCCAGGGTCGAAACAAAGCGGAGCCATGGAAAAGTACCTAGTTCCAAGTCTCGACGGTTCACAAACAACCTAAAGACTATTCTCGACACTCGTCTCGTTACAGCAGACATAGTGTAAACTACGGAGTTTTTTCTCACTCCAGCAGGATGCAGACGTGATGTCAACAAGCGACCCTAGGGTCAAAACAAAGCAGTGCCATGGCAAAATCCCTAGTTCCAGGTCTTGACGGTTTATAAACAACCTAGAGACCACCTCAACACTCATCTCGCCAGCAGACGCAGTATCAACAACATCATTTCTTCTCACTCTAGCAGGATGCAGACGCGACGTCAACAAATGACCCCAGGGTCGAAAAAAAGCGGAGATATGGCAAAGTACTTAGTTCCAAGTCTCGGCGGTTCACAAGCAACCTAGAGACCACCTCAACATTCGTCTCATTACAGCAGACGCAGTGTCAACAACGACATTTCTTCTCACTCCAGCAGGATGTAGACGCGACGTCAACAAGCGGCCCCAGGGTCAAAACAAAACGGAGCCATGGCAAAGTCCCTAGTTCCAAGTCTTGACAGTTCACAAAACAACCTAGGGATCACCTCGACATTCGTCTCATTACAGCAGACGCAGTGTCGACAAAGGAAGCGAAGGACAAATTCCTAGCTTCAGGTTCTTGACGGCAACTTAAATAAAATCCGAAAGACTATCGGAGACCATCCCACACCAATATGGAGTGGTTATGACTCATCGGGGCTCCCAAACTGAGCCCGACCTCAAGTAAAAAGCGACATGGAAAAATTCCTAATGCTTACTCTCTCGACGGTAATATGACCTAAGGAGATTACTTGAAGACGTCTTTTCCAGCCCCCGAAGGGATCAGAGACACGACAGTCGCGGGGCTACTCAAACAGCAGCGTAAAGACTGCATATCGGGGAATGCATCAACCAACGCGACGGTGCAACGGACAAAAATCCTAGTACCACAAAACCTAACGGACCTCTGTCGTAAGGAGCAAGGGTTATCCATGTGTTAGGACAAGTTTGCCTACAAGCCCAAGGGAGGTAAACTAAACAGACTCCGAAATGAGTCATAAACTAGAGACTCCGGGATGAGTGAATAAATTACAAGCTCCGAAATGAGTCCATAAACTAGAGACTCTGGGATGAGTGAATAAACTACAGACTCCGAAATGAGTATATAAACTACTTCACGTCAACTCAAGATAGAAAGGCACAACCCATGAGCACCAACCGTGTACTATGCAAGGAAGTAAGGAGAGTATTTGATTCATACCCGACTAAGCGTTCATTCACAAATGCATACGTACTTAAATGGAAATAGTGTTCAAAGCGTGCTGATTTATGTATGTGTGAGAAGGATTAGCGTATGACACAACAATGGCGCTCACACTTAGCAAAAATTCCTAAGGGTAAAGTATAAAGCTCATGCACAGAGACGAGATACACGTACGAATATATGATGAAGAGGAAACATTCAATAGAAAACATTCAACAGTCAATAATAAGAGAAATACATTGAAATAAACATGCTACTCTACAGGGGTTAACAAAACAATAAACAAAGTTTTCCAATTCCCTCTCTGCCCTCTCCACCATGTCGAAGCGGCGGTCTTCGCGAGGAGTTGCTCCCCATCGATTAGCGCCATGCTCATCAGCGAAGACAGACATGATATCCCACTGAGCCCGTATCTGGCTTAGCAACCGAACCGAATGGTCCCTCAAAGACTGGGAAATCAAACGTGCCTTGTGAAAGCACCCGATCTAGTCCTCCGCTGCATCGAGGATCGTCGGAGTCATCTCTGCCGGATGAAGGGGGATGTCGGCAAGCACGGATAGGAAAATCATCCGGAGCCAAATGGAGCCAATAGGAAGAAGAGAGCCCATACGAGTCAGGAGCTTATACATCACCACGTCACATTGAGCGCCAATGAGAAGGGGATCCACTAGTCACGCAGCAAAGCGATGAATAGTCTCCTCGATAGGCACCTCCCATGGTTGCCGACAAGCGTGAGGACAATCGCAAGCCATAACTCTTGGTTTGTTTTTTTAGAAAATGGTTACCTTGAGTTCTGTTAATAGAAATGGGTTTCTCTTTGTGAAGAAGGAGGAAGACATAGCTTCGGGTAATAAAGAGAAGCATTCAAATCTAGGCACGGAAAATTGTGTGCATGGTGGAACTATTTCCAAGGCCGGAAAAAGTGCATGGGGAAAGAAGATAGTTGACCCATAGGAATCAGAGCAAGAAGGTGAATCGATCCCAGCACTTGAAGAACGGTGGTAAAGGTGCCACCGCTGCACTCAAGTGTGAGCCACGTGAGCGCAACGGTAGAGGAGCATTTGTTTCCCCAAATAAAAGAGCAAAGCTCTGTTCAAAACTCAAGAGGCAGCGCCTCATGTGCCTTCCACGAAAGTGCCAGTGCCAGAGTTAAAAACTCTTATATGAGAAGCGCCCGTGTGCAAAGCACACAAAACTCAAGAGGCAGCGCTTTACATGCCTTCCATGAGAGCGCCAGTGCCAGAGTTAAAAACTCTTACTGGCGCCGCACATGCTACTCACGTGGGCGCCAATGTGCAAAGCACATGAAAGAATTAAAATCTTAAGCAGCGCCCACGTGCACAGCACGTGAGCGCCGGCGCCTTGTAGAATTAAATTCTACTCTCTATTAAACAGAGCTGTTGGATCAAAGATCCAACGGAGATGATAAATTATCAGGATGCAGAATTAAATTCAGTTGAGAGAAAATATTCCTCAAATCTTTCTAAACAAGAAAGATTGCCCTCTGCAAAACAGAGTACCGTTGGATTAAAAATCCAATGATGATTAAAAAATCATAAATCTACAAAAAATATTCTGTATGGGAAAATATTTCCCTAATCTTGTTAAAAATAAGAAAAATACGTTCTGTAAAACATAAGCCCTTGGATCAAATATCCAATGGTGGGTAAAGTCCTAAAAATCAATTAGGATCTCTTGATGAGAGATTTCTTCAACTAATCAACAGACTTGCCTCTACTGTATAAAGGACCCAAGACTTCAAGTCTAATAGAGGAACCCCCTCATAAGCTTCGAAAAAACAAAACAGAAAGCTTCAAAAAGGAAGAAAGAAGAAGTTCTCCCTTCTCAGAAAAAAAACTCTAGGTAAATAAAAAAGAAGAGAGATCAAAGTATCTCGTTTACCTATTGAAGGGTTTAACCCTTTTAAAAAGAAGAACTTAGTTCTTTCTCTGGATCTAAGATCCAAAAGACAAGTCTCCCATAAGTTGAGAATTTAATTCTCATCGGGACGAACTTGTTCTTGGAGATCAAAGATTCAGAAAAGAATAAGGAAATTGAATTTCTCAGAACAAAATATATAAGGAAAAATCACCGCCCAGCGCCTCACGTGCCCCTCTTATGGACGCCACAAAATAAGGAGTGCTTAGCACTCAGTGATTTGCGCTCAGCGCCCAGCGTCCCACGTGCCCCTCACGTGGATGCTACAAAATAAAGGAGTGGTTAGCACTCAGTGGTGCGGCACATAGGGTCTAGCGTCCGGTGCCTTACGTGTCCCTTATGTGGGCGCCATAGAACATAAAAGTGCTTGACACTCACCAGCTAGCGCCCAGCGCCTCATGTGTCCCTCACGTAGGCGCCACAGAACATAAAAGTGCTTGACACTCACCAGGTAGCGCCTAGCGCCTCACGTGCTTTGCATGTGGGCGCCATAAAGAGTGCTCATCACTCTATAAAGAGACAAAAAAGAGTAAAGTGTGAGCGTCAAAACTTATATAAGTGCTCAGCATTTTTTGCGCAAAATAAGGGGACTGAGCCCAAACAAGTGCTTAGCACTTCTTTTCAAATAAAAAGAAAACTGAGTGGACCAGGCCCAAGTTGGCTAGATCCCTAATTCAGATCAACCGAGCCCATATGCTCACTAATTTCCAAATTGATCTTAGTCCCAAAAACGTCTATCGATCTTCTAACTGATGATATCCCAAAGCGATATTCGTCCAACATTCCCCCGAGAAAATCTTAGTCTCAAAATACGACTAATGATTTCTGGGTTTACCATTAATCATTTTTTCCTCAAGTACGGGAATTGGTTCAAGAGTACATCTCTCTACACCTCTGATACATGTCGTTGTAATTCCTCAACGTCTTCAGAGAGGTGACGGGTCCCAACAGCCAACTGCTTTTTGGTGCACTTCCCAAACTAACTTGCACATCCCAGATCAAACCACATCCCAAACTAGATATATCTCATATCATCGTTGCTTATCCCGACACGTAACAAATACACGTGCGCGCAAGGTGATCTACAGACCGAAACGTCCTCAAACTAAACGTTGGTTCCAAAGTGGAGACAACGGACCGTAACGTCCTTTAACTAAATCCTCACCTCAAAAATGATGGTCTACGGACCGAAACGTTCTTAAACTAATCGTTGCCTCCAAAATGGCAACAACGGACCGAGATGTCCTTAAACTAAAATCTCACCTCAAAAATGGTGATCTACAGACCGAAACATACTCAAAATAAATGTTGCCTCCAAAATGGCAACAACGGACCGTAACGTTCTTAAACTAAAACCTCACCTCAAAAATGGTGATCTACAGACCGAAACGTCCTTAAACTAAACGTTGACTCCAAAATGGCGACAATGGACCGTAACGTTCTTAAACTAAAAGCTCGCCTAAAAATGGTGATCTACAGACCAAAATGTTCTTAAACTAAACGTTGCTTCCATAATGGCGATAACGGACCGTAACGTCCTTAAACTAAAACCCCACCTCAAAAATGGTAATCTACAGACCGAAATATTCTCAAACTATAACTTCACCTCCAAAATGGCAATAAGGGACCGAAACGTCCTTAAAACTAAAACAACATAGCCCAAATACTCTCTTATTGGATCTGAAACAAAAATAACCCTGTTAAGTAGATCTTAGTCTCAAATTGGACTAACGTATCCTTAACGAAAACCAACCGAGCCCCTAAATGCTCACATGCATTTAGGTCGATCTTGATCTCAAAGCGGATCAACGATCCTTAAATCAACCCAAACCTAAATCTAAGATATACAGATTTGGACTAATCTAAGCCCTACGAGCGACAACATAAATTAGTCTCCGTATACAATTCACGGGCAACCAAAAAAATAAAACAAACACACACGACACGAAGTGAACTTCCGGAGCAGGAGAAAGTGGTTATCGCGATGCGGTAACGTAATTAACTGTAGGGGCTTGCGCTTGCAGGGAAGAGCATCCCCACAATCAAAAACCTCTCGCAAACGAGGGGGAATCTGACAAAGTCTGCTAAACGGCTACATCCGTCCAAACCTCCAATACACGGTGCCATAAATCAATTTGGCATTTTCGAAGAGGTGGATGGATAAATCCAAATAGTATCTGCTCCTAATTTCAGGCAAGACGATCCATCCCGGTTCGTCTCTGTTTTCAGCGGTGAACAAGTCCTTAAATAGTTATTCTTATTTGTTTACATTATTTGCATTTATCGAGGGGGTTTTATGAAAAATACTTTATTATTGATGAAAAATAAATCTCGAGAGTGATTTATAATATTAAGAGCTTTTATGAAAATTCATTTTAGTTTTAGTGATATTTTAGTGATGACACCTAACCTTTAAAAGTTGATGGTATTTTTATGAAAACTACACTTTTGGAAACTTTAGGGTATTTTATTAAAATTTTAATCTTTTAATTTTAAAATATAATTTCCACAATTTGTTTTTATTGGAAATACGGATGTATAATTTTTATATAACTTTCAAAAGTTTAAATTGTATTCTTTTAAATCGTATTTTTATTTCTTTTCGAGATCTAATTCTCCGTGAGAAGTTCTGTATCTCACCCAACTATCCCAAGAACGTGCGATAACCCGCACTATCCGTAAATGGGTTCCCCTAAAAGGGTTGTAGAGGCGCAATTGCAAATGATTTAAAAATATCGATTAAAAACATTTATTTGTAAAAGCGATAGTATTTTATCGAAAATCCGTTTCTTTAAATTAACTTTACATCCAAAAACTTCGTGTCGTGAAACCGTAGTGTATGTGATGGGATAGGTCATTATCCCTTGAGTTTTCTAGAGGTATATATGCTAATTATCGAATAAAGAGTACTTTTAAAGTTCTTGGTATTTATATGAAAAGTGTTTGATATGTGTTTATTTTACATGAAATTTTGATATCATTAATAGGTAAACGATGTGAAAAAATTATAACGTGAAGTTATACTATTTGTGTGACATATTAGGCCTATCAAAGACTATAAAAGTGTTTTAAAAGAAGTGATATCAATACTAACTCCACTTTATCAATATCATTTTAGAAATTATTTTGAGGTGAAAAGAAAGAAAGAGAAAAAGGATTTACGATTTTGAAGTGTTAACAAAGTAAGAAAAGTAGGAGGGGAAGCTTTTGGGGATCATGGTGTTGGGGTCAAAAGTTACATTCCGGTCGACCAAATCAAAGTCAAAATCGACCTTAAACCAAGTGGGCCCAAGCCTGAACCCAAGCTCAAGCCAAGCGGGCCTAAGCCCAAGTCAATGCCATGCATGGAAGGGGCCGGTTCCATGCCAAAAAGGGGGCAATAAATTAGTTTAAATGCAATTTTTAGAAATAAATGTATGAAAAATGGGCAAAACCCCAAAATTTTGTAAACCCTATGGCTTATGTGTGGAAAAAATAAACACATGAGGCATGGAGAGGCACAAGTGCCATTTAGAAAAGCCCAAGGGGCTATATGTAAAGTGTGTAGCCTATGAAGGCAAACATGATGAGAAAATCAAGAACAACTTTCATTCTCTCAAAAAAATTAGGGTTCTGTATCTCTTTCACCTTTCTCAAGGTTCTAAACCTTTTTCTTTTTTTTTGAATTAAATCAAGAGTTTTAACTCTTCTTTTCCTAAAAAGAAATAGTTTTTCACCATAAAACCCACGAAGGGGAGCTCAGATCTCTCATCAAATCTCTAAAAGAGGAGATTTTTAAGGCTCACACCCCCTTTTCTTCAAGATCCAGCCAACAGAGAGGAGGAAGAAGGAGACCTTCTCCAAAAATCCCACTTTGGGAAGATCTAAAGCTTAAGAGAGGATTCATGGCTCAAAAGAGAAGAAAGGGGCCCGCTTTCATTATCTCCAAAAATCTTTTGAAAGTTTAACTGTTGGGTTACGCCAGCACCCCGGCCATCAATCCGTGGCTAAATGCGGAACAAAATCTTTTAGAAACCGGCGCTAACGGAACCTGATTCCCGGATCGTACCATTAACCCTATACTAGTTCTAGGAAAAGAGTTTAAAGGGGTTATACCGATCGATCCATGTCCTTCGGTCTTTAACCTCTGTCCCATGCTCCTCATGGCTTCCTCAATCAAGTCTGATCCCCGGCCTCTCTCGTCGAAGACGATCCACGTCGAGGATTAGTAATACGGGCTCCCGATTCAAAAACCAAAGTAACTCGGGCATCTAGTTTGCTAGCCTAGATACCCAAGATGAAGTAGAGATTGTGTGTGATTACTTTGTCTCAAAACACCCAAGGATTCTCAACTCATGAGATGGAATGAGTGGAGGTTGAAGAAGAAGCCATGAGGTGAGGAAAATGTGAGCTCAAGAAAAAACAACTCAACAAAAAGTTCTGCCCTTTTCTTTTGTGGTTTTGTTGTGAGTTCTTTGTGATGAGCAACCAAAGAAAAAGAATCCTAGCACTAGAAAAGATCTGCCCCCTCACAAATATCTCACAACCAAAACCAAATAAAGAATTAAGCATGGCACAAGGAATCACACCATGAGTCACCAAGACCACATGCAACAATCAATGTACCAAACCAAAATTTGCACTCGCACTTTACACATCAACAATATTAAACATTTATAAAACCCTAAATGTTTAATAAAAGAAAAAGAAATGGCAACCCTAAAGTTATCTTGTAATGAATTACAAGAATACCCCTCATCCGTATATATACATACCTGCACCCGTATTCCGACTGAATACGAATACAACGAGACGAAAATAATCCAACAATATAATAATAAGATCCGGCTTAAACCAAAGCCCACTAGTATTATCCGTCCGATCATGATCCGTGCACAAGTGCACGAATATGATCGAACCCTACCATAAAACCATACGGCCTCTACAACGTTTCGCCCGAACTAGGAAAACCCTCTGTATGGGACTCTAAAGACCCGTCAATACGCTGGCAGTGGGTTTAACCACAAGCACGTCAGTGGCACTAGCTGTACGTAATGGCTACCCAGGTATTGAGCGAAAGGGAGGCCGACGAGCAAACTCATCCTGAAACCCTACTGAGCCTGACAGCGACAATATCCGTATAGTCCAGTCCGTTCGTCTATGAGTGTCGCATATCGAGTCTAGGGGGTGGATAAAGTCAGACCCCTAATAACTTGATATTTAGTGTCGGCATGAAACCTATCATCAACTGAGAAACTACCGATCCTAGATCGATAATTCTCGTCTATCCCGGCCGAGGATTTCTGGTGATGGCCACCCGGCACACCACGACATCAACCCCCAATACCGGGAGAGACGAATCCCTTGACGATCCGCTCACTGCCTTCATGTGGCTCGAGACTGTACCCAACTAAAACCTGTTTGCACGACTCCTTTGAGCCGTGGTAGGGTAGTAATCAAAGCACAGTGGGAACTCACATGAGACAAATGACAATCTCAGATCGATAGACTAACCTATAAATATGTCACCTGCGAACTGCTATCTGACGATAGGTATAATACCAACTAGCATGTTCCCTGCGAGTCCGTCCGGTGTACTCATAACCCAATGAGCACCTGTATACATCTTAGGTGAACCAACTAATACCAATGGCTTGTGAGACCGGCCACCGCCTCTCGTCGGGGTCTCGATCCGTATACACTAGTCTACTCTTGGAGTATCGATACCCAGTCTCAAAACTCCCATGACTAGGGACACTTTAAGGATGTGCTTATAGATCACCCAACTCTCACGTATATGATTGCCATCATACTGCTAGTAGTCAAGCAAGAATCCTATGGGCTCTATCAACATGTAATAGTGATTTGTAACATCACCTGAAGCATGTACACGATGATAAAGACAAACCAGATAGCATACTATCATCTCGAGTAAGACTGTTCTACCGGTATAGGTCATCTCTCAATCATTACAATCACATGCCTGCGATCCAATAATTAACTTGAGGGCACTATAGCCAACAATAACTCCAGAATAAGAATCTCTTCTTTAGGAGTTTAACTCCAAACCAATCTTTGAGGAGTTTGACTCCAAGATCAAAATTCTCAAAGGAGTTTAACCTCAAAGTCCAGATCTTTTAGGAGTTTAACTCCACAAAAAATCCCTTTTTTAAGAGTTTAACTCCAAAAGTCACTCAGGAGTTCGACTCCCTGTCCAGGGGCCAAGCCCCTTATTCCGCGGGCATCCAGCGCCCGCGTGCCGGGCGCATGACCCGCTGGCATCCAGCGCCTACGCGCTAAGCACGTGAACCACTGGCTTCCATTGCTTGCGTGCAGGGCGCGTGACCCGCTGGCGCCCAACGCCCACGTGCTACGATGCGGCCCGCTGGCACCTAGCGCCCATATGCCATCTCACACGTCCAGCGCTCAGCGGGACCCCCGTAAACTCTGTAAGGCCCCCGATATATTCAAAACCTTTTAAAACACAAAACATGCACACTGCACATTGAGTTCATATGACCAGTTTTACTCATCAATCGGAGGTTCTCTCGCTCCAATGGCGAGGGGTAATTAATATCAGGTTAGTCCGCGGCTGCCGGAGATTCGGATCCCCATAATAAATAAACCTTAGCCTATCCTAGATAGGGGGAATCTGTATACGCCTGGCAAGCGTGCGTATTCCCATCTCAATGGGGTGACAAAAAACACCCTACACGTGGTATCGTCGGGAAAGGCTCCGGTTTTCAATGAAATGAACTCGATCGCTAACTCCACTTGACTAGCATTAACTCTTCTTGAACTTAGAGAATTTTGATAGAAATTTTTTATAGAGGTTTTCATAATGGAGAGAGCTGGGGGATACGGTGTATTTATAGTGTAGAAGTGACGGGGTGTGAGTAAAGGATTTGAATTAAAAAGAATTAAAAGAGGATTAATGAGGGAAATGAAGGATCTCCTGTTTAATTCAGGGTAATCAAATATTACAGAGGGGTAGAGAGGAGTCAAAAAGATGTGTGAGTGAAGCACGGAGGCATTTTGCCTCATCTTAGCCGCCGGTAGCAGCCAAAGAGGCAATTCCGGCAGTTGGATTTGTGCCACGTGGCTCGAGACTTTGGGCATGGGTATTATTCTATGTTAACTCCTTATTTATCCCGTTTGATTTTTCTGAAACTTTTCGATTCTCCGTGTATTGTATGTGCAACTCTTGGGCTTCCAAAAAGTTAAAAAGAAAAATATTAAAAATAATCGAGACTGATGGGAATCAAACAGTGAGCTACAAGTTACTTCTTAATTTTATTGTACTTTATGCCTTTTCGTTGAGAAAACCCTTTAGATACTGGCCTGATTTTATATTTATCAATACTACCACCAATCTTTAGTTTCTTTTTAAAAATCTATTTACATCCTATAGCTTTGCTAATAGAAGGTAAGTTTGTTAGAACTCATGTATTATTATTCCGGATTGAGTCAATCTGATTTTGAATAGCTTATTTCCAATGTTTAGCATCAGAAGACACCTTTGCTTCTTCATAGTAAGAAAGATCTCTTTCCACTAGTTAATAGTAGTAAGTATCATCAGTGAATAATTTCTTTCTTTTAGTTCTATCAATTCTTCTTAATTCCGGTTCGAATGTTGGAACCGAGAATAATGTATTTTGAATTAACTCATTATTGTTAGAAGCACTCACTATGTCAGGGTTAGAAACATAATTATCTACTTGTTTAGATATTTGAGTTATGTAAAGAAATCTATTTTCAAAGAAAATAGCATCTTTAGATTCCATTAAGATATTAACTTTAATATCAGTAATATCAGATTTTAAGACAATAAATCTATAAGTGTTACTGTCAAGAGAATATCCTACAAATAATGCATCAACTGTTTTGGACCTATTTTGTTTCTTTTGTAAGAAAGAATACAAATTAGTGCTAGGCAGCCCCAAACATGAAGATAGTCTAATCTAGGTGTTCTTGCAAACCATAATTCTAATGGAGATTTATTCATAGTTTTATGAGGTATTCTATTTAGTACATAGCACGTCGATAGTATAGCTTCACCCTATAAACTTTCAGGAGCACAGAACTAGGTAATATGGAATTAACTATATTCATTAATGTTATATTTTTACGTTCTGCTACACCATTAGATTCAGGAGTGTAAAGTGGAGAATATTCATGTTTAATTCCATGTTCTTGATAGAATAAATTTAATATATTACAAGTATACTCCCTTTCACGGTTTGATTTAAAAACTTTGATTTTTCTTTCAGTACAGTTTTCTACTTCGACTTTATATATTTTGAATTTATTAAACACCTCATCTTTGGTTGGAATTAAATATACATAACAATATCTTGTATTGTCATCAATAAATATAATATAGTATTTATTTCCACCTCTAGCTAGTTGGTTGTTTGCAAGAATCACATACATCAGAATATACTAAATCTAATATTTGAGTGCAGCGAGCAAACGATTTAAATGTACCTCTAGTATATTTAGCCGTGATACAAATATAACATTTATATTTAAATCAATAGGACTTTTAGAAATCGTATTTAAACGCATCATTCTATTTAAAGCTTGATAATTAACATGTCTTAATTTATCATGCCACATATCACAAAAAGACAAGGTTAAAATAATGAGACTAGTTTTATTTATTCATTGTTATTACAAACAACATTCAACTTAATAGTCCATCACACACATAACCCTTACCAATAAACATAATTTCTTTGGAGATTACAACTTGATTATTTTCTAATACAATTTTGTAAGCTCTCTTAGAAAGTAAAGAAGCTTTTATTAAATTCTTTCTTACACCAGCAATATAAAAAACATCACTTAATTGTAAATAATTTACAGAGATCATAGAGAGCTTGATGAATCCCCTTCCCTTCACTGGTGATGTTATATCATTTCAAAGTATTACACTTCCCCCACATTCATTGTGAAAGGAAGTAAATCATTTATTGTTAGAACATACATGCACATTTGCACAACTGTCAAACCACCAATCATTGATGATATGATAAGATGTATATTGTGAGAAATATACATGAGAGAAGAGCCTTCATCCATTTCCACCGCATTTACATTTGTATTGTTAGTACTTGCAGGTTTCTGAGCTGGTTCGGTTTTTCTGAAAATGTATCTGGTAGAGATATGGTTGGTTCTCCAAAATACGAAACAGGATTTTTTCCTTGTTCATTGGCTTGTGACTTTTGTGCTGGTTTAGACCTTTCTTAAAATGTTTCTTTTTGAACATATTGTTCTTAAGTCTAAATTGGTTTCCTTTAGGAACATTTTTATTAAAACATTCAGTCAGGTTGACTTTATTATAACTTTTAGTACTGGTATTAAGTACAATCCTTCTTTGTTTTTCAATTCTAATGGAATTCATGACATTAAGGTATAACACCCTAATTCATTTATACCATGTTCTATTTCATTATTTTCTTTATCTTGTGGTTATTTCTTAATTTTATTTGTTTTGGGTGCCGATAGTGTATTTGGTATCTGTCTTTAGTATCCGACCCGACCAGCATTCTTGAAACCCATCTATTCTTGATTACGACATATCCTTGCGAGTACTGAGAATCCGTGCACACATATGTTCTGTATACATGTATTTTATATCTGGTATTGCATATATTTTCAAATACTAAAATTATAGTAATATAATATATTCTAAATACTTAGCATGGCCGGCATCATACCTCATACCCTATGGTTGCATCCGTATATCGTGTTCATGTACCGTTTGTTGTAACGGACTCGTTTGGATTGCTACGTGCATTTATGTGTATCCGTTCTTGGGGGTATGCATTTTCTTTAACCGGACATCGCATTCCGGTTTTGGTTGATACGTATATTATCCGTATTTTAAAACTAGATTTTTAGACAGGACCCGAGTATTTTTTCGAGTATATTTGATATTAACTACAAATCCTATAATATATTATTATATTTCTAAACTGTTAATATATATATATATATATATATATATATATATATATATTATAATCCTAACTATTTCCTCACCTCTGCCCGCCCTCTCTTTCTTCTCTCTCTCTCTATATATACCTATATATATTATATTATTAAACCTAATCTAAACACATGCCCCTCTCTCTCCCCTCTCTTTTTCTTCCTCGCGAACAGAAAACCCATGCACGAGAACCCTAACCCATGCTCACCCTCTCCATCGCCGTCGATCCCAACCCCATCGCCTCGCCCCGTCATCATCCTCTCTTCTTCCTCATTCTCCTCTCCTCTTCTCCTAACACCCCGAGCAAACCCCCTGCACACCCACAACCCAAGAAACCTACTACGACCCATCTCCTCTACCGCCGACGACTCGACTTCGTCACCATCCCGTCGTCACTCTCATCATCGCCTAAACTCCCTCTCTTCCTCCCTTCTCTAAACCCCGACCGGATCCATCCCCCGAGCTCCTCTTCAACCCTGCATGCCCTCAACTCAGCCACACACATCGCCGGCACCCCCTCGCCGGAGACCTTCACCTCACTGTCACCCCCTCGCCTCCTCGTCTCTGACTCCAGAGCCAGAGCACTAACCCCAGACCTCTTTACCTTTCTTCTTCTTCTTCTCTTTTCTTTTCTTAATTCTTGTTTTCTGGCCATCGCCGGAGTCGCGCACGTCGCCGACGATCCGGGCAACCCAGTCATCATCCTCATCCAACGTGATCATGTTCTTGAGTAGCCTGGTTCAGTTCTGTACGTGCGTGTGTGCATAGCGATGTTTACGCAACGTCGAATGTGATGTATGCACCCCGTCGTGAGATCCGATCAGGCAAGCTTATCTTACTATATGCTATGCTACTATATTTATATCTATATGAACAAAAATATTACATGCCATTTAATTATGCATCCCATGTTACAGTTTTACCGTTTTACGATACCCGTACATATCCGTACTGTCTATTGCATATATAGTTGCATGCCGGAACACATTGATGTCATTTCACTATTATATTATCATGCCATATTATCTAGCTTGCATCATAAGTAGTCACGGATATATATAGGTTATTACAGATAGACACATATGCATCCTGACATCAGCACTATTTACTGTGATCCTGATATCGTTTACAGTCTTACTTTTGGTATCCACTTGATACATATACACCACATGACATGCCCGGATACACTACTTGATTTGTTACCTTAATCTTGTTACTAATACCGACAATCCTGACTTGTTGTCCTGACGAACGTAACATGTTGTCTACATAGACAAAACCTGTACCTGCTTGATCCTGTGTTAGCATTAGTTCCATATTATCAATACCTGCCTTGAACACATAGCCTTGGGTGTAAGAAGAAATCAATGATGAAACTTGACTTGTAACTCAACAGTTCGATACTTATACTGATCATTCTTTACGGGCTAGGCCAGCCCCGGGATGCTGTTGCTGACATTATTCATCTGTACATGTTATCTGTTTACTGCCTAGCGGCACGTCTCGGATTCAGCCCGAGAATCTGGACCGTGGTCTCGGGCATGCACGGGATACTATTGAGTTACATCGACAATTCCATTAAATTGATTTCAAAAACTTTAGAATAGATAACCCAGTAACACAATTTAGATTACCCATCGTACTTCACATACACATATACACCTCATTGTTTCATATCTGTGTTTACCAGTTATATTCATGCTGTTGATTTATATTCATGCCTGCATATCTGGTTACATCCTGGTTATTACTATTGTTTGATATTATGACGCACTGACGTCTGGGTTTGTTATGGCCCAGTTCCTCTATCTCTATCACAGGCTTACCAGGAGTATTTTAGCCGTCAAGCCGAGCAGTGATGATCGTGTTTAGTGATATTTAGTCTAATTATTTTTTTCACAGCTTTTATTTCCTGATGTGAGCCCATATTGGGACATATTTCAAGATGTTGTTATTTATTGGATTTATCATTTCCGCTTATAGTTTTCTTGACTCTTTATTCTGGCAGATGGACATGTACTAGATAGTTTTATATTTTTTTCTGTTCTTGATATTCTATAGACAGCCGTAATGTGACTGTGGAGGGATGTTTCCTAACCACAGGTAGCATGGTTGGCTCTGTCACGTACCGTAGTTAGCGCACTCTGGTAAGCGGGACATGACAGGGTATGTTTAGTATCAGAACCATAGGATTCAGGTTAATCGGGTTTAGTTCTTTTGTAGTTGGGTATTGAACCCAATGCACTAACCAGAAAACCCGTAATTAGGAACATGTCCTGCCACATTATTGTCGTGTCATTCAGATTCTTGAATCTTATCTTTCTCTTGACCCTTTATCTTGACGATATGGAAATAACTTTGCATCTCAGCTTAGGAATCCTCCTGATTCTTTATTGGTTGTCCCCTTCTATTCCTTCGATTCTGATACTAGGATTTAGGTGACTTGAATGGAGTTAAGTGATTGTAACTATGTACCGCGGCATGGTTACAATGCAGTACTCTATTTAAGTAACTTGGAGTCCTACTTTGATTCCTTTTCTTGATTTATGGTCGTTATATTACTTTGTTTCTCTCGGTTGCATTGCTTACCGGTTTATATTTTATCACAAGCTTGAATCCAACAACCATGTTGTATCTTTCCCCTTGTCCCGTAGTGACCAATCCGTTTGTGTTTCGAAGAACAAGGAGAAGCGCAGGAGAAGCTTTTGATTGCAGTAGTACCGACTGCTTCAAAACCGTTCAGATGCAGGATGTTTCGAGGAGTTCCGATGAAACCGCCGCAGTTTATCAAAGTAGCGTATCGGAAGAGTGGTGGGCTAATAACCTACAAGTCTTTGAACGGACTTGCAAATTCATGATGAGGGGAACCGTTTACTGAAGGGAGAAGTTCATAAACAAGTTACAGATGAAGCGCAGATAACATTTCGGGAGTTCATTAATGTATTCGAAGACATCTCGGGTTTACCGCCGAAACGAGATATGGAGTTCGTGATTGACCTTGTTCCTGGAGCTACGCCAATTTCGAAGGCTTATTATCCGATGTCACCAGTGGAGTTAGAACAAGAAGTCAAGAAATAGGTGACCGAATTACCAGAGAAAGGTTGGATTCACAACAGCAATTCACCCTGGGAAGCTCCAGTTCTTCTAGTCAAGAAGAAGGATGGCACGCGAAGGATGTGCATCGATTATCGAGAATTAAATCGGGTGACTATTAAGAACAAGTATCCAATCTCTCGCTTTGACGAATTATTCGATCAACTTAGTGGCGCGAGGGTATTCTCGAAGTTGGATTTGCGATCCAGATATCATCAAGTTCGAGTAAAATCAGAAGATATTTGCAAGACAGCGTTCCGAGCTCGATATAAGCATTACGAGTACTTAGTGGTGCCATTCGGAGTCACGAACGCACCGGCGATATTTATGGACTTGATGAACCGTATCTTTTCACCGTATTTAGACCAGTTTATAGTAGTGTTTATCGATGATATTTTGATGTATTCGAGGAGCCAAGAAGTGCATGCAGAACACTTGAAGATCACACTGCAAACGTTGAGGCAAGAAAGATTATACGCGAAGATGAGCAAGTGCGAGTTTTGGCTCGGAGAAGTAATGTTTTTGGGGCATGTCGTATCCGGAGATGGAATTGTTGTTGATCCTGAAAAGATTGCAGCAGTTCATGATTGGTCGATTCCGAAGAACACATCGGAGATCAGAAGCTTTTTTGAGCCGGATATTATAGGAGGTTCGTGGAGAATTTCGCTCGTTTAGCTGAACCATTGACCGTGCTTACGCGAAAGGAGGTACCGTTCATATGGACGGATAGATGTGCGTCAGCTTTTGAACCGTTGAAGCAAAGATTGACCACCGCTCCTATTTTGACCGTGCTAGACAGTTCCAGAGGTTTGGTTATTCACAGCGACGCATCTGGGAAAGGCTTGGGATGTGTTCTAATGCAGCATGGGAAGGTTATAGTCTACGCATCGAGACAGTCGAAAACACATAAGAAGAATTACCCAACTCATGATTTGGAGCTAGCAGTAGTGATTTTTTGCTTTGAAGATTTAGAGACATTACTTATTGGGCGAAAGGGTCGAAATATTCACCAATCACAAAAGCCTAAAGTATGTGTTCATGCAGAAAGAGCTCAATATGAGACAGCGCAGATGGTTAGAGCTGATGGCTGACTATGATCTTGATCTCAAATACCATCCAGGGAAAGTTAATATAGTGCCAGGTGTGTTAAGTCGGTTGCCAGCAATACGGACGTTAACTGCACAGAAAGAGATTATCGATGATTTTCAGAGATTCGAGTTGGAGATTGTATTACCGCATTCTTCGGGACAGTTGATGCAGCTGCAAGTACAGTCGTCCTTGATCGATAGTATTAAAGCAGCGCGGTTGCACAATCCAAGATTACCGAAGTTTCGAGAACAGGTAAAAGCGGGAGTTCGAACGGACTTGTTGATTCATGAAGATAGTTCGTTACGATATGAGAGCTGTTTATGTGTGCCGAAAGGAGATATTCATGAAGAAGTTACGAAGGAGGCACATAGTTCCGCATATTCCGTACATCCGGGAGGCACGAAGATGTACCGAGATCTATGATAGCATTTTTGGTGGGAAGGCATGAAAAGGGACATTGCTCTCTTTATAGCGAAGTGCTTGGTGTGTCAGTAAGTCAAGGCTGAACATCAAAGAGTAGCTGGTTTATTGCAACCACTTCCAATTCCTCAGTAGAAGTGGGAACATATAACCATGGATTTCGTGATGGCATTACCGCGGAGTCCAAAGGGTAATAATGCAGTTCGGGTGATTGTTGATCGATTGACCAAGGCAGCTCATTTCATACCGTTTCGAGTTGGTCAGTCGACGGAAGCGTTAGCAGAGCGGTACATACGGGAGATTGTGAGATTGCATGGTGTACCTGTGAGCATCGTTTCCGATTGCGATACCCGATTCTTATCGCATTTTTGGAGGAGTTTACAGGAAAGTTTGGGGACTCGATTGAAGTTTAGCACCGCTTATTATCCTCAGACAGATTGCCCGTCAGAGAGAACGATCCAAACTCTTGAAGATATATTGAGAGATTGCATGTTAGACTTCAATCATTCATGGGAGGATCATTTGCACTTGGCAGAGTTTTCGTATAATAACAGTTTTCAGGCGACTATTCAGATGGCTCCATTTGAAGCATTGTATGGTCGTAAGTGTTGCTAGCCTGTCTGTTAAAACGATATTGGAGAAAGAAGATTATTGGGACCGGGTCTTATTGTGCAAACCGTGGAGAAAGTTAATACGATATGAAATCATATGAAGGCAGCGCAAGATCGACAGAAAAGTTGGGCCGATACAAGACGAAGACCTATGGAGTTCACAGTTGGTGATCTTGTATTCTTGAAGATATCACTGACCAGAGGAGTGATTCAATTTGGTAGTCGAGGTAAGCTTAGTGCTCGATTCGTGGGGCCTTTCGGTATTAACTAGCGCGTGAGAGAAGTAACTTATCGATTGGCTTTACCACCATCCTTGGCAAGTGTTCACGACGTGTTTCATGTATCTCAACTCCGCAAGTATGTTCGAGATGAGACACACATCCTAAATCATTCGGAGCTGACAGTAAGGGAGGACTTGACATATGAAGAACGACCGATGACGATTATAGATCGAAGAGAAAAAGTCCTCAAGAATAAGGTTATCCCTTTAGTACATGTTTCATGGGGGAATCGTTCGCACGGAGAATCAACATGGGAACGAGAAGACAAGATTCGATAGAAGTTTCCACACCTCTTTTCTTATATTCATGTTTGCTTGTCTTTTCTTGTTCCGGGAATTTCGAGAACGAAATTCTTTTGTAGTTGGGTATAATATAACTCCCTAGTTCATTTATACCATGTTCTATTTGATTATTTTCTTTATCTTGTGGTTATTTCTTAATTTTATTTGTTTTGGGTGCGGATAGTACATTTGGTATCTGTCTTTAGTATCCGACCCGACCCGCATGCTTGAAACCCAACTTGATTCTCGATTACGACATATCCTTGCTAGTACTGAGAATCCGTACACACATATGTTCTGTATACATGTATCTTATATCTGGTATTGCATATATTTTTAAATACTACAAATTATAGTCATATAATATATTTTAAATACTTAGCATGGCCGGCATCATACCCCATACCCTATGGTTGCATCCGTGCATCGTGTTCATGTCTCGTTTGTTGTAACGGACTCGTTTGGATTTGTCACGCCCCGCTTCCCAGTATACGGGTAAGGAGACACGGCAGATACGCGACATATTTACTCAGAAGTAAACACGCTAAGCGTAAATACGCAATATAATAAATGTACACAAGAAATGACAAAAGATATGAATCAACAGCAACTTTTTATTGATTAAACATTCTTTACAATACACTGGAAAGTAAATACAATACTGAAAAGCAATGCTAAACAATGGCATGAACTGAAAGTAAAAGTATATACAAGTGAACTGGAGCTCTGGATCCTCAATGAACTGCTCCAAATCGTCCTGGCTGGGCTCGATCTCCAGAGAGTCGGGTCCTCCTGAAAACATTCCAAAGAAAGAAGAAATAGGAATGTCGTCAGCGAACAATCGCTCGATAAGTCCCAAAAGAGAGAGAAAGTAGAATGGACAATTAAAGAGAATACAACTGTATAATATATTTTTATTATGTTAATGTAGTTGTTTATAGCTTGGTACAGAATATGCCAGTGTATACGAGAGGAGTCCAACTAGCTCTATGGACTAAGATATATGGAGTACAAGGCCCCGTCAAAACTCACGGGACAACGGCAACAGATGTTCAGGTTAGGTGTATTAAAGTGACCATCATCGTGTCACTTTTAACACATTCTGTACCAGTCTACCCCTTTAAAAACCCCGTAATGTATTTTGTATTGATTTTGATGATTTGTTATATAAGACCTGCCGAAACCATGGTATAGATTGTTCATGTAAATGGATAAGGATGTAAACGGATAGTCATGTAGTCAAGTTAATATATATCCATGATTCGGTCAAATCAAGTCATGTTGATATTGGATAGTATTCTGATATTCATGTTCAAGTTCCAGTATATATGGATTCATGTTGTATTGGAGTTATATTTGAATTGAATTCATGTATGGATTGTATTCAAATTAGACCGAGACTATGTCTGAGTCAGACACTTAAACAGAATTGGATTCATGAATTAGGTTTTTGAGTTATCGGTAGCCGCTGCAAATGGACGGCACGATTTGTGACTTTTTCCAAGTCAATTGCTATTGATAACCCCGTTTTAGTTTTCTACCTTAAATAGGTAAGCACCCACTTTCTCCGGCTTTCTGGGGCTCAAGAGAATTGGTCCCGTTTAAACCTATATTTACTACGGTCCTTATTGTAAATTAATATAACTTGAGAGTGTTTTATGAAAAATAGTTTTAATATACTTTCAAAATAATGCTCAAGTATTTATTTATCGTATTTAGGGTTTTCATGAATGTAACTTTTAAAAGTGAGGTATTCTAGTGAATAAATACCTAGTTTGAATAATATATGGTATTTTTGTGTAAATTTAACTTGTATGGATTCTTGATAGTATTTTTATGAAACTTGTGATTCTTGTGTTTAGAAAACATGGAATTTATTATAAATATAAAATAGATGTTTTGATAATATTTATATATATATAATTATTAAAAATAAAATTTATTTATTAAATAGAAAATCACATTATTCTTAAAAATTGCATTAAAAATTCCATCGAGATCGGATGCTCCGTGAGGAGGTCTGCATCTCGCTCTACTAGTCCTGAGAATACGCGATAACCCGCACCATCCCAATCGGGTTTCCCAAAAGTGGGTTGTAGAGACGTAATTGTAAGGAATTTAATTTAAAACAATTTAAAGAATACGGTTTTTAATAATTTATGGTATTTAAATGTAAATTCGTATTTTTCCCAAAAATATTGTTCAAAAGCGAATCGTGCTATGTCAAGATGCATGTTGTGAGAGGTATGTCATTATCTCGTAAGATTTTTCTAAACGTAATACAAGAAAATATGATAAAAGATGCCGAATATAAAGTTTGTGGCATTTAACCGTAAAAGTGTAATAGAAATTGATTTACATGGAGTTTTATAGCGAAATTGGTTTCTAAGATTTTAGTTAATATTTAACAAGCAAGGTATAATAATTTAAATAATTGTTTCCTAAGAAAAATTGTTATTTTAAAGAGAATAGAATTTAAAAGCCGGGTAACTCCACTTACCGACGTCATTTGAAAAGAGATAGTTTTGAGATGTGAGAAAAATAGAAGAGAGGGGACTTACAATTTGAAAAGAGAGAGAGAGGAGGTATGGGAACAAGATGGAAACTTCGTGGAGTCGCGGTGTCGCCGGAATTGTCCCGAATTGTCGCCGGAAAGTGACATTGGGCTAACTCCACTTGTACTCTTATTTGACTTGGAAAATTTTGAGAATTTTGAATAATAGATTTCAGAATGGAGAGGGCTAGGGTGTGATGTTGTATTTATAGGGGAAATTAGGGTTTTGAGAATTGAAGAATGGAATTAAAATGCATTAAAATTTTGAATTAATGCCTCATTTTAATTTTCTGGATAATTGCAGAGGAAAAAACAGTACTGGTATTAAGGGGGAGGCTAAAAGACTAAGGTTAAAAGTTTAGAGGCATTCCTGACGGGGAAGCCCGGTGGCGCCAGCCCTTTGGCTCATCTCGCCGGTCGATGGGTGGGGGTGGGTACTTGGATTGGTGCCACGTGTTGGTGTCTGATCATATAACATTTCCCACTTGTTTATTTTCAGTGACTTTTCATTTTTACGTGTATTGCACATGTAAACTTTTGGGCTTACAAAAATTTTAAAAGAAAAATCAGTAAAAATAATATGTGGCTGGGGGATTTGAACACAGAGGCTATATTACAACAGTGCAAGGCCTTACCAATGAGCTACAAGTGCTTTCTTGTTGTTTTTCAAACAAAATAATATTTAAAGTATACTCAGGTTTGCAAATACTCCATTCAGTACATCAACTTTAAAATTTTTTTTACATTAAAACTGAGTCGTTACAGGATTGCTACGAGCATTTATGTGTATCCGTTCTT